>CM048840.1:107006376-109406376 GCA_026545765.1 Plantago major
AGAGTTTGTTAGTAAAACAAGCTTAGAATAAGAATCAAGCTGGGAGAGGCAAGATGAATGGTAAATTCAAGCATATGAAGGATTCTAACAATGGAGGTAGTGATAACACTGATAAGATAAAGTGTTTTCACTGTAAGAAGCCTGGTCATTTAAAGAAAACTGCTTCCTACTAAAGAGAGTAGGAAAGACACCAGAGCAAGGTGGAGCTAATACCGCAGATCTGGCAGAATCATCAGAAGCTTGTGATGATGTTGAGGTACTCCCTTTCACTGAATCTAAATGTGGTTTACATTGGATATTAGACTCGGGGTGCTCTTTTCATATGTGTCCTATAAAAGAGTGATTTGAGAATTTCAAATATGAGAATAGAGGAAATGTACTGCTTGGTGATGATTATGCATGTGATGTTAAAGGATCTGGAAATATCAGATTAAAGATGCATGATGGTGTTATCAGAATTCTCACTAATGTTAGATACATACATGCCTTAAATAGAAACTTTATATCTCTAGGAACTCTTGATAAAATGGGATACAAGTATGGTTCTGAGAATGGTGTTATGCAAGTAATGAAAGTTCATACACCAGTTATCAAGGCAGATTTGGTCAATGGTATGTATATCATGCAAGGTGAAGTAGTATCTGGCATAGTCTCTAGTGTTTCAAGCGATGATAACACAATTGTGTGGCATGAGAGGTTAGCTCATATCAGTGAAAAGGGACTAAAGGAGCTGTCGAAACAAGATCTACTAGGTGGTGATCAAAACTCTAAACTAAGCTTCTGTGAGAACTGTGTTTTAGGTAAAGCTCACAAGACAAGTTATGAAACTGGGAAACACACCACTAAGGGTCCACTGAATTATGTGCACTCTGATTTGTGGGGGCTTGCTAGGACTGAGACCTTGTGTGGTGGCAAATACTATATGTCTGTCATTGATGATTACTCAAGGAATTTCTGGCTCATGGTGTTAAAATCCAAAGATGAAGCATTCTCTAAGTTCAGAGAATGGTTGATTGAAATTGAGAATCAAACTGGAAGGAAGCTTAGGTATCTTAGAACTGGCAGTGGGCTGGAGTATTTGTCAGGGGAATTTAATGATTTCTGCAAACAGAAAGGCATAATCAGGCATAGAACTATACCTAGTACACCCCAGCAAAATGGTGTTGCAGAGAGGTACAATAGAACTATCCTAGAGAGGGTAAGGTGTATGCTCATAAGCTCTGTTTTGTCTAAGAGGTTCTGGGGAGAAGCTGCAAATACAGCTTGCTATCTAATCAATAGAAGCCCCACTTCTGCTCTGATGTTTAAAAAACCTGAAGAAGTTTGGTCTGGTCATGTTCCCATATATGATCACTTAAAAGTTTTTGGATGCCTGAGTCTTGTTCACTCTAAGCAAGACAAGTTAGATGCTAGAGCACTGGGGTGTGTCTTTCTTTCTAGGATATTCAACTGGTGTGAAAGGCTACAAGCTATGGAGCATTGGTCAGAAGAAATGCATCCTGAGTAGAGATGTTACTTTTAATGAGAAAATAATGCCTCTCAAGTCTCAGAATATATCTGGCACAGAGCTGCATATATCTCCAATCACTGATTCAACCTTTAAAGATCAAGATAATACGAAGATTGAGGTGGAGCATGTTTCTAATTCTCAAGTACTTGATACAATTGTACATGAGAATGGTGAAATGGCAGATACTGGTGACCAAGCTAATGAGAGCTCATCATATAAACTTGTTACTGACAAGACAAGAAGATCTACTAGGCAAGCACCTAATTTTTATGATTTTGGGAGAATAGGGAAATCCTATATGGTTTCTTATGCTCTCAGTGTTGCAGAAGATGTTTATTATGCTGAACCAAACAACTATCTTGAAGCGGTCACCTGTTAAGAGAAGACACTATGGATGAAAACTATTCAGGTAGAGCTTGATTCTCTGTACAAGAATGAGACCTGTGATATTGTTGCCATACCTAAAAACACTAAGTTAGTTGGGTGCAAGTGGATATTCAAAAAGAAAGATGAAGCCGCCATTGGTGGTAAAGCGAGATTCAAAGCAAGACTGGTTGCTAAAGGTTTTACACAGAGAGAGGGGGTAGATTACACACACTACAAGAAATCCGGCATTTAGCGACGGAAGATAGCGACGGATAGATTCCGTCGCTATTTAGCGACGAATCGCTAAGTTTAGCGACGGAATGGAGACGGATTGAGCGAATTCGCTCAATCCGTCGCTATATTAGCGACGGATGTTTTTCCGTCGCTATTTGGCGACAGATGAAAAAATCCGTCGTTATTTACGGACGGATATTAAATCCGTCCCTAAATAAGTTGACCGGATTTAAAAAAAACAAAAAAAAATTAAAATTGTAAATAGCGACGGATTTTAGCGACGGATAGAGATCCGTCGCTAAAATCAATATAGTATCATCGGCTTCGTCTCCAACAGAATCATTTCTGCGTTTTTCTTCTCTTCCTTCTTCAATCGCCAATTCCAAATTCCGGCCAAATCTCGACCGTTCCGGCCAATTTCGGAGTCTTGTCGAAGCCTATGGGACAAGGAGCTCGTGTGGTCAACAAATTTCACCTTTTTTCAGCTAAATCAAAGGTATGAACCGCTAAAACCCTAACTTTGCCAAATTTGGGGATTTTGTTAATTTCGACTAATTTGAGCAATTGCATGTTTATTGTAAGTATGTAGTAGTTAGTTAAGCTTATACTACCTCCATTTCAGAGAAAGTGTTACATTTTGACTTTGACCGGTCAACTGTCTTCGAATTTGACCACAAATTACTCATAAACTACAATAGTAAATAATTTAATAAAATCATATAATAAAAATTTAATTACTAAATTTTCATTATATAATTTTAATAATTTATTTATTAATATCGTTTAAGTGTAAATTGTGGTCAAACACGAAGACAGTTGACCGCAGAATAGTAAAATGTAACACTTTTTCTGAAATGGAGGGAGTATTACGTAGTGTGTTAACTTTGAGATGTTCAATTGATATATTGATTGTGAATTTGGATTTTTAGTATAATGTTAAGATGTTTGGAAGTATGTAGGGTTGTTAATTTGATATTTTCGTATATGTAGTAGGATTAGAATGATTTAGTTGAGTGTTTTGGAATCCTTACTTGTTGTCAAAATTGGGAATTTTGTTAATTTCGACTAATTAGATGAATTGTATGTTTATGGGAGATATAGTATACTAGCTAGTTAACTTTGTGCAATTGATATATTGATTGTGAATTTGTATTGTTAATTAGTATAATGTTAAGATGTTTGTAAGTACGTAGTAATTTTGATTCGATAAATTCGTATATATACACTAGATTATGAAGATTTAATTAAGTGTTTTGAGACTAGTTGGTGATTATATTAACGTAAAATGCATGTTATAAATCTAATAATATTTGTAGACGTGTCAGGCTAATCATATAATTATGAATCCCGATCGTTCATGGATGTACCGTCGCATAGTGAATGACAGAATTCAGTCTAGTTTTGTGGAAGGGGTTGAATCCTTCATCACTTTTGCGCTTACACAAACTACTTGTTTGAGTGGGGGGAAGATGAAGTGCCCTTGCAATGCGAACAAATGTAGGAATAAACAATTTTTGCCTCCTGAAACGGTAGTGGAGCACTTGAAACGTAAGGGGTTCGTGTCTCAGTATGAGGTATGGTGTTATCATGGTGAGACACGAGCACCGTTCATGGATTATGAGCATCTCTCAAAGCGTAAAAGGAAGGAGAAAAATGTGATCGGAAGTACTCAAAACACGTCTACATCTGATGCTAATTATGATCATGAACGGATGGAGCAAATGGTGTATGATGTTGCGGGTCTAGAGTTCATGGACACCAGGGGGCGATGTAGGGGGTGTGGAGGAGCCTCCGAATCCTGCGGATCAGGTGTTCTTTGACTTGCTGGAATCAGCAAAGAAGCCGATTTATCAGGGATGTAGGCTGAGCGAGTTGTCTTTGTTGGCTCGGCTAATGAGTTGTCAGGCTAATGGCCAACAATCTGAAGCGAGCTTCAATGAATGGGTACAATTAATGTCAGATCTTTGTCCGGAAGAAAATCTAGTTCCCACCAACTTTTACCAAGCGAAGAAAAAGATGCGGGAGATGGGGTTGCCCATGGAAACCATAGATTGTTGTGAGGATATGTGTATGATATATTGGGGGGAGGATACAGATCTACTGAAGTGCAAGTTCTGTGGTAAGGATCGGTACAAGCGTTACAAGGAGGGGGCTGCAAAGAAACGTCAGAAGAAAAATCTACCACATAAGAAAATGTGGTATTTTCCTCTAGCACCTCGTTTGAAGAGGTTGTACGCTTCAAGTGCTTGTGCCGATAATTTGCGGTGGCACAATGAGCGAGTAATCCCAGAAGAGGGTAGAATGGAGCATCCATCAGACTCACCCGCATGGAAACAGTTCGATAAGACCTACAGGAGTTTGTAGAACTAGAAATGTATGCTTGGGGCTTTATGCGGATGGTTTTAACCCGTTTGAAATGACCGAAGTACTCTTGTTGGCGATCATCACCGACACCGCAACAACCCGGTGAGTGCATGAAGGAACCATTCATGTTCTCGACTGTGTTGGTGCCCGGGCCAGATGATCCGTCACAGAAGCTGGATGTGTTCTTGCAGCCCCTAATCAAGGAGCTGATTGAGTTGTGGGAAAATGGTATCCCGGCATATGATGTGTCAAAGAAGAAGAACTTTACATTGAGAGCAGCATTACTGTGGACCGTGAGTGATTTTCCTGCGTACTCCATGCTATCTGGAAGGAAAACCGCGGGCTTTAATGCATGTCCACATTGTATGGAAGACACTGATGCATTTAGACTGAAGGAGAGCGGAAAGGAATGTTGGTTTGACTGTCATCGTAGATTTCTACCAAAGGACCATACATTCAGGAAGAACAAGACTCAATTCTTGAAAAATAAAGTAGTGAACAAAGGTGCCCCGAGACAACTTACTGGTGCAGAAATACTTGCGGAGATAGATAGGTTGGGTCTTATGAAAGTGACTGAAGTTGGGTCGGATAAGCATAACGAGAAAATTAGCAAAAATTGTGGATGGAAGAAGAGAAGCATCTTCTGGGACTTGCCTTATTGGAGCAGTCTTCTTATACGTCACAACTTGGATTTCATGCACATTGAGAAAAACGTGTTCGAGAACTTATTCAACACGATTTGCAACATTCCCGGAAAAACAAAGGACACCCCTAAATCTAGAGCCGAGTTGGATACATTGTGTAAAAGGCCCGAGTTGACAAAGCAGAATGATAAGGGGCAGTGGCCCAAGGCATGCTACACAATTGACACTGAATCTAGGAACAAACTATTTGATTGGGTGAGGGGATTGAAGTTTCTCGATAATTACGCCTCAAAGTTGGGGCGGTGTGTGGATGTGAAGAGGACAAAGATGTACGGGATGAAGAGCCACGATTGTCATGTGTTCATGGAGAGGCTTCTCCCTGTTGCATTTCGAGAAATGCTACCTAAACATGTATGGATTGCGATCACCGAGCTGAGCTTATTTTTCAAGAATTTATGCTCAAGGGTGCTTGACGATGTAGTGTTAGCAAATCTTGAAAGCAACATACCATTGATTCTATGTAAGCTCGAGCGTATCTTTCCTCCGAGCTTATTTGATTCTATGGAGCACTTGCCGGTTCACCTCCCACATGAAGCGAGGCTTGCTGGACCGGTTCAGTATCGATGGATGTATCCATTCGAGAGGTGTGTAATCAAGGCAATCATTTACTTATAAAGTCTGAATTTTCCCAAGTTACATTGTGATACATCAACATATATGCATTACAGGTACTTGGGGAAATTGAAGAGGTATGTCAACAACAAAGGCAAGCCTGAGGGATCGATGGCCAATGCCTACGTGCGAGAGGAAGCTGCAATCTTCTGCTCCTATTACTTTGGGGACCATGTCTCGACGAAGGCATCTAGGCCGTCCAGAAACGCAGACACATTCGAAGTTCAAGAGGATGATGACGTTTCCATTTCAATTTTTAGGGTCTCCGGGAGACCTATTGGAGAAGAAAAGACTGAATGGCTGACGGATAAGGAGCTGAAGGCAGCCACATATTATGTCCTCTCGAACTGTGCTGAAGTTGACAAATTTATGGAGATTTATGCTCGGTGAGTAGCTTTCTTACGCTAACACATGGATTTTAACTTCTAACTACTATATATATCTAATCATGTAATCGTGTCCACAGCCTTTTCAGAGAGAAGAATCCAACAACGGCAGATAACGTAATTGAAGAACTGCTTCAATAGAAGTTGGAAACAGAATTTGTAGATTGGTTCAAGGCGTACGTACGAAATCCTGTCAACAAAGTCACATGTCCTTACTTAGAATCTCTAGCAGAGGGACCAAACAGAAAGGTCTCCACATTCTCATCTTACATAGTAAATGGCCTTAGGTTTCAAACAATTGAGTCTAACACCGGCCAGCCAAGCAATTCCGGTGTGTGTAAGGCAAGATCAAGATGCAATGATGATTTGTATGATTTCTCGGGAACACGAGACGAATTGCGACTTGAATATCCGGGTTTCCTTTGAAAAGAACCTTTCATTTGATGTTGGTGGTATGATCCTACTCAAGTGGTACTGAACGAGCTCTATCAAATGGTAGAAATTAACCATAGGAAGAGGTATCGTACTAAGTATGAACCGTTTATCTTGGCGACTCAAGCCTGACGGTGGTGTTTATTGAATATCGAGCCTCAAATGCGATAAGGTGGATTGGTTGTTGCGATGCATATCTGAGCCGCTCAGAGTAGAGTACATTGATAAGGACGATTCAATTACCAACTCGTATCAAGAAGAGGTCGTCGATCAAACAGCGAGAAAGCATGTACAAGCTGATGATGAGTTCATAGACCTGGGTGGAGACCAATTTATAGACTTAACAATAGCCGATGAGGACGAGGGTATGTGTGTATTGTATGCTTAGTTGTTATGTGTATATATGATTAGTTGCTGATTATTATTACTTTAATATCTGTCAAATGTATATTCATGTATTCTTTACTAACTCATTAATTTTTTCTTGCAATTTCTTATTTGCAGATGCGGCATGAAGGAAGTCGACATACCTTCCTCCGGGTTTAGGGTGCTAGTCCAATGGGTTCTAGTAGTACCCACTAGTCATGGTAGTCCTCTCGTTGGATCGACATTGGGGAGCAAGCCGATCTCGGTACCGAGACTCCACGGCCTACACGGCTTCTACTCGGTGACTACCCCTCGGCGGGTGTCCGTGAGCGTTGACGGACGGTGCTACATTTCAGGGGAAACCGGTGTTGTTCCCCAATGGCAGGAACAAGTAAGTATTATGGAGTTGTAGAACATACACTTAAGATAAATATATGTTACATGATTTTACTAATGAATATTTGTTTCTTGTTTGTCTCATTGATAACAGGTTTTGGCCTCCGGATGCCTCGGAAAAACTAGGCAAAATCTTCAGGCGGAGATCTTGGAGACGGGAGGCGAGTGGTCAAACGTCCCGGACCGGATGAAGCACTTTTACTTCGACGAGCTGCGCGTAAGCTTAAATGTTATAATTAATGGTTTATTTGTTTTTTTAATCATTGTGTTGATGTGTGTGGTATGTTAGCCACTATATTTGTGAGTGGTATGTTAGCCACTAAGCTTGTTTTGATGTGTTAGTCACCATTTATGAACTTGTTGTGTCGTTTGAGTGGTATGTTAGCCACTAATCTTGTTTTGATGTGTTAGTCACCATTTATGAACTTGTTGTGTCGTTTGAGTGGTATGTTAGCCACTGAACTTGGGTGATATGTTAGTCACCATTGTGTTAGTCAATTTTAGGACAATTTGAGTGGTATGTTAGCCACTAAGCTTGTTTTGATGTGTTAGTCACCATTTATGAACTTGTTGTGTCGTTTGAGTGGTATGTTAGCCACTGAACTTGGGTGATATGTTAGTCACCATTGTGTTAGTCAATTTTAGGACAATTTGAGTGGTATGTTAGCCACTGAGCTTGTTTTGATGTAGGACTACTACATTTCAGTTTCATTTTAGTGTTATATTTAAATTGTTATATTTCTTTATACTTGTGTAATTTTTACTTTGAATGGAATTGTTGTAGAAGGACTATTTCATTCCCAATCTTGGTGTCCCGGTTGTACTCCGTTTTAGACTTTAGGGTCCGACATCTACGGAAAATGTTCTACAAAATGAAGGAGACACGCGACTGCCAACTTGGGTGGGGATGACGAGTGGGCTTTGTGGTTGACGTCTTGGAATGATCCTTCGTCGAGTTCAAGCGTCTGAAACGACAAAATCGTTTATTCGAGCCGCATGATGGTGCGAACCGCCGGTTTATCACTATGGGTCATGAGCTATTATTCTGAGATCACGTGATGGAGGTTAGTAAATATGTTGTTTATGACTTGGAATATGATACATACGCTTTTAGCTTTCATTTCAATCAACTAACTACTTGTTTGCACATATGTTTTTTAGGCGATAAAGGATGTAGAAGAGTGCTCTGTACCACTTCAAGAAGGCTAAGTGAAGAATGACATCCGGGTCGCGTGAGGGCGAACGTATTGCGATGCGTTCTTTCTTAAGGTTAATTACATGTGTATTTGAGTATTTTAATTAAAGTGATTCCTAAAATTACATCTCATTTCGTATGCAACCAACAATTGCGAGTGAGGTCGAGAGGAGGATGGACGAGAGGATGATCGACGGTCATGGTTGTCGATTGAAGAGCAAGACCAGATCTTCTTGAGGTCAACCCAATGGACATCAAGGGTCGAATGTATGGATTGGGAAGTTTAGGCCCTTCCATGAGTTACGGTAGCTTCTCGGTGTCCTGAGGATCGGGATCGCGATCTAACCTCTACACGCAAAGAGTTAACGAGATGATGACTCCTCTCCAACGAAATAGTCATGCGACCAAGGCTTTTACGAGCAAGTGCTTGAGGAACAGGCTCGTATGGCCAAGCGGATGGACGAGTTGACCCAGATGTTCAGTAGCTCTTCCCAGTATCACCCACCGCCTCCTCCCGATTATCCTTAGTTACATCAGACTTGTTATGGATAATTTGACACTATTTCACCTTCTAATTCTTGTTTCGGATTATTTGTATATAATTTATATAGTTTCGGATATATTAATGCAATTTAATTGTTTCGGGTATATTATCTATGACTATATTATGTGAAGAAACAGGTGAAAAAGAAATATTTAAAAAAAAAAAATTTCAAAACAGTAGATTTAGCGACGGAATTATGTCCGTCGCTAAAACATATAAATTCTGTCGCTAAATACCAATCGAACTAAGCCGGATTAGTTCGTGAATTTAGCGACGGAATTATTTCCGTCGCTAAACCCCGTCCCTAATTAGAGACGGATACAGAATCCGTCGCCAATGCGGACGAACTGGTCAACGGATTAATCCGTCGCCAGTGCGTCGTTATTTAGCGACGGATCCCTTATCCGTCGCTAAAAAACATTGCGACGCATTGTTTGGGGACGGGGTTTTATCCGTCGCTAAGGATTTAGCGACGGATCGGTCCAGTTTTAGCGACGGATAATTCCGTCGCTAAAACTGGTTTTTTTTGTAGTGACATAAATCTTGTCCCATGTGGTTAAACACACATCAATCAGGATCTTATTATCAATTGTTACTCAAAATAGCTTCTAGCTACAACAGATGGATGTGAAGACTGCCTTCTTACATGGGAATCTTGAAGAAAAGATATACATGAAAATTCTTGATGGAGTACAAGTAAACAATGCTGAGACTAAAGCTTGTTTACTCAAGAAATCTTTGTATGGTTTGAAGCAATCTTCAAGACAATGGTATAAAATATTTGATGTTTTTATGACATCTGTGGGATTTAAAAGAAGCAGTTATGATAGTTGCATTTATCATACTGGAGATAAAGACACATGTTTACTGTATCTACTACTCTATGTAGATGATATCTTGATTGCAGGGAAAATCAAGTTGATGATAGAAGAAGTAAAGTCTAGTCTAAACAAGGAGTTTGAAATGAAAGATCTGGGGTATGCAAAGAGGATTCTTGGCATGGATATACACAGAAGTACATATCAACAGGTAACTACTTTTACTCGAGTGAGTTATCTGACTAAAGTTCTGACTAAGTATAAAATGCATGAGTCAAAATTTGCATATGTTCCCTTGAGTCAAAGCATTAAAGTCTCTAATGCTCAATGTCCTGTTACAGATTCAGAGAAGCATAAAATGGAGCTCATTCCTTATGCAAGTGCAGTTGGTAGTATTATGTACACCATGATATGTTGCAGGCCAGATTTGGCATATTCCATGTGTGTCATTAGTAGATTCATGAGTAATCTAGGGTATGCTCACTGGGAAGCTGTAAAAGGTGTATTGAGATTTATAAAGGGAACAATAGATCATGGTATTGACCGATTTTGGTACAACAACACCTTGTACAATCTATATACTCCGTTCAATTTTTCGTCAAAATTGACGATGTGTCCACTGGAGAACTGAGTTTCACCCGATAATTCGATTTTGACTGAATTAGTGCTCCACGTGTTGAGCCACGTTTTATTCTGGAATTTGAATTTGAAAAGAAATGTTTAAATGATTTTTAAAATTCAAAAAATCATTTTTAAAATATAATTTTTTTATAAAATTATAAAATATTTAAAATTAATTTTAAAAAAAATAAAAAATATATTTGTCCTCCTGACTGCATACAAATATTAGTAGCACTTTTAAGGGATTACTACATCTTAATTCCATATGTTTCTTTTCTAATTTCCAGTTTTATGTTGATTTTAATAATATTTAAAATTAATTAAAAAATCATTAGTATTTGCTATTTTCCTTTTTCTTAGTTAATTAGGATTTGGCATTCCTTAGTTGGTTAGGGATTTTTCTATTCAAGCACTTGGTTGGTTGTTGTCAGAAGATATGAATTTTGAGATATTATATGAAAAATAGAGGTGTTCTTCCAAATCTGTCAATTTTCGGTATTCCTGTGAATCAACGAATCTTGATCCATCAATTCTTGGTATTCTGTTGAATCAACGAGTTTTGAGTCAATTATCGATATTCTTTTGAATCAACGAATTTTGAGTTTATTCTTTTTGTATCAAACCACACATGCTGCATCACTACATTAACACATGACTCGCTGAGTTACATCATTATATTAACATAGAACTCTCTGAGTTACAACAATGTATTAACTCATATCGGATCTTTTTTTTTTAATACTTAGCGGCAAAGGGTTTTTTGTTAGAATTTTTCTTTGATTAATTCCGGATCAACCTGGATAAATAAAGTAAAAAGAAAAAGAAAAGAGAAAAACGAATTGAACGTATGCTTTGGCAGTGGTCCATAATTACCTGGAAAGTGTATCTCATTTGCTAAGCTGTTTACTAGTGGCCGGCAAAGACTTTATTTGGCCTCAATGATTCAGTAGTACGAAATACGAATGATTCAGTAGTACTACGAGTCACATGCAATATATATATTTACTTGTGCTTAATTTGATTTCATCTCCATTTAGATCTGTATTTCTCTTTGCTTTCCGCGCCTTCTTGCTGTTTAAAGTTCGTGTTACCTGCATCTAGGCTACAATAACAAAGGCAGCATCAAATTATATAAGGTACCCAAATCTCTATTATATATCAAGTATATTTTACAAATTCTGTCTTTTGTTTACTTATAGCTAATAACTATGTTGCTCTACATCGAGAGTATTGTTATTGCATATCGGTTCACATCCAATTCACCAATAACAAATGAGAAAGCGCGAAGTTACCAGATTTAGAGTTGGGAATCCGCCTCTCCAACATTTTTCTTTCATAAATCAACCTAAAGGACTTTTCATGAAAACTTTCAGATTTTGTAGTGCAAGGCTATGTTCTATTCGTCTAATCAGAACATAACTCATCTAAAATGAACTGAACTGAACTTAAAAGACAAAAACTTTGTTATTCATACGAAGAGAACAGAGCCAATGTAGACCAATTAAACTAAGGTTCTCGAATATGTCCAGCACGGCTCAAGAAACTTTGGTTGGATCTTTGTAGACATCTATTAGATACTACATCCGTCCCAATCACAAATTACTATTAAGTTCGTCATAGGTATTAAGACACATAAACATAGACGTTGTACAAATGCATATGCCGGTATTGTACAAACTACCAACATAAATCTTTTTAGATACACTATAATGAAATAGTGTCATTAAAATAACTATGTGCAATTTATGTACCCTACAACAACACCCATCAAATTTATGTCATCGTTGTTTAAAACCAACACCTTTACACTTACATCATTGATAATGTCATTGACTGCTTAATATGTATTGTTCCATAATCTTGATTTTTATCTTAAGTCTCTGCGAGGAGACAAATTGCATCGACACACTATCAATAGAGACATCTCTACAGCAATTGTGTAACGTCCCGAAAATTACACTAATTTTTTAAAGTACAAGGGCATTAAAATAATAACAAAGACACAATCTAAAAGCTCTAAGAAGCTAAAATTCTAACATAACACTTGCGAATAACACTATTTTCAAAAACAGCGGCTAAAAGGTACAAAATCCCAGTTTCAATCCCATCTCTCACTCTAGTTGCTGAATGTCTACCCGACTCGGTCCTCCACTAAACTCCGAAATCTACAAGGAAGGAAAACGAAAGAGTGTGAGACAAAAATCTCAGTGGTGTTCGTGTGTGACAGTGACAATTAAAATATCAATAGGAAATTCATAACAGCATCCAAAAATAATAACATATCATATAACGAAGGAATAACAATGCAATCAATCGTTCGTTGGTGCCGCTCCTTATAACCCCAATCCGAGCCCTTATCTCTCCACTCAATCAATCAATACCCGCCATGGTACGGGGTGGTACACTACTACCTCTAAGACCTCAGCGTCTCACCTTGCGTCAAAGAGAAGTAAGCCGGTGCAACCCACACATATCGACAAATCCTGCTCGAAAATGCAATGAGTATACCCTAACCGAAAACTTGGCCAAAACAATCAATCAATCGAAGCAATATCATATACAATATATACATATTTTTATTTGAGCGGAAGCGATGCCAAATCAATTTTGATGCAATGTTTGAAAAGAATGAGACGGAACTTTGATGCAATACATACATACATACATACATATATATATATATATATATATATATATACACACACACACACACACACACACACACACACATATATATGTATATACTTGGTTTTCGGAATCAGTTTTAAGAACACTCACCTTGTAAAGTTTCTCGTAAAATCTCAGAGTACGGAGTTCCTGAATAAGGTACCGACTTGTAAGAAACCAATCTAAAACTATAAGAACTACCCCCTTTAACCCACGACTCTCTAAACAAAAAAATGCCATAAATCACATGAGAGGAAATAGCACATAAGTTAGAAAACACAAAAGTATCACATATTATAGTTTTAATCAGATCTTTTTAATTATCAATAAGCGAAGCTAGAATCAAACCACTCTAAGTAAAGTCAACACAAGCACATAGTCAAATAGGAGATGATGTTCTCCCCAAGACACACTTGCTCGGACTATCTCATCTTCCCTTTGCACACTTTCATACTCAACATAAGGTTCGACCGATTTGCCTACAACAGTGTAGCTTAGCCACTTAGAGGAGTTTTAGCATGGAAGACGATTGCTATACAACAGTGTGCACTTAAGCAGGCAATTAAGTCTTGAGGAAAAACATTCAATTGTTGACTCTCCTCATCCTTGTTCTAAGATCGTATTCTTACACTTCATATTTCCTACATCCATACACTATTCCGACGGTGGTGGTGGTGAGGTGGTGGACCTAACCGACGGTTTTAACGCGCCAAACTGGCAATTAAAAGTAAAAAACAACTCTTTTTTTTTTGCCTTTTTATGGCCAAGTAAATAACATTAATAATAAATGTTTCAAATATTTACTTTTTCCTTTTTATGTTTGATAAATAAAAAAGGGCATCACACATGTAGTAAAAAGTTTTAAGTTTAAAACTTTAATCTATTTAGTAAGTGTGTAAATTCCCTTTTCTTTTTTGCAAATTTATTTTATTTTATAAGTAATTAATAAGTAAGTGTTTTTAATAAATAAATTAACTCATTCTTTAAACAAACCGACGGTTCAAAACATCAAGATCGACGGTTTGACGGTTATGAACCATACGGTTATTAACTGTCTATAACCGTTACCATAACCGGCCGACTACGGTTACAATTGGAAATTTTTTGTGACATCTAACCTAAGTTATTATTTGCCAGATCTATTTGAAAGTATTTGAAGGGTATAGAAGCAATATTGTGTGTTTGCTAAAGATTAAAAAAGTGCTTTTGTACTTTTGAAGTAGTAAAAGTAACTTTTTAGTATTATATTTTATAAATTCTACTGCAACTTCTCTGGAAAAAACAGTTAACCGTGGAAGAAGAGAAGCAGGCTAATATCTAATAGATGTTTCTAACTACTTAAATTGGTAGTAGCTTTTTTTTCAATTAAAATCAAATAACTAGATTAAACTTTCCAAACACTAACACTTCTGCTTTAATAACTTTAAACTGTTATTTAAATAATATATATCAAACACTACTGATTTTTGCTTAAAATCAACTTTTAGTAAAAGCAGGAAAAAAAGCACCGGTAAGAGCATTTCCAAACACGCACTACCAAAGCTGAAAACAAATTTTGGTGTTGTTCCACAATCAATGGTTATTACAATTTTGATACCTCCAACAGCTTCCCCCTTACTTCTACACCCCTGATTATATAAGTAGATGTCATATAAGTTAATGTGTGTATTTCCGGGGCCTAGACACATTATTTTTCAGTTTTACTCTCCAAAACTTGTGTGACATTCCAAGCACCCAAATACCGCTAAACAATATAGTTCTAAGCTCATCGACTGTTTCACTGATGATATGTTAACTGCTTCACATGTACTATTCCAGGGTCTTGATCTCATCATAAATCTCCACGAGAAGACAATTAAAGTGTCAATAATAGTCATTTCCGCAGATTCTACCGTTCCTGGGACTCTCTAAGGTTATCTTCCTTCATTAGTAGCCCAAATGTCAAAAGCAAGAGATAACGTCATTGTTCGTATTGAAAGTATGTTCAGTGGGATGTGCAACTCTGCTTCCTACAATCCCAAAATATTTAAGGTCTATGATAAATTGCGCCAAGTGAATGAAGGTGCTTATGAGCCAGTATTAGTTTCTATTGGTCCCATTCATCATAACAAGGATCATCTTAAACCCATGGAGAAAATGAAAGCAAGCTATTTTTACCAATTTCTACAAATAACAAATCAAACAGTGGAGAGATACGTGATGAAAGTGAGAGAGTTGGAAGAAAGAGCGCGTAATTGTTACTCAGACTTCATTCAGCTACCAGAGGGGGACAAGTTTGTGGAAATGTTGCTTCTTGATGGATTTTTCATGATTCAACTATTCCGAAAGATGACCTTTAGCGACTTGAGAGTAAGAAATGACTATATTTTCCAGTCCCAGCAAGCACGAACACGAGTAATTCTTGACCTACTGTTAGTCGAGAACCAGTTACCATTATTTATCTTAGAGCAATTATTTGAAATGACAAAGTCAAGTCATCCCGATGATAATTTGAGTTTCTTGGTTCTCAAACAAATGCGTTGGGCGCTTCCATGGAACCAAGATATTGATTGCCATATAGATGCTCAGCATGTTGATGATCATCTTCTCGGAATGGTGCATAAGGCTTATTTCCCAAGGCAAGATTTTGACCTAATCAAGAACAAGATTCGTCCAAAATTTGAAAGAATAAATACAGCATTGGAGTTAGAAGAGGCAGGGATTCAAATCAAAATGGCCAACGGGTCTACCTTGACGGATGTGAGTTTTAATAATGGAGTTCTAGAACTACCATGCTTCGCCATTAGTTTGGACATTGAGACAGTCTTAAGGAACTTAATTGCACATGAACAAATGTTGTCCTTTGATCACAGGCCTGTGACAGATTACTCCAATCTCATGTGGTACTTGGTGAATTCTTCCAAGGATGTTGAGATACTGAGACGTGCTGGAATTTTTGAACATTCTGAAGACGATGAAACAGTTCGTCTCATGTTTACTCAGCTAGGTAAACACGCATTGTTCTATACAAACAATTTTAGCTATTTGGAAGTTTATGATAATGTGAACAAACATTGTCACCATCGTCGTAACAAGTGGATGGCTAACTTAAGGCGAAATTACTTTAACACTCCATGGGCCATTATGTCAGTCATTGCAGCTATTGTACTGCTGATCCTTACTACGATACAAACAGTGTACTCTGTAATTTCTTAAGTGTTCTATGATTTACTCATTACCATAACAATGCTCCATATCATTATAACAATGTGTTTGATAATATTGTAAATTTGTAATGTACTCCATATTATAAAAAATTGTGTGATAACATTTCAATGTACTACATGCATGTATTATTATTAAAAAAATTGTGTTAATATATTGTTGCATTCCATATTATTATAACAAAGTGGTGTGTCGTGAATTTGAAAGAAAGTCATATTATGACTGGGAAATGCTTTACTATAGAAGAAGCATCCGTGTGTGTTTGCGTGGTTTCTCAGTAAAAACGTAATGGTGTGCAAAAGTCGTGTTTCTACTTGACAGAAACGTTATTTGCTCTTGATTGACTGAAAGCTGGAAGAATGACGTGTGAAGTCTGAGGAAAAGGAGTATAAGTAGTTTTGCATTTTATCTGCAGTATTACATTTTCTACACAGATAACAGAAATAATTGTCATCATCGTTCTTCTCTGATTTTCTCTTCTTCAAGCTTTTCTCTGTAAATCGAAATAGATTGAAGCTTTATTGTAACATTGTTGCTGTGTTGATCAATAAAAGAATCTCTGGTTACTCCCGTGGATGTAGGCAATTGCCAAACCACGTATACGTAACTCGTTGTGTTTTATTGTTCTTACGCATTTTTGATTGAATCTTGTTTGAGAGTTTGCTTGATCATTTGTTAAATCGCAACAATTGGCGCCGTCTGTGGGAAGTGAGTAGATAACTATAATCAATGGCTTCAATGGCGAAGTTTGACATTGTGAAGCTTACAGAGAAAATTGATTTAACATCGTGGAAGGTGAAGATGGAGGCTCTACTGGTACAACAAGGATTGGATCAGGCTTTGCTTGGAGATGCCGATTTTCGTAAGGATATGGATGATGCGGAGAAGAAACGTATCATTGAAAACACAAGGAGCACTGTGATTCTTTCGCTGTGAGATAAAGCCTTGAGAGAAGTAATTAAAGAGAAAATGGCCAAGGAAGTTTGGGACAGACTTGAGCCTCTTTATCATGTGAAGTCTACTGCAAGTAAGATGCATCTAAAGCAAAAACTCTTCTCATACAAGATGAGATCTGATAGATCAATCATTGATCAACTTGATGAGTTCAATAAGTTGTGTATGGAGCTTGAATCTTTAGATGTGAAGGTGGCTGAAGATGACAAGGCAGTAATTCTATTAAGCTCACTACCAAGAAGCTATGAACATTCTATAGATGATATAGTGATGACAAAGCCAGATAATCTGAAAGCTTCTAATGTTGATAAAGCATTGAGGAACATGCTTGATCAGAAGAATACTGGAAATTAGTCTGATCATGTTGCTGAGAGTTTGTTTGTAAAACAAGCTTAGGATAAGAATCAAGCTGGGAGAGGCAAGATGAATGGTAAATTCAAGCATCTGAAGGATTCTAACAATGGAGGTAGTGATAACACTGAGAAGAGAAAGTGTTTTCACTGTAAGAAGCCTGGTCATTTAAAGAAAACTGCTTCCTACTAAAGAGAGTAGGAAAGACACCAGAGCAAGGTGGAGCTAATACTGCAGATCTGGCAGAATCATCAGAAGCTTATGATGATGTTGAGGTACTCCCTATCACTGAATCTAAATGTGGTTTACATTGGATATTAGACTCGGGGTGCTCTTTTCATATGTGTCCTATAAAAGAGTGATTTGAGAATTTCAAATATGAGAATAGAGGAAATGTACTGCTTGGTGATGATTATGCATGTGATGTTAAAGGATCTGGAAATATCAGATTAAAGATGCATGATGGTGTTATCAGAATTCTCACTAATGTTAGATACATACATGCCTTAAAGAGAAACTTTATATCTCTAGGAACTCTTGATAAAATGGGATACAAGTATGGTTCTGAGAATGGTGCTATGCAAGTAATGAAAGCTCATACACCAGTTATCAAGGCAGATTTGGTCAATGGTATGTATATCATGCAAGGTGAAGTAGTATCTGGCATAGTCTCTAGTGTTTCAAGTGATGATAACACAATTGTGTGGCATGAGAGGTTAGCTCATATCAGTGAAAAGGGACTAAAGGAGCTGTCAAAACAAGATCTACTAGGTGGTGATCAAAACTCTAAACTAAGCTTCTGTGAGAACTGTGTTTTAGGTAAAGCTCACAAGACAAGTTATGAAACTGGGAAACACACCACTAAGGGTCCACTGAATTATGTGCACTCTGATTTGTGGGGGCTTGCTAGGACTGAGACCTTGAGTGGTGGCAAATACTATATGTCTGTCATTGATGATTACTCAAGGAATTTCTGGCTCATGGTGTTAAAATCCAAAGATGAAGCATTCTCTAAGTTCAGAGAATGGTTGATTGAAATTGAGAATCAAACTGAAAGGAAGCTTAGGTATCTTAGAACTGGCAGTGGGCTGGAGTATTTGTCAAGGGAATTTAATGATTTCTGCAAACAGAAGGGCATAATCAGGCATAGAACTATACCTGGTACACCCAAGCAAAATGGTGTTGCAGAGAGGTACAATAGAACTATCCTAGAGAGGGTAAGGTTTATGCTCATAAGCTCTGTTTTGTCTAAGAGGTTCTGGGGAGAAGCTGCAAATACAGCTTGCTATCTAATCAATAGAAGCCCCACTTCTGCTCTGAAGTTTAAAAAACCTGAAGAAGTTTGGTCTGGTCATGTTCCCAGATATGATCACTTAAAAGTTTTTGGATGCTAGAGTCTTGTTCACTCTAAGCAAGACAAGTTAGATGCTAGAGCACTGGGGTGTGTCTTTCTTTCTAGGATATCCAACTGGTGTGAAAGGCTACAAGCTATGGAGCATTGGTCAGAAGAAATGCATCCTGAGTAGAGATGTTACTTTTAATGAGAAAATAATGCCTCTCAAGTCTCAGAATATATCTGGCACAGAGATGCAGATATCTCCAATCACTGATTCAACCTTTAAAGATCAAGATAATACGAAGATTGAGGTGGAGCATGTTTCTAATTCTCAAGTACTTGATACAATTGTACATGAGAATGGTGAAATGGCAGATACTGGTGACCAAGCTAATGAGAGCTCATCATATAAACTTGTTACTGACAGGACAAGAAGATCTACCAGGCAAGCACCTAATTTTTATGATTTTGGGAGAATAGGGAAATCCTATATGGTTTCTTATGCTCTCAGTGTTGCAGAAGATGTTTATTATGCTGAACCAAACAACTATCTTGAAGCGATCACGTGTCAAGAGAAGACACTATGGATGAAAACTATTCAGGTAGAGCTTGATTCTCTGTACAAGAATGAGAACTGTGATATTGTTACCATACCTAAAAACACTAAGTTAGTTGGGTGCAAGTGGATATTCAAAAAGAAAGATGAAGCTGCCATTGGTGATAAAGCGAGATTCAAAGCAAGACTGGTTGCTAAAGGTTTTACACAGAGAGAGGGGGTAGATTACACATAAATCTTGTCCCATGTGGTTAAACACACATCAATCAAGATCTTATTATCAATTGTTACTCAAAATAGTTTCTAGCTACAACAGATGGATGTGAAGACTACCTTCTTACATGGGAATCTTGAAGAAAAGATATACATGAAAATTCTTGATGGAGTACAAGTAAACAATGCTGAGACTAAAGCTTGTTTACTCAAGAAATCTTTGTATGGTTTGAAGCAATCACCAAGACAATGGTATAAAATATTTGATGTTTTCATGACATCTGTGGGATTTAAAAGAAGCAGTTATGATAGTTGCATTTATCATACTGGAGATAAAGACAACTGTATCTACTACTCTATGTAGATGATATCTTGATTGCAGGGAAAAGCAAGTTGATGATAGAAGAAGTAAAGTCTAGTCTAAACAAGGAGTTTGAAATGAAAGATTTGGGGTATGCAAAGAGGATTCTTGGCATGGATATACACAGAAGTACATATCAACAGGTAACTACTTTTACTCGAGTGAGCTATCTGACTAAAGTTCTGACTAAGTATAAAATGCATGAGTCAAAATCTGCATATGTTCCCTTGAGTCAAAGCATTAAAGTCTCTAATGCTCAATGTCCTTCTGATTAGGAGAAGCATAAAATGGAGCTCATTCCTTATGCAAGTCAGTTGGTAGTATTATGTACACCATGATATGTTGCAGCCGGTTGGCATATTCCATGTGTCATTAGTAGATTCATGAGTAATCTAGGTATGCTCACCGGGAAGTAAAAGGTGTATTGAGATTTATAAAGGGAACAATAGATCATGGTATTGACCGATTTTGGTACAACAACACCTTGTACAATCTATATACTCAATTCAATTTTAAATCAAATTGACGATGTGTCCATCGGAGGCGAGTTTCACCCGATAATTCGATTTTGACTGAATTAGTGCTCCACGTGTTGAGCCACGGTTTATTCTGGAATTTGAATTTGAAAAGAAATGTATAAATTATTTTTAAAATTCAAAAAATCATTTTTAAAATATAATTTTTTTATAAAATTATAAAATATTTAAAATTAATTTAATAAAAAATAAAAAATATAGTTGTCCTCCTGACTGCATACAAATATTAGTAGCACTTTTAAGGGATTACTACATCTTAATTCCATATGTTTCTTTTCTAATTTGCAGTTTGATGTTGATTTTAATAATATTTAAAATTAATTAAAAAATCATTAGTATTTGCTATTTTCCTTTTTTTTAGTTAATTAGGATTTGGTATTTTCCTTAGTTGGTTAGGAATTTTTCTATTCAAGCACTTGGTTGGTTGTTGTCAGAAGATATGAGTTTTGAGATATTATATGAAAAATAGAGGTGTTCTTCCAAATCTGTCAATTTTCGGTATTTCTGTGAATCAACGAATCTTGATCCATCAATTCTTGGTATTCTGTTGAATCAACGAGTTTTGAGTCAATTATCGATATTCTTTTGAATCAACGAATTTTGAGTTTATTCTTCTTGTATCAAACCACACATGCTGCATCACTATATTAACACATGACTCGGTGAGTTACATTATTATATTAACATAGAACTCTCTGAGTTACAACAATGTATT
The DNA here is from genome assembly GCA_026545765.1 of Plantago major. Lineage (NCBI taxonomy): Eukaryota > Viridiplantae > Streptophyta > Magnoliopsida > Lamiales > Plantaginaceae > Plantago > Plantago major. The sequence continues at coordinate 107,027,818 of CM048840.1, forward strand.
AACTCATATCAGATCTTTTTTTTTAATACTTAGTGGCAAAGGGTTTTTTGTTAGAATTTTTCTTTGATTAATTCCGGATCAACCTGGATAAATAAAGTAAAAAGAAAAAGAAAAGATAAAAACGAATTGAACGTATGCTTTGGCAGTGTTCCATAATTACCTGGAAAGTGTATCTCATTTGCTAAGCTGTTTACTAGTGGCCGGCAAAGACTTTATTTGGCCTCAATGATTCAGTGGTACGAAATACGAATGATTATTTAATAAGCTTTTGTTTAGAAATAAAATAAACTGAATTCAGAGGAAAAAGAATAAAAGAGCAGGATGGGATTTGAACACAAGACCAAACATAACAACTTGATAAGATAGCATTCTAACTACTCGGAGACACATAGTTTAGTTCAACAATTTCGCATATCAGGCTGTTCAAATTTCAAACAGAGACAATCCAAGGCTGCTGCAGAAATACAAAACTGGAACAAAATCATGACGCAGGCTGGAATTGATCCCCAGACATGTCACAAGAAATTCTATAAACCAATTGAATAACCACTCGGAGACATAAGGTTTGATAACAACAATGGCACAACTTCGTATTAATACAGTAGACAGCAGTTAATGACTTCAATCAGAAAGCATGTCTACCGACAAAACAACAACACAAATAACTCTGTAAATTAAGCAAGACAAATTAAGCACAACAAGATTAACACAACGAAGCAACATGATTCCCCTTCCCCAAGATTTAAGCTATAAACAGAGAACGAAGGTTCGAAACATACCGAACGACAGTTGAAAAACATTCAATGAAGGACGAAGATGCAACGCGAAGAACAAAAGAAAGCAGGCGGTGAAAAGGTTGGTTGGGAGAAGCTAAGGTTCAGCCATAGTTTACGGAAGTAAAGGCGTTTGTATAAAGAATCAGATAACGATCTGATTTTTGGTTTTTGCTAGAAGAAAGAAAGTGAAAAAGTATATAATACTGGGTAAGGGTTTTAGAAGTTTACAGCATAACAAAGACTAGAAAGAAACCAACAACTATAAGACTCCTTTTCTTTTAAAAACTCTAAGCCAACTAACGTAGAGGGAGTTAATCATAAACTAAAATAACATATTAAAATTAATTCCACATACGAAAATACGGGGTTTCACAAATTCTACCGGTTTCAGAGACTCAGGATGTCAAATGAAAGAGATACCGCCAGTCTTCGCATTGAAAGTATGTTTGAAGAGATTTCCATATCCGCTTCCTACAATCCCAAAATATACAAGGTCCATGATGAATTGCGCCAAGTGAATGAAAGGGCTTACGATCCGGTATTAGTTTCTATTGGTCCCATTCATCATAACAAGGATCATCTTAAACCCATGGAGAAAATCAAAGCAAGTTATCTTCACCATTTTCTGCAAGTGAAGAATGAGACAGTAGACAAATACGTGGTGAAATTGAGAGAGTTGGAAGGAAGAGCGCGTGATTGTTACTCAAACTTGATTCAGCTACCAGAGGGAGACAAGTTTGTGGAAATGTTGCTTCTTGATGGATTTTTCGTGATTAAACTATTACGGAAGTTGAATTCCCAAAATTGGCGGGTAAATAATGATCACATTTTCCAGCTAAGTCAAACAACGAACAGAGTTATCATCGACCTATTGTAGTCGAGAACCAGCTACCATTTTTCATCTTAAGTCAATTATTTGACATGACAAAGACAACACCCCAAGACAAGTTGAGTTTACTGGTTCTCAGAGAATTGTGTGGGGTGCTCCCATGGAAGAAAATTGTTGATTTCCAGATAGATGAGCAAAGGGTTGACGATCATCTCCTTGGAATGATACATCACGTTGCAGTACTGGTCGTCCGACATATGAAGGAATCAATACAGCGGTAGAGTTAAAAGAGACAGGTATTCAATTCGAAGTGGTCAGGGGGGCTAGCTTGACTGATTTGAGTTTTACTTTTGATGGAGTTATGCGACTACCATACTTGTTCGTTGACGATTCCACCGAGACAATCCTAAGGAACTTAATTGCATACGAACAATTGTTGGCCAAACGAGGACGGAATGATGTGTCAAATTACTTGGAACTCATGAATTACTTGCTAAATTCTTCCAAGGACGTTGAGATACTCAGACGTGCTGGAATATTTAGGACTATGCTCGGAGACGACGAAATTGTTCAAGTCATGTTTAACAAGCTCGGGAAACACATTATAATCGATAATGAAAATGATATCTATTTGGAAGTTTTTGAGAGGGTGAACATGCACTGCAGTCGCCGTCGTAACAAGTGGATGCTATGTTGAGGAGAAATTACTTGCATAACCCATGGACTATCTTGTCAGTCATTGCAGCTTTCGTACTGCTTTTCCTCACTGCAACGCAAACCGTATACTCCATACTTTCATATGAAAAGTGAAATCTAGCTGCTTGTTTAGCTTTGTGTCCAGAATTATGAGGAATAAAAATATATTTCAATTCCTTAGTTCATCATTTAGTATGGATGACCGGTTACGGAGGGACCGTTTCGTTTTTGTAGGCTGGTCCGGTCTATTGCTCTTCCCTTGTGCCTATTTCGCTTTGGGGGGTTGGTTCACGAGTACAACCTTTGTAACTTCGTGGTATACCCATGGGTTGGCCAGTTCCTATTTGGGATGTTTTACATACGTTTTTCCATTATATTTTGAGAAAAAAATTTTTTACACTTGAACCTTTACGTCCACTTTGAGTTTGCACTAAAACCTTTTTTTTTAACACTTTGCACCAAAACCTTTCAAACTTTTTTCCCTAACACAAAGGTTGTACGGTGTTAAGTGTCCGTTAGCGAAAATTTTCTAATTGCACCAAAACCTTTACAAAAACTTGCATTCGCTACCGAAAGCTTTTCTTATAATGTCAGTTCACACTTATTGTTCAGTTTGTATGATACTTTAAATGGTTATTTTCACGGTAATGAGTGTCATAGACTCATTGTGGATGTAATTGCATTTTTTTTTATTAAATGGGGTTTGCCGTTTGAGTTAAATGATGCGTTATTTGTTTTTTTTCCTATTTGTGCATGTAACTTTTTTCCGTTTGGTACATGCATGTAATTAAACATGTATCGTAAGATACTGAAATCGTCTAGTTTTAGTAAGATCACCTAGTTCTCCACGCATCCCTTGATCATGTTCATCATAAATAAAACAGTCAAAGGTGTAGCTAGTAAGTTCAAATTAATCATATATTTAAAAAGTTAATCAATAAATGAATTATATATTTAGTCTACAATCGCCTTACTGAGGAAATGAAACATATATTTAGTATACATTCATCCAACACTTATATGGTATATCATACTTCACTCTTAATCTGGATTCGTTGTCTCTATCAACTAACATAGGTTCTTTATTTTCAGAAACCACCCTTTCCATAGCTAAAAATTAATTTCAGACACATTTTCTAGCATTTTGTTATTAAAAAGTAAAAACGTATTTTTGATAAAAAGTAGAGCCTATAAAACAAGTTGGTGCTTCAAAGTTCAAAACACAGTACAATGACCAATCAGAATTACCATGTGACAAATGAGTCTCTTAATTTTTGTGCTCTGTATATCTCATCAAGAGTCACTATCATAACATCTTCAAAACTACTATTGGATAGGAAAAATGTCTCTCTTAAGTATAGTTATGAACAACTTTTACATAGCTAAAGTAAATTATTGAATAATCAAGAAAATTATTATCATCAACCTATCATATTTGTTAACTATTAGCAGTACTAGTACTTAATATTGCACATAATATATACTCCCTCCATTTCAGAGAAAGTGTTAAATTTTGACTTTGACCGGTCAACTGTCTTCGAGTTTGACCACAAATTACTCATAAACGATAATAGTAAATAATTTAATAAAATCATATAATAAAAATTTAATTACTAAATTTTCATTATATAATTTTAATAATTTATTTATTAATATCGTTTAAGAGTAAATTGTCAAACGCGATTGACAAATAATAAAAATGTAACACTTTTTCTGAAATGGAGGGAGTATTTGATAGAGTAGCATGAACATATGATCCAAAAACGCCCTACGAGGTTCAAGGGCCTAGCTACACCTCTGACTGGTCTATTTATGATGACCATGATCAAGGGATGCGTGGAGGAAGAAAGACTAGGTAATCTTACTAGAACTAGGCGATTTTAGTTTCTTTGATACACACTTAATTACATACATGTACCAAACGGAAAAAAAGTTACATGCACAAATAGAAAAAAAAAAAAAACAAATAACGCATCATTTACCTCAAACGGCAAACCCTCTTTAATAAAAAAAATGCAATTACATCCACAATGAGTCAATGACACTCGTTACCGTGAAAATAACCATTTAAAGTATCATACAAATTGAACAATAAGTATGAACTGACATTATAAGAAAAGATTTCGGTAGCGAGTGCAAGTTTTTGTAAAGGTTTTGGTGCAATTTGAAAATTTTCGCTAACAGACACTAATTAACACCGTCCAACCTTTGTGTTAGGGAGAATTTTTTTGAAATGTTTTGGTGCAAAGTGTAAAAAAACAGGTTTTAGTGCAAACTCAAAGTAAGACGTAAAGGTTTAAGTGTAAAAAAAAAAATTCTCTTATATCTTACTTCTCCGTCAATTACTTTGTTTCAAATTTAATCTTAAACCGTAAATGTAAAATGTTCAATTAAATTATTTAGGAAAGTGTATTGTATACGCATATGTTATGTTTTAAAAGCCGGATCGGGCCGGACCGTTCAGACCGGAAAACCGGTGTACGACGGCTGAAAACGTGCCATAAGGCTGCCAAAAATCGGACACCTCGAAACCGCTCAAGCCGGCAAAAAACCGGTGGAAACCGGTAAGCTGCAAACCGCGGGTTTCCACGGTTTTTAGCCAAAAAAACAATAAATTGAATTCCATGTCTGTTTTGCACAAAAAACCAACAATTAAGAAGCCCTAATTCACTAAATCAGTGAATCGACCTTCGCATCTCCATCTTCTTCTTTCTAATTCTTATTTTCTTCTTCTTCCTTTTGATAATGAGAGTCTTTAAAATTGAACAAATATTCGCATGTGAGAACGCCCATTCTGGACAGAGCTCATATTTATTTGTAGAAGAGAGAAGTGAGGGATGTAGGGAAGAGGGAAAAAAAAGTAGAGAGTAGGAAGCGGCGCAATTAGGTCAGAGAGAAGGGGAGAAAAATGAGGAAGAAAAGAGATTGGGATCCCTTGAACACCCCTAATTGGGAATATATCGGCAGATGGATTCCTTATCCATGCCTTGCTTCTTTTCTTACTTTTTCTCCAAATTTACTTGGGCACCCTATTTACATTCTTTTTTACTTTCTCTCCTTTATCACTTTGTGTATCTAAATCACTTTCAAAAATGTTAATTTTAAGAACATGTGAGTAGGGAGCAGCTCAGAAAAAGGAACGGAGATAGAAACAGCAAAAACTCTCTCTCTATAATCACGATGGCTCCGAGAAAAAATCCGTCGGAACCACCGCGACCCCGTGGTCGCCCGAAGAAACAGGGGGCTCCGGCAGGCGCAGCAGATCCGATCGATCGATCTCACGGAGCCATCGAACAGTACGGCAAAGCCAACGATGGAGCAATCGAGGGTCGATTTGAACCCGACCACCGTGGGCTTCCCGATTCCGACGAGGATTGAATCGGATCGATCGACGGCTGTCAATCCGATTGTCCCAGCTAGCACAAACACAGCGACTCCGGAGTCAGATATTGAGGCAGAGAACACCTTCAATATCGATGAGAGGAATTCCGACGTGAGGATTCCCGAACTGAATTTGGATAACACACTGGACCCGGAAACTTTGAACAGAGCACAAAATATGCACAAATCAACAGTAAATCCCATTGATAAACCCCTTTGGGTTGATATTATCCGAGAAAATCGGCTACCGGACCATGGTAAGAAACTGAAATACGTTCCTCCGGCGGTTGTGGATGGTGAGTTTGAGGTGGTGATTGAGGATGAAGATGTCGAGTTCGAACTGAAATTCTGGGAAAATTCTATGATATTCTTTGTGATGGGAACGGAACTAACCATGAATGATGTGAAACAATTTATGATCAAATACTAGAATTTTGTTAAGCTACCGGAACTATTCTATAAAGAAGAGGCATATTTCATCATTCGGTTCCAGGATGAGGATGAATGGAAGGCTGTCATGAAGAACGAACCATACTCTATGTTTGGAAAGACGATCATTCTGTTTGGAAAGAGCTTCTATTGCATGGGGCAAGATATGTGATACGAAGAATGCTGGAGGCCTAAACCTCACATCGCTGATTGAGTGGAATGCATGTACTGTCACAAAGCTGCTTCGGAACCTATGTAGTAAAGCGGATAAATTATGGGTCAAGTGGGTGCATAGCTATTATATCAAAGAGCGGGAGGTGATGGATATGGAACTCCTAACAGATGCCTCATGGATTTTAAAGGCCATTATGAAGAGCATAAATATGGTACACCATTCGAAAGCTTGGAAGAATATGCGGATTAAGGGGAGGTTCGACATTAGAGCATTATATGAGGAACTTCGTGGCACAAAAGTCGATGTGCACTGGAAAAGTAGTGGTTTGATAACAAGGCGCAACCCCGGGCTCAATTCTGCACCTGGATGGGACTACATGCGCGACTTGCTACGAAGGATAGGGTGCTATGATGGAACCCGAGTATCACTCCAACCTGCGCATTCTGCTCGGATGACGAGTCAATGCGTCACCTCTTCTTCGACTGCCCGTACTCACAACAGATTTGGGGTCGAGTGTTGACGTGGTTCGGCATACATCGTGCCCCACGACCATGGGAGGAGGAGGTCGACTGGTTTTGCTTGCAGCTACGGGGAACTGGATGGCGTAAGAAGATCCTCCGATGTGCTTTCACGGAGACTGTTTATGCAATTTGGATTGAAAGAAACCAAGTGATCTTCAAGCAGAAACCCATTAATGTTAGACTTGATGAATCGATTGTCAATCATGTTATCAATAGATGTTGGCGTGATGTAAAACTGCAATCGTGCTTTACTTATGCTGAATTAGAATAGGTTGGTTATTTTGCTTATGTTTGCTTACCTGAATCCACGGATTGGTTGTGTACTTAACTGTTGGAATGGAATAAAGTATTTTCTGTTCCAAAAAAAATGTTAATTTTACCTAAATATTATATTTAAACACTAATTTCAACTAAATTAATTTTATGAAGTAACACATAAATTAGAATAGACGTATGAGAATTGAACCAAATATAAAATATTTAAATATAATTGCACAAAGTCTATAGATAGATAACAGATAAATTATTGATAGACCGACACTACAAGAAAACAGGGCATAAGTGACAAAAATATTCCAACGAAATTTTGAGTCGTCGCTAGTAGTGACAGATTAACTACGAAATACCAACAATATTTTTACATGTATAATTGTTAAGTCATTAATGACAACATACCAACAAAATTACCCACAAATTAATTTTTCGCTAAAATCACAGTATTTGCGACGATGACATTCCAACAGAATTTTGTTTTGTTGCACTTAGCAACAAATTACCTACTAAATAACTTCACTTTTTTCTCCACAAATATGTTTTAAGAAATTAACTACTACATGCCAACAACAATTTCAACGGATTATTTTTTCATTGCAAGACTGTTGGTGTTTTGTCGCAAAAAGGTTATAGATTTCCAACAAGTTCTTATTTTGTTGCCATTAGGTTAGTGTTTTCATTTTAGTTTTGACACAGATAAACACTTTGCCTTTCATATTAGACAAACATTTATATTTCTTCAACATATTGGTGATATCTCAATCTTTGGGTTGAATTTACTAAAGGAAACATCAAGATAACTACAAAATACATACAACATATAATGCAAGAAATGCTTCCAGAGATCCGTAAGACGAGAGATAAAGCTTCAAAGTACCAGCATCACAAAGTTAATACCACTAGGTCTCACACCACCAAGCGAGAAGTCCCAGAATAAAAAAAGCTAACTTTAGATAGCAAAAGCCATACCTGAGTAACTGAATACTCCAAGGACACATCACCCCATCCATCATGAGTATCAACCATTTCATCATACAATTGAGCATCTGTTTTGATAATGAAAGTTCGTAGTTTCAGGAAATAAATTACATAAAACACTTAATGTCGTCATCAAGCAAAACCCAATTAATCAAGATCTTAATTTCCTTAGGTGGTAGCTTGTTTTGGCAAGCTAACTAACAAAAATTAGCTTCTCTTTTGCACATCTGGTTCCAGGCCATAGCAGCCCAGTTCACATCAAGAAAGTGAGACCATAAAAAGGTATAAATTGTAAAAACATTGTCTTTCCACTGAGCTTGCTCCATCCTTCTCTAAGTTTTCTTGTTGAACCTGTTTGACCTAGAATCCAGTGGCGAATCCTGACGCATATTTCAGATGGGTCGAATCTTAACTTGCGATTTTCACAACTAAAATATTATTGTCATATAAGTATATTATACAAGTATGAATATATATATTTATCATCATTTACTCATTGATATTGCGTAACATTAGGTATATTTAAAATTAATATTTTTATGTATTCATAAATTTGTTATGATATATAATTATAAGGTGATTATGGACGAATATTATTTGATATGTTGAGAAAACTATGTATTTTTGGAAAATAAAGAAAAAACAAAAGGAAAGTGAAGTTAAAATGAGAGAAAAATATGCTTAAATCAAAAAGGAAAAATAAAAGAAAAGTGAAGTTAAAATGAGAGAGAAAAATATGCTTAAATCAAAAGGAAAAAGTGATAAAGATGGGTGTCGAACCCATACACTCAAGATAAATATGGACATACTCATCCACTCAGTTACATACAAAGTTTGGTAATCTTGTGGATAGGTAACATATACTAACTGTATTAAATGTTTTTTCCGCTTCGCACTATTAATTCAGAGTCGAGGGCAAGTCGAGCTGGGTCGAGTGACCCGCCTCGACCCAGCCTAGCTTCGCCAGTGCTAGAATCGCTATGCTTACTACTCACTCTCGAGTCTCGACTATCACATACGATCTGGTACAAACAACTCACATGAGTATTGTAACTGCGATGGAGAATACTCTTAACAAAATATGACATATATTGTGGAGTCGGATTTTGCACATCTCACAGGCCTTCCCCCTGTTTGTGCACATATTTACTCTGATATTCAACAAGATCACAAATTATTAAACATAAAACAAGAGATAGACATGAAGATTACCTTTGTCCTATCATGGAAACAAACATCTTAATTTTTAAAGAAAGGGATAGCACTCTCGTGTCTCAGTCATTCAATCTACTCAATCTCGTTTCAATTTACATCTTCAGAATATCAAATTTCTGAATATGATTTTAGCTGGAGTTTATTCTATTAAAAGAAATAGAGAAAATTCGAACTATAAATAGCACACAACACCCTCTTGATAATATCTTTAAATACTTCATCTCTTGTTCATAATGACACGAGCACTTAATATTTTATGACACACAGACCAGATAGAATACATCTTCAAGTTGATAACACATGCTTAAAAAATAGAGGGCTAGATAAATAAACTGAATGAAAATCCACTTCATTAAGCGACAAAATGAACAGAAAAGAAGATTTACTTACTATCTGAGAAGGAGAAAGAAGAAGCAATGCTTGGTTTACTACCGCTAAACACTCCAGGTAGTGAAGAAGATTGTCCGTGCACTGTAACATAGCAAAACTTTGCAGAATAATCCACTTTGAAACTGAAATACTACGTCTGAACCTAACACATTAGTGCAAGTTACTAAAACAAATTAAGAATGACCCGATCAATCACAATATAAGCAGATCAATGACAATAATTACTATACTACATCTACCATATACTTGCCATCAATCCACACGGTTGAAAATCTTTACTATATTACTACCTGCAACTCGATTGTACTGGATCCTGCATAACGTATGAGAGTAGTTTTTCAATTTACGCCTTGGAGTTAAAAAGGAGGGGGAGGCAAACAGTGGGAAATCGAAATGCAGAGATTGTTAATTTTATTATGGGTGTGTGGCGGCCCTGGAAATTGAGATAATAGCACCAAACGAAAACTCATTGGCACGCTAAAATGCTTAGTCTGGGCGGGTAAATTGAAGAATAGATTCAACAGACGCAAGATAACCTAATTTTACAACTCATTCGAGTTTCATGGAGTTCTGTGTAACTCTACAATCTAAATCAAATATTAGTAATTCCTAAAAATTATAAATTGAATTTAGTCAAATTTATAAGAGTACATATTGTTAATAAAAATATTAATGTTGTTAATCAAAACAACTGCTCCCACCATTTTCTTCTCTTAGAAACATCCAACTATAATCCGACATTTTCTTCTCTAGAAAAACCAAAATTGTATGTCCAGGTTAGTTCTATGCTCAAAACTGAATACCTGATCAGTAGAATAGAAATCCACAAGATTATTCCAAGTTTGAGAGTTTAATTTTAGCCAGTACCTGTATTCCTAGTAATCCCCTAAATCTAGCCGATAAAAATATAGCAACATGGAATCAAATTACTGAATAGCTAGATGAATTATCAAAGTATTGAACATATAGACATAAATAAAATCAATACTACAACAAGGACAGAGAGGATGATTGTAATTTGCTAGCAAAATCAATACTTCAAAATCAAGATCAATAATACAACAAAATCATTAGTCCTGACACCGCGCGCACACACATCAAGACAAAATAATTAGCTAGCTTTTATATCCCATAAATCTACTAAATTTTGATAGTTATTTGCTGGAGGTTGGAGCCAGAGTATGATTATATGAAAATGAAACACAAATAGGGACAAAAAAATCACTTTACTGTTATAATTCACAAAATCAATAACAAGATAACATATGAAAGTTCAAAACAATTTTATATGATAAGAAACAAGCTAATCTAACCTCTGAGTTCGTCGACCGTCGTGGAGCTGCTCAGACCGATCCTTCCGTTTCATGGTGAGTTCAGAAGGAGCGAGAGGTGCGAGTCGTGCCGACGATAGAGCGAGTAGGTCTCTTCGCCGATGAGTTTGGAGTTGGACAAGTGTAAGGGAGGCGCGGTATGAGCGGAGGATGGAGAACTTTGGCGGTCTCTTCATTTTTTTGGTGTGAATCTGCCGCGAAATTGAAGGTATTGGCGCAGATATGGAGTTCCCATCTGTTGGTCTGTTCCTATGCTTTTACTATATATATATATATATATACACACACACTAGTAAAAATTGTGAATCTGAAAATTCACGTGCCAAATAAACAAGTCTCATATTAAAATTTAAATATGCATGACATAAACATTATAATATAAATTAAACTTATACTTAGTTAATTAAAAATTCAATCATAATATATGTTAATTAAATGAGTAATTAATAAAAATATAAATTTTGGTGATTACAATAGTGGAAGTAGTGGGAGATGATGTGCAACTCCCTTCTTTTTTTTCTTTTTCCTTTTTAGCTTTATTTCTATAGGTGAAATTTGAAGTCAAAATTAATCAATTGATCAAAATTAAATTGATTGGTGTAACAACTACCTTTGGTAGTTTTCTTTTTAGAATAGTAAAGATAGTGTTAAGATTGAATTCTACTACTAATCGAGTTCGACTTATAGCTAGTCTATTTTACTTAATTTCTTAATTGATTTTTTATCCTAGGTCGGTCACCACTCTATTTTCTGAATTATATAACATTATTATTACTCTCTCCCTCCGTTCCACATACTATTCTGCGGTCAACAATAATTGATTTTCACCATGAATTACTCTTAAATTTTAATGATTTAATATTTAATAGAATTATATTATAAATATTACCAGTTGAAATTTTCATTATATGATAAATTTTTTGTTATAATATTTTAAGAGTATTATGTGGTCAAAATTGATTACAGTTGATCAATCGACGTCAAAGTGGAAAACATGTTTAGTATACGGTCTGAAAGAAGCTGTAATGTTTGATTTTTTTGACCAATCAGTTTCAACTTTGACAACAATTAGTATTAAACTATAATGGTAAATTGATCAAAATTAAAGTTGGTTACAAGAAAAAGGCAAATTCTTTGGGAGAGATAAAGATGACCATTTGGCATCTAGCCCGTCAAAGTCCGTTTTATCGAGCATATAGGCCATTTAGGGCCGGCCTTGGGCATAATTTTAGGCCCACGGGCCCGGCCCCTATCAAAGCCCATTTTACCGAGCTTATAAGCCACTTAGGGTCGGCCTTGAGCATAGTCCCAGGCCCGCCCGTGGCCTTGGCTCTTAAAGGCCCGATCGGGCCCGACCGACCAATATATTTTTATATACTAATATATGTTATACTATTTATTTATAGTTGTGTATTTGATTTTCTATATGATTGTGAAACATTTGATAGAGCCTCAAAAAACTCGGTTCAACCCTTTGCCATCTCTAACCATATATGATCCAGACCTTCCATCACCACATCTAGTCCATCAAACTCCTCATTAAATTATTTTTAGTAAACCTCTAATCTTGAAGTGTTTAGCACTCCCTCCGTTCCAAAACAAATGATATAATTCGAGTAGGCATACGTAGAGTAGAGAAACAAACACGAAAATTTGACAAAACTCAACTTCAGTTCCTTTTAGTCCCCATACAAAGATGGTCATGTGTGAGACTTAAAAACAAGAATGACGACGACGACGACGATGATGATGAAGAAAGTACTCCATTTATCCCGTAAAACTTCATACATTTGCCATTTTCACATAAAACTGCGTGCTACTATATGTATGAAGTTCTCAAAGATGAAGGAAGTAGTAGTAATAATGATAAGAGTAGTAGGAGTTGGATGCTAATGCATACGTCCTACGTCCGTCATGCAAAAAACTTCCCATTAATTTTCGTTGAATTTTTTCCGATCATATATTACTCGTAGCTTATATTGGATAAAAATTTAGAGAAAACATAATTAGAAAGGTAAAATGTATTATTTTTTATTTTAAATGTTTAATTATAAAATTTAATGAGAGACAGTCTCTAGATAACTTATCTAGAGACGACCTATGTCTTAGAAAAATCATTAATGTAATTAGCAAAATTCATTTATTTGTAATATGAAAAAACACAAATATTGAAAACATAAATGTTTTGTAAAATAACATCGATAATTTTATTGACAATATAGATCCGTCTTTATATAAATTATAAATTATCTAAAGACCGTATAACATGAGACTTGGTCATGTTTAATACTACTATTATAAATTATAGTATATTTTTTCTAATTGATATACCATATAAATTATGATTAATTAATAAAAAAATTATGAATTTTTATGCCGGATGAAGCATGTATATTTTGAATGCAAATGACTTACTAATCCACTTGTCAACTAAATTTAAAGTCCATATTAATAAGTTAAGGCTTAGCCCATCAAAATAATGATTTCAACTCTTCAGCTCTATCTTCTCACGCCATCTTCCCAAAACCAAAACGTACTGAACAGCGGCGGCGATCGTGATCCTTCCACATTCCCTAAATTCCTCCAATTTTGTTGTCATCCCGCCAAAATTCTACAATTCTTCAGTCCTCCCTCCAAAATCTAGAGTCCATATGGTAATGGAATTGCTCAATTACATCCCGATGGAAGCCCTAATTTTGGCTATTTATACTCACACCGTCTCACAGTCTTCAATCGTCCTCAGCTCTATACTATTTTTCAACTCGAAGAACAAGGTCTGTGTCCATTTATCTATGTAATTGTCTCTTCATTTATCTATATGAATGGGTCTGTCATTTGTCTCTGGTTTGTGTTTTGCTGGCTTGGTTCTCTGAGAGTTCTGGTGTTGTGTTAAGTTTGGAAAGGGACTGATTTTGTTTAGTTGATAGCAAGCTGTAATGTTTCTTGGTTTTTGGACTTTTGGTGTGTAATTTGAATACTTCTTGTTTTCCAATTGTGTTGGTGATATAATGATATTTTAATTTCTTCAAAAAGACAAAATTGTCTCGGTTAGATGAATGATTTTAGTTTGTTTCTTGGATTCTTTTTTGTTTTTTTTTGGTTTCTATTCGTGTAATTTTTCATAGGAAGTCACTGTGTATTGGACTTCTTTTGGTATTGGCATGACGAACAGAGTAGATAAGTATTGGACTTGTAGGATTGAGATGTTTGTTTGCTGTTAATTAACCACATATTTATATTTGTTATACTACGTCTGTTCGAATCTCATAAGCATATCCTATCTGTTTATGCAGTATGGCAAGAAAAGTCAAGAAGACGAGTAAGGGTGAAAATAGTTCTCGCAAGCGAAATGGTGGCAGGACCCTGGTTGTGGAGGATGCGTCTTCACCTATTCGCAAAACGGATGAGCAAAATGATGAACTTCAAGTGAGTGATGATGATGATGCTTCTCGCAACGAGGGCAGCGATACTCGTCCCACTAGTCTTGCTGCATCACCAGGACGAGAAGAGAACTCGGATTCGGAAGATGATGAGTCTGTGGAGCTGCACAAAACACGAGGACCAAACCGTGGAATGGATGTTACTAAAGACTTAGAAGATCGTCCTACAATTTTTACAGTTGGTGGCAGGTTATTCACTTCTTTTTCTTTTACATCATTTTGCTTTCCTTTTTTCAGTGTGTAAGCTGAATGGATGTTTTTTCTTCTAAATATACTTAAAATTTTAACAAACTAGTGTGATGTTTGTATAGTGCTATTTATTAACTGTATCATCATTATACAGGAGACGTATGAAACAATTATAGAAGAAAAATATCCTGATCCCGAGTCTCGTCCGAATTTTGACGTCATTGTTTGGAAAGATGCATCTGGAAGAGATAAAAGGAGTAGACTTTATGGATTTGGAAACACTCGAGAGAACCTTGACTATGAACGGGATGGGGCAGATGTAGAAGGAAGTAGTTTAGACCAAGGAGCCTTGGAAGAAATGATAAAATTGAAGATTGCTGAGTGCACAAAGGAGGTGGTCGGAAATCTGAAGACTGTTTTACCAGGTATGGTGTGCGAGAATCGAACGTCTCCAAACGTTGATTTGGATGATGAAGAAAATAGAAATTCTTGCGCCTCTTACGATAGTTATGAAGATGATTTCGAGATAAATATGGATAATTCAAGAAGGCATCGTATTTAAATCCTGCATATGGCAGAAGTAATGGTGATCAGCATGAGAGGTCTCAAAAGCATAAGAAGGCTCGTAAGCAAAAGTAGTTGGTGTCTTTGGTGATGGACGATCTAGGTCATAGTTATTTTATTTGAATAAATTATTTGTCTTTTGGATTAGTATTGATTATGTTTACATTTTTTGTTGTCATTTGAACAATGGCTTTGTTTGCACTTGATGGTTATGAATCATTTATCTATGCTAAATGTCCTACAATTTTCTATTTTGTTAGTTTGAAGCTAAATTTGTAACTGAGTTTCAACCACATGTAAGTAGTGACAAAATATTTGTTATCATGCGATTGGTAGTTTTCTAATTTGTTTATATCAAAATAGCGACAATATTGTTTGTTGCAAATTTGATTGAATCTATAACATATTTGCGACGTCAAATTGCGTAGCTAACTTTCCAACTTTGTTGCTAAATTTGTTGTTATAACCTCGTACACTTGTAACAAGATACCAACAAAAATTCTTGTAGCATACTTTTCAACAAAAAAGTGGTTGCTAAAATTGTTGGTAAAAATACAATATTCGTAGGTGACTTTCCAACAAAAAAATTGTTGCTAAAATTTGTTGATAAATTTGTAACGAATTTTCGGACATACAATTTTGTTGTAGAAAGTGAAAGTGTTTCGTTCATTTTTTTCATCATCACCAACAAAAAAACAACATTTCACCAACAAAAAATTGTCGTTGCTATATTTTCCAACAAAAATCCTTTTCGTAGCAGTTGTTTAGCCAGGCCACTTTCAAAAACAAATCTGCCACGACAAAATCCGTTGGTGATAGTCATCTCCATCAAAATAGCAACAAAAATCACCGTCATTGAAGGCCTTTTTTCTTGTAGTGCGATCCAAGTTATTAATGAAATCATTCATACTACCTCTCGTCTTTTAAAAGCTTCATAAGTAGACATTTTTTTCGAACTTTGACAGTAAATTACTTGCAAATTAAACGCAAAAAGTATAAAACAAAGTTATATTAGTAAAATATACTTAATTTATTTTCATAATATGATTTTATTATATATTTTTGTCGTGTAATTTGAGCGTAATTTACGGTCAAAGTTCAGAAAAAAAGTATCATTAGGAAGCTTTTAAAAAATCGGAGGGAGTATTATTTATCAAAAAACACATATGTTATTAACAAAATGTGTCTTCAGTAATATGATAAAAAAAACACCAATACTAATAAGATAAAGGTTTTGATTATTATAGATAATTTTTTTTGAAAATATAAATCTGTTTATAGCTAGGAAGCACCAATATGAATACGCATGTGAATACGAATACGATACGCATACGGAAAGCGCTAAAATTCAAAATATTAGAATACGAATACGTCAAAAATACGTTTGGTTATTTATATTTCTATATATTTTATGTTGTGAAATGGATAATTATATTGCACGACTAGTTCTATTAAATCATATCTTTTGAACGTTGGTCTGTTTACTGACAAATAGAAGAAGTCTTGTTGAAAAGGACTCTTCCAGGATTCAGTTCTATCAAAAAAAGATAACAAATAAGTATAACTAAGAAAAAAATACGTAGTCCACAAGTATTTTAAAGTATGCATATTAAATACGTACGCAAGTAGAATACGTCAGGCCAGAAAAGTATGCATGTTACCTAGGTTTCTAGACAAATTATCTAGAGATCTCACTTAGGAGACCTACTCATGTAATTATGTATATTAATATTATTATAACGTAATACCGGCTCAGAACGATTTAAAATGGCCCAACCGATCCGATCCGACCCCAACCTAACCTTTTTTAGGGGTGTCCGGCTTAACTGTCCAGATTAGCTTTTAAAACAGAGCGCATATGTACCCACTAGAATTTACTTAGATCCGTGATGATGCACTTAGACTTCCACTCCACTTTAATTGGGTGAATTGTTTACTGTGATTAAGGAGGTAATAGTTGATAGTTATGATGATGTTAGAATGGTTTGTTGGGGTAATTTTTTTAGCAGGGCGGTAGTTCAGAAAAGACAAATTTCCTATCTTTTCTTTCATCTCTGGAGACGATTCCAATTGAACGGACTCTTTCATTTTCTTTTTATAAAACTAAAAACTATATGCATTCAAAGTGGATTGGGATTCGAAAAAGAATCCTTTTCTAGTGATGGAGTTGAGCTAGCTATACCATTAACCATCTGTGACAATTCGGTAATTATGATCTATCGTTAATCTAGTTGCCTATATTCAAGCTCACTAATGGTGCACAGGTCTTTGTTAATTTGATTGTTCTATAAGACTCGAATCCGAAACATTGTTTAAGTCTGGAGCCAACTATGGACTACTTTTCAGTCCGTCTTTGATCGTCAACCTGAATAAATTAAGCTAAGAAAAGAAAAAGAAAGGGAGAAAGACTTGGAACGTAGACTTTGGCATGTGATACATAAATTCAACGTAGAGTACTGTTCTGTGTGAAAATTGCTTCTCATTTGCCCCACATTAACTATTTACGGGCAAAATAATTAGTTGGTTTCTAAAACGCTGTGTAAATTTTTCATATGTTTCTGAATTAATCATTGAGAGACCAACTAATTTTTTTGCCCGTAAATAGTTAATGTGGGGCAAATGAGAAGGAATCTTCACACAGTACAGTACTCTACGTTGAATTTATGTATCACATGCCAAAGTCTACGTTCCAAGTCTTTCTCCCTTTCTTTTTCTTTTCTTAGCTTAATTTATTCAGGTTGACGATCAAAGACAGACTGAAAAGTAGTCCATAGTTGGCTTAGTAGCGAAGTCACAACTTGTGGTTGATTTCTATATATTTAGGGTAACCCGGCTAGCTGAGATCCATTGACCAATCAAGAACACATTATAATAAATCTTCTTGCTGTTTTAGGTTCGTGTAACCTGCATCCTAGCTCCAAGAACAAAGGCAGCAAACTATATTCAGGTACCTAAATCTCTTTTTTATATATTTGCAAATGCTGCATGTTATGTTACTCTATTTTATTCAATGCTAATAACTATATATGTCGTTCGCTGCGGTACAAATTAATAACGAATCATTCGTCAGGAAAAAAAGGTTCTACAATTATTAAACACAGTTGAGTGACACTACATATAAAGAAATATTTCTCGTGAAACCAAACATTTGTTACATAAAACCTTCAAAAAAAAAATTCTAAATACCTTAGAATATTTATAAAGAAATCTTAGATATTTTCATGAAACCTAACAATTGACAAATATAGTACATCCTAAACATTTTTCATAGAAACCTTAATCAACTATTTCAGAAACATTGAGCATCTCTCATGAAAAATTTACACAGCGTTTTAGAAAATCCATACTCATGTATAAATTCCCAATATTGCAATCAAGCCCCCAAATCGAATTTGCCCAAATTATAGTAGCCAGAATGAAAATTAGTTTTCTACTAGCATAAATTAACACGAGATAATAGAAAATACAACGTTTAGAACATCCTAATCAATATGAATGAAGCAATGGACGATGTCCTTCATTTCATTCTAGGGGTGGGCAGGGATCGGGATTGAACATCGGGTATCCAATAATTCAGATTTGAAATTTTGAATTTATTCATCCCAACCCTATATCCGGGTACCCGCAATAAATCAGATCGGAATCGGGTTACCCTATCGGATATTTATTTTGTCATATAAATAAAAATAAATTATATATAAACGTTGTACATAATCAAATGTAGAATTGCAATAAATGTCATTGTATTAATATATACATTAAACTATGAACCATGATTTGTTTGTTACTTTAATTTACAATAAATTATAGAAAATTCTGATTAGCTAGCTAAATAAACATTAGAGAAACTCATTCTTTTTCTCAAAAAATAATACTCTATTTCATGCTCTCTTTTTTTTTTAGTTAACTACTATATATAGCGAAGTAAATAAATTATCTAGTTAAAACTAGGTGAAATTATCCTCATATTGATTGTATATCTTGTTGGACCTAATTGTCATAACAATTTTTTATAAGAATATAAGTTTCTTCGCATATCCTATTGAAGATTTCGGGTGTTAAGTATCATTCACAATCCTGTCCCGAACACATAATAAAATTTTCGGAAATTTATATTGCGTATATTCAATCCCTAAATACCCGACTCTATCGGAACCTTTTTGTATAAGGTCGGGCCGGAATCGGGATTACCCGAACCCTCCACCCACCCCTACTTCATTCTATATTCATTCATGAGTTCTTGGTGTTCTCTCTTTCTGCCTTTTTCTATGTGTTATTTTTCACTAGAGCATCCATATGGATTGCTCAAGTTTTTTATTTTGTTCTTGAATTCACGGGGTCAAACCCTGAATTTTGCATATATTTTGAGTGTTTTTATCTCTATAGTTCATAGATTATATAATTGAAGAAAAGTAAATTACCACCACATCCAATAAATAATAACAAATCTTACATTTACACATAAATTTTACCCACTAAAAGTACACTTTTTTAAAATCATATCACTACAAAAAAATAATATAATAAATTAATCCCGTCCTTGTGACTCGAACCCGCGTCTCTTAAATTATTAACTCCATTTATTACCACTACACTACATAAAACACTTGATCTTATCTTGTATACATTTTATTAACAATTGATTATGACATTTTACAAGAATGGTTTGGAGTAACACGTATTCCTTACAATCCTGATTTTCTTCTAACCAATTCTAATGTTTCTCCCTATTTACAGCCACTAATAAAACTCATAACATATATCCCGAATATTAGTCTATTAAAACTTCTCCGACAAATTTTATTACATTGCTATTGGTTTGGATTTAATTGATTATTATAAAATGCATGTCTTTATAATTAATATCATAAACAAGTTTGGTATTTTATTTTAGTTTATTGATGTGAATTAGAGAACTTATAAATTGAATGAACTATATTAGAAAACTAAATTTGTTGGTAAATTGTCGCTATTTTTGCGACCATGCTAATTTTTGTTGGTATTTTGTTATAAATTTGTTACAAATAGCAACAAATTATTTACGTTGGAATGTTATGTTGGTGTTGACTGCTTGCTCTAATATTTCCAACAATTTTCCAACAAAAAATTATTGAAACCTAGACCATTTGGTAATTTGTTGGTATACTGTTGGTATTTTCTTTTATGTTATTTAAGGATAAATTACCGTTGGTACTTTGTTGCAATTCCGTTGCAAGTCTCAACGAAATTTGTTCCGTTGGAACTTATGCGTTGGTGTTGCCAAGTTTTTTTGTAGTGTATTTTCATGTTTTACCATTTATTTTTAGCTTTTCACATAAACAACACGTTAACTCTAATGTGTGAAGTTATTTAGGAAGAAGGAGCGCACATCACGATCAGTACCTATAGTATATAAAACATTATTATAAACATATATATATATTAATTGTATATATCAATAAATACAATTAATATGTTATATGTGTGAATTGGAATTATGATTTAGTAAATCCAATCATTAAATATTGAAGACAAAGGTAGTGGTTGTCCATCTATTCCAAAACAACTCATAGATTAATGTTGGTGCCTAAATTTAGGTGAAAAGTTAGAATAAATGATAAAACATAAAAATGTAAGAATTTTTTTACTTTTAATGAGAACATGTGTAAGTTTAGTATAAATATAAGATTTTTATTATTTGGTAAGTATGGATTACGTATTTTTCAGTAATATATAAAATTATGTGTTATGGTTAGAAGTTGCAAAATAAAAAAATTGTGGAGCATTGTTTAACAACTAATGGAAATATGGATGAAAATTCGCCAATTTATGTTCAAGTAGATTCCAGATCAGTTGATGACTTGATGTGGATATTTCACAGGCCAGATCAATACATCAACATGCATGATTTTGGGGTTTCACACTTTCACTTAAACTTTTCAAAACTTTTGTGACATTGTTTTTAAAATGTATTCATCACTAATAGTACATACAACTAATTCAGCCCTCCACTATACCATTGACAAATTTCTTGATTAACCTTGTGCTAAGTGCACTATAAGGAGTTATTAATACGTCACCATTTTTTGTGATTTGACCTACTAGCCCACTTCTTAACTTCTACTAATAATCCATCATTTTTATAACTTTTCCAACCCAATGTTCATGTTTTATTTATTATTTATTATTTTCATTTGAAAAATATTATTTAATTTTCCAGTTTATTAACCTATGACTGCCATTTTGTATTTATTCTTTAATAATTATTTTGCCATTTAGATCATACTCAATCTTCCAATTCTCCTTATTTGATTGACATCAAATTTAAAATAAAATCTTATTTCGGGACGGAGGAAGTAGCTTATGTATGTATTTCTTTAACTTAATTGTTTCATTGATTGTTTAAGGCGTATTATCCCAGGATGCCAAGAAGAGATAGTGTCGCTGTTCGTATTGAAAGCATGCTAAGTGCCATATCCAGTCCCGGTTCTTACAAACCCAAAATATATAAGGTCTATGATAAAATGCGCCAATTGAATGAAATGGCTTATGATCCTGTATTAGTTGCTATTGGTCCCATTCATCATAACAAGGATCATCTTAAACCCATGGAGCAAATCAAAGCAAGTTATCTTCACCATTTTTTGCAAGTGAAGAAGGAGAGAGTAGACAAATACGTGGTGAAATTGAGACAGTTGGAAGTAAGAGCACGTAATTCTTACTCAAACTTCATTCAACTACCAAAGGGAGACAAGTTTGTGGAAATGTTGCTTCTTGATGGATTTTTCGTGATTCAACTATTACGGAAGTTGCATTTCCAGAATTGGCGGGTAAATAATGATCACATTTTGCAGTTCGGCCATATACTAAAACGAGTACTTGTTGACCTACTATTAGTCGAGAACCAGATACCATTCTTTGTCTTAAGTGAATTGTTTGACATGTCAAAGAACGGAACCCCAGACGACAACTTGAGTTTATTGATTTGCAAACGATTATGTTTGGTGCTCCCATGGAAGAAAGTTGTTGATTCCCATAAACCTGTCGATGATCATCTTCTTGGAATGGTGTATAGGGCTCATTTCCCAGAGAATGCATCTAAAAGAAGAAACTGCATGGATCATCCAGACTACAAAACAATAAATACAGCATCACAGTTAGAAGAGACCGGGATTAAATTCAAAGTGGTGGAAGAGGCTACCTTGATGGATGTGAAATTTACTGATGGAGTTATGCAACTACCATGCTTGACCCTTGATGATGACATTGAAGTGATCCTAAGGAACTTAATTGCATACGAGCACATGTTTGTCAACAATCACAGGCCTGTGACGGATTACTCTGAATTCATGATGTACTTGGTGAATTCTTCCAAGGATGTTGAGATACTCAGACATGCTGGGATTTTTAAATATTCCGGAGGCGAAGAAGAACTTCATATCATGTTTGTCAAGCTGGGGAAGCAAGTTTTGTTTTATGAAGACAAGTTTAGCTATTTGGAAGTTTATGATAGTGTGAACAAACACTGTCAAAGGCGTCGTCACAGGTGGATGGCTAATTTAAGGAGAAACTACTTTAACACCCCATGGGCTATCATGTCAGTTATTGCAGCTACCATACTGCTCGGCCTTACTGTAGTACAAACAGTGTACGCTATACTTGAACGTCGATGATTCCTTCACTCATGATCAGCCGCCTAAATGTTTTGTAGGGTACTCCATATCCTTATAACTAAGCGTACGTGTGTGTGATGATATTGTGGTAATGTATTCTATATTATTATTATTAAGAAGGGTGTGCCAATATTGTAATGTACTAGTACATCTTTTTGTAAGAGAGTGATAAATTCATGTACTGTACTCATGTCATCTGAATTAATATGAAAAAAAAAGCATTATTATGATTGGGAAATGCTTTACTTTAAACCTTTATTAAGTTAATAAAATTAGCCAATTCTATCTCAAGGTTAACTAATTATATGTTAGACCTGGATTGTGCCAATTCCATGTCTACATCTGAGTACAGACAATGCTAAGCTATATTCAAGACCTTGTTAGTTTGGTGTAGTTTCTGAAACTTTGTCATAGTGTTATGACAGGAGAATTGCACTTTTAATCCTCTAACTCAAGGTCCTCTTCGATTTTAGTCCTACGAAATGTTAAATTTGCGTACGTATTGAGTCTTAAAAACGTATAAGTCGTTCGTATTTATACGCCAACAACCTAACAACACATTCGATTAAGTCCCTAAACCTTTTCAAAGTCATCAATAGGTCCAAATTAATTTCTGAAAATTGTAATGCATACCTTAGTGACATCTGATTCTCAAAATCTAGGACTTGACTTTATAAAAAACTTAATTAGGTCCTTACAACTTTCAAAAAGGATAAATAATTACTCTCTAGATAACTTATTTAGAGACGACTTATGCTTTTAAAAAAGGAAAAATTTCAGAAACCTCCTGCATAATGCCATATTTATTTATAAACCCATCCATTGTGGACAAATTTCAGAAACCCCCCTGCCGTTAGTCAACCGTGATGACGTCATAAATGGTAACATGATGTCATATTTCCATAATTTCCCGGGAAAAAAAATTATGATGTCATTTTTTTTTTGAATATGACGTCATTACTATTTCTGTGCTGCCCGTAATACCCTCAGGGGTTCATATGTAATATGTTTCCTTCTCAGTTTTTTCCCGCATTTTTGTTGGGTTGAATGTAAAATTGAAACAATAGTTAGGGGTGTGAAAGAAAAACATTTAAATTGCATGGGCTCTATAAGTAATCACCAAGAGGCATTATCATTACAGTGCGAATTTGTTAGGCCTCTGAGAGATGCAGATTATCATAATGTAAGGAGACCAAGAGGCAGATTATCAATGCGGAAGATGTATTCAATGCTATGGAAGAAATCGACTTCTCGGAATTTGTTAGGCCTCTGAGAGATGATCTTGAAGGTTGTGTACCACCTCTTTTTACTCTTGGCATTTTTTGTTTTTGTTCTCTCTTATATAGCCCCTGCAATTTAAATGTTTTTCTTTTACACCCTTCACTACTGTTTCGATTTTACATTCAACCCAACAAAAAGGCAGAAAAAACGAAGAAGGAAACATATTACATATGAACCCCCTGAGGGTATTACGGGCAGCACAGGAAAATTAATGACGTCATATTTTTAAAAAATGACATCATAAATTTTTCCTTTTTCGGAAATTATGGAAATATGACGTCATATTACCATTTATGACGTCATCACGGTTGACTAACAGTGTTGACCAACGACAGAGTTAATGGCAGGGGGTTTCTGAATTTGTCCACAATGGGTGGGTTTATAAATAAATATAACATTATAGGGGGGGTTTCTGAAATTTTTCCTTTAGAAAATGATCCATGTTATTAATCAATGCCTATGTTGTTAAGGAAATCATTTATTTTGTAATATGAAAAAATATCGATCAATGTTCATAACATAGACGTTTTGATTAATAACATCGATGATTTTTCTTGATAACATAGGTCTATTTTTAGATAAATTATCAAGAGACCGTCTCTAAAGAGACTTTCTCTTAAATAAAAAGGAAAAAAGTCCAAGTGGAAGATGAAAAGAACATGCTAAAGATCTTCGGTTGCTATTAGTCTCTTATCACGTATTTAACCCTTGCAGGTAGGTTGATTTTTCGGTCCGTAAAGACAAAAATAAAAGGAAAAAAGGAAGAAAGTCCAAGTGGAAGATGAAAAGAACATGCTAAAGATCTTCGGTTGCTATTAGTCTCTTATCACATACTTCACTCACGTACTTCATCCTTGCATGTAGGTTGATTTTTCGGTCCGTAAATACGAAAATAAAAGGAGAAAGACTTCAACTTAGATCAACTTTGGCATGCATTTGCCCCACATTTGCTAGTTGGTTACTAGCTTGTAGCGAAGATTTATCAGGTCCAAATGACTCAGTAGTACAAGTCAGTCACAACTTCAGCTTTGATGACTCAGTAGTACAAGAATTTATCCATTCAGATCCTGAATTTCTAGGCACCTCACAGATTTCAAGGGGCCCTGTGCGACCTTTCAAGAGAAGGCCCCGATTAATAGTGTAATAAAAATTATTTTGCCGTTTTCTAAATTGAAATAAAAGTTATAATTAAAAATGTGGAGTTAAATAAGTTATTAATGAAATTTTTTATTAATAATAATAATATAATTAACGAAGGAAATCATATTTTTATAACGTATATAATATTAGAAAAATAAAAACAAAAATGTAGGAGGTATTATATGTACATTAGAAAATGGAAAAAAGATAATTAACAAAATACGAAATAAATAAAATAATATAAAAAATAATCTGACATATTACGAAACAAAACAAAGAATATAAAAATAATCTCACATATTCCAAAACAAAACAACAAAGGAGAAAAAAGAAATAAAACACGGGGACTGTCAGGTCTCAAAACTGAGACATCAAGGAAACAAGATATTTTGCAAATGCTCAATGCCACTAGACCAAGACTTGTGTTTGAAATATTTTGCACACACAGGTTATATATAGTGATGATGTAAAATTTGGGCCCTAATTTATCGCCAAAATGGGCCATCAGACAGTACCTTACCCGGTGCCCCTGAGATGGCTGAGATCGTCCATCAATCAAGAACGCATTGCAATAAATATTCTTGCTGATTAAGGGTTATGTAACCTGCATCCTAGCGACAAGAACAAAGGCAACTACATTAATATAAGGTACTCAAATTATATATATTTGCAAATAGTGTATGCATGTGTCTATGTGCTGGTGATGTTAGTCTCTTATATTATTGCTAGCTAGCTGCGGGCAAGCCATTTACTCCATCGAGAGTATTGTACTATATCCGTTAACATCCAATTCACTAATAACCAAGGAGAAAATAGAGAGTTCACATATTTATAGATATGAATCCGCATCTACTATACTTCTTTTATAGGAGTAGCTTTTTAGAAATTTGAAATTCTGTGAATTTTTGGATTATCTTATGGTTGATTTTTATAGTGATTGGGTAGTGTATCGGGATGTGAAAAGAGTACAAGAACAAAACAATTTTGTACGACTGGGCAAAGTGTTAATTGGTCCTCGGTTTTTAAAACTTTATTTGCCCGTTCTGGTGCTCACGGTTCAATACCAAACAGTTTCCCAAGATAGAACAACAGGTGAGTTAGTAAGCTAGCACTTGAATTTACTAACTCGAGTGGAGACTAATGCAATATAGAAGAGACATACTTCTTTTGAGAATAAGAGAGAAAAAAGAAGGATTGGATTTTTGAGCGAGTAGAAGATCCGAATATGGAGGCTTACTTTTAGTTCTGAAAAGTTGAGTTTAACAGGTATAACTATTTGCGAATATCCCTGAAGTGTTGTTTTTTCAATAAAACATGCCAGTTTAGAATTAATCCGTTTAGTCACATCCCAATTTCAAGCAAATGGACTGTACCATTTTGCTCAAGTCCACCCGAACATGTTGGATTTTTCGTGTTAGACTTTTCTTTTAGGCTTAACCACACAGCAGGTTTTTGGCCCAAAAAGATAATAGTCAACACGTGACCACGACCCAAGCTCTGCCTCCTAGCGTAGCCAGTTGTGCGCGCTTGGGTCAAGCGATGGAACCATGCCCCCCCCCCCCCCCCAACCATGGATGCTTATCCAACCCATCTAGTTTCTTCTTTCCCAATTTCAACAATTTGATACATCTCCCATTTAAACTCTTGGCATTCGATAATTAATACATCAACCAACACACTTTTAACTTTAATTACTCTTTCATCATTTAGTAAATTTAAGCAATTCATGATTAATAGATTATACACGTTCGATGAAACTTCATTTACAACGCATGGGTTCCCACTTGATTGAGATGCAAATTCATTGACAAACCTTATATTCAAGTAGATTCCAGATCAGTTCATGACTTGATACCAGATCAGTTCATGACTTGATATCACAGACCCGTGACAGATTACTCCGACCTCATGATGTACTTGGTGAATTCTTCCAAGGATGTTGAGATACTGAGACATGCCGGCATTTTTAGACAGTCTGGAGGCGAAGAAGCAGTTCATCTCATGTTTACCAAGTTGGGGAAGCAAGTTTTGTTTTATGAAGACAAGTTTAGCTACTTGGAAGTTTGTTGATTTTTGATAAAATTTCATCTCATCTAAAAGCTCGAACTTGTAGAGGGGTGTGGAATCTAGTCATTTATATTAATATTCCAATACTCATCCGCACTCGTGGCCAATTTCAACCTCTTTGGGGAGGCCATTCGAGTAGAAATTTAATATGAGGTGGAAATTGTCTGCCAGAGTCTCTGATACAATGATAAAATTCCATCTCATCTAAAAGCTCGAACTTGTAGAGATGTGTGAAATGTAGTCATTTATATTAATACTCCAATAATATTTTTAACAATCATTTCTGCAAGCGTAGTAACAGTGGATGGCTAATTTAAGGAGAAATTACTTTAACACCCCCATGGACCATCTTTGTCAATAATTGCAGCTATCATACTGCTTATCTTACTACGATTCAAACGGTGTACTCTGTACATTCTTAGTGTAATAGTGTATATCGTATGTAGTACTCTATATATATCATTATAAGTTCATGACTCATTAAGTGTGTGCTGTTGGTGTAATGCACTCCACATTATTGTAAAAAAGTGTGATAATATTGTACTAATAATGTATTTCCTTATTACTATTATTATGTCTTTTATTGTGAGGTGTTCGGAAAATGATTCTATATCACAATTAATTTGAATTATAAGGTCTTGTTAGTTTCTGGTTAAGGGAATAATTATTCTCCTTTATGCGAATTCACTTTGTCTAGAATCATAAAATAAATGTACTTGATGTATTTGGGAAATGGGGAATAGCAACGATTATTGTATTGATCATCTAGAATCATGATTTCTGATGTTATGATATTTAAATTACAAAATTTTACTTAGATAATGTCATTGTTCTTGTTGGAAGTATGTTCAGTGAGATGTCCAGATTCACTTCCTATGAGCCCAAAATACTCAAGGTCTAAGATCCATTGGGCCAAGAGAATGAAAGAGCTTACGATCCGGTATTAGTTGCATGCTATTGATCCCATTCATTATAACAATAACGATCATCTTAAACCCATGGAGCAAATCAAAGAAAAATATTTTCACCATTTCTGCAAGTGAATAGTGAGACGGTGATAAAATACGTGGTGAAATTGAGAGAGTTGAAAGAAAGAGCACGTAATTGTTATTTAAATTGAGTGATAGTATTGTAATGTACTCCATATTATAAAAAGTTTGTATACAGGCCGGCTCGGGAATTTAGGTGGCCCTGTGCGAAATTTTAATTGGGCCCTAAAAATAATATAATGAAAGAAAAAATATTCAAGATAAATAAAATATAAATATTTACACCTTCTTGAATTGAACCCAATACCTTTTGTAGAGTAGAATTAGACTTAACCACTTTGTGACATGGATTTTAATGCTTAATTATGTATGGAAATGGATATATACATAATCTCAAATTTAAAATGGGGGCCCTTCAAAATAAGGGGCCCTAAGCGGACGGGCTGCCCGCGCATGCTCAAGTCCAGGCCTTTTTGTATACACTGTAGTTTCTTATGAAAAGTGAAATGCTTGTAGATAATCTATTACTAGTTAATGGCCCGTCGATACTCGATGGAGCATGGAGAAAAAATTTAAATACATGTCAAAGATAAAATCAACTCATAACTTATCGAATACTTCTTTATAAATTACGTTGGTTGTTGTGTCATATGTATTACCCTTTACATTGCAAATTACTATGTTCAATCCCTTCTATATGGTAACTCTAGAAAGCGCAACATTTAACTGGCCATGGTTGAATACATGCATGTGAGGGGAGGTAGAGGCCGACGTGTGAGAGAAAATGTCCATTACTCTTATTTATGGTCATAGAGATGAATATGGGGAACTGTCTCAAACAATTGATAGGGAACTTCATCTCGCCGGGTGGCTCATCATCATCCTCGGGATGAAAACCTTTTTGGCACACGTTGATTCAAGATATCATATTTGCCTCAATGATATGCTTCCCAAGATTAGTAACTATGAGCCTTGTTACATTGCACAACTCGAAAGTCTGATCAATATTCCTCATAAGCATTATCATACACCAAACATTTATTATGATCCTATGGTTAAGTAATCTAGAGTAATTAATGTTGTTGAAAAATTCTACAGTGAAAACATGTTCGAGACCGTTCTCAAAAGTATCTTCCCTAGCAGTGCTATATGCGCTCAAATATTCAACGCTATCTCTGGACATCTTCGACATGAAAAATTGATTTATATCATCAAATATTTCATTCAGAAAAAGAACATCCCAAAGGATGAAATATGCAGGGTTAAGTGATGGATCGCCTAAGTGATACAACAACGAAGGATATGTACTATCTACAATAGTTGGAATTGGGTGACTTACTTCTCAAATAAGTAACCCTTCAGGGATCTTAATATCAACCCACATTCATTAGGTTCAGCGGCAATGCCCTCACTGACCTGTGTTATCCACTAAGCGAATTATTTCATCTCTTAAATTTGAAAGATGACGAACCAGACTGTATAGGATTAAATTGGACGTAAAAAATGATAAGTTAAATATGATATAAGTATATGTTGTATATAGATAAGATGGGCCATTGACCTGCAATCTCATGTTCTTTGTCAACCGAAGACCTCACAACACCCATATCCTAAAGGAGCATATAGAGGCATTCACAATATTATAACTATTCCTCCTGGAACAACGGACAAAATATGTCAGAAGCTCTCGCCAAAGACAATCACCATTCCCACCAAATGGCTCATCTGAACGGCCAATCACATCCTTCAAGCTCCTATCGATCGCTTCAAACAATGTCGGTTTGTCATGGGAGCCTTATCCCAAATAATAACTCAAGCCTCCTTGAGCAGTCCCGTGACCTCTGAATCATGAGCTTATTGCATGTTGAGTCCTCGTGATTTGCAATGGTATTCCGAACCTCGAATATGCCGGACTACCGTCCTACCTTTATAAGGAAGGAGTGATGCAATCCCACAGGACGCAACTCGAAGTACAATATCTTCTTTAGCCCTCAAACCAGAGCACATCGTTCTCCATATAAAGGTTTTTGTGGTACCTCTGTAGATGTATAAGAAGAATAGTTTGCCATCTTGACCATCGACAATAGACATAATTTCATATATGGCACGTTATTCATCAGTCAATTGTGGTTATAAACCATCGCCCTATGCTCCATTGCAACTCTAACATAAAACATTTAACACAAAATGAATGGATTTGTAGCATTTTATATAACAGACTCATCTGGCACGGGCATATCGTCAAATGAACTGAGATTATTGCAGTTTTTCTTCGGTAACTTTTCTACTTGCATATTAGCAATGTTTTTTTATTTGTTCATCAGTGAGTTTGAAACCTGGATGGAGAGTTCTCTATCATTACATGACAATTATATACAAAATTTAAACTGATTGTCCTTGGATGTTGGAATGGGTAATAGTCTTTAAATTTATTGTACCAGGATTGCTGAGTAATCTTTGTTGATTGTACAGAATGTCGTCTGGTAATAAATTTTATGTTTTGTTCCACACTTCCTCAGGCCTCGACATGATGCGTGATAACAACGTGGTTATGAAAAGGTGACGTAAAAAACTCGCAAATGCCCATAGACTTGCCCCTTTCAAACCACTAATATACTCTCCATCATTGAATAAGAGGCCCATACTTTCTCATGCATCCTTGTGATATTCGTGCACAACACAGTCAACAACATTATACCGAAACATTGTTTCTTTGTTTACATACGAACCATACTTTATGTTCGTTTCAACAATGATATCAAGGAAGTTTAGCAGAATTCAGCTTCCGGGCCCGATGATCTATTTTGTTCAGCTTGAACCACTACAAGAACTGCGATTGTTTAACATTGGCTTTGTTGATGACATATGGCATGCATTCACCATCTTCGAAAGGAACAGACTGCTCATCCTCCAAATGAAACAACAATCGCTTAACTATAAATTGCATAATGCAGCGGGACTCTAATATCCTCCACATTGATTTGCATGGAGACAGATAACGGCAGTCCATATGCCTCATGACCTTATTCCCGTTTTCTCGATAAATGAAACTAACCCAATTTTATCGCTTCCTTTGAATATATTCTTGAAGGGGTGCGGTATTGACTGATGACTATTACAGCATTCCATATTGATGTGCGCTTGATATTTGGGCATAAAAAAGGAGTTATGTGGAAATGCGTATCTATTTTTCATTATATAATAACAACAACAACAACAACAACAATAATAATAATAATAATAACAAATGAATAAAATAAATAAATAAAGGCTTTGAAAATATAAATCACGCAAAGTAAATTAACATGTACTGTATAAAATAATATAATGAATTATAGTCCATGATAACAGATATGGATTAGATATAATCAAAATTACCATAAGTGAAACAAACATTTAGTTACCTAAAGTAACATGTTCTTTGTAAGTCTTAGGACCTCACATGAATCCCAAATTTTGGATGAGCTGCTGCATTAACAATGTCAGATCTAGACCCTCACAGAACCACTGGCAGTATATGTCTAAAGTCTCCGCCAAATATAATAATCAAACCACCGAATGGTGTTGCTAGTCGATGCATAACATTTCTCAAATTAACTCCTATCACGCGCTTCAAAACAATGCATATTGGTCACGGTAGCCTCGTCTCATATAATAAGCTTCGTTTCTTTGAGTAGACATGTTACATCAGAATCAGTGATAATCTTACTGCTAAAGTAAGGATGGATATGTGCTTTGGACATTGGACAATGGTAGGAATAGGATTACTCACTCCTTGAAAAAGAATGTCCTCTGGCATCTTGATATCAACCTCAATGTCGTTATCACCGCCGACAACTCCACCACCAACCCGTAGTATCCACTTTGCGAATTCTCTCATCTCATGAATCTCAGTTGTTAACGCACCAGTATAAAAAATACAAAACACACTTAACATAATATAAAGAAAGATACAAATTATTAAAATCAAAATTACCATAAGTGAAACAAATATTTAGTTACCTGCAGTCGCATGTTCTTTGTAAGTCTGAGGACCTCATACGAATCCCAATTTTTGGATGAGCATATTGTTGCATTAACAATGTCAGATCTAGACCCTTCCGGAACCACTTGCAGTATCTATCTAAAGTCTCCACTAAATACAATAACCAAACTCCGAATGGTGTGGCTAGTCGATGCATAGAATCCCCCAAACTCCTATCAAGCGCTTCAAAACAATGCATATTGGTCATTGTAGCTCCGTCCCATATAATAACCTTTGTTTCCTTGAGTACACATGTTGCATCAGAATCAGGCTTAATCTTACTGCATACCGAGTCTAAATGGATCTTCAATGGAATATCGAATCTTGATTGAGCAGTTCGGACCCTCAGAAGCATCGATGATATGATACCGCTGGAATCCATGGGGAGAAGTGTATCTCTTCTAGCTCTCAAAACAGAGCATAAAGTACTCCAAATCTAATATCTCATCTAGAATCAACAATGAATTGTAATAATTACGTCCTTCTAAGTATGAGTTGATGACCTTCATTCTCTCTATCTTGTATCCGGAAAGCTAAGAACTATCTTAGAATAAGATTTGGCATCTTGCTCACAATACTTATCTGAATATCGATATACCATTTGTCTTCTCCATGGACGAAAAATAGTGGATATTGAAAAAGAATGTAGCATCGAAGAAATTCACTTATGTGCTTCAAGCCCCCATTCCTCTTGTCAACCATAATATGATTTTTTGCATGTAAGTTATAGACATCACACTCTACTATAGCAGTTACTTCTTATGCAATATGCAAATTGTAAGTTCCCCCATCCCCCTAGCGTCTTGCAATAAGTTAAAGGCCTACATCTCCGGCATTATCAAGGGAGATGTGATCTCTGGCCATCTTGTATACTTTTGCATATGGATTGTATTCTTCCACCATAGTTTTGATCAATGTCCCAGTAGCAGTTTTCACACCAGCGTCGTTGGTTCTGCTTTACGATAATAATAAAATAAATTATTTACGGTCGAGTATCTATAACTCTAATGGATACTAAATGATGTATAACGAATAATTTGTTTGAAACAAAATATGTGAAATATACATAAATTGAGTGTAGAGGTTTAAAGAAACGAACTCAAGAACATTGATCATGTTGTCAATTCCGTATTCAGTGTCATATATGTAACGTTGGCTGAATTTTTGGAGTTTGTCCTTCGTTGGGCAAGAGTGAGCCAATTTTGTGATTATTTTAGCCACCTATCTCAAAGCAATAAGGTCCTTTTCGTTTATTGACTTACTTTGTCTATCTTCTATCCATTGAAGTAAATGTGAAGATGTTATTGTATGCACGGATGATAGAACATCTCTATGAACTGAGTACCTACTGGATAAACAACTAATACATGTAGAATATATTTTCAAAATAGTATAGTTTGAACCTTTCCACTATCATTCAAATTTATTCCATCCAATGGAGTATGATCTTGAGACCGTAAACGCTTATTCGATTTAGACGATTTGTTATCCACCAGATTTTCAAATGTAACTAATTCCAAGCAAGAACTATGCATGTTTATCAAATAAATAAAACTTACAATTAATCATGTGTCACATTTGACAACTAAAAGTAACAGTTGAGAATATAGGAAAATTTTCAACAGGAAAATGTTGTTCGAAATCATGTGTCAATTAAATGTTGTTTTTAAATGTTTATCAAATTAAATGTTTTTAAATTTGATAAACATTTAATTTTTCGAACTATTTTTTTGTTGAAATTTTTCAACTATTTTTTTAAACTAAAAGTAACATTTGACAACTAAAAGTAACACGTTCAAAATATTTTTTGAACTATTTTTAAAAAAATCAATTACACATGATTAATTGTAATAGTTGTCAAACATATTAGAGCATAGCGAACAACATTTATTTGTAAGCTTTATTTATTTGTTCGAAAGATTGACACATTTGATTTCGAACTATTTTTTAAAAGGAAAATGTTGTTCGAAATTAAATGTGTAATGTGACACATGATTTCGAAAATAGTTCGAAAAATATGTGTAATTGATTTTTTAATTACACATGATTTCGAAAATAGTTCGAAAAATTAAATGATCAATTACACATTTGATGTAACTAAAAGGAAAATGTTGTTCGAAATCAAATGTGTAATTAAAAAATAGTTTGAAAGATTGAAAGATTTCGAACTAAAAGTAACACGTTCAAAATGTTGTTCGAAATCATGTGTCACATTTGACAACTAAAAGTAACACGTTCAAAATATTTTTCGGAGTTTTGTAGATAAATATATATGAGATTAAATAAAAATCATATATGGATTCAACATACTAAAAATAAATTGTGGGAGTTATATGGTGCATTACATTTTAACTACTTAAAATGTTCCACAACTAACATACCAAATTTTAAATTGTTTACATTCATCTTTTTTTCTAAGTGAAACCTGCAAAATCGTCCGTTACTAGACCATCAAATGCACCAAACACATAGGGAAAAAAAACTCAATCGTCATTGTTTACAATTTGAACCGCACGTTAAAGACTGCTCAGTAAAATATTTGGTAAAAACGGACAGTATCGCCCGGCTCGATGTGTATGGTAGAAGAGAAGAATATAGGGAAGAATGTTTGTGTGGTAAAGTGATTAGAAGTACCCTTTGGATTGGTATTGATTCCTTTGTTTTGGAGTACGTACTCTCCACTATTTTCTTAAGTATCTAGCTATTAGTTTATTAATATGTTGGTAGTATTGTGTCTTTTTCTCTTGCTAAAACAGGATGGAAGCTTAATTTGAGGTTTGTGTCTAATTTTCCTCTCGTCTTAAATCAGGCTTGCTAGTGTTTCAAAATGTATGTATTTCTTTATATACGAAGTCTCTGGTAGGTTTCCAAATGTATATAGTATATTTATATTTATGTATGCTTTTCAGGAAAGGTTTCACAACATTTGGTACGTCGAGTATACCTTATCCCCTATCTATTTTGCTATTACTATGAGGTAATCATAAGTTCTGTTCACCAAGTATGTGTTTTTTAGGACAAAGACAGAACACTGGTACCATCAAAGACCCATTTTTCCATTTTATTTTGGATCAAAATAATGTTCATGAAATATGGAACTGCAGTAGGTTCATTTGTCTACATTTTGTCATGTTTTAAATTTAGTAATCTTGTTGGTATTTTATAAAGGAAATTTACACAATCACCCTGTTGAAATATATGTACTTTAATTATGAAAATTGTAATTTTTAAATGGATAATATATATCATTTTTGGAATGAACATATGCCCATTTCCTTTAGGATATAATATCCCGTCGGCAAATCAAGATAAGTCTAAGCTCTATAACTGTATAATATATACAAATGAAAACGAAAACGCAAATGAAAATTTCACAATATATGGGGCTTCTAGTGCAACAAAACTATATGCAAAGTCAAATTGCAAAATAGTAGATACCAAAACTATACTTCCTCCGTCCCGCAGAACTTCATACATTTTCCATCTTTAATCGTCCCTCAGAATTTCATACATTACCAAAAAAGGAAGCTACCCCACACCCAACAAATAATAAACAATCTCAACTTTAGACTCAAATTATACCTTTTGCCACTAAAAGTATACTTTTTTCCACATTTTATATATTATATCCTTGCTTTAACTTTTCGCATAAAACTGCGCGTTAATCCTAATGTATGAAGTTCTCTGGGACAGAGAGAGTATTAACTATTGCTAAGTAAGTGAAAATGAGGAAGGGACTAAAATAAAATCGAATTTTGGTAGCATAGAGGGTCAAGCCGCGCTGCAGCCTGGTGTTGAAGTTGACAGCCGCAGCTGAGAAGGCATTGGGCTCGGTTGCTCACCACCCTGAAATGGGGTCATGGGACTCTCCCAAGATGCGATCGGCTCACTTTTGAAGAGGTGAGGCCGCTAGCGCTGTGTCATTGGACATTTGTAACCCTTCGTTTTTCTTAAAATGAATTTCCTTGTGTTTTCATGAATGGTTACATCAATTACAGTGACTGGTCCGTTGAACCTAATCTGGCTTGTTGGATTAAGGGTTTACACATTTTGGGAAGGGTTGTAACCTCATGGGAATCATTGTGAGCGTAGTATAAATAGGAGATGATGTTCTCCCCAAGACACACTTGCTCGGACTATCCTCCTCTTCCCTTTGCACACTTTCATACTCAACATAAGGTTCGACCGATTTGCCTACAACAGTGCAACTTAGCCACTTAGAGGAGTTTTAACATGGGAGACGATTGCTACACAACAGTTAAGCAGGCAATTAAGCCTTGAGGAAAAACATTCAATTGTTGACTCTCCTCATTCTTGTTCTAAGATCGTATTCTTACACTTCATATTTCCTACATCCATACACTATTCCGACGGTCGTGGTGGTGAGGGGGTGGACCTAACCGACGGTTTTAACGCGCCAAACTGGCAATTAAAAGTAAAAAACAACTCTTTTTTTTTTTTTTGCCTTTTTTTGGCCAAGTAAATAACATTAACAATAAATGTTTCAAATATTTACTTTTTCCTTTTTTATGTTTAATAAATAAAAAAGGGCCTCACACATGTAGTAAAAAGTTTTAAGGTTAAAACTTTAATCTATTTAGTAAGTGTGTAAATCCCCTTTTCTTTTTTGCAAATTTATTTTATTTTATAAGTAATTAATAAGTAAGTGTTTGTAATAAATAAATTAACTCATTTTTTAAACAAACTGACGGTTCAAAACATCTAGATCGACGGTTTGACGGTTATGAACCGTACGGTTATTAACTATCTATAACCGTAACCATAACCGGCCGACTACGGTTACAGTTGGAAATTTTTTGTGACATCTAACTGGCGGTTAGCCCAACTACCCAGATCTATTTGAAAGTATTTGAAGGGTATAGAAGCAATATTGTGTGTTTGCTAATGATTAAAAAAGTGCTTTCGTACTTTTGAAGTAGCAAAATTAGCTTTTTAGTGATATATTTTACAACTTCTGCTGCAACTTCTCTGGAATAAACAGTTAAC
The DNA here is from genome assembly GCA_026545765.1 of Plantago major. Lineage (NCBI taxonomy): Eukaryota > Viridiplantae > Streptophyta > Magnoliopsida > Lamiales > Plantaginaceae > Plantago > Plantago major. The sequence goes on from CM048840.1 coordinate 107,065,165, forward strand.
CGTGGAAAAAGAGAAGCAAGCTAATAGCTAATAGATGTTTCTAACTACTTTAAGTAGATAGTAGCTTTTTTTTTCCAATTAAAATCAAATAACTAAATTAAACTTTCCAAACACTAAAACTTCTTCTTTAACAACTTTAAACTGTTATTTAAATAATATATCAAGCACTACTGATTTTTGCTTGAAATCAACTTTTAGTAAAAGCAGGAAAAAAAACACCGGTAAGAGCATTTGCAAACACGCACTACCAAAGCTGAAAATAAATTTTGGTGTTGTTCCACAATCAATGGTTATTACAATTTTGATACCTCCAACAACTTCACCCTTACTTCTACACCCCTAATTATATAAGTAGATGTCATATAAGTTAACGTATGTATTTTCGGGGCCTAGACACATTATTTTGCAGTTTTACTCTCCAAAACTTGTGTGACATTCCAAGCACCCAAATACCCGCAAACAATATAGTTCTAAGCTCATCGACTGTTTCACTGATGATATGTTAACTGCTTCACATGTACTGTTCCAGGGTCTTGATTTCATCATAAATCTCCACAAGAAGATAATTAAAGTGCATTTCCGCAAATTTGCACCCAGATTTGTTGTCAATAAGAGTCATTTCCGCAGCTTCTACCGTTCCTGGGACTCTCTAAGGTTATATTCCTTCATTAGTAGCCCAGATGTCAAAAGAAAGAGATAACGTCATTGTTCGTATTGAAAGTATGTTCAGTGGGATTAGCAACTCTGCTTCCTATAATCCCAAAATATTTAAGGTCTATGATAAATTGCGCCAAGTGAATAAAGCTGCTTATGAGCCAGTATTAGTTTCTATTGGTCCCATTCATCATAACAAGGATCATCTTAAACCCATGGAGAAAATGAAAGCAAGCTATTTTTACCAATTTCTACAAATAACAAATCAAACAGTGGAGAGATACGTGATGAAAGCGAGAGAGTTGGAAGAAAGAGCGCGTAATTGTTACTCAGACTTCATTCAGCTACCAGAGGGGGACAAGTTTGTGGAAATGTTGCTTCTTGATGGATTTTTCATGATTCAACTATTCCGAAAGATGACCTTTAGCGACTTGAGAGTAAGAAATGACTACATTTTCCAGTCCCAGCAAGCACGAACACGAGTAATTCTTGACCTACTGTTAGTCGAGAACCAGTTACCATTCTTTATCTTAGAGCAATTATTTGAAATGACAAAGTCAAGTCATCCCGATGATAATTTGAGTTTCTTGGTTCTCAAACAAATACGTTGGGCGCTTCCATGGAACCAAGATATTGATTGCCATATAGATGATCAGCATGTTGATGATCATCTTCTCGGAATGGTGCATAAGGCTTATTTCCCAAGGCAAGCTTTTGACCTAATCAAGAACAAGAGTCGTCCAAAATTTGAAAGAATAAATACAGCATTGGAGTTAGAAGAGGCAGGGATTCAAATCAAAATGGCCAACGGGTCTACCTTGACGGATGTGAGTTTTAATAATGGAGTTCTAGAACTACCACGCTTCGCCATTAGTTTGGACATTGAGACAGTCTTAAGGAACTTAATTGCACATGAACAAATGTTGTCCTTTGATCACAGGCCTGTGACAGATTACTCCAATCTCATGTGGTACTTGGTGAATTCTTCCAAGGATGTTGAGATACTGAGACGTGCTGGAATTTTTGAACATTCTGAAGACGATGAAACAGTTCGTCTCATGTTTACTCAGCTAGGTAAACACGCATTGTTCTATACAAACAATTTTAGCTATTTGGAAGTTTATGATAATGTGAACAAACATTGTCACCATCGTCGTAACAAGTGGATGGCTAACTTAAGGCGAAATTACTTTAACACTCCATGGGCCATTATGTCAGTCATTGCAGCTATTGTACTGCTTATCCTTACTACGATACAAACAGTGTACTCTGTAATTTCTTAAGTGCTCTATGATTTACTCATTACCATAATAATGCTCCATATCATTATAACAATGTGTTTGATAATATTGTAAATTTGTAATGTACTCCATATTATAAAAAAATTTGTGATAATATTGCAATGTACTACATGCATGTATTATTATTAAAGAAATTGTGTTAAAATATTGTTGCATTCCATATTATTATAACAAAGTGGTGTGTCGTGAATTTGAAAGAAAGTCATATTATGACCGGGAAATGCTTTACTATAGGAGGAGGAGGAGGAGGAGGAGGAGGAGGAGGAGGAGGAGGAGGAGAATGTGGTGGTGCAACATCTGTGTGTGTTTGTGTGGTTTCTCAGTAAAAACGTAATGGTGTGCAAAACTCGTGTTTCTACTTGACAGAAACGTTATTTGCTCCTGATTGACTGAAAGCTGGAAGAATGACGTGTGAAGGCTGAGGAAAAGGAGTATAAGTAGTTTTGCGTTTTATCTGTAGTATTATGTTTTCTACACAGATAACAGAAATAACTGTCATCATCGTTCTTCTGTGATTTTCTCTTCTTCAAGCTTTTCTCTGTAAATCGAAATAGATTGAAGCTTTATTGTAACATTGTTGCTGTGTTGATCAATAAAAGAATCTCTGGTTACTCCCGTGGATGTAGGCAATTGCCGAACCACGTATACGTAACTCGTTGTGTTTTATTGTTCTTACGCATTTTTTATTGAATCTTGTTTGAGAGTTTGCTTGATCATTTGATTTGTTATCAATTGAATGTTAAATCGCAACAATTGGCGCCGTCTGTGGGAAGTGAGTAGATAACTATAATCAATGGCTTCAATGGCGAAGTTTGACATTGTGAAGCTTATAGAGAAAATTGATTTAACATCGTGGAAGGCGAAGATGGAGGCTCTACTGGTACAACAGGGATTGGATCAGGCTTTGCTTGGAGATGCCGGTTTTTCTATGGATATGGATGATGCGAAGAAGAAACGTATCATTGGAAAGGCAAGGAGCACTGTGATTCTTTCGCTGTGAGATAAAGCCTTGAGAGAAGTAATTAAAGAGAAAATGGCCAAGGAAGTTTGGGACAGACTTGAGCCTCTTTATCATGTGAAGTCTACTGCAAGTAAGATGCATCTAAAGCAAAAACTCTTCTCATACAAGATAAGATCTGATAGATCAATCATTGATCAACTTGATGAGTTCAATAAGTTGTGTATGGAGCTTGAATCTTTAGATGTGAAGGTGGCTGAAGATGACAAGGCAGTAATTCTATTAAGCTCACTACCAAGAAGCTATGAACATTCTATAGATGATATAGTAATGACAAAGCCAGATAATCTGAAAGCTTCTAATGTTGATAAAGCATTGAGGAACATGCTTGATCAGAAGAATACTGGAAATTAGTCTGATCATGTTGCTGAGAGTTTGTTAGTAAAACAAGCTTAGAATAAGAATCAAGCTGGGAGAGGCAAGATGAATGGTAAATTCAAGCATATGAAGGATTCTAACAATGGAGGTAGTGATAACACTGATAAGAGAAAGTGTTTTCACTGTAAGAAACCTGGTCATTTAAAGAAAACTACTTCCTACTAAAGAGAGTAGGAAAGACACCAGAGCAAGGTGGAGCTAATAATGCAGATCTGGCAGAATCATCAGAAGCTTATGATGATGCAGAGGTACTCCCTATCACTGAATCTAAATGTGGTTTACATTGGATATTAGACTCAGGGTGCTCTTTTCATATGTGTCCTATAAAAGAGTGATTTGAGAATTTCAAATATGAGAATAGAGGAAATGTACTGCTTGGTGATGATTATGCATGTGATGTTAAAGGATCTGGAAATATCAGATTAAAGATGCATGATGGTGTTATCAGAATTCTCACTAATGTTAGATACATACCTACCTTAAAGAGAAACTTTATATCTCTAGGAACTCTTGATAAAATGGGATACAAATATGGTTCTGAGAATGGTGTTATGCAAGTAATGAAAGGTCATACACTAGTTATCAAGGCAGATTTGGTCAATGGTATGCATATCATGCAAGGTGAAGTAGTATCTGGCATAGTCTCTAGTGTTTCAAGTGATGATAACACACAACTGTGGCATGAGAGGTTAGCTTATATCAGTGAAAAGGGACTAAAGGAGCTGTCAAAACAAGATCTACTAGGTGGTGATCAAAACTCTAAACTAAGCTTCTGTGAGAACTATGTTTTAGGTAAAGCTCACAAGACAAGTTATGAAACTGGGAAACACACCACTAAGGGTCCACTGAATTATGTGCACTCTGATTTGTGGGGGGCTGCTGGGACTAAGACCTTAAGTGGTGGTGGCAAATACTATATGTCTGTCATTGATGATTACTCAAGGTCTGGCTCATGGTGTTAAAATCCAAAGATGAAGCATTCTCTAAGTTCAGAGAATGGTTTATTGAAATTGAGAATCAAACTTGAAGGAATCTTAGGTATCTTAGAACTGGCAGTGGGCTGGAGTATTTGTCAGGGGAATTTAATGATTTTTGCAAACAGAAGGGCATAATCAGGCATAGAACTATACCTGGTACACCCCCACCAAAATGGTGTTGCAGAGAGGTACAACAGAACTATCCCAGAGAGGGTTAAGGTGTATGCTCATAAGCTCTGGTTTGTCTAAGAGGTTCTGGGGAGAAGCTGTAAATAGAGCTTGCTATCTAATCAATAGAAGCCCCACTTCTGCTCTAAAGTTTAAAACACCTGAAGAAGTTTGGTCTGGTCATGTTGCCAGATATGATCACATAAAAGTTTTTGGATGCCTGAGTCTTGTTCACTCTAAGCAAGACAAGTTAGATGCTAGAGCACTAAGGTGTGTCTTTCTTTCTGGGATATCCAACTGGTGTGAAAGGATACAAGCTATGGAACATTGGTCAGAAGAAATGCATCCTGAGTAGAGATGTTACTTTTAATTAGAAAATAAAATATATCTGGCACAGAGCTGCAAATATCTCCAATCACTGATGCAACCTTTAAAGATCAAGATAATACCAAGATTGAGGTGGAGCATGTTTCTAATTCTCAATTATTTGATACAATTGTACATGAGAATGGTGAATTGGCAGATACTGGTGACCAAGCTAATGAGAGCTCTTCATATAAACTTGTTACTGACAGGACAAGAAGATCTACCAGGCAAGCACCTAATTTGTATGGTTTTGGGAGAATAGGGAAATTATATATGGTTTCTTATGCTCTCAGTGTTGCAGAAGATGTTTATTATGCAGAACCAAACAACTATCTTGAAGCAGTCACCTGTCAAGAGAAGACACTATGGATGAAAACTATTCAGGAAGAGCTTGATTCTCTGTACAAGGATGAGACCTGTGAAATTGTTACCGTACCTAAAAACACTAAGTTAGTTGGGTGCAAGTGGATATTCAAGAAGAAAGATGAAGCTGCCATTGGTGGTAAAGTGAGATTCAAAGCAAGACTGGTTGCTAAAGGTTTTACACAGAGAGAGGGGGTAGATTACACATAAATCTTGTCTCACGTGGTTAAACACACATCAATCAGGATCTTATTATCAATTGTTACTCAAAATATCTTCTATCTACAACAGATGGATGTGAAGATTGCTTTCTTACATGGGAATCTTGAAGAAAAGATATACATGAAAATTCCTGATGGAGTACAAATAAACAATGCTGAGACTAAAGCTTGTTTACTCAAGAAATGTTTGTATGGTTTGAAGCAATCTCCAAGGCAATGGTATAAAATATTTGATGTTTTTATGACATCTGTGGGATTTAAAAGAAGCAGCTATGATAGTTGCATTTATCGTACTGGAGATAAAGACACAGGTTTACTGTATCTACTACTCTATGTAGATGATATCTTAATTGATTGTAGGGAAAAGCAAGTTGATGATAGAAGAAGTAAAGTCTAGTCTAAGCAAGGAGTTTGAAATGAAAGATCTGAGGTATGCAAAGACGATTCTTGGCATGGATATGCACAGAAGTATAGATAAACAGGTAACTACTTTTACTCAAGTGAACTATTTGACTAATGTTCTGACTAAGTATAAAATGCATGAGTCAAAATCTACATATGTTTCCTTGAGTCAAAGCATAAAAGTCTCTAATGCTCAATGTCCTGTTACAGAGTCAGAGAAGCATAAAATGGAGCTCATTCCTTATGCAAGTACAGTTGGTAGTATTATGTACACCATGACATGTTGCATACCAGATTTGGCATATTCCATGTGTGTCATTAGTAGATTCATGAGAATCTAGGGTATGCTCACTGGGAAGCTGTAAAAGGTGTATTGAGAGTTATAAAGGGAATAATAGATCATGGATTGTGTTTCAAGATTGTTGAGTTTACTGAACAACCTCTGGTGGGGTATGTGGATGCTGACTATGCATCTAATATTGATTCAAGGAAGTCTAACACTGGTTATGTATTCACTCTTTATGGTACTGCCATAAGCTGGAAAAGTTCTCAACAACATGTTGTTGCACTCTCAACTACAGAGGTAGAGTTCATTGCTCTTACTGAGGCAGTAAAAGAAGCATTATGGTTGAAAGGTTTGCTTGAGGAGCTTGGAATCTATCAGAAATCTATTACAATATATTGTGACAATCAAAGTGCTCTGCAGTTGGCTAAACATCAAGTGTATCATGAGAGAACAAAACACATAGATGTAAGACTGTACTATATCAGAGATGTAATAGTCACTACAAAAAATAGTGCAGAGCGACGGATAGATCCGTCACATCATCGATCCGTCGTCCACCGGGCGACGGATAGAATTCCGCCCACCGAGTCGTGGCGACGGATAAATAATCCGTCGTCCAATTCACGACGGATTATCATTTTTTACTTTTTTTTTATTTTTTTTAAATTGATTATTGGCGACGGATAGAATCTATCAGTCGCCAATGTAACGACGGATAGATCTATCCGTCGCTGAAAAGCTATTTTTTTTAAAAAAAAATAAAATCCGTATTCGGATTTTTATATTCGTATACGGATTAATTCGTATCCAATTTGTATTCGTATACGAGATATTGATTTATCGAAACTACAATATTCAAATCGGACAATAATTCGGTTGATATTCAAATCGAAACTACAATATTCAATATGATTATACAATAAATCGAAAATTGTATACAATGACAATAATACAAATTCATTATACAATAATACAATACAAACTAAAATACCGAAAATGTACAAAAAGATAAAAGATAAATACCTAAAATGTACAAACTAAAATACCTAAAATACCGAAAATGTATTAAAAGATAAATCGAAGATACGGAGGTGAACGGTAGAGATCCGGTGGCGGTGGTGGCGATGAGATCCGGATGCAGTGGTGGCGTGGAGAGACGGGTGGTGGTGGTGAGAGGCGGATGGTGGTGGTGAGAGGCGGGTGGTGGAGTGGAGGAGGAAGAGCGGTGGTGGTGGCAGTGTACGTGGTGGGAGGAGAAAGGTGGTGGTGGCAGTGGTGGTGGGTGTGGTGCGGGGGTGGTGGGTCACTACAAAAAAAACAAGTTTTAGCGACGGAATTATCCGTCGCTAAAACTGGGCCGATCCGTCGCTAAATCCTTAGCGATGGATAACCCTCCGTCTCCAAAACAGTCGTCACAATTTTTATTGGCGACGGATAGAAATTCCGTCGCTAATTAGCGACGGAATTAGCGACGGATAAAGTGTTGACCATCTAAAACAAACATCAGCACTATTTAGCGACGGATAACTATCCGTCGCTAAATAGTATTTCTTTTTTTTTTTTGTATTTTTTTAATACGAATATTTCGACAATTTTATACGAATATTCAATAAGGATAAATCGATAATTTTATTCCATTCGGATAAACCAACAATTATATACGAATATTCAATACGGATAAACCGACAATTGTATACAATTATTCAATACGGATAAAATGATAATTTTATTCAATACGGATAAACCGACAATTTCATACAATATTCGATAATACAATATACAACATTTAATAATAATTAATACAAATAAGAAATTACAAAATTAATAAGAAATTACAATAATACAATATACAATCTGGATCTGGATCTTGTTGGATCTTGGATGACGTCGGATCTGGTCGGAGATGGTGGTGGACGGAGAGATCTCGTGGTGGGAGAGAGAGAGATCGGAGCGTCATTTTCTTCTTTATCGGAGACGGTGGTGGACGGATCTCATGGTGGTGGTGTGGTTTGGTGGGCTGACAGTGGAGATGTCGTGGTGGTGGGGCAGAGGCGGTGGTGGAAGGCCGGATCCGTGAGTGGTGGTGGTGGCGGGTGGAGTGGTGGGAGGGGCAGTGGTGGTGGAAGGCGAGTGGGGGTGGAGGTGGTGGAGGTGGTGGTGGAGGTGGTGGGGTGGTGGAGGTGGTGGAGGTGGTGGTGGAGTGGTGGTGGGAGAGAAGGAGAGAGGAAGAGGAAGGGTTAGTGAGTGATGGGAGGAAGAGAGTATAAATTAGGGTTTCTGCGTAGTTTAGCGACGGATACCATATCCGTCGCTATTTAGCGACGGATAGATTTATCCGTCGCTATTTAGAGACGGATATGGTATCCGTCGCTAAATTTTAAGTTTTTTGTTTTTTTTTAATTTTTTTGGTCAACGAATTTAGAGACGGATAGATTTATCCGTCTCTAATTAGAGACGGATAGAATATCCGTCGCTATTTAGCGACGGATAAATCTATCCGTCTCTAAATTTAGAGACGGAAAAATTTCCGTCTCTAAGCCTAGCGATTCGTCGCTATTTAGCGACGGATAAAATCCGTCGCTAAATTCCGTCTCTAAAACCGGAAATTCTTGTAGTGGGTGTGGTGCGGTGGTGGTGGGAGGAAGAGGAGGAAAGGAGGTGGTGGAGGAGATGGTGGTGGTGGAGGAAGAGAGGTGGTGGTGGTGGTGCAGATGGTGGTGGAGGAGGAGGATAGGTGGTGGTAGAGGAGAAATGGAGGAGAGGTGGTGGTGGAGATATATTAATGTTTTCTAGGCTTTTAGCGACGGATAGATCTAGATGTATCCGTCGCTAACTTTTCTATTTTTTTTTTAATTTTCCGGTCATTTGGCGACGGATAGATCTATCCGTCGCTAAAAAAAATTTCTTTTTTTTTCTTTTTATTATGGTCAACAAAATTAGCGACAGATAAAAGTTATCCGTCGCTACGGGTAGCGACGCTACCCTTAGCGATTCGTCGCTACAGGGGCGACGGATTTTATCCGTCGCCCATTTCCATCGTTATTTCCCTGATTTCTTGTAGTGAGTTGAAGGAAGCATCAAAGTGGAAAAGATTCACACTTCTGAGAACATGGCAGATAGCTTAACAAAAGCTTTGCCAGTTGCTAAGTTTCAGTTGTTTTCATTGTTGATGAAAGTGCAAAGGGTCTGCTCCAACCTTAGGAGTGTTTCGTGGAGTATTAGGGAGGAATTCAATCTAAGGTGGAGATTTGTGGAAGTAGATTGAATTAAGAGACATGAAAGAAGAAGAAGAAGAAGAAGAAGAAGAAGATGATGATGATGACATCTGTGAATGTTTGTGTGGTTTCTCAATAAAAACGTAATGGTGTGCAAAACTCGTGTTTCTACTTGACAGAAACGTTACTTGCTCCTGATTGGCTGAAAGATGGAAGAATGACGTGTGAAGGCTGAGGAAAAGGAGTATAAGTAGTTTTGCGTTTTATCTGTAGTATTACGTTTTCTACATAGATAACAGAAATAAATGTCATCATCGTTCTTCTCCGATTTTCTCTTCTTCAAGCTTTTCTCTGTAAATCGAAATCGATTGAAGCTTTGTTGTAACATTGTTGTAGTGTTGATTAATAAAAGAATCTATGGTTACTTACGTGGATGTAGGCAATTGTCGAACCACGTAACTCGTTGTGTTTTATTGTTCTTACGCGTTTTTTTGATTGAATCTTGTTTGAGAGTTTGCTTGATCGTTTGATTTGTTATCGATTGATTGTTAAATTGCAACATTTACCTTAAATCTTATTAAGCAAACAGAATTAGCCAACATACATATTTTTTGTTGAGTTATTGTTCGGAGAGTCCATCCTGAGGGTCCTGCACAAATAGACAAATATGGTGTTCATCGCATCACTGTCCTATGTTCTTTCATATAATCAACTGAACTCAATTATTTCGAAATTGGTAAGATCAATAATAAATTCTTATACAAAAGAACAAATCATTAAAGAAAATAAGCGATTAAAAATTGAAATGGTGAAATCTGAAATTATGTTTGATGTAACAAACTCGGACGAGGTTGTCGAAAATGTCTCCGGTCGTCGGAGTAGTCTCCGGTGAGGTCACTCTGGTGGCCGAAGACCCACCGGAAAAAGAAGGTGGTGAGAAGGAAGGGTATTTTTTTAATTTTATTATATATGAAAACTTAATAATAATATGTAATTTTAAAGGGTATAAATGTACATTATATTTACTTAATCTATAAATATATTTACAATCTATTTTTTATATTAAATTTATATCACATGTCAAGTTTTGAATTGTGTATTAAGAATGATACATTGTGAAAGTGGCCAAACCCAATAAATATAGACATTTGAATCTCACAACAAACTCAACAATTTACACATAAACATGGTCAACTACTAGTAAATATATCATGACTTTCACAAGTCTTTATATTTTGAATTTAATAATTTGTGACAAGCAATGTGCTTTCAAATTATCCAATGTAGTTATTAAAAAAAAAAAAAAAGTCATTAGGAGTCGATTTCATCATCACCTTTAACCTACTCTGAATCATACTCATATTAAAGTAGAGATGGCAAAAAAGTCGTTGCATAGTATATGAGTTTTGGTTTGGGAGTCCTTGTTGGATTTGTGAAATTGTAGAAAAATATTTGATTGTATCTATATTTGTGTATATACTAAGGCTTTCTTATCTTAATCTGAAAATTCATTAATTTTAGTTCGGTTCAGACAAGATTTATTTAGTTTAGTTTTACTTAATTATTTTTTTATATTGTAAATAAATTCAGTTCAGTTTCATTCCGTTCAGACGAAAATAACATATCTTACCTTTGGTATGGACAATGATATATATACGTTTTAAAATTCGAGTAGTTGAAAACAAAGTCGAAAGACGTGACATGTTGAAAGACTTGCATGCCCTTTTCAAAAATTGAGAAAAGCAATTGCAAGAAACCTTAACTCGGCCCACCCTCTCTATAGCACAATTCTGATTCTCATTAGAATATTCACCCTTTCAGGTAACATGTCGCGAGTGGACCAGTGGTACTGGAATATGCCTTGATCCTCATTGATCATATCTCCCACTTTTTTTCACAAGGAGCATTTATGCATCTTTTAGGAATTTTTCTTTTAATTTTTTAACTTTTATGATCAAAATTCATCATGATAATTATTTTTCAGACTAAAGTTAATTAGAAATCAGTTACTTACCCCTCCGTTCCGGTTTCAATTTCCCGCGAATTCGAACACAGTTTTAACAAAAAAGTGAATAAAGTAGGAGATGGTAATAAAGTAGTAAATAGATTGAATAAATCAGAAGAGATAGTGAATAAAATATGAAAAATAATGAATAAAATAGGTGATAAATTTTTCATTAAAGGGATAGGTATATAAGAGAGAGATTTATTGTGTTACATAAATCGAGTAACTCTCTTCTTTGAGCTGCTATACGTGTGTTTACAATTTACCACTAATGCATATCTTTTCCTTTATGCAAAACAACCATTTGTTAGATGTGTGTCATGATCCTGTGAAACAAACAGCCGTAAGTAGGGTTGTCCCATAAAAATGAACGCACTAATTCATTTCGAAATAAGCGAACTAGTAAAGTGTCATGGTTTGACAGTAAAATCTTGCTTCACATGTTCGTCAGATGATCCGCTGTTCGCCTTTCTCCATCACAATTTTGGTCCTGCAAACCGGTACTCTGCATTTGATTCGACTCGAACATGAACTGTTATATAGTCACTATTGGAGTATTAATATAAATGACTAGATTCCACACATCTCTACAAGTTCGAGCTTGTAGATGAGATGAAATTCTATCATGGTATCAGAGCCTCTGATGGAATTCTATCAGTCACCTGCCTCTGATGGAATTCTATCAGTCACCAACCGCGACTGATACAACTCAGATATTGATACTACATAAACCACACCCTTAAAGTCACAATCATCGTCCCACACATGTACTCGTGAATAAACAAACTTGACAACATCAGTCGTTATTTAAAGTTCGTACAGACCAGGCTAGAAGTATAATTAATACTCCATGTTCATTATATATACATACGGCCTGCAACAAAATGAACAACCATTTATAAACAGAAAAAATGGAAAAAGATCAATCAGAGAAGAAGAAGACGATGATGATAACTCTTCTTTACAATTTCTAGGTTTTTGTTTTCTTCTTCCTAATTTTCCCCAATTCAATCACAACCCGACAAATTCCACACAGAATATCCCCAGATAAAATTCCACTCTCTTCATCAATCATCACCCACCCACTGTATCTTTCTTCCTGTGTACTTTTGTGCGTGTATATATACGCTTACAGATAATCACCAATTTTCAATTACTCCAAAGTGAAGCTTTTTTCAACGATTTATTATTCCTTGTTGTTCAATTTCATCTGCCAATTGATTGGAGAAAATTGATTGGAAATGAAATTTGGGAAGGAGTTTAAGATACATCTGGAGAAAACGCTACCTGAATGGAGAGACAAGTACCTTTGCTACAAGCTCTTGAAGAAGCTCCTGAAGACGATTCCGCCGCCGATCGGCGATGATCCGCCACCGCTGAGGGAGCTGCAGGATTGGTTTGTTGGGCTTCTGAACGAGGAGCTTGAAAAGTTCAACGATTTCTACGTCGATAAGGAGGAGGATTTCATCATCCGCTTTCAGGTCATTCATTGTTTCCTTTGCTCATTTATGCCTAATTCTGTTTACTGTTACTGATTTGGGTTTATTGTACAATTGATTTGATTGTGATAGGTAGTAGTATCTGATGGTTAAGCTGTTTACTCATTTATGTTTAAAAACTGAGCTTGTTTTGAGGATTCATAGTTTGTGTTTTGTGAGTGGAGTGGAATTGGGAAAATCTATGCAGTAATCGTGTCAATTTGTTTTATGGACGAAATTACGAAAACTTTCGAGATATAGCTTAATTTTGTTACCTGGCTCATGATAGTGTATCATTTGCATACTATTGTGGATGAGGTGAATTGAAGTAGAATTCGGAGCTTATACGGCTTCTAATAACTATATAGAGCACCTGATGAAGCTATCCTTCTCAACGTAGAAACCGCCGAGCTTTTCGGAACCAAGAAATGGACCTGCGAAATGAATTCTTATATGATAACAGGAAGTAGTAGCGTGTGTAACTTATGCCCTCTTCTTCGTCTTCAGCTCACTCAGTCTGAAGAATGGAGCTGAAGCTCAGGTGCTTTATATAGGTAGTAATGGTGAATCTTAATTTGGTGTGAGGATGAGAAAATTTGTTGGATGGATTTTGTGCGGTGTTGATGTCGACAGAATGTTGACAGAACTGTGTGAAAATAGAAACTTATACTACTCTAAACATGTAAGTGGACATTGGTCTTTGTGAATATGGTGTAAAAGAATATGTGATGGCATATTCCAATAGTGCATGGGATTGATTTATTTATTTGATCTTACTGGGATTTTTCTAGCTGCAACACCTGTCTGTAACTAGGTTTCATGTCCCATTAAGGTGTTAATTAGCGTGATTATGGGAAAGATATATTATTATCACTGCTAATATAGAAGAAAAAATTGTCTCAGTATAAGTTGCTTCATTGTAATGTGCTTATGGTTCTGTGAAGAAGTTATTTAGCTTTCACAGTCTTAATGCATGACTTGAACTTGAGAGTTGAGATTAAGCTTTGAGTGATAGAACTGTTAGTAATGGTTGGTTTCATGCTGTTGATCACTTCTGGTCAATGAGAATTAGGAAGAACTATACCATCACCCACTCCAGTTTGGCGCATTCCCCTGATTTTTACCCATCTAAGACAAGCTATTCTTGAGAAGTTTGTGTTTATTGCCCTCTGCTGATAGGTTCTATTATGATTTGTGTTCAGCAAACAGTCTTGAATAAAACAACAGCATGGTGGAGAGGATATCTGTGGCATATGCCATCCTGCAGATATGTGTAGCTGGTCCCGAATATAATTGACAGGGATTCCTCTTTTACTGAAGCCAATGATTTGGGATCACTGGTTGAGCATCAAACATTTAATATCGCTATATTGTTAATATCTGCACTCCAGTTGGCAATACCACACTCATTTTTTGAATTCCTTATGTTGTTCTTGAAAGATGAACTCGTAATGGAGAAACTATTGGTAGTAGGCTCACTAGCTCCTCCGCATTGTAAATGCACCATTATAATCCACCCTAAATACCTTACCTTATAATGAAATCAGTAAAACTGTAAAACTACGAACTTTGAATTAAGAGATTGTATCATCAGCTCGATGTAGTGACCACTAATTTGTAAATTGAGTAATGAGGTATTAAGACCATGCCTATGATCATTGTTTTGACTGTACAGCTTATCTATTCATGGATTTTCTTAGCTATATTATGTATTTGTGTCTACTACATCATTTTGTAGAGACAAACATACTGTGCTGAGCCTTTTTTTTTGTTACCTGCTGCTGCTGTCTCAGGCACTAAAGGAAAGAATAGACCGAGTGAAGGAGAAAAGTAATGGGAATGGTGTATTTACTTCTGAGGTTGAGTTCAGTGAAGAGATGATGGACATACGCAAGGACTTCGTTTCAATTCATGGAGAGATGGTTCTTCTCAAAAACTACAGTTCCCTTAACTTTGCAGGTAAATCAGTTGCTTTATTATTTTTCTGTGTTCAGTTAATGTGGTTATTTAAGGTTTCTTCTGTTCTATGATTGGATCATCAACTGAAGTTTCATCTTCAAGTAAATAGTATGTAGGAATGTTTTCCTTTTTAACTCCCTCTATTACTTTACAAGCTTCCTAGAATTCTAGTTTTGGCATACCATTACAAGCTTCCTAATTCGAAAATGAGTTTTTCTATCCAACTTATGAATTCTTTATCCATTATCTCTATTAGTCTATTACTTTATCAGTACTTTATTCACTGATTCTCATACTTTATCACCCATATACAATTTGTCAAGATTATACTAACACCACAAATAAACCCTTGCTGTAATATTTTTCTAAAACTAGATCAAGTAACCTCCAAAGAAGTTTGCAATAGAACGGTGGGAAAACTATTTATTTCTACCATCCAGAGCACATAAAAAAATGAAACCTCTGTTGAAGTTCTTATTTCTTATAGTGGAGAAGCTTTGCTACTTCCATGATAATGTCATTTGGACCTTGTGACCTCGACCAATATCCTTTTTTGCATTTTCATCAGGTCTTATTAAGATATTGAAGAAATATGACAAAAGAACAGGAGAACTATTGAGTCTACCTTTCACTCAGATTGCCTTCCATCAGCCATTTTTCACAACGGATCCTCTCTCGAGATTAGTACACGAATGTGAGGAAAATCTTGAGGTATTATTTCCTCTTGAAGCAGAAGTGGTCGAATCTGTCAATGATGCTCAATATACAGGCAGAACACAGAACACTGACTTATCAAATACAGACCTTGAAATGTCTCTCGGGGAAGAAACTCTAGACATATTCCGGAGCACCCTTGCTGCAATAACAGCTATACAGGGCCTTAAGAAGGAGAGCTCTACATATAACCCATTATCTTTATCCTATCTCTTCGGAAAACAGGACGATGAAAGTACAGGTGCCGTAACAGCTGAGAACTCACCTTGTGGATCTTTGATGGACTTTTCAGATGATGATAATACAAAAAAGTGTACTTGACCTCCCGAACTAAAGTTTATTTCATTTTTTTCTTCTGTTGGTGGTTGTTTTTATTTCTGGAGCCGGAAACTTTTTTGTGCCTTGTTTGGCAGATAAATGACAAGGTTTGTATTCATATAGGTGTTTAATAAGCTGCTAACATGTGGCCTGAATTGTCTTTGCCCTAGTTGGATATAGAATTTTCAGTTTTATATTTAAAACAATGTACACTCCTTTTGCCTTGTGCTTAAATTAATCTGACATATCTTCTCCAGGTGATTTTGTTATACATATGTTGGTTTTCATTCACTAGCCTATACGTTTTGTCTGCTGTGTCAAGTGACTCAAGTCTCTCAAGGGAGTCTGTAAAAATGAGAGCAGATTCCTTATCGCGTAGTGTACGTGAGATGGAGGATTCCTCTCACTTGTCGTTTTGATGGTCACCTAAAAGTGCAATTTCGTACACGATCTGAGTCGATTGAATATGTGCAAGGTGTTGTACAGGGTTATCGTATTCTGTGATTTCGTAAATTTTATGATGTTTGGTGAACTGAAACATGATTGCTGAATGTGAACGAAAGGAGGAACTCAACAATAGTAAAAATCTATCATAAACTTCAAAGAAATTACAAGGCATATATAAGCCAAACAAACAAGGTTATTCTCTTTATTCAAAGGCATATGGATACAGACCAATGCAACAGCAGACATAAGACAAACAGAACAATCTGAAACATGCCAAGCATTATTTAGTACTATGGCATTGGCAATGATCTTGCTTCAAAGAAGTGAGCATATAGTTTAATCATCATAGCGGTTCTTGTATTTGCGCTTCTCTTCGTCTTCATCAGAGTTGTTATCACCTCCCTGTCAAACAGATGATTACAGAACTAAGAAAAACCGTGCCGTTAAAAGCTAGACACCGAAAACTTTAGGAAGTTGGTTCATATTTGGCTCATAGAATCATTCCTGGCCATGTCTACTGGAACAGGGAACAATCTGGTTTCATGATCCATAAGAACTTCAATCTAATATCAAGACAGCAAGATCATTGATTTATGCATTCACAGATATCGAAGTTTATACATATCCGAGCCTACTGCTATGTAGATTCCAGCTTTCAAATCCTACTCAGCTCGAAAACTAGATGACCTATTTGACGGGACTTCATTAAGTTGTTCAGTTTGGCACACAAGTCACAAAATGATCAATCTGTTCAGTTATATACCTGAGCTATCAGCTGACAAAGGAAGAAATCAGAGCTCACAAGGAACCGATGTTTTCTAAGAAAACATATATACAACCTCAGCACCATTTCCTTGTAATTGATTCGCAATCATCAAGCATGCAAGGGAAGATCATATACATGGCACTACTATCTCACTACTTGAAAGAAAAACATCAGAGACATAAAACAGAAGTATGAGAAAACCAAAGGAGATGGAGAACGAAAGGCTCACGTATTTCTTGCGGCCATAGCTCCCATCGTCATTTCCACCACCATACTTCTTCCGACCATAGCTCTCGTCATCATCACCACCATACTTCTTGCGGCCATGGCCCTCATTATCATCATCACCGCCGTACTTCTTGCGGCCATGGCCCTCGTTATCATCATCACTGCCATATTTCTTGCGCCCATAGCCCTCATTATCATCATCATCCCCATGCTTCTTGCGTCCATAGCCCTCGTTATCATCACCACCATACTTCTTGCGTCCATACCCCTCATTAACATCATCACCGCCATACTTCTTGCGGCCATGGCCCTCGTTATCATCATCACCGCCATATTTCTTTCGGCCATGGCCCTCATTATCATCATCACCACCATACTTCTTCCGGCCATAGCCTTCATTATCATCATTGCCGCCATATTTCTTACGGCCATAGCCCTCATTATCATCATCACCACCATGCTTCTTGCGCCCGTAGCCCTCCTTACCATCATCATCATCATCGCCATACTTCTTGCGGCCATAGCCTTCATCATCATCATGCTTCTCGTAACTCGGCTTCCTATAATCCTCCTCCTCAGTTCTTCCATAACTAGGCCTTTCATTGCTCGGCCTATGCCCGTACCCAGATCCATATTCAGCGGACTCCGGTTTATGCCCATAACCGGATCCACCATGATCGGATTCAGGTTTCCTCCCATATTCGGATCCACCACCATGGCCACCACCGGGTCGGGCCGGTCCCGAATGGCCGGGCCGTGGCTTCGGGCGGGCATAGCTCTTGTATTCGTTCTCTAGAGCCTCATTCCTGTAGGCGGACGGCTCGGGGTGGGACGAATACTGAGGGCGGTCATAGTCGAAGTCATTGGAGGCGCCCGAGGAGGAAGAGTTGCCGTAGCAGGTCTCGGCAGACTGGTGGAGCGGGCGACCGTAGGTAAGGAATATGTCGTATCCGCCTCCATACGGGGTTGGATCGTACTCGTCATAGTCGTCAACCTTGTCGCCGGAATCGTGGTGGCCTTTGGGATAGTACGACATTGTTGAGAATGGTTAATTGATGGTTTGGAAATGTGAGGTACGTTAGATAAAAAGGCGCGAAAATTGGGTATTCTGTTAATATAGTTTTAGTTTCTAAAAATAGTTGGGCCCAAAATAGTTTTGGTGGAATTAATTGTTCGCGCTACCAATGCGGATCTTGGATCCGGGAAATAGAATGTGGTATGGACACATGGTTTGTAATGTGCTTGGTATATTGTTTGCCTATGTGCCTGAAGAAATATTATTTTGTACTCCCACCCTCCGCACAAACTCAACTTCCAATTTTTGGCTTTGGTCTCTCAAATTCAACTTTTCATGCCTTAAATTGAAAAATATATATTGTACTTTATTGGGAAAATTCAAGCAAATAAAACCCTTAAGCACCAAGTATTACAAAAAAAAAAAAAAAAAAAAAAGACCTGGCCTAAGATAATACAATGTTGTAATTCAGAGAATCATGTGTTAATATAATGTTGTAACTCAGCAAGTCGTGTGTTAATATAGTGTTGCAACTCTGAGGGTCTCTATTTGAATTAAAATTTGGGGAGGGTCCTGTATATTATGAACCCTACTTTATTAACCCTATTTATTACCTTATTCACTTTCTCTACTACTTTCTCCACCTTTTCCTACTTTATTCAATCATCACTTAAAACTTGTGATCGGACCAACGAGAAGTTACGTCCGAAACATGTATGCACTAAATTGAAATTGAATAAGTAAAATAAACGGATGTTGGTTTAAATACAAAATTTAATTATGCCAATGTTATGTTGTTGGGTTATATACTAATACTACTTAGTTACTTAAAATGCCTTAGGAATTTTCAGTGGAGTCATCCTGAAGCTGATAGAACATTAATTTCCCTGGAAGAATCATCGATCACTTAAGTGACTTGATCTTAAAGCTGTTCTCAAGATGAATGGATCACTTAAAGGTGGAAAAAAAAGAGTTCTCCTTTATAACTACTTGATAGATAGTTCATTTGAATCCCGCAAAACTTAACCATAGGGTACAAAATAACATGACTACTCATAAATCGTTAAATGTCAATCACTCGATCGATCATTTTCGTTTAGCTTTTAATCAATAGTCTTTCATTTATGAGGCTAAAAGAATAGAATGCCGCAATACAGTACATAAAACAAATCAACACCAGATATGATCAACAAGTAGAAGGTATTGATCTTTATGAACAACAATAGTAAAAATTATAACAATGCAAGCAATAACACATACTCCCCGTCTTTTAGAAGCTGTGCAGTTTTGACTTTTTACAGCCAACAAAATCGAACTTTGACCGCAAATTAATCTCAATCCGTAATGGTAAAATCCCCCATGTTCTGACACCCAGACCCAGGGTTAAACCGGACGACCTCCTGGGACGTGTTAACCCGGGTCAACTTTGAAGGTTGACTCGGATGACGTAATAAATACATACAATTATATATAATTATTTTTAAATTGAAAATACAATTTACCGAATAAAGTAAATGCCATCACCTATACAAAAAGAACAATACAATGTATGGTGTTCACTGTTGATGTTTTATTCGTCCGTATATCAAGGTCCATTTCATCGATCTTCCTACGTGATGGACATGAGTCCCCTCCCGTATCATATTTACTGGCTTGAACATACACTTTGTTTCTAATGGTGTACTTAAACAGATCACTAGCTTGTTTTTCTAAAGATCACGTCACATAGATTATGTTACATGCTCCGTCTTGTAAAAGTTGATACATTTTCTTCGACTTAATATGAAGAATTAATATGAATTACGACTTCACTAGCTACTTGTAATTTTTAAGCTGGTTGGAACAAACATGAGATCGACCGAATGTACTTGTATCATTTACTAGTCTAGTTTGTTGGAGTTAGTTGTTTGTTGTGTTGATTAGTTTTGGCTTGATAGCTCCAGGAGAAACCACCAAAATTCGAAATTGTTCGGGAGGAGAAAGGCCCTAACACTACAAAAAACAGGGATTATGTTGCGATAGGCCCGAGTGTGTAAGAAAATGATGGAAAAAAATGGAGATGCGGGGGATCGAACCCCGTGCCTCTCGCATGCAAAGCGAGCGCTCTACCATTTGAGCTACATCCCCTTTTAATTTGTCATTTTGAAATCCAGTTTTTATACCAAATCAAGCATACTGACATTATGATTAAACTTAAAAATTGCCAAATGTGTATGATAAAGTATTAGTAATGCTAAACGTTGACTAAATCTTTATCTCATAAATTTCAAATATTTGAAGTTGAGACAATTCAAGATTAGTTTTTATGTTTTAGAAATATAAATGGGTATTGGTAAATGGGAAAACGATTCAAGTATTATAATGTGTTTCGAGATTTATGTTTACTCATCTTAATGAGCTTGTGTAAATTGAATGTTTCAGTCAAACAATTATTGGATCTAATCGGATATCTAAAAATAAATTTGCATGCTCAAATGAAGACGGATATTACCTACATGTAGTTACCACTCGTACATGATAATTGGTTAAACTTAAGTGATGTTAGAGCTTATGATAAAATTATGAATTACAATGTGGTATGTACACATGCTTTGTAATGTGCAAGGTTATTGTTTGCCTATATGTATCAAGAAATTAAATATGAATCTTTGTGTGACAAGTACTATTTTCATTGTGCGTGTCGGGTATGATAGGTGAGATGAGGCAATCGAATAATTCAAATTTCGAAATACGTCTAAATAAAGTGTGTATTTTCATGCGGGAATGGTCTATACACTTCCGTCTTTTTGGATGATATTTTTCCTTGAAATTTATTCTTATAAATCTGTATCGATTCGATCCATCCATTAGAATAATACCACAACGAATGCTCCGGCAACTAATATTGGATAGCACTAGAAAATGATATGAAAAAATGGAGATGCGGGGGATCGAACCCCGTGCCTCTCGCATGCAAAGCGAGCGCTCTACCATTTGAGCTACATCCCCTTGTTGTTTTCTAGAAATCCAATCTACAAATCATAATAACATTATGTTTGAACTTAAAAATTGTCAAATGATTATTAGTAATTAATGCTAAAATTAACTTAACATGATTGATTAAAAATTTGATCTCTGAAATTTCATATATTTGAAGTTGAGACATTTTGAGATTATTTTTAATATTTTAGAAAATATAAATGAACATTGGTAAAGGTGAAAACGATTAAAGTATTATAATGCGAGATTTATGTTTACTCAACTTAAGTTATGTTCTTTTAATCTGAAAAATCATTAATTTCAGTTCAGTTCAGATTTATTCAGTTCAGCTTAGTTGTTTTTTTATACTACAGTTTAGTTCAGTTATGTTATGTTATGTTCAGACGAAGAGAACAGAGCCTTAGTGAGTTTGAGTAAATTCCCTCGAATGTTTCAAACAACTATATTGGATCTAAACTGGATATCTAAAAATAGAATTGAATGCTCAAATGATCACGGACATTACCAATATATAATTACCAGTATATAATACATGAGAATTGCTTAAACTTGTGTAATATCAGAGCTTAAAGATAAAATTATTGAATTATTCCGTTTCAGGCCCTTTGCTGGTCCGGCAGCTAAGGGGAAAGGAAAGTACGTTTGGGTAGGTGGCCTCGAATGTTTCAAACAACTATATTGGATCTAAACTGGATATCTAAAAATAGAATTGAATGCTCAAATGATCACGGACATTACCAATATATAATTACCAGTATATAATACATGAGAATTGCTTAAACTTGTGTAATATCAGAGCTTAAAGATAAAATTATTGAATTATTCCGTTTCAGGCCCTTTGCTGGTCTGGCAGCTAAGGGGAAAGGAAAGTACGTTTGGGTAGGTGGTGTTAAAAGATAATCTATGTGATAGATTCTCACTAAGGCCCTCTTGTGAGTGGAGTATTAGATAAATTATCACATTTATATAAGTTTAAATTGGAATTAGATCGCAAATACTCCATTCATCTCAATCCTAACTTCTTAATTTTCTTTTCTGGTTGTTCAAATCTCATCCTACTGTAGTCAATCTCTCACATAATTTATTTAATATATCTCATTTTTTTCCACTTTACATACATTTTTATAAATTATTACAATATTTATATAATTTAGTGTTAAAATTCGTAAGCAGATCCATGGAAAGTTGCGAAGTTGAGATCGAGACGATTATGAAACTAAAAGGGAAATATCATAAATGAGGCAATCTTACATTTCCACTTCATGTAGTAGCCCACTTTAAATTTTCAAGAATCAGAAACAAACTTCATTTCTTCTTTTTCTCCAGCTCCAAATCCTCTGGAACTTGTTAAGGTTCGCTTTTTTCACTCATTTCTAGCTTCGATTTCATGTTTCTTGCTTTTATGTTAGGGTTCGAGCTTCAAGCTTATCAATTTTGGCTCTGACATGTTTACCGCATTTATTGACTATCTGGAGTATACTTTACTTTGATTGCACTGAACTCGATAGTATACCTGTGATTCAGCTTGGATAAATATAATCATAGTCTCTGCCAGCGGAAAAATCTCATCTTTGATCCATTTGTTGAGTAACATGTAAGAATCAAGAATTGAAATTGCAAAAGCTATTTTTTTATCATTGTTCGTTTTCGGGTTTTTTTTACTTATCTTATCTGTGTTTGTTTTCCAGCTTATTGTGTTTGGAAGCTGAAAGATTTGTGTTTGGGGATGAGTTTCTGAGCTGGTTGTTGGAGTAGTGCAAATTGAGTAGTTTGAAAGAATGATTCTTTCTGCACTATTGACTTCAGTGGGGATAAATGTTGGCCTTTGCTTTCTGTTTCTGACTCTGTATTCGATACTGAGAAACCGGCCTCACAATACAGAGCTTTATGTACCGCGATTGGCGGCTGAAGGGAAGGTTCTCGAGGAAGGGACTTCTCTTAAATGGGTAAAGAGGGCGTGGCAGGTGTCGGAGGAAGAACTGTTGGAGAATTCGGGATTGGATGCGGTAGTGTTCATGCGCATTTTCATCTTCTGGTTAGTTAATGGATGTACTGTTATGATAAATTGGTCAAGGAAGGGCTATATTTTGCTGTTATTTGTAATTTTTTGTTGTGGTTGGGGTATTCGTGCAGGTGAGAAATTTTACGACTAAAGAGTGAGGATAACAGTAAAAAGGATGCATCACACAATTATTTGATTGAACAGTCACATTTAACAAACTCATTTACTGTTTTGAATCCGGAATTTGACACATGTTTTCATCTTCTAGTTATTAAATGATTGACCATACACATTTTGTTTAATGTGGAAGTATGGATACAAGTTGTTTGTGAGCTTGACCTGAGCTGTTATTTGCAAAATATAATTGTAATGTGGGTATACATATAATTTAGATATTTGATGACTAAGGGTGCGGATACTACTGAAATAAATATGCCCGATAATTGCTTAAGAAATTTGAGGATCTTCATGTGCAAGTAGGTGATATGCAATGGTATTTGTGAGGTGAAGAGATTTTGAAAGGAAAGAGTTCATTTTGAGTCATGGTGATTAATTGCCTCTAATCTAACTGGGTGTCGTTATATATTCTTTCCGTACTTTTCTAATGGATTGTCTAGTTGATTGCATGGTTTCTTAATGATTTGCAGTTTGTGAGTTTTTAGAGTGCTCGAATTGTTGTGTCAGTAATAAACCATCCACATTTTGGTTAATGTGTATTGACATAAAAACTAGGTTAGTAGGTTATGAGCTTTATCTGGCTATTGTTGGAAATTTTTTGTGTAATTGGTATTCGCTAGTTGAGAAAAATTCATAAATGAGGGTGCACGTACCATTGAAAAGAATACCACACATTAATTTGGTGAAAAACATTTAACAAACTCCTTTATTAGTAATAGTAACTCGATGGAAGCTTGCTTGGGAAAGTTGAGAATGTTCTTCATGTGCAAGTATGTGAAATAGAATCCTACTGAGACGTGAAGAGAGTTTGAAAAGAAAGAGATGATCATTAAGTTACCGTTGAAAATTACCTCTAATTTAACTGTGTATCTTGTTATACTTTTATTATGTTTCTAATAAATTATCCAGTTAATTGTATTGTTTCTTGATGATTTGCAGTATGAGAATTTTTAGATTTGCCGTAATTGTTGGGATTTGCATTCTTCTTCCATTTAATTATATGGGGAATCAACTAAGTCTTGACTTTACGGACTTGCCAAACAAGTCTATGGAGACATTCAGCATTTCGAATGTGGATGATGGTTCAAACAGGTGATTCTTACCTCCTCTTATTAAATGATTTCTTGACCAATAAACCACTTAGGAATGGACAAGTTGGAAAGGGTTCAAAGTGAATATGTAGCTATGCATCGCTGGAGATGTATCTATATATAGAAAATTGGTCCACATGAAATTAGACTGAGATGCACGTTCATTTTATCCTGGCTGTTTTGTTTTTCTTTTGAAAATGATATATTTGGTCACTTAAGATGGCACACTTTGAATTCTTCAAATAACAAGACGTTTTGGGATTTTTTGAACCTTTAGTAGTGTTCCTGAAATAGAAGTGCAAATTTTATGAAGGAGAAACAAGTTGTAAGGATTTTAGAAAGTTAAGAAATTTTATCATCTCGATGAGCTGAAATTGGAGCCATTTTGGAATTTTTCGGCCAGTGTCATCACTATTTTAAACAATGACACGAATTACTGTCTAGCTTGAGCTTGACACGTTGTTTAACGACTGAATTATAAGCTGTTAGTATGTGGTTTGGTGGCATAATTGCATTAGCAGTGCTTACATGCAAATATAATGTGAAACTGACATTCTTCATTTTAATTTCTTATTAGGTTATGGATACACTTCTCTGCCATTTATGTATTCACAGCTGTTGTCTGCTATTATCTGTATTTTGTAAGTATTTCAGATGCCAATTGCTATTCAACGGGACTATCATGGTATATGGGTAAAACATGATGAATAACATATTATTTTTTGCTCTGCAGGAATATGATTATATTGCTTCCAAGAGGATTGCTTATTTCTACTCATCAAAACCTCGGCCTGAACAGTTTACTGTTTTAGTTCGAAGTATTCCTGCTAATCCTGGGAAAAGCTACAGCGAAAGTGTTGAGAACTTCTTTAAAGAATTTTATCCCACGACCTATCTTTCTCATGCAATAGTTCGTCGAACAAGCAAACTCAAAGGGCTCATTGTAAGTACATCCTGTAGCTAATACCAAACCTAACTCATTTGTGGTTGATTTTTTTCCTTGTCAATGTTGGTGTTGCTTTCTGTCGAGTGCTCCTCAACAATGACACATTTATAAGCTTTCTATTATAGATTCCAATTTTCTCGTGATAATTGTGACCTCTAATTTACCTTCATTTAACTGATTATTCAATGTGCTTTGTAGAACAAGGCTGATAAGACATACAAACAACTTGTACGCGTGAAATCAAAAAAAAGTTCTCAGCGTAGTTACAAGAGAACTGGGTTTTTGGGCCTTTTCGGGAGAAAAACTGATCTTCAGGGCCATTATGAAAAGAAGCTAGGAGATATGGAAGACGATGTAAGAACAGAACGATCTTCTATTGCTGGAAAGGTAATAATCTCTGCCTGCCTGTAATTAAGTAGTGTAGCTGAATGACTATGTTGTTGGTTATATATATATATATATATATATATATAGAGAGAGAGAGAGAGTACCTTTGTTGGAAACCAATATTATTCATTAGTACGTTTGTACATATTATAGACTCGAGTAATATAAGCTCGCAAAGTTTGAATTAGAACCTACTTGATAAGTATACTGTATGCATGTCAAAGACTGTAGTTGTGTCGTCATATGATGCTTTACCAAGTCTCTGTTAATAAGGAAGATTGTCGTCTTAAGATGCATGCATTCAAGTGGAGTAGTTAAGATCTAAATAAAGCATTACCTAGTTTTTCATCCATTCGATGAAACCAAGCATGTGTAGATACTCTCATTTTTCTTGCGTACTGAGCATAATTTAAGAAAGTTTTATATCACAATTTCATATTTTCGGTACAACTATAACACCTAAGTGCCATCAGAAGACCATTTTTGTGTCACCCTTGAAGGCCAAGAATAACACATCCTAGTTTGCCTAATTTACTATCATGGATACAAATATTTTCATAATTATTTCTCCACTTAAAAATAAATAAATCCCCGCTTATTATATTCCTTGATCAATCCAATGAACAATGAATACCATATATGATGGTGATAGTTTCTGAACGTAGAATTTCACTGAAAGCTCATCAAGCTCTGAGCATCACTGGACATGTTTTCTTTGACTTTCTCGCTAAGAATGTAAAAAAAATGAAGGACCTCGTTAAACATATCGGGATATGCATGTAAGTATATGCATACATGCACACATGAGTATACAGCACAATAAACTTTTATTCACAAAATATTCCTCTATCATGTGTGCATTTTTATTCTCCATTTATCCATAATTAAGTGAAGTGTTAACTGATGTTCAACTGTTTTGCTTATACCTCTGATAGGAAATTCCAGCTGCTTTTGTGTCTTTTAAGACTCGGTTGAGTGCAAATGTAGCTTCGCACCTACAACAAGGGCTAAAACCCACTGAATGGGTTACCGAGCCGGCTCCACATCCACATGACGTGTATTGGCCTTTTTTTTCTGCGTCATTTCTCAAACTATGGATGTACAGAGTTGCTGTAATTTTCGCATGCATTTCTATTACTGCTCTGTTCTTTGGACCTGTTCTCTTAGTTCAAGGTCTTACTCATTTGGAACAGCTGGAACGCTGGCTACCATTCTTGAGCAGCATACTTAAAATGTAAGATAATACTTTTAAGTTGTTTATGATTTATAATGTTTCTCATTTGCCAAATTTAATATTTAGGAAAAAATTCACCATTTGGCACCATAACTTTTTGCCTCTCCACTTTCCGTACCATATGTTTTGCACCCCGAATTTGGTGCAATAACTTCAGGAAAAATCTATCTTTGGTACTTTGACCACAAATGTTGCAGATAAGTCACGTGTTGTCCATGTGTTATTCGACCTCAAATTTTAGTGCTCAATTCTGCTTTAGTTGGCACAAGTTACAAGTTCGTCCATAATTGACCCATAATTTGAGTGGCCGAATGGTGGCGAATTTTGAATGGGCTTGTTTATTCGTATGAATTGAGGCTGCATTGTGCCATAGTTATTGAAGTCTGGATAACATGTACCGGCATGTGACTTTTCAAGCAACATTTCTGTCAGAGTACCAAATTAGATTTTTCCGAAAGTTGTCGTACCGAAACAGTGAGCATGAAACATATGATACCAAAAGTGGAGAAGCATAAAATTATGGTACCTAACAGAGGATTTTTCCTCACACCTTGCCCTGGTTTGTGCAGCACATACATTCCCTTTGAGTAACATACAATGTGCCGTTGTGCATTCTGTAGTATAACATACATTTTGCACCACAATGCAGAAAATATGTCAGTCAAGTGATTACTGGCTATCTTCCGAGTCTTATTCTTGAGATGTTTCTGTCTGCTGTACCACCGCTCATGATTCTGCTTTCCTCCTTACAAGGGTTCATTGCCCTTAGTCAAATCGAGAAAAGTGCATGTATCAAGATGTTATGGTTCACAATATGGAATGTCTTTTTTGCTAACGTGCTATCTGGAACAGCACTCTATAGGGTCGATATCATTCTTGAGCCCAAAAAAATCCCAGAACTGTTAGCTGTAGCCGTTCCAGGACAGGTTTATATGCCTCCACACTTGCTCTCTCCGCTATCTATACGTTTACTGTAATAATTTAAAACAAAAAATCTGTCTTGCCCTCATGCCTTTGATGACCTTTTTCATGATTCTCTTTTCAGATGTCGTTCTTCATTGCTTATGTTGTAACGTCAGGATGGACCAAAACACTTTCTTCTGAGCTTTTCCAGATGAAGCATTTTGTATGGAATTTTCTGAAAAGATTCTTATGCTTTAAATCTGATGACGAAATTGATGTCCCCTCAAATCCTTATCACAAAGAGATCCCGAGGATTCTCTTCTTCAGCCTTCTTGGTATTACATACTTCTTCCAGGCACCATTAATTTTGCCCTTCGTCCTGGCGTACTTTGGCTTGGGATATATCATCTACAGAAACCAGGTCAGTCAATTTTGCTTTTTTCCCCTTTTGTCTTTTTCAAGTCCAAATCTGTTGAATCTTGTTCTACTATCAAGTGCTAACCAGCTCGCATTTAGCGTCTCCTTTTTTTCATCTTTTTGGCCTCGACGAGTTTTTTCAAAAGCAGTGGCTGTGAACTCGTGAAGAACTTTGTGTCTCTCAACAGAAGCTTCCATTTTCTCCTAATCATTCTTGTTGATATAGCTGAGGGCCTGAGGCTCATAAACCAAATTGATATTAGTATTGCCAAATTCCAAAGCTAGATATTATTACTGCACGGCATATGCAGAATCCCCTATTTCAATTTCTTTTCTGCACCTGCGTAAAATTTATAAAAGATGTCTATCAGAATCTCTTACAAGATCTTTTTTAATGATCCCATTGAAATTATTTCTGAATTTTGGGACAAAAGTTACGAAAAATAGGGGTATTTATCGCCCCATGTTCCTTGGTAGGTACTTTTCATCTCATTCTCGTTAGGACCTTCAATGAATGTAGTTGAACAGTATACAATATGCATTAGGATAGAGATTTTACTTGGAAGACATTAGGTATCGACGTAGTTCTATTGTGTTATCAGATTTACGCCTTGTTTCATGTATGAGAAAGCAAGTGATATAATTGTATGTTTATCTATCATGTGATACATCAGCTAAATTTCTAGGATAATTTATGATGGTGATGTCAATTTCTTTTGTGCTATTGTGCAACATTTAAATTTCAAGAATCAGTGTGTAGCATGGGGAGTTCATTTGGTTTATTTTCTCAATGGAACAGCTATTAAGTGTTTATGCACCGGAATTTGAAACTGGAGGAAAGTTTTGGCCTATAGTACACGACGCGACAATATTTTCTCTAATATTGATGCAAATTATTGCCATTGGAATATTTGGGCTGAAGAAAATTCCATTGGCATCCAGCGCCACCATTCCTCTTCCAATTCTCACTCTCATATTCAACAGTTACTGCCGAAAAAGATTTTCACCTAGTTTCAAAAGTTATCCTGCTGAGGTAAATAAGCTTTGATTGCCTGCATGACTTATAGTATTACTTAAACTTCGTACTGTAGTTTTCTTGGCACTAAAGATGTTATCCATTATCGTTGTGAACTTGTGATGCAGTGCTTGATAAACAAGGACCGATTTGATCAAATGAACCCCGCGCTATCAGCTTTCTACGATAAACTGGCAACTGCATATCGGGATCCTGCAATGAAGCCGGTTAGGTATCCCGAGTCTAGTGAGAGTAGCACCACTCCCCTTTTACGTGGTAGATAGGCAAAAATCATGTCGTGAAACAGTAAGTGAAACATGTCATGAAAAATCTGTCATTGATGTATTCTTATATATGTTACATGAAAGATGCTTAGTTGTAGCTCGAAAAGATCAGTGTTGTTTTCCCATGATCTTTCAGAACGTTGTTGAACTGTTCGTTGTACAATTGCAGGCTGTTCCGTTTGTAAATGATTACGTTATGGATAAGTTTTCGTGCATCTCCCCTAATTGTCAGCAGAACAACTGACATGGATAGTCATATTTCATACAGATTCTCCTTGCTACATCTCATGTAATAGCCGGAACTTTGATGGACGAGTCAATATGTACGCTATGTTTATGTTCACCTTGTCAGCTAACTTATCAGCTAACAAGCTTATGTTTCGGCTGACTGGAACTTATTGATAACTTGCAACAGTTGTCTATATCTATAAACGACTGAAATCTTATTACCAAAGGTTCTGTTTTCTTGCCATAACATTGGAACATTTGGAGTTCGAGCTAGAGTTTAGAGTTTAATTATAAGTTCGTTTATTCAATTAAACTCGAGCACAAGTCGAGCAATGAAATACTCGACTTGGCTCGTTAAACATCACTACTCAACTACTCGTATCCTTTGTCACCTGGGAAGAAAGACAGCAGATTTGATCTAAAATCTCCATCTGGAGCAATAAGATCACTTCATTGCCAACGTAACTTTCATCTACTTAATTTGTAAGGTAATACATTATTCATTTATCAAATAGTCAAAATTAGCAGATAGATTAATTAAACAAAACCAGAAGAACAAACAAAAAAAGAGGCATCTTTTTGAGCATATAGCAATGTTAAAATGTCCTTTCTTTTGTTGAAGAAAAAAAATTAGATTTTTATGTAGCCGTACACTTTCACCACATAAAATCCCTTATGTCTTTTCCTTCGACACTTCTCTACTATAGTTCATATTATCATTTCAAGAAAGTTAGAGCATATACGCGTGAAAGATATAGTTTCGCATCTTCTATGTAAAAATCGTAATAGTTCACACTTTTTTAACAATTGTCATGCTTATAATTGGTTATAGTATGTTCTATGTGAGTGTTTGGCAGAACGATCTAGTAAGACGATTTGCGAAAATCTCATGGAAACTCAAAATGACACGCAAGTGTAAATTTGCCGACTGATTTAAATTTTACCATGGGTGGGCATGTAATTTTTAAGGATTTAAAGTAAGATAATGATATGACAAATCTAATTTTTATTAATTGTTTTAATAGTAAAATTATTGAAGTTATAAAGAAGTCATTATCTACGACGTTTTTTTTATGCTATAAACTAACTCCATAAGAAATGTCTGGAAATTTTATTTGGCTGTTAACATCAGCTTTGTAAAGCACACTTGTCTTTGGATAAATCGTTCTCCTTGTCCTTAACCATTCCTTACAAATCTTAAAGAAATAAATAATAATTTATCTGTATTAAATTGTCATAATAAATTTTAAATATTAGGTAACCGTTAACTTTATATGAGAGATGACGTAAAATTTTAAAATTAATTTTCACAATACATATAGCGAGCTTTATTTTCAGTTTGAAATGTATTAGTCTTGCAAACATCGCACTATATCCTTATCAGTTAAATTATGTTTAGAGGACGTTAACCGCACATTTCATAATATGGTGATTCTTGTAATTGTGTCTCATAATCACCTGAGACATCTACTCTTTTCGTCTTCGTCTCAAAACGGTTGCATCACTGTTACATCACTGTTATTCAAATCAATCTTTGAAAAGAAACATGTGAAATAACACAAATGGAGTATATATATATATATATATATATATATATATATATATATATATATATATATATATATATGCAGATGTTACTTTCTTCCTTTAAACAAGTTTCTTATTATTAGTATAAATTATGAGAAAATATCTATGTTAACTCCCTCCATTTCAGACACAGTGTTACATTTTATTATGGTTAATCGTTTCATTATTAACTTTATTTTAAGCGATATTAATAAATAAATTATTAAAATTATATAATGAAAATTTAGTAATTAAATTTTTATTATATGATTTTATTAAATTATTCTTATTATCGTTATGAAGTAATTTAGTCAACTCAAGACAAATGACCAATAAAGTCAAAATGTAACAATTTCTCTGAAATGGAAGGATTATTACATTAATAAATTTTACACTTAGATCTAGTGTCCTAGAATTAGACATCATCAAATTGCTTGCAAGTTGCAAATTCTGAGAACTATAGCCATGAGCCAATTGGATAGCAAACTGAAATTTGTGCTTGTGGAATAGAGACAAAGAGTCATTCTCAAGCAATTGATGATTTCTATGGCTTTTGGCTGGATTACTACTTGGTAATAAACCTTTTTGTCCTTATAAGGA
The DNA here is from genome assembly GCA_026545765.1 of Plantago major. Taxonomy (NCBI): domain Eukaryota; kingdom Viridiplantae; phylum Streptophyta; class Magnoliopsida; order Lamiales; family Plantaginaceae; genus Plantago; species Plantago major. Next base: position 107,097,273 of record CM048840.1, read on the forward strand.
AGTACCATTAAGCTATATAAAGTACATTTTTAATGTAACCATTGTGATCACAGATACTACCTTTATGGTTTCAGATGGTACTCCCTCAATTCGGATAACTTCATACATTAAAGTTAGCGTGTACTTTTATACAAAAAGTTAAAATAATGATAGAATATAAAAAAGGTGGGAAAAAGTGTACTTTTAGTGACAAAATGTGTAATTTGAGTGTAAGGTTGAGATTCTTTATTATTTGTTGGGTGTTGGGTAACTTACTTTTTTGGTAATGTATGAAGTTTTGTAGGACGGTTAAAAATGACAAATGTATTAAGTTCTCCAGGACGGAGGGAGTAGCAAATTAGCAACAAAATCAGACTATTGGCTTTAAAGATTTAAGCTACAAACATAGATAACTCATTGAATAGGTATAATAACTACATGTATAACACTATTTATGGTTTAAGCAACCTGATTAGGTAAATATGGTAGTACAATAAATAAGCTAGCTAAATTTTTAAAGAAGCTACCTGAACAATGGTTTTTTCTATCCTACAGCATGATGCACTACCTCCCACATGCTTTAATGTTATTGTATCTGCATAACATTTAATACATATGATAAATACAGACAACCTTTAAAAGAATGAGGAGAGTAAGATGCCAGAGAGGAAACCCTGAACAATTATCATAACAACTAGATATAGGAAGCCAGCTAAGATTTCACCTAACGAACTTATTTCATAAATAAGCTCATTTAACTTATAAGTTAGCTGGTAACTATAGTGCTAAAAAGTATCTTAAAAGTAAATTAAATTGCTAGTTATCTAATCAACTATGATCTTGTATCTAGTTTATCATTCAGTTTTGCAAAAACAAATTCCACAATACTATGGGTTTATATCATTCTAATTTCCATAATATACATGTCTAATATAAGCCAAGGTGCAAGCAACAGATGAGTCTAAACAAACAAAAGAAGACCATTTCAACTCTAAATCTCTTGTATAGTATCTTTAACTCTGCATATAAATAGCAACCATTTGCAATACAAACTAGAATCATAAGCAAACACAGAAAAACAGACTAATAAAATCTTATTACAACTAACTTAGTTCATTAACCACAAATAAGAAAAGAAAGAAAAAAAATGGCCAAGAAAAGAAAGGCTAGTGACCAAATGGTCGATGTTTATCAGGAGAAACCAGCATGCAAAGACGGAAATGCCACGGCTTGGGACGAGATGGTGAAGGAGGCGGCACTAGGTGGTATCAGGCGAGCCCGTAAGCGTTTCGTGGGGGTCCGACAACGTCCATCAGGCCGATGGGTGGCGGAGATTAAGGACACTATACAGAAGATAAGAGTGTGGTTAGGAACATTTGACACAGCTGAAGAAGCTGCCAGGGCGTATGACGAGGCAGCCTGTTTGCTTCGAGGGGCGAATACGAGGACGAATTTTTGGCCTAATTCGCAGAATTCATCCTCTACCCCTGCCCTGTCATCGAAGATCACAAACCTGCTTATTAGCAGGCTTAAGGCAAGGAACAATGCCTTGGCTAATCAGAATCCGAATCCAATTTCGTCATCATCGTCGTCTTCTGGTTCTTCCTTTTCGATGCGTTCTGTTGATCAAGAACAAGCACTGGAGTACATAGATGATACCCCTGATTTCTCACATTATCTAAATGATCCTGATGATGATCAGGTTGCCGAGAACAGTGGTCTGATCACGACTAATGATTACAAAAGCTCGGTTTTTTACTCTAGTGATCAAAACTCCCATGATTTAGTTCCTCAGGAAATCGAAAACGAGCTTCCAGAAGAGACTGCTAACATGGAAGTAGTTGATTTCCAGTTCGTTGATGAAATCGGCTCGAAAATCGAGTACTCACCATTTGAAATTGCTGAGGAGATCTCAAAACCTATGAATGAAGAAGAGGAGCCGTTGATACTAAGTGAAGCAATGAAGAGGATGAGCTACGAGAGGAAGTTTTCTGCTTCCTTATACGCGTTTAATGGGATAACAGAATGCCTGAAGCTGCAGCTAGGGACAGTGGCTCGACTGGACAGGTCTGATCAGGTTTCCAGGCTCAGGAACGCTTGCAAGGCGAACCAAGAAGAGACTCAGGTGATTGATGATGACCAGAAGGCGAACAACAACGAATGTTATGAGGATCATGAAGGGGAATCACTGATGTGGAGCTCGATTGATCTTCCACCTATATACGGGGATAAATGGTTGATCAATGACGATGCTCCGTTGGCACTGTAGGTGTCCCGGTCACAAAGAAATTATTTCATCCAGTCGCTGGATATGAAGAGTAAGATCAGAGATTAGCAAGGTTATGTTATGTTTCTCTTTTAACTTTTTGCCCCCCAAAATTGAAGGATTTGATCAGTTCTTTGTGGGGTTGAGGAAAGATCAAAGAAGCTTTGTTGTTTCCAGATTTGATGTAACCATTCTTTCAATTTTAAGCTTCCAAGAAAAAATGTTTCATGGAAGATCAGACAATAACCAAGTAGGGTATTGCTGTTTCAGTTCCAAATTCAAATAACCAAGTATTGCTGATTTTAGCATTATGTAAATCAGATTGTATCTAGGACGGATCCGGGATTTGAAGTTAGGGGATCAAATTATGGATTATTTCGCAGGTGTGGAGTTCGGGCGAAATTTGACATTAAAATACATATGAACTTTTTTTTTTTTTTCCCTAGATTGCAGACACGCCCCTACTAAATCCTATCTCGCCCTCTTACATAGCACGTGATCCGTTCGCATTTTATTAGAACATCTTATATATTACCAAAACGATCCCCTTAATTATTGCAAAAGAGAGAGTGTCCGAGAGACGGTTTTGTGAAGAGACTAAAAAAAAAAAAAAAAAAATATTAAAAAACATTAAAGGTTTTGCTAAAAGCATCAATAATATATATATACATAAAAATAATATAAAATGTCCACACATAAAACATTACCGATATTGTTTAAAACATTATACAAATACTTAAGAACATCAATCTATCAAGGGCTTGGCTAATTTCGTACTACGTCGCACTGTAATAACGTTAGTACACCATTCAAAACTTGACAAATGGCACAAATAACAATTAAAAAATAATTTATAAAACTTTTAATAATTCAAATACTTAGAATACTAAAACCTTTTATGTAATTACTTTTAATAAAATTAAAAATTAATAAATAATAATCTTCACCCCTCAAACCACCACATCACCACCACCATCTCCAGCGGAGCCACCACCACCAATCCACCATCTCCGACGGAGCCATCACCACCATCATAGTTATAGTTAATGAAGTTTTCCCAATTCATTTCCACGAATCCCACAATGGAATCTAATGTGCCGGTGTGCTCAACCTCCCACTGTTGCCGACGCCCACCACCAGCTCCGACCACCACCGCCACTTCCAATTACAGATCTGAATCTGGGTACAATACTCCAGCAATATGAATGAATGCTGCCGCGTCAACAATTTATGTTACATTTCTCCCGTCTCAGAATGCTACAACGATATGAATGATGCTGCAACGTCTTATGTTTCTCACGGTGGCGCAATGCTGCAGCGGTATGAATGATTCTGCAGCGTCACAATTTAGTGTTATGTTTCCCACAAGTTTAAGGTTCAATACTAGCATAAATCTTGCTCAATATTTCACACCATAAAACTACGATTATGCATCCTTGATCTTTGATTTTGAATCGAATTTGGAATTCTAAATTGCAATTTTTAAAATATATTAGATTTAGCTAGAGACTAATGTAATATGAAAATTTTAAAAATTTATTAAATGTACATTTCATTAATTTACTACAAATATACTCATATTGATGCATTAAATACCCTAATCTATTACTTTTCATTCATTTCTCTAGAAAAAAAAATCATGAAATGTATTTATATGCATCTAATAGTTACATAAATACTTTTTTGCGACCAAAGTACCCGTAAATCCACGTATTTGACTTGGTACATTAGATTAATTACAGGAATTGTGCAATCATGTTACTTGATTTTTCACATATTGCAAGAATTGTGTAATCATCATGTAATGATTTTTAATTTATGGTGCATGTTTTTGGGTTGTATAGAAGTGTTAAAATTATTACTTGTGTATTTGATCAGTTGGGGTACTTAATTGTTTCGATAGTATATACTCCCCGTTCCAAAGAAATCTTTTCATTTTGACTTTGACCAGTCAACTGTCTTCGACTTTGACCACAAATTACTCTTAAAATATAATAGTAAATCATTTAATAAAATCATATAATGAAAATTTAATTATTAAAATTTCATTATATGATTTTATTAAATGATTTACTGTTATAGTTTAAGAGTAATTTGTGGTCAAAATCGAATTCAGTTGACCGATACAAATTTTTACATCATGGCTCCGATACAAATCATGCATGCCATCCAAACTGTTTGTTGTTCTTCCTATAAATCTCCCAGCAATGTTAAAGTCATCATCAATGGATACGGTGGTTGAGTTGTTAACAACTATGGCTACACAAGTAAAGTACACATGTAAACTACTTTTCATGTTATCATGGGGTGCAATGCAGATATCATGGAGCATATGGCAGAGAGCATGGGACATGCATCATAACAAGTCTCCACTGGTCACATGTAAACTACTTTTCATGGTGTCATGGGGTGCAATGCAGAGATCATGGAGCATATGACAGAGAGCATGGGAAAGGCATCATAACAAGTCTCCACTGGTCACATGTAAACTACTTTTCATGGTGTCATGGGGTGAAATGCAAAGATCATGGAGCATATGGCAGAGAGCATGGGACAGGCATCATAACAAGTCTCCACCGGTCACATGTAAACTACTTTTCATGATATCATGGAGCATATGACACAGAGCATATGAATACAACTACAACATATAAACATGTGAGAAAATCACGTAAGCAACCTGTATTTAGTATTTGTGCAGGTACATCAGCATCTTCAGTTGTTGAATTTGCTCCGGCTGAATCCGGCGGCATCTACAATCAACAACTAGTGAAAATCTCAACAGAAATATACGAAAACATACATCTACGATCAACAACTAGTGAAACTCTCAACGAAATATTGAATTAATTGTTTAGCAAAACGATCGATCAACTATCTACCATGATTTCTTCGATCAAATCACAAAAAACTCACACAAATTAGTGTTCGAAACATCTAACCTTTTTTCGTAAGTTGTTATGCAGATTTCTAAAGGAATAGCAGCATGATCGACAATGGCGAGCTGATTTTCACGGTTTTCGCGAGCTGATAGACGACGATCGACAAGGGCGAGCTGATTTGATGATTTTAACGGTTGATTTCCGACGATTTTGATGGTTTCCGACGATCGACAATGGCGATAGAAAGTAGAGAGGGAAAGAAGAGAGAGAAAGCGGCATAATTATGAGGACGAGCTGGGGTTTTGAGTTGGGGTTTTAGGCTTTTATACTGACCCGTATTACTATAGTCCGATCCATATTACTATAATCCGACCCACCTTATGACCCTTGGGTTGGGTGCTTTTGGCAACTAGTTTTTTATTGAGGTTAATATGTAATATTTAAAAAGTATGTCTATAGGTCTTTATCTAAGGGATGTCTCCTAGGAGACCTTCTCATAAAAGAAACAGTTTTGACTTTTGAAAAATAAATAGAAAAAAAATGTCTCTTTGACTTCTCAATAATTGGTTTTAAAAAATGAAAAATTGGGGTAGGAAGTAATATGTACAAATCCTAGATCTGATAAACTAAAACAGTCACACTATATTACAATACAATAAAGTGGAAAGGTTGATATTGGTTATTAGGAATGTATTATTACATGTTGGCATAGCCATTTCCCATGTGACTCTTGCTATTCTAAAATATGGAGGGAGTATTAATAAAAGGCTCATTGAATATAAAAGTGTAAAAACTATTTAATTTACTGAAATGTGAATGAAACTTAAATAATCGATTATTAAATTTAATCAAGTCAGAAATTAACGCTGCAGCAATAATGTAACAATGAGGCTGCGAAAAATCAGTGTAGTTGAGTTAAAACCGACGCTGTAGCATTATTGTTAAAATGCTGCTGCGAAAGTACATGTGATGATATTGTAGAGCTAGTGATGCAGGATTGATTTTATATCGATGTTGCGAAGTTTATTGGCTTTAATTTAAAAATGGACGCTGCAGCAATATCTATACGACGCTGCAGCCATAATTACTATGCTACATTAGAACTAAATCCTTGACCAATTCATTAAAACACATAGAAATAGAAATGCAATAGAGTTTCACAAAGTTGAAGAGTTTGGCTTTAATTTTAAAATGGACGCTGCAGCAATATCTATACAACGCTGCAGCCATAATTACTATGCTACATTAGAACTAAATCCTTGACCAATTCATTAAAACACATAGAAATAGAAATGCAATAGAGTTTCACAAAGTTGAAGAGTTAATATCAAGTTAATTAGAAAAAACTCAAAATTTAAAATTTAAAAAAAAAAACATTTGCATTGGTTCATGAAATTATTTAAGACATGTTGGTATTGGTTGTTAAAAAATGTTAAACCCAGGTTCAACATAAAGGAGAAATTACAGCACACCATTTAATTTAATAAAGTGGAGGGAGCAATGCATTAATGCTTGTTATTTATTTATAAGACATACAATGCGGCAACAATACGTTTACAATGCTGCTACGAAAATAGTTGTATTTGTTATTTAGAGTATCAAACGGATGCAGCAGCATTGAGTTAAAATGATGCAGCAAGAATCATCGTGTTTACTTGAGATCGTAATGCTGCATCATAATAGTAACATTGCTGCAGTGTTGCTTATTGTGTTTCTTCACATACGTGATTTGTTTACAGAGTCCGACCATGACTACTTAAACATAGTGGATGTCGAATTCCGGCGAATGATACATCATCTAAATTCGTTGATTTTTTATAGTGGATGTGGAATTTCAGTGGTTGCCAGATTCCGATGGTGTTTAAGGTTCTCGTCGGATTCCGGTGTGCTTGAGGTGGTCGACGAATTCCAGTGTGCTTGAGTTGGTTGCCGGATTCCGGTGTTCCTGAGGTGGTCGCCGGATACCGGTGTGCCTGAGGTGGTCGCTGGATTTCGGTGGTTCTTGAGGTGGTCGTCGGATTCCCGTGGTGGCTGCCGGATTCCGGTCAATGGAGGAGATAGGAAATAATTTTAATAATGAATTGAAGTAATTGATTTAATATAATCAAATAACATTTAATAATAAAAGATGTTTACATTATTATATTGCGACATAGCGCAACGTTATTATGCGACAGTGCGACGCCCCATCGCATAAATAATAATTCAACGGACGAGATTGAATCAAGAATTGATCTAACGGTTTAAAGGGGTGTACTATTGTTAGTACAATGTGACAGTTCTAAAATTAGTCATGCCCATCTATCAATTTGTCTCTCAGTTCTCTCACTAATACACGTCTCTTATAAGACTTTGTGCTCGCATAATAGTGTAGTACTTACAATACAAATTTCAGGCTACACCAAGATTATGCACGAATTTCGACTTGTGACAATACAAATTTCTCATATGTTAAGAAACATATGAAACATGTTTCCAGATTAGGAGAGCTTGAAACGAAGTACAAATAGAAGTTCCTTGCTGCTTACAGAAACCTTGTACAAAAGGAGAGATGGACATAATAGACAAGCACAACACAATCGCGAAAGAGAACCCAGTCAGGTCTGTCCTCGTTCCATCTCAGTTTGAGTTCGTTCTTCTAATCCTACACTAGTGTCAAATCGACCCACCACTTCTTATCTACTGGGAGCTCGCCTACAGCTAGTCAGTCGGGTATCATGTGGATACTAGTTTACTAGGGTAGACAATTGTCGTTGCAGCTGTGCTTATCAATCTACATAATCTTTTTAAACCTGTTTACCAAATAAACACACTATATGCCACTCTGCAGATAAGCTTGAGATAGTATCCTAGCAGTGATTCAGTGAAGGTTGTGTGAGTCCAATTGAGATCAAGCAAAATAAACAAAAGCACAAAATTTGAGGGCTTTAGTTTTTTTTTTAAGGATTAAATAAGAAGCTCACATATGCACTTCAGAAGGTGCTTTGGAAATTCACAAACATTGTAATATGGACGATGCAAACCTTAAAAGCTGTTTGAATCAGCTCTTTGCAAGCATTGCCTTGCAATGTGGATGCACACAGAAAGCACAATTGGATACATGAAACACGATCTCAAATTTAATGTTGCGGCACTATGTATTGCCATAATGCCATTAAGCTGAAGTGAAGTCCATTCCAAATTGGTCAAAAGGATGATACAAGAATATTTAAATAAGGTGTAGAGCGTACCTCAGAAATTTCCACCAAACACTTGAGGAAGTTACGTGCCGAATATAGTCATTGCTGAATACCTATTGACATCAAATCCGATCAAGTCACACAGGACTTATGATATTGCACTTGTTATAGAAATATACAAATCCCGCAAAAACATATTAAAAAGAACTAGTGTGATATAAACCTACCAACAAACTGTTGATGGCTGCCAAGTAGAACGGATTCCACTGGGCATGTGTACACATTGTTCACTCTTGTATATTGTAATGATGCAAGAATGGCCATACAGTGTAACTGCCATAACCAAGGATTCATGACACACAGAATAATCTTTGTTTGCTTTTCTGTTGACCAGGTAGCATGAGCAAACAAATTATCCTCCTCCAAAAGAGGTAATAAGCCCACATCGATTTTTCCCTGGCATGGGCGAACTAATTGAAGTTCATATCCTTCTTTTGTCATACTACGAGCCAACAGGATAATCAATATCTTACCAGAAATCACATCTTCGTCAAACAAACTTTAATAATGTACGGTTTGACATGTGATTATATTGCCAATGATTACTCACGCTTAGCCTGACTGGCAAAGCTGAGGCATCATGACTAAGAAGTCATGGATTCAAATCCTTTGCCTATAAAAGAAAATACGTGTAATATCAAGTGAAGTTTAAAAATATAATCGAAGAGTATTCTTCACAAATGTTTTTTCCTTAACTCAGCCGAGTTTTTCTTCAAAAATTGAGACTCGTCAAAGAGCAAGTTTTTGCATTAAAACAAAGTAACAAGAGAAACACAGTCATGAAAACGTTAGTACTTTTTAGACTGGAGATCCACAAACCACATCAATTACACAAACGCACAATGTCTTGCTCAGTGTCGAAAACATATTCAATCATCAAGTTCAAACAAACTGCATAGAGGTGTATTACAAGGCAACATGAATGATATAAAAGACAAATAGTTCTAAAAAAGTCGCAATCTTTAAAGATCAAAGGAAACGTCCTAAGCACAACTGAGAGCTAAATCAAAAGTCATCTAAACATCTGTCTAAGGGAGTAAATTGGATAAAGGACACAGGTCTCAGTCACAAATTAAGCTTGGTGATGTATGGTGTCTGGTAGTCTGGACATGGCATTTACAATGGCTAAGATCTTCAGATGTTGGGCCTTGTAAGGAAAAGCATCAAGGTGGGCCATCGTTTCCAAACACTGTATTGTCAGGTCCTCTGGTTAAGGCAGGTGGGGATGACATCGGCTTCAGATATCTCAGCTGTTGTGGTAGGAAGGAAAAGGGCACAAAGGTGAATTAATACATAAGTTATGCGGGACGTAGCTAGAGAAAAAAGAGCTATCTTGAAACAATAATAATAATAATAATGTAAGAACTCCATGCTAATATGAAATTTGAGCTGAATATCCATGTCTTGTTTCTATTACATAGAGCAAGGACCGTCTAGTTTTCTTTTTTTAATGCACCAAGCCCCCTTGTTTAGAAACCACAAAGGGATGTGTAGTCACTGTGGAGTGTGGACTATTAGTAGAATGCAAGAGGTCTTTGTGCCTTCAAAACATTACAGGGCGATTTGGACAAGTTACATAGATTAGTTAAAAAAGAAGTGCAATTGGTGTAGAACAAGGACCTGAGTGAAGATGTGATAACAAATACATCAAGTGATCTCGAAATCTACCTGTGATCTTGACACCAATCTCTAGTAGTCATAGTTTCTCCCGCGTGAACCAGCGGTACGTCCGGATAGCCTGGGCGAAGCAGGTAATGAGCAACCATGATATATCAACTAAAATTCTACACTATGTGAACAATGTAACATCTCAAACTGGAAAATTTAACTTGCCCAGCGAGGAAAAGAGACATTCTGCAGTTACGGATTTTTGAAAAAACTAGAATTATCACTCCAATGTTCAAACATGGGTTGCGGCTCTATATAGATCCATGGAAGGACAAGGATGGTATGTATCATCAAGAGAAATATGCCCTAATGACTACACTACTAATTTTGAAATTGTCATTATTACTTTTGCCTCATGCTGCGCCCACCTTTCCCCTCCTTAAACACTGACTTGTACCAAGTAACCTAATGCAAGACCCAATGAAAGCAGAGCATAATTCGAGGAACTCAAATCTTACCCAGGACCAGCCAAAGTTCTCTTCTATATTTTTTTGTACCAAGTAACCTAATGCAGGACCCAATGAAAGCAGAGCATAATTCGAGGAACTCATATCTTACCCAGGACCAGTGGACCATTCTGAAGATAAACTTCCATACGCATAAGTCTGCCAATGATAAGAAGATATAATCAGATTGAGGAGAAGCAGAATTCAAACCACCTTGTTTACTTTTTAAGTCTTTTTTCTGTTATGTATAGAACTAACATTCTAACAAAATAAAGTTCACCTGATGACCACCATAACCACCATAGGAGTCCCTAGGTGGCGAATCCCGGCCATAACCGGCAGAGTAAGCATACCCATGCCCTCGGCCAGCTGCATCTTCATTATCATACTTCAAGTTCTCTGAGGCTGGCATTGGAACATAGGGCATAACAGGAAGAAATGCAGAAGCAGCACCCTCCCTGTCGAAGAGATTGGCCCTCAAGCGAAATGCTACTTGTACTAATGCATCTTTAGCAATATCCGGGTCTCCAGAAATCTGATTGTCGTAAAGAACTTCAGTTCATTAAGTTGTAACATAATGCTACTTTTATAGGTCTGATTTGTATAACTTTGAGTCACTTTGAAAGATGTGACAAACAAGAAAGAAAGGAGTTTCAATGTAGAAAAAGCACCAACACCGTTAGCGTGTCATGAAAGGCCCTATAGAAATGTATGCAGTTGCTTCTAGATAATCAGAAAACAAAGTACTTTCACTTACCAGCACCATTTCATCGTCTGAAGAGGCTACTTTGGGCAGATCATCCTTTGAGAGTATGCGTATGTTTGCCTTGGTAACTCTCCTCATCTCTGAAATAATAGAACCTCCTTTGCCAATAAGACAGCCAATCCGAGAACTTGGTACAAGTAACCTTGTGGTAAATGAAACGAGACCAGAATCTCTCTCAACCTTCTCGCTGCACCTGGGCTGCAGGCGCACAGCAGCATCTATTGAAGGAGAGAAGGTATCTTCAAAAATCTGATAACCATTAACATAAATTGCAGTTAGAAAGTTATTAAAATAAATGTAAGGCTATTTAGAATATATCCCGTATAGTAAGGCAGTGCATAATGCATGAGATTGGCCCTTATTTTTGCGCAAACTATTGCTTACTTTAAAGTAGAACAGGAAAAATATGGAGTCACCAAGTCAGTCTAACTACTGTGTAAATAAAATTACCTCTTTCGAAGAGATAGATATCAAACAATCATCTGCATCAGCAGCTTTACTATCGACTTTGATAGATGCCCTGGAATCTTGTCTTATCTGGTTGATTACTGCGCCACCCTTGCCAATGACACCTCCAATATTAGCAGTTGGACAAATCAAACAAAGCGAGAACTCTTTTGCAGATGCTTCACCCCTTGGAGCTGAGTAGATAGACCTAGACTCATTATACCCACCATAAGCCCCAACTATAGGTGTTAATCCCATTAGAGGCACTGAACTACCAGAAGGATAGGCAGCTTGAGCAGATGTAGAAGAGAGTAAGTGCTGAGATCTTGACGGATTGTTGTGAAGGCGAGATGCGATCTGATATAGAGCTTTCTTCACCACAGATGGGTCTCCTGATATCTGACCCAACAAAAGCACCAATAGTTAGGTTTACAAGCTTTGTCAGATCAAAACAAATCATTAACACTTTGGTGAAAGAATCCATCAAGAATGACTGAAGTTACAAAAGATGGTGTGTTAATGTTTAAAATGGATGTACCAAATAAATAAGAGTGAGTCTAATGAAAAACATGTTTTATCATAACACAATGGGAAAAACTGCAGTTAAGTGTCAGTTAAACCAGTCAGCTTTAAGCTTAGAAGTGCCAGTTGGACCAGATTTCCCATAGATCAATTAGCAAAATGAGGATAAACATGGTTATGCAATATAGTTGTACTTTTATTACCTGAACCAGCTCATCAGAACTCAAAGCGCAAGCTGGTAAACGATCCTTTACAATGCGAATCTGTGCTCCAGTTTCAGTTCGAATTCCCTGAACAATCTGCCCACCTTTCCCAATAACACCCCCAATCTGGTCAGATGGCACTAGAAGTCGGGCAGTAACTTGTGCTTGTTCATCGTCTTCATCCATCGCAGTGTCTTCAGCAGCAATTCTATCATGCACCTTAAATAGTGCTTCTTGAGCAGGAGAAACACGATCCTCACTGTCTTCAACATCATTGGTTTCTTCATTAGTACTGTAAATAGTTATGACTCTTTCCTCACATCCTGGCACAGACTCACCAATTCTGATCTTTGATTTAGTGTTGATTCTTAACTGTTTGACAATCTCCCCACCCCTGCCAATTATACTTCCAATCTTCTTCCCAGGGCACAAGTAACGAAATACGGTATCATCAGACCGGATAGTGAATTGGTCTTTATCAGTTCCGGAATTCCTTCTCTTGTCCCGGCTATTGTCAGAGTAGTCAGAATGAGAACGAGAGCGTTTTCCGTAATTACTCCTCTGACCAGACATCCTGAAATTGCACAAATTTAGAGAACTGAAAACCTAAAACTCCCTCCGTCCCAGCTTCAACTTCCTGTTCAGCTGGGTATGGATTTTAAGAGTAGTATTAAATGATATTTAGATGAAATGGTAAAATATGAGATGGAATGAATAAATAATTGCAACTTGCAAGTATATCAAAGTATGATAGATAATGGATAAATTAGGAGAGATAGTGAATAGAGTATATCATAGAGTATTTCCATTTAAAGTATAGGAAGTTGAAGTTGCAACGAACAGAAAAGGAAATGAAGAAGTTGAAGCTGGGATAGCAGTATAAAGTAAGCATATACAGTATGTCATGCAGTTATCAACAATTGAATATAATTCAGGCAGGATGAACAAGAACCACCCTGTAATCCCCATGTGTTCGTATCGAGCCATTATACCTAGTCTGCCAACAAGAACACTATATGGGATATGCTCTAATTGATAAAAGCAGATAACAAGTATAATATCACGAAGAATACATGGAGAAATCCAGTTAAACTCAAAGTATGACAAAGTTGGGATAAACTTGAGAAAGGACCAGCCACACAAGAAGAGTAGACAAAATCCAAATTATACAATGAAACATGCCAACCCCCCACAAGTTGACCTATTGTCACAATGAATTTTCTTATCAGCCCGTCTGGTCGATATTTCTTCATTAACTAAGCTTCGTATAATGATTCAGGCCATCAAACTAAATCATATCTATACAGAAGAAGACATATGGAGTTCATTGCCAGTGACCCCTGAGAGAAACGAAAAACATCCGTAATAATGGAATTCAGCCACTAGTTACTAGATGTCCGCATGTATAATTCAAGAAATGCACATTAAGCCCTTCAAAATTCCCTCATTCTGCACAAATCTGAGCTCAAAAAAATGCCAAATGCCATGTATGCATAATCTCGTAGAAGTTAGAACTAAGGTGTGGTTAGTGAGAATGACATCAGTTATTAGCTTGTCTAGTTGTTTATTTCTTCATCCCTAACCTTATGTCTGGAATTAGATTTGAATGTTTCTAAGGTACCATCAAATTTTGATCACATTCTATTCAGAAGACGACATGTGGAGTTTATTGGCAGATGACTCCTAAGAAAGACACATGCTAGTTCTTAAATGGTCGCAGGTATAATATGCCTGGTTAGAAATATGCATGTGAAATTTCATGTGTAACTTGACAACTAATAAAATCATTCAATAAATGAACATAAAAATCTTCAGATTAACACACATTCTATTCAGGGAAGGACATGTGGAGCTATGTGTCAAATGACACCCAGGAGAGACACAGAGAACGACAATTTGTTAATTACAGAACCCAACCGCTAGTTCCTAAATGTTCGCAACTATCATCTGCCTGGTCGGAAACACGTGAAGTAGAACGAGGGTATGACTAGGACCAAAGACAAAATCATACAACAAATGGACATAAAATCCTTCAAAATTCCCTCATCCTGCACAGATCCAAACTCAAAAACATGCCAAATGTCAGGTATACATAATCTCTTAGCCCTAGGTCCGATTGGCGAGAATGGCATTGTTCATCCGCTTGTCCAGTTACTTTTTTCTTAATTCCCAAACCACCAACTCTAAATTAGGATCGCACGATGCTAAGGTACCATCAAACTAAATCACATTCTATTCAAAAGACGGCATGTGGATATATAATCAGACTCAGCTTCTAGTTCCTAATGTTTGCAAGTATCATCTGCCCAATTAGACACGCGCAGGTAGAATAGACGTATAACTACACCAGGGACAAATAATTCGAGCAACCGACATCAAGCCCTTCAAAATACCCTCATTCTGCATAAAAAATCTGAGCTTGCAAATTGGGTGTAGACAATCTCTTAGCACTAGGTCTAATTAGGCTATTCGAATTTCGATTCGTTCTACTTAAACCATCAAAATTCAGTAATGATTCTCACTCTAAACTGTATAACAGACCAATTGACCTTTTCGTATCTAGCTAAAGAGATGAAACAGCAATCTTGAAAGAAAAAAAAAAAGGAAACGAATATACACAGCAGCTAGGGCGGAGAAACTAAAGAAATCATCAAGAAATTAGCCGAGGATCTTACTTTCAATTAGGGAATTCAATCTATGGGAAAATTGGACAGAGATGAATTGTAGATGAAGATAAAAATTGTACCTTGAATCGATTGAGTGAGTTCTTCAAGGTTGAATCTTGGAGTTAGCAAGGTGATTATGTAGGTAAGGACTGTGATAATATCCAAGTATTGTACTAGTACTAGGAAACTATTTTCTTCAGAAGGAAAATATATTTTCAACATAATTATTTTCTATTTTTTATTTATATTTATTATTGAGTAAGCGTTTTTATAGAGCGATATACAATATTTTTATAGAGAGATTAAAAAAGATCGAAAAACATTATGGTTATATTCAATAAATATAAATGTTTTACTAAAAATATCGGTGTGATACACACATATAAAAAAATCATATAAAATGTTAATTATTACTGATATTGTATAAGACATTACATTTTTATTTAAGAAGTTTTTGCCCCGAACCATCACTAATACATGTCCATTCCAATACTTCGTGTTATTCATTTTGATAAATAAATGTAAGGTGTGTTTTGATTATTCTTAAAATCTTTAAAATACCATATGCAAAGGTGGAAAACACTTACCTAGACCAGGTGTAGAATTAATTTTGTAAACCATGTGGTTATAAATGATCTATAATGTTAAACATGTGTGGGACACACTTAATAATTGTGTGATGTGGACAACTCTTGGCCACAAGTTCTATGAAAAAGTTATAGACCCGGTTTAGGTAATAATTTTCCTGCAAATGTATACTTTATTTGACTTTAGCATATAGTCAACTTTATATTTCACTTGATAATAATAATTTTGTAAATTTAAAGTTCACTCGTCAACAATTAAAGATATGTGAATGCCTCTTCGGACGACGCTAGTCCTAGTGCGTGATATCAAGGAGCTGAGAACAAATTTTGTGGATGTCAAAGTACAAGTCATATATCGAGAAGTTACTCTATCAGTAGACATTTTGGCTAGACTAAAAGTTCTCAGTTTCGGCTAAAAGTAGTTCCCCCATCCCCTATTCATGTACCATATAGGATGATGATGATGATGGTTTGGTCGACCACCCCCGGATGACTTAGTGCATGTTTGTATAAAGAACGTTGTGAGGGAACATCCAGGGAAGTTGTTACCCTCCGGATCATGCTTTGTATGATATTTTGTGTGATTGAATAAAGAAACTACTTTTCGAATATATATATATATATATATATATATATATATATATATATATATATATATATATATATTAAATTATTGTAAAATTCAGTAATTTCTTAATATAATTTAGAATCACACCACTCACCTCATTTAATAAAAACACAAAGAACTTGTTTTCTCTATCTAATGTATGAATGAAATGAATCGAATCGAATCAATTATAGTATAAAATATAACTAAACAGAACATAACAGAACTAAATGGATCTAAACTGAACTGAACTGAATAAATTTGCAGACGAAGAGAACAGGGCCTAGTCATATATTTCACTATTTAAGCTTGACCCCTAAGTTTAGGCCTTTTATATACTATTAACAAAGCTGCTTCTTGTCTTCATTTTCATTTTGGTACATATACTCATACATTTAGGTTGTTTTATGACTGTTTCACAATCGATTATAATTGTGTAAACCTGGCTAAAAACACCTATCATAATCTGATTTTCTTGATTTAATCGCTATTAAACAGCTTATATTAATATAACTATGTTCACATCAATACTGTCTATGTTCCCATCAATAATATCAACATTGTTAAAGCATACTATATTCCTAAAAAAAAAAATTCGTTCATAATGATATCACCTGTGTTCCTAAGAAAATCGACTATGCTCTTAACCCAGACTTGGATCGGGTAGTTGATCCGGATCTAGATCCGGGTCGCCCTAGATTAGTTGGTTTGGATCCAGTTCGGTCAATTGATGCGGATTGGATCCAGATCCGGGTTGCTCCAGATTATTTTCCCCTATTTTCCCTCAAACTAAATGAAGGCTAAAATGTGATCTACAGACTGTCTCTCGTGAGACTTTGTGTACGATCAATACCATCTGGTCGAAGAAAGCTCCAAGCTGTGACAAAACGACTACGTTTCACCTTCCTGCACGTAGCGAAGTTCATTGAAAAGCCCTAGAAATTCAAATCCCACACTGTAAATTCTCCCACAAACCCTAGAAGTACACAATCCATGTCGAGCTCAGGGCAGTCTCAGTTCCGCTACACTCAGACGCCTTCAAAGGTCCTCCACCTTCGCAATCTACCATGGGAGTGCACGGAAGAGGAGCTCGCCGAGCTCTGCAGTCCATTCGGCAGAATCGTCAACACCAAGTGCAACGTTGGCGCCAATCGCAATCAGGCCTTCGTCGAATTCGTAAGCTTGCTCTAACTGTTCAATTTTGGCTGAAATGGATGGTCGTAGTTTGTGTTGATGAGATATTGAGATTGGGAATTGGGGATTTTTTTGCTGCAGGTGGAGCTTAATCAGGCGATTAATATGGTTTCCTACTATGCTTCGGCTTCGGAGCCTGCACAGCTTCGGGGCAAGGCGGTTTACGTGCAGTACTCGAATAGACATGAGATAGTTAATAATAAGAGCCCCGGGGATGTGCCGGGGAATGTTTTGCTTGTTACTATTGAGGGTGTTGAAGCTGGGGATGTCAGCATTGATGTTATTCACTTGGTATGTTCTTGTTTAGTGCGGTGTAACTGTTGCATTGTTGAACAAGCTGAAGTTCCATGGAAGTGTTAATTAGGTTCATAATAAGACAATTTTTAGCGAATAAGGTGACTGCTAGCTAATTAGGTGGTTATCAAGGTAGTCAAAGTGAGAGATGATGAGGTAACTGAATTGAAATATAGATGTTTAGCAAATTAAGTGATTATATGCGAATTGGGATAATGAAGCTTCTAAGCTAGTTTATTCCTCAGTAACCTAGTTGGAGTATCTCTTCAAATCAGTTAGTTGACTACCTACTCACGTAACAATCTTATTATGGTCGAATAAGGTGATGCTAACCAGAGGTAAATGATGCTTGGTGTCTTAATGAAGTGGATGAACTATAATTTTGTTTTGGAAATTTCAACTTGGTTGTGTCTATGCTTAACATAGCTGGAATTATTGTGTTTCAGGTGTTCTCAGCTTTTGGTTTCGTGCACAAGATTGCTACATTTGAAAAGGCTGCTGGTTTTCAGGTGAAGTTTCGATAAAGCGTTCAAGTTCATTTCCCAGGTTGTGTTCACCAGCTTCCATTTGTTCATTTTTGGTGAATCTTTGACAGGCTTTGATCCAGTACAGTGATGTGCAGACTGCATGTACTGCAAGGGATTCATTGGATGGTAGAAGTATACCTAGGCATGTATTAGGTTTATTTACAGGATTAGTGGTTTGGACATTACCTACTGTATCTTAACTTCGTGTATTATTCTGCAAATGGAGTTCTTAGTTTATGAACCTGCTTTTTTTTTTTTTTTTTTTTCTTCTTTTCAAATTTCAGGTACCTTCTACCTGAGCATGTAAACGACTGCCATTTACGCATCTCTTACTCTGCTCACACTGATTTGAATATTAAGTTTCAATCCCATCGGAGCAGGTGATACTCAAGGGACTACCTTATCTACTTATTGATGTTTTAGTGCTTCCTTTTTTGTGCCCTGATGTCGCATACTTTCATCATCACATGTTATTGTTTTTGAAAAGTTTTGGCAAATGGGATCTTGCTAATTGATGCTTTTTGTCATCTAGGGTTTAGTGAAGCTCGGCAGCTAACACAGATGTGTTTTGCATGACAACTTTGTAATATTCTCCATCTTATTATACTAGTAGTATCTGTCTCCCTCCCTTTTTTTCCAGCATTTTATGGGTGTCTCCTGCCAGTCTCTGTGCTTTTATCTATGTGACCTGGTACTAGATTGCATTTAAAGTTTTATTATCGTTATCTTTGTGTCAATGCAACAAGGAAGATTTTGATATCCATGTTCTGTTTAATTTTGAAAACAGTTTCTTATTCCATGTTTTTTAATGGACGTTGTTAACGGCCATTGCTATCTGTTTAAGTTTTCATTACAGGATTTATGCGTAGATGAATCTTACTCATATTCAGAACTCTGAAGCCCGAATTGGCAGATTGCTAATATGTCAATTCTGTGTGAAATTTATCCTGAACGTAGTTAATATCCACTATCCTTAATGGTGCTCCACCAAGGACCTGCCATTGAGCCTTACACTATAATGTCGGTAGATGAAAAATAAAGTACAAATTACAAAATCTATGTTGACTAGTTTCAGTCTCTGAAACATTGGTAGTACTTGGATTTTTGGTGTTCAATCATGAGAATTAACCTGGGGGATATCTCCCGAACTTTGTCCTTTCCGATATTATAATTTACAAGCTTGTGTTAGATGGTCTAACTGTTAGATACACCTTATATATCAGGAATAATGAATAACCATACCACCACCCACCTAAGTTTTAAGCGCATTCCGCTATTACATCCCTCTAACACAATCCCTGTTGTGATTTTTGGGGTGTCAATGCTCTGAGGTCTGTTGAGCGTAACCTAAAATAACTACTGGCGCAACCATAATGGTCATGACCTGTTTCTTACATGTAATTATACTCATCCTGCAGGGATTACACAAATCCATATCTTCCCGTTAATCCCACTGCAATGGAGGCTTCCTTTCAGGTGCATTTCTGAATTTGAACAATGGACCTACTCATTTTTGGTACATTATTCACGTTTATTCTTTTCTCCAGCCTGCTGTAGGTGCCGATGGAAAGAAGATGGAATTTGAGAGTAACGTGCTGCTTGCTGCTATAGAAAATATGCAATATGCTGTCACCGTGGATGTTCTGCACACTGTACGAGCTTTGCTTATTGTTAGTTTATACTTTAAAAAACTTTCTTTTTTTTTTTTTTTGAATGGGACCTGTATGTCTGGTTTCTCTGTTTGACAGGTCTTTTCTTCATGCGGTACTGTTCAAAAGATCGCAATATTTGAGAAGAATGGTGGAACTCAGGCGCTAATCCAGTATCCCGGTAAGTCACTTGCGAAAAATTCCACTATACTTTTTCTATCTTTCTTTTCCTTCCTATATTGTTTAACCAGAAACAGTTACCTGAAAATTCTTGGTACATGAAGGAATGTGTGAACTGATGTGGGATTGAACTGTTACTCTGCTCACAGACTGACCTATGATTTTTCCTTACAGATATTGCCACAGCTACCGTTGCAAAAGAGGCTTTAGAGGGTCACTGCATATATGATGGTGGCTATTGTAAGCTTCATCTATCATACTCTCGTCATACTGATCTCAATATCAAGGTATAAATATATGGTTTTGAGTTAACAATAATGAGATGAACAATTAAAGAGCTTCTATTCGACAAAAAAAATTTTCTTGGTGACGGAAAGGAGAACCTCCACTGATGTATGTTTCTTGTCACACTCACGAGTTGCATATAACACAGAATGCAGTTATAATTCTTAATCCTCTGCAGATGTCTGACTATAGCAGTTTCATTGCAGGCATACAATGACAAAAGTCGAGACTTCACTATCCCGTTAACACCAGCTGTGCAGCCAGCTCCTGCACCTCCTGCAGCAGCATGGCCAAACCCTCAGGCTGCTTCAAATGCGACACAGGCATCCCCGTGGGACCCACCAGGGACGACAGGCAGACCTCAGTTCGTATCTGCTCCAGTTATGTATTCTGGTCAAATGTATGCAGCAGGTCCGCGACCAGCTTACGGTGCTGCAGTAGCTCCTCCTGGGTCCTCCCCTCAACCCGACAATGTGCCTCCCGGTGCACCACATATGAGAGGTACTCAACTTTCCCATCAGCCAAATGAACCTCACTATGGTTCATGATATGCACCAGGTTTTGTTTTTAAAATTCACTTCCGTTGGTGCACAAAGTCCAGTTTGTTCACTCAACGCCCAACGGTACGTCTTTTACTAAGTTTTGAAAATTACTTTTGTTGTAAAGCTAAATCTTAGTGTCAACATTCCTTTAACCTCTCTCATGAATTTTAAACGAAAAAAGAATACCAGATTATTTCTTTAAATTTGCTGCAAAGCCTCCAGGAGTTCTCAATGACTACGAAAAACATTCATTTCCGTTCTCTCTGATCTGAATGGCAGTAGCTCTTCAAATCAACTATCAGTCACCGTTTGCGTAATAGGATTATTCACTCAAATGGTCAAATAAGTTAACCTAGAGCTAGAAACAACCTTTAAAAAAGCTTGGACACTTGTAGAAAAAGTTTGGAAAATGAACTTTTGGTGCTTGGAGCATGTTAGGGAAGAATTATTAAAGCAAATACTACTGTATATATATAGGAGTTAAGTTAAGTTACCCTCGAAAAAGAGGCACCGTACCTAGTAGGGAAGAGATGAAATTGAGAACTCGTGCAAATCATTGGACCACTTGCTAGGACCAAACTTGTTGGGGGTACCCTACGACAATGTGTGTGTGATCGATAATGCAGAATTGTGTTAAATTTTCAAGACAAAAACCCCACAAACAACGCGTTACATTGGTTGTCTTCCAACACTTGATCAATATCTTTGCTGGGATATGATGGCTCCATTCTTGGACTTTTTACTCTTGTACTAAAACAATAGGGCTATGGAATAAATGTGACCTAGAACTGTTGAACTTGGGTGTTCAACTGTTAATCCAGTTGTTGATAATTGATATGGTGGTGGACTACTTCATTTCTTTTAAGAAGTGTAGATAATGTAGTTGCTATTTGTTTTTATGACTTGAATGACATCATAATTACGTCATAAATGATTGTATAAAGTAATCTGCGAAAGAAGAAAATGAAACGTATACAAGAGAAGAGACCAATGCCTAAACCTGGTTACTTACCCACTAAATATAAACACGTGGAGATTTCAGGGGAACCTGCATGGATCCTCTTTTTTTTGTGTCTAGCGGGAGCATTGCTCTCGTCCGTAACAATAAAGTTTACCCATAAACGTATACCAATTCTTCTCTGTGCAAAAACTAACTGGCGCCTATGCTAACTTGAACTATATTCTGATATACTCACTACTTTTATGTCTTCCTTCGTATGCATAAATGGCCCTATTTTGAACTCCAAACTCAGATTTTCCTTATATTGAATTAATTTTGTAGAAATACCGTGGTTGAGCGTCAGAGTAACTAAACCTAACGAATCAACTCGGGTTTTAAAATTGCATTACTACTACTATGTGCCTGAATTGACATTTGTGAGTCGTGACGTGAAGATCGCTAATGAAATGGTGGAACATCTTTTCCTCACGGTGAGTCGTGAATTCGTAACGATTGCTATGAAATGGTGCGACATCTTTTCCTCACACAACCAAATTTCGCATCAATTTGATTACTAATATTATTAATTGCGGACATGTTGTCAGCAAAATGTTGCGTGAAATGTTGGATGGAATGTCAATTCCGGGCATCAGTTCAACCGGACAGATGGTGTTTTCACACATACACAAATTGTTATGTCAAGTGTCAACTTCAGATTTATACCATTTGTTGGATTCATTTATTCTTTCCATCATCAAGGATATATAGGAGAGGAGACACACAAATTTCAAGTTCCCGTTACTGTCTTTTCAAACCTAGCCAGCTAGCTAGCTATCGTTATAAAGTCCAATGTTTGTACTACTTGGAACTTCCTAGGCCTCGTAGTGATGTTATGCAAGTCGATTTTAATAATTGTTTGTCTCACTTGGTCGATAAGGTAGTTTAATCTAACTCGAACTCGAACTCTTATAATATAATTCAATTCGTGTAATACCTCATAGTCTCAATTTACCATACAAATTCCTATATTTATGTATAATTGGAATATTGGATTGTTTATAACTTGTTAATGATGAATTATTAATGGATTTTCAAGTTTAAGCTCGTATATTTACTTGCTTTGTTAACGGGTGGAACTGAAGTGCTAGCACCATTCAAGTCGAAATTAACTATGGAAAACTCAATTCGTCGGTTAATTTATATAGAAAGAGCGCGAGAATAAAAATATGTAAAAAAATATATACCTTTTCTTTTCCTTTCAAAAAAGAAAAAGAAAAGCTCATTCCCAACAGTCAAACACCACTATTGGACGTGGGAGAAAACAGTAAAGTACATACCCTCCAAAGATGTCAAAGATATACCGTTCTTTGCGTTCAAATTTCATTAGCATATAAAGAATTTTTAGATCGCAATAGCTAAAGTCACTTAATGATACTGAGTATCCTTTAAATTATCTAGGATAAGACTTTCAACTTTTGCCTTTTCATGAATAAAAATTTCTGTGATAGGCCAGATCTCGAAGAGACAAGATAAACATCACATATAGTGTCAAACATTGTGTATTTAATATATGTACGTGCAATATTCATATAATATGATGATTTATTAAATATGTGACATTTGTAGTTTAAAATGTAATTTTTAATCCCGTATATTGATGATATCTTGAGATACTTTTGGAGATAGCCGAGGAAAACCTGAACCACATGAATCCATGATATATATTCCAGAAAATCCAAGGCTAGATTTGGAAATATTAAGAACACGAGGAAATATATGCTAGTCTTATCTCATGAACACGATTACACGATGATTAATGTATCACGCAAGATTAGGTTCTGAAAGTAACATAAAGTCGACGTTAACATTTCTTTTAATTAAGTGCCCTTTGAAGATAATATGCCGTTAATTGTGCTATGTGACAACAACTAAGAATGTGATATGAATTCTCATTAAATATTTATTTATGAATTAATTAACTAATCTACAAAAATAAGAATGTCAATGTGTATTAATTAAATTATATCATACCTAGGTCTTACTAGCGTCGACACATACTTTGCCAAAAGGGTAAAGTTCCACTTTTTTTTTCCTTTTTTCTTTTTCTGCATATGCAATTACATGTGAGAGTAGCACCTTATATATGCACCTTTTCATTATGATAAATGAAGGTGAATTAGTTATGAAAACTCTTAATCATGGGTGGGATCATACGACCATTGATGTCACCGCTCATGTTAATGGTGAGTCCTATAGTTATATTCATTATGATTTATGAAAAATGAGGGGTGAGATCAATAATCGTATTACTAGCATCAAATAAATCAGTTCATTAGGTATTATGTAAATATATGGCGGCCGAGTTTAATGTTGAATACTGGACTCATCTTTGGTGGTGTGTTGTCCGAGTAATAGATTACTTTGACATTCTTAGGTGACTTTGTTGGTTATTGATGCGGTCTAAACAGATTTATGTTAGGCTCCGTGTTAAATTATGTAAATATTAGTTAGAATATGTTTAGAATTATGTTGGTAATTAGAAGATTGTTTGATTAGAATTACTTATTCGTTAGGAGTTTTACTATTTAAGTACTTGTTCATTGTTTTGTCAGACATGTGAGTTTTGAGATATTATATGAAAAATAGAGGTGTTCATCCAAATCTGTCAATTTTCGGTATTCCTGTGAATCAACGAATCTTGATCCATCAATTCTCGGTATTCTGTTGAATCAACGAGTTTTGAGTCAATTCTCGGTATTCTGTAAGAATCAACGAGTTTTGAGTTTATTGTTTTTGTATCCAACCACGCACGCTGCATCAGATAGGTATCATATTCCAGGTGATCTGGACCGATTTTTGTGAAGAAAAGACAATTTTCGTATAGCATTGCGGCACATTGCAGTCCGAGTAAAACGGAATTTCACGTTGATTCAGCTATTGGATCGTCACGAAACTTTGACAGCATCAAGATAACTCGTTGGCCTAGAATCTGGACGGTGGAGATCGGGATCTAATCAGGGTTGACAGGTCAAATCTCGTGCGCCATCAAACAGTAGATTGCTGAAAATTAATATCCGATTTATTACTTTTTGTGTGTTAATTGTCAAGATGGAATCGAACAATTGTTCACCGCTGAGGAACGTTGCTACGAGACGAACTGGAAAGAGTATCCTATCTGGGATGACTACCCGGAGGGAAAGGTTAGTGATGAAGAGAATTACATTGTTATAATTTGGGACGAGGAAGTATTAGAGGATAGAAAGAGATTCATCGTCCGAGATGTGGTTTACACTGCAAGAGATAATTATTCTTTATCATATGGGATTCAAGTTAGTGAAGTAAGATTGAAGAAACCTAAGTTGTCCAGATCTTTTGGTGCGAAACTAGAGGTGTATGATGAAAGGAAAGATGATAAAAAAGTGTATCGACAATTTCCTTTGGAAGATAGGGTGTTAGAGAAAGATCCATTATGGTTTTCATCACTAGGGGAGGTAGATGGCCTCGCCATGATCCACATAGTTAACATGCGAGACCAGAGTTACCAGGTACATGTTCTTCTCGACTACTTGCATAGGTAGCTTGTATGCTATATCGCGGAGATATATACAGAGTATGTGTTATGCCATGTGAACTCAAAAGTTGTGCTTGCTATTTTGCCACTGTATATGGATGTCATGTTTCAGCTTTATATACACCCATGTGTGTTAGAGTTTATTTGCGACGTCCGACATGTGTTTAACAGAGGAAAGAATGACCCCACTAGGGAATTGATTAGACTTGTGGATGGTCAGTGTGTTTCCACAAGGTTTGTTTTTGTACGTGATTCTTCAGCTAATAACGATGCGGCTTATGATTCGAGGACGAATCTTTTCTGCCCTGGAGAGAATGATGCGGTCCAAACAGATTTATGATAGGCTCCGTGTTAGATTATGTAAATATTAGTTAGAATATGTTTAGGATTATGTTGGTAATTAGAAGCATATATAGTTTGATTAGGATTACTTATTCGTTAGAAGTTTTACTATTTAAGTACTTGTTCATTGTTTTGTCAGACAGGTGAGTTTTGAGATATTATATGAAAACTAGAGGTGTTCCTCCAAATCTGTCAATTTTCGGTATTCATATGAATCAATGAATCTTTATCTATCAATTCTCGATATTCTATTGAATCAATGAGTTTTGAGTCAATTCTCAGTATTCTGTAAGAATCAACGAGTTTTAAGTTTATTGTTTTTGTATCCAACCATGCACGCTGCATCAGTTATCCTCTGTGCAAATTAATAGATCTACATGTATAATGCTGTTTAACAAGTCAAGTATCATCCTCAAGCTTGACTCGAACTGTTTTTTAATCCAAGCTCGGCTCGGCTTAATTCTAAAAACGAACTAAGTTTTCAAGCTGAGTCACAATGATTAAATTTGATCTCGGTTCATTTGGTTCGGAGTTTAGTGAACTCAAGCACTCTAGCTCGTTAATTATCCAACGTACATATAAATATTTTATAAAAATATTGAAGTGGGATTATCGAGTTTAATCGAGCACTGTCGAGCCGAGTTTTAATCAATTCGGCGAGCAAAATGAACTTGATTTTGTTAAATAATGAGTGAAGTTTGAGCACCTGTTAAAGCTCGACTCACATAACATCACTATATCTACTAGTCTAAGAAAAAACGTTCCTAGATCCACATCATACTAGAGATATTCTGAGTTTTTTTTCGAATTCGCAAAAAATTATTAACCTCAGAAAATCATAGAGAGTATAAGAAATGCTCTCCAACATTCTACAACATGAAACCTTCACAATCAAAACTGCCTAGCGGTTCAGGAGTCCCAATGATCACCCAACGAGCCCCAAAATATATCCTAGATGGAAAAAAATGGCCACCCTATTGTCATTTGTTTAGACATTCACACTTTGCCTAATCAAGAGTGAGAGTTTGCAGCCATAGCCATCTCCACTACAGACACAATAAAGAACAACTTAAACTACCTCAAAATATTGTCATTAATATATTAATATCTCATGGGTTTCCATACAATTTTATTCAAGGGTTTTAAATTATGGTAACAAATCCACTACCTTATCCAAAAACTATTACATCAAGTTTTCCACCAATTTCAAGCTTTCCCCACAAAATTTTAAAAGTAAATCACCTGGTCTAATTCTTTGAATTTTTTATTGGCAAGAAGTTTAAGAGGCGACGTTGACAGTCTTCGATCCTACACCAAGTCTCAAAATGCATTTTCGAACCTTTCCCAAAGAACTTTAAAACTAGATAACCCCGGTAAATAGTAATTTCTCGATTTATGTGAATTGATGGTTGTATAATTAGGTAGTTGTCGACTTAAATTATTTGGTCCATAACCTTATCATGTACAAATAGGAATATAACACAAAAGAAAATAATACTGTACAGTTTTTAAAAGAACGAAAAAAAGAAAAAAAAACTATTACAACCACAATCGTTATGGCCTACTCCTTTCAATTCCATATATTTCTATGTAGGTTGGTGACGAAACTTATCAATTGCATATGGTTCGATCTTGTCCTTTCAAACCGTATTTAAGGATATTTTGTACTATTAACGTGTTAAAATTAATGCACTCGAACTATATATTCGGATTCATTTATATTAAATATAAAAAAAAATTACAAGAGATATTATTGAATAAATAAGTTAGGCTCTGTTATCTTCGTCTGCAAACTCGTTCAGTTCAGTTCAGTTCCGATCCATTCAGTTCAGTTCAGTTTAGACGAAGAGAACAGAGCCTTACTGATTTCTCATTCTAGGCATGAATATCTGATACTAGAGACAAATAAAAATTGAAAGCGGAAAGATGAGATGTTCAGGACGGAGACATGACGAACTAGTAAAAAGAGAGAATGAAATTAGTTACTAAAAGCCGATAAATATCGATATTCGATAGTCGATACCGTAAAAAGTTCCAAATAAGAGAAAATAAAGAAAGTTTTGGAGCTAAGATAAGGTTAAGCAAAAGCTATCAATGTGGTCCTGAAGAATGTGCGTACTTTAAAAGCCTATATATACTGGATTTAACTTGCTACATACCTAAATTTTTAAGAAACCATTAATTTCTAGAACACCTATATATTTCACGGCCTAAAATGTGACAATTACTCACAGATATACATTTTTCTGATTCAATTTTACGATTTCGTATACTATTAACGTGTTTCTGGAAGATATGGTCCAGTAAAACCTTATCATGTGAATTACTATGTGTAGTATGCATTAAATTAAATCCCACTGCTCTTGTCTCCTTATGACCCCATCCATGTGGAAACATTTACGGATTGTTTTCCTAAGGATAATTATATTAAGTTGTTAACGACGACATTAATTAATTCCCATGTTTTTTGTTTATACTATCTAAAAAGGTTGTATGAAAAATTTATGTGGACGACGAATCCTTGAGTTAGGTGTTAATTAGGAAAATACTGGCCTTAATTTCTTCTTGTGTACAGCTTTTTGGACTACATTTTCACTTGTTTGTCTGTGCTGGGGTTGTTAATTATTTGACAATTGTGGAGTTTTATGAGGAATTAGGTTTGAAAATTGTTGAAATGCCAATTTATCATTTAATTTGAAATTTAAAATTTATCCTTTAGACATGGACTATAATTTTTGGCATTTTAAATCACGAGGTTGTAAGATAGAGTAGGAAGTAGGAGGTGTAAGGATTGAATTTCATTAAAGGTGAGTGTGTGATGATTCACTTTGTAATCTGGATAGCTCATTTCGTAAGTATTTGAGAACTAATATAAATGAATAGATTATACGCCCTACTATAAGTGCGAACTTTTAGGAGAAATGAATTCTGTCATGGTATCGGCAAGCGCTCTCGTGAGGGGGTGCGATATAATATTGTAATGAGAGTATCGTGCAAGCTATATAAATTGAATAACATTCTTCCTGTATAAGGAGACCTCTTAGGGAGTTTTAAAAATGGTGTAGTATGATTGTTTACCATATTAGGATTGTCTATTTTTCAAACTCATCGAGACAAGCTAGTCGAAATCAACACTGTTTGGTCAAGAACTAAAGTTCAGAAAATCGAATTAAAATTACATAAATTTTTATTTAACTCAAGATTTTAATTTTATACCAATCACAACCCCTTTGCCTTGTACAAGATTTGCATTGGTGTTGCAGAACATTATATGTGGAACCTTTAATTGTATACTTTCATGAGTCAAAATTAAAACACATTTTGAAACCAAGATTAAAATCAAGAATTACAATTAAATGCATATCATGAATTGAAAGATTTGACTAATATTAGTTACCTCCCAAATCCAAGAAGGATTCTGATCAAACCCTACCATCATATTTTGTTGGGAGAAAAAAAGTGTCTTAACCATTTCAAGAGAGTAGCACTTTTGACATAATTCTGATGCACGTACTATATGTCATGATGATTTTAGGTCGTTAACTTAAAAGCTACACCACCACTATGTTTATGTTTCTCAAATTCACTTAACAAAATGATTGATTGATATTATTGTGGAACTAGATTGAATTGAGAAGGGAAAATTCTTGGAAGAATTAATGGATGTTGCAGTAATAGTGAGAATAACATTGTCTGTGCAGAGAAATTGATTTAAAGGGAGAAAACGGGTTTTGGATGATGAAAGACGTGTTTATACTTAAAGTCTTGTGACATGTCGATCACTGGTTGGCTGGGATCACGTGGAATGACGTGAGAAGTCGTATAAGCTTCTACTGTTCATAATTCCAATTCTTGTAACAGAAAATCAGTTTTCTTTCTTCTTCCTTGAGTTGTTCGTGCTCTGTTTTTTCTTTCTTCTTCTGTAATCGATTATCTTGGTGATTGATTGTAACTTGTGGTTGAATAATCAATAAGAAGATCTGGTATTTCTCCCGTGGACGTAGGCTATTGCCGAACCACGTAAAATCGTTGTGTTTCGATTGCTTGGAGTGTTTACAATTTTCTGGGAATATTGATTGTTGTTGTCACTGTGATTACAATTGTTGGTGCAACAATCGTTGATAATTTGTTCGGTTTGGAGTTGATCGTTATTGTTGATTGTTTGAGTTGATTCTAAGAACAATACGCAACAATTGGCGCCGTCTGTGGGAAGTGAAATCAGCTCAAGAACGATTATGGTGACAATGGCAAGATTTGACATTGAGAAACTGACAGAGAAGATCGATTTCTCATTGTGGAAGGCAAAGATGGAGGCTCTACTGGTTCAACAATTAGAGCAAGCTCTGCTACGTGATGCTGGATTTCCTAAGGAATTTGATGATGCTGAGAAGAAGCGTATCATAGGAAAGGCACGAAGCTCACTGATTCTTTCATTGGGGGACAAAGCACTGATTGAAGTAGTTAAAGAAAAGACTGCAAAGGTAGTTTGGGACAAGTTGGAATCTCTGTATCATGTCAAGTCATCTGCAAGCAAAATGCATTTGAAGCAAAAGTTGTTCTCGTTCAAAATGAGGGCGGACAGATCAATTCTTGATCAGGTTGATGAATTCAATAAGTTGTGTATGGACATTGAATCACTGGATGTGAAGGTGGAAGACAATGACAAGGCAGTGTTGTTGTTAAGTTCATTACCAAAGAATTATGAACACTTCATAGATTCCATAGTGATGACCAAGCCGGATGATCTCACAGCTGCAGATGTTGAGAAGGCTCTGAGGAATAAATTGGATCAAAAGAATGTTGGAACTCAGCCTGACACAGCAGCTGAGAGTTTGTTTATCAAGCAGTCTTGGAACAAACATCATGCCAATAAGGGGAAGATGACAGTCAGATCAAAGCAACAATTGAAGGAATCAAGCTCAGCCGGGAATGATAACACAGAGAAGAGGAAGTGCTTTTACTGCAAGAAACCAGGTCACTTGAAGAAGAATTGCTTCTTGTTAAAGAGGGAAAGGAGAGGAGGAAAGGCACCTGAGCAAGGTGGAGCCAACACAACAGATTTGGCTGAATCCTCAGATGCTTATGATTGTGCAGAGGTACTTTCTATTACTGAATCAAAGTGTGGTTTGAATTGGATTTTAGATTCAGGGTGCTCTTTTCACATATGCCCAATTAAAGAATGGTTTGAAGATTTCAAGTATGGGAACATGGGTAAAGTGTTGTTGGGAAATGATTATGCCTATAGCATTAAGGGCACTGGTAATATAAGGCTGAAAATGCATGATGGTGTAGTTAGAATTATTACCAATGTTAGATAAGAGAAACTTGATATCCCTAGGAACTCTTGATAAAATGGGATATAAGTATGGGTCTGAGAATGGAGTGATGTCAGTAATGAAGGGGAACACTTTTATGATCAAGGCAAACCTCATAAATGGCCTGTACATTATGGAAGGTGAAGTGGTGTCTGGTATAGCATCGGTTGTTGCCAATGTTGCTGCAACTGTCAGTGCAACTGTTCCTGCAACAATGGATAAGACACAGCTCTGGCATGAGAGATTAGCCCATATAAGTGAAAAAGGGTTAAAGGAACTATCTAAACAAGATGCCCTAGGTGGTGATAAGGTATCTAAGCTCAGTTTTTGTGAGATTTGTGTCCTTGGTAAGGCTCACAAGACAAGCTATGAGACTGGAAAGCATACAACTAAGGGACCACTAGATTATGTTCACTCTGACTTATGGGGACCTGCAAGAACTGAAACCTTGAATGGAGGAAAGTACTTTATGTCAGTCATTGATGACTACTCAAGGAAGGTATGGCTCATGATCTTGAAATCAAAGGATGAATCTTTCTCTAAGTTTAGGGAGTGGATTATTGAGATGGAGAATCAGACTGGGAGGAAACTCAAGTACCTCAGAACTGACAATGGGCTGGAGTACCTATCTAGGGAGTTCAATGAGTTTTGCAAGGGAAAAGGTATAATCAGGCACAAGACAGTGCCAGGAACCCCTCAACAAAATGGAGTGGCTAAGAGATACAATAGGACTATCTTGGAAAGGATCAGGTGCATGCTAATCAGCTCTGGTCTATCAAAATGGTTTTGGGGAGAAGCTGCAAACACAACTTGTTATCTAATTAATAGGAGTCCCACTTCTGCACTACACTTCAAAACACCAGAGGAGGTTTGGTTAGGGCACACACCCAGGTATGATCACCTGAAAGTCTTTGGTTGTTTAGGTCTTGTTCACATAAAACAGGACAAACTAGATGCAAGAGCCCTAAGATGTGTGTTTCTGGGATACCCAACTGGGGTAAAGGGATACAAACTTTGGAGCATTGATCAGAAGAAGTGCATTCTAAGTAGGGATGTTATATTCAATGAGAAGATAATGCCTCTCAGAACTCAGGCTGCATCAGGGACAAAGGCACAAGTGCCTCCTACACCTGGCACTACAGGAGAAGGTGATAATACTAAGGTTGAGGTGGAGCATGTGTATGATACACATGTGCTTGACACCTTTGTTCATGAAAATGAGGAATCCTCAGGCACTGTTGGTCCAACTGTTGGTACCACTGTTGATGCAACAGTCACAGACAGATCAAGGAGGACTGGCAGACAAGCACCAAACTTGAATGGTTTTGGAAGAGTAGGGAAGTCCTACATGGTATCTTATGCACTGAGCATTGCTGAGGAAGTTAACTATGCAGAACCAAACAGCTATCATGAAGCTGTTACTTGCAAAGAGAAGTCTTTATGGTTGGAAGCTATTCAAGAGGAACTGGAGTCTCTTAACAAGGATAGGACTTGGAGTATTGTCACTGTGCCAAGGAATACCAAGTTGATAGGCTGTAAATGGATCTTTAAGAAGAAGTATGAAGCAGCTGTTGGTGGGAAAGGGAGATACAAGGCAAGGTTGGTGGCAAAAGGCTTCACTCAAAGAGAGGGCCTGGACTACACAGAGATCTTCTCTCCTGTAGTCAAGCACACATCAATCAGAATACTGCTGTCCATTATTACTCAAGAGGGTCTCTTTCGGCAGCAAATGGATGTGAAGACTGCATTTTTGCATGGTAATCTAGAGGAGATAATATACATGAGGGTGCCAGATGGTGTAACTGTGAGTAATGCAGATACAAAGGCATGTTTACTCAAGAAATCTTTGTATGGCTTGAAGCAATCTCCTAGGAAGTGGTATAAAAGGTTTGATGAGTTTGTTGTTTCAGTGGGGTTCAAGAGAAGCAGCTATGACAGTTGCATTTACCAAGCTGGGAAGCAAGATACATGATACTTGTACTTATTGCTCTATGTGGATGACATTTTGATTGCTGGCAAGAGCATGGTGATGATTGAAGATGTTAAGGAGAATCTCAACAAGGAATTTGAGATGAAGGACTTGGGAAATGCAAAGAGAATTCTTGGAATGGATATTTGCAGAAGTCGTGATCAACAAGTCACAACACTCACTCAAATGAGTTATTTGTCAAAGGTGCTGCATAAGTATAAGATGCATGAAAGTAAGCCTGCAGCTGTACCATTGAAGCAAAGCATAAAGGTGTCAAGTGCTCAGTGTCCCACAGATGATTCAGAGAAAATGAAAATGGAATCTGTTACATATGCAAGTGCTGTGGGGAGTATCATGTATACTATGGTGTGTTGCAGGCCTGACTTAGCATATTCCATGAGTGTTATTAGCAGGTATATGAGCAATCCAGGCTATGCTCATTGGGAAATTGTTCAGGGAGTTCTAAGGTTTATTAAAGGAACACAGGATCATGGTTTATACTTCAAGGTTGCAGAGAAAATAGATCAGCCATTGGTTGGATATGTAGATGCTGATTATGCATCAAATCTTGACACAAGGAAATCAAATACAGGATATGTTTTTACTCTTTATGGAATTTGCATTAGTGGAAGAGTTCTCAACAACTTTGTGGTAGCTTGATCAACTTCTGAGGAGTTTATAGCATTGACAGAGGCAGTGAAGGAAGCTTTGTGGTTACAGGGACTGTTGGAGGAACTTGGGATTGTTCAGAGATCAGTCACAATCTATTGTGATAATCAGAGTGCTTTGCAATTGGCTAAACATCAGGTTTACCATGAGAGAACCAAGCATATTGATGTAAGGCTGTACTATATCAGAGATGTGATAGCTGAAGGAAGGATCAAAGTGGAGAAAATACACACCTCAGAGAACATGGCTGATAGCTTGACAAAAGCTTTGCAAACTTCCAAGTTTCAGTTTTGTTCAATGTTGATGAAGGTACAGAAGGGTCTACTCCAACCTTAGGAGTGTTTTGGAGAAGCCAGATTTAAATTCAATCTAAGGTGGAGATTTGTGGAACTAGATTGAATTGAGAAGGGAAAATTCTTGGAAGAATTAATGGATGTTGTAGTAACAGTGAGAATAACATTGTATGTGCAGAGAAATTGATTTAAAGGGAGAAAATGGGTTTTGGATGATGAAAGGCGTGTTTATACTTAAAGTCTTGTGACATGTTGATCACTGGTTGGCTGGGATCACGTGGAATGACGTGAGAAGTCGTATAAATAGTGTTTGGCGCTTCTACTGTTCATAATTCCAATTCTTGTAATAGAAAATCAGTTTTCTTTCTTCTTCCTTGAGCTGTTCGTGCTCTATTTTTTTCTTTCTTCTTCTGTAATCAATTATCTTGGTGATTGATTGTAACTTTTGGTTGAATAATCAATAAGAAGATCTAGTATTTCTTCCGTGGACGTAGGCTATTGCCGAACCACGTAAAATCGTTTTGTTTCGATTGTTTGGAGTGTTTACAATTTTCTGGGAATATTGATTGTTGTTATCACTGTGATTACAATTGTTGGTGCAACAGTCGTTGATAATTTATTCGGTTTGGAGTTGATCGTTATTGTTGATTGTTTGAGTTAATTGTAAGAACAATACGCAACAATTATTGAGAAGGGAATCCAAGTATAAAAAAAAATATCCGAACAACATAGAGTATAGGGGTGTGACGAACATGCATCATAATGCAATTATATTTTAAATTTACCGGTTGCTTTGGAGATTCAAGTTGAAGGAATTTGTGCTTGTACTCTTGTCTTAAGTATATATTGCTATCTTGTAATTTCGTTAATGGGTTTTTAGAGAGATTGTTTGGTATGGGAAGGTCTTGGGTTGCATTGGTAGTTACGGTTAGGTGGTAGAGGATTGAAGTTCATCTCATGAGCAATTCTTATGCTCAATGTACAATTTAAAAGTTTATGAATAATTTTTTTCCTGATTCAATACAAGAAAAAAATGTTGGGTTATGTATATGGCTATACGGGAAACAGAACAAAATAATTTTGCAGAGTCGAGTGATGGCACTCTTTCCTTAAGACTTTATTCGCTCTGCACTTGGTGTTTACAGAAATTTAGTGAACAGTCTCCCAAGATAAAACTGCAGTTGAGATCGTATACAAACACACTTGAAATACGACGCTCGAATGGACTACAGCAATATGGGAAACAAGCAAGCTTAGAAGAGGGGGAGAAGGAGAGAAGAAGAATGAGTGATTCTATTCTGCAACAGGAAGGGATTATAAATAGCAGCCAGGTGGTGCTAGCGAGCATACACAATCTTTCGTCTAGGTGGTGCGAGCGAACATACACAATCTTTCATCTTGATCTGTGAGCGGACTTATCATTCTGAAACAGAGTGTCTGTTCGTCGAAAGGTTTTTCCAGAGAAACCTTTTCGCTGAAACGTTTCGAACCAAAATCATAATTAGTTTTTGGTCCAAAAAGATTATATCCTACACCACCACCAGCAAGCCCACGCCCAGGCCCACGACCCACGAACCCACGGACCCCGGACCCCGAACCCAGGACCCGGGCCCGGCTCCTGGCGGGTGCGTATGGTCAACGAGGAGCCATCTAGCTCCTCCCCCCTTCCAAAAGCATGGGTACCCCCAAGGGGTCCAACCCTTAATGCAAACTTATGCACTTATAATTAATTACTGCTTCCCATATTTTAGCCATGTGGGATGTCCCTCCCACTTCCAGCCTTTGGACTTCCAACTATGCTTCAACCAACACACTTTGAGCATCAATTACTCTTTCACCTCAAAATGAATTTTAGTAATTCTTGTTCAAGTGTCTTCTACTACTATAGTAGATTAATACACGTTCGAGAAATCTCCGTTTCCGACGTGTGGGGCCCATTTGGTTGAGGTGCAAGGTCATGGACCGTCCTTTGGTTTCTTGCTAAAATTCCTACAATCCCCACATGAAAGAGAATTGAGGCTCACAGCACTACATGGTGCTTTAGCTTGACTTCCCAGCGGGAACATTACTGCATCGGGGTAGATAGCTTTGGGCTTTGAATCATCCCTAGTAGAATACCATCAGATTTACTTGCCACACGGTGAACGCGATGTCTTGAACCGGTCGGCATTTTTGTGTAAACCAAGACAATGATATCAACACAATAAAGTTCCCTTATTGTTTCGTTCCGCCTTAGTCTGTCCATTGAAGGCCTTGGACACCCTTGGATTCTTAAGTGTTTCGTTTGAAGCGGCCACACTTCACACACTTAAATAGGTGATCTCGTTATTAGAACATTCTGCCTCACAATGTTCTGCTCGAAAGCTAAAGAAGTCCCATGAACTTCTTCAGAGATCATTAAGAGTCTAGTAACTCAACCTCCACCCGTTTTGGCAGTCAGCACTTAATGTCTCTACCGGGAATGGCGCATGGAGAATAACTCCTAAGTGCTTTGATCATCTTGAAGTACCAATACTTCACGAGGTAATCTACTGGTCATTCACAACTTCGTTTTCCACATTGAACCAAATTCTTGGGATCTCCAGTCAGTATGGTTGGGTTGCCACTGTGAAATTCCTTTATGATATGGGTTTTAAGCCCATTCCCCTAGACAACGAATATACTTGATCTCTACCTAATGCCTTGGTCAGCGGATCCGCGATGTTATCCTTTGATTTTACATAATCAATAGAGATAACTCCGGTAGAGATCAATTCTCTAATGGTGTTGTGTCTTCGACGAATGTGTCTAGAATTACCATTGTACATAACACTTAATGCTCTCCCTATGGCCGATTGGCTATCACAACGTATGGCTAAAGGAGGCATAGGTTTTTCCCAACTTGGGATGTTCTCTAAGAATTCTCGTAGCCACTCTGCTTCTTCCCCACATTTGTCTAAAGTTATGAATTCTGATTCCATAGTAGACCGAGCTATGCAAGTTTTCTTAGAGGATTTCCATGAAACAGCTCCACCACCTATGGTGAACACATACCCACTGGTGGCCTTGCTGTTTCCACTGTCAGATATCCAGTTCGCATCGGTGTACCCTTCTAATACGGCTGGATATCTTCCATAATGTAATCCATAACTCATTGTGTACTTCAAGTACTGCATTACGTGACGTAGTGCTTCCCAATGGTTACTTCCAGGATTACTAGTAAACCTAGCCAATTGATTGACTGAGTATGTCTGGACGAGTGCAGTTACTGACGTACATCAAACTGCCAATTATCCTAGCATATTGCCCTTGGTTTACAGGATCACCATTGTTTTTGTCTAAACACTGGTTCTTTCTTATGGGTATTTTCAAAAATGGCTCATTGTATACTCCAAATCTCTTGAGAACATCTTCTATGTAATGAGATTGGGATAGTACTAAGCTTTCAGATGTTTTAGAGATCTCGATTTCTAATATCACATCCGCTATACCCATGTCTTTCATGTCGAATTGTTGTTTCAACATATTCTTGGTTTCCAAGATTAATTCAATGCTACTTCCAGTTATGAGCATGTCATCGACATATAAGCATATCATCACAAAGGATTCATAATTCCCTTTGACATAGACACACTTGTCACCCTCATTTATGGAGAAGCCTTTTGATAGTAAAGTGTTGTCGAATTTCATATGCCACTGTTTAGGAGCTTGCTTAAGTCCATATAGTGACTTGACAAGACGACATACCTTTCTCTCTTGTTCTGGAACTATGTACCCTTCTGGTTGTTCCATGTAGATTTCTTCTTCTAAATCACCATTTAGAAAAGCAGTTTTAACATCCATTTGATGTATTTCGAGGCCATGAAGTGCAGCAATAGCAATGAATACCCTTATGGATGTTATCCGAGACACAGGTGCATATGTGTCAAAGTAATCAAGGCCTTCTTTTTGTCTATAGCCTTTGACTACCAGACGTGCCTTGTATTTATCAACAGTTCCATCTGCCTTATACTTACGTTTAAGTATCCACTTACAACCCAAAGGTTTCATTCCTGGAGGAAGATCTACCACTTCCCAGGTGTTATTGTGCAATATGGAATTCATTTCACTTTCAATAGCTTCCTTCCAGAGTGGAGCATCTGGTGTTGACAATGCTTCTTTGATTGTCTTAGGATCATTTTCTACCAAGAAGTTGGTTAGAAAATCAAGCCCGAAATTCTTCTCTTTCCTTGGCCTTTTAGTTCTTCTTGGTTCAACATCAGGACTCGTAATATTCTCTTGATTTGTACTCACAGGTTCTTCTATTGAACTACTCGGTTTGTGAATTTGTTCTTGAACTTCTTCATTTGAAGCACTTTCAACATTTTCAGGATGTTGTCCATACCACTACAAGAATAACCGGATTTAGGGACGGATAAAATCCATCCCTAAATAGGGACGAATCGGTGGTGTTTAGGGACGGACTAGGGACGGATAGGCCTATCCGTCCCTAGTCCGTCTCTAGTCCGTCCCTAAATAGGGACAGATGAGTAATCCGTCCCTATTTAGGGACGGATAGAATTATCCGTCTCTAAATTTAGAGACGGATAATTCTATCCGTCTCTAATTCGTTGACCAAAAAAACAAAAATAAAAAATTTAGGGACGGATAGATCTATCCGTCCCTAATACTATCAGAAACCCTAATAAACTCTCTTCCTCCCACACTCACTAACCACTCCTTCTCTCCTTCTCTCCCACTCCACCACCACCACTCCACCACCACTGCCTCTCCGGTCGTCCACCACCGTTCGACCACCACTCCACCACCACGGGATCTCCGTCCTCCACCACTCCACCACCTCCACCACCACTCCACCACCTCACCACCACTGCCTCCGTCCACCACCACTCCACCACCCTTCCTCCACCACCACCCACCCAACAACCACCTCCCTCCTTCCTTCACCACCACCACTCCACTGCCTCTGTCCGCCACCCCTCCCCCTCCACTGCCTCCGTCCGCCACCACCACCACTCCACTGCCGTATCAACCACCGAACCTCCACTGTCCACCACTGCCTCCGTCCAGATCTCATGACCACCACTGTCGTGCCGTCCACCACCAGATTCGACTTCCTCCGTTCAAGATGCAAAGATCCAGATCTATTTTTTTTTTAATTTTCTCTTATTAATTTTGTAATTTCATCTTTGTATTAATTATTAAATTGTATATTGTATTATTGTATTATTGAATAATGAATATTGAATATTGTATGAAATTTTCGATTTAGTGTATCATTGTTGGTTTATTTGTATTGTATATTTGTATAAAATTGTCGGTTTATCCGTATTGAATATTCATATATAATTATCGGTTTATTTGTATTGAATAAAATTATCGGTTTATCCGTATTGAATATTCGTATAAAATTGTCGAAATATTAGTATTAAAAATAAAAATTAAAAAAAAATACTATTTAGGGACGGATATTTATCCGTCCCTAAAGGTCAAAGACCTTTAGGGACGGATAAATATCCGTCCCTAAATAGGGACGGATATTTTATCCGTGCCTATTTGGTTAGAGACGCCCGTTTTAAGGACGGGCGTCTCTATCCGTCCCTAACGGTTTAGGGACGGATCGGCAGGGGTTTAGGGACGGATAAATCCGTCCCTAAACCCGATTTTTTTTGTAGTGTACAATTCAATTGCAGTTTCATAATCTCTCTTGCGAGAGATTAACTCTTTCTTTTCTTTCTTGGGAAATATTTCTTCAAAGAAGGAGGCGTTTCTTGATTATATGACTGTTCCTTCATGAATGTCAGGTATCATTGACTTATGTACTAAGAAGCGATACGCACTACTGTTGTTTGCATATCCTATGAAAATGCAATCTACAGTCTTAGGACCAATTTTAATTTGCTTTGGTTTAGGCACTTCGACCTTAGCCAAGCATCCCCACACTTTCAATTGTCGGTAAGAAGGAGGATGTCCTTTCCATAACTCGTATGGAGTTTTATCACTCTTCTTCCGAGGGATTCTATTGAGAATTACTGTGGCAGTGAGAATAGCTTCTCCCCACATGTTCTGTGGTAGCCCTGAATTAATTAGCATGGCATTCATCATCTCTTTTAGAGTACGATTTTTGCGTTCAGCAATTCCGTTAGATTGAGGAGAGTAAGGTGTTGTGGTTTGGTGAATAATACCAAATTCCGCACAATAAGCCTCAAAAGGGGCTCCATATTCACCGCCTCTATCACTACGAATTGCTTTAATTCGTGTGCTTAATTGATTCTCAACTTCTGTTTTGTAATGTTTAAGTGCCTCTAAGGTTTCATCCTTACTTCTTAGCAAGTAAACATAACAGTACCTAGTGCAATCATCAATAAAAGTAGCAAAGTACTTTTTACCTCCTCTAGTTTGCACGAATTTTAAGTCACACAAATCTGTATGAATTAATTCTAGACGAACTGTGGTTCTGTTAACCGAATGGAATGGTGCCTTAGTTAATTTTGCCTCCACACAAACCTCACATTTATTTTGAGGGTCGATTTCAAAGGATGGCAAATGTTCAAGTCTTATTAACTTTTGTATTGCATTGTAGTTGACATGCCCTAATCTATTGTGCCATAAATTAGAAAACTCAGACAAGTAAGTAGAATGCTTATTTATTTCATCATTGCTCTCAAAGGAGCGGAGTACAGTCATTACATTTATTTTGAAGAGGCCATCACACATGTAGCCCCTTCCTACAAGCACACCATTCTTAGTAACTACAAATCCATTAGCAACGAAAGTTATCTTGAACCCTTTCTTCACCAGCTGTGGACTAGACACCAAATTCTTGCGGATGTCAGGCACATGCATAACTTCGTTCAGCACCAGTTCCTTTCCGGATGTTAACTTCAGAACCACCTTCCCTACTCCTTTCACGTCAGAAGTAGCGTCATTTCCCATGAACAGTTTCTTGCCACTTATTGGGGAGTATGTTGAGAACGAGCCCCGGTCTGAGCATATATGGCGAGTGGCACCAGTATCGATCCACCACTGTTTTGGATTGTCAACTAGGTTCCCCTCCAAGATAACTGCGGAGAATGACCCGACCAAATCGTCAATTTCTGCAGTAGTCTTCTCCTCCACAACATTGGTGTTTGCGTTTGATTTGTTGAAGGAGAAGCAATCAGCCTTCATATGCCCAGGTTTTCCACAATGGAAACAGTTTCCCTTTGATCTTTTTCGACTTACTGGGCTTGCCTTGAGACTTGACGTCTCCATCATGCCTTTTGCGCTTCTTTTTGCTAGCCTTGGAGTCGACCAAGTGTGTTTTGGCTTCCATATGTTGCTTACCCTTAACCAAAGCCCTGCGGTTGTCTTCCTGAATTTGAAGTTTGACAATCAACTCTTCAAGCCCCATCTCCTTGGTTTTCAACTTGAGATAATTCATGAATTCGTTCCATGAAGGTGGTAGTTTCTCAATCAGGGAAGCGACCAAGAAAGGCTCATTTGGTTTCATTCCTTCCTGTTCCAGTTCGTGAAGAATGGACTGAAATTCCAGAACTTGACTCATCACGGATTTTGAATCAACCATTTTGAAGTTCAGAAACTTCCCCACAACGAACTTCTTAGTACCAAAGATCTGGCGCCAGATTTCTGTCGATTTTTCCCACAAGTCCTTGCAGATCGACAGAGCAGAAATCATAATCAGTTTTTGGTCCAAAAAGATTATATCCTACACCACCAGCAAGCCCAAGCCCAAGCCCACGACCCGCGGACCCCGGGCCCGGCTCCTGGCGGGTGCGTATGGTTAACGAGGAGCCATCTAGCTCCTCCCCCTTCCAAAAGCATGGGTACCCCCAAGGGGTCCAACCCTTAATGCAAACTTATGCACTTATAATTAGTTACTCCTTCCCATATTTTAGCCATGTGGGATGTCCCTCCCACTTCCAACCTTTGGACTTCTAACTATGCTTCAACCAACACACTTTGAGCATCAATTACTCTTTCACCTCAAAATGAATTTTAGTAATTCTTGTTCAAGTGTCTTCTACTACTATAGTAGATTAATACACGTTCGAGAAATCTCCATTTCCGACGTGTGGGGCCCCTTTGGTTGAGGTGCAAGGTCATGGACCGTCCTTTGGTTTCTTGCTAAAATTCCTAAAAAAAACATTACCAAGTGATTACATATTATATATCTAACCAAAATAACGTGTTTAATGTTATAAATATTAGTACGGTGACTGGTCTGAATATCCATTCCATGTGTGTTTTGCGCGACGTAATGAGTCATCTAATAAAGTGCATGGTTTTGATTCACCAAAATAAAATATTTTAACTATAATAAATGTGTTTGATCAATATCAATAAGGTTACTAATTTAAAACAATATGCGTAGCTTTTTAAAATATAAAGTAAATGATGAACTATCAGTCATCTTATCATCTCGTTAATTAAATACTATATGTAATTTTCAAAGATAAGATGATTGATTATATATCTATCGATCAACTTAATTATGATTAGTTGTTAGTCTTTTTTATCCAACGTTTTGCCAAACATACACCTCTAAACTAATATAATTATCAAACATACCGTTAATTATTGTCATACTACTTTATTTTTGCTTTGACTACACGAGATCGTATCACCTTAAAAGCGACGGACTAGATTGTGCCAATGGGAGATGAATATCAAACATGCACTAAAGTCAGAGAAATAATATGCACGCAATGAAAGTACGTACGTACATATATATATGAGATCGATCGATGAATTATTGCTTGTACAAGTGTATATATCGAATTAAAAGTTTGTGTTTGCATTCACTATATATCCCGTGTGACACGGGTACACATTCGTACCAAAAGGAACGCTCTATTCTTTATAAGTATTTAGTGTAAGTCTGACAATGATTATAACCTGTATGAAGTAGAATGGTCTAATATTACGTTTGTAAAAACTCACTTTTGGTCAACTTAAAGTAATTTGCTACACTTAGATTGATTTAAATACTCCAATCAAGGTACACTTTTGAAAACATCCACCTAATTCAACTAAAGCTCATTTCACTTCATTCAATGTATTTCATTTACCATCTCATAAAAATCCACTTCAATTTATTTCGCAATGTTTAATATTAACTTATCAGATACTATCTTATAAGCGAAATAAATTATTTCACAATCATAAACATATTAAGTGAAGAATTAGTTGATAGCTGACGAACTAAATGATTTGATAAACTACGAAACTTAAACTAACTGACTCGCTTTGCATTCGATAGTTATCCAATCAGTTAATTTACCTCAATTGCCTTATCGTCTCTCCAGACTCTACTTAATCATTTGATTTATTAGCTATGTCATCAACTATGTACTTAATCAGTTGACTTACCGGCTAACAAGTAACTACTTTATTATACGTTTTGCTAAACTCAATTGTTCTTCCTAAATGTGCAGTACCCACTTAGTTGTAAGTTATAACCACTTTCAACTTACAATGATTCGTAATACTACGTACTACCATACCTCCATATGAATATAAGGTCCGATTTTATGTTATACGCATGTAACATTAATAATAACTTCAAGGTTAAGCAAGATTACGAATAATTAGTATTATGATGTCAATTATAATCATCCGGAGAGTAGTCATTGGTAATAAATCGAGTATGTTTTGTATATAATTTCTATGACCCTTGAATTGTAATCCAAGATCCGCCTGCAGTAAAGCACTTATGGGATTTATGGTCCCATGCAACAGATAGAATACTCAGTTGATGTCTTGTTCACACAGTTTGTCCTTCCCTTTTTCTCATAACTCCTATTTATTCCCATCAAACTCTTTGCTCACTTCACACACTCATGTAAATTAACTTCTTTCCTTTCTCTTACTAAAGTAACTTTAATAATATGTGGAAAAAAATGGCTAGTGTTGCACTACTTTTAGTGGCACTTTCCTCGCTTGTTGTCACGTCTGCTTATGCCTATGGAGGTTGGATGCATGCTCGTGCCACTTTCTACGGTGGCGGTGATGCTTCCGGAACAATGGGTACGTATGTGCGTGTGTAACGAAATATCCGTCACGTTTTTTTTCCTTATGCTTAGTAGTGCACGAATTTTATTTCTGACTCCGCCCCTGACAATAATGTCTCTGTTTTATAGGTGGGGCGTGTGGGTATGGGAACTTGTACAGTACCGGATACGGTACCAACACTGCAGCATTGAGCACGGCTATGTTCAACAATGGGTTGAGTTGCGGAGCTTGTTTTCAGCTAGTATGTGTCAATGACCGAAGATCGTGTATTCGAGGATCGATAACTGTGACTGCCACGAATTTCTGCCCTCCAGGAGGTTGGTGCGACCCTCCTAACCACCACTTTGATCTATCCCAGCCTGTTTTCTTGCGAATTGCACAGTACAGGGCTGGAGTCGTGCCTGTCGCTTACCGAAGGTGAGTCCCTTGTAATGTGCTAATTAAATCTCGTAAGGTTATCCAACTTATATGTAAACTGTAAATATTCTTGCAGCAGAGTGACACAGGGATGTTTCAAACGTTTGGTAGAGGAAACTGATGAGTGCACAAATAATTCTATTCTGTTAGTTGAAAAATACCTTTTAATAATGCGTCGGTGATGGTGAAAATTGGATAGTTTGGGTCCAATTAAG
Source organism: Plantago major (assembly GCA_026545765.1). Classification (NCBI taxonomy): domain Eukaryota; kingdom Viridiplantae; phylum Streptophyta; class Magnoliopsida; order Lamiales; family Plantaginaceae; genus Plantago; species Plantago major. The sequence continues at coordinate 107,141,946 of CM048840.1, forward strand.
ACCCTTGCTTGCAACATTTTGGGTGAGATTTAATTGCAAAAACCACTTCTAACTTATCATTAATTCGAAAGAGCCCCCTATTTCTAAAACTTATTGACTATATCCTCCCATGTAATATAAAAAGTCGTTTTCTAAACCACTTACGTAATTAACAAATTGAGAGTCACAGTCTAGCTTTATATCTAATTTTGGACTTTAGGTATGAAAATTGTCTCGGAGGTCACTCACAAATATCTATTCCATTCGGTTTAGTAATGACACGTGAGTATGTGACCATTATACCGTTAATCGACAAGGATTGTTACTAGTTATTGCAATTTACACCGACAAGGGTAGTTATTGCAAATTTACACCGACACTCTAGGGATTATTTGGACTAATGAGGGTAAATTTCATGGATGTCAATGTATAGGGTACCCTGCAGGAGAAGGGGAGGCATTAGGTTCACAATCAATGGTCATGCCTTCTTCAACCTTGTCCTAGTTACAAATGTAGGGGGTTCAGGTGATGTCCACTCATTGTACATCAAAGGATCAAGAACTGGTTGGCAGGCAATGTCAAGAAACTGGGGGCAAAATTGGCAAAGCAACTCTTACCTCAACGGACAAAGCCTCTCCTTCAAGGTCACCACCGGAGACGGGCGAAGCATCGTTTCCTATAATGCCGCCCCATCCCATTGGTCGTTCGGTCAGACGTTCTCAGGCGCGCAATTCCGCTGAGGAACAACTTAACTTGCTATGGTATCATGTATCCAAATTTTTAACCTTATACTATAAGTTAGTTTTATTGATAAATGAGACATTATATATAAGGATGAGTGCAACTAGGGCTTATTTTTGAAGTATAGCCCTTGTACTTGATTTGGAGAAGAGTGTAACTACATTAAAGAAAGTGTGAGATAAGAATGGGATTGGTGGATTAGGCCACTATGTATTTTGGGCATAAAGCGAGTATAGAGTGATTTTCTATTCGATAATTTGAAACTGTGGTGGCAAATGTAATTTCTAATAAGATTGACGTTCTAAGAATGTCCATCTCTATATAATATTCTATAGATATTTGTATGATATATCTGTCTTTGTGTTTAAGAACATGTTCACCAGACTTAACCTTTGGAAAGGAAGCATGTTATATGATATGCATAAAATGTACTCGAAAGGGCGTATTACACCACAAGCACGACAATATCATCGCGATTTCTCCTTTTTACTAAAATAAAATCTTCTTGAGCTATCAAGCTATACCTCAAGTCGCTTCGAACTAAATTTACTATCAAGTAAACTGTTTATTTTTTCAAATGTGAACTCCGATCAGCTCCCCTTATAGCTTGTTATTTTCGCTTATATCTTAGTTACCGTACGCGTTTATATGCGTCAAACAAAGATCACAAGGATCAAGAACATAAGGTATCTTCCAAGAACTTGGCAAACTTCTCAAATCCCATTCTTCCATCTCCATTTTGATCAAACACACCAATCATTCTCTTACACTTCTCCATCTCCAAACCTTCCACAAACCCCAAATCACACAACACACTCTGCAACTCCTCTGCATCAATAAACCCATCTCTGTTTCTGTCAAACACATCAAAAGCATCTTTCACTTCATCCAAGTTTGGATTTTTCACCTCAAAAAGGGTAAAAACATCATTACACTCTCCTTCCTCTTCCTCATTCCAGAACATTCCTAACCTTCTAAACACCACTTTTAAGTCTCCTCTGCTCACACAGTGGCCAAAGGTGCCATCTTTATTGGTTTCCTGACATGGGTTTTTTAGATTCTTGGATTTGGTGAACTGGGATTGGACTAAAGAGTGCAATTCCAAGAAAAAAGATTGAATCTTTTTCAAATCAATGAATATGTGGAGTAAAAAGAATTCAACCACTCCAATAATTAGGATTGTGAATTGGATGGTACTGATATTATTCACATATATGTTCTCAGCTTGCAGTTGATTTACATAGCTCAGAGACATTGTTAGCTGGGATAAAAGTTAGAAATGTTAAGAAAAAAATATTTTGTAAGCACAACAATTGAGCTGATGATGAAGATGACTTGTAGACTTGGCTATTTATAAAGATAGTTTATCTGGTCAAGTAAAATTCTTGGAAATTTAGTTGGTTTTAAATATTATGGAATTTCTTATAAGGTTCCAGGAAATTTAATTATTTTGGATTTTGGTATCTGGATACGGCAAGTTATGTTTTTCATTCATTTATAATGATGTGTTTGTTTTTAGTATGAAATTACCTCTCAATTGGGCTAATTTTATTTTGGTAGAACAAACATTATTGAGAAAACATTAACATAGCGAGTTTGATGGGAGGCGAATTCAGAGAGGATGGTATGAATCGCTAGTCAAAGATTTTAGGGAAAATCGTTTTCACTAGCCGGTGTTATACATGTATTATTAATGTTAAATCGAAGATTTTAAGGGTATGAATAGGGTAATGAATTTTTTTCACTCGCCGGTTTTATAAAATATTTTTATAGGGTAAATTTCATCTAGTACCCCTCATAAATATTTTTATTACATCTGGATACCAGTTAGTTCAACAATAACATATAGGTCTATTTTTCCATTTTTTCGTTGACCAAAGGATGATACCAAACATGTACTTATTTTGTCAATTTGAAAAGGTATCCCTTATTTCTTCCTAATTCAACTTAAGTCCTTTATCTTCCAACATTTTTTGTTGAATACCTAATTTATTGTTTAATAATATGAATTAATTTTTCTAAATAATTTGTGGACTTAATTGCAAAATCAGAAACGAATTTGGGCCAAATTGAACGTAATTAGAAGTTTATTAGAAATTTAAAAAAAAGAAAAAATAAATAAAAGCTCCACCAGAGCAGCTTCGGCCGGAGCTGTGTAAACAGCTCCAGATCGGAGCTTAACAGCTATGTTTTGAAACTCGGACCCCGACGTTGACCCGGCCTACCTACTGTAGGAGGTTCAACCGGGTCAACTCAGGTCAACCTATGAAAAATATTTTTAAAAATAAAACATAATGTATGCCTTAAAAATTCAACATATACATTTTTTACCTAAAAAAAAAAGATAGAAAACATTGCATAAACGACATATGCCTCAATTCCAAACACAAAGTCACCATAACTCCATAACATTGAGTTCAAAATAACAAATAACATTAAAGCACGGGAGAAGAATGAGCCGCAAAAAAGGAAAAGGAAGAAGACTAAAAAGGACAAGAACGGCGATTAGAACTTTGTTGTGATTGGGGTTTTTGATTTTTTTCCTTTTCTTTTAAGAACCGGGTGGGCGGTTTTACCAGTTCCACCGGGTTTTTACCGAAACCCGATTTTTTCCGGTTTTGGGGGTTTTCGACCCTGACCCCCTCCGAGTCGCGGTTGAACCGGGTCGACCCGCCGGGTTTCATGACATAGCACATGGCTCCCTTGGAGTTGCTCGATAAGCTCGATCTGGGCTGTTGTCTGACTCTAGTCGGATATGTACTCCGATCGGCTCGGATCGAGTTAAGCTCGATCGAGCGACTCTTCTAGGAGCATCATCGAGGCTGCTCCAAAGGGAGCTTTTGCTTTCCGTTTTTCTTTTTCATTTTTCTTTAAAAAAACCTTTTTATTTTAAATATTTTGTTTATGTGTTTGTTGAATATTATAAGTTGTAAATTAATTTAATTTTAAAGTAAATACATAATTTGTTATAAGTTAGGGTCAAATTTGCAATTTCCAGTAAAAACTTGTGAAGGGATGTGTTTGGCTAAATTTAAATTTATTTGACTTTTGGACGTACATGTAATAGAAATATTCTAATTGTTATTTGTTCGTTATTGTTGAACTAACTAGTACTTGGATGAGTAGAGATTATCTATAATTGGTGGTGTATGTAATTATCCCTACTTTTATACTTGGTTGAATGTAAGATGGTACTTATTTTGAAGATAACTAAATGAGTATGAATGCAAAATTCCCAATGGAGATGACTGTTGAAGGGTCACTGTACTAGGAAACTTCTCTCCATTTGCAAGATTGTTAGAGGACAAATTCTGTTACTGTACAGTGGACTTATTTCCTTGAATCTTTGTTTAATTTTGCCATGAAATTTCATGGAAATTGAGCAATTGATGATTCTTTTATTTTTTTCTGCTCAAAGAAGTATGGTTAAAGAAGAATCCAAAGTTAGCAATAATAACAAGTAGCCTAGCTAGTAGGATTAAGAATGCAAATGTCCAGTGAGGCAGTGACCATTGGAACAAGGCTAATCAAGAACAATAAATACATTTCTATGGCATGACCGCATGAGTTTTCGTAGAAAAAACTCTTCTAGGTCCGGCTTAATTTATCTGTGAAGTGTACACCCTGATTTTGTAACAAATTTCAGAGGTTATAGTCTTGAAAGAGGCTAGTATACAGATATTGGAAGTAATTTTCGACTATGTAGATTCGATAGAACAGCATTATAATAGCATGCACGGTTTCTGGGATGTCTTGCTAAGATTGAGAATAACCTGGTGAAAGTTTACGAGTGTGTAACCAAGATTATGAAAACTAGAAGAATGGAGTGCAAGAAAGAGCAACAGTTGTTCAACCTTCTCATAATAAGTTGTGAAGAAGAAAAGCAAAATTGGTGTTTGGGATAGAATTGATGGTCCTGCAACAAGATTTTATCTAACATGTCAGACTGAACTGCATCTCTGATCAGTAGTTCTCAAGAAGCTTCAATTTGGCAAGAATCTAAATTATATCTTCAGACAAGAAGATAGAAAAATCCAGTATTACATAATATCTCCCATTTATTTTAACTGTTTGAGGGATTGTCACAAAACCAAAATCTGTTCTAGCTCTCAGCACTTCATATATTACATATGTACAGGAACTAAACAAACTCACAAAAAAGTACCTACCTCCTAACCAAAATGACTTGGTTTTTCCATCTGCGCCATTAGAACTTGAAGGATGTCATGTCTTGCAATCGAACCTGAGAAGCAATTCATCAGGTTCCGCGATCCTGGATACTTCAACGCTTTTCACTAGTAGCAGTAGCAGTAGTAGTAGTAGTAGTACATAAATTTTCAATCCTTGGTGAACCACAACAATGAACTGCGTTAGGAGTAGCCAGGATCGAGTAGCTAGGATCAAACCATGTCAATGGACTCAAAAGAATGTACAGTGCATTAAGCTCCCAGCAGTGAGCTCAAGAGCTCTCATGGAAGTTATTAGATCTCGATAAAGCAGCTGGATTGGCTTGCAATATCGTGGATGTTTCTGGAACATGCGTCTTCTCATCTCCTTTTGACTGGCTGCTGAAAACCTTGAAAATACCACGACCACCAACCGAATCAGCCCTCTCATTCTTAATACCTAAAGTTTCCCATATGGAACTCTTGGCAGCTTCTCCAGGATCATCAATACGCAAAGTTTTCGGAACCCATAAATACTTCTCAGAGTTGCCCACTCTTCTCTCTTCGGGTTTTGGAATGTTGCTGTCTTCCCTTGAATGCTTCCCAAGAGTTGGCGAATTGGGACCTGAGCTTGGAGGTGGTGCCTGGCCGTTCAAAGGGGCCGGTGTTGGTGGGATAACCCATGGAACAGCCCAGGAGCCTGGAGCACAGGCCCAATACGGCCCTCCCGGGGGATAGAATGGGACAGGAAAGTTAGCAGGTCCTAAGGTTGGAGGAGACATGGGACCGCTCCAATTCCATGGATAAGGCCATGGGCCTCCAGGAAAGCATGGTACTGCTTGAGGAAACGGCTGACAATTCGGTACAAGTTCTGGCTTGCGCATCTCGTCTTTCGAACATGAAGCTGTTACAGAAGATCCACTAGACCGATCCTCTCGGTTTTCTTTACTTGAATGGGAGACGGAAATTTGTAACTCATCGGGTCGTTGGAGCCCATTTCTTGATCCATTTCGAATTGTGTTCTCGGCAATGTTGAGAGCAGAGGCCATCGATTCAGATAAGGACGTATCGGAGCTGAAGGTGAGGACTGTTCCATTAGGGTTTACATGAATCCCGTTTGGAAGAGCTTCGGGCAAACTAAGAGGACGGAATTGCGAAGCGGGATTCTTGTTCTTACGGCGACCAGCACCCACAGGGACGTTTCTCATGGTACCTCCAGCCGTCCAGTATCTCTGGCAATTCTTACAGAAATGGCGAGGCTGGTTGACGTTGTAATTGTTGAAATAACAGAACTTTGTGTCCATGCTGTTGCAACGAGGGCACGGGAGGATTTTATCTGGCTTTTTCAGAGTTTTATCCTGTGAGTTGCTTGTTTCGCTCTGATCTTCATCATTCTTCGAGGTCTTCATCGCTTCAGTGTCACTGTCGTTTGATAGTGTCTTTGAATCATCAATTATCTGTGCAGTCCCGTTAGATTCTTTTAATTGCTCCATCTTTGAGGGCTGGGGCTGACTGTCCTCGTTTGCATCAGTTTGGTTCGGACTCTGCACACGTACAGATCATCTATGATATATTAAGCCCAAAAGCTCAGAGTTACAACTTTATACCCACAACACTAGAATTAAGCTGAACGGCTAAACCAATTCAAGACAAGTAGATAAACTTGTAAAAATTTGTATTCCGTTCACAAGCCAACTAAAAGCCAGGCATCATATAAATTTTTTGTCATTTATTCATGTTATCATAACAGTCTAACACGGAAAAGCTACCAAAGAAGACCCTCAAAGTATAAGACAATCTGCAGGTTGGTAAAATGTAAAGAACATAAAAAGAGCAGCGTAAGATTCAATTCCAAAACAAGTCCATAGCAATCAAAAGAGAAACCTAAATCAAATCCGAGATACTACAGAAAAGATTCTGTCTATATAACAGCATATAGTATGCAGCAACTTTACACTTAAATCAGTTAAGAGTTAAGGCTCTCTCTCTCCCTTTATTTGGTCGATCGTGTTTTTCAGTTACTGACACGTGCTCAGGCTCAGATGTATATGAACCTTCCCAAAACAGCTATTGACAGTTACTGCATACAGTTCATGCTATTTGCACTTCCTACAAACTAAACATATGAAAGGCGCAACCATTAAATACAGAAGATGCTAATCGTTGAGTCAATACAAGTGTTTCTCCAGTCCACGAGAAATTCAAAGACCACACACAACAAACACATGAACCGGAGTTTTTACAACCATAAATGCTATAATAAACCCGTACTCACTTTTTGGTGGATTGTACGCGGGCTCATGGTCAGATTACATTAACTGTTATGAAGTTCATGCTATTAGCATGTTATACAAACTACACATGAAAGTCACCACCATTTTGTAGAAAGGACGACAAATGGTTGGGTAGTACAAGCAATTCTTCAGACTTATCTACAATCATAAATACATACCAAAGTAAGTACCTTCTACTCAAACTTTATACTGAATCAAGGAAAAGTAGCTGTCTTCGATGAAGATTTCACAAAATCACTTCAGACGAACACATGGCTACGAGCCTATGACTATGATCACACTTCAGAGGACCACCATACAGTCACTACTATCAATCTGCTTATGAAGTTGTGATCAAAGGTACTCTCTTCGATTCTTAATCGCAAAATCGAGCCCCAGATTGATGCAGACTCTCAAAATCATATCCACCATCCACACACATAATCAATTACAAACTACACAACCCTTAATTCAGAGCAAGACTAATAGCATGAATTAGCAGAAGAATAATAAGCTGAAATTTGCTGAAATGAACCCTCAACACCTCAATTGACCATGAAATGAAACAATAGCACTTGAAAAGACAAACTAATTTCACCTAAATGACTCTGCAAAACCCTAAATTAAAACACAAAAACACCATAGCAACAGAAACCAAGATCCACCCAATAGTAAACACACCAGATCGACAAAAGGGTCATCACCAAATCCATAAAAAACCAAACTTTATCCAATTCATACCTTATCCGATTCCTGCTCCTCTGCATTTCCAACAAATTCACATTCTTGAACCATAGAACTCGACGAACAAGGTGGATCCTTGGTGAGCCCATCTTCTTCCAAGGCAGGTGAGTTAGGCTCAGGCAGTTCAATTGTTTTACCAAAAAGCTTAATCTTTGGGTCTTTACCGTCAGACATTTTTCCAACCTTTTTCTTTCTTTCTTGTTGTGTCAGTTTTATCTATCTATCCAAAGAAGATAAACCCCAGAAAAAAAGGAAATATAACCCGATAGAGTTGGGATTAATTAAGGAAGAAGAAGAAGAAGAAGAAGAAGAAGAAGAAGAAGAAGATCTGACAAGAAACACGCACGCACTGGAGTGTTTTACTGCGTGTGAATTTTTGGGGTTTTTGTGTTTGTGTTTTGGATTTTGGTTTGGTTTTTCTGTGTGAGATTCAATTCAAGTGATGAATGTGTTTGAAGAGAGAAAGCCACGTCAGATGTAAAGTGAATTGTGAGCCACAAGTTTTTGTGGCCTTGAGATTTCCCTTTTTCTTGCTTTTGATTCTTTTGCTGCGAAAAGCTGAAACTGACTCAGCAGCTTCTACTTTTCCTACTTTCCTCCCTTTGCCCAACTTCTACTCCCGCTTCTGACTACTCTTTACCCGTATTCCTTTTCTGGACGTCCGTTTGATCATAACAAAAACGTAAACTTTACTATTCATTATTGTTATTACTTTATTATACAGCTCTGGTATTTTTTTTCCAATATTTAGCATTTATATATACTGTTTTGATATCAACTAAATAATTTTATTATTATTTATTCATATTAATTAAAATTCTCACTGAAACATGACTAAGTTTAGGCGGATGGATTTATTAGTTATTAATAAGCTGCCTTTTCCAAAAGTTGCTCTGCTTTTCCATTGCTTTTCTATTTTCCTATTTTGGTTTCTCTTTATGTGGATAACAACAAATACATTCTTTCAAAAGGAGGTACTAAGAGGATTTAGCCTCCTTTTACTCAAAAGTACTTTGCGTGTTCACTCGAATCTTTGTAAATTAACCATGTATGTAACACTATAACATACCTTTCCTAAGTAGACTTATCTACTTGTATATACTAGTATTTAAATTACTTAATGGGCCTACGAGTCGGAGTGTACTCGTTTCGAACGAGAAAATTTAAATTTAAATTCATTGGATCCTTATTAAGTATTAAAATATATCGAGAAGGTTTATGTTTAGTTTCTAGATTAGTAAAGTTTTGGAGTCAGCATCTCGCCCATTAGAGACGGAAGATATATGGATATCATATGATTGGTAGTATACAAAAAAACCAAGTAGTAATATATTATTAAATTTGGAAAGATTCTTAACATTAATGAAAAGTTGTATGTTATTTTGAAATGTTTTTTCAAGTGAAATTTTAAAAGTTGATTAAAGCTATTTTAACAAAGGCCATTAGTGTTTTCTTATACTTGTTTACAAATCAATTTGAAATATATAACCAATTTAATTAGCTGATTTTAATTGAAAAGATAATACCTACTTAAACAGTTAGAAGAAGCCTTCGAGTTACTTCTTGACTCTTGACAGTTACATGTTCTATTAAAGACATTGTAGCATAAGTTCACCTATAAGATACTAATGAATTACCTTTTATACCTCTAAATCACAAAAGTCTTTTTTAATCGTTTACAAATACTCAATCGTAAATATATTACGCTTGTATTTCTAAGGAATGTGTATTTATTATTTTACATTAAATATAAGATAAAATAATAACCGCTATATATATATATATATATATATATCGCAAATCAAATGTGAATACACACAGTGATAGTCAGCAGACCCACACACTAACGGACTCGATTGATTCCAAAATAAACTGTAGACTTTTTAGATTCGGAAATCTCATGAGCAGCATTGGTAGTCATACATTCAAAACAGTAAAATGACAAAATGAAAAATATTGAATGACGTGGGCTTAGTACTTTAATGATATGCATATCTAAAATATTTTATTCGACTGAAGCTTAAAGTGTTTTATTCTCGATACGGCTATTTCAATATAACCACATATATTTTCCTAGTTGTACATTTTTCTTTATATATAAAAATTAGTTCCTATCCACACATGTTAGTGGCAATATACTTTCTTTTATCAATACTAAAAATCTGAAATTGCAATTGGATTTTCTTTTAAAGAGTGGGTCATGATATGGTTCCTAGGATGTAATTTGATGGCATATATTGATTCTTTCTTGTTGTTCTTGTTTGTGTATTTGGTCCACAAATTAGGCGTCAAGAAATTGAACAGATGTAAGTCTGCTAGCTGTTTCAAGTGATCCTCCTTTTCTTCACTTTATACCTTTTATTTTGAACCACATCTCACTTCCTATGGATCTAATTCGTGTTTCCCATTATGTCTGACATGGAAATCCATTTCCCTTTTTCTTTTTAATTGCTTTCATACCTCCTTTACGGATTCGGGCATCTACAAATTCTGGATACAAGCCACTTTTTATAATACGTTATTTGCACTCTTATACTTGTGTTGCCGACATTTGTTATTCTTCAAATGCACGTTCTAACTGTAATGCCACAAAGTTCTAAAGAGTTTAAATGAATTAGAATTTAGAGCGCTACGCATACCACGATATGTGTTAATTTGTGAGGTCAGCATATCATCGGAGTAGAAATATAATTAACCACATAGTATAACTTTGACCAAAATTTAAAGTCCTTTTTCAAAAAAAAAAAAAAAATAGACATTTTATAAAACGTTATTTCCACTCTCACACTGTGTAGCCGACATTTGATATTCTTCATGTACACGTTTTAACTCTAACACCTCAAAGTCCAAGATATCTTAAATGGATTGAAAATGTTATAGACATCTTTTTTTTTTTTTTCTTTTCTGGGAGTCCATTTTTAAGAACTTCAAAGCACTTGCTTGCTCTTGAGCAATTTTAAGATGTGTGGCTCATTGTGAAGTTTATTGGCATATGCATGAGTGACGATAAATAGCGTGGGAAATGATGTGTTAATTTGTGAACAACGTATCATCCGAAAGTGAATGAGTAACTACATGGCAACAATACATTAAAAATTGACCGACGCACCTTAGATGAGATAACTTTGACCAGAAATTTCAAGTCCAAATTCATAAAAAGTTAGGTGTAGTTAAGCCTGTAGAAATTGGATCAGATCAATGAATTATCTCAAGAATGTGTACAGCAATTCAACGTTCATAAAGTCAGGAAGAGAAGAAAGAAAAAGTAGAGGACTTTTTTTGTTATTCAATTTGCCAACTAATATCTCAATAAATTTAGCCACACCGTTTATCGATCGGTTAGACTTAGGCACAAATTCAATAACAACTTTTACTATATCGGACTCATAAAAGTATTAATCAACGGGATTGATCTCCATATGATTAATATTATTTTCTAATTAACACTATCGAAACTTTAAATACCGAAACCATTTAATAAAGTAAAAAATTCAAAATCATATGAACCATGCAAGGGTTTGTTGTGACAAACACGTGGAGTCGGCTGAGACCACGTTTTGATAAACTTAATCCAATATGATATGAAGGTGCAATGAAAAGATTATCCTTGTATTAGTTTATGTTATCAACTCTTCCTATTGCTAATCAAAATGATGTTGATGCTTGATAACTAGCTCATCGTATCTTCCAAGGCAAATCAACTAGATTGCACATAAACTGAGGGCCCGAGGTTGGAGGTGGGCACGGGTCGGGTTCAGAGTTTCTATAGTCGAACATCCATATTTTGCGTGTTTCAAATTTATAAACCCGAACCTTTTATATGTGGGTATCCACTATCCACCAGTGGATGCCTGTCATTTGAAAAGTTGGGTGAGGTTTTGTTACTTGTATAAGTTGGAATATAGGCTAAAACAAGAGAAATGTGAGTTTAGACACGATCTGAACTTTTTAATCGAGTAGCGTTGGCTAAATAGTTGTATACTACACTTTTCTCGCTCGAGTAAATGATAGGTGTGCATGTACTTGACATGGTATATCGGAGGCTTGTGATATTTGGAACACGTGAGTATCATTTCTAAAACTAGGACTTGTTGCAATTCTGCATGAGGCCCAGCCCAATGGCTAAAGTCTGTTTCTGCTCCAAATTGAAGGCCCAGGCTCTCAGCAAATAATCCATGAAATGGATTTAGTTTGTGTGGGCTTCAAATTGATCTGGCCGAATGGTTTCATTAGTCTTAGGCCCATTCTCCTATATAAGACCAGTCTTGAGGCAAAGTTTCTATAGTCGAGCATTCATATTTTGCATGTTTAAAATTTATAAACTCGAACCCGATTATATGTAGGTATCCACCATCCATCATTGGATGCATGTCATTTGGAAAGTTGGGTGGGGTTTTGTTACCGGTATGAGATGGGATAAGCTATGAAACAAGAGAAATGTGAGTTTAGACACGATCTGAACTTTTTAATCTAAAATAGTTGTGGATCGTGTTTAGCTACAATGGAATATTCTCTTGCTTATACTTAAATGTTTGGTAATTTCCTAATACTACACTTTTCACGCTCTAGTAAATGATAGGTGTGAATATATTTGACAGTATATCGGAGGCGGGTAGCATTTCTAAAAGTGGGAAGATTGATAGATGGGTAGAGAACAAGGAAAGACCAACCAAACACTTTTATTCATAAAAAGGCCAAGTACTTTTACACAGATCATTGTATTTAGTAAATCTACAAATCTGAGGGTGTATTCTTTCTTCTACTAATACAATGGTTCAGTATTACATGACTCTACCAATATAGTCGGCCTGTATTACTTAACTCTACTAATACAGTTGGACTGTATTAAATGACTCAACCAATATAGTTGACTGTAGCATTTGATCTTTATTTGAAAACACCAAAACACTGTAGGCCTTTTTTGCAAACTTGGGTGCAAAATTGGTCTATGGCACCAATTTTCCCATGATAGATTCCATGAGGCTAGCCCATCTGGACTTGTTACAATTCTACGTAAGGCCCAATGGCTAAAGTCTAGTTTCTGCTCCAAATTGAAGGCCCAGGTTCTCAGCAAACAATCATGAAATGGATTTAATGTGGGCTTCAAATTGATCTGGCTCAAAGGGTTTGGTTCATTAGTATTGGGCCCAATCTCCTGGACCAGTCTTGAGGCTAATCTACGTTCTGCAGAAAACAATAAAGAAAAAACACGACGTTACGCCATTTTATTAGATAAGAGGGACAATTTCACACCTGCAGGCTACAAATATCTGTACACTCAGAAAATGGAAATTATGATAACATAGGTTAATTACAATTTACACAACATAAGTTATTAGGTGCAGTTTTCATGAAACAACTCAATAGCTTATCGATATATTAAGACCCAACTATTCGGACTAATGATTGGGTCACCAATAACTGGACAACACATATCTCATGTCTCGATATGATATTTTCACTTTGAATCAGAGTCATCTCAGAATTTTTATCCTACTCGTTCTTGATCGATCAATACTCGACTATTTAGGTCCAGTCATCAGTCATTGGCTCACACACGTTTTGGTCGGAACACAAAAATCTATAAATGGCTGTTTCCTGTACCCTAATCTCTCTTCTCTAAACCCAATTCCCTAGAAAGATTCCAGCTTTTTGTCCTGCCATGTCTTGAGTTTCACCCCTTTACGCCTCAGATTCAGATTCTTGATTTTTTTTGCAGATCATCATCAGGTTCACACTTGTGGTTGTGGCTAAGTAGACTTGTCTACCTGTATAGTATTTTAACTACTAAATGGGCCTAAGAGTCGGAGTGTAATGTAATCGTTTCGGACAAGAAAATTAAAATTAAAATTGATTGGATCTATCCTTATTAGTTACTAGAATTGCATCACACACGTGTGTAAAACGTATTTCAGATCTACACGATGTATTTTTCCAAAATTTACACTGTCATACTACGTATTAGTAATATATATTTACAAGTCCATGCTATATTTTCTTATTTATTACTACCTCCGTCACAGTTTTATTTACCTGTTTGACTTTTTCTGGTCAAACCGTTCAACTTTAAACTTGATTTACTCACATATGATACTTTTAATGGATTTTTGAAAAATATATAATGAAAATTTAAAATGTAATATTTAATAATATGAATTTTTAAATTTTTTTACCCACATTATTTATAAGTAATTTGCAAACGAAGTTTGCAAACATTGACCAGAAAAAGTCAAAAGGGTAAATGAAACTGGGACAGAGGGAGTACAAATAATTATTTCAATTCTTTGATCGTTAACTGTCTTCGACTTTGATCGGTCAAATGTCTTTCAAGTGAGGGATCCACATCCACCACCAATTGAAATTGAAAAATATGTTATGAGTAGTGGAGATTGGAGAAGTTGGAGAAAAGGATTACAATGGAAGTGCCATATTTATTTATTTTAAACCAAAACCACACAAATTTAATCAACACCTATTACTTTTTTTGAAACATTTAAAATTTATTTCATCAACTAAAGCACCAGAAGTGCTAACAATTTACATACCAAAGACAACCTCAGCATGAACTTCTAACATTAATAACAAACCTAAACTAATGATAGCTATGTCTCAACAGATCCTTCAAAAAACTTTGGCGTTACACCTGAACCTTCCAATTTTCTATCTACTTGCCTCGGTTTTTCAAGGTCTCCTTTGGGAAATTCTCCCAGTCCCCGGAATTGAACGAACCTCTAAAAGAAAATTTGCTGCTTAGCCAAAACCAATTATTCCATTTAATGGTTTCAAAAGTCTCAACCATCGACGAAATTTTGCCATTGAACAACAAATCGTTGCGAGCTTTCCATAAAAACCAAAGAGTTCCATGCCAAATCATTATCCATTCTTTCTGCATACTGACCACCTTCGAATTAGCAAAGTTGATTAAACCATCTTTCAAATTTTCTGCATCCTGAAAATTAAGTTCCAACCATTCTTTAATCATTGACCAAACACTGTCAGCAAACTTGCATTTTAGAAACAGGTGAGCAACAGTTTCTTCTTCTTGCTCCTTACAAAGCTGACAACTGATATCTTCCTCCGGATATAAAACTCTCCTTTTCCTCAGATTTGATAGCGTAGCTATTCTATCCAACACGACTCTCCACATAAACGTATTCAATTTTTTCGGAATCCAGTTGATCCAAATCAATTTAGACCAAAAATTGACTTCATTTTGATTATCCGAAGCTCCTCCACTACATCGCAATATCTGACTTTAACCTTCCTTCGCCGAATAAGAGTTACTTGTTGCCAAAGTCCACATCCAACAACCTGTAGAATTACCTGAAAAAGCATTCATGTTCAAGACAGAAATCAATTCAGTTACTAATTAATCTTCCCAAACGAACATGCCTCTCCTCCACTGCCACACGACACTTAAATTCCCATTACTTGACCCTACTCGATCAGAAACTACACACTCTTTTGACAACTCTAGACTATACAGCCTAGGGAACAACACACTCAACTTGACTCCTTCCTTTACCCAGACATCTTCCCAAAATCTTGTGGAATTTTCATCCCCGACTTTCCTACAAACACTTACCCTAAACCAATCACTACCCGCAACATATTTTACTATGTCTCTCCACCAAGATGACCAGCCTTTGACTCTTACTTTCTTATCCTTGCACGACTCAATGAACTCAAGTATGTTTCCATATTTCGAAGACAAAATCCGAACCCAAAAGGAATTACTTTCACCTAATAGACGCCACACCCACTTCCCAAGTAACGCTAAATTAAACCACTCAAGAATTTTCACTCCAAGACCACCTTGTTCTTTTAGCTTGCAAATCACCTCCCACTTGACCCACGTAATTTTCTTTTTCCCACCCAAAGACCCACCCCATAAGAAATGAATTTGAATTTGCTTTAACCGGGTAAGAACAAAAGAGGGGGCTTTGAAAAAAGAAAGGTAATGTATTGACAAGGAGATGAGCACCACTTTGAGCAATACCAACCGGTCGGCAAAAGAGAGAAAATGATTCTCCCACGCAGCCAATCTGTTTTCTATCCTTTCGATCGCTTTTCTCCAAATTTTTCTATCACCAGATTTCGCACCAATCGGAAGACCCAAATATACAAACGGGATTTCACCAACCGAACAATTGAGAGCATTCGCCCAATTCTCAAGCACAAAGCCTTCCACACCCACCCCCATCAAACAAATCTTTTTATAATTAATCTTGAGACCCGATAACAATTCAAAGCTTCGAAGAACACTCTTTAAAACAACAAGATTCTCTTTTTTCGCCTCCCCAAAGAAGATAGAGTCATCGGCATATTGAAGGTGTGAAACCACTACTTCCTTCTTTCCCACTTTCAAAGGCTTGCCTAAGGCCTCTTCCAAGATGAAACGCATTAGTATTGCTGCCATTTATTAGCACCGAGGCCTCCGCCGAAGAAACGTATTCTCTAATCCATCGACACCATTTTTCTCCAAACCCCATCACTTTCAACATCTCCATAAGGAAATTCCCACTCACAGAGTCATATGCTTTTTCAAAATCAACCTTAAACATGAAAACTTTTTTCTTAGCTTTCCTTGCCTCATCCACCACCTCATTTGCCACAACCACCCCGTCTAAGATATTCCTATTTACCAAAAACGCAGATTGGTTGCAGGATATAACCTCTTCTATAACTCTTGCAAGACGCAAAGAGAGCACTTTGGCCAAAATCTTATAAACTCCCCCAATCAGCGAAATAGGATGGAACTCCTCAATTGCCACCGGGTTGGCGCATTTTGGGATTAAAGTGAAGAAAGAAGAATTCACTCCCCTTGCAAGTTTTGCATTTGCGTGAAATTCCACAAAAAAGGCCAACAATTCGACTTTGATCAGATCCCAGAACTCACGAAAAAAGACAAAATTAAAACCATCAGGGCCAGGACTCTTATCCAGCCTGCAATCTCCAGATAGCTCTTCTGACTTCTTCTTCCGAAAACTGCTCCTCCAACGCCTGGGAAATATCTGAACTTAATTTTCTACCACACATCAAATCTGTAGGAATATCAAATTGTTTAGTCCTAGCCGCAAAAATCGATTTGAAGTGTTTGCAGATCCCTTCCTTCACTTCACGAACCTCTTCAACCCATTTATCATTAATTCTCACACCTTTTAAAGCTTTTGAACGACCTTTCTTTTCGACGCATTTATAGAAAAACTTTGAATTGGTATCACCCTCCTTTACCCATTTATGTTGCTTGTTGGACCCGAATTTGATCTCTCAACTCCACCATTCTGTTCAGCTCCTTCCACGCCTCCTGCCTATCTACAACTTCTTGTTCATTCAAACCAACACCTTCCTGTTTTTTGTCGAACTCATTTACCATCCCAGTCTTTCTCTCAATCCTACTATTCAGATTTCCATTTTGCTCCTTATGCCAGCCCTT
Organism: Plantago major; assembly: GCA_026545765.1. Taxonomy (NCBI): domain Eukaryota; kingdom Viridiplantae; phylum Streptophyta; class Magnoliopsida; order Lamiales; family Plantaginaceae; genus Plantago; species Plantago major. Next base: position 107,159,285 of record CM048840.1, read on the forward strand.
TATTCTATCTTTTACCGCTTTTAATTTCTCCTTCAAAATGAAACCACTCCATCCTACAACTTTATGATTCTTCCATGCCTGTTCTACCATCTCTTTGAATCCCTTTTCCTTTAACCATCCATTCTCTTTGAATCAACACCTATTACTGCTTGACCACTTGGGGATTAAAAAACAACCATGCCTTCTTCCACATTTTTCCTTTACAGTTTCGAGATCTTCCTGACCCTGAATGCCTTTACATACTGCCAACTTTTTCCACTTTATGCTCCATCCATCGAAGTGCCGTGTTGTTAAGACTATCTCCAACCATGGTTTGGTGGAGTTTGATAGTAAAGCTATCAAACGGGACTTGAGCCACAATGGCTGTTTGATAAGGTTTGGTAGGAATTTGATGGCAAACGCGTCTGATACTATCATACGCGTTTGATCAACATCAAACGCCATTTTACCTTTTTTTTTTTAGTTTCTGTTTGCTTTTCTTCTATTTGCCTTCATTTGTTTTTTTCCTCCTTTTCCATTCTATTTCACATATTATTTTCTTTGCGTTTTCATTTTTAGTAATATTTATTTTTTACTTTTCATATATTTTAAAATTGGGAAATTATATATTGAACACCAATTGTAAAATTTAATATATTCGAATCCACTAAAAAACGAACTTACATAAAATACGAACACTTGCATAAATTAAAAATTACAAAATTACAAACTTTTTATCAAGTATTGAATTTTTTATTATCGAATATTGTAATTTTTCAATTTTTATTTCATGTTATTTTAATTAATTAATAAAATTTAAAATAAATATGAAGTGTGAAGTATAAAGTTTTAAAATAAATGAAAAAAGAATAGTGTAGTTTATAAAGAAATGAGAAAAGAAAATGAAAAATTAAGTATGGTAGAGTTTAAGGATTGGAGATTGAGAGTTTGGTTGAGTTTGTTGTTAGTGGGATGATGACGTGGCAGTTTGATTGGGTTTGATAGAGTTTGAGGGTTGGAGATAGTCTAAGATTAGAAAGAAGATATGGGGGAAGAGAGGATCCGAACTCTTAACACATATTTAAGGAACTAAATCTAAACCAATGACTAAACAATAGAGTTTATTCAGTCAACAATAAAGTGGTGTGGACAGAGCAGAATAAAAGTGAATCGACAAAAGCGTAACCACCCAAACCAGCAAAGAACACTACGACAACGAAGCAATCGACAACGCAAAGCAACAAATTATGTCCTCAACCACAATAGCAGTATTCGGATGTCCAAGCCGCAATTGTAGACATCGGTTCCGGTCCAATCTACGGTGAAACTCCTTCACAACCACCATTGAAGGTGCTCTATCATCCGTGGAATCAAATATTATCCGAATCGAAAACAAATAATGAAGCTCAAGATTAAACAAAATAATTGATATATATAGTTTTATATATTTAAGGATCAATTACATATACCCCTGTCCCTGTTATATGCACTTCTCACAGATGGGTACCCGTTAGTCAAACAATTACATCTAGGTCCTTTAAGCTGAAAATTCGTTGACCAAATAAGCTGCTACAGTAACTTTTGCCAAAACCAAACAGGCCCTTATCCAATTTTCACAAAATTGATCAAAGTCCCATTCGTTTCTTCTTTTTTGTCTCTTCTTCTCCGTTGTTCTGATATGTTCTTCTTCTTCGTTGTTCTGATATGTTCTTCTTCTCCGATCTATCTCTTCTTCTTCTTCTCCGATCTGTCTCTTCATCTCCGATCTTCTCCGATTTGTCTCTTCTTCTCCGTTCTTCTTCTCCGATCTGTCTGTTCTTCTCCATCTTCTTCTGTTCATCACTATTCAGATTGTTGGCCTTTTTGAGAAGTAATTTGAAATCGGAAGTCGAACCACAGCAATGGCGCTTACGGCCGCAATGGCACTGCATCATATCGATGAAAAGCTTGGCCTCTGCTTTCTGAAGAGATTCTGCATCGAACGGATCACCAGGCACCATGGTTGATTGGAGTTTCATACTTGAATCTCTGAACTAAACTCTATCTTGTGTTTGTTTGTTATTGCTGTAGAAACTAAGGATCTCTGGTTTCATTAATATATTAATATATGGATCTTCTCCGTTTTTCTTCTCCGTCTTCTTCTCCGATCTGTCTCTTCTTCTCCGAGCTTCCATTGCTAGACTTTTGAACATAAAATTTAGATTTATGTTGAATTCGTTTGGCTAGGAACCTAGATTTCTGTCAAATTCGTCTGATTGGATCTTGGTTACGTTTGATTGGTTAAGTTTCCGGTGGTTCATTGTTGAAATGACTCAAATGAAAGTTATGGAAACTAGAAACCCTTACAATTGAGAATTTGATAGACCTGATTGCAAAAGTGAAAACGTTATAAGGACTGAATTAAACTTTTAGAAATTTGAAGGGTGATATTCTGAAAACCAGAAAATTGAAGGGTTTGCCATTTGAAAATTCTGTTTTGTTCAAGGACTTAAGTTGTAAATACATTGTTTGGATATTTGCAAAACCTGATAATTGAACAAGGGCAAAAAAAGGCTTTTCCTGGATTTAATTCGTCAAAAGTCAAATCCGTGGACTTAGAAGTAATTGATTTTTATCGATCTGGACTTACATGTTATTCTTTGACTAACAGTAATCCATCTGTAATAAGAAAATCTAAGAGGGGATGTGGATGTAATTTGCCCTATATTTAATTCCTTGAAGGAATGTTGAGATGAAAATTTGATTTGGGGGAAAAGACATAGAAGGGGAGAGAGAGTTGTGAAACTATAGTATTCTGAGAAAATTCTATCCCGATCTTACCCCCGGTGGTCTCACTCTCTCACTGTAGCGGAGGTAAGATCGAGGTCTAACAAACCAGTATTCTGATACGTTTTAGATGGAAGAGTTAGAGAGATAAGACAAATGAGTGTCTGGCACGCGCTCATGTTTGAGGCTGATTATTATTATCAGTTTTGAGAGTTTTTTACTGTATGAATCAAAATTGAGAAACAATCGGGAGTCTTCCACGCGCCATGTACTTGGTTATATCATTACTTTGAATTAAGTGTCTGTTTGGGAAGCGATTAAAATGGACATGGTTTTAATTAGGTTTTAACCGTGAACAGTAACTGAATTATAATTGGGTTTTGAAAAATTGTGTCTGGGATTGAATTAAAATTTTATAGGTTTTATAGGGTTGTTATATAGGGTGTGTAAGAGTGAAGTGATGTGTGTAAGAGTTTTTAAAATTATTTGATTGGTTTTAACGTTATTTGATTGGTTTAAGGTTTATAATAAATGAAAAAGTAAAGTGAGAGAAAAAGAGTAGGTAGAAAGATAAAATTTAATTGAATTATGAATAGTTGGTGATTAAAACCGGGTACTGTTCAACGCGATTAAAACCACCTGACAAACAAGATGAAAATGATAACTCGATTAAAACCGGGTTTTAACGGGGAAATAAACAGCCTGTAAGGCTCTGTTCTCTTCGTCTGAACATAATTGAACTGAACTTAACTGAACTGAACTGAATGAATTTGCAGACGAAGAGAACATAGCCCAAGTGTTAAAATATCTCGAAAAGGTTTATGTTTAGTTTCTAGTAAAGTTTTGGAGCCAAGCTCTCACAAATTAGAAAGGGAAGGTATATGGATATCACATGATTAGTATACAAAAGACCCAAGTAGTAATATATTATTAAATTTGGAAAGTTTCTTAACATTAATTAAAAGTTGTACGTTATTTTAATATGATTTTTCAAGCTATTTTTAACAAAATTCATTAGTGCTTTCTTATACTTGCTTACAAACTAGTCTAAAAATATATAATCAATTTAATTATGTGATTTTAATTGAATTTCTTCTTGACTCTTGACAGTTACATGTTCTATATATTAGAGACGTTGTAGCATAAGTTCACCTATAAGATAATAACAAGTTACTTTTTATACTTCTAAATCACAAAAGTCTTTTTTAATCATTTACAAATACTCAATAGTACATATATTACGCTTGTATTTCTAAGGAATGTATATTTATTATTTTATATCAAATATCTGATAAAATAATAACCACTATACATATACTTAAAAATAGCAAATCAAATGTGAATACACACCGTGATAGTCAGGATTGATATCTGCAAATTCTAGGTGACAGAATGTACTATCCGTTAACTGACCCACACACTAACGGACTCGATCGATTCCAAAATAAATTGTGGACTTTTTAGATTCGGAAATCTCATGAGCAGCATTGGTAGTCATACATTCATAACGGTAAAATGACAAAATGAAAAATATTGGATGATGTGGGCGTAGTACATTAATGATATGCTTATCTAAAATATTTTACTCAACTGAAGGTTAAAGTGTTTTATTCTCGATACGGCTATTTCAATATAACCACATATTTTCCTAGTTGTACATTTTTCTTTATATATAAAAATTAGTTCCTATCCACACATGTTAGTGGCAATATACTTTCTTTTATCAATACTAAAAATCTGAAATTGCAATTGGATTTTCTTTTAAAAAGTGGGTCATGATATGGTTCCTAGGATGTAATTTGATGGCATATATTGATTCTTTCTTGTTGTTCTTGTTTGTGTATTTGGTCCACAAATTAGGCGTCAAGAAATTGAACAGATGTAAGTCTGCTAGCTGTTTCAAGTGATCCTCCTTTTCTTCACTTTATACCTTTCATTTTGAACCACATCTCACTTCCTATGGATCTAATTCGTGTTTCCCATATTGTCTGACATGGAAATCCATTTCCCTTTTCTTTTTAATTGCTTTCATACCCCCTTTACGGATTCGGCATCTACATATTCTGAATACAAGCCACTTTTTATAATACGTTATTTCCACTCTTATACTTGTGTTGCCGACATTTGTTATTCTTCAAATGCATGTTCTAACTGTAATGCCACAAAGTTCTAAAGAGTTTAAATGAATTAGAGCGCTACGCGTACCACGATATGTGTTAATTTGTGAGGTCAGCATATAATCGGAGTAGCAATATAATTAATCACATAGTTGTTACTGCATGTAAACTTCGACCAAAATTTAATGTACTTTTTCAAAAAAAAAAAAAAAAGACGTTTCATAACACGTTATTTCCACTCTCACACTTGTGTAGCCGGCATTTGATATTCTTCATGTACACGTTTTAACTCTAACGACTAACGCCTCAAAGTCCAATATATCGTAAATGGATTGAAAAGGTTATGAACATCTTTTTTCCTGGGAGTTCATTTCTAAGAACTTGAAAGCACTTGCTTGTGCTTAAACAATTCTAATATGTGTGGCCCATTATAAAGTTTATTGGCATATGCATGAGTGACGACAAATAACATGGGAAATGATGCGTTTATTTGTGAACAACGTATCATCAGAGTAACTACACGGGAACATGCATTAGAAACTGACCGAAGCACCTTAGATGAGATAACTTTTACCAGAAATTTCAAGTCCATATTCATAAAAAGTTAGGTGTAGTTAAGCCTGTAGAAATTGGATCTGATCAATGAATTATCTCAAGAATGTGTACATCAATTCAACGTTCATAAAGTCAGGAAGAGAAGAAAGAAAAAAGTAGACGACTTTTTTTGTTATTCAATTTGCCAACTAATATCTCAATAAATTTAGCCACACCGTTTATCGGTTAGACTTAGACACGAATTCAATAACAACTTTTACTACTCGGAGGTATTTTACAAGTTTTTTAAGGAGATTTTTTTTTTAACTTTAACCGTAAATTACTCCTAAATTACACGCAAAAAGTATAAATCAAAGTTATATTAGTAAAATATACTTAATTTATTTTCACAATGTAATTTTATTATATTTTTTGTCATGTTATTTGCGAGTAATTTACGATAAAAGTTCGGAAAAAAAAATCTCCTTAGTAAGCTTGTAAAAGACCCGAGGTAGTATATCAGACTCATTAAAGTATTAATCAACGGGGTTAGATCTCAATACGATTAATGTTATTTTCGATTTAACATTACCCATACTTTAATTACTATTACCATTTAATAAAGTAAGAAATTCAAAATCATATGAACCATGCAAGGGTTTGTTGTGACAAACACGTAGAGCCGGCTGAGACCACGTTTTGATAAATCTAATCCAATATGATATGAAGGTGCAATGAAAAGATTATCCTTGTATTAGTTTATGTTATCAACTCATCCTATTGCTAATTGATCAAAATGATGTTGATGCTTGATAACTAGCTCATCGTATCTTCCAAGGCAAATGAACTAGATTGCACATAACTAAGGGCCCAGGGTTCGAGGTGGACACGGGTCGGTTCAAAGTTTCTATAGTCGAGCATTCATAGTTTGCGTGTTTAAAATTTATAAACTCGAACTCGATTATATGTGGGTATTCACTATCCATCATTGGATGTCTGTCATTTGAAAAGTAGGGTGGGTTTTGTTACTTCGAGTTGGGATAAGCTATGAAACAAGAGAAATGAGAGTTTCGGTACAAACTACCTTTTTAATCTAGTAGTGTTGGCTCAATCTCGATTCGTATTTAGTTACAATAGAATATTCTCTTGCTTATACTTAAATGTTAGGTAATTTCCTAATACTACACTTTTCACGCTCTAGTAAATGATAGGTGTGCATATACTTGATGTAGGCTTTGTTTAGCACAAGCTTATCAGCTAGCTTATCAACTCAATGAGCTTATTTTTATAATAAACATGTTATGTGACCGCCTAGCTGATAACTGATAAGCTAGCTGATCTGATAAGCTTGTTCATGAAGCTTATAAAAAAATAAGCTAGCTTATTTATTTTTACATATCATATTTAACAAATCAGCTAGTTTATTAGCTAATTGATTTACTAAACATTTTTATAAAAGTCAACTAGTTTATCAGCTACTACCAACTAGTTTATTAGCTAGTTTTGCTAAACAGAGCCATAGTATATCGGAGGCTTGTGATATTTAAACACGGCGAGTATGTTGATATGTGTCTGTAATGTAGGAGTTTGATAGATTTCAATGAGGCTAGCCTAACTGGACTTGTTACAATTATGCATAAGGCCCACGGGCTAAAGTCTACTTGTACTCGGAAGTGAAGGCCCAAGCTCTCAGCCACAAGTCTACTCCACCAAATGGATTTTGTTTGTGTGGGCTTCATCTGACTTTCCCGTCTAATTTCATCTGGCACAAATGGTTTCATTAGTCTTAGGCCCAATCTCCTATATAAGAGGGACAATTTCACACCTTCAAATATCTGTACACTGAGAAAATGGAATTTATAATCACACAGGTAAATTACAATTGACCCCACAACATAAGTTATTAGCGAGTAAGCTCTACAAAAATTAGGAACATCAATTGTGAGTTTTTATGAAACAATCCGATCACTCATCGATTAAGACCCAACTATTTAGATTGGTGATTGGTCATTGGACAATGCATATCTCATGTCTCGAATTAGAGTCATCTCGGATTCTTTTATCCTACTCGTTCTTGACCAATCAATACTCGACTATTTAGGTACATTTGTAAGTCATTGGCTTATCAGTCATTGGCTCACACACGTTTTGGGCGGAATCCTCAGGGATTTGATTCCTTAATCAAATAAAAAGCTCCATACCAAGTAATAGCTTGTTTCTTATATAACCTTTAGTGTCTCTCATTTTTAATCTATGCCGGACGAGACTGTGTTATAATACTACTTAGGAGTCAAGATTCAAGGAGGAAAAAAATTGTTCATTTGACTTGAAAATAGAATGAGTGCCAGTATTACAAGTCAATCACTTGTCGTCAGTAACACGACTTGTGTATTTATATCTAGCCAACTCGTTTTGAACTTTTATGGCAAGACTTCAAACATAAGAACAATAATATCCTGAGACTTTTTTTCCACATAGAAGAGAAATATTAGTATGGTACTCTTTTAAATGAGAAAAAGTCCAGCAGAAGATTATGATGTTACCTGCCTAACAAGCTAACACATTTAGAAAACATAAATTAGGCATTGTAGAAAATTTGCCTGGTGTATCGTGATGAATCTTCTCACTCACATATTATCGCGTTCCTCATTGTTAGCATATATAAGGACGCGTTGCAAAAGAATATCGTTAATAAATCATAAAAGATCTATATTCATATTATCTCGATGTAAAATTGGTTTAGTAATATTGCACGATGTGTAGTAGCATAGCACCTCGAAAGAGACCAAGATTTGGATGTGTGTGAGTATGAAAAATGCAACACCCGGAACCACAAAGTTACAGTGAAATGGTCAAAATTTCTCTTTATAACTACGAAGTCTCTCTTAAGAGTATTGTTCAAGTCCTCACAACAAAGTGAAGATGGTGCGATAAATCTTGCTTAAATACTTCCTAGATCTGAAAAGGAAAAAAAGAAGACGACTTCAGTCTCACTCATATCTACTTTACAATATTTTCACAATATTTAAAATCGTACTTTTTATTGATCACCCTTGGTACTTACGTAAAACAAAGTGATGTACACCAATGTATCATGTTTACATATTTTCTATTCCAATAATGTTAGGTTTTAATCCGATTAGTTCCCAAATCGATCTAAGATAATCGACAGTCAAATTCAACCAACTGACACCTGCAAACAGAAAGATCACAAAATCAACACAGAGAACTACGTGGTTCGTGTTGAAACAATCCTACGTGCACGCGAGGGACAGTCAATATCATTCAACAACGCAAAATTACAAGCTCAAGTTAATCTAACGAAACGATTCACAATAACAAGAATCTCTCTTTCGAAGATAACTACTCTCAAGCTCACAACTATATCCCAGTTTCAAATAAATCCTAACTGCTCTTTACGATTGATAATTGAATTACATAGAAAATACGCAACTACATGTATATAAACGAACAAAGATGAACACGAGAAGTAGTAGCCATCTGATCGTGATAACAACTTCATCATCCAACATTCTAGATTCAAATGACGATTTTGATTCTCCCGCTTTAGTAACAAACCAAAGACTTAACTGCAGTTCGATCCTTAGCTTGTAAACTTCTTCAATTCAGTCCCTATACTTTTCTAATTGTTGCAATTAGCAACATGATCATCACAAGTACCATATATCAACAATCATGAATTAAGACATGTCTAAATATATCGCTCAAACACATTTTGTTACATACTAAAGTCTAATCGATACGACTGAAACATAAGATTTGATGTCAATTCGCTGATAATACCGAATCGACAAAAGGTAGGCCCAAACCAATTATATCCCCAAAACAAATCACAAATGAGTCCAAGAACAAATGGACCATCATGAGTTGAGTCCACAATCACATGACCCATTTAGAACAAAAGCCCACCAGAGGAAAACAACCATTGAAAGCGACTCTCTCTAAACCGTGTACGACCCTCAATCAACCATTCATCTGAAACAAGCTTCTTCACAAAGTGATAGATAACTCATAAAAGCACACAAAAATCTATAAATGGCTGTTTTCTGTACCCTAATCTCTCTTCTCTAAACCCAATTCCCTAGAAAGATTCCAGCTTTTTGTCCTGCCATGTCTTGAGTTTCACCCCTTTACGCCTCAGATTCAGATTCTTGATTTTTTTTGCAGATCATCATCAGGTTCACACTTGTGGGTTGGATTCAAAATCCGATTTTGATTACCGGGTATTTGATAAGATTTGATTTTTATTGGAATCCGAATCGGAAATGGTTTGTTTCCATAGCTCGGTTTCAGTTAACCAGTCGAAATCGGTGACTCAGACTGAGACTTGTTCGAAAGTGAAGCAGATTAGAGACATCCCTTGTTGTGATCACTCTCGTTATGCTTTGATCGATGTGATTATCTTGATTGCCGTTATATGCTCCTGTGTTGTTTTGTTATACCCTTATGCTCACCTTTTAGCTCATAAGAGTATTGAACTTGTTAAAGAGGTGTTTGTTGTGTTGTCTGAGGAGATTACTCGTGCGCCTTTGGTCTTTGGGTGTTTAGGGCTTAGCCTTTTGCTCACTTCCACTGCTCTAGTGGCGATCATAGTGCATTCGGACCCCAAATGTGGGAAACCGGGCTGTCGCGGCCTTCGTAAGGCTGCGGAATTCGATATTCAGTTAGAGATGGATGATTCTGCCAAGAAATCTTCGAATGGATTGAGGAAAGGGCTGTTCGAGCTGCCTCGTGATCATCATAGGGAATTGGAGGCGGAGCTCAAGAAGATGGCTCCGGTTAATGGGCGGGCGGTGCTTATCTTTCGGGCTAGATGCGGGTGTCCGGTCGGGAGGATGGAGGTTCCGGGCCCCCGGAAATCTCGAAAGGTTAAAAAGTAGTTTGTAGACATGATGATACTTTATACTTGTACTTTTCATATATATATGAGCATGTTAGATACTTTGAATAGTGATGAGATGATCAGAATTAAATACATTTGAATAAGATGATCTATAACTTGTTTCGAATCAGTAATTCGATTGTATTATACATAAAGCAGTTTTTCAGAGGATATGAGATTCCCTTTTTCGTAGCTTTGTCATACTAAATTTATGATCTGTTGAGATAAGGTGTTCATCTTCTTGGTTGTGGTTGGCTTTTGGTATCTGATTGTTCTGCTATACATTATTGTTGTTCAGGATCATGATAGATAGATATATATAAATATATAAATATATATCATGTTAGATAGATACTCAAAGTAGTGTGGGAAGATCAGATTACTGCTTTAGATTATCAATAATTTAGTGTATCGAATGAGTATTCGATTATATATAAAGCAGTATTTTGGAGAATATGAGATTCCTTTTTCATTAGCTTTGCTTTGTCATACTGAAATGATTATCTGTACTTTTATTGAGATAAGGTCACCTTCTTGGACCTTGGTTGTGGTTTGATTTGGTATTTGTATCGTTTTGCTACCTTTGAAGCCTTATCCAGAATTTGATATTCCGTAGTATGAGATTCTTTCATTTGATGCTTCTGCCTCATACCATACTAGGTTGTGTTGGAATAAGCACGACTGGTTTAGCTCATAAGATAAATAGGCAATATTACCTATCATGCTTTCCTTTTCGTTCTTCTTGCTGCTTGCATAGTTACGTCTTTTCATAAAATTGGAGATCATGTAGTAAACATGTAGCTTACCGGTTAAACGAACCTTCTGTACCTCCATATTATCTTCAAGAACGCTGTAAAGAATCCATGTAGTTGAATCACTGCTTGGCCCAAAAGAACTCTGTTCTGTCTCTGCAGCTTGTGTGCACTTCTATGTTAGCCCAAGCCATCTGAGTGCTATAAGCCGTTTGCCTTTGTGCATCTTTGATCCATTAGGTGTTTGGTGTGGTGTTTCTTGATGCATGTCACTACATGATTCTGTATCATGCTCTTGTTCTCATCCTATAGAAGAAGCTGTAGAGCAGGAAGATGAAGGACTGTATGCATCCATCAGATGATCAGATTTCTTGAGATGCCTGATATATGAGGTTAGGTCCAGATTATTGTTCATAGATTTGATCCGCTGAACATGCTTAGCTATCATCTCTATCTGTACTCTTTGGACAGAAATTTTATTGAGAGCTGTTGAAAATTTAATTCAAAATTGATACTCCATTGAACAGCGTTTGCGAGAAACCATCTATCATGAGCTATACTTTTAAGAATCTTAGGTTGTTATCCTGTGCCACTTGGTGGAATTTGGTCGAGTTCATATCTAAAGCCACACGTAAGAGATCATGATTCGATTTGTACTAGTTACATTGATTTCCTTTACTTAATTGTGTGTGGACTTGCGGTGTCTCATACAATGTAACTTCTAAATCTACTGTCGGGGTATAAACCCAAGATCAGTTTATCCAAGGTTTACATGGAATCTATCTCTTCAGACCTCGAATTGTTGATCTGTGCCAATTGGTGTGATTCGGTCAATTTATATGTAAATCAACATAAAAGTGATTATGGATCGATCCAATACAAGTTGTTAGCCCTTTTTACTATTTCGTGTGCGTGTGTGCATGACAGAATTATAACAATCGAGTGTATCGTCTTTAGTTTAAGTTCAAGATCAATTCATCAAAGAGATTATGGTTTCGTTCCTATACTAGTTTGTTCGCTTCACTAATTGTGTGCGAGCACGCTCACATGTCAGATGGACAGATGGAAATGTAGCGGGAATCTATTATATTTTGAGTCTCTACAGTTGTTGACTGTGCTAATTAGTGGAATTCAAAGCCACGTGGTAGAGATTGTGGTTCGGTCCTATACTAGTTGATCGGATTTATACTAATTGCATGCGTGCGACGTACCAAGCAAAATTGTAACTTGTGAATTTGACTTGAGAATTTAGGTCTAAGATAACTTATGGAAGGTTTATTGTGAGAGAATCTTGAGTTGTTGACCTGTGTCAATTGGTGGGATTCAATCGACTTTATATCTAAAGCCATGAGGTAGAGGTTTGGTTCGATCCTATACTAGTTGATCAGATTTATACTAATTGCTCGCGTCTGCACACGTGCGGCGTATGAAGCGAAATTGTAACTTGTGAATTCGACTTAAGAATTTAGGTCCTGAATAACTTTATGGAAGGTTTATTGCGAGAGAATCTTGAGTTGTTTACTTATGCCAATTGGCGAGATTCAATCGATTTCATATACTTAAAATCACTTAGAAGATCAAACTCGCAAGAAAAATTATGTCAACCAAAGATCACAAACTTTCGTCAACGATACTTTCATTATGTGTAAAGGAACATTGGGATCACAAATTTTCATCAATGATGCTCTCACCGATTCTCAATTTAACAATCCCACCACGATAAAAAAAAAGAACTCAAATACGCACCGAGAAGCCGAGTCCCTCCCCGTAAGAGATTGATCCCGATAAACTTAGATCATGGACCCGAATGATATTGCGTTATAAGGAATTGATGATATCCGTAAGTTTCCGGGTAAAAGAGATCTATCATTTTTAGTGAAAGTTCATATGATCGTGTTTTCTAACTAAATCTTAAATCATATATGTGGAGAATATATTTGAATCTGGTTTGGACGAGTATGATGAAATATGGGGTTTCAAAGGGCTAAGATTAAAGTGACAGATAGGAGGGAAAAGTCATTTATATAACAACTACACCGGCGAAATATGGGGTTTCGAAGGTATTCCATTAGGGAAGATTTTTTACAAATTAGTCACTAATGGGACAACTTTTCTTAGTGAGACACATGATTTTTAAGCCGAGTCACTTTGTTACGGGCAAGTCACCTTGGTACCGTGCCAGATCGGTACCAAGGTGACTTGCTTGGAACAAGTGACCTCGATTAAAAAATCTATGGGTGTCTCACGGTAAAAAGTTGTGCAATTGGTGACCTATTGGTAGCTTGCCCGATTCAAAACTGCAAGCTATTTATCCCCATGCTATCTCATTCCGTTGCAGAAAGTGCATGTGCATCAATTTCGTCTCATGTGGGGTTTGTCGAGTTTTTAATTGAGAAAGTGATCTCCAAGCCATTTTATGGATTAGTCATGTGGGCCCCACACATCAGATTAATGGTTTCCATGTATATACGTGTATCTCTATTTGAAGAATAAATGTCACTAATTACTAAAAGTTTACCGTAGGTGAAAGAGTAATAAATGCATGTAATATGCTGATCATTGGAGGATAAATGTGTGGAATGAAAATTAACCATGTGGTCGTAGGTACTCCTCCTAGAATATTATTTGTGATACATAAGCTAAAAGGGTTTAAAAAAATGCAAAACCAAAGGTGGAATTGATTGAAACTCCATTCGTTAGGCCACGACGACATGATGATCTAGCCAAGGATGTTAGTAATGCGTTGATTACTAAAATTTGTCTTGAGGTGAAAGAGTAATTAATACACTAGTATGGTGATTGAGGCATAAATATGTGGAACAATGTGGGCATTTGTCCCCCCACCCCTCCCGAAGAGAGCATCACTCATTTTGCAGTGAAATGTTCCAAAATCTAGAGGGCTAGGGCATGCTTCGATGAGACATGTTCATGTTCTGGCAGATTTTGGTTGGGTTTTGGTGAATGATTGCATAAAAATGTATAGTTTCATCTTAATTGTTTTTAGCATTTCTAGATGAACTTTCTGCAGGGTTTACCACACTTGAATGGAAACTGTTGATAAGTATAAATAGAGCATAGGAATTCATCTCCTTAAAAAAAACAACACACTCTATTTCTTTTCCATGTTGTCTCTACTCTTCTACACTCAACCATATCCAAAGTACGTGCTAAAACTTCGGTAATTGATGCTCTTTTATTGTCTAAGGGTGGTTTTATTCTTGGAGAGGATTGTCCATAATCCTATAAGCACCACGAGCGGGACAATTATGCCTTATTGAGAGATGTTGAATTATCGACTCCATTTGCGTTACTCTACTCAATCAGATATCCATCCATGCACTCTCCCCACACACTATTCCAAACAAGTACTAAATTCAATCGTTAGTACATTCATTTGTAGATCATTTGATTCTCTCTCTTTCTTTTTGTTTTTTTCAGATACATTCGACTTCTAAACATCTATGGTATCAAACATAACTCAACATATTAATTTTTTATATGGGAGTTCGAGGAATAACATTGTTGGTATATTGTAGTTTAATCTGTAATTTACAATGCCTTGGATTAGTGAAGTTTTTTTATTAAATTTGAAATGATATTAATATTACCTAAATTATCATAACAAACCATTTAAGCAAAAAATAAACACACAAAATTAAAACAATCCAATGGACGTTTCATCCCAGTGCAATAAAATTCAAAACAAAAGTTTAAAATCATGACAACATCTTCATTTAGAAAAAGAAAACTTCCTCTTCTCTTTAAACAATATTTCATTCCACATATATATTCACGGCTGGAACCTCACTTCCTTCCCCTTCCACCTCATCGTTAGTGAACGGTAAAATGAAGCGGATTCCCCACGCAGGAGGTTGCACTTCCTCTTCCTCAACCGGCATGCTAAACCTGCAAACCGGGCACTCACCTCTAATCGCCAACCACTTCCGGATACACTCTGCACAGAATTGATGCTTACATGGCATCTCTTTCACATTGGTTGCTCCAACCTCAAACTCAATCCAACAAATGGGACACTCATTGCCTTGATCCACAACCTTGACCTGAGGCAAGTTGTCAATAGACTCCTTTGTTGCCCGTGCATGGCCTTCACCGGGCCTTGTGTTTGGAGGGTATCCGACGATGTTGATGTCTCGGGAATTAGTGTTTCTGGCTTCCTGAAGGACTACAGGGAGGAGTAAGGTGGCCCTTCGCATTTGTTCTTGCAGCCTTGACATTTTTTTCTTGCTTGTTTGTAATTGTTTTGTTCGTAAGAAAGAGTGATGAGATAATTTGTTTCATGGGGTTTAAATAGGGTGGTGGTGGGTGTTTGTAACATAAAAAAAGGATTTGTTAATTATTATATAAAGATTTAGTTGGACTTTGTGACTAGAATTTATAAATTTTATTAAAGTGGATTTACCTTTTTTAAAGCCCTGTTCTTTTTTCTGAAATGTATGTTTATCAATGTAGATTGCTTCATATGAAAAATGGAGATTTTCTTTTATGTGGGTGTTAGTGAGAGATTTTTTAATTAATCATTTTCTTTTTCTTCTATTTATGATATATTCCTATTATCTAATTTGTGATGTTTGTAATAATGACTTTGTTTGAAATTTTATAAAGTACAATAAGTTGTATAGAATAAAAATCATATTAGATGTTTTTAGAAAATACTTATGTGACTTTAGAAGCTCAAGCGAATAGTAGCTAACTAACTGAAAAGAGAGGTTGGAGTTTGTGAATTGTTCAATTATTATGATTTAACATAATTGAAAATTGAAGTGCAATGTTGTTTAATTTTCGCTACTCAAATTAATAGTTCAATCTTATTTTAGTCGCTTAACTAGTTGTGTTATCAAATTTTGTATGCGGATGCGAATAGATGTTTAACTCCGAAACTGTAAAGTAGAATCTCCTAAATAATGAATTAGTGAATTTAATGTCGAGGTTTGAATTCAGGATAAATTCACGGAAAGCAATTCTCTTGATCATATTTTGTCGTTGACATATCCCAACTGGCAGGGTTCGGTTTCGTATAAAAACCACGTGGAAGATCAAACTCAATGACTTTGTAAACATAAATTTAACTCATGATCGCATCATTCGCTAGTGATTTTTTCAAATAGTGCAATGGAACCCTAAGATCACACTTCATTACTAGAACTTCCAATAATTCTCAAATTCATACAATACAATCATGATTATATTAAGGGAAGTTAGTCACTCAACGTTATATTCTTGATAATTTTGCCTTGTTGACCCGTGCTGATTTGTATGATTTAGTGAGTTTATATCTAAGATGGAATATTAAATTCAATGACATTGTATAACCTTCCGTCAACTTGCTTTTTGTTGAGTGTAAAGAACCCTAAAATGACCACTCCGTTTGTGGCGCTTTAAACTATTCCTAAACTCAAACCATGCTCCCCCCCCCCCCCCCATGTGATCAATTTAAGAAAGGTTTAGTATGAATAACTAAGTTTTGAGTTTCACGTTGTTGCTCTGGGCCAATTGGTGAGATTCATTCAGTTCAAATCTAAAGTCACGTAGAGTATCAAACTCAAATGATCTGTAAGAGAATTAAAGTAACATGAAGTTCGTTGTCTTTCGACAATAGTGCTTTCATTGAGTATAGAGTAAACCTAGGATCACAACTCATTTGTGTTTCTTTCATTTGATTGTCGAATTGAAATAATATCACCATTCATATAAGGTAAAGTCACCTCAAGATCACAATCATTGACATTGTAGAGAATGGTATAGTCACCTCAAGATCGCAATCTTTCATCAACTATGCTTTAATAAGTGTAAGTGATCGTAATATCACAATTCACAACCTCATTAATTAGTGTAGTTTTCGTTGATAGTCAAACTCAACAATGCCATCCTGAAGATTTGAAGGAAGTTTGATTACGGAAATCTATTCACTTAAGAATTTTGCATCATTGACTTGTGCCAACTATATACGTATGATTTACAAGTACATATAAATTTTCTCCAATATACATATCTCCATAGGTGGTTTTGTCTAAACGATTTATCAGAAAGAATGAAATGACACTAGCAAATTTACCATGTGTTTCCTAAATATAAAATCACAAAATTTTCTTTTCAAACATTCAAAGCAAATGTTTTACTCATTTTGACGAATTGTTTTGATATTTTCCTCATTGTCGTAGAATGTCACAACTACGACCCGATGGGAATCTTACCACAGACCGAAGTCACTCTTAGCCAACGAATCTGATTCGATGCGATTTGTACTACTTGAGACAAATGTTCAAAAGTTGAAACATCGTATGGGCTTCACCTAGTAAGGTTTGGAGATGAACTGAACTAACTCTCCTATCACAAGCAACTACTTCCTCCGTGTTGGTCCAGATAACGACAAAGTAAAAGACTGGGGGGGGGGGGGGGGTGAATAGTCTTTAAAAAATTTTGTCGATAAGCACAGTTTCTCAGATATCTGTGAAGATATCTGATACTTAATTTCAGAGAGCGGTAGACTTTTCTAAGATAAGTGCACGTGTTCAGCAAGATAAGTGTAAGTACTTTTGCAACTTAAGTAAAACAAGTAATAATCTGCAGAGAGTAAATAACACACGTCTTTTTATAGTGGTATCTGAAGGTGGCGTAATCCTTCAACTAATCCACTCCGGTCTTTCTCAGACCTAGAATCCACTAAGATAAATGAGGTAACCTTACAGATATCTTTTCTTGATTCCTAACTACACTAGGTTCCCAACCAAGTGTTCCCCCTGAGTTATGCCCCGGCTTTCACAGCCAAGTACTTCCTGTACTCAGAAACCTTTTGAGCTGTTCCTTAGTTTCCCAAATTAAGTACTTCTTGTGCTCAATAACCTTGGAGTTATTCCTTAGTTTCCCAAACTAACTACTTCCTGTACTCCACGCCGAATATGGTGTTGGTTTTAGGTTTGTTTGTCAGGTGAGCTTCTTAAATAACTTATTCAGTTATTCAGATAGCTCTATGAATCAAGTATACTTAATACACTTTGCAATGTATGGTATCTTGTTCTCTGCTGACCCAAGTCTATTGGAAGTGTTCCAGCGAATGATTCTTAGATATGAAATCTTAGTTCAACTCCTTCACAGATAACAATGCTCATTTAAGGATCAGGACACTTAGAACTTTTGTGTTACTTAGAATCAAGAGCTTTGGTCGCAACAGAAAGCTTGAAGGTAAGTAATTTGCTTGAGAGAGCTTATGTGAGTATTCAATATAAGTTCAGTGATCTAAGGTTTTCAGTGTGTATTCTGAAGCAGTCTAAGTGTTGATATTTATAGATGAATTTGAGTGCCGTTTGAATAGTATCCGTTAGGCTTAAATCAAATTCAAACTA
Source organism: Plantago major (assembly GCA_026545765.1). NCBI lineage: Eukaryota > Viridiplantae > Streptophyta > Magnoliopsida > Lamiales > Plantaginaceae > Plantago > Plantago major. The sequence continues at coordinate 107,177,697 of CM048840.1, forward strand.
TTGATATCTGAGTATAGTACTGTAGAAGGTTTGTCTTCTTCTTCAGAAGCTACAACTTTTGTTCAGACATTTACATTTGCATTTAATGCATGCTATACTTTGTCTGTGCAGCGGAACTATGCGTGGTCTCAGAGATCTTTATACAATCAGAGTTTTCTGAGACTTTGCATGTTCTTTTCCATCGATTATCACAACTCCATATACCATTTGTTGAAACAACTTTGTTATAATATATTTCTTTTTCAGAAGCATATTTTATGTCCAAGGTATCTGAGTGTAGATATCTGTGGGCACTTTCCTCGTCTCAGAAACCTTTTATTCTCAGATATCTTTTGCAACACGTTTTTCAAAACACTTGTTTCTTCAAGATATCTGGACATAGGTATCTGAAAAACCCTCGTCTTCAGCAATCTTGTGCAGTCTTCAAATCCGTTGAACTTTTCCTGCTGGATGTCTTCTTCTTGGTCTTCTTCAGAAAATAAAAATTACATTTCGAGACCTAACATCCTATACAAGATTAGCTAGACTATCATACTTAGTGAGTTTCCTCTTTTACAGTGTTCAAGTGAACTAAGAGTACTAATCACCTTTCTGAGCTAAGATAAGTCATTAGGCTGCTGATCAAAATCTAAACAGATATTCCTAACAAATTTTCCCCATTTTGATCAGTCAACGATGACTATCTAACCTATTACAAATCTGGATGAGGAAACAATCCACCACTTAATCATGTCTTATGATCTTTTAATTCATATAATTAAGTGCAAAAAGTAAGCATCAACCAAATCACAAGGTGTGATCTTTGCTGACAAGTTATCTTTTATATAAAATGATATCTGAGAGTAAGTTCATCAGATATGATACAGAGAAAGCTTACAAATAACTTTTTCAAGATTTAACAGAAAAGAGTAATCAGCAAAATCACAGAAACTACTTAGTCAAATAGAACAACAGGAGTAACCAAGCTCCAAGTGAACATTCTAAATGACAAGTCTTCAAGTCTTCAAAAATCTTCAAGTCTTCAAAACAGCTCCATGGATCAATCTGCAAATTTTCTATCACCAAACCTTTTTATATCATCAGAGTAATCATAGAGAAGAGTTCTGACAATCATCTCTGTGTCTCTGGCAAATCCACAGACTTCCTTGTAGGTTTTGGTGGGATTTCTCTTGACAAAATGTTTGACCCACAGATACTTTCCCCACTTCCAGGCATGCTCGATTATGATATCTGATAGCTTGAAGTATTCATAAATGATCTTCAGATATCTGATGTCACCCTTGTATTGATCTTCAGTTAAGTAGAAGGACTCATAGGGTTCCATCGCAAGTCTTGCTCTTGTGCCTGTTCCAGTAATGTTGGGAATTCTGTGCACATCATCTGGCTTTCCATAAGGACATTCATCAGAGAGATCCTTCTTCATGGCTTCTGTTCTCTTGATTACTTCAAAATCCAACCATGCTTTGATGTGGTTGGTGTTAATCAAGATTGGCTTTTCTTTTCTCCATGCCATGAGCTGTTTATGGATTGGTTCTGGAAACCTTGAATTTACCAGTAAGTGCTTGAGTTCCAGAATCCAGTAGCCATTCTTCTGATTAATGCACCTGTAGACAGAGGAATTGTTGTCATTCTTCACATACTCAATTTTGGCTTCTTCTGGCCTGAGTGGAAGTTGACTTTGTCTTTGTTCACTCACTGTTCCTTCTTTGTCTAGAATTCTCCTTTGGGGGATTGCTTGAAGAACCACCCTGGATTGACTTGGTATTTCCAGAGGGTGTTTTAGCTGCTAAAGGCTTTGCAGCTATGGGCTCAGTTAGGCTATCAATTTTCCTTTTTCTGTGAAGAGGAGCTTCATCTTCATCAGTCTCTTCATCATAATCAAGATCAATTCTTGTGAGACTTTTGCAGCCTTCTTCATTGCCTAGGGATTTGATTTGGCCTTCTTCTTCTTCTTCTTCAGAAGATTCATCAATCCCTCTCACTTGTCTTCTCCTTGGAGCCTTGGTACTCCTTGGAGGTCTTTTTTCCATGGCCCTTGTTACCATTGTAGTTTCTTCAGTTGGCTGCTGGGAAGTAGCTACTATTTGCAAAGCAGCTTGATTTGATGAGGGATCATTTATTCTGAGTGGTGGCTGGGAGGTTTTCTTGTTTCCTCTTCCTTTCTGAGCAGCACCAACTCTAGATTTCTTCTTTCCTTCCCCCTGATCTTGAGATCCAAATTCTTCCCCCTTAGTCATTGTTGACTGACTAAGTACCACAAAAGAATCTGAGAGAGACTCAAAATTCCTTTGCAAGTAGTTGTAGGCAGTGACCAACTTCTGAAGTTCAGCCTTGAGCTCCTGATTTTGTTTGATAAGTCCATTTTCCTTATCAGTGAGCTCTGCCAATGGGCCTAGTATGGCATCTGCTTTTCCAGCAGTGTAACTTGCCTCATGAAAAGCTTTTTCAGCTAATGACACATCATCGTCCCTTATCATTCCCAGATCCTTCTGAGCAATAACCATACTGGTTGTTCTCTGAGTGATGAGTTCTGTGAACTTCTTCATTTCTGAGGGGACGGAGGCAATTACATCTTTGTTTTGTGAAGACATCTCCTTTTTAAGATGTGCCAAAATTTGGTATCTATTCATGTATTCATGGGAGTAGACATTTGGCAGTTAGTTGAAAACTTCTGGAGCAATTAGCTTCCTTTTAAGATGAGAAACCGTCAAGTGTTCATTGTGGTGTGCTGCCAAAGTCTTGTCTTCTTCATCATCTGAGTCTTCAGCCCAGTGATCTTCATCTTCTTGGACATTTTCAAGATTTTCTAGTCCAACAACCATCTCAGAGATGGGCTTCTTTCCTTTCTGAGAAGAGGATGGTTTGTCTTTTGCTAGTGATGCAGCCTTAGCATCATGCTTTTCTTTAGATACTTCTTCAGTATCTAATTCCTTAGCAATAGCATTTACAGCATCCTGGAGCTCCTTAACCTCAGAGTAAGCTACTGTCTCTTGTAAGTATTGATCTTGTAGTTGATTGAGCTTATCTCTGGATTTAACTAGCTTTTCTTCAAGTTGAAGATGGAGCTGTTGCTCTTCTTCCATCAGTTGTTTGAGTTGAGCAGCTCTGGTTTGAGTGTTTAATATCTTCTGAGTGGTTTCCTCAGAGTGCTCAATTACTTGTTCAGTAGTGTCTTTCTGTTGTTGAGATTGCTGTGAAGGATGGGTGGATTTATGAGGAGATGGAGGAGGAGATTGCTGTGATGTCCTCTCAGTGTGCTTTTCAGGAGCTGAGGCATTGTTTCCTTGTGGAATTCCTCCTGTCCCTGGTGCAGGGGCATCATCATCCGTCATATCATCATCATCCTTTTTATGATGGTCAGAGGGAGGTTCATCAAAGTTATTCTCCTCTATTTCTTCCTCCTCATCGTCTTCAGATACAAGATTAATCACTTCAGGAATAGTGATTTTCTGCCCATTAACCTCTTCTTGTTCAGAAGGAATAAATTGTAGAGTCTTGGGCAGGACTGGCTTGAATGCCATCTGCAATCTTGTCTGACCATCTGCCTGTTTGAAGGATTGCACCAATTTGTGTGCCACTTCTTTGGAAAAATCCTTACGCATTAAGGTCGCAACTTGATATTGTTCAGTAGGGAACATTGCATGGATATAGTTTTCCAGATCAAGAGCTCGTGCTCGTCTTGTTGGTTGATATGTGATTCTCAGTATTTCAGAGAGATCAGAGCACCTTAACTTTTGCCATTTCTTGAAGCATTGAATATGCTTTGGCAAGGTATGAGTCTTGAAGAAGGGAAGAAGGTTTTCATAGTCATCATTTGACTCCTTCTTGGCACTATTTTGAGCCTGAAAGAGAGAGTTTTGAGTTAGTTTCAAAACTTGTGTAGATATCTGAGTTTTAGAGTAGTCAAGTATATGTGTTACCTGTGCAACAGAAACAGGCTCAGAAGGTTGGACTACTGAGGTTCCAGGTGCCTCAGACATCTTGGCGTGAGGAGGAGACTTGGAAGTCTGATCCTCAGCATCCTCTCTTTCGTTTTGAACCTGAGAATAGAAACATAACACTTAGGAAATTTTATCAAGAAAAATTCTATTTACAAAATCAGATATCTGAGAGGTCAATTACCTCCACTATTGGAGGCTCAGATACTTGTTGCTCAGAGACTTGTGCAGTCTCTGGAAATTTTTCTTGTGATGAAGGCTTTGATGCCTCATCAATTTCCATTTGTTGTGGGGATTGAGTGGGCAATTCCCCAGCAACTTCTACTTCTTTTTGAACTTTTTAAGTAGAAAGTGTTAGTTTGAGAAAAATGATCAGAGATTTGTCTTTGAAGATTATATGTATCTGAAATAAATATACCTTTTCAATAGAAGGCTCAGATACTTGTTCCTCAGAGACTTTGGGAGTCTCTGGTTGATTCTCTGATGAGTTAGGCTTCTCAGCCTTATCATTTTCCTTCTCAGTTGGAGCCTATTAGAAACATCCACTTGATTAGTTAAGTGTATTAACAAATATCTGAAAAGTAATGTCTTAGGGAATTCTCTATCACCTGTAGCACAGGCTCAGATTCCTTAAGAGGTGAGGGAGTAGCCTCCTTCTCAGTCTCTGAGGCAAGCTTTTCAGCTTCCTCTTGTTCTTTTGTTTCTAATTCAGCCTGTAACAAAGAAATTTTTATAAGTAACAAGTTTGATGAACATAAAATTTCACAAGTAGAGAGTTAAAACATTCAGCTACCTGAGCATTGTCAGGCTGATTGGTCTCTGGAACTTGTGACCCTTCTATGCTTTGGTCTTGCTGTTATATTATGGCTTCTTTGTTTGAAGTTTCTGGTACTTCAGACCTTTCCTGAGTGACTGACTCAGTTGCCTCCCTTGTTTGATCATTCTGAGCAAGTGTCTCAGTTTGATCCCTCTCTAGGAGTTGGGGAACCTACTTGTTTGCAGGATTTTCTTCAGCATGTTGCATAGCTGATATGTCGAAATGGAGTTCATTTACCATTTCATCAACCACTTGTGGTTGTTGTGGTTGTGGTTGTTGTGGTTGTCTGGAAGCAGAAGTTTGAGCAGTTGAGAGCTCTTCCAGATTTTTAAGTGTGGTGTTGACATCAGCGTCTACCAACACTAGGTCACCACTCATCAGGGCTTCTTGAAGTTGTTTATACGTGACTTTCACTTATGGTGTGTTGCCACCAACAACCTTTGCTATAGGTGCTTGCTCAGCAACCTTTGAGCTAGTTGCTTTCTCAGCAACCTTGGACCTTTTGTTCTTCCCCTTTGCCTTGGTAACTTTTTCAGTAACCTTGGGGTCTGGGATCTTCTCCTCGTCCGATTCGTCATCGAAATCAGAGCGAGTTATCAACAATCCTAACGCTTGCGAGAAGAGTTTGAAGTTTTTCAGCATTTATGAGTTCATCAGCAAGGCTTTCGGCAATAGTCTTGACATTTCTGAAAGCACTTTCTCTTGCTGAATCTACTTGTTCAGTAGCCGATGCCTCTTTTGCAGCATTGATGAGTTCATCTTCATTGATGAGTTCATCTGCAACGGCGTCAGGTATCTGGGAATCGACAACCTCAATGGGTGTGCCTTCTGATTTGCCAGCAGACTTTTTTGTGAAGTTCTGGGCTTCTTGGTCGCAACTTTTCCCTCAGATACCTCTTCAGTCTTTCGCTTCTTGGAACCTTTCTGAGATCCAGTAACCTTTTTCATCATGTTTGTATACTCATATTTGTAGAGTAGGTTACTGTTGGCAATATCTGCCGTCTCTCTGAGCTCAATGCCAAGGCATTCCAGTAAGTAGCAAATTTTCAGTCCATAGCTTACTGTGGCTTTTGGCTCAGCAAGGCCCTTAACGATTTTAGGCTCAAAGCCTTGTATCTTCTTCACAAATTTCATGAAGGCGTACTTCCCCCAATTAAAAGGGTTTTCCAGCCTTTTGTCTTGTTGACTCAACAAGAGAATCATCATCCAACGTTCCAGGCTTATCTGATTAGCACCTCCTTGTAGACCATCAAAGCATCTGTGAAGGATACATGCCAACACATCCCAGTGAGCCAGCAGATGTCTGGTTTTGATGTCAGCAAGCTTGAAGTCGATGGGTGTGTCTATTTTGTCAATATCACACACATTACTGTATAGTTGCTTCACACCTTCTAGGAGATCTTCATCCTTGGTGTCAATTTCAAAATCCTTTTCAAGATTTTGAAGTTCAAACAACTCACAGAAAGCTGTTTCGTCCAACAGGATTTCTTGTCCTTGGACTTTGATCTTGATAGACACTATCTCAGTGCCTTCAGAGATCTTGGAAATAATTGTGGAGTTGTTGTAAAACTCCAGAACATCCAGTGAAGAAACTCCACTGGGAAGAGCAGATAGAAAGCCCTTGATTTTTGCCTTTTCAAGCATATCAAGTACCAGCTTCCTGTCAGTCTGGTTTTCTATAGCAGCTACCAGGTATTCCTCAATCATGGCACCACCCCAAATCATCCTGTGATTTGAAGTCCAATGATCAGGGTCGAATTCTCCAATCAGCCGATTGTTTGTTATAACTAGCACTGGTGCTTGCTTTTCAATGATGTCGTGATGGCTTGGGATTTACGAGAAGAAGCACGTTTGAGCCATCTCTTTAAATAGTGAAGTTTTGAAAAAGCGAAAGAGATTTGGGTGAGAGATTAGTAATTCTTTGCGAGAAAAACTATGTAGATTTGCAGAGGTTGAAGAAGAGTTTTTGCTATTCTTGTGCAAGTCTGTATGTTGGATTAGGCGAAAGTAATTTCTTTTGCCAAAATCCCATATATATAGCAATGTAATCTCCACAGACATATACATACAAATTAATTTTGTGTGTAAGTATCTGTGAATTGCAGGCAGGCATGCGTAAAAGCTTGTTCGGCATTAAATGCATAGTGGGCCCTGTAGGAATTTTAACAGTCCACTATTTACTGAGAGTTAATCTTTGCCGTAAAGATCAATCGCTCAATTCATCAACGGTCACCATTGCTTCTTCAGCAATGATCACAATCAACAAATGTAATTGTGCCCATTTAATGAATTTTGGCTATTAGCTTTCTGAATCACGTTTCTGTATAACCAAGAACACTGTTTGCATATGAATCTATCTCACATTTGGTATTTGTCCAAGTTTTACACAAAGATAGAAATAATACAGATTTCAAGAGAGTAGTTGACTGCAGGCAGTTGTACTATTCTCTTTTGTGTTCCCCCTCACTGAGTGAACTAGATATCTGAGTACCCGTTTCAGAAATCTTTGAATAGCCATTTTACCCTTTAGCCTTTAGTTTCTGGATACCCGTTCCAGATTCCTCTTCTCTGGATACCTGTTCCAGATTCCTCTTCTCTCTCCTTTGATATCTTCTTCAGATATCTCTTCTCTGAACTTTTTCAGTTCTTTGGTAGCTCCATTAGTCCAAGACTGTGTCTTAAGGCTAAGAATCTACTTTCTTGTAGTGGCTTAGTGAAGATATCTGCAAGTTGGTCTTCAGTGCCAATCTTGAGTATCTCTATATTGCCTTTTTCAACATGGTCTCTGATGAAGTGGTGTCTAACATCAATGTGCTTTGTTCTTGCATGAAACTTAGGATTCTGAGTTATGGCAATAGCACTTGTGTTGTCACAGAAAATGGGAGTTTTCTCTTCATTGAGTCCATAGTCTCTGAGTTGTTGTTGTATCCACAATATCTGTGAAGCACAACATCTAGCAGCAATATATTCAGCCTCTATGGTAGATGTGGCAATTGAATTTTGTTTCTTGCTGAACCATGATATTAATCTAGCACCAAGAAATTGACAAGTTCCTGAGGTGCTTTTTCTATCAAGCAATGATCCAGCATAGTCGGCATCTGAATAGCCAACCAAACTCAATCCACTATCTTTTGGATACCACAATCCAACTTCTACAGTACCTTTTACATACCTTAATATCTTCATAGAAATGTTGTAGTGCGACTGCATTGGATTTGTCTGAAATCTAGCACATACTCCAATTGCATATTGAATATCAGGTCTACTTGCAGTGAGGTATAGTAGAGACCCAATCAATTTCCTATACTTGTGTTCTTCAACACTCTTGTCAGATTCAGTATAGGTCATTTTGGTTCCAATGCTCATTGGTATCTTAGCATTCTTTTCAGAAGGCTTTAGATTAAACTTATTGATCATATCCTTTGCATACTTTGTTTGACTAATGAATATTCCATCATTGAGTTGCTTGACTTGCAGCCCTAGGAAGTAATTCAATTCTCCCATCATGCTCATCTCAAATTTACATTTCATGAGTTCAGTAAAGTCTTCACAAAGTTGCTTGTCTTTAGATCCAAATATAATGTCATCAACATATACTTGAACTAAAAGTAGTTTCCCATCATTGTTCAATGTGAAGAGTGTTTTATCAACATCTCCTTTCTTGAAACCACTTTCTAGTAGGTATCTGGCCAATGTATCATACCATGCTCTTGGAGCTTGTTTCAGCCCATACAGAGCTTTCTGAAGTTTATAGACCATCCTACTTTCTGAGGGAACTTCAAAACCTGGTGGTTGCTCAACATAGACTTCCTCAGCCAGTTCACCATTTAGAAATGGACTCTTGACATCCATCTGATAAATCAGAAAGTCATTATGAGTCAGAAGGCTAGAAAGATTCTTATTGCATCCAATCTTGAATGGCGCATAAGATTCATCAAAATCTAGTCCTTGATGCAGGTGAATCCCTTGGCAACCAACCTAGCTTTGTTTACGGTTATTTCACGGACTTCGTTCATTTTGTTTACGAAAACCCACTTGGTTCCGATTCGATATTCCGACAAATGGAACCCGGTTTCAATTTGTTTCTCTCAAATTGATCTAACTCTTCTTGCATTGCAGAGATCCAATCTTGATCCTTTAATGCTTCTTCTATTGTCTTTGGTTCAAATTTTGAGATGAAACATCCATAGAGACAGCTTGCTTTTTCAGCGATTGTTCTTCTAGTTCTAACTCCTTGGTCTATGGGACCAATCACATCTTTTGCATGATGATTTCTTATCCATTTCATAATGGGTTTTGAACTAGTAGGATCAATATCATTTTGATTTGAATGTGAATCAATATGATCTTGATGAGATACTTGTGCAGTATCTGAGATATCTGACATATGGGAAATGCCATGGATATCTGACACTCTTTCAGTGTTAGAGATATCTGGAACTTGCATTTCAGCAATCTCTCTTTCAGATACCTCTTCATGATGAAGGTTCTCAGTAGCCTGTTCCATTTCTGGAATTCTCATAGGAAATTCTTCATCATGTCTTAGAGTCATCTGGTTGTTACTAAGCATAGGTTGCTTTTCATCGTCAGACTCATCCTCTATTTGAATGATAGAATTGTTTCCTTCTGAGGATCCTTTTTCAGAATCTTTAATCATTAGTTCTTTGAACCTATCTGAGAGATCATCATTCAAGAGTGCTTTCTTGTTTCCTTCATAGAATACTACATGAATAGATTCTTCGATCTTTTATGTTCTTTTGTTGTAGATTCTGTAGGCTTTGCTATTAAGAGAATAACCAAGAAATACTCCTTCATTCGCCTTTGTTTGAAATGTTCTCAAGTATTCTTTTCCATTGTTAAGAACAAAACATCTGCAACCAAACACCCTTAGATGTTTGATACTAGGTGGTCTACCAATGAAAAGCTCGTACGGAGTTTTGTCATGGTGTTTGTTAATCAAACATCTATTTTGAGTGTAGCATGCTGTGTTTACAGCTTCAACCCAATAGTTTTCACTTATTTCAGTGTCAGCAAGCATTGTTCTTGCTGCTTCTTTTAGGGTCCTATTCTTTCTTTCAGCAACACCATTTTGTTGTGGTGTCCTTACAGAAGATAGTTGATGTTGTATACCTTTGCAGGTACAAAACTCTTTGATGTATTGGTTCACAAATTCGGTACCATGGTCTGTTCTGATTACAGATACCTTGTCATTTTTCATGACTTCGAGCTTATTCAGCAAGTTAGGTATCTCAACCCTTGCATCAGATTTGTGTTTGAGAAAGACAACCCAAGTGAATCTTGAGTAATCATGAACAACAACCAGACCATACTTCTTTCCTGCATAACTAGTTACTGAGGATTCAAACAAATCCATATGTAACAATTGCAGTGGCCTTTCACTTGAATGTCTAGTCATAGACTGGAAAGATGTTTTGGATTGTTTTCCCATTTGGCAAGCTGAGCATACACCTTCTTTTCTACATGCCATTTTGGGTAAACCAACCACCAACTCTTTCTTGGCTAGCTTATTCAGAGTTTTGAAATTCAAGTGACTCATTCTTTTATGCCATAGCCAATTTTCTTGATGTGGCAGATTGACTCACCATGAGACATTCTTGGTTTAGCAGATGCCCAATCAAGAACATAAAGATTTCCTTACGCCTTGCAACCAAGTATGCTGCTTTGACTCATTGTCAATCACTTTACATAGTTTTGACTTGATCTTGACAGTGTACCCTTTGTCTACTAGTTGACTCATGCTTAGGAGATTATATTTCAATCCCTTTACATGAAGTACTTCAGAGATTGTGAGGGCTCCGAATTTCAAATTGCCAAAACTTATGGTTGGATTTTCATCTCCTCCAGCAAACCTGATAATTGGTCCATCATTGCACTTTTTGTAGTTAATCAGATTTGCTTTGTCTCCTGTCATGTGCTTCTCACATCCACTATCAAAATGCCACTTTGAGTTAGTCTTTAGAGTGTTCTGCACAAAACAGGAAACAGGAGATTAGGTTCTCATACCAACAATGGAACTATTTGGACTAAAGAATCTTCCAGTAGGAATCCATTTTTGAATGAATTTCTTAGGAACATTATTTTGTCTAATAGGAACATAAGGAGGAATTTTAGTTAAATGATTGGTATCATTGTTGTTAAGAACTATTTTCTTCCTTGGTGTGTTCCTATGTGCTCCATTTGGTGCTTTCTGATACCTGCCAGATTTCTGAGTCTGCTTTCCAGCAAACTTAGCTTTCCTAGCCAGATTTCTTCTAGCCTTGGCATTCAGATTTTCAGTGGCTTGATTTATCTTCCACTTCTGATAATTGCTGTGAGCAATTCTAGCATTTAACCATCGTTCTTGCTCTTGTTTGTATTCGCGAGCAAGTTGTTTCCCGATGGCTTTATAGACAATACCATTCCGAGCACCTGATGCTGTCTGAGATCTCTTCTCAGCAGCTTTGCTAGTCTCTGGATGATCAATTTTCTTTCTAGAAAACGTGACATAAGAAAATTTGCCAGCTCCTGCAATTTTTCCTTTTTGAGAGACATAGTACTGTGGGTGATTGCACTTCTCAGTGTTATGTTTCTTTTCAGAGACATTTTCCACAGATTTCTTTTGGACTTGTTTTTCCCACAAAGGCTTGGTCGCAACTGCCTTTCCTTTGTCAGCAATCTTAGCTTTCTGACCGATGCTATAGATTGTTTGGGAATCACCTTGCTGAGCACTGACGAATGTTAGTTCTTTATTACTCTTATTCAGAGTGGTGGAACTATCTGTGTGTGTGTCTAGCCCAAGTCCTTTCTTTTCTGAAGGATCTCTTAAATAAGATTGTACTTTAGTAAGAGTGTTACTAGCTTTGGCATAAGATTGAAAAGATAGTTCTTTCTTTTTGAGTTCATTCTCAGAAAGAAGACCTTCACATTTATTTTGAAGATTGTCCATTGCTTCTTTATGTGACTTTTCGGTCTCAGATATCTGAGCCTTGAGAAATGCATTTTCAACATCCTTTTTCTCAGATATCTTGATTAATTGAGAATTTTCTTTTGCAAGAGAATTCTTTTCTTCTTCGAATTTTTCGGCTCTAGCTCGGAACATTAGAAATTCTCTTTTGTAAAGATCAAGTTCTTTTCTGAGATTTTCCAGTTCTTTGATTCCTTCTTCATCACTTTCATAAGTATAACAGGAAGTATGTGTTACCTCATCAACCATTAGACAAGGTTCAAAGTTGGAGATATCGGGGAAGATTTCTTCAGCCATTCCACACACTTCTTTCTTCTTTTGACCAAAGTCAATTACTTCATGAGAAACACCGCATATTTCTGGGGAAGGCAGTGTGGAATCATCTGAATCCTCATCCTCAGAATCAGACTCAATATCTAGAGCATCCAGTTGAAGTTGAATCTTTTTCCTTTCTTCAGTGAGCATAGCTTTTTGACTTCTTTTGAAGATTCTTCTATCTTTCTTGTCACCTGTCTTAAGTTTGTTGAAGGCAGGACAATCCTTCTTGAAATGACCAGGTTTCTGACAATAGAAACATATATCATTTCCGATTTACCTTCCTCGATTTTGATGCCTTTTGAGCTGGCTTGTTCAGCGAGCTTTGCATATTTTTGTACTGGTGATAGTTTGAGCCTAGATGCTTTTTCAGCTTCTCTTTGGCTTTTCTTCTCTCAATTTCTTGACTGACATATTTTCCCATTTGCTTTACAGCAAGAGCATCCTCAGTCACCTCCTTGCCTTTCTTCTTTTCAGAAGTTCCTTGAGCAACTAGAGTAACATTCTGCAACTTCTCAGTTGTTTGTTCTCTTTGAGTTGTCTCATAGTCAACGGTGGCAAGGTGAGAGAAAAGTTCCACTGGAGTGATATCTGGAATTCCTTGGTTAAAGTGGAAATGTAGCGGGAATCTATTATATTTTGAATCTCTACAGTTGTTGAGTGTGCTAATTGGTGGAATTCAAAGCCACGTGGTAGAGATTGTGGTTCGGTCCTATACTAGTTGATCGGATTTATACTAATTGCATGCGTGCGACGTATAAGCAAAATTGTAACTTGTGAATTTGACTTGAGAATTTAGGTCTAAGATAACTTATGGAAGGTTTATTGCGAGAGAATCTTGAGTTGTTGACCTGTGCCAATTGGTGGGATTCAATCGACTTTATATCTAAAGCCATGAGGTAGAGGTTTGGTTCGATCCTATACTAGTTGATCAGATTTATACTAATTGCTCGCGTCTGCACACGTGCGGCGTATGAAGCGAAATTGTAACTTGTGAATTCGACTTAAGAATTTAGGTCCTGAATAACTTTATGGAAGGTTTATTGCGAGAGAATCTTGAGTTGTTTACTTATGCCAATTGGCGAGATTCAATCGATTTCATATACTTAAAACCACTTAGAAGATCAAACTCGCAAGAAAAATTATGTCAACCAAAGATCACAAACTTTCGTCAACGATGCTTTCATTATGTGTAAAGGAACACTGGGATCACAAATTTTCATCAATGATGCTCTCACCGATTCTCAATTTAATAATCCCACCACGATAAAAAAAAAGAACTCAAATACGCACCGAGAAGCCGAGTCCCTCCCCGTAAGAGATTGATCCCGATAAACTTAGATCATGGACCCGAATGATATTGCATCGAAAGGAATTGATGATATCCGTAAGTTTCCGGGTAAAAGAGATATTTCTCCAATATATATTTTCACGGGAAGTTTTATATATCATTTTTAGTGAAAGTTCATATGATCGTGTTTTCTAACTAAATCTTAAATCATATATGTGGAGAATATATTTGAATCTGGTTTGGACGAGTGTGATGAAATACGGGGTTTCAAAGGGCTAAGATTAAAGTGACAGATAGGAGGGAAAAGTCATTTATATAACAACTACACCGGCGAAATATGGGGTTTCGAAGGTATTCCATTAGGGAAGATTCAAAACTGCAAGCTATTTATCCCCATGCTATCTCATTCCGTTGCAGAAAGTGCATGTGCATCAATTTCGTCTCATGTGGGGTTTGTCGTGTTTTTAATTGAGAAAGTGATCTCCAAGCCATTTTATGGATTAGTCATGTGGGCCCCACACACCAGATTTATGGTTTCCATGTATATACGTGTATCTCTATTAGAAGAATAAATGTCACTAATTACTAAAAGTTTACCGTAGGTGAAAGAGTAATAAATGCATGTAATCTGCTGATCATTGGAGGATAAATGTGTGGACTGAAAATTAACCATGTGGTCGTAGGTACTCCTCCTAGAATATTATTTGTGATACATAAGCTAAAAGGGTTTAAAAAAATGCAAAACCAAAGGAGGAATTGATTGAAACTCCATTCGTTTGGCCACGACAACGTGATGATCTAGCCAAGGATGTTAGTAATGCGTTGATTACTAAAATTTGTCTTGAGGTGAAAGAGTAATTAATACACTAGTATGGTGATTGAGGCATAAATATGTGGAACAATGTGGGTATATGCCCACCCCCCCAAATCTAGAGGGCTAGGGCATGCTTCGATGAGACATGTTCATGTTCTGGCAGATTTTGGTTGGGTTTTGGTGAATGATTGCATAAAAATGTATAGTTTCATCTTAATTGTTTTTAGCATTTCTAGATGAACTTTCTGCAGGGTTTACCACACTTGAATGGAAACTGTTGATAAGTATAAATAGAGCATTGGAATGCATCTCCTTAAAAAAACAACACACTCTATTTCTTTTCCATGTTGTCTCTACTCTTCTACACTCAACCATATCCAAAGTACGTGCTAAAACTTCGGTAATTGATGCTCTTTTATTGTCTAAGGGTGGTTTTATTCTTGGAGAGAATTGTCCATAATCCTATAAGCACCACGAGCGGGACAATTATGCCTTATTGAGAGATGTTGAATTATCGACTCCATTTGCCTTACTCTACTCAATCAGATATCCATCCATGCACTCTCCCCACACACTATTCCAAACAAGTACTAAATTCAATCATTAGTACATTCATTTGTAGATCATTTGATTCTCTCTCTTTCTTTTTGTTTTTTTCAGATACATTCGACTTCTAAACATCTATGGTATCAAACATAACTCAACATATTAATTTTTTATATGGGAGTTCGAGGAATTACATTGTTGGTATATTGTAGTTTAATCTATAATTTACAATGCCTTGGATTTGTGAATTTTTTTATTAAATTTGAAATGATATTAATATTACCTAAACTATCATAACAAACCATGTAAGCAAAAAATAAACACACAAAATTAAAACAATCCAATGGTCAAACGTTTCATCCCAGTGCAATAAAATTCAAAACAAAAGTTTAAAATCAAGACAACATCTTCATTTAGAAAAAGAAAACTTCCTCTTCTCTTTAAACAATATTTCATTCCACATATATATTCACGGCTGGAACCTCACTTCCTTCCCCTTCCACCTCATCGTTAGTGAACGGTAAAATGAAGCGGATTCCCCACGCAGGAGGTTGCACTTCCTCTTCCTCAACCGGCATGCTAAACCTGTGAACCGGGCACTCACCTCTAATCGCCAACCACTTCCGGATACACTCTGCACAGAATTGATGCTTACATGGCATCTCTTTCACATTGGTTGCTCCAACCTCAAACTCAATCCAACAAATGGGACACTCATTGCCTTGATCCACAACCTTGACCTGAGGCAAGTTGTCAATCGACTCCTTTGTTGCCCGTGTATGGCCTTCACTGGGCCTTGTGTTTGGAGGGTATCCGACGATGTTGATGTCTCGGGAATTAGTGTTTCTGGCATCCTGAAGGACTACAGGGAGGAGTAAGGTGGCCCTTCGCATTTGTTCTTCCAGCCTTGACATTTTTTTCTTGCTTGTTTGTAATTTGTTTTGTTTGTAAGAAAGAGTGATGAGATAATTTGTTTCGTGGGGTTTAAATAGGGTGGTGGTGGGTGTTTGTAACATAAAAAAAAGGATTTGTTAATTATTATATAAAGATTTAGTTGGACTTTGTGACTAGAATTTACAAATTTTATTAAAGTGGATTTACCTTTTTTAAAGCCCTGTTCTTTTTTCTGAAATGTATGTTTATCAATGTAGATTGCTTCTTATGAAAAATGGAGATTTTCTTTTATGTGGGTGTTAGTGAGAGATTTTTTAATTAATCATTTCCTTTTTCTTCTATTTATGATATATTCCTATTATCTAATTTGTGATGTTTGTAATAATGACTTTTGTTTGAAATTTTATAAAGTACAA
Source organism: Plantago major (assembly GCA_026545765.1). NCBI lineage: Eukaryota > Viridiplantae > Streptophyta > Magnoliopsida > Lamiales > Plantaginaceae > Plantago > Plantago major. The sequence goes on from CM048840.1 coordinate 107,193,692, forward strand.
TAAGTTGTATAGAATAAAAATCATATTAGATGTTTTTAGAAAATACTTATGTGACTTTAGAAGCTCAAGCGAATAGTAGCTAACTAGCTGAAAATAGAGGTTGGAGTTTGTGAATTGTTCAATTATTATGATTTAACATAATTGAAAATTGTAGTGCGATGTTGTTTAATTTTCGCTACTCAAATTAATAGTTCAATCTTATTTTAGTTGCTTAACTAGTTGTGTTATCAAATTTTGTATGTGGATGCGAGATAGATGTTTAACTCCGTAACTGTAAAGTAGAATCTCCTAAATAATGAATTAGTGAATTTAATGTCGAGGTTTAAATTCAGGATAAATTCACGGAAAGCAATTCTCTTGATCATATTTTGTCATTGACATATCCCAACTGGCAGGGTTCGGTTTCGTATAAAAACCACGTGGAAGATCAAACTCAATGACTTTGTAAACATAAATTTAACTCATGATCGCATCATTCGCTAGTGATTTTTTCATATAGTGCAATGGAACCCTAAGATCACAACTTCATTACTAGAACTTCCAATAATTCTCAAATTCATACAATACAATCATGATTATATTAAGGGAAGTTAGTCACTCAACGTTATATTCTTGATAATTTTGCCTTGTTGACCCGTGCTGATTTGTATGATTTAGTGAGTTTATATCTAAGATGGAATATTAAATTCAATGACATTGTATAACCTTCCGTCAACTTGCTTTTTGTTGAGTGTAAAGGAACCCTAAAATGACCACTCCGTTTGTGGCGCTTTAAACTATTCCTAAACTCAAACCATGCTCCCCCCTCCCATGTGATCAATTTTAGAAAGGTTTAGTATGAATAACTAAGTTTTCACGTTGTTGCTCTGGGCCAATTGGTGAGATTCATTCAGTTCAAATCTAAAGTCACGTAGAGTATCAAACTCAAATGATCTGTAAGAGAATTAAAGTAACATGAAGTTCGTTGTCTTTCGACAATAGTGCTTTCATTGAGTATAGAGTAAACCTAGGATCACAACTCATTTGTGTTTCTTTCATTTGATTGTCGAATTGAAATAATATCACCATTCATATAAGGTAAAGTCACCTCAAGATCACAATCATTGACATTGTAGAGAATGGTATAGTCACCTCAAGATCGCAATCTTTCATCAACTATGCTTTCAATAAGTGTAAGTGATCGTAATATCACAATTCACAACCTCATTAATTAGTGTAGTTTTCGTTGATAGTCAAACTCAACAATGCCATCCTGAAGATTTGAAGGAAGTTTGATTACGGAAATCTATTCACTTAAGAATTTTGCATCATTGACTTGTGCCAACTATATACGTATGATTTACAAGTACATATAAATTTTCTCCAATATACATATCTCCATAGGTGGTTTTGTCTAAACGATTTATCAGAAAGAATGAAATGACACTAGAAAATTTACCATGTGTTTCCTAAATATAAAATCACAAAATTTTCTTTTCAAACATTCGAAGCAAATGTTTTACTCATTTTGACGAATTGTTTTGATATTTTCCTCATTGTCGTAGAATGTCACAACTACGACCCGATGGGAATCTTACCACAGACCGAAGTCACTCTTAGCCAACGAATCTGTCTTGAGACAAATGTTCAAAAGTTGAAACATCATATGGGCGTCACCTAGTAAGGTTTGGAGATGAACTGAACTAACTCTCCTATCACAAGCAACTACTTCCTCCGTGTTGGTCCAGATAACGGCAAAGTAAAAGACTGGGGGGGGGGGGGGATGAATAGTCTTTTAAAATTTTTGTCGATAAGCACAGTTTCTCAGATATCTGTGAAGATATCTGATACTTAATTTCAGAGAGCGGAAGACTTTTCTAAGATAAGTGCACGTGTTCAGCAAGATAAGTGTAAGTACTTTTGCAACTTAAGTAAAACAAGTAATAATCTGCAGAGAGTAAATAACACACGTCTTTTTATAGTGGTATCTGAAGGTGGCGTAATCCTTCAACTAATCCACTTCGGTCTTTCTCAGACCTAGAATCCACTAAGATAAATGAGGTAACCTTACAGATATCTTTTCTTGATTCCTAACTACACTAGGTTCCCAACCAAGTGTTCCCCCTGAGTTATTCCCCGACTTTCACAGCCAAGTACTTCCTGTACTCAGAAACCTTTTGAGCTGTTCCTTAGTTTCCCAAACTAAGTACTTCCTGTGATCAATAACCTTGGAGTTATTCCTTAGTTTCCCAAACTAAGTACTTCCTGTACTCCACGCCGAATATGGTGTTGGTTTTAGGTTTGTTTGTCAGGTGAGCTTCTTAAATAACTTATTCAGTTATTCAGATAGCTCTATGAATCAAGTATACTTAATACACTTTGCAATGTATGGTATCTTGTTCTCTGCTGGCCCAAGTCTATTGCAAGTGTTCCAGAGAATGATTCTTAGATATGAAATCTTAGTTCAACTCCTTCACAGATAACAATGCTCGTTTAAGGATCATGACACTTAGAACTTTTGTGTTACTTAGAATCAAGAGCTTTGGTCGCAACAGAAAGCTTGAAGGTAAGTAATTTGCTTGAGAGAGCTTATGTGAGTATTCAATATAAGTTCAGTGATCTAAGGTGTTCAGTGTGTATTCTCAAGCATTCTAAGTGTTGATATTTATAGATGAATTTGAGTGCCGTTTGAATAGTATCCGTTAGGTTTAAATCAAATTCAAACTATTTATATCTGAGTATAGTACTGTAGCAGGTTTGTCTTCTTCTTCAGAAGCTACAGCTTTTGTTCAGACATTTCTGTCTGCGCATTTAATGCATTGTACTATACTTTGTCCTGTAGTGCCAACGGAACTATGCGTGGTCTCAGAGATCTTTATACAATCCGAGTTTTCTGAGACTTTGCATGTTCTTTTCCATCGATTATCACAACTCCAGATACCATTTGTTGAAACAACTTTGTTATAATATATTTCTTTTTCAGAAGCATATTTTATGTCCAAGGTATCTGAGTGTAGATATCTGTGGGCACTTTCCTCGTCTCAGAAACCTTTTATTCTCAGATATCTTTTGCAACACGTGTTTCGAAACACTTGTTTCGTCAAGATATCTGGACATAGGTATCTGAAAAACCCTTGTCTTCAGCAATCTTGTGCAGTCTTCAAATCTTCAAATCCGTTGAACTTTTCCTGCTCGATGTCTTCTTCTTGGTCTTCTTCAGAAAATAAAAATTACATTTCGAGACCTAACATCCTATACAAGATGAGCTAGACTATCATACTTAGTGAGTTTCCTCTTTTACAGTGTTCAAGTGAACTAAGAGTACTAATCACCTTTCTGAGCTAAGATAAGTCATTAGGTTGCTGATCAAAATCTAAACAGATATTCCTAACTCTCTGCCTCGTCCAAAGTTCCCCATTGTGCCATTTTTGTCGTCCCACTCAAAGCTCCCCCTTTCCATTTTGGAAATTCTCTATACCCGAATTTACTAATAACCTCACACTATACTCATATTTACAATTTTACTAACCCACTATCTCCTTTTTAATCATTCTTTATTATTTCTTCATTTAAACTATACCCAACTTTCCACTTTATCAACTCATTATCAATTTGTATTCATTCTTTATTACTTTATCATTTAAAATAAATCCAACCATCCGTTCATACTTATTTTGTTGACTAAAAGCCAAATGGAAAACATGGAATGGGACGGAGGAAGTAGTAGACAAAATCGTAGATTTTCGGATAGTTGGTCCCCTTCGAAAATTTACATATAGGTAACATCAATTATCATCAGTGAGTTACGTATTTGATTTGTTGTCACCTACCTAACCTCCTCACCATTAAATCATACTCGACTTGTGAATGAAGGTAAAGCCGATTAACCACTTTAGTTTTTATACAACATGATCAAAGCAAGAGGATTAGCTTAGAAGAAAAAGAAATTCATATCATACTTATAAAACCATTATTCCGCACAATTCTTGTGCTATTCTATGTGAAATTGGTTTATCCTAACCCATCATTAACTGAGGTACCATGTTGACGTATCAAGAATTGAGAATGGAACAAAAAAGAAACCTAGGAAAGAGAAAGAAAGCTCACATAAGATACTTTCCCACTAGAATTAAAATTTCTTTATTCATTCATTGATTTATCAAACACTTGCTATAATTATCCCACTTTCACATATAAACTAAAAACAACAAAATAAGGGTCCAGTCAATGTTTTCTATGTCCATGTCTAGGCTCTCAATCTCACTACCTGCCACCACTTCTACCACCTCATTGTTAGCCGCCACTCCACCACGAACATCGATGAGTACAACCAAACGAACCTTCCACCTACCCAACTGCGTTTCTTGACCTTGCATCTGAATCTCCTCAACCGACATGCAAAACCTGCAAACAGGACACACGCCTCGAATCCTCAACCACTTTCTGATGTACTCCTCACAAAACTGATGCTTACATGGCATTTCCTTCACAATTGTTGATCCACCTCCAAACTCGACCAAACATATTGCACATTCCATGCACGGATCCACCACCTCAACCTGAGGCAAGTTATTAATGGATTCATTCTTAGCTGGTGGATGGCCTTCTCCCGATCCCATGATTGTTTCAATGTCAGCCCTGCTTCCACCGATTACGGTGACAACATTGGTGCGTTGGTTGATAATGACTGAGATTTTTTTTTACTGTAGTGTTTCTAGCTTCAGCCATGTTCACGAGTAGAGGGAAGAGGAATGATGTGGCGCTTCGGGCTAGTTCTTTCGGTGACTCCGATGTTACGTCGGAATTAGGGTGTGATCGTGACATTTTTGAAGTGCCTTGCTTGTTTGTAAATTTTTTGTTTGTAGGAAAGAGTGAAGATAGAATCTGAACTTTGGGGTTTATAAAGGGTGCTTTTAGGTGCACAATAGAAGAATTGGAATCTTGAATTAAATTGTAATTATGTTTTTTAGACATTGTTGCTTAAAATTTGGAAATCTTATATAAGAGAAATTAGTTTTTTACCTCACTTTTTTTCCCTTTCATTTTAAAGATAAATGATGATTAATGTAGGTTGCTTCTGATGAAGAATGGACATTTTATTTTATGTGGGTGTGAAGAAGAGATTTTTGAAACTATAATTATATATATATTCTAATTTGTGGTACTCTTAATAATGACTTATAGGTATATGGTGAATGGCAAACCCACTAGGATCATGATTTGCATGACCACTGTGTCTTATAGCTATATGGTGAATGGCAAACCCACTAGGATTCTTAAAGTACGGCGAGGACTTAGACAGGGAGATCCACTATCTCCATTGCTATTCGTTCTAGTCATGGAATATATGCACAGAGTTCTGCAGGGTTTAAAAAGTGTACCGGACTTCAACTTTCATGCTAAGTGTGAGAAGTTAAACATTATCAACCTGAGCTTTGCGGACGATTTGCTTTTATTCTACAGGCTTGCGTATAAACCCAGCAAAATGCCATATATTCTTTGGAGCTGTTCCGGATAATGCACAGGAAGGGATAAGGCAGGCTACGAATTTTGGAGTAGGTAGCTTGCCGTTTCGGTATCTTGGAGTACCCCTTACAAGTAAGAAACTCACTATTACCCAATGCCAACCCTTGATTGATAAGCTTGTGGCTAGGATACGTCATTGGAGTGCAAAATTGTTGAGCTATGGGGGACGGCTACAACTAATAAACAGTGTGCTCTTTGCTGTTACGAATTACTGGCTCTAGTGTTTCCCACTGCCTAAAGGCGTTCTCCATTCTATTGAGTCTATCTGCAAAACTTTCATCTGGTCTAATAGCGAAACAATCACTAGGAAATCCCCGGTGGCTTGGAAAAAGGTATGCCTACCTAGGAAGCAAGGAGGGTTACAGGTAATCGATCTAAGCTTGTGGAGCAAAGCTTGCTTACTCAAGCTGCTTTGGAATTTATGTGGAAAACAAGATAGTCTCTGGGTGAAATGGATTCATATATATTATTTACCTCGAGATCAGATTCTCACACATCCAGTACCTCTGACTAGCTCCTGGATCATGAAAGGAATCCTCAAATGCAGATCACTAATCCCTAACAACAGAGCATGGACGAATATGCAAATACTACCAAAGTACAAGACTAGTATGATGTATATTACATTAAAAGGTGACCCACCGGAGGTATATTGGTATGCTTTAATGCGTGGAATTCTTGCTCGACCACGGGCACATATGGTCACTTGGCTAGCTTGTCACGGACGGCTGCCCACGAGAGACAGGTTCTGTCGATTTGGTCAGTTAGGAATATCTGTTTAGATTTTGATCAGCAACCTAATGACTTATCTTAGCACAGAAAGGTGGTTAGTACTCTTGGTTCACTTGAACACTGTAAAAGAGGAAAATCACTAAGTATGTTAGTCTAGCAAATCTTGTATAGGATGTTAGGTCTCTGAATGTAATTTTTATATCTTTGAAAAAGACCAAGAAGAAGGCATCCAACATGAGAGTTCAACAAATTTTGAAGTTTTGAAGACTGCATAAGATTGCTGAAGACGAAGGTTATCAGATACCTATGTCCAGATATCTTCGATATATAAGTGTTTCTCAATAAATAAGTTTTGCAAAAAGATATCTGAGAACACAAGGTTTCTGAACAAGGAAAAGTGCCCACATATATATACACTCAGATATCTTGGATAAAACTATGTTTCTGGGAAACAATGTTTCAACAGGTATCTGGAGATGTGAAGGTTTCTGGAAAGGGACATGCAATGCTTCAGAAAGCGTGCATAGTTCCGTTGGTACTACAGGACAAAAATAGTACGATGCAATAAATGCACAGACAGAGACAACTGAACTAAAGATGAAATCTCTGAAAAGAGACAACGTCTTCTGCAGTACTATTTACAGATATCAATAGTTTGAATTTCATTAAGTCTAACGGATACTATTCAAATGGCATGATTTTCAACTATAAATATCAACACTTAGAATGCTTGAACACACACACTGAACACGCTAAGAACTTATATCGACGAACTCATTCAAGCATACAAGCCTTCAACCTACTTACTCTTTAGCTTACATTTGAGACTAAGCTCTTGAATTCTAAGTATCACGAAAGTTCTAAGTGTCCTGATCCTTAACAAGCATTGCTATATGTGAAAGAGTTGAATCAAAAGATCAAGTATCTAAGTTTCATTCTCTAGAACATTTAACATATATAGACTTGGGTCAGTAACGAACACACCACACATTGTAAAGTGTGTTAAGTGATTCTTGTTCTATCAAGTATTCTTACTTTACTGAGAAAGTTATAAAAACTACTCACCTGACAAACTACCTTAACCAACACCTTAAACGGCCTGGAGTACATGAAGTACTTAGTTTGGGAAACTAAGGAATAACTCCAAGGTTACTGAGCATAGGAAGTACTTAGTTTGGGAAACTAAGGAATAGCTCAAAGGTTTCTGAGTATAGGAAGTACTTGGCTGAGAAAGCCGGTGAATAACTCAGGGGGAACACTTGGTTGGGAACCTAGTGTATTTAGGAATCGAGAGAAGATATCTGTAAGGTGAACTCAATTATCTGTCTTAGTGGATTCTAGGTCTGAGAAAGGCCGAAGTGGATTAGTTGAAGGATTACGCCACCTTCAGATACCACTATAAAGATCAGTGTTATTTACTTTCTGCAATTTATTACTTGCTTTATTTACCTTGCTGAGTATTTACACATATCTTGCTGAGCACGTGCACTTATCACAGAAAAGTCTTCCGCTCTCTGAAATTAAGTATCAGATATCTTCACAGATATCTGAGAAATTGTGTTTATCGACAAAAGTTGTAAAAGACTATTCACCCCCCTGTAGTCTTTTTCCTTTGCCGTTATCTGGACCAACAAGTGGTATCAGAGCAGGAGGTTCCCAAGCCTTTTGCACTGAACCTAGATCACAGATAAGTGCCCACTAACTGGTTTTTACCTACACTTGATTTTTCTGTTTAGTGTGTTTGCTGCAGGATGTCTTTAAGTGACACTCCAATTCTCAAGCCAGAGAATTATGAGAAATGGAAGAACAACATGATGCTCCACCTAGAAGCCATCAGTGACGAAATGATCGAAGTAATAAAGAATGGCCCCATAGTCATTCAACAACTCAAGCAGGTCATGGAGGTTTCTAATGGTAGAGACAGAGTTCCCACTGATGAAGAACCAAGTGGTGGTTCATCACAAACAGGTGCTTCAACCAGTGGAAGACCTACTGGTCAAATTGTTTATGAGCCAAAGTCCAGAGAGCTCTGGACAACGGAAGATGCCAAGAGAAATCGACTAGATGGCCAGGCTTGCAATATCATCATACGTTCCACTCCAGAGCACATACAGCGTAAACTGTGGGGTGCAAAAACGGCGAAAGTGGCTTGGCAACTGATTGAAGAAATCTATGCCGGCATTGAGAAAACAAAGGAAAATAAGTTCGAAGTTTTGAAGCTTAAATTCCAAAAATTTAAACAAGGTCCCACTGAGACTCTTGAAGAACTAGATTTCCGATTTACAACACTGATGAGTGAAATATGGCTGCACTTGGTGAAAGTGAGAGATACTCTAACTCTGAAAAGGTTAAGACTATCGTGAGAAGCTTGAATCAAAACTGGGAACACACTCAGTATTTTTATTTCAACCAAGGAATGCCAAATATCACTCCAGTAGGACTCTTGTCCCACTTAGCTACTGTCAACTATGAAACTACTCAGAGAGAACAAACAATTGCTGAGAAAGTTCACAATGTTGCTTTAGTAACACAAGGTACTTCTGAAAAGAAGGATACCAAGGAAATGACTGAGGAAGATGCTCTTGTCAGAAGCAAATGAGAAAATATGTCAGTCGGGAGATTGAGAGAAGAAAAGCCAAAGAGAAGCTGAAAAAGCATCTAGGCTCAAACTATCACCAGTACAAGAATATGCAGCTGTCAAGCTCGCTGAACAAACCGGCTCAGCAAGCATCTAGTACTGAGGAAGCAGAAATCGGAAACGATATCTGTTTCTATTGTCAGAAACCTGGTCATTTTAAAAGAGACTGTCCTGTTTTCAATAAGCTAAAGACTGGTGACAAGAAAGATAGAAGAAACTTCAAGAGAGGTCAGAGAGCTTTGCTCACTGAAGAAAGGAAAAAGATTCAAATCCAACTGGATGCTCTCGACATTGAGTCAGAATCTGAGGAAGAAGACTCAGATGACTCCAAACTACCTTCTCCAGAATTATGTGGCATCACTCATGAACTAGTTGACTTTGGTCAAAAGAAAAGGGAATTATGTGGGGTTGCTGAGGAGATCTATCCAGATTGCTCCAACATTGAGCCTTGCCTAATGGCTGACGAGGTAACCAACATTTCTCAATTCATAAATTATGAGAGTGGTGAGGAAGAAATCAGAGATTTAGAATATTTCAGAAGAGAACTTGATCTCTACAAGAGAGAATTTCTAATGATCCGAACTAGAGCCAACATTCTTGAAGAAGAAAAGAATTCTCTTGAGAAGGAAAATTCACAATTACTCAAAGTATCTGAGAAAAAGGATGCTGAAAATGAATTTCTCAAAGCACATATATCTGAAACGGAGAAGTTACACAGAAAGGCAATGGATATACTCCAAAAGGAAAATAAAGATCTTCTTTCTGAAAATGAGGAACTCAAGAAGAAAGAACTATCTTTTCAATCCTATGCCAAAGCTAGTGACACTCTTACTAACGTGCACTCTTATTTAAGAGACCCTTCAGAAAAGGGAGGACTTGGGCTGGACACACAAACAAATAGCTCTACTACTCTGAATAAGAGTGACGAAAGAATAACGTTTGTTAGTGCTCAGCAAAATGGTTCTCAAATAACCTACAACATTTGTCAGAAAGCTAAGGTTGTTGACAAAGGAAAGGCAGTCGCGATCAAACCTTTGTGGGAAAAACAAGTCCAAAAGAAAACTGTTGGGAATATTTATGTAAAGAAACATAACACTGAAAAGTGTAATCACCCACAGTGCTATGTCTCTCAGAAAGGAAAAATTGCAGGAGCAGGCAAATTTTCTAACATCACGTTTTCTGGAAAGAAAGACGTTCCAGAGACTAGCAAAGCTACTGAGAAAAGAACTCGAGCGACACCGGTGCTCGAAATGGCATTGGCTATAAAGCCATCGGGAAACAACTCGCTCATGAGTATAAACAAGAGCAAGAACGATGGATAAAAGCCAGGATTGCGCATAGCAATCATCAGAAGTGGAAGAAAGAACAGGTTACGACCACTCTGAATGCCAAGGCTAGAAGAAGTCTGGCAAGGAAAGCTAAGTTTGTTGAAAAGCAGACTCAACAATCTGACAGGTATCTGAAAGCACCACGAGGAGCACCAAGGAACACACCAAGAAGGAAAATAGCTTTAAATGATAATGACACTAATCATATAATTCCTCCTTATGTTCCAACAAGACAAAAGAATACCCCAAGGAAGTTCATTCAGAAATGGATTCCTACAGGGAGATTCTTTAGTCCAGAAGGTTCCATTATTGGAATGAGAGCCTAACTCCATGTTTCCTGTCTTGTGCAGAACACTCTGAGGAAGAACCCGAAGTGGCATTTTTATAGTGGATGTGGGAAGCACATGACAGGAGACAAAGAAAATCTGATTAACTACAGAAAATGCGATAAAGGACCAATTATTAGATTTGCTGGAGGAGATGAAAATCCAACCATAGGTTTTGGAAATCTGAAGTTTGGAGCTCTTACAATATCTGAAGTACTACATGTAAAGGGATTGAAATATAATCTCCTAAGAATGAGTCAATTGGTAGACAAAGGGTACACTGTTAAGATCAAGTCAAAACTATGCAAAGTAATTGACAATGAGTCAAAGCAGACAGTCTTGGTTGCTAGGCGAAAAGGAAATCTTTATGTTGCTGACTGGGCATCTGCCACAACTGAAGAATATCTCATGATGAGTCAATCTAGCCACACTGAAGAAAATTGGCTATGGCATAAAAGAATGAGTCACTTGAACTTCAAAACCCTGAACAAGCTAGCCAAGAAAGAATTGGTGGTTGGTTTACCTAAAATGGTATATAGAAAAGATGGTATATGCTCAGCTTGCCAAATGGGAAAACAATCCAAAACATCATTCAAGTCTAAAACTAGACACTCTAGTGAAAGGCCACTGCAAATGTTACACATGGATCTTTTTGAATCCTCTGTAACTAGCTATGCAGGAAAGAAGTATGGTCTGGTTATTGTTGATGATTACTCAAGATTCACTTGGGTTGTATTTCTCAAACATAAATCTGATGCAAGGGTTGAGATACCCAACTTGCTGAATAGGCTTGAAGTCATGAAAAATGACAAGGTATCTATAATCAGAACAGACCATGGTACTGAGTTTGTGAATCGGTACATAAAAGAGTTTTGTACCTGCAAAGGTATACAACATCAACTATCTTCAGTAAGGAAACCACAACAAAATGGTGTTGCTGAAAGGAAGAATAGGACCCTAAAAGAAGCAGCAAGAACAATGCTAGCTGGCACTGAAATAAGTGAAATCTATTGGGTTGAAGCTGTTAACACAGTCTGCTACACTCAAAATAGATGTTTGATTAACAAACACACAACAAAACTCCTTATGAACTTTTGATTGGTAGACCTCCTAGTATCAAACATCTAAGGGTGTTTGGTTGCAGATGTTTTGTTCTTAACAATGGAAAAGAATACTTGAGAACATTTCAACCAAAAGCAGATGGAGTATTTCTTGGTTATTCTCTGAATAGCAAAGCCTACAGAATCTACAACAAAAGAACGCAAAAGATTGAAGAATCTATTCATGTTGTCTTCTACGAAGGAAACAAGAAAGTACTCTTGAATGAAGAACTCTCAGATAGGTTCAAAGAACTAATGATTAAAGATTCTGAAGATGAATCCTCAAAAGAAAACAACTATATCATTCACTTAGAGGATGAATCTGACGATGAAAAGCAACCATTGCTTAGTAACAACCAGATGACTCTAAGACATGATGAAGAATTTCCTATGAGAATTCCAGAAATGGAACAGGTTACTGAGAACCTTCATCATGAAGTGGTTTATGAGAATGAGATTGCTGAAAATCAAATTCCAGATATCTCTAACACTGAAAAAGTGTCAGATATCCATGGCATTTCCCATGTGCCATATATCTCAGATACTGCACAAGTATCCTATCAAGATCATATTGATTCACATTCAGATCAAAATGATATTGATCCTACTAGTTCAAAACCCATTATGAAATGGATAAGAAATCATCCTGCCAAGGATGTGATCGGTCCTTTAGACCAAGGAGTTAGAACTAGGAGAGCAATTGCTGACTCTCTTTATGGATGTTTCATCTCAAATATTGAACCTAAAACTATAGAAGGAGCATTGAAGGATCAAGATTAGATCTCTGCAATGCAAGAAGAGTTCGATCAATTTGAGAGAAACAAAGTCTGGAAACTGATTCCATTTGTTGACGGAATATCTATAATTGGAACCAAGTGGGTTTTCAGAAATAAAATGAATGAGTCTGGTGAAATAACCAGAAACAAAGCAAGGTTGGATTCCAAGGGATTCACCCAGACAGAAGGACTAGATTTTGACGAGTCATATGCTCCAGTTGCAAGATTGGACGCAATTAGACTATTTCTAGCCTTTGCAGCTCATAATGACTTTAAAGTTTATCAGATGGATGTTAAAATTGCATTCCTAAACGGAGAACTTGCTGAAGAAGTCTATGTTGAACAACCATCAGGCTTTGAGGTTTCCACAAAAAGTAGAATGGTTTATATGCTTCAGAAAGCTCTGTATGGACTGAAACAGGCTCCGAGAGCATGGTATGATACTTTAGCCAAATACTTTATGGAAAGTGGCTTCAAGAAAGGAGATGTTGATAAAACACTCTTTACTTTGAACCATAATGACTTTAAAGTTTATCAGATGGATGTTAAAATTGCATTCCTAAACGGAGAACTTGCTGAAGAAGTCTATGTTGAACAACCATCAGGCTTTGAGGTTTCCACAAAAAGTAGAATGGTTTATATGCTTCAGAAAGCTCTGTATGGACTGAAACAGGCTCCGAGAGCATGGTATGATACTTTAGCCAAATACTTTATGGAAAGTGGCTTCAAGAAAGGAGATGTTGATAAAACACTCTTTACTTTGAACCATGAAGGGAAACTACTTTTAGTTCAAGTATATGTTGATGACATTATATTTGGATCTAAAGACAAGCAACTTTGTGAAGACTTTGCTGAGCTCATGAAAAATAAATTTGAGATGAGCGTGATGGAGAATTAAATCACTTCCTAGGATTGCAAGTCAAGCAACTTAATGATGGAATATTCATTAGTTAAACAAAGTATGCAAAGGATATGCTCAACAAGTTTAATCTAAAGCCTTCTGAAAAGAATGCTAAGATACCTATGAGCATTGGAACCAAAATGACCTATACTGAATCAGACAAGAGTGTTGAAGAACACAAGTATAGGAAATTGATTGGGTCTCTACTGTACCTCACTGCAAGTAGACCTGATATTCAATATGCAGTTGGAGTGTGTGCTAGATTTCAGACAATCCAATGCAATCACACTACAACATTGCTATGGAAATATTAAGGTATGTAAAGAATACTGTAGAAGTTGGATTGTGGTATCCAAAAGATAGTGGATTGAGTTTAGTTGGCTATTCTGATGCTGACTATGCTGGATCATTGCTTGATAGAAAAAGCACCTCAGGAGCTTGTCAATTTCTTGGTGCCGGATTAATATCATGGTTCAGCAAGAAACAAAACTCAATTGCCACATCTACCACAGAGGCTGAATATATTGTTGCTGGGTGTTGTGCTTCACAGATATTGTGGATACAACAACAACTCAGAGATTATGAGATCAATGAAGAGAAAACACCGATTTTTTGTGATAACATAAGTGCTATTGCCATAACTCAGAATCCTAAGTTTCATGCAAGAACAAAGTACATTGATGCTAGACACCACTTCATTAGAGACCATGTTGAAAAAGGAAATATAGAGATACTCAAGATTGGTACTGAAGACCAATTTGTAGATATCTTTACAAAGCCTTTGCAAGAAAGCAGGTTCTTAACCTTGAGACATAGTCTTGGGTTAATGCAGCTACCAAAGGAACTGAAAAGTTCTAATCTCTGAGACAGGAACTCAGTATGATTGAGAAAGGAAAAAGAAGAGATAAGATATCTGGAACAGGAATCCAGAATATCAAAGACAAAAGGTGAAACACATAGCAAAAAGATATCTGAGATGGGTACTCAGATATCAAAGGTTAAAGGGTAAAATGGCTATTTGAAGATTTCTGAGACAGGTACTCAGATATCTAGATCACTTAGTGAGGGGGAACACAAAAGAGAAATGTGGTACAAATATATTCAGTCAACTACATCTCTGGTGTTTTGTATCTTTCCATTTTTATGTTATGTTACACACAGTCTCTGAACTGACTACATAAGTTCAAAGATTGTCCCCTAGTCACAGAAAAGAGATGTGATTCAAAAAGACTTACGCCAAATTTCATTAATTGGGCACAATTACAATTACTGATTGTGATCATTGCTGAAGAAGCAATTGTGACCCTTGATGAAATGGGCGTTTGATCTTAACACACGAGATCAATTCTCAGTAAAATAGTGGACTGTAAAAACACAGACGTGGCCCACTAAGCATTTAATGCAAAACGAATTTTACCCACGCCTATCTGCATTTGCACAGATACATATGTACGAAATCAATTTGTATGTATATGTCTGTTGAGAGTAAGATGCTATATATATATGATTTTGGCAAAAGAAATCACTTTCGCCTAATCCAACATTCACACTTTCACAGAAATAGCAAAAACCTTTCAAAGTTTTCTGCAAATCTCTGTTCTTCGCTTAGTTATTCTGCAAAGAATCACTAAACTCACACCTTAATCTCTTTCCGATTTTCAAAAACTTTCACTATTTAAAGAGATGGCTCCAAAACGTGCTTCTAACCAGAAATCCCAAGCTACTACCTCCGGTACTGCTGAAAAGCAAGCACCAGTGTTGGTTATAACAAACAAACGGTTGACTGGAGAATTCAATCCTGATCATTGGACTTCAAATCACAGGATGATTTGGGGTGGTGCCATGATTGAGGAATACCTTGTAGCTGCAATAGAAAACCAGTCGAGAAAGTTGGTACTTGATATGCTTGAAAAGGCACAAATCAAGGGCTTTCTATCTGCTCTTCCCAGTGGAGTCTCTTCACTGGATGTCCTGGAGTTTTACAACAACTCCACGATTATTTCCAAAGTCTCTGAAGGCACTGAGACAGTGTCTATCAAGACTAAAGTCCAAGACGAAATCTGTTGAGCAACGATTTTCGTGAGCTGTTTGAACTTCAAAATCTTGGAAAGGATTTTGAAATGGACACCAAGGATGAAGATCTCCTTGAGGGTGTCAAAAATCTCTACAGTGATGTGTGTGATCTTGATGACACACCCATCGACTTCAAACTTGCTGACATCAGAACCAGACATCTGTTGGTTCACTGGGATGTGTTGGCATGTATCCTTCACAGATGCTTTGATGGTCTACAAGGAGGAGCTGACCAGATAAGCCAAGAACATTGGATGATGATGTTCTTGTTGAATCAACAAAACAAAAGGCTGAAAAACCCTTTTAATTGGGGGAAGTACGCCTTCATGAAATTTGTGAAGAAAATACAAGGCTTTGAGCCTAAAATTGTTAAGGGTCTTGCTGATCCAAAAGCCACATTAAGCTATGGACTGAAGATATGCTACTTATTGGAGTGCCTTGGCATTGAGCTCAGAGAGACGGCAGACATTGCCAATAGTAACCTACTCTACAAATATGAGTATACAAACATGATGAAAAAGGTTACTGCATCTCAGAAAGGTTCTAAGAAACGAAAGACTGATGAGGTATCTGAGGGTTCCGTTGCGACCGAAAAGCCCAGAACTTCACGAAAGAAGTCTGCTAGAAAATCAGTAGACATACCCATTGTGGACGTCGACTCTTAGATATCTGCCGCAACTGCTGATGAACTCATAAATGAAGATGAACTCATCAATGCTGCTGAGACCACAGCTGATGAACACATCAATGCTGCAGAGTGCCTTGCTGATGAATTTATCAATTCTGATAAAAGTAGTGAGAAACTTCAAACACTCTCTGCAGAAGCAGCAGGGATTGTTGATAATTCAGTCCCAGATTTCGATGAGGAATCTAAAGATGAGGGGGAAGCAATAATCCCCAAGGTTGCGGAAAGAGCAACTAGTTCAAAGGTTGTTGAAGAAGCAACTGTGTCCAAGGTCACTGGACAAGACACACCATCAGAGCAAGTAACACTTAAGCATATTGAAGATGCTCTGATGAGTGGCAACTTAGTGTTGGAGGATACTGCCATTGCCTCAACACTTAAAAGTCGGTCTCAAGAAGATCTGGATAGGCCCCATACATCATCACCTTCTTCATCCAGATCAGAATCACCACACCAACCACAACAGCCAATAGTGGATGCTATTGAGATGATACTTGAGTTACAGCATGAGATACCAGCATCTTTCCTTGCTGAAGAAAATCTTGTAAAAGAACAGGTTCCCCAACTCAATGAGAGGGATCAAACTGAGGCATCTGCTCAGAATGATCAACCAGGGGAGGCAACTGAGTTGCACACTCAGGAAAGGTCTGAAGTACCTGAAACTTCAAACAAAGAAGCTGAAATGGAACAACAAGACCAAAGCATAGAAGGGTCACAAGTTCCAGAGACCAATCAGCCTGACACTGCTCAGGTAGCTGAATGGTTTAACTCTCTATTTGTGTAATTTTATGTTTATAAATCTTGTTACTTATAAAATTTTCTTTGTTACAGGCTGAATTAGAAACACAACATCAAGAGGAAGCTGCAAAGTTTGCCTCAGAATCTGAGAAGGAGGCTTCCATAGCCTCACCACTTAAGGAACAGGAGCCTGTCTCACAGGTAGAAGAAAGTTCCTTAAGATATAACATCTCAGATATGAGCTTTATACACTTGAATAATACTAAAGTGTTTGTTTCTAATAGGCTCCAACTGAGAAGAAAAAATGGAGAGACTGAAAAGTCTATCTCTTCAGAGAAGAATCCAGAGACTTCCAAGGTTTCTAAGAAACAAGTATCTGAACCTTCTATAGAGAAGGTATTTCATTCAGATGCCTATAATCTTCAAAGACAAATCTCTGATCATTTAATTTTCTCAAACTAACACTTTCTACTTACAGGTTCAAAAAGAAGTAGAAGTTGCTGGGGAATTGCCCACTCAATCCCCCCAACCAATGAAAATTGATGAGGCATCAAAGCTTTCATCACAAGAAAAACTTCCAGAGACTGCACAAGTCTCTGATAAACAAGTATTTGAGCCTCCTATTGTGGATGTAATTGACTTCTCAGATAACTAAAATTGTCTAACGTAGTTTTCTTGCTCAAATTTTCAAAGTGTTATGTTTTTAATCTCAGTTTCAAGCAGAAGGAAAGATCACTGAGGATCAGGCTTCCCAGTCTCCTCCTCATATCTAGATATCTGAGGCACCTGGAACCTCAGTAGTCAAGTCATCTGAGCCTGTCACACAGGTAACTCATATACCTTTCTACTCTAAAAGCCCAGATATCTACTAAAGTTTTGAAACTAATTCAGAACTCTTTCTTTCAGGCTCAAACAAGTGCCACTAAGGTCCCTGTTGATGAGAATAAGGACCTGCTTCCTTTCTTCAAGGAATACACTTTGCCAAAGCACCTAAAATGCTTCAAGAAATGGCAAAAGCTTCGATGCTCTGATCTATCTGAGATCATTAAGGTGACTGATCACCCCATAAGGAGAGCACGAGCCCTTGACTTGGAAAATTAGTCCATGCTATGTTCCCCACTGAACAATACTCTTTTGGAACATTAATGCATAAGGACTTCATCAAGGAAGTGGCCAGAAAGCTTATTCAAGCTTTTAACCAAGCAGATGGTTAGACCAGAATGCAGATGACATTCAATCCTACTTTGCCCCAGACTCTACAGTTCATACCCTTTGAACAAGAGGAAGTTAATGGTCAAATGGTCACTATTCTAGAAGTGATCAATTTGGTCTCTGAAGATGAAGAAGAGAAGGAGACTGATGAGAATGATTATGAAGAACCTCCTTCTGACCATCAAAAGGATGAGGATGATAAAAAGGATGATGATGATGCCCCTGCACCAGGGATAGGAGGGATTACACAAGGTAATAATACCTTAGTTGCTGAAAAGCACACTGAGAGGACATCACGAAATCCCCTCCTCCATCTCCTCAGAAATCTACCCATCCATCTCCCCAACAAAAAGACTCTACTGAACAAGTAGTTGAGCACTCTGAGGAAAACACTCAGAAAATATTGGATGCACAAGCCAGAGTTGCTCAACTCAAACAATTGTTGGAGGAAGAACAACAGCTAAATCTTCAACTGGAAGAGAAGATAGCTGAATCCAAAGCAAAGCTCCAAACTATTGAAGATCAAACAATCAAGGAAATGTAAGCTTATGCTGAGATGAAAGAACTCCAGCTTGTTGTTCAGGCAATTGCTGAAGAATTAGATACTGAGCAAGTATCTGAAGACAAGCATGATGCTAAGGCTGCATCACCAAAAGAAGTACCATCCTCCTCACTGAAAGGAAAGAAGCCCATCTCTAAGATGGTTGCTGGGCTAGAAAATATTGATGAAAATGCCCAAGAGGATGAAGATCACTGGGATGAAGACTCAGATGATAAAGAAGACGGAACCTTGGCAGAACTTGCAAATGTTCACTTGGGAGTTTCTCATTTAAAGAGAAAACTGATAGCTGCTCCTCAAAGCTTCAGTAAGAAACCAAATCTCAACTCCCATGATTACATGGCCAGATACCGGGTTCTGGCAACTCTAAGAAAGGAGTTGTCTCAACAAAATGAAGAAGTAATTGCATCAGTCCCTGCTGAAATGAAAATGTTCACTGAGTTAATCACTCAGAGAACAACAAGCTTGGTCATTGCTCAGAGAGACCTAGGCATGGTGAGGGATGATGACAATATTCTTCCTGAAAAAGCCCTCAATGAGGCTAGCTATGCTGCTGGAAAAGCAGATGCTACTCAAGGCCCACTGGCAGAGCTCATTGATAAGGAAACAGGACTTATCAAACAAAATCAGGAGCTCAAGGCTGAACTTCAGAAGTTGGTTGCTGCTTACAATTATCTACAAGGAAACTTTGAGTCACTCTCAGAATCCTTTGTGACACTGAGTCAGTCAACAATGACTAAGGGGGAAGTATATCAAGGACAAGGGAAAGGATCCAGCACTCATAAAGGAAGAGGAAACAAGAAGAAATCTTCCCAACCACTACTCAGAATCAATGAGCCCTCCTCCAGTCAGACTGTTCTACAGATAGTGGACACCATTCAGCAACTTCCTGAAAAAGGAATGACAACAAGGGCCAGGGCACAGAAACCTCCAAGGAGTACCAAGGCTCCAAGGAGAAGACAAGTAAGAGGGATTGAAGAGTCTTCTGAAGAAGAAAAAGAAGGACAAATCAAATCCCAGGGCAATGAAGAAGACTGCAAAATTTTCACAAGAATTGATCTTGATGATGATGATGAAGAGACTGATGAAGATGAAGCTCCTCTTCACAGAAAAAGAAAAAGGGTTGATAGCCTATCTAAGCCCATAGCTGCAAAGCCTTTAGTAGCTAAAACACCCTCTGGAAATACCAAGTCAATCCAGGGTGGTTCTTCAAGCAATACCCCAAGGGAGAATTCAAGAAAAAGGAGGAACAGGCTGAGAGCTGAACAAAGAAAACTTCAACTACCACTCAGGCCTGAAGAAGCCAAGATTGAGTATGTGAAGACCAACAATGACTCCTCTGTCTACAGGTGCATTAATCAGAAGAATGGCTACTGGATTCTGGAACTCAAGCACTTACTGGTAAATGAAAAGTTTCTAGAACCAATCCATAAATAACTCATGGCATGGAGAAAAGACAAGCCAATCTTGATTAACACCAACCGCATCAAAGCCTGGTTGGATTTTGAAGTAGTCAAGAGAATAGAAGCCATGAAGAAGGACCTCTCTGATGATTGTCCGTATGGAAAGCCAGATGATGTGCACAGAATTCCCAACATCACTGGAACAGGCACAAGAGCAAGACTTGCTGTGGAACCCTATGAGTCTTTCTACATGACTGAAGATCAATACAAGGGTGACATCAGATATCTGAGGATCATATATGAATACTTCAAGCTATCAGATATCAGAATTGAGCATGCCTGGAATTGGGGAAAGTATCTGTGGGTCAAACAATTTGCCAAGAAGAATCCCAGTAAAACCTACAAGGAAGTTTGTGGATTTTCCAGAAACACTGAGATGATAGTCAGGACCTTGCTCTATGACTACTCAGATGATATCAAAAGGTTTGGGGAAAGGGAATTTGCAAATTGATCCACAGATCTGCTGATGAAGATTTGAAGATTTTGAAGACTTGAAGACTAGTTTATTAGGATGTCTACTTGGAGCTTGGTTACTCCTGTTGTCCTAATTTAACTAAGTGTTTTGTATCTTGCTGACTGTGCTGTAATATGTTTTATTTACTAAGTTATCTGTGAACTTTCTTTGTAACATATCTGATGAACCTACTCTCAGATATCAATCTATAAAAAGATAACTTGTGAGCAAAGATCACACCTTGTGATTTGGTTGATGTTTACTTTCTGCACTTAATTCAAATGAATTGAAAAAGATCATAAGAAATGATTAAGTGATGGATTGTTCCCTCTTCCAAGTTGTAATAGGTTTTAAAGATAGTCATCGTTGACTGATCAAAAAGGGGGAAATTTGTTAGGAATATCTGTTTAGATTTTGATCAGCAACCTAATGACTTATCTTAGCACAGAAAGGTGGTTAGTACTCTTGGTTCACTTGAACACTGTAAAAGAGGAAAATCACTAAGTATGTTAGTCTAGCAAATCTTGTATAGGATGTTAGGTCTCTGAATGTAATTTTTATATCTTCGAAAAAGACCAAGAAGAAGGCATCCAGCAGGAGAGTTCAACAAATTTTAAAGTTTTGAAGACTGCACAAGATTGCTGAAGACGAAGGTTATCAGGTACCTATGTCTAGATATCTTTGATAAACAAGTGTTTCTCAATAAACAAGTTTTGCAAAAAGATATCTGAGAACACAAGGTTTCTAAACAAGGAAAAGTGCCCACATATATCTACACTCAGATATCCTAGATAAAACTATGTTTCTGGGAAACAATGTTTCAACAGGTATCTGGAGTTGTGAAGGTTTCTGGAAAGGGACATGCAATGCCTCAGAAAGCGTGCATAGTTCCGTTGGCACTACAGGAAAAAAATAGTACAATGCAATAAATGTGCAGACAGAGACAACTGAACTAAAGAGGAAATCTCTGAAAAGAGACAACGTCTTCTGCAGTACTAGTTACAGATATCAATAGTTTGAATTTCATTAAGCCTAACGGATACTATTCAAATGGCATGATTTTCAACTATGAATATCAACACTTAGAATGCTTGAACACACACACTGAACACGCCAAGAACTTACATCGACGAACTCATTCAAGCATACAAGCCTTAAACCTACTTACTCTTTAGCTTACAGTTGCGACTAATCTCTTGAATTCTAAGTAGCACGAAAGTTCTAAGTGTCCTGATCCTTAACAAGCATTGCTATCTGTGAAAGAGTTGAATCAAAAGAGCAAGTATCTAAGTTTCATTCTCTAAAACATTTAACATAGACTTGGGTCAGTAAAGAACATATCACCACACATTGTAAAGTGTGTTAAGTGATTCTTGTTCTATCAAGTATTCTGACATAACTGAGAAAGTTATAAAGACTACTCACCTGACAAACTACCATAACCAACACCTTAAACGGCGTGGAGTACAGGAAGTACTTAGTTTGGGAAACTAAGGAATAACTCCAAGGTTACTGAGCATAGGAAGTACTTAGTTTGGGAAACTAAGGAATAGCTCAAAAGTTTCTGAGTATAGGAAGTACTTGGCTGAGAAAGCCGGGGAATAACTCAGGGGGAACACTTGGTTGGGAACCTAGTGTATTTAGGAATCAAGAGAAGATATTTGTAAGGTGAACTCAATTATCTGTCTTAGTGGATTCTAGGTCTGAGAAAGGCCGAAGTGGATTAGTTGAAGGTGTTAGAACTTAAGATCCCGGATTGGTACTTGGAACTAGATCAACAGACAATGTTGCCAACAATGTTGTTCAACAATGTCTCAAAGAAATGAATAGCGGATGAATAATGAAACTTCTATTACCAAGCCAATATATAGAAAAATATATTAGCAACGCCTTTAGGCAAAATATCTACTGACAGGAAAAGTAGATCTAAACAACTTGGTTTAATACAATCACAAACGATTGATTAAACAACCAAAACTAGCCCTAGAAGAACCAACAGTAAAAGCTATTCTAGGTCGATGTTTGAAAGAGTTATTCCAACAATGAATACTCTTAGACAAACTCTAAAGCTAGCAGAAAACAAGAAGCCTAAACTCTTTTAATAAAATCTCGATTGATCATCAAGAAAGGCTCTCCAAAAACCAAAAACATTGCTTTGCTGAATCCTTGCATATATATACTTGAGATGTCGACCTCTTCCATCTAAGTCGAAAGGCAATAGGATCTCGGCAAAGGCAATTTTTCCTTTTACTTGTTTTCTTCAAAATGCGCATAGAAGGAAATTTCCATATTTCAATTCTTCATAAAATATATTCCTTCTTGCTTTCACCACAAGCTGTTCTTTTTCCTTAAATCAATTCTTGTTCGTTTTGTCAATACTTCCAGTCCAAGTATCCTGTCCAATGTGCTTTGTCTTCGATGTCTGCGGCAATGCTATATCTTCAATGTTATGCCAACATTAAATTCTATCCTGTCACAATGTTATACAACATTGATAATCCTGCAGCTTCACAAACAACAACAAACACAAACTTGGAACTGATTATTGAAAGACAAGATTATCAAAATATAAGTGCATACTGCACTTTCAATCTCCCCCTTAATCTTAGTCTTTCATCACAAAACACATCACAAAACAAAACAAGAGAACAGATCATAGAAACATAACTAAGAACTATTAAAGAGATCTATTCTCCCCCTTAACCAGACAACTTAAGAAATATTCAAGAGAATTTAAAATATTACAGACCCACAAAAATTATAATTGTTCAACACAGACTTCAAGAAGAATGAACTCAAGTAACTCAAGTTATCTATTCTCCCCCTTTTTGTGAGGAAAGAAAAGAAACTAGAGTATTTCTGAACTTCAGATTGTTTAAGATCTGCTCATCAAGCCCTTTGATTTGCTCCAGAATCAGCTTGTCCTGTTCAGTTAAAATACACCAGATGAGTTTCAATGTTAGGAGTCAATGTTGTCCCAACATGTAAGTCAACATTGGAATGTTGAGCTGCAACTACAGAGCTTTCTGGTGCATCAGTTTTGCCAGTAGAAAGAGGCATATTCTCCTCCACATCCATGATCACAGAAACATCAGGATCTACCCAAGGAAGATCACAGATCCTGTCATGTGTTTCCAGTAGTTGTTTGGTGACTGTGATGGACTTAAAGTTGGAATGATAGACATCATTGGCTTTGACCTCAATACCCTGCATCTGAAGAACAGCAAATATAGTGGATGGAAGAATCAAATGGCCTCTGATCCCTCTATTCTTAGAATTTTCTAGATGCTTGAGAATCCTTTCTCCCAGATTGACATTGTAACCCATTTTAATCCTGTAAAGCAACATGGCTGCCTCTTGGCTGAGCTTGTTTTATTGGAAGATGGCAGCCAGTTGTACAGGCAGATCCTGGCAAGAACAGATACTAGAGAACAACAATATTTCAGATCCAGAGTTCCAGTAGGCCAAGATTTTAATTTTCATGCAGTTAGCTCTCTTGCAATCTCATCCATAGTTACCTCCACAGGAGTCTCAATCTCATCCCTATTTCTATGCAGCACAGTATTGATATCCTTAGAAGTCAAGAAGAATACATCACCTCTCAAGTACACACAGTGATGCTTACCATGCCCTTCACTACCAAAATTCTCAGATAAATGGGCATAGAATTCTCTTATGATTTCAGAACAAAGCAAGATATTGAGTATGAAGATAATAGAGATTCCTTTTCTTCAGATAGGCAACCAAGTTATACTCTTCAAATGAGTCCTCTTTAATTATCTTCTCAACATCTATAGCATTGTTTTTGATTTTCTCATATTTTTCTAGATTCTTGTTATCATAGAACAAATGAGAAACTGCATCTTCATCCCAATCAGACCCATCCAGAAAACACGAGTTCGGAGGATAGATCATTTACCTCGTGGTCTTCAATCTGGTCTTCTCCAAGAATGACATCCTCATCATCAAGTGATTCTTCTTGATTCTTCCTCATCTCAGCTTCATAATCTTCAGAGTCATCTGAGCTTTCATCTGAGTTACTCAGTTCTTCTTCATCAACCATTGACTCATCCTTAGAGTCATCTTCAGTTTCTGGCTCATAATCCTCCATATCATTAGAGCTTTCATCATTGTTATCATCATGAGCAGCTGATGTTGCAACAACATCCTCATCTATATTCATTGGATCACTCTCAGTTTTCTCTGAGTCATCTGACTGCCAATCTTCCACTTCAACTAGTTCAATAGTAGGCTCATCTGCGGGTTTCTCAACATTTTCAGAATGCATGCTTGTCTGATTCTCATCATTCAGGCCATCAGTAGCCGTTTCCCCTGTTTTGTCAGGTTGTTGTACATCATCTTCTTCAATGAGGTTTTCGGGGTTTTGGTTTCAGATCTGCATGTTGAATTTCGGGATGTCCAACATCTTTCCCAGCATCCTCCATGGGAGCATCTTTCTCTATCCCCATTGGACTTTCATCATCATCCCTCAGATCTTGTGGCAAGTCGACTGGCATGCTCCCCAATTTAACAAGGGTTTCTGCAGCAAATTCAGAGGGGTTTGATGGTGATGACTCTGTTTGGGTTTTTGGAGATGGTGGTTTTGCACAGAGATGAGGGTTTTTCAGACTATCTTCGAATCCTCACAATTATATCGGAATCTCAAAATCGGTGTTCAAAGACGAATGGGAAGAGGATAAGCTTGCTCCCCCTCAGGTGTTTGCAATGAAAATCCGGGCAAGACGGGTTTTGCCGGGAACGACATTGTTTGGATCGTGAAGGTAGAGTTGAGGGAGAAAGAGCGGGAGAGGAGTTTTGGTTGAGAGCGACAAGAGAGTAAAGTGAGAGGAAGGTGAAGAGTTTTTGGGAGTAAGAAGTAAATAAAATAGAAAGAATTTTTTTTTTTTTTTTTTTTTTTTGTAAGAGAGTGGTTTGGAAGGATGGCAGTTTTTGTGATTGGTGGAGAAGTGGGCTAATGAGAAAGGTAGTGGTACTATGGTTGGAGGAGTGTTTTTGGTTGGTTTGCTCCAAGAATCATAACCATATATATCAAAACTCAAACCAAGATCTGTACACAGCTGTTAATATGAGATTAAGGAAAGCAAATGACCACCGTATCAATTAGGTCAAGAATGAAGAAGATTCTCAAAACTCAACCTAGGGAGGTACATTTTTGTTTAGGAAACAAATCAAGGTCAGATAAGAGTAAGATATTTTACACTTTACATTTTACCAGATTACCCAAGACACAAAATTACTCCCCCTCAAACCCAACCCAAAACACAGAATGAGCACACAAAAATCACAGCAAAGAACGTACTTCCAGCACAGGCAATGTTGACCAGGATGTTGGCTCAACATTGATGACAACATCGGAAAATCAGACCACTCTTAATGTAAGTCAGCCAGGAACCAAGTCTCAAAATGTGCAGATTCGATTAACACCACTGATGCTGCAGGCAAAGACAGAGAGAGAAAGGAATACCAAAGAAACACACTCAACATTGCCTCAAGAAGTAAATGGAACAATTAGCATAAGTTTGAGTGGGGGTGACCATGAGACCGTGAACCATGTCAAATAATTGGAACACGTATGAGTCCGCTCCAAAGCCGAAGCCTATGCGGAGTTAGGCAAACACACGTCTCATGGCATAAAATCACTCATTTGACCACATTGGGTAATTTGGTACTCAGAAAGTGAACCAGCAGCATTACGAGAATCGGCACTTTTGTGCGTGTCGGTTTCCAGTACAGGCCATCAACCCTCACGACATATGACACATTGGCCACGTCGATATTTGGATAGTATTTGGAACCTGCCCAACACGATCGACGGAAACACTTCGAGCCCTTTTTATCATAATTCATTAGATTTATTAAGCACAAAGAGCAGGAGGCAAAATCAAGTGCAAGTCAAGGTACGAGAAAAGATGGCCAAAAGCGAAAAGTGGGTTTTACATAAAGCGTATACAGGAGACTCGATACCTTTCAACCTTGGTTTCAAACAGCCTTTCAAAACCTAAGCATCACCACTGTAAGCTACAAACAGGAACAGCCATTGACCAGCACAGAAGCACAAAAAACACATAGACACACAAGAATAAGAAAGAGAAAAGACTAAAAGAATAAAAGAAAGACAACACTAGGTAAACATAGAAGACAATGTTGACCAGGATGTTATGTCGACAGTGCTTAAAAGAAATCCTATCAAATAGTGCAAAGGCCAAGAGACCTTCTCAAACTGAAGAATCTCTCTTGATCAAGGGGCTTTGTGAAAATGTCAGCTAACTGATTTGTGGTATCAATGTGTTGTATGTCAATTATTTGTTTGGAGACTAGGTCTCTAAGAAAATGATGTCGAATGTCTATATGCTTGGTGCGTGAGTGTTGAACAGGGTTCTTGGATATGTGAATGGCACTATGGTTATCACAAAACAGCAAAAGAGTGTCACTTTGAAATCCATATTCATGCAGCATATTGTTCAGCCAAATTAGTTGAGACACACAACTCCCGCTACATATTGATTCAAGATAGAGAGAGACACGCAATTTTGTTTCTTACTATACCATGACACAAGATTTGGTCCAAGATAAAAACAACCTCCACTAGTTGATTTTCGATCATCTAAATCACCAGCCCAATCAGAATCACTAAATCCCAATAGATTAGTGTTTGAATCACAAGCATACCATAATCCAAGATTAACAGTTCCTGATATATATCTAATGATTCTTTTGACAGCAGTTAAGTGAGATATTTTGGGTTTGGATTGATACCTGGCACACACACAAACAGAGAACATGATGTCCGGTCTGGTGGCTGAAAGATACAAGAGACTTCCAATCATTGATCTGTACAATGTTGGGTCAACATCGTCCCCAACATCGATTTTGCTGAGTTTCAGAGATGTGGCCATGGGAGTGCTGCAAGGTTTGGCATTTTCCAGATCAAATTTTTTGATAAGATTCTTGGCATATTTCTCTTGAGAGATAAAGAGGCCTTCCTATTTCTGCTGTATCTGGAGCCCCAAGAAGAAACTGAGTTCACCAATCATACTCATCTCAAAAGTTCCTGTCATGGCTTGAACAAACTTATCTAGCATGGAGAGGTTAGTAGCACCAAAGACAATATCATCAACATAGATTTGAGCAATGCAGATGTCTTTTCCTTTCCTGAGGATAAACAGAGTTTGATCTCCCTCACCTCTTTTAAATCCTAACCCAACTAGGAATTCTGTCAACCTAGCATACCAAGCGCGTGGGGCTTGTTTCAAACCATACAAGGCTTTTCTTAGTTTAAAAACATGGTCAGGATAAAAAGGATCTTCAAACCCTCTAGGTTGATCAACATACACTTCTTTGTCAATGTAACCATTCAAGAAAGCTCCTTTAACATCCATTTGGTTGAGTTTTATGTTAAGACAACATGCTAAGGCTAGGAGCAAGCGAATGGACTCTAATCTAGCAACAGGAGCGAAGGTCTCATCAAAATCAATGCCTTCCACTTGGGTGTAACCTTGAGCAACCAATCTGGCTTTGTTTTTTTACAACTATCCCCTTTTCATCACTCTTGTTTTTGAAAATCCACTTGGTGCCTATGACATTTATATTATGGGGGCGAGGAACAAGAGTCCAGACTTCATTTGTTTGAAACTGACGAAGTTCATCTTGCATTGCTTCTATCCAAAAATCATCAGCAAGAGCTTCTTTCACATTTTTAGGTTCAATTAACGAAACAAAGCACGAGGAACTTACAGAGTGACATATTTCAGCAAGTCTGAGTGTCTCCTTGTAATTTTTGCGCGTGTTTCCCCTCAATGTCCTTCCTCTTGGATTTCCAATTACTTGGGAACTGGGATGATCTTTGCGAATTCTAGGAGGAGGATCCTTTCGTGAGTCAGGAGACATAAAAAGGACATTGTTCTTTGGATGGATTGTTAGATTCAGCCTCAGTTTCATTATGAGAATCAGCTTGTTCTTCATCATGAGTGTAAATCTGGGATGTTGAATTTAATGTTGAGTCATCATTGCACAGAGGGGATGTTGGCACAACATTGCCCACAACATGGGTTCTTTCATTTTGATCAGCAGCAGGAGTCACAGTTTCTGGTACGTTCTCATGTGTAGAAGAGTCAGAGGTTGATTCAATAACCTGTTCAGCACCTGCAGAAATCTTCTTCTGGGCATAGGGCTCTGAGTCATCAAAGGAAACATTCACAGACTCTTGTATAGTCTGCAATCTAGGATTGTATATTCTATACGCTTGACTATTTTGAGAGTATCCTACAAAGATTCCTTTGTCACTTTTAGCATCAAACTTCCCTAGATGTTCTCTATCATTGAGTATGTAACACACACATCCAAAAACATGAAAGTACTTGAGATTGGGCTTTCTACCTTTCAACATCTCATAGGGAGTGGTTAGAGAACCTGGACGAAGATAGACACGATTGATTATGTGACAAGCAGTGTTCACAGCTTCAGCCCACAACCTTTTTGATAGGTTCATTGAGCTCAACATCACTCTGGCCATTTCTTGAAGAGTCCTGTTTTTCCTTTCAGCAACACCATTTTGTTGTGGTGTCTTAGGAGCTGAGTATTCATGCATGATTCCTTTCTTTTCACAGTACTTATCAAAGAATTGATTCTCGAATTCTTTACCATGGTCAGATCGAATTCTTTGAACAAGAGTAGAGTACTGATTACAACATTTTGTATGCCAGTTTTTGAAGGATTCAAAAGTTTCTGATTTTTCTTTCAAAAAATTGACCCAAGTGTATCTAGAAAAATCATCAACTATAACATAGATATACCAGGCTCCTCCTAAACTTTTAGCTTCTATAGGACCCATGAGATCCATATGCAGGAGTTCAAAGCAGTTAAAAGTACCTCTTTGTTGTCCTTCAATCAGAAGTGGCTGATGTGTCACCTTGGTTTGTTTTCCCATAAGACAGTCGCCACACACATGTTTCCCTACATTGGTAAGCTTTGGCACTCCTGTCACCACATTATTTTTGATGATCTTCTCCAGATTTCTGTAATTGACATGTCCCAATTTCTTATGCCACAGTGTTGCATCATCATGTTGAGCAAACATTGCATTTGAGAGGAATGTCCATCACATAGCAGTTGTCCTGTGATCTCACACCTGTCATTACGGTTAATTTGTCCACACAAGTATAAACTTTGCAAGAACGTTTATCAAACTTGACTTTCAGATCATCATCACACAGGTGGCTTATACTAACAAGATTAGCAGTTAACCCTTCAACAAGAAGAACATTGAGAGTTTGGATATCCTTTAAGGCACAGTGTTCCCTTTCCAAGTATTTTGCTTTGGTATCCTCCTCCATAGGTTACCGTACCTGTCTTTTGAGCTACAAAGTTTGACAAATTTGACGGGTTACCGGTCATGTGCCTAGAACAACCACTGTTGAAGTACCATTTTCCTGCATTGTTAGGGGAAGTAGCAACAGAAAAAGCAACATTGCAAGTATGTTTTTCTTTAGCTACCCAAACATGTTTCGAAACACTCTTGTGTTTTCTTATCTGTCCTGGAGATTTGTCTAGTTTAGGAGAACTAGGAAAGTACTTTAGAGTCTTAAGATTACATCTTTCAGTCTCTGTTGAAGTGGATGTTGTCACAACATTGCGGCTAGCATCACTGTTTTGTTTGCTGGAAACTGGATGGGAGGGAATTGTGGAGAGATTACTGAGGTTGGAGGTCTCAACATGTTCCCTCTTTAAGTCCTTTTGGTACTTGAAGCAGTAAGGCTTTTTGTGACCAGATTTAAGACAGTAAGTGCACACAAACAAAGCTTTTTCTTTGACAAACGTAGGACCTTTTATGAGCTCAGAAAGCGGTTTGACAACTTTTGAGGTATCAGTGTCAACAGTGTCGTTCATGTTGCACCAAAGTTCATCATAACTACTTGTGTACCCTAAACCAGTGGTTCTATCATTGTTCACATCAAGCATCTCATTAAGTCTAGAAGTAGAAGAGTTCCATTTTGCAATTACCTTCTTTTCATTATCTAGCTCAGAGATTACCTTGAACAGTTCAGAGTCCTTCTTTGTTAATTCAGCTTCTAGTTTGACAATGGTGTCTTTCAGATTGTGGTTCTCCTTCTCAGTTTTCTTGAGGAGTTTTCTGAGGGTCTTCCATTCACTGAAGAGTTTCTCATACATCTGTTGCAGATCCTTCACCATTTATCTGCATTACCTTCCTCTTCTGAAGGACTATCTATATCAAAATCCACAGAACCATGTAGACATAAAACATTAGAGAATCCTGACTTCTCAGGTTTGGTTAGTGCCAAAATTTCACAGTTCTCAGAGTCATCATAGTCAAAGAAGATTTCTATTCCTGATGTTGTCTTGACAATGTTGTCCCAACATTGGTCATCAACATGGTAAGTGGATGAGCGGAGAGCTCTGGCATTGGTAGTTGAATCATCTTCTTTTTCTTCATCTTCCTGTTCTTCATCTGAGTCATCACTGAGACAAGCAAGAAGATTCTTTTTCTCTTTTCTGAGATTGTTAGCACATTCATTTTGATAATGACCCCACCCTTGGCATTCAAAACATCTAATCTTACTAAGAGGAGTGCGATCAAAATCAGATTCAGAGCTAGTTTTGGAAGCAGAACCAGTTTTGAAAGTATTGTTTTTCTTTTTGAAAGTTTTAGTTCCACTTGAGGATCCTTGACCAGAGTTTTTCCTGAATCTAAGTTTGTTGAACATCCTTACAAGATTGTTGAAAGCTTCCTCACCATATTGTCGACTCATCACTACTACTATCGGCTTTGAAGATTTTGCTTTAGAAACAGTGAAGGAAATACTATGAGTTTTCATACCTTGTCTCTCATTTTCATTTAGTTCAAAGTTTTTCAAATTGTTCAATGTGGTATGAAAATCCATAGTTGCCAAGTTATGAGTGTCTTCCAAAATAGTGACTTTGGTATTAAATCTTGAGGAAAGAGATCGAACAGCTTTGGAAACAAGTTGTCTATTAGAAATAGCTTCTCCCAGTCTTTGGACTTCATTTGAGAGAGTCAAAAGTTTTTCAAAATAGGAGTCAATGGTTTCTTCCTCCGCCATTCTTAGATTTTCAAATTGAGACCAAAGCATTCTAAGTTTAGTTTGTTTGACACTAGCATCCCCTTCACAATGACTCTGAAGTAATTTCCAAGCTTGTTTTGCAAAGAGTACGCTTTGAATGATTTTAAACATATGAGAATCTACATGACCAAAGATAGCATTTAAAGCTTTTTCATTATAAGAGCTAAGAAGTATGTCACCTGCAGAGAAGCGTTCTTCAGGTATGGGGACAATGTCACCATCAGCATTAGGTCCTTCAGTTGGCCAGGTGTATCCTTCCAGAATGGATCTCCAAGCACGGCCATCAAGGGACTTGATGTATGTCCTCATCCGGATTTGCCAGTAATGGTAGTTGGACCCATCAAGCACAGGAGGTCTATTGTAGTTTGCATCCATTGTAGTAGTACCAAATCCAAACACCAGTAGTTAGGTGGCTGGCTCTGATACCACTTGTTAGAACTTAAGATCCCGGATTGGTACTTGGAACTAGATCAATAGACAATGTTGCCAACAATGTTGTTCAACAATGTCTACAGTAAACAGATAGCAGCGGATGAATAATGAAACTTCTATTACCAAGCCAATATATAGAAAAATATATTAGCAACGCCTTTAGGCAAAATATCTACTGACAGGAAAAGTAGATCTAAACAACTTGGTTTAATACAATCACAAACGATTGATTAAACAACCAAAACTAGCCCTAGAAGAACCAACAGTAAAAGCTATTCTAGGTCGATGTTTGAAAGAGTTATTCCAACAATGAATACTCTTAGACAAACTCTAAAGCTAGCAGAAAACAAGAAGCCTAAACTCTTTTAATAAAATCTCGATTGATCATCAAGAAAGGCTCTCCAAAAACCAAAAACATTGCTTTGCTGAATCCTTGCATATATATACTTGAGATGTCGACCTCTTCCATCTAAGTCGAAAGGCAATAGGATCTCGGCAAAGGCAATTTTTCCTTTTACTTGTTTTCTTCAAAATGCGCATAGAAGGAAATTTCCATATTTCAATTCTTCATAAAATATATTCCTTCTTGCTTTCACCACAAGCTGTTCTTTTTCCTTAAATCAATTCTTGTTCGTTTTGTCAATACTTCCAGTCCAAGTATCCTGTCCAATGTGCTTTGTCTTCGATGTCTGCGGCAATGCTATATCTTCAATGTTATGCCAACATTAAATTCTATCCTGTCACAATGTTATACAACATTGATAATCCTGCAGCTTCACAAACAACAACAAACACAAACTTGGAACTGATTATTGAAAGACAAGATTATCAAAATATAAGTGCATACTGCACTTTCAGAAGGATTACGCCACCTTCAGATACCACTATAAAGATCAGTGTTATTTACTTTCTGCAATTTATTACTTGCTTTATTTACCTTGTTGAGTATTTACACATATCTTGCTGAGCACGTGCACTTATCACAGAAAAGTCTTCCGCTCTCTGAAATTAAGTATCAGATATCTTCACAGATATCTGAGAAATTGTATTTATCGACAAAAGTTGTAAAAGACTATTCACCCCCCTCTAGTCTTTTCCCTTTGCCGTTATCTGGACCAACATGATCTAATCCCGAATGATACTTGCTGCTTTTGTGCGAATAAGGAAACACAAGACCATTTGTTATTCGAATGCACATCCACTGGCGAAATTTGGAGGGCTGTCCTGTGATGGCTACGCGTACAACACCATCCTGGAGGCTGGACCACGGAATTAACATGGATAGCCCAAATCAGCAAAGGGAAGAATTGGAGAAGTTAGATACTAAAGATGGCATTCTTGGAGACAGTTTACGAAGTGGGGAGGCATAGAAACAATGTCTGTTTTAATAATGTTGATAGAGGCCATCCTATTGCCCAACAGATTATAGATATTGTGATATATAGAGCATGGTTAATACCTAGATTCCGACCCCATATTGGGCGGTTATTGCTGCATTAGGATTAGTATTTGCTTTCGAACTATTTAGCCTGGATTGCTTTGATCGCCTTTTGCTTTGTACTGTTTTTGGAGTTTGATAAGATATTCTCTTTCCAAAAAAAAAAAATAATGACTTATTTCGAACTTTGTAAAGTGCAATAAGTTGATCAAGAACAAGAATAATATTTGATGTGTGATGTTGTTTTAATCATTTAATTTTAATTACTCCTTAGATTATGAGTTCTATATGATAGTGGCCATCCTTTTTTTTTTTTTTTGAAGAATTAAAGGATATTTCATTAATCAGTGGAACACCAATGGTGTTCAAATTACATCAGCCTGATATAAAATTCGATCTCTACCAGAAAAAAAACTATTGTTGACATCTATACCAAGACAAAAGAGAGAGACTAAGATGAAGTCACCAGCCTCGAACAGCTCAATCACTACCAGTACACAGCCAGCCCCAAAAAAAGCAACATCATCTAAAAGGAAAACCAAACAGATAAGAAATTGGTCAACCTCATCGTCTTGTATGTCTCGACACCTATATGATAGTGGCCATCCTTCTTAATTGAGAAAATAATACTGTTAATATGAATGAGGGATAGGTTTAACTCTGAGACTATTATAACGCAAAATATCATTTATAATGACATTAGAAATTCAATGTCGAGGTTCATATGCACGATCAATGTATGAAAAGTTATTCTTCACATAATTTTTTGTCACTGCCTTTCTTCCAATTGGCGGGATTCATTTTTTTTTTTAAATCTAAATCCACGGACAAGATAAGATCTAGTGACATTAGTGTTGCTTTCATTGGTAAATTCAATCGGTTTTGTATCTAATAACATGTGCATCTTATTACAACGTCCTTAGTTTTGCTTAGATTCATTGTCAAATTCAAAATATGTAATCATGACGAGTTTAAAGTTTGAGGAAGATTGTTTACAAAAAGCTATTCTCTTGACAATTTGTGGATTGACTTGTGCTAATTGGTAGGATTTAGCCATAGTTATTTCTAAAGCCACGTTTATTATCAAACTTAATGAATTTGTAAAAAAGAAGAAGAATGAAGTCAGCTATGTTGCCTATTAGTGATTGCCAAATTCGAAGAATGCCTCACATGATCAATTTTGAAGAAGTTGGAATACGAAAAGCTAATTTATTGAGAATTGACTTTTTTTGAGTTGTGGCAATTAGTGGGATTAGTATGTTTATAGGGTGAATTGCATTCAGTACCCCTCTTAGATTTTCTAATTACACTTGGGTATCAGTTAGTTCTGCAATAACATATAGGTCCATTTTTCCATTTTCTCGTTGACCAAATGATTGATACCAAATATTGCCTTATTTTGTCAATTTGAAAAGGTATCCCGTATCTCTTCCTAATTCAACGTCAATCCTTTATCTACCAGTATTTTTTGTTGAGTACCAAATTTATTGTTTAATACCATGAATTAAAACTTCTAGGGGCCTTTTATAATTTTAATAATATAATATTATAATTTTCTAAAAAGTTTATGGACTTAATTGCAAAATCAGAAACAAGTTTCGGGCCAAATTGAAAGCAACTGAAAGTTTGTTACAAATAAATAAAAGATAATAAATATTAAAAGCTACACCAGAGCTGCTCTGGTGGTCGGAGCGGTTAACAACTCCGATTGAACATCTCCGATTTGAGTTGTAGATTACAGCTCAATCAGAGCTGTTACAGATCCGGCCACCGGAGAAGCTCCGGTGGTGCTTTTCCTTCCCAATAATTTTTTTTTAAAAAAAACTTTCGCTTTTATTTTAAAGATTTTGTTTATATCTGAAGCCACATGTCAAATCAGAGGAATTTGTAGAAAAATAAGTAAAGTTTCCTAAAGATGACAATGTTCATTTCTTTTAATGTAAAGGAAATCTAAAATCACAACTTCATTGGTGGTGATTATAGTGATTGTTGGAATTGAGCAATGCGACCAAGATCATTTAAGGAAGGTTGGTTATGGGGTGTTATTCTCTTGATAATTTACCGTCGTCCTCCTATGCCAATTGGTGAATTTCGGTAAGTATTTATTTAAAAACCACGTGGAAATGTGGAAGATCAAATTATTGACTTTGTAGAAAAATGTAGATTCACCCCAAGATTGCAATCTTTTGTCAATATTCTTCCATTGAGTGTAAAGTAATAGTATAATTTAACTTCGTATCCGTTGATTGTTGAATTCTAACAGTTTAAGAATATTTGATTACAAGAAGCTACTTCCTTAAAAAATTGTGATTGTCGAGTATAAATTGGTGGGATTTAGTCAATTTTATATCCAAATTAGTGTAGGATTTAGTGAGTTTATATATAGGTGTAATATTAGATTCAATGACATTGTATAAAATAAAGTAAGTTCACCTCAGGATCGTATATAACCTTCCGTCAACCTTCTTTACGTTGAGTGTAAAGGAACCCTAAGATCACAACTTCATTTGTGGTGCTTAAGGCTATTCCTGAACACAAAAAATGCTCCTCCCCATCCCCTATGACCAATTTAGAAAAATGTTTAGTATGTATAACTAATCTCTTGAGTTTTCACGTTTTTACTTTGTGCCAGTTGGTGAGATTCGTTTGTTTTACATATAAAGTCACATAGAGTATCAAACTCAAATGATTTGTAATAGAATTAAAGTAACATGAAGTTCGTAGACTTTCGTCAATGGTTCTTTGTGTGAGTATAAAGTAAACCTAGGATTACAACTCATTGGTGTTGAGTTCATTGATTGTCGAATTGAAATAATGTCACCAAGTTTATATAAGCAAGGTTAATGAATAAATGATTTTGTCTTTTGATATTTTTACACCATTGACATGTGTCATTTGGTGCGATTCCCTCAGTTATCTTATCGAAACTAAATCCATGTGGAAGATCAACTTCAATGCCAATGTAGATAATGGTAAAGTCACATCAAGATCCCAATCTTTCATCAACTATGCTTGAATTGACCGTAAGTGATCGTGATGTCACAACTTCATTAGTGTTGCTTTTCGTTGATGGTCAAACTCAACAATGCCATGGTGATCATTTTAAGGAAGTTTGATTACATAAATCTATTCATTTAAGAACTTTGAATCATTTACTTGTGCCAATTCTATATATGTACAATTTACAAGTACATATCAATTTTCTCCAATATACATATCTCCAGATGTGGTTTTGTCTAAACGACTTATCATAAAAAATGAATTAACACTAGGAAATATACCATGTGTTTCCTAAAAATAAATCACCATTCAATTTTCTTTTCCAACATTCTTAAAAAATATATTACTCATTTTGAAAGAATCATTTTTCAATTTTTCCTCAATGCCGTAGAAAGTCACAACTACGGCCCGATGGGAATCTTACCACATACCGAAATTACACCTAGAAACTAATATGACTTGAAACAAGGGCAGCTTATAAAGTTCTGTTCGAGGCTCAGCTGATTCGATGCGATTCGTACTACTGGAGACAAATGTCTTAACGTTGAAACGCCATGTCGGGCTTACCTAGTAAGGTTTTGGGATGAACAGGACTGACTCTCCTATCTAAACAACTACAACCCCCGCCCTTCCCAAGTTCCCCATTTTTCCATTTTTGTCGTCCCACTTAGAACTTCCATATTCTAGTTTTGTCAATTAAATACCATACCCCCACTTTACTAATAACCTCCCAATATTCTCTTATTTACAACTTTACCAACCCACAATCTCTTTTTTTATTCATTCTTTATTCTTTTTTCATTTAAATAATACTCAAATTTCCACTTTATCAACCCATTATCAATTTTTATTCATTTTTATTACTTTCTATTATAAGTAATATCCAACCTTTCATTTATATCCATATTTTGCTGGCCATAAGTCAAATTTGAAACATGGGACGAGATGGAGGAAGTAGGGGACATAATCGTAGATTTTCTAATTATTAGTCCCCTACAAAAATTTACATATAGGTCACCAACATCAACTATCATCAATCAAATACGTATTTGTTGTCACCTACTTAACTACTTCACCATTAAGTCATAACTCGACTTGTGATGACTATAAGGACAATTAACCACTTTACTTTTCATGCAACATGATCAAAGAAAGATGACTAGATTAGAAGGAAAAAAATACATATAAAACCATGACTAAGGAAAAATATTATTCCACACAATTTTTGCGATATTCTCTATGAAATTATAGGTTATCCTAATCAATCATTAACTGAGGTATCAACTGTCGAGAATGGAGACAAAAAAGAAACCTAGGAAAGAGAGAGAAAAAATTGACATAAGATACATCCCACTTGAATTAAAATTTCTTTATTCATTCATTGATTTATCAAACACTTGCTATAATTATCCCACTTTCACATATAAACTGAAAAAAAAGGTAATCTTCATCTACTCATATCCATGTTAAAACAACTTTAAAAATTATACCCATATTCATGAGGGTTCAACCAATGTTTTCATTGTCATTGTCTAGGCTCTCAATCTCACCATCTGCCACGTCGTCTATATTCTCAGCCGCCACTCCACCACGCACACCGGTGAGTACAACCAAATGAACTTTCCAACTACCCAACTGCATTTCCTGAAGTTGCATCTGAATCTCCTCAACCGGCATGCAAAACCTGCAAATTGGACACAAGCCATGAATCATCAACCACTTTCTGATGCACTCCTCACAAAACTGATGCTTACATGGCATCTCTTTCACAATTGTTGATCCACTACCAAACTCAACCAAACAGATTGCACATTCCATGCACGGATCCACAACCTCAACCCGAGGCAAGTTATCAATGGATTCATTCGTAGCTGGTGGATGGCCTTCTTCCGACCCATGACCGTCTCAACGTCAGCCCTGGTTCCACCAATTATAGTGACAACGTTGGTCCACTGGTTGATTCTGAGATTTTTTCGACCGTAGTGTTTCTATCTTCAGCCATGTTCACGAGTAGAGAGAAGAGGAATAATATGGCACTTCGGGCTAGTTCTTCCGGTGACTCCGGTGTTGCAGGGGAATTAGGGGGCGATTGTGACATTTTTAAAGTGCCTTCTTGTTTGTAATTTTGTTTGTTTGTTGGAAAGAGTGAAGAGAGAATCTAAACCTGGGGGTTTATATAGGGTGCCTTTGGTTGCACAATTGAAGAATTTGGAATGGTGAATTAAACTGTAATTATGTTTTTTAGACATTGTTGCTTACAATTTGAAAATCTTATTAAATATAAATTAGTTTTTTACCACATTTTTCTCCCTTTCATTATAAAGATAAATGTTTATTAATGTAGGTTGCTTCTGATGAAGAATGGGCATTTTATTTTATGTGGGTGTGAAGAAGAGATATTTGAAACTATATTTTGGTTTTTTTTTTAATAATGGCTTATTTAGAACTTTATGAAGTGCAATAAGTTGAAGACTAAAAATAAAGAAGGGTAATATTTGATGTGCGGTGTCATTTTAATCATTTAATTTTAATTACTCCTTAGATTAAGAGTTCGATATGATGGTGGTCGTCCTTCTTAATTCAGAGAGTAATACTTTTAATCTGATTGCAAGATAGGTTTAACTCTTAGACTATTATAAAGTATATGTCAAAAACATTGAGGTCCTAAATTAGTGTCGAGATCTATACACATGATCAGTGATTGCCATAATATTTTTCCATTGACTTGTTCCAATTGGTGGGATTCAGTTGGTTTTTTTATTTAAAACCACGACAAGATCAAATCTGATGACATTAGTGGTGTTTTCATTGGTGGGATTCAGTTGGTTTTGAATCTAATATCATGTGCATGTTATTACAACGTCATTAGTGGTGCTTATATTCATTGCCGAATTCAAAATATGCAATTATAATGAGTTTAACGCCTGAGGAAGATTGGTTACAAAAAGCTATTCTCTTGCCAATTTGGGGATTGACTTGTGCTAATTGGTAGGATTTAGCGAGTTTATATCTAAAGTCACGTTTATTATCATACTTAATGAATTTCTATAAAAGAATAAAGTCATCTCAAGATTTTAGCCTATTAGTGATTGCGGAACTCAAAGAATGCCTCACATGATAAATTTTGAAGATGGTGGAATACGAAAGCTAATTTATTGATATTTGACTTTTTGAGCTGTGGCAATTAGTGGGATCAGTGTATTTATATCTTAAGCCACACGTCGAATCGAAAGAATTAGTAGAAAAATAAGTAAGGTCTCCTAAAGATCATAGTGTTTATTTCTTAATTTTAGTGTAAAGGAAATCTAAAATCACAATTTCATTGGTGGTGATTATATTGATTGTTAGAATTGAACAATGCGACCAAGATCATTTAATGAAGGTTGGTTATGGGATGTTATTCTCTTGATAATTTATCGTCGACCTCGTATGCGAATTGGTGAATTTCGGTCAGTATTTATTTTGAAACCACGTGGGAATGAGGAAGATCAAATTAAACGACTTTGTAGAAAAGTGTAGATTCACCCCAAGATTGTAATCTTTTGTCAATATTTTTCCATTTAGTGTAAAGTAATAGGAGAACTTAACTTCGTAAATGTTTTTTTCATTGATTATTGAATTCAAACGGTTCAACCAGTTTAAGGATATTTGATGACAATAAGCTACTTCCTTTTTTTTTTTTTTTTTTTGAAGAATTAAAAAATTTATTCCAACATCAAGAGTTTACATAGGACACCAGTGGTGTGCCGATATCGTCCAAGACCATGAGACATCACACAACCAACTAAACTCACGCAATGATATTGCATTGAAAGGAATTGATGATATCCGTAAGTTTGCGGGTAAAAGAGATATTTCTCCAATATATATTTTCACGGGAAGTTTTATCATCATTTTTATTGAAAGTTCATATGATCGTGTTTTCTAACTAAATCTTAAATCATATATGTGGAGAATATATTTGAATCTGGTTTGGACGAGTGTGATGAAATATGGGGTTTCAAAGGGTTAAGATTAAAGTGACATATAGGAGGGAAAAGTCATTTATATAACAACTACACCGGCGAAATATGGGGTTTCGAAGGTATTCCATTAGGGAAGATTCAAAACTGCAAGCTATTTATCCCCATGCTATCTCATTCCGTTGGAAAAAGTGCATGTGCATCAATTTCGTCTCATGTGGGGTTTGTCGGGTTTTTAATTGAGAAAGTGATCTCCAAGCCATTTTATGGATTAGTCATGTGGGCCCCACACATCAGATTTATGGTTTCCATGTATATACGTGTATCTCTATTAGAAGAATGAATGTCACTAATTACTAAAAGTTTACCGTAGGTGAAAGAGTAATAAATGCATGTAATCTGCTGATCATTGGAGGATAAATGTGTGGAATGAAAATTAACCATGTGGTCGTAGGTACTCCTCCTAGAATATTATTCGTGATACATAAGCTAAAAGGGTTTGAAAAATGCAAAACCAAAGGTGGAATTGATTGAAACTCCATTCGTTAGGCCACGACAACGTGATGATCTAGCCAAGGATGTTAGTAATGCGTTGATTACTAAAATTTGTCTTGAGGTGAAAGAGTAATTAATACACTAGTATGGTGATTGAGGCATAAATATGTGGAACAATGTGGGTGTATGTCAACTCTCTGCTGGGGAGCATCACTCATTTTGCGGTGAAATGTTCCAAAATCTAGAGGGCTAGGCATGCTACGATGAGACATGTTCATGTTCTGGCAGATTTTGGTTGGGTTTTGGTGAATGATTGCTTTATGGAAATGTATGAACTTTTTGCAGGGTTTACCACACTTGAATGGAAATTGTTGATAAGTATAAATAGAGCATAGGAATTCATCTCCTTAAAAAAACAACACACTCTATTTCTTTTCCATGTTGCTCTCTACTCTTCTACACTTAATCATATCCAAAGTACGTGCTACAACTTCGGTAATTGATGCTCTTCTATTGTCTAAGGGTGATTTTATTCTTGGAGAGGATTGTCCATAATCCTATAAGCACCACGAGCGGGACAATTATGCCTTATTGAGATGTATTGAATTATCGACTCCATTTGCGTTACTCTACTCAATCAGATATCCATCCATGCACTCTCCCCACACACTATTCCAAACAAGTACTAAATTCAATCGTTAGTACATTCATTTGTAGATCATTTGATTCTCTCTCGTTCTTTTTGTTTTTTTCAGATACATTCAACTTCTAAACATCTATGGTATCAAACATAACTCAACATATTAATTTTTTATATGGGAGTTCGAGGAATAACATTGTTGGTATATTGTAGTTTAATCTGTAATTTACAATGCCTTGGATTAGTGATGTTTTTTTTATTAAACTTGAAATGATATTAATATTACCTAAATTATCATAACAAACCATGTAAGCAAAAAATAAACACACAAAATTAAAACAATCCAATGGTCAAACGTTTCATCCCAGTGCAATAAAATTCAAAACAAAAGTTTAAAATCAAGACAGCATCTTCAGTTAGAAAAAGAAAAATTCCTCTTCTCTTTAAACAATATTTCATTCCACATATATATTCACGGCTGGAACCTCACTTCCTTCCCCTTCCACCTCATCGTTAGTGAACGGTAAAATGAAACGGATTCCCCACGCAGGCGGTTGCACTTCCTCTTCCTCAACCGGCATGCTAAACCTGCAAACCGGACACTCACCTCTAATCGCCAACCACTTCCGGATACACTCTTCACAAAATTGATGCTTACATGGCATCTCTTTCACATTGGTTGCTCCAACCTCAAACTCAATCCAACAAATGGGACACTCATTGCCTTGATCCACAACCTTGACCTGAGGCAAGTTGTCAATCGACTCCTTTGTTGCCCGTGCATGGCCTTCACTGGGCCTTGTGTTTGGAGGGTATCCGACGATGTTGATGTCTCGGGAATTAGTGTTTCTGGCTTCCTGAAGGACTACAGGGAGGAGTAAGGTGGCCCTTCGCATTTGTTCTTGCAGCCTTGACATTTTTTTCTTGCTTGTTTGTAATTTATTTTGTTTGTAAGAAAGAGTGATGAGATAATTTGTTTCATGGGGTTTAAATAGGGTGGTGGTGGGTGTTTGTAACATAAAAAAAAGGATTTTTTAATTATTATATAAAGATTTATTTGGACTTTGTGACTAGAATTTACAAATTTTATTAAAGTGGATTTACCTTTTTTAAAGCCCTGTACTTTTTTCTGAAATGTATGTTTATCAATGCAGATTGCTTCTTATGAAAAATGGAGATTTTCTTTTATGTGGGTGTTAGTGAGAGATTTTTTAATTAATCATTTTCTTTTTCTTCTTTTTATGATATATTCCTATTATCTAATTTGTGATGTTTGTAATAATGACTTTTGTTTGAAATTTTATAAAGTACAATAAGTTGTATAGAATAAAAATCATATTAGATGTTTTTAGAAAATACTTATGTGACTTTAGAAGCTCATGCGAATAGTAGCTAACTAGCTGAAAAGAGAGGTTGGAGTTTGTGAATTGTTCAATTATTATGATTTAACATAATTGAAAATTGAAGTGTGACGTTGTTTAATTTTCGCTACTCAAATTAATAGTTCAATCTTATTTCAGTCTCTTAACTAGTTGTGTTATCAAATTTTGTATGCGGATGCGAGATATGTTTAACTCCGAAACTGCAAAGTAGAATCTCCTAAATAATGAATTAGTTAATTTAATGTCGAGGTTTAAATTCAGGATAAATTCACGGAAAGAAATTCTCTTGATCATATTTTGTCGTTGACATATCCCAACAGGCAGGATTCGGTTTCGTATAAAAACCACGTGGAAGATCAAACTCAATGACTTTGTAAACATAAATTTAACTCATGATCGCATTCATTCGCTAGTGATTTTTCATATAGTGCAATGGAACCCTAAGATCACAACTTCATTACTAGAACTTCCACTAATTCTCAAATTCATACAATACAATCATGATTATATTAAGGGAAGTTAGTCACTCAACGTTATATTCTTGATAATTTTGCCTTGTTGACCCGTGCCGATTTGTATGATTTAGTGAGTTTATATCTAAGATGGAATATTTAATTCAATGACATTGTATAACCTTCCGTCAACTTGCTTTTTGTTGAGTGTAAAGGAACCCTAAAATGACAACTCCGTTTGTGGCGCTTTAAACTATTCCTAAACTCAAAACATGCTCCCCCCCCCCCCCTTCCCCCCATGTGATCAATTTAAGAAAGGTTTAGTATGAATAACTATGTTTTGAGTATGTTTTCACATTGTTGCTCTGTGCCAATTGGTGAGATTCATTCAGTTCAAATCTAAAGTCACGTAGAGTATCAAACTCAAATGATCTCTAAGAGAATTAAAGTAATATGAAGTTCGCTGACTATCGACAATGGTGCTTTCATTGAGTATAGAGTAAACCTAGGATCACAACTCATTTGTGTTGCTTTCATTTGATTGTCGAATTGAAATAATATCACCATTCATATAAAGTAAAGTCACCTCAAGATCACAATCATTGACATTGTAGAGAATGGTAAAGTCACCTCAAGATCACAATCATTGACATTGTATAGAGAATGGTAAAGTCACCTGAAGATCGCAATCTTTCATCAACTATGCTTTCATTAAGTGTAAGTGATCGTAATATCACAATTCACAACCCCATTAATTAGTGTAGTTTTCGTTTATAGTCAAACTCAACAATGCCATCCTGAAGATTTGAAGGAAGTTTGATTACGAAAATATATTCACTTAAGAATTTTGCATCATTGACTTGTGCCAACTATATACGTATGATTTACAAGTACATATAAATTTTCTCCAATATACATATCTCCATAGGTGATTTTGTCCAAACGATTTATCAGAAAGAATG
The DNA here is from genome assembly GCA_026545765.1 of Plantago major. NCBI lineage: Eukaryota > Viridiplantae > Streptophyta > Magnoliopsida > Lamiales > Plantaginaceae > Plantago > Plantago major. The sequence goes on from CM048840.1 coordinate 107,238,065, forward strand.
AAATGACACTAGCAAATTTACCATGTGTTTCCTAAATATAAAATCACAAAATTTTCTTTTCAAACATTCGAAGCAATTGTTTTACTCATTTTGACGGATTGTTTTGATATTTTCCTCATTGACGTAGAAAGTCACAACTACGACCCGATGGGAATCTTACGACAGACCGAAGTCACTCTTAGCCAACGAATCTGATTCGATGCGATTTGTACTACTTGAGACAAATGTTCAAAAGTTGAAACATCGTATAGGCCTCACCTAGTAAGGTTTGGAGATGAACTGAACTAAGTCTCCTATCACAAGCAACTACTTCCTCCGCCTCGTCCAAAGTTCCCCATTGTGCCATTTTTGTCGTCCCACTCAAAGCTCCCCCTTTCCATTTTGGCAATTCTCTATACCCGAATTTACTAATAACCTCACACTATACTCATATTTACAATTTTACTAACCCACTATCTCCTTTTTAATCATTCTTTATTATTTCTTCATTTAAACTATACCCAACTTTCCACTTTATCAACTCATTATAAATTTGTATTCATTCTTTATTACTTTATCATTTAAAATACATCCAACCATCCGTTCATAATTATTTTCTTGACCAAAAGCCAAATGGTAAACATGGAATGGGACGGAGGAAGTAGTAGACAAAATCATAGATTTTCTGATAGTTGGTCCCCTTCGAAAATTTACATATAGGTAACATCAATTATCATCAGTGAGTTACGTATTTAATTTGTTGTCACCTACCTAACCTCCTCACCATTAAATCATACTCGACTTGTGAATGAAGGTAAAGCCGATTAACCACTTTAGTTTTTATACAACATGATCAAAGCAAGAGGATTAGCTTAGAAGAAAAAGAAATTCATATCATACTTATAAAACCATTATTCCGCAAAATTCTTGCGCTATTCCATGTGAAATTCATTTATCCTAACCCATCATTAACTGAGGTACCATGTTGACGTATCAAGAATTGAGAATGGAACAAAAAAAAGAAACCTAGGAAAGAGAAAGAAAGCTCACATAAGATACTTCCCCACTAGAATTAAAATTTCTTTATTCATTCATTGATTTATCAAACACTTGCTATAATTATCCCAATTTCACATATAAACTAAAAACAACAAAATAAGGGTTCAGTCAATGTTTTCTATGTCCATGTCTAGGCTCTAAATCTCATTATCTGCCACCACTTCTACCACCTCATTGTTAGCCGCCACTCCACCACGAACAAAGATGAGTACAACCAAACGAACCTTCCACCTACCCAACTGCGTTTCTTGACCTTGCATCTGAATCTCCTCAACCGACATGCAAAACCTGCAAACATGACACACGCCTAGAATCCTCAACCACTTTCTCATGTACTCCTCACAAAACTGATGCTTACATGGCATTTCCTTCACAATTGTTAATCCACCTCCAAACTCGACCAAACATATTGCACATTCCATGCACAGATCCACCACCTCAACCTGAGGCAAGTTATCAATGGATTCATTCTTAACTGGTGGATGGCCTTCTCCCAATCCCATGATTGTTTCAATGTCAGCCTTGCTTCCACCGATTACGGTGACAACATTGGTGCGTTGGTTGATCATGACTGAGATTTTTTTTTACTGTAGTGTTTCTAGCTTCAGCCATGTTCACGAGTAGAGGGAAGAGGAATGATGTGGCGCTTCGGGCTAGTTCTTTCGGTGACTCCGATGTTACGTCGGAATTAGGGTGCGATCGTGACATTTTTGAAGTGCCTTGCTTGTTTGTAAATTTTTTGTTTGTAGGAAAGAGTGAAGATAGAATCTGAACTTTGGGGTTTATAAAGGGTGCTTTTGGGTGCACAATAGAAGAGTTGGAATGTTGAATTAAATTGTAATTATGTTTTTTAGACATTGTTGCTTAAAATTTGGAAATCTTATATAAGAGAAATTATATTTTTACCTCACTTTTTTCCCTTTCATTTTAAAGATAAATGATGATTAATGTAGGTTGCTTCTGATGAAGAATGGACATTTTATTTTATGTGGGTGTGAAGAAGAGATTTTTGAAACTATAATTTGGGTTTTTTTTAATGATATATATATATATATATATATATATATATATATATATATATATATATATATATATATATATATATATATATATATATATATATATATATATATATAGATATAGATATGTATATATGTATATGTATGTATGTATGTATACATATACATATATACATATCTATGTATACATATATGTATATATGTATACATATATATGTACATATTAGATATGTATATATGTACATATAGATATGTATATATGTACATATATATATATATATATATATATATATATACATATATATATATATATATATATATTCTAATTTGTGGTACTCTTAATAATAACTTATTTCGAACTTTATAAAGTGCAATAAGTTGATCAAGAACAAGAATAATATTTGATGTGTGATGTTGTTTTAATCATTTAATTTTAATTACTCCTTAGATTATGAGTTCTATATGATAGTGGCCATCCTATTTTTTTTTTTTTTTTTTTTGGAAGAATTAAAGGATATTTCATTAATCAGTGGAACACCAGTGGTGTTCAAATTACATCAACCTGATATAAAATTCGATCTCTACCAGAAAAAAAACTATTGTTGTCATCTATACGAAGACAAAACAGAGAGACTAAGATGAAGTCACCAGCCTCGAACAGCTCAATCACTACCAGTACACAGCCAGCCCCAAAAAATGCAACATCATCTAAAAGGAAAACCAAACAAATAAGAAATTGGTCAACCTCATCGTCTTGTATGTCTCGACACCTATATGATAGTGGCCACTTTCTTAATTGAGAGAATAATATTGTTATTATGAATGAGGGATAGGTTTAACTCTGAGACTATTATAACGTAAAATATCATTTATAATGACGTTCAAAATTCAATGCCGAGGTTCATACGCACGATCAATGTATGAAAAGTTATTCTTCCCATAATTTTTTGTCACTGCCTTGTACCAATTGGCGGGATTCAGTTTTCTTTTCTTTTTTTTTAATCTAAATCCACGGACAAGATCAAATCCAGTGACATTAGTGTTGCTTTCATTGGTAAATTCAATCAGTTTTGTATCTAATAACATGTGCATCTTATTACAAAGTCAGTTGTGCTTAGATTCATTGTTAAATTCAAAATATGTAATCATGATGAGTTTAAAGTTTGAGGAAGATTGTTTACAAAAAGCTATTCTCTTGACAATTTGGGGACTGACTTGTGGTAATTGGTAGGATTCAGCCATGTTATATCTAAAGCCACGTTTATTATTAAACTTAATAAATTTGGAAAAAAGAAGAAGAATAAAGTCAGCTATGTTGCCTATTAGTGATTGCCAAATTCGAAGAACGCCTCACATGATCAATTTTGAAGAGGGTGGAATACGAAAAGCTAATTTATTGAGAACTGACTTTTTTGAGATGTGGCAATTAGTGGGATTAGTATGTTTATAGTGGGATTAGTATGTTTATAGGGTGAATTGCATTCAGTACCCCTCTTAGATTTTCTAATTACACTTGGGTATCAGTTAGTTCTGCAATAACATATAGGTCCATTTTTCCATTTTCTCGTTGACCAAATGATTGATATCAAATATTGCCTTATTTTGTCAATTTGAAAAGGTATCCTGTATCTCTTCCTAATTCAACGTCAATCCTTTATCTACCAGTATTTTTTGTTGAGTACCTAATTTATTGTTTAATACCATGAATTAAAACTTCTAGGGGCCTTTTATAATTTTAATAATATAATATTATAATTTTCTAAAAAGTTTATGGACTTAACTGCAAAATCAGAAACAAGTTTCGGGCCAAATTGAAAGCAACTGAAAATTTGTTACAAATAAATAAAAGAAAATAAATATTAAAAGCTCCACCAGAGCTACTCTGGTGGTCGAAGCGGTTAACAACTCCGATTGAACATCTCCGATTTGAGTTGTAGATTACAGCTCAATCGGAACTGTTACAGATCCGGCCACTGGAGCTTAAGCTCCGGTGGTGCTTTTCATTCCCAATAATTTTTTTAAAAAAAAAACTTTCCCTTTTATTTTAAAGATTTTGTTTATATTTGAATCCACATGTCAAATCAGAGGAATTTGTAGAAAAATTAGTAAAGTTTCCTAAAGATCACAGTGTTAATTTCTTTTAGTGTAAAGGAAATCTAAAATCACAACTTCATTGGTGGTGATTATATGGACTGTCAAAATTGAGCAATGCAACCAAGATCACTTAAGGAAGGTTGGTTATGGGGTGTTATTCTCTTGATAATTTACCGTCGTCCTCCTATGCCAATTGGTGAATTTCGGTCAGTATTTATTTAAAAACCATGTGGAAATGTGGAAGATCAAATTATTGACTTTGTAGAAAAATGTAGATTCAGCCCAAGATTGCAATCTTTTGTCAATATTCTTCCATTGAGTGTAAAGTAATAGTATAATTTAACTTTGTAATTTCTTTTATCCGTTGATTGTTGAATTCTAACAGTTTAAGAATATTTGATTACAAGAAGCTACTTCCTTAAAAAATTGTGATTGTCGAGTGTAAATTGGTGGGATTTAGTCAATTTTATATCCAAATTAGTGTAGGATTTAGTGAGTTTATATATGGGTGGAATATTAGATTCAATGACATTGTATAAAATAAAGTAAGTTCACCTCAGGATCGTATATAACCTTCTGTCAACCTGCTTTACGTTGAGTGTAAAGGAACCCTAAGATCACAACTTCATTTGTGGCGCTCTAAGCTATTCTTGAACTCAAAAAAATGCTCCTCCCCATCCCCTATGACCAATTTAGAAAAATGTTTAGTATATATAACTAATCTCTTGAGTTTTCACGTTTTTACTTTGTGCCAGTTGGTGAGATTCGTTTGTTTTACATCTAAAGTCACATAGAGTATCAAACTCAAATGATTTGTAATAGAATTAAAGTAACATGAAGTTTGTAGACTTTCGTCAATGGTTCTTTGTGTGAGTATAAAGTAAACATTGGATTACAACTCATTGGTGGTGAGTTCATTGATTGTCGAATTGAAATAATGTCACCAAGTTTATATAAGCAAGGTTAATGAATAAATGATTTTGTCTTTGATATTTTTACACCATTGACATGTGTCATTTGGTGCGATTCGCTCAGTTATCTTATCGAAACTAAATCCATTTGGAAGATCAACTTCAATGCCAATGTTGATAATGGTAAAGTCACCTCATGATCCCAATCTTTCATCAACTATGCTTAAATTGAGCGTAAGTGATCGTAATGTCACAACTTCATTAGTGTTGCTTTTCGTTGATGGTCAAACTCAACAATGCCATGGTGATCATTTTAAGGAAGTTTGATTACATAAATCTATTCATTTAAGAACTTTGCATCATTTACTTGTGCCAATTCTATATATATACAATTTACAAGTACATATCAATTTTCTCCAATATACATATCTCCAGATGTGGTTTTGTCTAAACGACTTATCATTAAAAATGAATTAACACTAGAAAATATACCGTGTGTTTCCTAAATATAAATCACCACTCAATTTTCTTTTCCAACATTCTTAAAAAAATATATTACTCATTTTGAAAGAATCATTTTTCAATTTTTCCTCAATGCCATAGAAAGTCACAACTACGGCCCGATGGGAATCTTACCACATACTGAAATTACTCCTAGAAAATGTTGTAACGTTGAGACGCCATGTCGGGCTCACCTAGTAAGGTTTTGAGATGAACTGGACTGACTCTCCTATCAAAACAACTACAGCCCCCGCCCTTCCCAAGTTCCCCATTTTTCCATTTTTGTCGTCCCACTTAGAACTTCAATTTTCTAGTTTTGTGAATTAAACACCATACCCCCCACTTTACTAATAACCTCACAATATTCTCTTATTTACAACTTTACCAACCCACAATCTCTTTTTTTATTCATTCTTTATTCTTTTTTCATTTAAATAATACTCAAATTTCCACTTTATCAACCCATTATCAATTTTTATTCATTATTTATTACTTTCTATTATAAATAATACCCAACCTTTCATTTATATCCTTATTTTGTTGGCCATAAGTCAAATTTGAAACATGGGACGAGATGGAGGAAGTAGTGGACATAATCATAGATTTCTAATTATTGGTCCCCTCCAAAAATTTACATATAGGTCACCAACATCAACTGTCATCAATGAAATACGTACTTGTTGTCACCTACTTATCTACTTCACCATTAAGTCATAACTCGACTTGTGATGACTATAAAGACGATTAACCACTTTACTTTTCATGCAACATGATCAAAGAAAGATGACTAGATTAGAAGGAAAAAAATACATATAAAACCACGACTAAGGAAAAATATAATTCCACACAATTTTTGCGATATTCTCTATGAAATTATAGGTTATCCTAATCAATCATTAACTGAGGTATCAACGGTTCAGAATGGAGACAAAAAAGAAGCCTAGGAAAGAGAGAGAAAAAACTGACATAATATACATCCCACTAGAATTAAAATTTCTTTATTCATTCATCGATTTATCAAACACTTGCTATAATTATCCCACTTTCACATATAAACAGAAAAAAAAATTAATCTTCATCTACTCATATCCATGTTAAAACAACTTAAAAAATTATACCCATATTCATGAGGGTTCAACCAATGTTTTCATTGTCAATGTCTAGGCTCTCAATCTCACCATCTGCCACCTCGTTTATATTCTCAGCTGCCACTCCACCACGCACACCGGTGAGTACAACCAAATGAACATTCCAACTACCCAACTGCATTTCCTGACGTTGCATCTGAATCTCCTCAACCGGCATGCAAAACCTGCAAATTGGACCCAAGCATTGAATCCTCAACCACTTTCTAATGTACTCCTCACAAAACTGATGCTTACATGGTATCTCTTTTTTAATTGTTGATCCACTACCAAACTCAACCAAACAGATTGCACATTCCATGCACGGATCCACAACCTCAACCCGAGGCAAGTTATCAATGGATTCATTCATAGCTGGTGGATGGCCTTCTTCCGATCCCATGATTGTTTCAATGTGAGCCCTGCTTTCACCGATTATGGTGACAACATTGGTGCGTTGTTTGATAATGACTGAGATTTTTTTTTTTTGAATAAGCTAATTATATTACAAGGGCTCAGTTACCATTAATTCTTGTCTTCCGCCTCAACCCCCTTATAACTCCTTGCCTTAACCACCTTGTAACTCCTTTCAATAATTGACGCTGTCAGGGTTCGAACTCTGCACCTCCTGCATACAGTTTCAACTCCTTACTACTAGACTACCTTATTGACTCCTTATGACTGAGATTTTTTTAACTGTAGTGTTTCTAGCTTCAGCCATGTTCACGAGTAGAGGGAAGAGGAATGATGTGGCACTTCGGACTAGTTCTTCCGGTGACTCCGATGTTACGTGGGAATTAGGGTGCGATTGTTACATTTTTAAGTGCCTTGCTTGTTTGTAAATTTTTTGTTTGTAGGAAAGAGTGAAGATAGAATCTGAACAGGGTGCTTTTGGTTGCACAATAGAAGAATTGGAATGTTGAATTAAATTGTAATTATGTTTTTTAGACATTGTTGCTTAAAATTTGGAAATCTTATATAAGAGAAATTAGATTTTTACCTCACTTTTTTCCCTTTCATTCTAAAGATAAATGATGATTAATGTAGGTTGCTTCTGATGAAGAATGGACATTTTATTTTACGTGGGTGTGAAGAAGAGATTTTTGAAACTATGATTTGGGTTTTTAATGATACATACATACATACATACATACATACATACATATAATTACTCTTAATAATGACTTATTTCGAACTTTATAAAGTGCAATAAGTTGATCAAGAACAAGAATAATATTTGATGTGTGATGTTATTTTAATCATTTAATTTTAATTACTCCTTAGATTAAGAGTTCTATATGATAGTAGCTATCCTTCGTTATTGAGAGAATAATACTGTTAATATGAATGAGAGATAGGTTTAACTCTGAGACTATTATAATGTAAAATATCATTTATAATGACATTCAAAATTCAATGTCGAGGTTCATACGCACGATCAATGTACGGAAAGTTATTCTTCACATAATTTTTTGTCACGGATTCATTTTTTTAAAAAATTGGCAGGATTCATTTTTTTTTAAAATCTAAATCCACGGACAAGATCAAATCCAGTGACATTAGTGTTGCTTTCATTGGTAAATTCAATCGGTTTTGTATCTAATAACATGTGCATCTTATTACAACGTCCTTAGTTGTACTTAGATTCATTGTCAAATTAAAAATATGTAATCATGATGACTATAAAGACGATTAACCAATTTACTTTTCATGCAACATGATCAAAGAAAGATGACTAGATTAGAAGCAAAAAAAAAAAAAAAAAATACATACAAAACCACGACTTAGGAAAAATTATTATTCCACACAATTTTTGCGATATTCTCTATGAAATTAGGTTATCCTAATCCATCATTAACAGAGGTATCAACTGTTGAGAATGGAGACAAAAAAGAAACCTATGAAAGAGAGAGAAAAAACTGACATAAGATACATCCCACTTCAATTAAAATTTCTTTATTCATTCATCGATTTATCAAACACTTGCTATAATTATCCCACTTTCACATATAAACTGAAAAAAGGTAATCTTCATCTACTCATATCCATGTTAAAACAACTTTAAAAATTATACCCATATTCATGAGGGTTCAACCAATGTTTTCATTGTCATTGTCTAGGCTCTCAATCTCACCATCTGCCACCTCGTCTATATTCTCAGCCACCACTCCACCACGCACACCGGTGGGTACAACCAAATGAACTTTCCAACTACCCAACTGCATTTCCTGAAGTTGCATCTGAATCTCCTCAACCGGCATGCAAAACCTGCAAATTGGACACAAGCCATGAATCCTTAACCACTTTCTGATGCACTCCTCACAAAATTGATGCTTACATGGCATCTCTTTCACAATTGTTGATCCACTACCAAACTCAACCAAACAGATTGCACATTCCATGCACGGATCCACAGCATCAACCCGAGGCAAGTTATCAATGGATTCATTCGTAGCTGGTGGATGGCCTTCTTCCGAGCCCATGACTGTCTCAACGTCAGCCCTGGTTCCACCAATTATAGTGACAACGTTGGTCCGCTGGTTGATAATGACTGAGATTTTTTCGACCGTAGTGTTTCTATCTTTAGCCATGTTCACGAGTAGAGGGAAGAGGAATGATATGGCACTGCGGGCTAGTTCTTCCGGTGACTCCGGTGTTGCAGGGGAATTAGGGGGCGATTGTGACATTTTTAAAGTGCCTTGCTCGTTTGTAATTTTTTTTTGTTTGTTGGAAAGAGTGAAGAGAGAATCTAAACCTGGGGGTTTATATAGGGTGCCTTTGGTTGCACAATTGAAGAATTTGGAATGGTGAATTAAATTGTAATTATGTTTTTTTAGACATTGTTGCTTACAATTTGGAAATCTTATTAAATATAAATTAGCTTTTTACCACAGTTTTTCCCCCTCTCATTATAAAGATAAATGTTTATTAATGTAGGTTGCTTCTGATGAAGAATGGACATTTTATTTTATGTGGGTGTGAAGAAGAGATATTTGAAACTATATTTTAGTTTTTTTTAATAATGGCTTATTTCGAACTTTATGAAGTGCAATAAGTTGAAGACTAAAAATAAAGAAGGGTAATATTTGATGTGCGGTGTCGTTTTAATCATTTAATTTGAATCACTCCTTAGATTAAGAGTTCGATATGATGGCGGTCATCCTTCTTAATTTAGAGAATAATACTTTTAATCTGATTGCAAGATAGGTTTAACTCTTAGACTATTATAAAGTATATGTCAAAAACATTATGGTTCTAAATTAGTGTTGAGATCTTTACACACGATCAGTGATTGCCATAATATTTTGCATTGACTTGTTCCAATTGGTGGGATTCAGTTGGTTTTTTTTATTTAAAACCACGACAAGATCAAATCTGATGACATTAATTAGTGGTGTTTTCATTGGTGGGATTCAGATGGTTTTGAATGTAATATTATGTGCATGTTATTACAACGTCATTAGTGGTGCTTATATTCATTGCCGAATTCAAAATATGCAATTATAATGAGTTTAACGCCTGAGGAAGATTGGTTACAAAAAGCTATTCTCTTGCCAATTTGGTGATTGACTTGTGCTAATTGGTAGGATTTAGCGAGTTTATATCTAAAGTCACGTTTATTATCATACTTAATGAATTTCTATAAAAGAATAAAGTCATCTCAAGATTTTAGCCTATTAGTGATTGCGGAACTCAAAGAATGCCTCACTTGATCAATTTTGAAGATGGTGAAATATGAAAAGCTAATTTATTGATAATTGACTTTTTCAGCTGTGGCAATTAGTGGGATCAGTGTATTTATATCTTAAGCCACACGTCGAATCCAAAGAATTAGTAGAAAAATAAGTAAGGTCTCCTAAAGATCATAGTGTTTATTTCTTAATTTTAGTGTAAAGGAAATCTAAAATCACAATTTCATTGGTGGTGATTATATTGATTGTTAGAATTGAAAAATGCGACCAAGATCATTTAATGAAGGTTGGTTATGGGATGTTATTCTCTTGATAATTTATCGTTGACCTCGTATGAAAATTGGTGAATTTCGGTCATTATTTTTTTAAAACCACGTGGGAATGAGGAAGATCAAATTAAACGACTTTGTAGAAAAGTGTAGATTCACCCCAAGATTGCAATCTTTTGTCAATATTCTTTCATTGAGTGTAAAGTAATAGGAGAACTTAACTTCGTAAATATTTTTTTCATTGATTATTGAATTCAAACGGTTCCACCAGTTTAAGGATATTTGATGACAATAAGCTACTTCCTTTTTTTATTTTTTTGAAGAATTAAAAGATTTATTCAAACATCAAGAGTTTACATAGGACACCAGTGGTGTGCAGATATCGTCCAAGACCATTAGACATCACACAGCCAACTAAACTCACGCAGGAGTCTCAAAACAGGAAAACAGAGATGTACACCAGAAAAATGTCTGAAATAAAACTACCGATATAGTAATGCTTCCGCTAAGAACCAGCCAATTGAAATTCCGTCCATCCCGTTGTCTAGTATGTCTCAACACCTAAGTGTCAAGCCGAGAGTGAGGGATTGCAACCAAAACCAAAACGGCTCAATACCAACTCGAGAGATAGAAAGAAGAGTTGATGATTTCCCGTTAAGGCATCCAAAAAACACAATCAAACAGAGTTTAGAAGAGAACATACCAGTCGAAACACAAAAGAACTATCCTTGGACAAAGACCACCTCACCGCCCAGACCTTTCACTGATCTTCAAATGGTCAGAACACCATACGGGCAGATTTCCCAATCCACGTAGTTGTAACCCGATTTCACCAAATTCTTATTTCTCTCCCAAGACCAGGTGATAAACTTTATGCACTCGAAAAATATCCTTGTGAGACGACTCTTTCCCTTTAAATATCACCGCATTTCTTGCCTTCCATATAAACCAAATCGTCCCGTGCTAAAACATTTGCCAGATCTCTCTATCTTTGACTGGCGCTGCACTTAAGATATTTGTCAAACTAGTTTATCCCAGTTTCCAGGTAAAACTCTCAATATTCAGCCACCCACATACCTGCCTCCAAACCAAGTTCGCGTTCTTGCAACTGAAGAACAAATGATCTGATGTTTCTTCCACGTCTTCCTCACATACCTTACAAAAAGTTTGAGCTTCCGAGAAGACCAAGCCTCGCTTCAAGAGATTCGGCTACAAAGGTAGCCTGTTTTGTACAATTTTCCAGATAAAAGCATTAACCTTCAAGGGCGTCCATTTGTTCTGTTGATACGGAAATATGTCCAATCCGTCATAGACACCTTTGGAATGAATCCTAAGGTGTTTTAAGATGTCTAAGGTCCGAGGCCTCAAGGTCCGACCCTAAGGCCACCTCTGGTCCGACCCTTCTGAGTGAAACGTTGAACTAGACCTCAAAGACAGTAGGTCCGACCCAAACCATGGTCCGACACCATGAGGGTCCGACCCGGACGATGGTCCGGATATAAGTCTCTAACCTCATAAAGAACCAAGTGAACTGGCAACAAGAGAGAAAATAGGATCCGAGGCTATCAAGGTCCGAACCACTAAGCCTTGTGGTTTGTGGGAGTTGCTTTTAGACATGAGATTGTGACCCGGACCAGGCCCTCAGACCTAGACTCTTGGACGAAGGTCCGAGACGGACTTCAGGAGTCCCTAATTTCTCTCGGAGAATGAATAACTACCCTCGAAAGCCCAAAAGGGAAATGCGTTAAATCTTCTTAATGGGCCATGGGCCTAATAGAGCATTGTTGGCACAATCCGAGCCTTACACTTGGCACAATCCAACGGAGCCCTTCCTCTTTGGGAGATCTCTATATATATGGCATAACGGTAAGTCAAGTTATCATTACGAACTAATCCCGATCACTATACAAAGCAGATCTTCAGTCTCTCTCAAGTAAAGTCTTTACCCGATTTGACACTATGCAAACCGGGTCTTCGGTCCTAACCCCCCCCCCCCCCAATCCAAAGTTACTTGTGCAGGTTCCTACCCATTAGCGCTTTGGACCTTGGAATGCTTTGGACCCTAGCTTTGGACCTTGACTTGGGACGATTTGCAGTGATCTGGACTTGGGGCGACTTAGGAAGAACTTACTAAGGGTTTGGGGGACTTCACCCTCAACATTTTGGCGCCGTCTGTGGGAATCTTTACAAAAAGTTTCATAGCTCTATAAGCAATGGAAAGACAGAGAAAGTCATCGAGAACCATCACTACTGCAGTTGGAACTCCAGCTCCAAGACCACATGGTAGACCTCCTACTAGGAGAACGTGATTGGCCAGGATCACATCAAGGAATCGAGAGTAATATCCAAGCGATGGTCACACTGCCAGTGCCTCCTCGGAGGATGAAAGAGTCGTTGATCTACCAATAAGGACCCAAGGACCTGGAGGGATGGTCCAAGGAGTGGAAGGACATGTTCCTCCGTCAGGAACACATGGTCCTCCACCAGGTCGGAACTTTACTCTTCCAAATGGCTAGATCATTTGTCCAAGTGAGTTTGGGATGAATGAGAATCAGTTCATCCTCTTGCTCACTACTATCCAAGGTTACTTTAGATCCAACAACATCCAACCTACTCCGCCATTGGCAGCTCCAAGGCAAACAGAGCCTGCTCAGTCAAGGAATGAGCATCGCCATGTCTTGGAGAGAATAGGAGAACAAGGTCATCAAGATGATATGCGCAACCTTATCAACAGGAGAGCTACTGCATCTCAGGAGCATCGTGAGAGGAGCCCAATAAGACCTAGAATGGATAAGGCCGGTACTAGTCGCCATGCTGCCCTCCAAACAAGGGCAAGAGACCAAATGGCAGAGAGTATCGCAGTAATCCAAGTCGATGACCTTCCTCCCGGCGTGGCCATCAACCCAAGAACGGGTGAGAGGCTTACTGCTGAACAAATCTACATTCAATAAAAGGCTTTGGAGACCCAGATTGCTAATCTGGGCAAATTGGTGAAGGCTCATGAGAAGGTGATGATAAGAGCTCCAAACCCATTATGCGACGCAATCAGAAGAGAGAGGAAGCATCCTGATTGCACTATCCCCAACCTTGAGCGTTACCATGGAGATATTTGTCCCGTTGCTCATCTTACTAGGTATGAATGTAAGATGGACACCAATGGATTGAATGACAACATGAAAGCTCCCAACTTCTCATACACTCTCTTTGGAGAGGCAATGGATTGGTGGACCGCCTTACCCGATGGCTCAATCAAGACCTATGAGGATGTAGTCTCTCTCTTTTTTTAAGAGATTTCAGAAGGCAACGAAGAGGAAAAGATCAGTAGAGCACCTGGCTGTAATCATCCAAAGAGACAATGAAGATCTTAGGACCTTTCTAGAACAGTGTAATGCTGAAGTACGTCAAGTTGAGTCTCATAGCATTAAAGAGAGGGTCTGATACCTGTACGCCAATACCTACAATGATGAACTCAAGAAGAAACTCTCCAATGAAGAGATTCCAAATGGAAAATACTTAGAAGATATATGTTAGGGAGTCTTGTATGGTGAGGAGTATAGGAGGAACGTTCCAGTAAGAGCCGGGACTAAGAAGGGAAAAGAGCCGATGAGACAAGATCCCGCACCTCGTCCTGGAAAATTTGAACAAAGAAAGGATTCCAAAGATAAGAGAGAATTTCGTAGGGGGAGAACCCCTCCCAGGAGATATGCGGAATACACTCGCCTCAATAGACCTAGATCCGACATCTTGGCCTTTATTGTTGAAAAGAATGTGGATGTTCAATGGCCCAAGCCAGCGAGGAATAACAAAAGAAGTAGGGGTTTCTAAAGAATACTGCAGATTCCATAAGCATAAAGGTCATTCCACGGAAGACTGTGTTCAGTTGAAAACTGAGATTGAAAGTCTGATAAGAAGCGGCAAGATGAAAGAACTAGTTTACGAAGAAGAACCCTCCCGCCACAAAAGGAATGAACGGGGGAGAGCAGAGCGTGATCTGGAAACTACGACACGGTCTTTACCACCGCCTCCCACGGGGATCCGTCCCCAACAAGCTCAGTGATAAGATGAGTACTCCGAAAACTTAGAAATGGAAAACCTTCCCTATAGTGGGGTTATCAACACTATAGCAGGAGGTCCAAGCGGAGGAGACAGTCGGAATGCTAGAGAAAGAACCGCCCAACATCTAAGGAACAACGATAGAGCTTATGCTCCTCCTGCTTTGAGAGGATCAAACTCGATCTCTTTTGATGATAGTGAAATACCTCCCCCAACGTCTGGAGGAGAAGATCTCAGAGATCCAGATGTTCCTTTGGTTGTCTCTTTATTCATTGCCACTTATAAGGTCAATAAGGTGCTTATTGATACTGGAAGCTCTTATAACATCATCTCCAAAAGGACTAAGGACCAAATGAATTTGGGAAGGATCAAGTATGGAAGAGTCTATACTTCACTAGTGGGGTTTGGAGGCTCTACAGTTCATCCCATTGGAAGTGTCCCTCTACAAGTTTCCATGGGGACTTTCCCAACAAGAGTAAATCAAACAGTTCTCTTCGTGGTTGTAGATCGTGTCTTTGATTACAATGTTATCTTAGAACGTCCAGGCCTCAATCAATTCAAAGCCATCTCATCTCCACTACACAATAGGGTCAAGTTTCCTACTCCAAACGGTGTAGGAGAAGAAATAGGAAATGTCAGAGAAGCATGGGAATGCTACATTATGTCTACCAGAAATGCCTCAGCTCCCGTTCTTACAGTCACTGACAAACCCGGTTCGCTCTCGCCCGCACCTCTCACACCTCCTAAAGAAGAGATTGGAGCTGGAGCTCTCAAGGAGAAATTTCCTAAGGCTGCAAGGATTGAACCTCATGAGACCCTAAAGGAGATCCAATTGATAGAAGGATGTCCTGAGAAGAAGACTAGGATTGGAACTGAGATGAGCATTGAAGTTGAGATGAAACTCATAGCTTGTCTGAAAAGCAACTATGATGTTTTTGCTTGGAGCACTGACGATCTTAAGGGGATAGATCTAAGAATAGCTGTTCACCGTCTGAACGTGGATTCTTCGATCAAGTATATCCGCCAAAAGAGAAAAGACTTTGTACCCGTTGAGGACGCTATCATAGTCGGAGTGGTTGAAAGGCTAATGAAAGTAGGACACATTGAAGAAGTTAGATACTCCGATTGGGTTTGCAATGTGGTCCACTTGTAAAACGCTCCGGGTAAGTGGAGGATGTGCAATGACTTTACTAGATTGAACAAGTTTTGCCCGAAAGATCCTTATCCCTTGCCTCGGATCGACCAGCTAGTGGACTCCATAACCTGATGTGCTCTTCTGAGCTTCATGGATGCTTATCAAGGATTTTATCAAATCAGAATGGCTCAAGAAGACATTAAGAAGACAGCCTTCTTTGCGGCTGGAGGCGTTTATTGCTTCAAGTTTATGCCATTTGGATTGTAAAATGCTGGAGCTACCTACCAACGTCTGGTAAATAAAATGTTCAAAGAAGAGATTGACAAAACAATGGAAGTATATGTTGATGACGTGTTGGTTAAGAGCAAGACAGAGGAGCAACACATCGAGCACCTTAACAATTGCTTCACTATCTTGAGGAAGTACGGGATGAAACTGAACCCTGAGAAATGTACCTTTGGAGTGAAAGGGGGTAAGTTTCTCGGTTACATGGTCACAGAGAGAGGCATCAGTGCCAACCCGGAAAAGATCAAGGCTATTCTAGACTTGCCACAACCAAAAACCATCAATGAGGTCCAACAGCTCATAGGGCGAGTTGGGTCCTTAAGCCGTTTCATCTCCAGATCAACAGAAAAGAACCTACCCTTCTTCAAGATATTGAGGAAAGGGGACAAGTTTGAGTGGACCAATGAGTGTGAAGAAGCCTTTGACAGTTTAAATAAATATCTCCTCTCACCACCACTCTTGGCCAAACCAGTAGAAAGAGAACCCCTCTACTTGTACCTAGTAGTTACCAATGAGGCTATGAGTTCCGTGTTGGTTCAGATCCAAGTCAGCGATCACATGCCTGTCTACTACCTAAGCAGGCTCTAGCTGGAGCAGAGACTAGGTATGCTCAGTTTGAGAAATTGGCATATGCTTTGGTATACACTGCTCGGAGGTTGAAGCCCTACTTCAAGTCACACAAGATTGTGGTTCTGACCAGTGAACCGTTGAAGCAAGTCCTTGGAAAGCCAGATCAATCTGGCCGCCTGTCCAAATGGGCGATCGAACTGAGCGAGTACGATATTGGATATCAAGCTCCGTCCGCAAAGAAAGCACAGATCCTAGCCGACTTCTTTGTCGATTACCCTGAGAAGGATGAGGAAAATGTCAATGATCAGGCAAAAGAAGTTGAGTGCTTGATGATAACACAAGAAGTGAACCTCTCTGAGCAAGCAAGAGTCACTGAGAAAGAAGCAGAACAAGAAATCTATAGTGACACTCAATTCAGGGGATTTACACTTGAACCTATGGATGATTCTCTCAGAGCGAGACACATGTTCCTTTTGGACGAAATGCCAAACACTCATGTGCTTGCATTTTTCGTCAAGAGGCAAGAAGAGATCCCAGAAGATAAGAACATCGATGCTTCTATAGCATCCAAAGAACAAGGGAAAGTCACTTGGACACTACAGGTAGATGGATCTTCTACCGTTAGACTTGGAGGCATTGGAATACACCTTAAGAGCCCTAAAGGTGCCGAGTTGGATTATGCCATCATGCTTGAATTCAAGGTGACCAACAATGAAGCTAAGTACAACGCACTCCTCGTCGGACTCAAAATGGCAAAATCCCTCCAAAGTGAGAAGGGTCAAAGCTTACACTGACTCGCAACTAGTTGAATCTCAGTTCTCAGGGTCCTTCACCGCTAAGGGCCCTAACATGATCAAGTACTTGGAATTGCTCAAAAAATAGGTAGAGAACTTTGAAGAATTCGCACTAGAAAGGTTCGATAGGGAATGAAATGAGAAAGCTGACTCACTCTCAAAGTATGCCTCAGCTTCAGGAGCGTTGGACACTAGAAGCATCATCTTATTGACTCTTAGGACTTCTTCACTCATGAGTCCGGGCCTGCATATCTTGCTCTTAAGCACTGAACAGACTTGGATGACAGACATCTTCAATTACCTCAAGGACGGGTCTTTACCCTCAGATCCAAAGGAAGCAAGGAGAGTTTTTTGCAGAGCCACTAGATATTTTATCCTTGGGGAAGATCTTTACAAGAAGTCTTTCAATGGCACTCACTTGAGGTGCCTTGGACCCCAAGAGGCTAGGACTGTTTTGGAAGAGATCCATAGTGGAAGTTGTGGGAGTCACTCAGGAGGCCGAACTTAATTTGGCTCAGAAAGTCATAAGGCAAGGTTACTACTGGCCAACAATTGATAAGGATGCTTCAAACTTTGCTCGAGCATGTGATGACTGTCAGTATTATGCCAACGTTCCTCACCGCCCTACAAACCCTATGATTCCGTCAATCATAGGCTGCCCATTTGATCAATGGGGGATAGACATAGTCGGTCCTTTTCCCCGTGGTACTCACCAAAAGAATTTCCTCATTGTTTCTGTGGAGTACTTTACCAAGTGGGTTGAGGCAGAAGCCGTATCTACCATCACTGAGAACCGAGTGAGAACTGTCATTTGGAAAAATATCATTTGTCGCTTTGGACTACCCAGGGTCCTTGTCTCGGACAATGGGACTCAGTTCTCCGGAGCTAAACTTAAGGAATGGTGCAAATCCTTCAAGATAGAGCAACGGTTCACATCAGTTGGCCACCATCAAGCTAATGGTCAAGTTGAGTCAACGAACAAGACAATTGTTAAGATCCTAGAAAAGAGGCTAAGGAATTCTCAAGGGAGTTGGGCAGATGACTTGGATGGGGTACTTTGGGTTCACCGTACTACCGCTAGAACTGCTACTCAGGAGACAGCCTTTGCACTAGTCTATGGCACTGAGGCAGTCATCCCTTCGGAGATTGTAGTTGAGACTCAAAGGATTCAACAGTACCAACCCATTGAGAATGAAGGGGCAAGGATCTATGACTTAGAGTTGTTGGAGGACAAAAGGAACATTACACTAGCTAACATCCACCGCTACCAAGCGACAGCTGCCCGAGCCTACAACAAGCATGTCTATGCTAAAGATCTACAGGATGGCGATTTAGTTCTTAGAAGGGCAGACATTCTCAGTAAGGTTGGAAAACCTAAGCCTAAATGGGAAGGTCCCTACAAGATCATTGGAGCAAGGATCAATGGAAGCTATGAGTTAGAGGATGATCAGGGAAGGGTCTTGAAGAGAACTTGGAATGCCAAGAACCTTCAGAAGTTTTATGCTTAGAACTACGTCAGTTACTTACTTTTGCATGTTCTGCGTTTTGGCCCTGAAGCCCACCAGTTGTAATTGCATTTACGTCAAATCAATACAACTTCTATCTTTTTCATTTATATTTTTTAGACTCAGTTCCTCCCTTCGGACTCAACTCTCCAAACCGTAGTCTTTCCTTACAAAAATACCGAATGATCAAATCCCTAAGACTTCAGTTCTACATCGACTCGGATCAGCAGGTCCAGAGCTTAGACTCAAACATCATAAATAAAATAATAAAGTCATAAAACAGACCAGTCCGAGCAGCTATGTCTGAACTAAGCTGGCCCGAGTGGAATCTTCACCGAAAGATCCTCGAACCATCTACCTCTCTGAACAACCACCATTTCCGAGTTAGGTGAAATCCACTCACAGAAAGTGGTGGGTGCCAGGAGAGGCGGATGGATCAAGGAATTGATCCTCCGAATAAAGTAAAGTGGTTTCGGAATCGAACAAAGATCGAAGCAGTGACCAATAAGCCTCTTCGAACCATCTACCTCTGCAGCCACCACCATTTCCGAGTTAGGCGAAAATAACTCACAGAAAATGGTGAAGTGTTGCAGAGGCGGACGGATCAAGGAGTTGATCCTCCGAACCGAATCGTGATATCTCCGATGCTCTCAAATGAATGAGTCCGAGTGGAGTGCCTGCCAAGAAGCTCCTCGAACCATCTACCTCTTCAACCATCACCATTTTCGAGTTAAACAAAAAAAGACTCACAAAAAATGGTAAATGGTGGAAGAGACGGATGGGTCTAGGATCCGACCCTCTGAATCAGCTTAAGAATTCCAACACTAACTCCGAGAAATGGATCGAACTTATTAATCCAAATAGAGATCCGCCAATCAACAATCCTTCAGACAAGGAAGAAGCTTCTCATGGGCAAACCCCTATACAAAACCATTGAGTCCAACCCAATGAGAGTTTCTCAAGAAAGCCCAAAGTCTGAGTGGTTCGATCTCATCGTCCCCAGTGAGATCCGACTCATACAAGCCCTTCGGACAAGTGAAAGGCTCCTACAAGATGGATCACACATAGGAACGTCGGAATCGACCCGATCGATAGATATCTGAACAAGGGGATCCGAATCACATACTACTACAAGACAAAAATGATACAAAATAGCCATACGTACAATGCCAAGGTATTTATAGACGCCATCGACCAATCACATTGGGACGCGTGCAATGTAACGGCTACGATTGGGCTTGGGCCTGAGTTGGGCCTTTACTATTAGGCTTCCACTTCAAATCCATTAATGATTCGAGTGGTTCGGACTAAGTTGTTACTCCGGACCGATACTTAGCTCATTGTACGAATCATTATTTACAAGACATTATGATTCGGGCGCTTGGGGTCGATACACTTCAACCAACGTGTGTCTGAATCTATAATGTTTATTCGGCCTATTTCGTTAAAAATAGTCCGAGCCATAATCACTTGTGCGGAATAATACTAAGTTACATTTCTTATATTAGGAGCACATTGATTTGGGACAATCCGTTCGGACCACAGCCGAGAGAGTCCGAACCGATTCTCGGACTTGGATTATTGGCCACCTCAAGTTTAAGCTTCTAAGTCGCCTCAGAGTTACTTCCAGCAGACCGAACTAGAAATACTTGAAACAATTACATAAAACATGCATGTATTAACTCGGAGCACAGAAGAAAGTACAGAAGCAAATTAAATGCATCAATTTAAAGGAGAGCTGATTCGAAGCAGAACAATACTCCGGACCAACATCAGTACGAGCAAAACACCAAGATCCGAAGTAGAATAAGTTGGACAATTGTTCAAACTGAAAATAAAGTACAAATGGAAACTGTCTTAAGGTCCGAAGACCATAACATCATTCACGGGGCATACCCCGCCTTCAATTAGTCCGACTCCCAGAAGGATCGTCCTGGGACTCCGGTTGGGCACGGTCAGAGGCATTCTCCGGATCATCATGCTGAGAAGCCTGGTGCTCGGACTACCTCTTGGCTCGTTCCTCTCTTTTCTTCCGGATGAACTCCAGGCATTCTTTGTACAAGTACAAGTCTCAATCATGGCCTAGCACTGGACCAGGGATCTTTAGCCATGCACGGTTGTGGTCTTCATACTCCTCGAATGGCATGAAGACATGGGACATCAGGACTTCCGGAACGAAGGAAGGCAAGTACGGACCACTGTGATTGTTGTTGTAATCCTCATTCTCCTCGCACATAAGTTCCACGAACTCGGACTTGAACAGAACATCGTCCTCCACATCCTCCGAGACGATGGCAGACCCATCCGGTTCATTAAAGGCCGAGATCCCTTTATCCTCCAAGTTATAGTCCTTCGGAACGAGACCCTTCTTTTGGAGCTGGCTCACTACAACATCGAACCCTTCTTGACGGGCCAAGTCATACTTGGTATCCAAGTGGAACTTATGAGCATCCAAGTTTAAGTAGTCCCGAACAGCCTCAGTTCGAACCGTAAGTAGGTGCTCGAGCATGCGATCCCTGAAGTTCCGAGAGACCGCTATGAGATCGTCCATGTCATCCCTATATGCCTCCAAGTCCGTCTCCAAAGCTCTAATAGCACTCTTCAGCTTTTGATTTTCAGCCTCGGCTTCCTTCAACGAGGCAGGGCTCTTCTTATACTTCTCTTTAAAAGCCACGGCCTTGTTCGCCTCGGCCTCCCTACTCGCCTCGGAGTTGGACAACTCTATTTCCATTGTGGCCCTCCGACCCGCCACCTCAGAACAAGCTCGGACAACAGTAGTAAGCTAAGAAAAAAAATGGAAAAGTCCGAGTCAATGAAAGATGGCACTTTCAAGATATTGAAAAATTAAGGAGTGCATTCGGAACTAAGCATACCTTCCGATAAGCAGCAGCAAGCTCAGCAATCATTTCCAGCTCCGGAACTGAAGCTAATCGACTCACCTCGGACTCAAGGTCCGAATCCTCAACCATTATCCCCTTACCCTTCTTGGCTGGGGGGATCGGACCTTCAGATGAGTGCTTCTGCCCGCCCGGAGCCCTAGCCCCACTCACCAAGGCTTCTTTTAGAGTAGCCCTCGGAGGCTTCTTTGCCCCTTTACCAGCAGCCACTTTGACCTTATCCGAAGTGGGTATGGTCTACTTGCCTTCACCAGCTGCTACCCTCCAAAGATCCTCAGCTTGGAACGTAGCAGCGTTCCGAGGCTCTTCCATGGGGAGTGTAGTGGACGTCTTGATCAGCTGATCCCGGACGCCTTCTTCCACTTCCTCTTCTGAGTATCATTCTCCTTTCTCTTGAGTGCCCTCATTGTAGACATGATGTAGTCGAACCAAAACTCTGCAAGGTCAAACCAAATACAAGTTGAGTCCGAGTCACTTAACGAGAAAATGAGAAATTGATAATGCATGTCCGAAGTAACACAAGTTAGACCAATAAAACAAGAAAACAAGCTAGTGCCTCAGACTAAGGGAACGATCCGAGTCACTTTCACTTACTGAAATCTTCCTTCCCGTCACAAAAGCTGGGCCCCGAAAGGCCTGCTAGGTACGGAAGTGGTTGGCAAATCAAGCCCCGAAAGAAGTACTTCGTAGGCTCCTGGTTTCGGTGCAGGGCTTGCATCCACAACGGTATGTTCCGAGCCGTGGGCCTCCAGTCCAGAAGCTTCCCCTGGAAGAACTTCTTGTTGAAGTCCCATTGGACTCTTTGGGCTTCGGACTCCCCAGGTTTCAAGGCGGCTCGGACGAATATGTACTTTTGCCACGACTTGATCCCTATTGAGGAGATCGGATCCTCGAATCCGAACCAACAACGTATAAAAATACTGGTGAGTTTTGCTCGGGATGATGGAGAAGAGTTTGCGAAAATTATCAAATGAGATCGGAATGTCCTTATACTTGCAAAGGACTCCGAAGCACATAAGATTCCCGAGCGAGTTCGGAATCACCTGGCGCGGACTAAGTCCAATCCCCTTCAAAACATCCAACAACTTGGATGCCACTGGAAGACGCCAACCACAATGCAATGAGGCCTCGTGCACACACATGTATCCGGGAGGCGGATTGTAGAATGCGTGAACCTCATCCGGAATCATGATCTCCACGGAATCCAGAATTTCATATCTCCTTCAGAGCTCATCGACCTCATCTGCAGTAATAGTCGAAGGACACGTAGAGAGGAGGTCATCCAAATTCATCTCCCAATCAGGGTCCGGACGAGTTACTTGCAGACGAGTTCGAGGATACTTGCTGCGTACCACATCATCTCCTTTATTGTTCCCCTCAGATGGCTGTGTAGCAAGCGCCCGACTCGATCCTTGGGCCGAGCTTTCTCCACTCAGACGGCTTGCGCTTGGACGGTCGGAAATCTTGATCTGTTTCAACGGAGGAACATCCTCCTCCTCATTGTCATCTTCTTCTTCTTCTTCCTTACTTTCTTCTTCTTCTCCCTTCTCCACATGTCTTTCCTCCACATGACTTTCTTCAACTTTCTCGTCTTCGGACGATGAATCCAACTCCACGACTATTTGGAGAGGAGCAACAACTTGGACTGTATCTTCCCTACCAGCTACGAACATGCCTAACTCCGGAAGAGACTCTGAAGTATAGCGCACTTCCTCAACATTGATCTCCTGTGGGTCCGGGACGAAAGTGATCTGATTAGGATTAATCCTGGTGCTATAACCTAAGTTTCGACAAAGGTTTTGGATCTCTACCGGAAGTTCGGATTCGTTGCCTGTTCAACGCGGACGTGGATTGCCTATCGTCCGAGTAGATGTCTCATGAACCATCATGAAACCCTGCACATGCGAACACTCCGGATAATCTTGCTTGTCCGAATATTTCGAACCAAGGGCAATTAAACGAAAAGATGGAGAGCTCACCTCGGATACTTCACCACTCCGATTCAAAAAATTGTTCAGCTCCTCTTTGATCTCCAAAATCACCAATGTCCACTTCCTCAGGAGTATCGGCCCAGGACGGCGCTTCGGACGTGTACCCAGCAGCCTCGGAACGGTTTTGACTATCTCTCTCGGACTAGGGAAAGAAAGAGAATTCCTATGAGATTTAAAGTTTAGTCCGAGAGTCCGTTTATGTAACTTATGGTTAAAACCCATAAGGGGTTCGGAGAGAACTAAGTGTTGTCGGATGTAGTTAGTTCGAAGTTAGTACGTAGTTAGTACAAACAACTTAGAGGTTCCGAAGAGACCTACTACATACGTCCGAACGGACTACATACAACACTTATCCGAACGAGAAAAACATGCAAGAAATTTCCAAAAGACAACTACTTTAACAAAATATAAAGACAAGGAGAGAACACTTACTTGCAAGAACACAAGGGGTTAGATTGAAGGTAGCTAACTTCTTCGAATAGGCATGCTTTGCTTCGAACTCACTCCTTGATTCGGACCACACTGCAACTGCTTCGGATTCACTCAGTTTGTGAAATTTCTCTCTCTAAAAGTAGAGAAATGAATATAACTAATGGCCTATTTATAGGAGGATAAATTGGGAAGTCTAACTGTCACATCAATTCAGAATTAAATCTCAGCCGTCGATCAAAATTCATCCAACGGTATAGTTCAAATTACTAGGTGAAATGACAGATCCGTCCAAAATATTTATTTCACGACGATTAGAATTCTAACAACACTTGGAACGTCGGAGATAGCACCCCATCCTCTTACGGATGGTTGGCTCTATCCTAGGTACACGGACCCTCGTCCATTCGGATGTCCCTACTCGGACAATCCCGAAAAATCGATTCATAAACAACACGGATTCTCATCCATTCGGAGGTGATACCTCTTCCTCACTCGGACGGACAAATCATCATAAACAACACGGATTCTCATCCGTTCGGAGGTGATACCTCTTCCTCACTCGGACGGATAAATCATCATAAACAACACGGTTTCTCATCCGTTCGAAGGTGATACCTCTTCCTCACTCGGACGGATCAATCAACTATGTACGTCACGCGGACCCTAGTCCATCCGGATTTCACTAATGGCTTACGGGTGTGGAGCTATGAAATCACCCGTAGGTCCTTATTTGGATCTGAAGAGTTGATTAGTAAACACAGTATCAACCCAATCTTTTTACAAGATGGTTGCGTTGATCTTAAAACTACACGGACTCTCGTCCATTCGGACATCCAAGTTGGATTATCCCGAATAATCAACTATGTACGTCATGCAGACCTTAGTCCGTCCGGATTTCACTAATGGCTTACGGGTGTGGAGCTATGAAATCGCCTGTAGGTCCTTATTTGGATCCGAAGAGTTGATTAGTAAACACAGTATCAACCCAATATTTTTACAAGATGGCTGCGTTGATCTTAAAACTACACGGACTCTCGTCCGTTCGGACATCCCAAGTTGGATTATCCCGAATAATCAACTATGTACGTCATGCGGACCCTCTCTGTCCGACTGTCCTTAATGGCTTGCGGGGGTGGAGCTTTGAAATCGCCCGTAGGTCTTATTTTGGAACTTCCGAAGAATCGATTAATGAACACAAGATAAACCCAACCTTTTACAGAAGGTGGATTTCTCTTCAAAGCACACGGACTCTCGTCCATTCGGATGTCCTTAATCGGACAATCCCGGAAAATCGATTATTATGTAACACGGACTCCCGTCCGTTCGGATGTTCTTCCGTGAACCATCCCGATTTCACCACCAACAAAAAGTGTTCCTTTCCTACGCCTCTCGAACCTACGCTTAATCTCGCTTACAAATACCCCTTTTCACACTTACAGTCCGAGACCACACTCTCGGACTGTAAGAAAGGGGGGGGGGGGGAGATTAAGGTAAGGACGACAAAAGGCACGGACTAAACACCTTTTTTCTTCTTATGAGGGACGGATTGAACGAAAAACAAAAATGTTCTCCCCACTTTAAACTATAGTTCCACAACTATCTTCTACTAAGATACTTGGAAACTGGGGGGACATATGTTGATACGGAAATATGTCCAATCCGTCATAAACGCCTTTGGAACGAATCCTAAGGCGTTTCAAGATGTCTAAGGTCCAAGGCCTCAAGGTCCGACACTAAGGCCACCTCTGGTCCGACCCTCCTGAGTGAAACGATGAACTGGACCTCAAAGACAGTAGGTCCGACCCAAACCATGGTCCGAGACCATGAGGGTCCGACCCGGACGATGGTCCGGACATAAGTCTCTAACCTCATAAAGAACCAAGTGAACTGGCACCAAGAGAGAAAATAGGATCCGAGGTTGTCAAGGTCCGAACCACTATGCCTTGTGGTTTATGGGAGTTGCTTTTAGACATGAGATTGTGACCCGGAACAGGCCCTCGGACCTACACTCTCGGATGAAGGTCCGAGACGAACTTCAGGAGTCCCTAATTTCTCTCGGGGAATGACTAAACTACCCTCGAAAGCCCAAAAGGGAAATGGGTTAAGTCTTCTTAATAGGCCGTGGGTCTAATAGAGCATTGTTGGCGCAATCCGAGCCTTACACTTGGCACTATCCAATGGAGCCCTTCCTCTTTGGGAGATCTCTATATATATGGCAAAGATTCCCATGCTAACGGTAAGTCAAGTTATCATTACGAACTAATCCCGATCACTATACAGAGCAGATCTTCAATCTCTCTCAAGTAAAGTCTTTACCCGGTTTGACACTACGCAAACCGGGTCTTCGGTCCTAACCCACCCCCCCCCCCCCCCCAAAAGTTACTTGTGCAGGTTCCTACCCATTAGCGCTTTGGACCTTGGAATGCTTTGGACCCTAGCTTTGGACCTTGACTTGGGACGATGTGCAGTGATTTAGACTTAGGGCGACTTAGGAAGAACTTACTAAGGGTTTGGGGGACTTCATCCTCAACATGTTCCACACAACCTTGTACAAATAAGCTACTTCCTTGATAATTTTGTGTCATTGTCTAGTGGAAATTGGTGGGATTTAGTCAATTTTATATCCAAATTCTTGTAGGATTTAGTGAGTTTATATATAAGGTTGAAAATTAGATTCAATGACATTGTATTAAAAAAAAAGTTAGTTCACCTTAGGATATAGAATATAACCTTTCGTCAACCTGCTTGTCGTGGAGCGTAAAGGAACCCTAAGATCAAAAATTCATTTGTGCCGCTTTAAGCTATTCCTAAACTCAAAAAATGCCCCTCCCCGTCCTCTGTGATAAATTTAAGAAAGGTTTAGTATGCATAACTATCTCTTGAGTTTTCACGTTGTTGCACTTTGCTAGTTGGTGAGATTCATTCGGTTTAAATCTAAAGTCACATAGAGTATCAAACTCAAACGATTTGTATGAGAATTCAAGTAACATGAAGTTCATTTTCTTTCTTCAATGGTGCTTTATTTGAGTATAAAGTAAACCTAGGATCACAACTCATTAGTGGTGCGTTCATTGATTGTCGAATTGAAATAATGCCACCATGTTTATATAAGGAAGGTTAATGTATGAATGGTTTTGTATTTGATACTTTTGCGCCATTGATCTTTGTTATTTGGTGTGATTCACTCAGTTATCTTATCCAAACTAAAGCCATGTGGAAGATAAACTTCAATGCCATCGTAGAGCATGGTAAAGTCACCTCAAATCGCAATCTTTCATCAACAATGCTTACATTGAGTGTAAGTGATCGCGATGTCACAAATTCATTAGTGTTGCTTTTCATTGCAGGTCAAACTCAACAATGCAGTGGGGATCATTTTAAGGAAGTTTAATTATGGAAATCTATACATTTAATAACTTTGCATCATTTACTTGTGCCAATTCTATATATGTACGGTTTACAAGTACATATAAGATTTCTACAATGTACTTATCTCTATAGGTGGTTTTGTCTAAACGACAAATCACAAAAAAATGAATTTGTAACGGCCGTAATTAATGGTAGCGAGGCATCCCATTAGTAGTGAGATTCTTCATGACTATCCCACATGCCGTCGATATGATATTGTTCGCTTTGGGCCGGAGTCCGTACGGATTTGTTTTTGGTATTCCCAAAATGCCTTATACCATAAAAGAGTGGTGGTTTCCATATATATCATTCACCACAACCGCTTTTAACCGATGTGGGATGTTACAGAATTAACAACACTAAGCAAATTTACCATGTGTTTCTTAAATATAAATCACCAATCAATTTTCTTTTCCAACATTCTACAAAAATATTTTACTCATTTTGAAAGAATCGTTTTTTCAATTTTTCCTCAATGTCGTAGAAAGTCAACTACGGCCCGATGGGAATCTTACCACATGCCAAAGTTACTCTTAGCAACTAATATGACTCAAAGCAAGGTTAGCCTATAAACTTATATCCGAGGCTAAGTTGATTCGATGCGATTCGTACTACTGGAGACAAATGTTCAAAAAGTTGAATCATTGTATCGGCCTCACCCTAGTAAGGTTTTGACTCTCCTATCAGAACCAGATCTGACTCTCCTATCAGAACCAACTACAACCTCCGCCCGTCCCAAATTTCCCATTTTTCATTTTTGTTATCCCACTCAAAACTTCCATTTTCCAATTTTGTCAATTAAACTTTATACCCCACTTTACTAATAACCTTACAATATACTCATATTTACAACTTTTCCAACCCATTATCTCATTCTTTATTCTTTCTTAATTTAAATAATTGTAAAATCCCAAAATTTTTATTGGACCATCTATATGAATTTAATTCGGAGACAAGAAATTATTTGGACTAGAGTTGTTGCACGGGATTTTTATAAGTCATTTTTATGGATCGAAAAAAATCGAGACGGGCTAGGTAATTTTATCTGATTGAACTTGGACCTGAATAGAAGCCCAAAACAATGACTTAAAGAGTTATTGGATAACTAGGGCTTTTAGGTATTAATTATAGTTTACCCACCGGTGTTGGCGTGAAAGGGAAAACTCGACCCCGGTAACCCACTGTTAAAGTGAGAGGGTGAGACTACCGGGGGTAAGATTGGAGTATAACAAACCGCATGAAAGAATACAGGGAAATCGGACTTGTCCAAAGACCAGAGTGGCAGCCATGGACGGTCTTGTAGTAACAGGTAAGAATGAGTGGAGTAAAATTGTTATTGGGTTATTTTGTTGAGTTTAATGATTTTGAGCAAGAAGTCACTATTCTGATTGGTCTTTGTTTTGGTTACCTGTAGCATATAATGTTTGGAGTGATCGATTTCTAGAGTTGGAGTTGATAATGTTATTTAAGCCTTAATGACCAAAGATTAGGGGTCATGTCATGTGATTGGATATTGATATCTCTCAATTTTGCTGAACCATGGACGTAATGAGTTACGTAAGCCAATTTCTTGGACTAGAACCTGACCGGTTCACTGGTGGACGGAGGTGAATATAATTGAAGTGTTTTGGGAGCTAGATACATCAATTGAATATCAGATTAAGATTAAGGTAAGGGGTATATATATATATATATATATATATATATATATATATATATATATATATATATATATATATATATATATATATATATATATATATATATATATATATATATATATATATATATATCAAGGAATGTGACTTGGTATAATAGTATATTAAAAAAGGATCAAGTATATGCACCCATAAATGTTTTATTGTAAATGTGATTTTGGAAAATTGTTTTGTGCAAAAACATGGATTGAAAATATGTTTTATGCTCATCGATATGCCTATAAATTGTCTGGCCCTTTCGAGGGAATGTCGTGCTTTTGGAGATCTCCCATTGTATTGTTATCCCTTTGGTAGGGCATTGTTATTGTTATGTAAAAGTCGACCTGTGTACCACAACGGTTCGTGTGGCCGTAGTGTATTGTCTGATTGAGCTAAAAGTGAATTGTTATTGTTTTGAAAATTGTTCCATGCAAATTATTTTGGATATGTGATATATATGTATATTTTGAAACTTTGCTTGATCCGGTAGAAGTGTCATTGAGGCTCACCCTTACCCACCACTTTCAGATATTTAGTAAGTGACATTGGACGAAGGTACTTCGGAGTTGTGGCATGTTACTGGTGCTGGATTTAAGTGAAGATTGTGGAGTAATTGTGGCGCACTCTGAGAATTGTATTGTATATGATGGCTTGTAATATTATGACTGTTGTTGAGATTGAGGATTTGTATTTGTTGTAATTACTTTGTGTACGGGATTTTAGATGCTCTGTTGTACCACTCTGAGATATTGATGTATTTTGAGGATTAAAGGAAGGCTTCGTCTTGGCATGACCCCATCTCACAATAGACGGCCGGTCGCGCCAAAGTTTTGGTTTTGGGGCGTGACAATAATACTCCACTTTTCACTTTATCAACCCATTATCAATTTTTTTCATTCTTTATTACATTCTTATTTAAATAATATATATATCCTACCTTCCATTTATTTTGTTGACCAAAAGTCAAATATGAAACATGGGTTGAGACTGGGTAGTAGTGCAAAAAATCGTAGATTTTCTGATAGTTGGTCCTCATTGAGTTACGTTTTTGTTGTCACCTACCTAACTCCTTCACCATTAAATCATAACTCAAATTGTGGATAATCGTAAAGACAATTAACCACTTTACTTTTCATGCAACATTTGCATGATCAAAGCAAGAGGATTAACTTAGAATTAAAAAAAAATACATAATAATTGTAACGCTCCAAAACCAAAACTTTGGCGCGACCGGGCATCTATTGTGAGATGGGCTCACGCCAAGACGAAGCCCTACTTTAATCTTATATAAATTATCACAGAGTGCTACAACAGATTACAATTCTCCAATACATAACAACAATTCCAGTAGTAAAAGTTATTCACTACACTAAAATCTCAGAGTACGCAACCAATGCAACCAATCTTCACTTAGTCAACCTGCCACAACTCCGAAGAACCTCCGTCCAGTATCACTTACTAAACATCTGAAAGGGGTGAGCCTCAATGACACTTCTACCGGATCAAGCAGAATATTTCAAACATACATATATATATCAATACGTTTATATATCCAAAATAATTTGCATTGAACAATTTTCAAAACAATGTCAATTCGTATTTAGCTCAATCAGACAATACACTACGGCCACACGAACCGTGGTGGCACACAGGTCGACTTTTACATAACAATAACAATGCCCTACCAAAGAGATAGCATAACAATGGGAGATCTCCAAAAGCACGACATTCCCCGAAAAGGCCAAACAATTCATAGGCATATCGATGAGCATAAAATATATTTCAATCCATGCGATTTAACAAAACAATTTACACACATCTCAATCACAGTTAAACATTTATGGGTACACATATTTGATCATTTTCGAATAAATTATTATATCAAGTCTCATTTCTTGATATAATAACCATAAGTAATTTGTCAAATTATAAAACAATACATATATATAATAACAATAAAATAGAAGTAAAAATGTCAAATAAACCCCCTATCTATCAAATATTCACCCTTAAATAGCTCAAACTTTGATCTCTTATCCATAATTAAATCCAATAGGGGAACAAACTGTGGTGGAATTGGACAATACATGACATCACCATGGCTAGCTCTCTAATCCCTCTCGCCCAGACCATGACCAAACCTCCAATAACAAATCCACTGCATGTCGAAAGTAAAGCCACCCAAATACACTAAGGTCTTGAACTAAGGTCTTGAAACTTGAAAATATAAAGTCAATCAATCAATTGTACCAATGTTAATGTACTTACTCAGATGGAAGAACATCGTCACTGACCATCTTCTGTCTGTTTCATGCATTCGAGCTCCCAGCTCGATAAACTATAACCCTAAAAGTTGTTTATGATGTCCAGTAAATAAATATTGAATCCTATTGCAGTCAATACAATCTAGGCCCAACTTGTCCGTCCAATAACTATCTGATATACGATATTGGACTTTTGCTACGGTCCAAGCCCAATCCAATAAACTCGATAAATCTCTTCTTGATTTATCGATCCGTAAAATAATGACTAGTAAAATCCTGTACAACTCACGTTTATATAATTAATTCCGTAAAATTAATAGACAATCCGAAAATAAATTTTTCAGTATTTTACAATAATACTTATAAACCGTGACTAATGAAAAACATTATTCCACACAATTTTTACGCTATTCTATGTGAAATTAGTTTATCGTAATCCATCATTACCTGAGGTACCATTTTGAGGTATCAATTGTTGAGAATGGAGACAAAAAAAAGAAAAAGAAACCTAGGAAAGAGAGGAAAAAGTGACATAAGATACTTTCCCACTAGAGTTAAAATTTCTTTATTCATTCATTGATTTATCGAACACTTCCTATAATTATCCGACTTTCACATATAAACTAAAAATATAAACATTTCAAAAAAAAAAAAAAAAGAAGTAATTTTCATCTACTCTTATTCATCACGGTTCAGTCAATGTTTTCTATGTCCACGTCTAGGATCTGTGTCTCACCATCTACCACCACATCTACCACCTCATTGCCAGCCGCCACTCCACCATGCACACCGGTCAATACAACCAAATTGACCTTCCACCTACCCAATTGCATTTCTTGACCTTGCATCTGAATCTCCTCAACCGGCATGCAAAACCTGCAAACTGGACACAAGCCTCGAATCCCCAACCACTTTCTGATGCACTCCTCACAAAACTGATGCTTACATGGCATCTCATTCACAATTGTTGATCCACTTCCAAACTCAACCAAACATATTGCACATTCTATGCACGAATCCACCACCTCAACCCGAGGCAAGTTATCAATGGATTCAATCTTAACTGGTGGATGGCCTTCTCCCGAGCCCATGACTGTTTCAATGTCAGCCCTGGTTCCACTGATTACAGTGACAACATTGGTGCGTTGGATGATAATGATTGAGATTTTTCCGACTGTAGTGTTTCTAGCTTTAGCCATGCTCACGAGTAGAGGGAAGAGGAATAATGTGGCACTTCGGGCTAGTTCTTCTGGTGACTCTGAAGTTGCGGGGGAATTAGGGGGCGATTGTGACATTTTTTAAGTACCTTGCTTGTTTGTTAATTTTTTTTGTTTGTAGGAAAGAGTGAAGAGAGAATATGAACTTGGGGGTTTATATAGGGTGTTTTTGGGTGCACAATAATAGAATTTGGAATGGTGAATTAAATTGTAATTATGTGTTTTAGACATTGTTGCTTACCATTTGGAAATATTATTAAAGAGAAATTAGTTTTTTTTACCTCACTTTATTCCCCTTTCATTCTAAAGATAAATTCTTATTAATGCGTGTTACTTCTAATGAAGAATGGACATTTTATTTAATGTGGGTGTGAAGAAGATATTTTTGAAACTATATTTTAGTGTTTTTAATGATATATATATTATAATTTGTGATACTCTTAACAATGACTTATTTCGAACATTATGAAGTGCAATAAGTTGAAGACCAAGAACAAGAATAATATTTGATGTGCGATGTTGTTTTAATCATTTAATTTTAATTACTCCTTAGATTGAGAGTTCGATATGATGGTGGCCGTCCTTATTAATTGAGAGAATAATATTTTTATATTTGAATGCGAGATAAGTTTAACTCTTAGACTTTTATAATATATATAATCTCATAAATATTGTGGTTCTAAATTTAATGTCGAGGTTTATACGCACGATCAAAGATTCACATAATTCTTTGCCAATGACTTGTTCCAATTGGTGGGATCTAGTTGTTTTTTTTTATAATCTAAAACCACATACAAGATCAAATGGTGACATTAATGGTTTTTCATTGGTGGGATTCAGTCGATTTAGAATCTAATAACAAAATATGCAACTCCGATGTTTAAAGTTTGAGGAAGATTGGTTACAAAAAGCTTTGGGATTGACTAGTGCTAACTGGTAGGATTCAGTCAGTTTATATCTAAAGTCACGTTTATTCTCAAACTTAATGAATTTGTAAAAAAAGAATAAAGCCAGCTCAAGATTGTAGCCTATTAGTGATTGACGAACTCAAAGAATGCCTCACATGATCAATTTTGAAGAAGGTGGAATACGAAAAAGTTAATTTATTGACAATTGACTTTATTGTGCTTTGGCAATTAGTGGGATTAGTATGTTTATATCTCCTAAAGATCATAGTTTTCATATATTAATTAATTTAGTGTAAAGGAAATCAAAGACCACAACTTCATTGGCGGTGATTCGTTGATTGGCGGAATCAAACATGTGACCAAGATCATTTGAGGAAGGTTCATTATGGAATGCTATTCTCATTATAGTTTATCGTCGTTTGCCAATGCCAACTGGTGAACTTTGGTATGTTTTTATTTTAAAACCACGTGGGAATGTAGAAGATCAAATTTAGTGACTTTGTAGAAGAATGAAAATATTCTTCCATTGAGTGTAAAGTAATAGTAGAACTTAACTTCGTCAATGTTTTTTGTTCATTGATTGTCGAATTCAAACAATTCAACCTGTAATATCCCGAAATGTTTTATTGGACCACATATTTGAATTTAATTGACGCTAAATTATTTGGACTTGAGTTGCTATACGAAATTTTATAAGTCATTATTTTTATGGATCGATAAATAGAGACGGGCCATAGTAATTTTATTTGGATTGGGCTTGAATCGGAGTAAAAGCTCAAAATAGTTTACTAAAGAATTATTGGACACTTAAGATGGACCTCTACTTAAAGAGACAAATGAGTGTGTTAGGTTAGTTATTTTTAATTTGTCGTTTAAGAATTTACTTAGACAGACTTCTACAACTCACCGTGTGTGAGATGGATGATCAACAGGTACTCATGATTAACTCAATGATGGCTTGAATTATAGTTTACATGAAATATGTCTTGTACTATTCCGCTCATGATTATGTTGGCACTTTTGGACCTATATACTAATTGAAAGTTTATACATGAAAATTTATGTCATGGTCTCATTATCATTGATCGTTTAGGTGACTTACATAAGGTTTTAAGTTGGACTAAGGTGGTCGATTTGAGGTTTGTTTGGCCAGTGATAGGCATGCAAATTGACAGTTTGTGGAGTTGAGGTTACCTTTATGGTTTTCCCATGTCATATTTTATAGTACGTTAGTCTTTGTGAAAATTAAAATTTTTATCTTTAGGAATTGCGAACAAGAGACGAACATGTAAAATCGAGTATCTTATGAATTGTTTATGTGTATGTGCCTATGTGATATGTTGAGTAGGTGTGCCTCCGTACTTAAAAGAACTAAGTGCTACTGTATGGAGCGATGGGAGCTACCTCTAGAATCCGACAAAGGCGGTGGGTATACCCACGATATGTGAAAGTGTTTTTGTAAAATCCCGAAAATTTTTATTAGACCGTCTATTTGAATTTAATTTGGAGACGAGAAATTATTTGGACCTGAGATGATGCATGGGATTTTACTAGTCATTACTTTTATGGACCGGAAAATTGAGACGGTCTATAGTGTTTTTTTCGATTGGATTTGGACCGAATTAAAATATGTTTATGCTCATCGATATGCCTATGAATTGTTTGGGCCATTTCGAGAAAATGTCGTATTTTTGGAGATCTCCCATTGTTATGTTATCCCTTTAGTAGGGCATTGTTATTGTTATGTAAAAGATGTACCACCACGGTTCGTGTGGCCGTAGTGTTTGTTTGATTGAGCTAAATAAGAATTGACATTGTTTTGAAAAGTGTCCATGCAAATTATTTTGGATATGTGGTATATATGTATACTTTGAAATATTCTGCTTGATCCGATAGAAGTGTCAATGAGGCTCACCCTCACCCACCTCTTTCAGATAATTAGTAAGTGATTGGATGATGATACTTTTAAGTGGAGATGGTAGATAGATGATGAATTTCTGAAGATGATTTAGTAGTTGTTGCGTAATCTGAGATTTGTATTGTATAAGTTGATTTGTACTGCTGGGCTTGTTGTTATGTATTGGAGAATTGTAATTTTTATAATTACTTTGTATGGGATTTTAGATGCTCTGTTTGTACCACTCTGAGATATTGTTATTGATATGGGGATTAAATAAAGGCTTCGTCTTGGCGTGAGCCCATCTGATGATAGACGGTCGGTCGCGCCAAAGTTTTGGTTTTGGGGCGTGACAGTTTTGTTAATTGTTATATATATATATATATGTATACATATATATCTATATGTATATACATATATATGTGTATATATATATATATATATATATATATATATATATATATATATATATATATATATATATATATATATGTATATACATATATATATATGTATATACATATATATATATATATAGACACACACACACTTGGCTCGGTAAATGGGCACTAATGATGAGCCTATATTTTAGTGTCTCATCTCGTTCTTTTTTACTATCTTTTGTTGGTCTTTATTTACGTTTTTAGTGTTTTCTTGTGCGTTTTTATGTGTTTTGTGTTTTAGTGGTGTTGTGCAGGTTGTGACTTATTTAGGTACTTTTTGGAGTTTTTGGCATTAACTTGGCGTTTTTGGTGAAAAGGAGCCGGGACGCATCCCAACTTCAGCCAAGACGCGTCCCCAGATGTGCAGGACGCGTCTCCAGAAGGCGCGAGATGCGTCCCAACACTTTTTGAGTTGCGTCGCAAACCCACTATCCGCAAGACACGTCCTAGGACGCGTCTCCAGAAGGCGCGAGACGCGTCCCACTTCCAGCAAGATGCGTCCCAGAATACAAAGGTCGCAAGACGAGTCCTAGGAAGCGTCTCCAGACGTCGCAGGATGCGTCCCACGACGCTTTTTGCAGAAGACTATGTTCTTTAAGTCATCGACTGAGACATTTTCAAAACACTTCTCTTTTATGTTATTTTTAACTCTCAGGCAAGATAAACCCTAGTTTTGGTTCTCTTGCTCTAGTTCTTCATTGATTTCACTTGTAATCATACTATTGACATCGGATTTGGATCTTGAGGTTAGATTATCAATCAACCACTCTTTCTTTCACAATTTCTTCTCTTGTGCTTGATTGTTTTGGTTTATGCTTATGATCTCTCCTCTCATGCTTACTTCGATTGTGATTATCATCATGTATGCTATTACTTGTGCTATGAGTAACTAATCCTTCGATAGATGCGGTAGCAATGTAAGAACAATCGAATTAGAATCTTGACCTAGGTTTGTTCATGTGTGTTAAGCTTTTTCAAGAATCTTCGTAAAAACCCCAATTTCAGTAATCTATTCTTGAATCTTCAAAACCATTCCGGTTAAGAATCAATCACCTGACAATCGATTGATCTCACTGCTTTACATTTTCAAAGAATGTTTTAATTACACTGAATTGGTATTTTCTTTGGACAAATAACTGTGACAGCATATGAACAATAGGTCTGATTCGTATTCGTATTCGATTTCTCTGAAATGCTACCGCATCTATTTCTTTTCTCTCTTGATTAAAAACCTATTTTTAGTTTACTTAGTTTAATCACTATCAATCCTACAAACTCAACTTTACAAACTATTACTGCAAACTCTTACGTTTGATACTTGAAAACGTCATAGTTGCCTAGTTAGCTCCTGGAGAACGATTCTGTAGTTAAAGTTAATTTGTTACAACAACTGCTTTAGTTACTTTGTTGATTTTAAGAAGTACTAATTTGAGTACATCAACTAAAGACTTGCTTACTCATTTTTTCCAGCATGATCAGAGGGGGCTGGTTTGGTTATTACAACTGCTATTTTTGAACGAAGGACCCGAGAACTCTGTTGTTGAGAAATTAAAGATTAGTATTTGAGGTTTAACGTTGTACTATGAGGCTTTGTAAAGTTATCGAGGGTATTGGATATTGTAATTTGTATTGATCATTTTAGTTGCTCTAATTGTACCACAATTGAGATAAATTGTTATTTTGAGGTTAAAGGTAGGCTTCGTCTTCGCATGAGCCCATCTCACGATAGACTGTCAGTCGTGCAAACGTATTTTGGTTTTTGGCGTGACACAACCAGTTTAAGAACATTTGATTACCACACTCTACTTCCTTGATAATTTTGTGTCATTGTCTAGTGGAAAGTGGTGGGATTTAGTCAACTTTATATCTGGATTCATGTGGAAATAAGATTAATTTTCAGTTCATTTTGGTGTGTGACACTCATGCGTTGGTTTCTTTACAGTATTATCTTGACGTACCAAAAATAGAATTCCTCCAGAAGATTAAAGTCAACCAGAGATCACAATCTTCATTAATGGTGATTTCATTATGTGTAAAGAACATCACGATGATAGTTCTTCATCAACGATTCATTTATTATTGAATTCAGTAATACCACCATAGTCAATACCTAAGTTCCCTTATTTGCATAGAGAAGTCGAGCCCCTCTCCATAAAAGGTTCAGTCGATCAAGTAAGATGGTGGACAAGGGTAATAGTGCATTAGAATAAATTCACTACACACACACATACAATTTACTAACAAATAAAGGTTTTCTCCAATATGCATGGGGCATTTAATCTAAAGAGTAAGATTCCATACTCACTAAATTACTGAAAATACATACGACTATGTTCCCTAACTAAAGCACCAACCATTTTTGCTTTCTCACACTATAAACATATCACTATTTCCAATAGAACCATCTATTGCAATTTTCCCTTGATGTCATAGAAGGTCATGTCTACAGTATGAGGGTCGTAAATCTTAGTACAGACTGAAGAGGATTCCTTAGCCGGCTAACATGACTCAAACACAAGGTTTACCCATAAATTTTGTCAGTGGCTAAGCATACTCGATGCAATTTGTATTACTAGAGACTCATGCATGTGGGGAAGGTTGAAACATCTTATGGAATCCATCTTGTAGGTTTTGAGGTGAACTGATCTCTGGTCTCCCGTAACAATTAACTAGTAGAGATTAATAATAGATTTCCCACTAGTTGGTCCCCTCTATAAGTTTTACGTACATAATGTATGTATATGTGTGTGCGCCCACGTGGACGTGGGTATGTATGTATGCATGCATGTTTGTATAGCTGATTGACTATCATTCGTGAGCACATTTATTACCATTTACCTACCAAAGTTGCGAGCTTCTAGGTAAACTAACATCCGTGCCCTAGCTCCTTAACCATTGAGTCATAACATGACTTGTCTAAAACCATAAAAATGATTAACCCCTTACATGCAACTATTACACATAAGAGATGAGATTATTTAGCGTAAAAGATGAAAACACGGAGATTAACTTAGAAAGAAAAACACATATACTCCGTGTAATCCATGTTGGTTATGGTGTATATCTAGAGTGAGCAAGTGTTTCAAGAAAAACATGCAAGGATTTTAAGAGAATAGTAGAGTCATAGTTGGGCTATCTCCCCTTAATACAATATTGCCAAGATATGGCAATTGTCTTCCAGGATAAGTTTACTTACGACAACTTAGGAGCACTCCAAAGTCGAATCTAACGAACTCACTTTGAGTAGGAAAGAGTGCAAGAATGGAGAAGGAGATGTATTTGCAAGGATTGCTTTTGTGTTGTTTATGCGAATTCAATACATTATATATATATATATATATATATATATATATATATATATATATATATATATATATATATATATATATATATATATATATATATATATATATATATATATATATATATATATATATATATATATATATATATATATATACTTCCTTTACATCATGTCCCATGTGTTACAGCCCCTTGAAAATTGTGTGAACTCACACTTGAAGGAAAGTGAACATTCATTAAATACATTCAATTTTTTGCATGAATTCCAAAGGGGTACGACCTTTCAGGTCTTGCCTTGGCGAGCAGGAGCTCAATGCACTGAGAAAATTCTATGGAAATCCAGGAAAATTGATTTGTTGTAGCAAAGCTTCTGTCCCCATGGTGCTCGAATTCATCTCAACAACTTTTTTTTTTAATGACATTTCTCTTTCAACTCGAAGCAAAATGGAGCATTCATCCATGTGTTTGGAATGACTTACCTCATTCGAGTATTGATCAACACACTATGTGCATTAATCACCCGTTCACCATTAGGCGAATTTAGTGAATAACACGTTTAGTGACATATATTATACAAATGGAGATACACGTGTAGGAAAATACAATATGGTTTGGACCCTGATGACCAATATACCGAGCAATTTGAAAGCTCATTTGTTTTCACTAAAATTCCCAAGAATCCAGGACCAAGGAAAAACATGAACTAATTAACACCAAGTTCCCTAGCCCTTTATTTTTGTCTATCTTATATGCATGTTCATTTTGTAAGCAAAAGCCACGAGGGAATTAATCCCACTTAAGTCACTTGTTTAGGTGGATACTTATTTACATTTATATCACTTCCAACACAGTAAGCATATCTCTGAAAGGTGAATAAATAGTGATTAAATCTCTCTGGCCAAATTAGATTTTTCTATATATACTAGTGATTAAATTAAATCCATTTGATTTCATTTTCTTCCTTTTTCTTATTCAGATACTAGCAATCTTGCGTGTGACGTGTGAAGTGTATTATAGTTCTATTTAATACTTTCAACTAGATATTAATCTTATTTTATTCATGTGAGCACTTGTACATGCTTTATATTGCTATTAAATTTTTCAATTTACACTTTATATTTTGCTGGTGACTTATTGAGTCCACTGTGGAGACGGCTTTATGATCAATAAGTTGATCGCATATGCCTTAGTGCTCCTAACAGTGTAAGTATAACTGCTCACACAAGAAAACTGGTTGTGGCAAATATATGACAATTCTATCCAGCGTTTATACCCGTTCTTTGTTTATTGTAAATGAAAAGGCATAACGTCATGGAGAGTTCCCTCTCATTAGTCATCAAATCACAATGTAAGACATGTTTATATTTTCTTAAAAGTGAACGGATCAATGCGAGGTAATCAAAGTCTTCTATAGTGAGTTCCAGGTTGACATTAGAAAACCAGTCCCACAAGTCTTTTATACGTGCAGTCAAATACATCTTTTCAATATTAGAAACAACTCAGTAAACTCACGCAAAAGTCTAATAACTCGTAATTACACATTATTTATTCACAAGTCACAGCTATGAGAAATTGGAAAGAGCAATAGTTTCTGATTGGAAGATTTAAAAAAGAGAGTTGAACTCACCTGCCCATCTTACAATTATAAATTCATGCTCTTAAATCCTGCTTGTGCTATAGGAAAATAATGCATTGTAGAAATAACCACCATACGATCCATCTTTGAGATTTTCTGCAAGCAATCAAGCTATTAGTTATGCTTTTTGTGCCTATATCCTTTATGGTGGAATTAACATAGTAGTTGTATATTCCAGGTCATTGACATAAAGATGGAAAATGGAGTATGGGCAAGTAATGCTAATGCCATGCATACACCTCAATCATTGGGCACTATATGAATTGATTAAATTAGATTACCAGGGTCATATCATATCATATAGGATGAATTAGGCATTTAGGTTTCGCCCCAAATCCATTCAAGCTAACTGAGATTGAAGCTAGGCAAACGAGTATCTCAAATAGACAAGCTAACACCTGTAGCTGCTAAACTTCATCTAAATCACCTCATTTCTAATAACATCTAAAACACCAAGTAAAGCCCCAGGCATCTAACTGAAGAGAAATGTGCTAAATGACACTCTTAACATAAAGAGAGGACCAATAGCTATCCACGGAGCCAACAGATTGGCCATTCGACAATATATCAAACAAGAGGCATTTTTCATTGTAGCAGAAGATTTTATATAATACCATCATTCTAAAAGAAAGCTCAATCCTTTTACAAAGTTATCAGTACAAAATTAAAAATAACAATGTACTTTCCAATTGAAACAGGGCTCTAAGTTGATCAATCTTGCATACTATCTAACATTACTGAGAGCTTGTTTCTCTCTTTACAAAGAACCAGAGGAGGAGTTCAGACAAGACACCAAACTCATCAGCCTCAAGTTCCAAAAAATACCCATCTCTTAACAATAAAGTTAAATTAACTATTACCTTTCAAGTCTGACGTCTAATGATTCTAGTCTTTTCCTGCCAATCCCGCAACAGAACCCAAATCTTTCCTACTATCCTGCGAAAGTTGGAGGATCTGGATTGTTGCAAATCGTTCATCCAATAGTGAAAAGCAGCAATATCAATTGAAGGTGAATTTGAATTCATTAAGCTAAAACCAAATCCCGAAGTACCTCATCAACACACAGGATCAGCAAACGGAGTTATACAAACTGAAAGAAGGAAATTCACTCTAACGCCATCACTCACCAGGCACCAACAAATAAATTCACTTGACGACATCAGATAAACTTACAAGCTTCATGAAAGAAATAAATATATATATACCTTTTGGGACTTTTCCTGCAAGTAGAATCCCAATTGAGTCCGACATCTATTGGTATTGAGAAAGCAGAAACCTTTCATGAAGCCCGAACGCAAATGTCTATACATGAAGCCTGAACCAGAAGAAAACGATTGAGAATTTAAGAAGTGGACACATTTGAAAGACGTCCAACGACACTTGAAAAAAGAATCACAATGATTCGAGATTTTTAATACCAAGTCTCTGGACCTTAAACACATCAAGTGGACCTGTGTGCTTGCATCACTTAAAAAATCATCCACCATAAACTTTATTTCCAAAACCCATAATCTCAGACCATGTTAAAAAATTCATGCACTCTAGCTTCATTATTTCTGCTCTCATCCCCATTTTATTTCCACAAAATAATAACTCATCCTCGCTTCCAACATTGCAGTTCTAACTTCTTTTAGTGTTTCGAACTTTCTTGCATCAACAACTCGTAACCTTGAATTGCAGCTTCCCATATTCCATCTGCATTACATCCATAACAAGTCACACAACTAATCCAACAAATCAGAGGCCATCATTCATCAAGTACTAATTCAAACATCGCAAGCCTACATAAATTCTCAAACAAGCCAATCAATTCTCAACATAACTTTCAAAAGCTACTCAACTGGATTAAAAAAGAAACAATATAATCAGACCAAGCTACGAACCAGTTGCAACTTAAAGTGATCACCTATTAAGGGAGTAAACTCATCATCTTGAACAAAAGAACATCTAGGCTGCAATAAATCACAACAGTTTGCAGACGGTTATTCAAGAATTCAAACACCTAACACTTGTAACAGGATTTCATTCAAATCGGTCAAACAATACTATGGATTGACCTAAGGCTGGTTACACTTCTTTTGCACCAAATCTAGCACTGCAGGACTCAATTATACATCTTCTAAGACTGGATCTTAAGTACTTTGCAAACCAAGTCCTTAAAATACTCAAATTTTTAGATTAGCTAGCTTAAACAACAACAAATCACTCCAGTAAACAAAACCATGTACTAAACCCAAAACGACAATCCAAGACTTGAAACATAGATACATACACCGAGAACCACTGATCTGCCCATGTAAATTAAAATTTGGTGAAATAATGCTATACCTTGGTGTTGGAGGATAAACCATCTCATTGTGAAACAAGGCCCAATGATATTAGCATACACATCTGAACAGGGTCGGCCTCGTCAGCGTGGCAATGGCTCAGCCATAGACCCGGTTCCGCCAATTTGGAGAAACCTAAAATCATCAAAACAAAAAAGAGTAAAATCAGATTTAGATATTAGATGTACAATTGAACTAAAAACGACAAAGGACTTAGATGGCCGAGAGGTAGATGAAGATGCGGAGCTCTCGAAGAATCCTGGAGAGATCACGGATGAAGCTAACGATTCCGATAAAGAAGGAGAAAATCGAGTAAAAATCACAGCTTCCG
Source organism: Plantago major (assembly GCA_026545765.1). NCBI lineage: Eukaryota > Viridiplantae > Streptophyta > Magnoliopsida > Lamiales > Plantaginaceae > Plantago > Plantago major. The sequence goes on from CM048840.1 coordinate 107,281,806, forward strand.
AATACAACATTATCATAAAATTACCATCACTTCACCAGTAACAAATCACCAATAACAAAATCCATGAATAACATCACAAATCAACACATACACTGATTAAACATTATGTACCTGCATAAGGAGCTTAATGCGGTCAAGAGGAGCGGTGACGCTTGTAAGGATTAAAGATACAAAAGATACAATGGCACAGTACTGGAGCAAGGAAGAATTCAGATCAAACACAGCAAACAAGGCGCCAAACAAGAAGCAATGAAGAAAGCGTGGTTTCATATTACGTTTTTATTATTAAAGAGAAACGCGACTTGTACCTACAGCTAGTTTAGTTGTACTCTAGGCAGTTGAATCTGTTACCCGCCTATTTAACTAGCTAGTTCTTCTTCCTGTTCATTTTATTTCTTCTTCTTGTAATTTTGATCTCATAGTTTGTAACAGAAACCATATTGGTTTGGAGATTCTGTATCTTCACATGGTATCATCGTGAAGGTTTTTTTGATCGATTGTGACCAATTTGCTTCCGCATCTTCGTTTTTCTCTGATTGTCTGTTTGTTGACTGTGAATTGAGATTCACAAGTGTTGTTTTGTTGTTATTTCTTGTGAAATAACCGTTTTCTTTGATTGATCGACAATGGTGGAACCTGTTCCAAGTGTTCCTAGGGTTGCTAGTTCGTCGGTGTTGAGTCCTACCGATGATCCGCATTCGCCGTATTTTATTCATCCGAATGAAAGTGCTGGCAATCGTGTGATAGTTGAGACGTTTGATGGTACGAATTACCCTGCTTGGGTGAAGTCTGTTCAGATGTCATTAAAGGTGAAAGGTAAGTATGGCTTTCTTGATGAATGCGTTGATATTATCTTGGTTAACGTATTCTTGTACTCAGCAAGTTCGTAATGCTTTGGTTTATGTTACTTCTGCCAAGGGTATGTGGGATAGCTTTAGACCTCGTTATTTGAAGAGTGATGGTTCGAGAGTTTTTACATTGAAGAAAGCTATCAATTCGATTAAGCAAGGGACTCAGTCTATAACTGCTTTTTATACTCAGTTTACTGCTCTTTGTGATGAGTATTATAACTATAGAGCTTTGCCCACTTGTAAGTGTGGTAAGTGTGTCTGTGATTTGGCTCAGAAGGTGAGCATTACAATGCAAGGTGATTCTGCATTGGCTTTTTTGGTTGGTTTGAATGATTCTTTCAGCCATGTTAGGAGTCAGATTTTGATGATGTCTCATGTGCCTAATACTGAGAAAATGTATTCCATTCTTCAACAAGAAGAGAGTCACAGGAATTTGTAGCTTCCTCAGGTTGATTCAATGGCCATGATGGTGAATAATAACTTTAGTTCTTTTGATGAGGATGTTTCTTCTGCTATGTTGGCTAATAATTCTGGTTAGAGAGATAACAGAAAGCCTGTGTTGAAGTGTAAGCATTGTGGTTTTCAAGGGCATACTATAGATAGGTGTTTTCAGCTAATTGGATATCCACCTAATTGGAAGGGTCCTAAGGTGAGATCCAATGGTCAGCAGGCTCAGGGTAATGGAACTACAGTGGTGACTCATAGAAACAACAATAGAGCTCGTGCTAATGCTGTAGTGCTTGATCAGGGATCAGGAGCTGACAATTCTACTCATGGAGTGAACTTCTTTGATCATGAGATGTTAAGTCAGTATATAGAGTTTGTTAAGGCTCATAAGAGTACTTCTAGTGGAGATTCATCTGTTGGTGTTGCAGTGGCACAGACTATGACTCAGAATCCTACACAGGTTGTGCCACCAGATACTACAGGTGATGCAGGTAGTTTTGCTTTATTATCTACGTCTATGCATGATGTATGGATATTGGATACTGGAGCATCTGACCATATGTTGTGTAGTTCTGATAATTACACTTCTCCACCTGTTTTGGCATCTAAATCTATTCAGTTGCCTACTGGTAATGTTACTCAAGCTGTTAGTGCAGGAACAGTGCAATTATCTAAGGAAATTGTATTGAAGAATGCTTTATATGTTCCTATGTTTCAGTTTAATTTGGTCTCTATTCGTCAGCTGTGTATTCAAGATAATTTGCGTGCTATATTTGATGCTGATGACTGTGTTTTGCAGGACAAGTTGTCCAACAAAATGATTGGTTATGCTGGGCATAAAGATGGGCTTTATCACTTGCAAATTCACCAAGATTTTCAAATAAAATTGCCTGATTCTGTTGCCTCTGTTGCACATGTTTCTGATGCTAATTCTGTAGATCCTTTTGTGCTATGGCATCTTAGATTAGGGCATTATCCATTGTCAAGAGTTCATTGTATTTGTAATTTGAATCTTTCTCCTGGTAACACAAATTATCCTTATGATGTATGTCAATTTGCAAAGCAAAAGAGATTAGTTTTTCATACTAGCTTGTCTGTTTCTCATGCTCTTTTTTACCTTGTACATGTTGATATCTGGGGTCCTTTTTCCCTGGATTCATATAATGGAGCAAGATAATTTCTCACTATAGTAGATGATTATTCTCGTTGTACTTGGGTTTTCTTTATGCGTTACAAGTCTGAGACAAGAACACACTTACAAAATTTTTACAATCTTGTGTTTACTCAGTTTCAAATCAAGATTAAAGTCATTCGTTCTGACAATGGTGTTGAGTTTTTGTTCAGAGATTTTTATGATACTAATGGTATTGTTCATCAATGTTCCTGTGTTGAAACACCACAACAGAATGGTCAAGTAGAGCGTAAACACTAGCATATGTTGCAAGTGGCCCGTTCTTTGATGTTTCAGTCTCATGTTCCTATGAAATTTTGGACTGAGGCTGTCAGTGCTGCTGTGTACATTATAAATCGTGTTCCTACAGTGGTTTTACAAAATCGTAGTCCATATGAAGTTTTATACAATAAAACACCTGATTACAACCAGATGAAAGTATTTGGGTGTCTTTGTTATGCTTCAGCTCATGTTTCTGCTAGGACTAAGTCTGATGCTAGAGCACACAAATGTGTATTTTTTAGTTATCCAGTTGGTGTTAAGGTCTATAAACTGTTAGATTTAACAACTCATAAAGTTTTTTTTATCAAGAGATGTGGTTTTTTATGAAATAAATTTTCCTTTCAAACAAGATACCAGTGTTCTTAATCGAGACACTTTAGTCTTGTCTGAACCAATTTTTAATGATCCTATTAATCTTTATAATCCCACATCTAATCCTGAGTTGTTAGTTTCACCTGCAGAATTTGTAGCTCATAATGTTACTGAGGAAACTCAAGTTGAGAATTCAATTGATAATACTATTATTGATGTTTCAGGGCACAGTGGAGCAAGTGTGAATTCAGAAACTGATGCTATCACTGGTGTTGATTCATTGCCAGAACAAAGTAATGTAGTTGTACCTGAGTTGAAAAGATCAACTAGAGTACGAAAGCAATCTAGTGCTTTGGATATATATCAGTATCATGTTCCTCCTTCCTTAAAAGTACATAATGATCCATCTTCTAATTGCTCTACTATTATGCCTGATTCATTAATCACTTGTGCTCCTACTTCATATTCATTGGATAAATACTTATCTACTGACAGAATTTTTGGTAGTCATAAAGCTTTTGCAGCTTCTGTTACTTATATTAGTGAACCTAAAAATTATAAAGAGGCCATGAAGCATAAAAAATGGCAAATAGCTATGCAACAGGAAATTGAAGCATTGGAGAGAAACAATACTTGGCTTCTTACATACTTACCTCCAGGAGAGAATACAATTGGGTGCAAATGGGTATATAAAGTCAAACTCAAGGCTGATGGGAGCTTAGACAGATACAAAGCTAGACCGGTTGCTAAAGGCTACACACAAGAGGAGGGGTTTGATTATTTTAATACCTTCTCACCTGTAGTTAAGCTAACAACTGTCAAGGTTCTGTTATCTGTTGCTGCAGCTAAAAATTGGTTTTTGCATCAACTTGATGTGAATAATGCATTTCTGCATGGGGAGCTTGATGAAGATGTCTATATGAAGCCTCCACCTGGATATGGAGATGGTGTTCAAGTCTGTAAGTTAACTAAGAGTTTATATGGCCTAAAACATGCATCTAGGCAATGGTTCCTTAAGTTAGCTGATTCTCTTACTTCTTTTGGCTATAAGCAGTCCATTGCAGACTTTTCTCTTTTCACTAAACAGCAGGGTCATTCTTTTACAGCTTTACTAATCTATGTTGATGATGTAATTGTTTCTGGACATGATTTTGAAGAAGTTAAAGCTGTAAAACAATACATGCATGATCAATTCACTATTAAAGAAATTGGTGTTTTGAAATACATTTTAGGCATAGAGGTTGCTAGATCTGCTATTGGTCTTAATTTGTGTCAAAGAAAATATACTTTAGATATTTTGAAAGATTCTTCTTATCTGGATTGTAAACCAGAGAAAACTCCTCTGGATAGCAAGCTAAAGTTGTCAAAAGAATCAGGTATACCATTGTCTGATGCTAAAGTTTATAGGACTTTGGTTGGTAGGCTTCTATATCTTATTGTGACCAAACCTGATATTGCCTTTAGTGTACAAATGTTGAGTCAATTTATGAGCTGTCCTACTGACATTCATTTAAGTGCAGCTCATAGAGTTCTCAGATACTTGAAAGGAACTATAGGACAAGGCTTGTTCTACAGTAGTTCCAGTGATTTGCAGTTGAAGGGGTACTCTGATGCTGACTGGGGTGCCTGTGTTGATACAAGGAGGAGTGTCACAGGGTACTGATTTTATCTTGGGGATTCTCTCATTGGCTGGAAATCAAAGAAGCAGCAGGTGGTTAGTAGATCAAGTACAGAAGCTGAATATAGAGCAATTGCTAAAGCTACTTGTGAGGCACAGTGGATCAAGTACATTTTGGATGAGTTGCAAATAGCACAAGACAAGCATATTCTCCTCTTTACTGACAACCTTTCTACGTATCATGTGGCACACAATCCAGTGCAACATCAAAGGACTAAACACATTGAGCTGGATTGTCACATCATCAGAGAAAAGATTGCAGATGGTTTGATCAAACTCATAAATATTCCCAACACAGAACAATCTGCTGACATATATACAAAGCCATTGTCTGCCATACCTTTTCAAGATTTTGTGGTCAAGATGAACATGTTAAACATCCATGTCCCTCTTGAGGGGGGTGTAAGGATTAAAGATACAAAATATACAATGGCACAGTGGAGCAAGGAAGAATTCAGATCAAACACAACAAACAAGGAGCCAAACAAGAAGCAATGAATAAAGCGTGATTTCACATTACGTTTTTATTATTAAAGAGAAACGCAACTTGTACCTACAGCTAGTTTAGTTGTACTCTAGGCGGTTGAATCTGTTACCCGCCTATTTAACTAGCTAGTTCTTCTTCCTGTTCATTTTATTTCTTCTTCTTGTAATTTTGATCTCATAGTTTGTAACAGAAACCATATTGGTTTGGTGATAACGCTCTTCGCGGCGGCACCGGCGATTGCTAAGAGAGCGGAATCTTTGGGAACCATAGCCACGAGAGCCAACAGATGTTCCCCTTGACTTATATCAACAAGCTCGAAGCAAGATCAGAAAATTGATATAGATCTTATTACCTAATGAATCTGTCAAGGTGTTGTGAGATGGAAGATTGGATTCTGGGTGAAATAGAGAGAGAAGTGAAAGATAGGATGAAGAAGAAAGAGAAGATGTGAAAATCAGAGAGAGGATCGATCTGGACGGTAAAGAGAGAGAGCTGAGATTGATCTGGACGGTTCATATTGTTTTGCGTGATTACACGCGCTATATGTGAGAATGGGTCTTATCGTATATTTAGTTGGTTTTGTACTGTGAAACACGAAATTCAGCAAAAATCGGGAGAAAAAATTGATTTCCCCACTTGCTTTCTATTGGGTTATATCATGAATTAACTTTGACTTCTAAACATCTAGATTAGTACAAAACATAACTATATGATTAGCAAGGGATTTTCTTTTAGTTAATCATTCCATTTGATATTAAGGTTGAACTAAACAACAGTAAAATTAGAAATAAAATTTTTAAATCGTGACAAACTCTTCTTTCATTCATCAACACTTAAAAACAATACTCTCATTTAGTCGTCACTATTATCTACATCCATGTATGGACTCTCTATTCCTACACCTTCAGTCACACCAGTCACCTCACCACGTGCGCCAGCTGGTATGATGAGTCGAATTGTCCACTGACCCCACTGCATTTCATGAACCTCATCCTCCTTCCTCTCCTCAACAGGCATGTTGAACCTACAGACCGGGCACGTGCAATGAATCCCCAACCACTTCTCGATACACTTTGCACAAAATTGATGCTTACATGGCATCTCCTTCACAATCGTTGATCTAAACTCGACCAAACAAATTGGACAATCCATACCTGGATCTATAACCTCGACCCGAGACAAGTTGTCAACTGATACCTTTGTTGCGGGTCCGTGGACTTCCCTCGAGCTCATAATAGCTTCCATGTCAGCCATTGAGCCAACACTTACGTTGACAACACGGGTGGGACGATGGATGATGACGGCAACTTCTTCGGCATGAATGTTGGTAGCTTCTGACATGCGCAAGATTAATGGGAGTAGGGTGGCGGTGGTGGTTCGAGTGGCCAGTTGTTCAAGTGACGGCGGTTGTGGCATTTTCTTGATTGTTTGCAAGAATGAATGAAGAGGGAATTGTGTGAAGAGGTTTATATAGGGGGTGTGTAAAAGAATAATATGGAATTGTTAATTGATTCTTTATGAGATTTTAATATTTTATAGACTTTCTTACTAGAATTTGAAAATCTTATTAAAGTAAATTTACTTTTTTTTCTCATAAACTTTTATCTATAAAAGAGTAAATAATATAAGTTGTGTGTTATGAAAATCCAGATTTTCTTTTTAAGTGGGTGTTTCAAAAAGATTTTTGAAACTACATTTGACTCTATTTTTTAATGATATACTATAATCCAGTTTTACTATTTTCATTAATGACTTTTGCTTAATGAACTTTAATATATATAAAGCAAAATAAGTTTGAAGCTCGAGAAGAAAGATGAATCACAGGCGATCGGTGTTTTAAAAACGAAGTCCTAAACTTCTAAAAGCTTATAGAGAGGCTTGATATTTAATGTGCAATGTTATTTTATCCGTTTAATTTTATCTACTTATATATTAATAGTTCAATACTCGTCATTCATACACTAAAACTGTGTTGGCATACTCTTTATATGGATGCAATATAGAGGTTTAACTTGCATACTGCAAAATATAATATCATAAGTGAGTTTGTGATCACTATAATGTCGAGGTTTAAGTTCAAGATTAATTTATATAAGGTTGATTGCGGAAAGCTATATTTCGAGATTTTTGGGTCGTTGACATGTGCTAATTGGTCGTATTTTCAATTGGTTTGTATCTAAAGCGATGTGGAAGATCAAAATTTAATGACTTCGTAGAAATTGTAAACTCAACTCAAGATCATTTATAGTCGACGGTGCTTTCATTGAGTATAAGAAAACCTAAGATCACAACTTACCGTGCTTCTATTGGTTGACAAATTTAAAATACGACAATTTCGTTTCGATTAAAAGCCGTAAGTACGTGTTAAGAGGTAGTTGTGATATCGGTACTGATTACTTTAATACTAAGGAAATATCTCCCTTATACTTACTTATTTTTCTAGGTTCTTGGAGGATGGTATCCTTGTTGTGTATTAGTGCTTTTTTAATCTTTAATAATTTAAATTTGTATTTCTTCTTCGAGGTACAATTTACCCTTCATTGCAAGCGCGTATTTGTAGTATAAATAACTAATGTAGGAATCTAAAAAAGCAAACTTTAGCTGCCTTTATTTTCGTTTTTCTCGTTGATGTGAACAATTAAAGATAGGTTGATAACTAAGAGCTACCATCTTGCAAATTTTGCATTGTTGACTTGTGTCAATTGGTGGTAATTAGTCAGTTTAATATCTAATGTAAATAAAATTCAATGGACTTGTATAAAGAAAGTAAATTAGTGTAGTCTTTTCTCAATTGTGCATTCATTGAGTGTATAGAAACCTTAAGATCGCAACTCACTTTTGTGACTGGATAACCATCACCGAAATCCGTCTTTACATTGGTTGGGTTGGTGTTTTGATGATCCCTACCTTATTGACCGCAACTTCTGTATTTATTATTTCCATCATTGATACTCCTCCAGTAGATATTCCAATATCCAAAAATTCATCAATTCACGTTTTTCTTCCTATGAACTATGAAAGATTGTCACGTTCTTTCACTGATTGCGGAATCCAAATAATGTTGCCATGATCAAATTAAGGATGGTTGATAGCGTCATTAAAGCTATTCTCTTGAAATTTTTGCATTGGTAATTTATGCAAATTGATGGGATTTTGTTGGTTTCATATCTAAAGCCACGTGAAAGTAAATCCAGAAAAAGATAAACTCACCTCAAGATCATTACCTTCCGTGATGGTGCTTTCAATGAGTGTAAAGGAACCCTAAGACCACAACTAATTTATTGATGATTTCATTGATTGTAGGTTTCAAAGAATGCCAACATCAATCTATGCGATGTTTATAGCGGGAAGCCGGTTTTATATCTTAAGTCATGTGAAAGTTCAACTTTAATTACTTTGTTAAAGAAAAATTAAAGTCACCCAAGATTGCAATCTTTTGTGAGTGGTGTTTCGATCAAGTGTAACAAAACCTTAAGACCACAACTTCTTTAGTATGCTTTCTTTGATTGTCGAATTCAAACAATGCCACCATGGCATGGTCAGTTAAATGGAGGTTGATTACGAAAAGCTATTCTCTTGATAATTTCACGCCATATACCTATGAAATTGGTGCAATTCAGTCGATTTTATATCTAAATCTTCTTGGAAGATCAAATCCAATGTCGTTGTCGAGAAAAGTAAAGTCACCCACCATATCGTTGTCTTTTTTCTCTTTCATTGAGTGTGAATGAAACCCAAGCCCACAACTCCGTTAGTTGTGTTTTCATATATTGTTGAATATATGTAATGCCACTATATTCAATTTTGGGAAGGTCAAGACCAGTTAATCTGATTACAGAAAGATGTTGTTATAGAATATCGTGATTTGACCCGGGCCAATTTGTGGGATTTAGTCAGATTTAAATTGTATCTAAATCACGTGGAAGACCAAATTCAATGAATTCCTAGGAAAAAGTAAAGTAAGCTATGTCGGGTGGATTAACCTATGAGACAGGTGCATGATCGATACCTTTTTTAAAAATTTGCAAAAAACTTCTCCATAACCATCTATCTATCGAACAAGACGAATAAATCACCCATGGCAAGAGATTAATACATGGTAAATTTAGTTTATACATACATAATCAATAATTGCGTATTCCAATAATATACTATCTAGATTAACATTTTATAGTATATATTAACATTCTTTCTCAACTGAAAACCATAACTCATATACACCGAACAACCTTATTTAATTCCATAACTTAATTGTTTATCTATTGAATCAAGTACATAATGCAGCATAAATATGAATAAATCATATCAAGAATGTAAGCTTAATATTATATGGGTTTAATTACTCATGTTTACCTCTTGAAGTGCTTTTTTTTGCTAGCTTTGATAAACTCCCCCTCCTACTAAGTTTGTAGGAAGCCACAAGATAACATACAATTGCAACCAAAATCAAAAGAATTTTTTGTATTAATCTAGGTAGTATGTATCTCAACGCGCATGTATGGTGTTCAAACACAGTGTTGTTTTACTAGTTTAAGTTTAGCTACTAATCAAATTAACAGTTTGATCTGATGTTAGTCGTTTTTACTAATTGAGTCGGCCATACTTCTTTAATGGATGTGAGATAGAGGGTTTAACTCCTAGACTACGAAATATTTTATGTCATAAGTTATGAGGTTGTGAATTTAATGGCAAGGTATAAACTCAAATTTACAAAACAATTATTCTTTAGATAATTTATCGAAGTTAACCTGGCAGAGTAAGCGGGAGTCAGTCGATTCGTATCCAAAGTCATGTGGAAGATCAAATTCATTGACTCTTTAGCTATTTGATATCTATTGTAGTATTTCGCACACTTTGATAATATATTGTAACATGATTATATTGGGGGATTAGGCTTCGTATGGGTTTGGGGAAATTTGTGCAGAAAATTGTTTATATACAAAAATCAATCTTTCCATTTTAGTTGACCCGTTAGATTGAAATTAAGTATGTCTCACGTAGGTTAATCTCTTTTTTCTAATGTCAATTTTTATTTAATTTAAATAATTTTATGTATTTTTTATAATTTATGAATTCATGAAATTATTTATCATTTAAAAAATACAACCAGATTTAACCTCAATGTGACATGTGTCACTCAAATATATTTTTCATTTTGTAACAAAAATTGTTTGTGGTAATTTCGTAATGAAATGGAAGTTGATGATAAAAATGCAAATTGTTTAAAAGTTTAAATTAATATGTAACTGGGTGATATTTTGGGGATAAATATGTTTTACAGGTAGGGACCACGTTGTAATAAGCGAATTTTGCGGGGGTGGGGGGAGGGGGCATATGTAACACCCCCCTAAAATTAAACTCAGCTCTAATGCTTTTATTGATTAAAATAATTCAAACAATTCAGTCATGATCATTTTAAGGAAGGTTGGTTACGAAATGCTATTCTCTTGACGATTTCACATCGTTGGCCTATACCAATTGGTAAGGTTTAGTTAGCTTATATCTAAAACCAGTTTTGATATCAAATTCAATGGTGCTAATATCAATTTTGGAAAGCACGAAATTGAAGGGTGTGTCAAAAAAAAAAATCTAGTAAATTTGATTACGAGATTTGCAAATTTGATAATCTACTTAAAGACACGCAAAAGGCCAAACAAGAATTAGATAATCTACTTAAAGACATGCGTCATTAATGCAATTTCTCAAACATGGATATGAATAGGGTCTCGAACAGTAGATCCCAAGCCGCAAGTTAGCTCCACGATCACTTAAGAAAGGGTCATTGTGAGAACTGAGAAGCTACCCTTCAAAGAGTTTTGTGTCATTGGCCAACGAGACTCGCAAGCTTTTCTCCAATGTATATCTATTATGGACGATAGTATTTCCTAAAACTACTTTCTCACAAAATATGAGATCACCACGTTACTTTGGGAAAGAAAAGAAAAAATATCAGATTACCATAATTCAAACAAGTTAAAGTCGAACTCAAGTTCGATGTCGAATATATTACAAATCATTCAGCCCGATAGAAAGAATATATCGTATTTAAAATATAAAAAATCATGACATAATAGTAGTATGATCAATTAACTTTAATACAACTGTCTTTATAAAGTTGAGACTAATTTAGAGTACTACAAAACGGAACTTGAACTAGGGGTGTTCACCGGTCCAAAACCGTATCAGAACCGATTCGGAATCGAAATGGACCAGAACCGGAATCATTATATTTGATGGACCGGAAACCGATCCAGAATGTATACAATCCGGCCCGGAACCGGCCTGTTTGTTCTAGTTGGGTTCCGGTTTTAAACCGTATGGACCGAATTAGCGCTAATGTTTGAGAATAGATCTACAAAAGTTGTTGTGCTTGGTGTTAGTGATCCGTCATTTAAATATATGATTAGCTTAAATACTTAATCAATGTTTAAGTATATACTATCATATATTAGAAGAGTAAATAATCTAATTACACTAACTAAGTCTACTTTGTTTCGTAAATAAAATCTAATATAATATCATCACTATTAAAGCCCTTTTTGCTAATCTAATGAATATAGTAGTACCGATTAGTAACAATACTGTAAGGAGTATTAAAAAATCAGAGAACACATAATTGGAGAATGAAAAAAACAAATTAAAGAGTAGAGGAAACAGAGAATGACTACTGCTTATTGCCAAAATTCACCTTAATAAAAAATAGACTAATACTAGCTAGTACAAACTACAAAACTAGAAGAAAGAAAAGAGAAACAAAGTACTACTTCATATATAGGTATTAATTACATTTCCGGTTATTCCGGTCTAGTACTGGTTTTCTCCGGTTTATGAGCGGAGCCAAACCGGAACCGAAATCCACCTATTTACATGGACCATAAACCGATTCGGTAAGTAACCGTTCTAGACCAAACCGGATATACCGGTCCGGTTTCGGTCATCTTTCCGGTCGGACCGGATTTTGAACATCCCCTACTTGAATTGAACACGACACGACTCAATTACTTTATCGAGCAAGGCAACACGGACCGGTTTAATTTTCGTTGGGACAACGGGAGCCTTCAGATTTAAGCCAACTCGCCCGGTATATTTTCACGGCACTAGTCCATAAATTGATTTTTCCTTGAAACCAAATTCATCGGCAAAACAAGTGTTTTACAGGTTACATACGCTCCAAATTACTCCGATACTGCACAGAGAAAGCTACTCAGATTGCGGATTCCTGCTGGGAATTCGTGGTCTTTAACAATCGCCATGGATTTTTGCTCCGATATCTTCCAAATCTATCGGCAGTACTGCGGTAATATTTCTTGATTTCATCTGGGTTTTGTTTGGCTACTTCTTTTCTTCATGTTTCCGTGCTAAAGATTTGTGCTTTTCTGCTAATTAGGAGAAATCTTTTACTGGGTTCAATTCGTTTATGAATTTTGATGCGTTAGTGGAAATTGTTAAGTGGCTCTGAGCTAGTAAATGTGTTGCTGCTTGTTTTCTTGAAGCAAGATTTGAACTTATTGTATTCTAGTTTTACATTTGAAGTTATCGAATTTAGGTATTGTTGATTTAATTTAGTAAAGATTTGAAATTATTAGTGGTGACATTAGAAGGCAATGTTTAATATAGCTAGTTACATTGCTTCTGTAAAGTGCTTCTTATGCCGTTTAATCGGATATGATTTAGGAGAAGTCATGTATTTTCTGTTCAGGGACTGAAATCTATAGTTCTGTATTAGCTTTGTTACATTTTGATGGTATTCTGATTACTTGGATTTGGGCTGTTTCAGATATTATGTCAGACGCATATGCAAGTGGGGTGCGAGGTTACGTACAAGATGATGAGTCAAATAAAGTGATACGTTCGAGAGAAGCATTAATGCAGTTGCTTGAAGCGGTGGAGGCGAAATCCTGTATAAGGTACTGAATTGTTGTGGATATGGAATGTAATGAAGCTGCACATGAAGTTCTCATTGTGTTATCTGTCTATTTGCTGCTTTAGCTAGGACTGATGTGAAGAAATGTGGCAATTTAACAAAATAACCTTTTGTTCATTTCGGTTACTAATTGAGATGTTTAATCTACGTTTAAACCTGAATATCTTTATGTTCTGTAACAGGTATTCAGTTCTTGAGGAAGTGCATAAGCTGATGTCGATATTAGATTTGACGGTGAGCTATTTTGTTTCTATTTAGTTCTGTGTTGTGCCAAATGGAATCTAAGGCATCTGGTGTAAACTTTGAATGCTTTCGTTCTGTAGGCAGACTTTTCGGAGTTCACACGCTTCTACGATTTTGTTTTCTTCATTTGTCGAGAGAATGGTCAAAAAAGCATCAGTAAGTTATTTCCACTGATGTATTCGTTTTTACTACCAGAGAGTAAGGAGATCATTTGAGCTCATCAGTTTACACTTGATTAATGATTTCACAATCAATTAACACGATGCCTTTTATGATTGTATTGAGAGTGAATATAAGGTAAATGAATAACCCAGGATTGATAATTACGGAAGTAAACTATGGGTAAAAGTGTGACAATGGGGGTGAAAATGGTCAACACATCATTTATTGAACAATTAGTCAAAAACAAAACACATCATTTGTTAAAAGATGGAGGGAGTACTATTTCAGCATTATTGAAAAAAGCAATTTTCAGCTGTAAGCAGGGCTGTCATGGCATGGAGATTAGTTCTAGCTGGAAGGTTTCGTCTACTTAACCAATGGTGCGACTTTGTTGAGGTATATCTCTTGCAGTAAAACTTCCAGCTTTATCTAGTATGACTTATCTGTAATTATACCAGTTGATGTGCATATGATTCAATAACTGCATAATATATTTTTCTCTTTCTCCCTTTTCAGGAAAATCAGCGACATAACATATCTGAGGATACATGGCGACAAGTTTTGGCCTTTAGCCGGTGCGTGCATGAAAATCTTGAAGGTTATGATCCTGAAGGTATTATATGATGCTTCATCTAATTTATTTTGGTTTAAGGCTCTCAATCGTTTTCCACTGAAGTTTTGCTTTGTTCATTATGTTACTCTCTACTCTCTAGATTGTCAAATCACCTAATTGATTGTTTAACATTTTACCAGGAGCATGGCCAGTGTTAATAGATGAATTTGTTGAGCACATGTACAGGTATAATCTTATTAATAATATACCCCAACTTTTTCCGTTCTCTTTATTTTTTTGTCCTGATCTGATTTTTTTTTGTTTCTGGGGCCGATATGAATGGAGCGATGATAGTTATATTATTAAAAAGAACATCTAATTCTGTCTTCTACTTGTGATTCGGTGAACCAATGCAAGTGACATGAATGCCCCTTATACTTACCTCATGCATTATGCACCTATATAGACTGATGCTAGCAAAAACACATAATATCATGATTGGCTTGCGTGCAACTATTGCACTTGTTTGGACCAGACTTGGATTCAGCAATTGGTTTTCATGATGCCCATGATGGATTGGAATAATCTCATTTTATTTCACTTACTCTGAAAAATCCATTCATTTAAAGTTCATCCGCAACCATTCCAAAACAAGCTTTCCTCACAAAATCCTCCTATATTCACTGAATCCGATATTGTGTCCAAGTCCACAGTAAACAAGAATTCGAAGTTTCTGTTGCTTTGTTCTTTTGCTCTGGTACTGATGGAAAGATGTAATGCTAAATGCAGGATAAGGGGATCAAGTGGTTGTGATTGTGGTGGTTCCGAATCCCAACGTCGCGGGGAAATTCTTACTGGTACTCTATTACTGCTGATATCTTGTATTATCTTTGCGGGATATTTATGGTCAGACCCCGGTGCATATTGGCCTATATTTAAGCTGCTCTTAGTTTTCAAACCTGAAGGAGAAAAGAAGAAAGAAAACATTGAAAAAAAGTGTAGCAGCTGAAAAATGATATCTACAGAGTCTGAGCATAAATATTCCTTGTCTCGGAAGCATATTTGTCCATGCTAACACTTTGTCTGTGTGAAGGTTTGAAGAGTTTCCCTGGTTCAAAGAGGAAATCATACGACAATATGCAAATAGACCAAGAGTCCCCTGATGGAAGTGTAGATAGTTCAATCTCTTCTAATATTTCAAATTCTAAGAGACGGTCCATTTATTCCGCCGAGAAGTCTAATAACTTGGGGCAGAATCAGGTTAACACCAATAAAGATGAATGTTCTGATCCGGTCAAACATAACAGTCCAATTAGCTCTCCATGTGCTGTTGAGGGATGTCTCTCCAAAGGCTTTGCTGGTCTTCTATCTCGCACTTCACGCTCACAATTTGATCAGGAAAGAAGAGTTCCCTATACAAAATAATAGACTAATAATGCCAACTGGTTTGGCTTGTATTGGTAAGAGTTTTGTGTTGCCTGGTGGTTTGCATGCTTCACATGGTCTCTGCCATTGCCTGTATCAACGGAGGTCAGTCTGGATTGATAAACCCGACTAAATTACTTCGTCTTGATTTCTGGCCACTGTCTGCCTTGTTGAGAAATCATAGAGTGGTCAGGTGAAGTTCAAAGGTTCTTGTGCGATCATATTGTATCTTGCGTGGAAGATTCCACTAGATTTGTTTTGCCCTTCTTTTTTGTAGTATAAGGTTGAATAATGAGAATAAGATGTGCAATTGCACCATTATTCTAGGCTATGCTGTGTGATATTGCAATACGCACCATGTTAGAAGATTCGAATTTAAGAACTTTTTGCATCAATCTTTCATACTGTAACATCTTGTGGCTCGATTCACGGTGTGAATATATAAAGTACTATTGAAATGTTTGCCTGTTACATTAGCTAAATATGCTCTGGACTTGGTTACTTCACGAACACTATGCTACTTGTTAAGAGTTGAGACCAGAAAGGAAAACAGAACATGGTTTATCTATGTACAAGGAAAAGCTCTATAGTTTCCATTTTTCTTGATTGTTTAGTTGACCTTAACTGGTAGCCTAGGTTGATGGAAACAAAGACATTCTAGGAACCCTGGAAAGTTTGCCATCTTGAAACACTATGTTGTCAAGCTTCTCTTGACACCACCTTAAGTGTGATGAAGAAATTATCGACAGCTTAAGCACCTTTCCGGTAAGCTTCAAGTCGATCGCAGTAAACATAACATCCTTCGTCTCGTATTCTACCTGAAGCGGCCTCACTTTCTTCCTCAGCCAACAGCTATTCTTTCCCTCCAAATTCTTCAGCAATAGTCCTTTCTTCAAAACCACAAAGAAATCAAATTCAAGTATTCATTGGAGAAAAATCCACCTTTTTTTTACTTGAAATTGTGGAAAGGGATTACCTTATGCAAAGCCTTATTGAGATGGTATAAAAGCTCCAAATCTGTAGGGTCCTCTACTGGTGGATGAGACCTTAAAATGGACTTAAATTTCCACTTCTTGTAATCTGCTTTAACATATGTCCAAAACGAGTTTATACATTTCTCTATGGCCTTTAACACTTCACTTGCCTTGATGGCTTCTCCTCTCATGCCATTATTGTTTTCCTCCATAAATCCTACAATTTCAAGATTAATGAAAAAATCTTTACGGGGTGATCAAACATGTTTCTTCTCTCATGTACACTACAAGACTCGAATATGTCATGCGTACATACTCTCACATAAGATGGTTGGTTGGTTGGTGACCATGTAATACATGTCATTGATAGTTGATACGGCAAAAATACAAACGTTTAAACTTTTATGGATATAGATTCTTACTAGGGCTTGGAAGTCAAGTAGTGATCTCAGCTATGTGGAATGGATAAGCGCAGATGTCATTACTAACTGCAACTGGGATTTCTATTACATATTTTAGGATTGTTCAAGTTCCAAGCAATTTCTATAGGTTGCTTTTAAATCTTCTAAAACATGACAGAGACATGTTAATTCAGTTGACCAAATGACCAAGTCTTGTCTAGTTTATTCATTTCCTCTTTCATGTATGCGGTTTATTCTATGCTACAACAGAAAAAACCTACATATGCATATCGCAAGAAAAGTAGATGAATTCCGAGTACCTGTAACATTAGGGACGTGAAGCGGACATCTTTTACAATAGTAGCTGAAGTTTCTTTTCCCTTCCGGCAAAGATCTCTCCTCCTCGGTTAACCTTTCGAATCGAATTTGGAATTCTTGAAATCTTTCCGCTGTATCAGGAACGAACAACATATGATGTCGAGAATTACTAGGATTTGCAAGAGCCTCAACCTTTGTGTATTGGTAATGCAGAGCTTCCCAGCACAAGCATAACTCAGCTACATAGGCCAACTCCAAATCACTCTTCAAGCTCTTCATTAACATTTTTGTGTCAGTTAGGTAACTGGAGAAGCTAACTGGAGATTCTGTGCTCATCCATGAGCTTGGAGTTTCCAGATTGGCGTCCGAAATTGCATCTGTACAACACAAACACGTTGGGTAAAAGACGTGAGATGTTACAATATGGTACTGGCATATTCTGTTGTATATGTAACACAAGTACTTTGCCTGTAAATGTGAAGTATGATTATCGAAGGTACTCACTGATTCCGTATAATCTTTCTTGGTAAAGAACGTCATAAAATCTCATTCTTTCTTTGTACATCTCGTGGAATGAATCTCCATTGTTTCCAACACTACTGTGCACCAAAGGTTGTTCAGTTGAAACGACAAACACATCAGAATTAGGAAATGTAAGCAGATGCTCATAATCGGCAGATAAATTTGCTGCAGGAGAGCTGAACTCAAAATAATCCGGTTCATGGATAAATGGCGTATCTGGTTCAAAAGGAGCAGAAGGAATCACAGCAACAAACAACTGAATGTCAGCAGACTGTGGCAAGAAATCCACTGTACCATTCATGTCGCCCTCAGAGGCCTGCATCTCAGTAGATCGTGGCAGCAAGATCTCACTGCTACTTGTGGTGCCTTCAAAGGATTGATGCCAAGAATCTTTAGGCTCTTCGAAAATCTTGGTTTTAAAATCAAAATCTTGATCCATGGAAGAACTACTCAGAGGCCTAGTGGACAATTCACTTTGATCAGAGATCATGTCCGAATCGTTCCACAATGCAGAACTATTGAACAGATCAGAATTCAAATACTCATGCAACCAAGAACTCTTACACTTTTCGTATCCATCTTCTCTCTCTATACTTCCACATAAATAGATCCCTGAATCAACCTTCCCCTCGTATACTGGTAAACAAGTCGATTTCAGAAGAATTTCACTGACTATACTCGGAACCTCATGATTCGTAGCTTCATATAACACTTCAACTTTACTTGCTCCTCCATAAGAAACAAAAACAAACGCAACTCTCTTCCCGAATTCCACTAGGAACGAACTTATGCAAGAAGTGATTCTGTAAATAAAACATACAAAGAGCAAAATCATCTTCAGAACTTCTCTCAACCAAAGAAAAATCTGGAAGAAGATGAGGAAAAAAGGATGGATGTAATAGCTTAAAAATCGCCATTTCAAGAAACCATTTGGGATTACAAAAAACTCTATCAGTAACCAACAAGATGCTAACAAATTAGCCATTCTGATGAAAGTATCTGTCAGTTCATCTGTAAATAGCTATATATAATAGTACTACTCAAGTATTGGACTAATCTGCAAAGATTTAATAATTGTGTTAGTTATATATATCCAATTAAAACTCAAAAGAATCAAACTTGATTATGATTTCTTGTCTCTTTCACTGCCCATGACATATAATAATGATCTAGTCCATAGTCTGGTGAAAAGAAATTTCCAGGTCAAGTTTTCTGTGTTACAATAGCGACATTTTAGGCACCTATACCTCAATTTGCAATCACTGTATGTATCTATGAGCATACGTGATCATACTCGTGATGCAGATCAGTGTACTGCATCATAGCATACTGCGATTAGCAGTTTAGCACGCTTCAATATGCTTCTCAGAACTCATAAGACAACAACTTTGCTGTCGTGTTATCGACTGATTCTTGCTAAATTGGCTTAGTTGACTCTACCTAATGAACTTTTAAATGATATAAACATAAACTGGAACATGTTTAAGAAGTTAGTTTGCATTATAATTTTGCAGCTTGCAGTTAATTAACTATTGTTGCCACCCTCAGATGACAATGCTCCTACAAAGCAGCTGATAAATATATAAGTTTGCTCCTATCTGGTAACTATTGTACGTCACCTGTATAAACATGGTACAACATTTAAAATACACAGGCAATTCTTGCTCTTCACTAAGTTCGGGCATAGACTTCATAGAAAAATCCATCATGAACATGGTAACTACCATATTTTCATTTACGATTTTAACACCTTGTGTTGTTATATTGTCCGAATACAATACCCCGGCACGTAACACTTCAAATTTTGTATTTCGAATTTTGGCAATTTAGAGCAAACTGAACGTTGGAGTAGATTTCGTAAAGCAGGGATCACTTGTCCAAGCTTGAATTTTAGCCCAACTTCTTTTGTCAAGCCTATCCCAATTCTATTTCATTCCCCAGGCCCAAATAGGCTCATCTACTATCAAACCCATGCCTTTAGACTGCGATTTATTGAACAAAATGCAAACAAAATTCTTCTAGTTAATTTCAAATATACCTTTGAAGAAAAATCTAAAGTAACCCCATTTTATAAAATAGTTTGCATTTTGCAACAATCATCCATTTCTCCAAATATATACAAGATGTTTGGATATATGTAGTTGGACTTGGATCGGTAGTTAGAACTCTCATGAACCATGGGCCTATAGCTTTGTTTGACTGCAGACATATCGGCCCACTCTTTGGAGCACAAAACTGAAAATTTTCGGGGAATAACTAATGAGGACCGACTATATGGTCCGATTGCATTACGATCCTAATTTTTTTCCCTAAAGTGTTTTAGTTAATTAGTACCTAAACTATGAAACAAAGTTTGGTAAACTAAACGATCAATGTGATAAATTATCAATCATAGAGAGGAGAGAGACAGTCACGTGTTACGGGGTATTGTGCCTATATAATCTCATAGAGTTATTTGAACTAAGCTAATCAAATTGATTAGGACTCATTGGAGACCAAAATTCGTATCTCCAATTTGACGCTTTAAAGAAAACCGAGCGTTTGAGTGAATTTCGTAGAGCGCAGATTGCTTATCCAACTTGTCTCTGTTTAATTTTAGCCCAACTTGTTTTGTCAAGCCTAGCCCAATTTTATTTCATTCCCCGGGCTCAAATAGGCTCATCTATTATCAAGCCCAATGCAAAAAAAAAAAGTTAATGTAAAAATATGCCTTTGAAAAAAATCTTAAGTAAGCCTTTTTTTTCAATTCAAATTGTTTGCATTTTGCAACATCATCCATTTCTCTAAATATACAAGATGTTTGGATATATGTAGTTGGGCCGGTTGTTGAACTCTCTCATGCATAGACCTTGGGCATGAAGCTTCATTTGGACTGCAGACAAATCGGCTTTACTCTTTGGAGCCCAAAACTGGAAAATTTGGGGGAATAACTAATGAGGACCGACTTGAGCCCATTGGGCTAAATGATGTATTGTTCATAAACTGTACAAATTTACTATATTGTCTTCCAACATTTTTTAAAGAACTTGTAATTTTGTAGTGAGTATTGTTCAGGTGATATTAAGATGATGGTCTGATTGCATTATGATCCTAATTTTTTTCCTGAGTGTTTTAGTTAGTACCTAAACTATGAAACTGTAGACTAAACGATCACTGTGATTTTTTTCTTCTCAAAATGATCAATCTTATAGACAGACGGACAGTCACGTGTTAGAGTTATCTGAACTAAGGCTTGATTAGGACTCATTGGAGACCAAAATCATGTCCAAATGGTTGCAATCAAATGGATTTGTAACTATGCATGTGGTCCGTATATCAATCAAATTTTAGACATTAATTTGGATTAGCTGACAAATGTTACTTCACATCACAAATAATAGTCCATTATGATTTAAGATTTGAATAAATCTGATAAAGCTCTATTATACTACTATTTTAATTAAATTATTAATGTCTACTGTCAAAATAGCCACAGATGAGATAATGACATTATATTCCCCATTTGCCAAGGAGCTGTATTGTCATTGTCAATTCACATTTTTTAGCTTTAATTTTTATCACCTTTATATCTCCCTAGCAATCTGCATTCACTACTAATAGATATTAGCATTTTGGACCCTAAGAATGAAATAAGTATCACTTTCCTACCTTAATTTAGTAACCAACGAAAAAGTTCACTGTTGGATTGGTGTCCATCTTTTCTCCTTTTGTCTTGCATACAATGCAAAAGCATATTCGACGTAATGTAGCACACAAGCCCTACCCGATAATAAGAAATAAAACTACTATTTCAAATTCAAAGTTTACTTTAACCGCAACTTATGTTTGGGCCGTGTATATATATTCCTAACCTGAATGGAGGCATATGCACTTCTAAATTCTAACTTCACCGCAGGCCAGAAAGAGACTTGTATCTACAAAGATTTAAAAGAACATTTCTCTACTGAATGAAACTAAATTTCTATAATAAGAGACTATCTTATTAATGTTAGAGGATAATCACTACGACGCCCTCTCACACGAACTTCAAAATATGTTACCTACATTATGTATTAGAGCATGGAGTGTCACATAAATTCAACAATGTATTTTTAGGACCTAAACTTGAGGGACCATAAGCTTTTATGGGGTAGAAGAGATGAAAAATCTGCATATAGTGTACAGGCTGAACTTTAGGAAGCATATAAATGTCAAATTGGCGGAGGTAGTACCTAAGCTAGGAAGCATGTTACCTAGTTATGGGTTTTGGGGTTTAGATGCCTGCAATAAAGGTTGGCCCATGGAATCTTTTTTCCTAAATAAGTAACTTTGCACCTTCTATGTTGCCCATGCTTCATAACAGTTTTCTCCAAACTCAACTTAATTTGGAGAGAAAAGGAAAGTTGAAACGATTTTATATGGATAAAGCTCACCCATTAATTAAGCACCCACATGGTTGTAAGACCACTCGGGAGTGAAGTGGCGTGTCAGAATACACGGCCGTCGGTGCTCAATGGAGCACCACGTCAGGAGAGCACTGGCCCCAAATTCAACCTTGGTGAAGGTTGAATTTGGGGCCTCGGCCGGCTAGGCCCCACCTTTTTTTTTATTTTTTTAAATTAATTTATAAAGTAATATTAAATAAAAAATGTCAAATTCATTATCCATATCTTGTACTAGATTTGTTCTCATTTTTTTTTCATTCTGATTTCAATCTCAATAAATTATAAAACGAGTTTTAAGAATCCAATTTGAGTAATTTCAACTTCTAAACACTCTTATAATATGTGAAGCAAGCTAAAAAAAATATAAAAAAAATACGAAAAAAAATAATAAAAAACACTATTCACTACGTCCGACGCATTTAGATGCTTTTTTTTACTGCGATAATCGTTAAATCACCGTCATCTAATTAACTATTCACTGATCGTCATGACCCATTGGGAGTGGTCTAACAATACATGGTTTGATATAACTTTTGCCATTAATTTATTAGTAGATATAGTTCTTCCCCAACTCGAAGATATTGGAACGGAGTAAAACAAGTATTTCGTATTTACGAGGCACAATGGATATGGGTTTGTAGTTGTACTATCCAAAATCTAGCAATCCAAGGCTAATTGGATATGTAGATGCAGGATATTTATCTGATCCACACAAAGCTCGATCGCAAACATGTTATTTGTTCGCATTTGGAGGTACAACCATTTCATGTCGTTCTGTTAAGCAAACTTTATATGCTACATCTTCTAACCATGTAGGAATTTTAGCAATTCACGAAGCAAGTTGTGATTATGTTTCATTAAGATCCTTAAATGGACATATTCAAAATATGTGCATGTGGTCTTACTGTAGACACCGAAAACTCGCAAATTTGTGGTGTCTTTAGATTATATATTTTTATTTTTAAAGATAATTATCACAAAAGTATGTGATAATATGTAGAAGATATTGAGAGTATCAAATCTTACCAATTTAGAGTCCATCTAGTTTTGGGATAAAGATTATCTCCAAGATTATGATAAGATTGTATCTTACTCCCTAAGTCATCATTGTCTTATAAATAGGAGAGCTTAGTTACAATTTCATAGTTAGAGATGAATTAAGTCACAAACGACTCCATCAAACTCCCTACTATCAAATTGTAGGTTAAAACCCAAAATCCGGATTAAACTGCTGAGGCCCCGGTACTTAGAGAGAGGAATCAAGAGATCAACTAAAGTTTTAACCCGCAAGTTATCAAATAAAAATTTCATGGTCCATCTTTTCGTTGCCTCTTTTAATATCTATTTATAGGTTATGAAAATCCATGGCTAACAAATTGGCACGCCCAATGGGACGATTGGCACTCTTCATCTCTCCATTCTCTAAAGATCCATGTTCGTAGCATTTCATGAGGGCATGATAAATAACCTTTGGGGGCATTTCAAACCAAGCTTCAAGTTCTCCATCAAATTTTCGAGACCAAGTTGCAACCCCCATCAAGTCTCTACAACTGGTCTCGATGGCACATTTGTAGACACCGAAAATTCGTAAATTTGTTATGTCTTTAGATTAGATATTTTTATATTTAAAGATAATTATCACAAAAAATATATGATAATATATAGAAGATAGGAGAGTATCAAATCTTATCCATTGCGAGTCCATCTAGTTTTGGGATAAAGAATATCTCCAAAATTATGATAAGATTGTATCTTGCTCCCTAAGTCATCATTCTCTTATAAATAGTAGATCTTGGTTAGGGTTTCATAGTTATAGAGATGGATTAATTCACAAACGACTCCATCAAACTCCATAATACCAAATTGTAGGTTAAAACCCAAAATTTGGATTAACCTCTTGAGGCCCCGGTACATAGAGAGAGGAATCAAGAGATCAACGAAAGTTGTAACCAGCAAGTTATCAAATAAAAATTTCATGTTCCATGTTTTCGTTGCCTCTTTTAATATCTATTTGCAGGTTATGAAAATCCATGGCTAACACTTACATTCAAGAAGGAAATTTCAACTGTGATATATGAGGATGATGCAACCTGCATAGCTCAACTAAAGGGAGGCTTCATCAAAGGAGATTGGACAAAGCACACAAAAAAAAAACCCTTCGCCCATGATCTACAAGAAGAGGGCTCCATCCAAGTTCAACATATCCGTTCAATTGATAACTTGGCAGACTTGTTCACCAAATCACTTCCTCCACCATTATCTGAGAGATTGGTTCAAAAGATTGTAATGCGACGACTCAATGAAGTGATGTGATGCTTTAATCAGCGGAGTTAATACACACATCACTCTTTTTGTCTTAACTAAGTTTTTATCGAACTCATGTTCATTTAATGGGAGTGTTATGTATAAATGCACAAGAGTTAGTGTCCACTATCGAAGAAAGTAGATTTACAAAAACTAAATTCAAACCTCCATGGATTCGAAGCTTGAATTGTAAAGAGCTGAACACTTGAATAGTTTCACCATTTTAATAAAATGACCTAGACAACTCTAAATTACCGAGATCAAGATCCGATTCCACAATAGTAATAATGTCTAGTTAAAACTAGTTAACATGCATTGAGAGAAAGCTCAATATAATTGCACTATTGCTCTAGGCTTGTTAAACTAAACAATGGCCTTGATATTGCTTAAATAGAGCAGAAATCGTCCAGTAGAGCTTGTCCAATTAGATCTTGTTGGTCCGTCTTTATTTGCAAGAGTCCAAGATATACAAGTCTTCTCTTTCTCCTTCAAGAGTCCAACTCTCTAAAACTTCTCTTCTATTTGAAACACCAGCAGTCTAACATGTCTCATATACATAAACAAACAAGTTCCACATTTTTAGTTAATTGTTTATGAATATGCGACATGTTAACATGTCTCATATACATAAACAAACAAGTTCCACATTTTTAGTTAATTGTTTATGAATATGCGACATGTTAGACTGCTGGTGTTTATGAATGTGTAGGTTCTCATATGTAAAACATGTGCACTTCCAAATGGATATGTGTAGGGTCCAGAATCTACACATTGAGGCTACTAATCCAAAATTGCATAACGATGAAGTTGAAATGATTAATTCGTCGCCATTCATGTGCCATCAGACTACATTTGAAAGAGGAAAATAATTTGTCTTGGCTATAATTTTACATATCAATTGAAGAATGAAGTTAGCTCAATTTGGTCAGAGATGTTGTATCAACAGTTGGTTCAACAGCAAAGATTGGATCTAGGGTTTGAACGGTACATATCAGTTTTGGCATTGGAGCGGGAAATAACGGTTTTACAGCTGGGAGTTAGTTCATCTCTTAGTTCGGCTGTTTCCCAGTTCTTTGGGGAGATTTGCAATATTGGTCCTCTAACTCGGGGTCCCTTGCGATTTTGGTCCTAAAATTTTTTCTCTTACCAGAATTGGTCCTGGAGGACCGTATGTAAACAAAAACGGCTGAGTTGGTATGTGTTTCGGCTGATTTGGACATACTTGGAAACACACATGGCAAGGGACAATTTGGTGGGAAAACTGTCGCCTTTTAGGAGACAATTAGACCTAAGGAATTCACCCAAGTCATTTACTCCTCTCTTCTCTCATTTACTGCTTTGTTAGTCCATTGAACTCAAGAAAACGGCCACAGTTAATGCTTGGAAGGTGACAACATTCGAAAATCAAACATGTCGGCAAGGCCTGATGATGAATTTTTTGGAAACGAAAAACTTTTATTCCATCCCAAAACAGTTAAGTACAAAAACCGATCCGAAGATCCAGGTAAATTCTAGACAACCAAATAATGCTAGTTCAGCATAAGCGTAGCAACATGCGTACGCAGCTTCCTATCTTGCCAATACCTATTTATGACATCATTAATAATCTTTTCATCTAGTCTCGTATTGAACGGTTTCTGGTTGAAGATCACCTTGTTTCGTTCCATCCAGATAGCATAGAAAGTCTCTGTGAAGGCACACCGGAGGATCTTTTTTTCGCCATCCCTTGCCACGGAATTGCAAGCACACCCATGCCCTTTCAGCGTCCCATCCCTCCGGATATCTCTGGATCCCTACCCAATGGAGCACCCGCCTCCACACCAGTTTCGAAAGAGGGCACTCAAAGAACAGGTGTTGCATCGATTCATTAGCAGGACAAAATGCACAAGTAGAGAGGATGGCATGATTTCATCTGGCAATTCGGTCTTTGGTGGCAAGCCTACCACTCAAATTTCATCCATGTGCAAAAGCGTTTCGGTCAGCCTTATTATCGCATCAATATTTTTTCCAAATAACCTCACTCTCCCCCACGGATTTCCTCATAAAACTCCCGCATGCAGAATTTCCCTGTGGTTTCCATGCGGTCCCAAGCTTTCGAGTCCTGTATCAAGTGTCGACTCTTGAAAATGACCTTCATAATCCCGGACGAGTCAATAGGTATGCGCGCCGTCATAACCTCCTGCTCCTTTATATAGTAGCAATGCACCCAATTTACCCAAAGCTTGTCAGCTTTACAACATATATTCCAGAGCAATTTGGCAATGCTACACACGTTCCACTCGATCAGCGAGGTCAGATATAAACCCCCAGCATTTTTCGTATCACAAACCTTGTCCCAGGAGATAGGTGCCTTGCGAGTAATTTCAGCTGTACCACTCCACAAGAAGGATCGACAGAGAGCCTTAATGGATCGAACCACCTTCTTTGGCAATGGAAACACTTTCATCCAATAACTCGTCATAGCCTGCAAAACACTTCGTATAAGTTGCATCTTACCTGCATAACTCAACAGCTTTGAGCTCCTATGCTGGATTCTGGCCATGATCCGATCAATGAGTGGTTGGCACTGTCTTACATCCAACCTACGAGATGCAAGAGGGACCCCAAGATATTTTACCGGAAGTTGCCCCTCTCCGAATTTTGTGATCCGCAAGAGCTGCTGCCACACATGTCGACTAATGCCCCCACCAAACAGCCTGCACTTCCGTCGGTTCATATTCAAACCCCTAGACTGTGAGAATGCCTCCACGTGGTCCATGAGCAGCTGGACCGAATTTATGTCTCCTCTGGCAAATAGGAGAACATCATCTGCAAAGCATAGATTTACAACATTCATCCTCTCACACTTTGGGTGAAAGTTGAAGTCCGGGTTCTTCTTTAGTTTGAGCAGTACCCTATGCAGATACTCCATCATGATTACGAACAATAGTGGTGAAATAGGATCACCTTGTCTCAAGCCTCTCTCTGCCCGCAGCACCTGAGATGGAATGTCATTGATGGAATACCTATACGAAACAGTGCTCACACACCTCATAACCCAGTAAGTGAACTGGACCAGAAAACCTAGCTCATACATAATTGTCTCCAAGGCACTCCAATCCACAGTATCATACGCCTTTTGCAAGTCCATCTGTATCATACACCTTGGGGAGCTGTTCTTCCTATCATAGCCTCTAACCAGCTCACTGGCTAGAAGGATATTATCATGAATCACTTTCCCTGGAAGAAACGCCGACTGGCACTCATCTACAACCGAATTTATGACACGACTCAGTCGGTTTGTGAGGATTTTTGAGATGATCTTGTACATGGTAGTGCAACAGGAGATCGGCCTCATTTCCTTCATAGTGCAAGCATCCGCAGTCTTTGGTATGAGAGTAACCAGAGTGCAGTTAACCGCTTTATACATCCTACCATTCTCAAAAAAATCTTGAACTGCAGCAAGGACACCCGTCTTAATCACCGGCCATGCAGCTTTAAAGAATCGTGCATTAAATCCATCCAATCCGGGTGCCTTATTATCCCCAATACCTTTAAGTGCTGTCCAAACCTCCTCATCAGTGACCCTGCCAATAAGACTCAGCCTCTCCTGTCTAGTTAATTGTGGACCATCACGGAGTGCCTCAATGTCAATACTTCGCAACCTAGTCGATTTTGTCCCCCACCAACTCTTTATAGAAGGTGAGAACCTCACCCTCTAGGGCACTATGCTCCGTAAGCACCTCACCATTGTCTTTAACCAACTTTCGGATATCCACTTGTCGGTTCTTCTCCCTAACCATGGTGTGAAAGAAAGTATTATTTCCATCTCCCACCCGGAGCCAGTGCACCTTGGCTCTCTGCGCCAAAATAGATTCCTCTATCTCATTCCACTTGACGACCTCCTCCAGACACTGCTTGAATCTATCAATACATAGCACATTAAATCGATCAGCTAGGAGGCCATTCTGCGCATCCACAAGGTCGGCCCGAGCACGCAAAAGCTGCTGCCTAGGACCGGAGATACGTTTCCCGAGCTCACGCATGAACGGCTGCAGATGTAAAAGTCTTCTCCAAGCAGTAAACATGGGCTATCCCAATCCGCCTTCCGCCCAGTGATCACGTACCACCTCCAGAAATCCCTCCAGCGAAGCCAGTGTATTTAAAAACCTGAATTGGCGAGCCTTAGGTCTAGTGTTGACCTCATAATGTAAGTAAAGCGGGGCATGGTCCGAAATACTAGGTTCCAACGCTCTGAGTACCACATAATCGAATTTCAGAAACCACTCAGGATTACAAAGAGCATGATCAATACGAGAATAGATGTGTCTATTCGTCCAAGTGAACCGATCCCCCACCATATCCTTTGCCACTAGATTGACAGCCTCCATCAAACTCCTAAGATCACGAAATTTGGCTGCCATAACCGGTTGGCCACCAATCCTATCACCAAACTGCAGTACATTATTAAAGTCACCTATAACCATCCATGGCTCCCCACTCGGAATCGAGAGCTGCTCAATATCCTACCAGAGTCGTCGGAGTTGCTCAAGCGTGTTTTGGGCATAAACAAAAGTAATCCATTGCTGAAGATGCCCATCCAAAGCATACAACCCACAATGCATAAACTGATCTGAAGAGGAGACCAAGCGGACATCAACATTACGATCCTCCCGCATAATCCAGATTCTACCATTCACATGCTTATCATAGTTATCCAAGAAACTCCATTTAATACCTAGGCGTGATCTAACCCTTGTCATCTTGTCCTCTTTAACCCTGGTTTCTAGTAAAGCAGCCACAAAAACATTAAGCTCAGTGAGACGGGAGCCAATCTCACGAAATTTAACTGCTTTGTTGAGCCCCCTGATGTTCCATACTATCATAATAACCGGTTTTGCTCAGCCTTGGACCCATTCAAAGTATACAAAGCCGCAAAACCGTTCCGCAAAATAACCTCAGGTTCACTCCGCTATTGTATCATTCGATCATCTACACCCGGCATAGGTGCGTTACTTGTGCTAGGGCCCGAACGCTCACTCTGTTGATCCCGATTCGAAGGACCAGGCGACGTCCCATTCTCCCTTTGCGGTCGAGCCCCATTACCCTGTTGTGGCACAATAGCATGTGTAATAGCAGGCGCAGGATCGTGTCCATGATGTTGTGGCGGAGCAGCCCCTCTCCGCTGATCAGGAGGTGCCCTAGCATCACGCCGTGCCACCCATCTTTGCCCCCTTTCTCGACCTTGCTGCTCACGATTACGAGGTGGAGTTGGCCTCCTCTCTGTTTCTTGGCCACACTTATGCCCCACCACTTGGCACTTGTCGCAGAAGGGATGTTGCCATTCATAATCGACCACCTGTTCGATACGCGTATTCTTATTGTCCGTAATAATAATAGTTTTCTTTAGCTCCTTTGTGACGTCAACCTCTATCATCACTCTGGCATAGGTGACCCGAAGTTTCTTAGCAGTGCATTCATCCGTAACCATCGGCTTCCCAATCGTGCTAGCAATCTTAGCGATGCTACGATCTCCCCATAGGTGCAAAGGCAGGTTAGGGAAAGTGACCCAAACAGGCATAGTCCGTAGTAGATTATCCTTGAGTGAAAAATTTTGAACCCATCTGCGCAATATGATTGTCTTTCCAAAAATCGAATATGGTCCATTCTTCATGACAGCTTGCCATTCCTCTTCCTTGACGAATCTTATGTATCATTCTTCGTTATAGAAGATTTCAGGTAGTTTCACAAAGTTCCAATGTTTTATCATAAATTGTTTGACAGTATTCACGGATAACTCAGTCCCCACAACGAAGAAAATAAGCGAATGTTCCCAGTATCTAAGTTCAGTTTCGACATCTTCATCATCAATTTCAACCTCTACGCTAGCGTCTGTCACCACCGGAACAACATACGGGATACATTTGCCATCAACAGGAATTCTGTTCCCCCGAATAACATCAACCCAAAGTCGTTGTTCATTCAGATTCGCTATCCTCTGTTTTTCCGCTTCCTGTTCCTCCAAAGCTAGGGTTTTTTCCAAAAAATCTGTTCTCCCCTGTTCTACCACAATCTTCCCCCATGTTATATCCGCAGAAAGAGCTGCAGTACTTGTCAAATTCGAATCAGTCTCCTCACCGTGTCTGGAAGTTTCAGAATCGCCAGATCATTGCATCACCGCCAATAGGCGCTTCAACAAGAAATTCATCCACAATCACACCTCCAGAGGCCACTATATAGTCGGCCGGAAAAAGCCCCTCCATACTCCTAATCAGAATCGAATACCCTCCCTCCGTATTCGGTCCATCCTTCAGCTGCTCAGGATTAGTATCCTCCGAGCCAGATGGTGACGGCAGAGAACCAGACGGATCCGGTGCGGTGGTCGAAGCCCCCTGCTTCCTCGGGCGGCCACGAGGTCGCGGTGGCACCGTAGGGTTCCGCTTTGTCGCCATCCTTTTTTCTCTCTTTTTGTGTTTTTAATGACGACCTCAAATTCTCCCTGATGATGAATTGTACATGCCGAATCCGGATTATGGTATGTAAAGATTCAATTTTTATTAGTTTAAATGTATATGGTACGTGTGTGTTCATGTTTTTTCATGCAAAAATTAAGTTCCCCTGTTTTTAGAAGATTTTGAGTTGTTTTGGCTTTGATTTTAGTCTGAATTTTGCATGAATGATTTGTTTGGACAGATTTAACAACTTATATGACTATATGTGTGAACTATGGTGGTAAGTTTGTGGTTGACACTATGACAAACAAGCAAAAGTATGTTGGGGATAAACTTGTAAAATATGACTATTTTGATATGGAGGATTTGGATATGAAACACTTGAATGGATTTGCTGGTTTGTCCAATGTTGGACCTGTCAGGAGGTTTTAATATTATGCAAAGTCTGGCTTTGTAGAATTACATGATGATTTTACTGCTCAAACCCATGCAATTGATCACCTTGAGAAAAGGGAATGTAGTGTGTGGATTGAGGGTGTTTTGCTTGACAAGGGCAAGGAGAAGTTAACTGCCAAGGAGAAGGGTAAGGAGAAGTTAAATCAGGAGAAGGAAATCCCAACTGGTTTTGACTATATGCAGGGCAGCAAGGGACATGGTTTTTATAGTAATGAGAAACTAAAAGGAGTAGTAATTGAATGCTCTGATGATGATAGTGAATCTGAGTCTAATGTGGTAGTTGCTAGTTCTGATGATGTGAACTCTGCACTTGAATCTGATGATGAGGATGAGGATGAGAAAAGGCAGCATAGGTCAAGTGGAAGGGTGCATAGATCTGTGCATGCCTTTGAACCTAAGTTTGATTTGGGGATGATTTTTAACAAGAAAGATGACTTTAGGAGGGTTGTTGCATCACATGGAGCAATCGCTTTAAGAAATGTAAAGGTGGTAAAAAATGACAAAGTGAGGATTTATGCTAAGTGTGAAGGACATGGATGCCAATGGAGAGTGCACTGCCACAGGGTTAAAGATGGTACTGGATTTCAGGTGCATACCTACATGCCTCATCATGAATGTGGCTTGACACAAAGTGTCCCCTATGTGAAGAGTTCATGGCTTGCAAGTAGGTTCCTTAGCAAATTCAAGATTGATCCAGAAAGAAATATTAATACATTTGTGCTTGAGGTTCAAAATGAGACAGGGCTGGTCATTTCTCCCTTTCAGGCTTATAGAGCAAGAAAGTTGGCCATCTCAATTCTGGAAGGTCCACCAGATGCACAATATGCAAAGTTATGAGATTATGCTGAGGAACTAAGAAGCAGGAATCCAGGCTCTACAGTTATTGTTGATGTGGACAGGGTAACACATGAGTTTAGGCATTTTTATGTATGCTTTCAAGCACTTAAAGAAGGTTTTATGATTGGGTGTAGGCCACTAATTGGTGTGGATGGTTGCCATCTTAAAGGTCCACATGAGGGAGTTCTCTTAACAGCAGTTGGGATTGATCCCACAACAAACCATTTCCTATTGCTTATGTTGTGGTATCTCATGAAACTGGAGAAAGTTGGACATGGTTTTTGTCATTGTTGAAGTCTGACTTGAACATATTGGATCCTTTTAAGTTCACAATGATGTCTGACAAACAAAAGGGCTTGATTAAGGGAGTTGCAGACATTTTCCCTGGGGCTAAAAACAGATTTTGTGTTAGGCACTTGTTGAAGAACTTCTGGGGTGCAGGGTTTAGAGATGATGCATACAAATATGCCTTATTCAAGGCTTCCAATGCAACTATAGAAGGGCAATTCAGGACTGCCATGGGTGAGATGAGAAATCTTAATGAAAGAGCATTTGATTGGTTGCAAACCAAGCCACCTGAACAGTGGAGTAAGAGTGGATTTGATACCTATCCAAGGTGTGATCTGACCATGAACAACAACTGTGAGAGCTTCAACAAGACGATACTTAAGGCAAGACACAAAGCAAACCTTACTATGCTTGAGTGGATCAGAGAAATCTTGATGCAAAGGATGCAAGATCTTAAAGACTATGCTAAAAAGAAATGGAAAGGAGTTTCGTGTCCTAGACCAAGAGCCTTAATAGAGAAGAACATGAGAAGGATGAGGGATTGCATTACCAGGAAATGTGATGCTACTAACTAGGAGATCCTTGGCTTTGATGGTTCTCAATACAATGTGGATCTAGAAGGATACTGTTGCACTTGTAGGAGGTGGCAACTAATTGGTATCCCTTGTAAACATGCTCTTTCTGCAATTAGTTAGTGCAAACTAGACTATAATGACTTTGTCAATAATTGTTATAGTGTGGAGGTGTATAAGAGGGTGTATTCTGGAACTATATATGGAATTAATCATCAAGAGTTGTGGGGAGAGACATTTTTTATGCCCCCATTGCCTCCCAAGTTTGTCATGAAAAGGGGTAGGCCAGCCACTGCTAGAAGAAGGGGTGCAGATGAACCAAAAGACAAGAAAAAGAAGCACAGGGGTCCATGGAGAAGCAAGATAAATCAAACTACAATTCATTGTAGTTATTGTGGTACTGCAAGACACAACTACACATACTGCCCCATGAGACTTAAAGATGAACTTGGGATTCACTCAGATGATGATGTTGACTATGAAGAATTCATGGGATCTAGTGGACCTCAGGGTGATAGACCACCTACTGCTGCTACTACTGATGAACCATCTCCAACACTTGCTCAAATGCTATCTAAGAAGAAGAAGAAATATAAGGTGATTCACTAGTGTTTGTTAAATTAAAGATTCATTCCAGGTTTTTATGTGTTCTTATATGTGTCATGTGATTCACTATTTGCAGCCTAAACTTGGAGAAACAATAGAAGACTTCACCATTGATACACAGGAAGAAACTGAAGTTCAGGTATT
Source organism: Plantago major (assembly GCA_026545765.1). Classification (NCBI taxonomy): domain Eukaryota; kingdom Viridiplantae; phylum Streptophyta; class Magnoliopsida; order Lamiales; family Plantaginaceae; genus Plantago; species Plantago major. The sequence goes on from CM048840.1 coordinate 107,315,618, forward strand.
AGTCTGCATTATGTATGCAATGAAATTAGGCTTGCTTTTTATGTGTTCTTATATGTGTTTGTTGTGTAGGATGATGCACCACTGGCTTCACAACCATCACAATCTTAGAGAGAATATATAGAAGGTCCAAGTAATCATCAACAACTTCTGCAGGGCAAAGCAAGCTTTTCTAGGCTTTCTCAAGCCCATGGAAGTACTTTTTCTGGTTTTGTTGCTCAAGATGTTGTTGAGTCACAAAGGGATGCTACAATTGGAGCTGCTTTTGTAAGTGGTGGGAAGAAATATGTGTATTTGAAGAATTTGGGACCAACTATGGAACAACTTAACAACAACAACAAGAAAAAGGTCTCAAAGGGCAAGAGCAACAAGTGAACTTTTAGTGATGTTTTTTGTCAAGTGCAGTGATGTTTTGTCAAGTGCATAGATGAACTTATTTTTGTTAAGTGCACTTATGGTTTGGTCTATGATTTGGGAGTCTACATGTGTAAAAACTTAAAAATCAAGGTGTAAAGACTCAATTTTTCAATTTCAAGCTGGTTTTTTATGATGATTTTCTTGTTGCAGTTTAACATCATGTTTTGAATGCAATCTTGGCTTCTACAAGTCACTTATATGAAAATTAATGTATATGCACCATCAAACGGTTATTGTAAACTGGAAAATAAAAAATTCACTTGTGTGAACTCAATTTTTCAATTTTCAGGTATTTTTTTTACTCTGTTTTATACAGCCACCTGATGAATGATAAATTAAGTTGAATTTGCCTAACTAACAGCATTCATCTCGGCCAAAAGAAACAACACAACAATCAAGAGTCAAATTGGTGCTTTAATGCCAAATTCAACTAACCAAATGCTAAATACCAATGCAAGTCAAAGGTCTTTTCAAACCTCTTAAGTTCCAAGAATGAATTCATCCACTCTCAATGCAGTAATTAAGTTTCTTAACCTTTCAACTACCTAAATTTTACCTATAAATACACCTTCATTCTATTGCAATCACCACACAAAACACTAAACACTAAACAAATCAACTAATTAACAAAAATGGAAGCTTTGCTAGAAGAAAGGCTCGAGCACTACATCACCTGGGGAATCAGGTATGAAGATGAGCAAGGTAACCTCCTTGTCCGTCCCACACTGGCTCAAAATCTCACCAACCTCAGGCCTTCTGCTTGAACAATGATGGCATTGTTTCTCCATTGCAGAAAGCAGCTGATATAACTGCTAGGCTCAAGCTGGTGGAGGTCATGCATAGTGAGCTGGGATGGAAAGGCTCTAGCCTCAAGTCCATTCTCCTCGACATGGAAGAGACTTATGTTGTCCTTCCAAATCAGGGAGCTCATGATGACTGGGTTTATCCCATTGAAGCAGAGCTCTATGTGGACAAGTTGGTGGTTTTTTTTTTACAATTCAAACATACACATAACAACACAAAATATATAAGAACAAGTAAACAAAAGCATAGACAAAATTTCACCAATGCAAAATATTTCATTACCACAAAAGATTCAATTACATGGTGATTTGAGAATCATAGTTTCTAACTTGCAAACCAGAAACCTAATGAACTGTGATTCTCATTGATTTGACAGAATTTAAAGTACTACATTGCTACATTGCTAATCAACCTAACTTACTAATACTACTTGCTAAACATTATCCAACAACCTACAGCAAAGCCAACTACAGCAGTAGACATCAACCATATCTCATATTTCTTCTTTTCTGCCTCCAACTTACCCAATCTCACTTCCAGCTGATGTTTAGCCTCATACGTCTCCTTCAACTCCTCTGAACTCCAACAAAAGAACTTACACTCAAGCTCTTTCTTTTCCTCTACCAATTCTTTAACCCACTGCTCAAAACTAGGCTCCAAACGATCACCAGTCCATCGGATATAGCCACATCCCGCAGTCTATAAACACAAAACAAACTACTTTAAAAAATAAATCGAATTATACCCAATTACATTAACCCTAATTCCAATTTCGGCAATTATAATTCGAATTATACCCAATTACATTAACCCTAACCAATTTCGGCAATTATACTTCGAATTATACCCAATTACATTAACCCTAATTCCAATTTCACCAATTATAATTCGTAATTGAGCAAACAAACAAACTTACCCTCCACTCCGGACAAGCCTTGTAGGGACGGCCGGGAAACAGATTGTGAGAGCGACCGGCGATGCAAACAGCGGGAGGATCACAAACACAGAGCTCTTCTCCTTGAGTTGACCATACCATTTCCACCATTTGGGGTTTCTAGGTTTCGATTTGGGAGAGTTATGAAATTAGGGTTCATGTTTGGCAGATTTGGGGGATTTCTACCCGCTAAAAAATATTTTTCGTCGACAAAGTCGCATTTTACGTATATATTATTCGTCCCAATTCGTCCAGGACCTAAATCGCAACTCAATTCGTCGTCCCAATTCGTCCAGGTTATCAAAGGACCTAAATCGCAACCCAACTCACGAATCCATGTCAGCAGGGACCAAAATCGCAAAGCGGGACGTCCTTTTTGGACGTATTTCGCCGTGTAGAAAAATTTAGGACCGTAATCGCAATGGACCCCAGTTAAAGGACCAATATTGCAAATCTCCCCAGTTCTTTGTATAAATTGGATTCTGTTTTGATCTTTCCTTGTAACACACATATTATTTCTTTCTCTTCAAGTCATACCAGTTACACAAGAGATTAGAGAATAGGTTTGATAGCTAGAGCTTGACGGTTATTGCATTTTCAAGGCAATCTCCATTGTTTCAGCTCTTGGTAGTCTATTGATTGTAACCTGAATTGATTCTCTGATTAATAGTGAATGATCTCCGTGGATGTAGGTTGTTTATAACCGAACCACGTAAAACTCGCTTGCGCCATTGTTGTTCTCTTCTGTTTTATGTTCATCAGGTGTTTGGTTAATTGATGAGTGAATTGTTGATAGAACAGTTGAGAGTGATCTTGCTGATTTGCAGGTGTTAATTTGTGATATTGTCATTTGATTAGTTTAGTTTACAACATCAATGCTTGACGAATTCACCATTGGATGATTCTGAGTTCAATTAGGGATTATATACGATTAAACATGTTCTATCTAACCAAAAAATGCAAACATAAGACGCTAAATGTTTAAATCATACACAAACTCGGGCCTCCTGGCCTTACGAAGCTCGAGACTCACTCGATCAACCGAACTAAACGTTGACCATATTTGTTCGTGAGTTTCATTTGTAAGATTTTATTTGACTTATAATTATGTAGTTTAATTAAGGGTATTGCAATTAAGAATTTTACCAAAAATTAATTAGTTAGTTTGTCGGCATGAATTATTAGAGCGTACATATAATGGAGTCTTTCAAAATTGACTGATGTGGTGTTCATCAATCAGTTCGATTAGATTGTGATTTGATATGAACTTAATCTAAATCCTAAGTAAGCAATCATTCATCATTCGACTTTTAATTCATGTTAGTAGGAGTATTATCTAAACTTTTAGATGCACCATGCACGTATGTAAACTAAACTTTATCATTTAAAGTGTAAGGAAAAATTCATAAAATGTAAGTAACTTTTAAATTGTTACAGTTCGATTTTTGGTATCTTATTTTGGCACAATTCGATTTTGGTATCATAAAATGCATTATTGTCCAATTTAAATACCCTATATGACACGTGTCGGCTTATTTACGTGGCATGTGTCACTTTGTAAAATACACAAATACGTTGAACTAAAATGTAAATACGGTGGATCTTTGTTAATTTCACATTGATCCTATTGAAATTAACGAAAATTATTTTATTTGTAATTTTATCCATTAAAATTTTAAAATTGCAATGTGACACGTGTCGCTTAATTAAGCTGTCACGTGTCACATGGGTACCGTATTTGTGACAAAAGTTAATTTAAGGTATTAAAATCGGATTGTGCCAAAATAAGGTATCAAAAGGCGAAATGTAACAACTTAAAGTACCATTTATAAATTTTTTTCCAATATAAATAAAATTTTGAGTTCCAATCTTGTACATATAACAACATTAATGGGAGAGCCATTCTTTAAACACGACACAGTATTATACCGGGATAGAATTGCATAATTCCATAGTACAGTAGTCATGTACCAATTAGCTTGGTTATAAACACGAATGATATATACTTTTCGAAGACAATAACACTCCCAATTGCCTCCCTTCACTGGAAACCTAGTTAGTGAGGACGTCTCTAGCACAATGTACAAGTGATCAAGCCATTCTTAAAAGCCTAGGACCACATGTTTTATAACAGGTCAAGGCCATATGGTACAAATAATTATGTGCAGCATTATTAAAGAATTTTGATTAAAAATTACTCATAATTACACTGAAAAATATAAAATGGATTTATATTAGAAAGTATACTTAGTTTATTTTTCTAATTCTAATTTTATTATAGTTCATAGTATAATTGTGAAATAACGCGTGATCAAGATTTGGGAAAGAACAAATATACGAAGGTATAATTGGGATGTTTGGAGTACCAGACTAGTAGTAGTCAATTAATGTCAAAGGCCGCTATTATATGTCACATGGCTACATGATTTTGAATGTACAATGATTCTTTCGATTCGACGAGAAACTTCATTTTGGTACTTTTTAAATGTTAGTTAGAATTCAATGTAGTCTATTGTGGAAATTCAAGTGTCACACGTCAGAATCAGAACTCGGACCAACTAAATTGAAGTCTGTAAATTGAAGTGTCACCAGTAGTATGTTCTGCGACTCTAATTTTAACGGGTACAAGCTCCTTAAAAGTAGTTTAATCGAGTTTAAATTCTTTTAATGTTCACTTTCCTCTTGAACTAGTACTAACATGTGGCAACGCCACGGCATGATTTACTTTTATTAGTAATAAGGTTGAAAGAACATATATCCAAACGATAAATCATATCAAACAAATAAGTAAAGGTTCAATACATCAAAAAATCTGAAAACAAATGCAAAGTGGATGTATACAATCGTCGTATAAATATGCCACGTCACCAATTGCAAAACAAATATTATAAATGAATTAGCTAATATTTGAAATCAATTACTTGTAAACTAATAGTTTAAATAAAAAACGTATTAATATAATGATAATATATACCTCAAAGATTCCTAAACACTTCCTTGTAGACGACGTTGGTGGTGGTGTTAGTTGAGTTTCCCTCCTCATCCAATGCTAAAACCTTGAGCCCCTTCTTGCCCGTAACTCTGGAAAATGCCACATATAGCTAACCATGCATGGCTAAAAACAGGCTTGGGAAGGTAGAGTCCAACATGATCTAGCGATTGTCCCTGGCTTTTGTTTGTAGTCATGGCATAGCAGACGGATATAGGAAACTGCCTCCTCTGAAATCTAATAGGTAACATGGCAACGTCTGATGGGGTGGTATCATTCGAGGTATGAAAACCTTCATTCCAGGATTCTTTCTATGTATCGTCTTCGCCTCAATAACATATTTTCCAAATGCAGTAACAATCAACCCGGTTCCATTACATAGGTCACTGGACTGGTCTATGTTCCTAAGAAGCATAATGGGACAGCCAAATTTAATTCGAATGATATGAATTGGTATTCCGAAAGCCCTAATAGTAGGAACTCAACAGAATACACATCCTATCTATTGACGATATCATCTTCATTAGGACATATACTATCGGAACTCATGAACTCTGTGGCATCTCTAGGCAGGAGTGACATGATATCATCATTGACCTCCTGGACTATCTCATTAGTCGAAGCAAGAATAGCCCTATCTTGGAAGTATAGACCATCACCGGAATGTTCCAATGTCCTCGAATATGTACTCTTAACTACAACATCAATAGTTCACCAGTCGAACGGATCAAAATATCATAGGGCAGTTTGAATTCTGCCTCCCCACCATTATCACCACCAACTTCACCATCACCAACATTCAACAATCAATCCGCAAACTCCCTGATGCTCTCGATCTCAGCAGGTGTTCCGTCGTACTACAATTAAATTACATGAAGTCGACATACATCATTTTGAAACTAAGCAATATAGAATTTAAATTGTCTAAATGATAATAAAATATAATAATCAATATATAATGCAATAAAAATACCTGCATTCACATGTTCTTCGTTAGCTTCAACACACGACACGAATTCCAAAGCTGCTTAGATGAGCAAAGAGAATTTTGGACTATATCCTGCCTAATGCCCTTCGGTATGACGGACAATATCTGTCTGAAATCACCACAAAAAACGGCTACCAAAGCACCGAACAGCTTGTTCGACTGTCTACCACCAGGATCTCTCCTCAAGACTACGATCAAGAACCTCAAATCAAAACCGGTTAGAGAGCTATCAGGGGTTATTCTACTGCACGTGGTAGTCTTGTCTACATTCCATGGAATATTGAATCTTGAATGTGTAGTTCGACCCCCGGGAAGAAGTACAGAAGCTATACCACTCGATGCGACCGGGAGAACAATGTTGCGTCTACCACGTAATGCAGACCACAATGTCTTCCACAAAACGTCTTACCTGTCACACCGTAACCGTATAGCTAGAAAGAATACTTTACCATTTCCAGAATCAACAGCTTCCATGATAGTATGGTACACACACCCCTGCTCATCGATGAGAAATGGATACAATCGGCTGTGCTACTCAATCATATCATCGACATCATACGACATTTCCTCGGCAATCAAATTATTCATACCATTCTCTACGACTGCATTTTCGGGAACATTCATTCCTTCAATGTGACTCAGACTAAATCCATTCCGAGGGATGAAATCTTCTATCTCAACCAGCTCAAAATTCTTCAATTGTTGATCATCGAGCTCCAGTATTGTATTGGAAAATTGATAAATGATTTTAGAATATCAAATAATTGGCAGCGTGAAAGGTAGAACGAAGAATTATACCGGGATTATTCAATTTTCTTCTCATATTGTACTGGATGTCATCCGATAGAAACTCCCATGTGCTCTCGCATGCATGGGCCTTGAATGACGTTATATTGGAGAAGCATGGAGAACAAATGTTGAAGGAAACACCCTGATCCCCAAAAGTTGGCCTTCTTTGTAGCATGGATATACTTTTTGTCGTCATCGAGCAAACCCAAAGCATAGCATACATCATTGTAGGTCGGGTGAACAACACCATCCACCGTTCGCAAACCCTCAAAGCATGTAGCACCCCTGATGTGATTCAACATTATCATCAAATAATATAGTGGGTCATTCTTAATTGGGACATGGTAGATTCTTCCCACTTTGTTGTTGAACTGCTTCCTATCCCTCCACACTTTACCTCTAGGATCCCACACATAATATCTCAGGAACTCAGCATATAGATACTTACGTGCGCCAGGATTATTTTTCTTGAATTCCATCCATTTAAGGAACTTAGTCTCTGCAACGGTATGCTTCTCCAGCAAGTCCGTAATCAAATCTCCATCCTTGAATGTGACTGACTGCTCGCCCTCCATATGAGATAATAATCGTTCAACATGTGGATCTCTATAATGTATATCATATCCCATAATACACCATACAACCTCACATGTAGATATATAACGACAATCAACATAATCCTCCACCTCATTATCGACGATTAATTTTGCTCATATCCTATCGACACCCTTGTTGACGTACTTAAAAAGATATTTGATTGAATTGGTATTATTGCACCATTTAACATTTATGTGTGCCTGGTACTTCATCAATAGAAAAGGGTTATACGAAACGATAAACCTACAAAACATAATCCAGTCCATAAAATATAATCACTTCTCTCTAGCAAATGCATGTGAATATGATGAGTGGAGTATAATCTCATGCTTGTTATCAAGATTGCCACTTTTGTCAATAGGTGCACCAGTGTCACACCTCCTATACAGCGGATTGACGTTCCCATCAAATATAGTACGCTCATTAAAAGACTTTGGGAATTTCTTAGAGCATTTCTTGACATTATGCATGCACGGTGAGGTCCGGTTGAGTGGTCTGCACGGACCATGAATCATGCGGATATAGTCTTGTACAACTCCGGATTGAGATCTTTATCCGGTATGTCGATCGGCACTGATGAAATTGTCTATAGAATCTGTAGACATGTTCCTATTCGTCAACCCACAGTAGTATATGTGCATGTGGCAGTCCATGCTTTTGGAATTCAATAGTGTACACGACTGCATAATTAACCAAGAAATAAACAATTAATTAAAGTGAAATGATAAGAATACTTTTTAAATGAATATAGTGTAGGAGATGTATGTATAGTATGTTACCTCCAATTGCCTTTCCAAACACGTTTTCTGCCTTCAAGTCTCTTATAGGTTGGTCCTTTCATCTTGAAAACGCGACTCATAACGTCAAGCCTATCATCGGGTCGTAAACCATTTGACTCGACAAAACGTGTTATCTCTGGTCATTGGGATTGCATGTGAATGTGATGAATAGCTCTAGAAATCCTATACTCTTGCATATGGCCATCATGTCTTGGAATATGTACCATATATCTTGGACCTCCGACAAAATATGATGGCGATACAAATTGTTTTCCAACGTTTTCAGTTGGATCAATATCACCGGTCCTAATAGCATCATCAAGCGATCTACACTTATCAGGCCCAGACCTCAATAATGGTTGGTTCCTCAGATGAAAGCAAGCCTATGTGCTTCCATCATCATATAACCATCTACTATAAACTGTTGGAACAACTTTCTGCTAAGTAGTATGGTTTGAGCCTCATCAACACGATCCAAAATCCTAAATGAGATAACTCCTTGATAGTAAGTGTGTGTATGGCCCCCTTTGATTTATCAGAGTGCAAAATATTCATATGGTACCCATCTTCACCATGAAGTAGGGGATGCTACATTGGAAGGTAGCTTGGATGCAGTTTTGAAATTCGCTTAAAATCACCATCTATTCGCTCCAAGACAATATCAAAGGGGTCCATATCGTATTCATCATTACCTGAGCGTCGGTAAATAAAATATTGTTAGCACACATAATAGTAATGATGATATATATCATTATGAGGATTAAAAAAAAAGTTGCCATTATTCAAACATACCAACAATTACTACAGCAACTTCAGAACATGTTGGCAGATTATACATGCGCCCATCATGTGAACTCCTTCCAATGAGACATAACTTGACACCCTTATCAGAGCTCTCCTTGAAACGATCAGCCACCATGCGAACATGCTTCGCAATTGGATTTTCGACATCTATCATATTCTTTAGATCTTCTACAATTGATGGATCAATTGCAACTGGACTTTTGATATGCAAAGCAATATTGAATTTGAATCATATTATATAAATGATTACCTAGAGTTTTAAAAAAATCCAATATCTGTAATAAAAAGGACAGTTAAATAGTACCGGACAGCATCAATTTTATTTTGATTATCCTCTCCACAATACATATAAATCTGTGAAAACTTTGGAGATTCGCCCTCAATTGGTAACAAACTACCAAGTCGATGATAATTATTACCACCAAGCCTATATGTATAAGGACCATGACTTTGTTGACTGAGTTGTCTTGGATGCCACCCATAGAAGTAAAGGAGTACATCATATTAAGCACGTATGTGCTCAATATAATTATGACTTCTTAATATGGCTATTTTGCAATAGATCACGTAGTAGTCGTGGAGGGTGTTTGAAGAGGGGTAGTTGTATTTTATCACGGCTACCACACAAACCAAATTCCGGACGACTCAATGGACTATTTTTAAGCTTCTCGTCTAACCACATAAGTGCACTACAATACCCACACGCATATGTGGGATCGTTCATATCTTGGTAAGCTACACAACAACTAATATAAATGTCGATTAACTTAATAGTGTGGGGTAATCTTTTTATTATAAGTGGAATTGAATGATAATAGGAATGTTACCTATCACTGAAATGCCACTATTTCTCCGAGTAACCATGTCCTTTTTTTTGTTGGATCTTTTTCACTGCTATCTCTAGTGATTCCTTGTATTTCTCGGCAGGTGATTGCTCTACATGCATATCTCTCCCCACATTGAGAGCACTACAAGAAATTCGCTGAATAGCAACGGACAGGGGCGACGGGTGCCTATCCATCGCTATTTAGCGACGGATAGAGCGTTTCGCCCGATCCGTCGCTAATCCGTCCTTGTTTCTGTCGCTATTTAGCGACGAATGCCTATCCATCGCTAAATAGTGGCGGATAGTCTATCCGTCATTAGTGTTTGTTGAATTTTTGATAAGCTCAAATAATACTCTAAAAAGCAATTAGAGAATAAGCTGTAGTTGCAGAATAAAGCCTAACTTGTGATCGATCTCTAGGGAATTAATTAATCTACGTAGCAGTGAGAGTAAACAGATACTTGTGAGTAACAATCTGATTGATGGTTTGGTTGTACTTCTAACTAGTTTAACTAAAGCTAAGATCACGATTAACAATGAGAGAAAGATGAATACAGTACCAAGATCCAATTATGCTAATTCGAACTAGGGATAACACCCATATTTGTCACACGGTTGTTGTACAGTAAATCAATCAATTCAATTCAACCAATTGTTCTTAGAAAATATTATACTGGAGAAATCGTGAGTCGTCAATTCACGATCCTTAAACATGAACAATTTAGAGAATTTAATACGGACTTATTGAATTGAAGGTTTTTACGAAGATTTTATAGAGACTAACCTATATGAGTGCTTTGATAAACCCTAGAACGAATATGCATAATCTTTGCATACTACTGTATTCAAAGGTGTTTAGCTACTCATAATTGATGATTGCATGCAAAGATTCATGGTTATAATCATGTGAAACATAGATGAAAAGCTCGCATGCAATAACATACAATTCAATCAATAAGATAAAGAACGAATTGTAAAGAACAAAGCAATTGAGAAATCAATACCAATAATCTTGATAAATAAAATCAATGAATTACCAAGCTCCAAAGATGTCTCAATGTCAAGAATAATGTCTAGGAGCTTTTTTCAAAACTAGGTTAAAAGAAGTATGAAAGAAAAAGGAATCCAAAGCCTAATCTAATAAGGAAAATAAAATTAAATCTGCGTCATTCACAAGTGAAGAAATAGTTCGCCATGCAGCCTTCTTAATCGCAATATATATCCTTCTCGTAAAATCTCACCGCGGCGGACCAATTCCTTCGCCGCGGCGAGCATCTTTCTTCAAAACAGGGGAGTCAATCGCAAAATCTCGCCGCGGCTAGCCTTCTTTAATCTCAAAAGATGATCACTCGTAAAATCTCGCCGCCGCAGACTGAATTCCTCACCGCGGCGAGCCTTCTTGCAATTTCCAACTCCAAGCTCGTAAAATCTCGCCGCGGCGAGCCATGCTAAGCAGCTTGTCCTCATTTAGCTCAAAAGACATCCACTACAAAAAATCTGGCCTGTAGCGACGGATAGATCCGTCGCTACAGGCCAACTATCCGTCGCCCCAGCTCTGGCGACGGATCGGGCGACGGATAGAAAATCCGTCGCCCCCCTGGAGCTGTGGCGACGGATAACAATCCGTCGTCCAATTCGCGACGGATTGGACGACGGATTGACCAATTTTTTTTTTTTTTAATTCCGAAATTTAGCACTAAATATTTTAATTGGACTAGTGACGGAATTTGAAATTCCGTCACTAATTCCGTCACTGTGAATTCCGTCACTATTTATTTCATATTAATCCCTATTTTTCGTAGTTCACCTATTTAATCAATATAATGTTCGATAATAAATCAATAATACGGAAAATGTTTCAATGAATAAAAAATTAATATTCGGAGCTGGAGAAATTATCCAAACAAGTGTAAATATGAAAAAAAATCCGAACATACAGATACATAACTAGCTATCATACGGGGGTGGGTGATGGCGAACTGGGACATGAATCGCCCATTCAGAATCAAGGCGCCGTTTCTCTCCTCCTTCGTTCTTCGTCAGCGCTCCATCTCCCCTTTGTTGCTCCATCTCTCGAGTTAGCCGAGCAACCTGTTCTCGGACCGCGATCGCACCATTTCAGACTGGTCCGTGTGTAAACCGGACGTCTGATCTTGGGATGATGATGAGGAGCACGGACTAGCCGATGCAAACCGAGGCTCGAGTCCATATATTCGCCCTTTCTTGTCCGGTTTGTTGACCTCAGGAAGATGTTGTCAACTTGTTGATTGACAACACATCACCCGTCTCGCCCTCCGCCGCCACCGAGCATCAACCTCACCTGAAATCGTAAATAGCAGATATAATGATCGCCATCGTTTTAAAAAGTAACTTGTAATAGTGTACAAATATGAACTTTAAGCAACATAAACATATCAAGATATAGGCCCGCAATGTCCATACCCCGCCTTCGCTTGGCCTTCTTGAAGATGGCATACTTGGATGTCACCTCCCGTGCCACAGAATCAAACCAGATCTAGTCAACAATTTATCATCTACAAGTAATAGAGCAAAGAGACTTCATACATACACATAATGCTAGATTGCAAAAACACATATACGCACCGATTGATAATAATCGAGATCGCCTCCCAAGGTGGTGAACGGCCCTTCCCGCCAGACGATCGGGATGCCCGGTTACTGTTGGTCCAAGCAACGTCATGGACATCGCCGCGCCAAGAGCATCCCAAAGGGCCCACTCCGCTGCATCAACCCGTGGAGGGATTGGGCCACCCCGATCCCGAATGGCCTTCCACGATGCATTCATATCCTCAGATAGCTTTGGATCCCAGTCTAAACGCCAGATCCGTGGATCAACTCACCGGAATGAAGTACTCCTTCTACATTCCCAATTTCATACAACATCCAAAGTCAATACATGTCCTAACAACATAATGATATTGTGTCTAACATATCACTCAAATATAGTGGCTAACATACCACTCACATATAGTGGCTAACATACCACTCACATTGTCCTAAAATTTACTAACACAATGGTGACTAACATATCACCCAAATAAAGTGGCTAACATAACACTCACATACAGTGGCTAACATACCACTCACATTGTCCTAAAATTACTAACACAATGGTGACTAACATATCACCCAAATAAAGTGGCTAACATACCACTCACATACATGGCTAACATACCACTCACATTGTCCTAAAATTTACTAACACAATGGTGACTAACATATCACCCAAATAAAGTGGCTAACATACCACTCACATACAAGTGGCTAACATACCACTCATATTAAAACGATTATAATTACAAACAAATGAATGTCATATTTTAACTTACCCTCACCATCAAGTACTCGGCCCTCATGCGCTCGAGATGTGGCTCCAACACTCACCACCGCCTGGTTTCTCTCCGCTCCTGAAGATGTCACCTAGTTTGTTGTGCACCTCCCGAGGCCATAAGTTGTCAATGTATAAGATACAAGAAACGAATATGCATTACTTTAGTACAACAATTTATACTTGTCAACTATCATTATCGTTATGTTTTACATATTTAAGAAGAATGTATAATACTTACTTGGTGACCAATAGGAAAATCACAAGCCGTCCCCACGTGACGTTGGGATTGTTTGGATCGAACACGAGGTAGGGACAATCGTGTGGTCATCCTCCAAAGATGTGTCCGGCCGACGGTAGAGCCACGCCGCTCTCTCTGCCTGGGGTCTCAGAATCCGAGACCTTGTCACGATCTTGAGCCTCCTCGTTCGACGGTGTCCCCGACCCACCACTATCATGCGGCATTGCGTGGGGGACGATAGGTGGACGGCCTCTGTCATGCATCTCGCAAAAAATGTTATAAATACAATAAAATGTGTTAGTACGAGTTATAATACATATGATTATAATAACACATATAATTACTCATAATACACATAATATACCGTTATCGCCCCTCTAAGACTACATATTGGTCCTCGTGAGATCAAACAACTCATCATCCGCTTCTATGGGATCTTCGCTTGTTTATCGACATCCTCTTGTTGGTACGAGTTGGTAATCGAGTGGTCTTTCTCAATGTACTCCACTTTCGAAAGCACGAATAGGTACCGACTAACCATTCCCCTTATCGCGTTTTACGCTTGATATTCAAGAAACACCACTTGTCGTGCTTGAGTCGCCGTAATAAATGGTTCATACTGTTCAAGACCTCTTCTTTTGGTTCACATCAACCATTTCATACCGCCGTTCTTCCTCGTACCTCCGGATTAGGATCATACCACTCAACGTCAAACAAGAAGGTTTCGTTTAAATGGCAATCCGAATATTCAATCCTCACAATTCGCTTTTAGCTTGCCGTGGAAATCAAACAAAGTAGCGTCTCCATACTCTTACGCACCATTAACACACACCGGAGTTGCTTGTCGCCACGGCCGTGTTACATTCAAATGTGGAACCTAAGGCCATTGACTATATAACACGGGAATGTGTAGACCTTTTGAATGGACCTCTGCGAGAGCCTTTAAGTATATGCATGTGACGTTGTTAATAGGATTCGGACATACTCTGAACCAACTGGAAATTTCAGGGAATTTTTGAGTCAAGTAGTTCCTCTAGTGTATCCTCCGTCATCCGAGGATTTTCTTCCAAACAACGCTTTTGAAAAAGCGCAAACATTGATTCGATGATAAGTCTATAATTGAAGTAGAGACTTGCGTAGCTATATTAAAATTTAAATAAATGGTTGCTCACCTCAAATAGTACCATATCTTTGGTCAACCTCAAAGACAATTCGTGAGGACATAATATTGAGTTGCTTTCAACTCTTTATCCGTAAGATATTCTTTCTTAGTCGCACCAAGAGGTCTCCCGATACCTCAAGACAGATAGGGAAAACTCATCATCCGCTTGAACTACGAATGTGTGCGCATTTCGAGCCTTCTTTGTCTTCGTAGGGACGTGTTCATCAAAGTAATAAGAGCGAAGGTTGCGCTTTCCTCTCGAATGTAGGCATTGGCAATCGAACCTTGTGTTTACCTTTGTTGTTGACATACTTCTTCAATTTCCTAAGTACCTCTCGAATGGATACATCCATCGATACTGAACCGGACCAGCAAGTCTCGCTTCATGAGGAAGGTGAACCGACAAGTGCTCCATAGAATCAAACCAGCTCGGTGGAAAGATACGCTCGAGCTTGCATAGAATCAATGGTATGTTCCTTTCAAGATTTTCCAACACTTTATCATGAACCACCCTTGTGCCTAAATTTTTGAAAAATAAGCTCAACTCGGTGATAGCAGTCCATACGTGTTTCGGCAGAAGCTCTCGAAATGCTACCGGGATAAGCCTCTCCATGAACACATGACAGTCGTGGCTCTTCATCCCATAAACCTTTGTCTTCTTCAAATCCACACACCTCTCTAAATTTGAGGCGTAATTCTCAATGCCCTCACCCAATCAAACAAAATTGACCTAGAAGCGTTGTCAATTGTGTAGCACGCTTTCGGCCACTTACCATTCTCATCCTTCTTTGTCAACTCAGGCCTTTTACACCACGTCGACAACTCGGATCTAGACTTCGCATGGTCCTTTGTTTTTCCCTCAATGTTATAAAGTGTATTGAATAAGTTCTCGAACACGTTCTTCTCAATGTGCATGAAATCTAAGTTGTGACGGATAAGAAGACTGCTCCAGTAAGGCAAGTCCCAGAAAATGCTTCTCTTCCTCCAACCACATTTTTTACCAATTTTCTTGTTATGCTTCATCCACCCAAGCTCAGTCACCTTCATAAGACCCAATCTATCAATCTCCGCAAGAATTTGTGCACCAGTAAGTCTTGTCGGGGCTTTTTTGTTGACGACTTTATTTTTCAAGAATTGATCCTTGTTCTTCCTGAACGGATGGTCACTTTCTAGCAACCTACGATGACAATCAAACCAACAAAATTTTCCACTACCCTTCAGTCTAAATGCATCTGTATCCTCCAAGCAATGTGCATATTTCCCTGCTGTTTTCCTTCCAGATAGCATGGAGTACGCAGGGAAGTCACTCACGGTCCAAAGAAGAGCTGCTCTCAAGGTGAAGTTCTTTTTTGTCGACACATCATATGCAGGGATACCATCCGTCCACAACTCGATCAGCTCCTTGATTAGGGGTTGCAAGAAAACATCCAACGTCAGTCCAGGATCTTTCGGCCCAGGCACCAATGCAGTCAGAAACATGAATGGCTCCTTCATGCACTCACCGGGGGGCAGATTGTACGGTGTGAGCATAACTGGCCAACAAGTCTATGGTTACCACAGGCAGCCCTAATCCCCGCATCTTTTTCTTCGCTTGGTAAAAGTTGGTGGGAACTAGGTTTTCTTCAGGACAAAGGTCCGACATTACGTCAACCCATTCATTGAAGCTCGTTTCAGATTGCTGGCCATTAGCCTTACAACTCATTAGCCGAGATAACAAAGACAACTCAGTGAGCTTACACCCCGGGTAAACCGGCTTCCTTGATGATTCTAACAAGTCAAAGAACAACTGATCCTCGGGATTCGGTGGTTCCTCCACCTCCACCTCGGTTTCAATGTTGGTTGTGTCCCTGAACTCCGCCCTGCGATCGTGACACCATTTGTTCGACTCGAGCTCGAATAGCATCGCCTTGATTGGGATTGTTCCCGACTTGTTCATTTTTCTCTTCCTTCCACGTTATGCATATTGGTCATATGTATTGGGTCTTGCTTCCTCACCATGATGATTCCATACCGATCTGTGAGAATCCATTTTTCCTCAAGTCTTTGGACTACCACTTTAGGAGTCACGTATTGCTTGTTTATACCTTTGTTTCATTGCACAAGGACACTTTATCAACCCATCCTTTACATAAGCGGATTTGACATTGCAAATTCAATGAAACCTTCAACCCCTTTCGAAAACTCCATTGAACTCGCCATTGAGAGTACGACAATACATCCATCCACGATCGGTATTCATTGAATAATTAGATAATAACGACACGTTTGAATTCATTAGATCGAGTTCTTTCATTTACGATAATAAATCAATTTCACAATAATTCAATCAATTTTCGTAATATAAGTTATATTAGCTCCGATCAATTGTTACGGCATTACATAATATAAGTTACATCACTTCAATTTTACCATAATGTTTGGTTTCATATATATATCAACTAATGATTACTAGTTATACAAGCTTAGAGACAAAGCGGATGAAACTCCTCATTCTCATGCACCCCTCCTCATCACTTGTGATGCTCCCTACCACGAACTTGCATTCCAACAGATCTACATCCTCCTCCCAATACACCATGCACATGTTCCGAC
This sequence comes from Plantago major, assembly GCA_026545765.1. NCBI lineage: Eukaryota > Viridiplantae > Streptophyta > Magnoliopsida > Lamiales > Plantaginaceae > Plantago > Plantago major. The sequence goes on from CM048840.1 coordinate 107,332,886, forward strand.
AAGCGAAGGCACTCGATAGGCCCCAAACCTTGCCTCTCCCTCCATTGGAGGTATGCCATGGACGGTACTTCCTCACCGTGATGAATCCATACATGATACTCAGGCATGAATCCATAACGTCGCAAGTGCTCGAATACTGTTGTAGGCGTCATAAATTGCTTGTTTCTGCAGGTTTCCAATGTGCAAGGACACTTTATCAACCCCCCAATTGCACAAACCGGACGTCCCATGACAAACGAGATGAAACCTTTAACCCCTTCTACAAAACTCCTAGAAACTCTGCCATTTACCGCCGTACGATCGTACATCCATGAACGGTCGGAATTCATTGTATATATACTTTATTTTTAACCTGAGACGTTCCAATTGATTAGATCGTATTTAATTTATTAGATCGATTCCAATTCGGATAAGAAGATTGTAGAGGTTAATTGTTAATTATTATATGTTGCTTATAAATTAATTATTAATTAAGTGTTCGATATTTACAAAATTGGGCATATAATTTAACCATTTCAACCTCTTAGTACATATATTATATACTTAACATACATATCAAATTAACTAATTACTCTATACATATCGAATTACTACATATATTCATATCAAATTACATACTTAACATACAAATTTATCAAATCAAAACTACATACTTCTATACTTAACAAACATATCAAATTAACTAAACTAACTATATATACTTAACACACAAATCAAACTAACTACATATATACATTCGTACATACCAAACTTAACATACTACATACATTCATATCATTAATTAAACTAACTATCAAATTGAACAAATTACATATAATTGATCAAATTAACTAAACTAACTACTACATAATTATCATATATACATATAATTGCTCAAATTAATCAAAATAAACAAAATCCCCAAATTTTAAAAAACTAGGGTTTTAGCCAAAATACCTTGATTAATCGGTAGAAATCTGAAATTGATCGAAGAAACAAACTCCTTGTCCCACTAGCTTCGATTAGGCACCAAGATTGGCCGAAATAATGAACAATTCACCGGAAACCGAAGAGAGGAGAAGAAGAGAATGAGGAAGAAGAAGGGAGAAGATGAAAAAATGAGGCGGTCGCCTCTCTGTAAAATCTAAATTAGGAAACTACGGGCGGACACGTGTCCGTCGCCCGTAGTCGATCCGTCGCCATTTTGGCGACGGATAGGTATCCGTCGCTATAAGGCGGCCGCTAATCTATCCGTCAGATTTTCAAAAAAAAATAATAATTTCTTTTTTTTTTTAATAAAAGTCAAACTTGGGCGACGGATAAATATTTATCCGTCGCCCAAGTTAGCGACGGATAAGTTATCTGTCGCCCAAGTTAGCGACGGATAAGTTATCCGTCGCTAATAAGCGACGGATAACTATTATCCGTCGCCAAACTGGGCGACGGATAGATTCCGCCGATCAAATCGTTATGGCGATGATTTTATCCGTCGCCCCGTAACGTCGTTTTTTCCTGGTTTTCTTGTAGTGATCAATTCCTGCAAATCGTAAATAAAACACCAAAGCATAAAAACGAACTAAAAAGACTATAAAACTAAAGACAAAGACTCACAAAGACCGCTAAAAAGGACCAAATGAGACATTAGAATATTGTCTCATCACTTTTTGATTTTAAAGAAACAAAAATAGTATTTTAACGACGGATAGATTATCCATCGTTAAATAATTAATTTTTTAAAAAAATAAATAAAAATCTAGAGACGGATAGAATTATCCGTCGCTAGATAGTGACGGATATTTCTATCCGTCGCTAAAACCCTAGAAATTCGTATATACACCGGATCTGCCACCATTCACCATATCTTCTTCCATCTTCCTCCACCACCCATCTCCCTTCCACCACTCTTCTTCCATCTTCCTCTACCACCCAACTCCACCACTCTTCTTCCAACTCCACCACCATCCTCCATTGCACCACCACCCTCCTTCCACCACCAGCCTCCACTGCACCACTGCCTCCACCACCACCATCCTCCACCGCACCACCACCCTTCCAACGCCACCCTCCTTCCACCACCATCCTCCACCGCACCAATGCCTCCACCACCACCCTCCTTCCACCACCATCCTCCACCGCACCACTGCCTCCATCCTTCCACCACCACTCCACCACCGCACCACCACCCTCCTTCCACCACCATCCTCCACCACACCACTGCCTTCCACGCTCCATCCAGATCCACAACCACCACCATCCTCCACCCACACACCATCATCACCAAATCCACCACCATCTTCCACCGCACCACCACAATCACCCTCCGATCCGTCCAGATCCGATTATCTGTTTATTGACATTATAATTTAAAAAAAAAACAAAAAATAGCTAGTAATTTTAAAAAAAAACAAAAACCATCTAATAATTTTAAAAATATAATAAAAAACAGCTATTTAGCGACAGATAGTTATCCGTCGCTAAATAGAACTCGAATTTGGTGAAAAGGTCTCCGTCGTTATTTAGCGACGGATAATCTATTCATCGTTAGAATCATTGTGACGAACAAAATGACGACGGATTTTTTCTCCGTCGCTAAGTCCGTCGCTGACGAATTAGTGACGGATCGGTGGCTGTTTAGCAACGGATAGGTCCGTCGCTAAACGGCCAGTTTTTTGTAGTGGAGTATATTTATCTAGCAACTGCTCAATACGTTTTTCAGCAAGATGTAGGCACTCTTCAACCTCCGGAGGTACACTTATCCCTACATGAAGGAATAAGATATGAAGTATGTATTGTTAATCACTAAATTTTCTTACAATTAATTCTTCGAATTAAATATGATTCAAGAATAACTTTTTTAGTACGTAATTTAAATTTTACAAAACACTAATTGTAGCCTCTTGGGTCTTCATGATACATAAAGTAATCAAATGGATGTGACTTGAGATGTCTTCTCATATTCAGCGTAAATCGTCTGTTCAATTTATTGAACCTTGTAACTGCTTTGTAATCTTCATCGATATTCCCTAATAATATTTAAACAATTAATATATGAACCACACGTTCATATAGTGTGAAAGGTAATACTATCTAATTATATAGAGTTGAAATTATAAAAATCTTAATACCATCTAATTATATAGAGTTGAAATTATAAAAATCTTACTCGAGGAATGCTCTTTACTGGACGTATTAGCCTCGCTGGAGAAGTGCCTTCTAACTTCATGTAGAACATCTCGTCCTACACTTAAGTGTTTGCCTTTCCTAACTGATGTAGAGCCCTCTGGAATATCACGGACATTGATGGAGTCCAAAACTCGTTGCCATGGACTATAATAAATACATTAGTTTAACATTATCTATAAGAAATTTCAAGGTTGTATTAAATTGATTAGAGTTTGTAACTCGTGTAAAATTTTAACATTCGTTACGCAACTGAATGGAGAGGACCTTGGAGTGAGCCAATTGCTCTGAGCATTCAGACCTTTATGAATAACATCATGTTTAATTGTTCTAACGGGGTCCGTCTGACTTGGTGAAATAACTGAACATTATTGAAAGAGGGATTAATGTACAGTTAGATAGTCATAATTTCAATGATCAATAATTATTCATATGTCATTTACCATTGGTAATGTCGCTAAAATGTGATATGACATTTTCACTTGCTTGAGCACTTATCTTCACATTTTGACCCGACAATGCTGATATGTTTTCTGCTGTAGTTGGAATAAAAAAAGAAACGTTAATAATAGATAGCTACTAAAATGTCAATTGCGCGTTTTAATAGTAAACATACATTGGAAAAATCATATTATTAGGCGGGGTTTGTTACATCGATAACTCAAATACCCTTTTACTGAACACCCGTGTTGTACGTATCGAATCTAACCAAATTCGATTCTGTATTTGTTGATAAGTCACTAATCCATTTGCTATTAATAGCTTTTCACGTCTGAGATGAGATATCATCGACAGATGGAACATCTTGTTCAATCTAATTTAATTAATTTATATTTATTGTTATTATCCATTACATAAATCTAGATTCATATCTAACTAAAATTGAACTAACTAAATTTGAATAATGATCATATCAATCAAAAGTTATTTTGAAAATTTTGTCGAATAGCTAACCTAACACAATAACTATTTGTTTTACTAATTCATAGAGGAGAAGAAACACACTGCAAATGAAGGTATATATTTGGCTGACTACTGGAGTTTGCAGTGAGGACTGGTATTTGGGCCTAGGTCTCAACTTTTTCGTATTGCCTTTGTCTTTTGGTCTTGTTTCTGTAGAACTGAATCAGAATTGGTTTTGTAAGAGAAAACTACTGGTGTTCGAATCCATTTGGTCATGAATACAATTTAATATTAAAAAAAATGAAGGGTCGAATAAATTAAGTATTAAGGTTAAATCTTTCAATACCTAATCAATTAGATTATACATGGGTCACTTATTAAGTATTGAATTCTACACTGACTACAACTAATTAGATAAAATTGACAATTTTTATATGATATGACACAACCATTAACATCTCTAGCTGAGGTTAGTAATTCATTGTTTGAGCTTAAACTTGAAACTCTACAGTATTAATTAATAGTTTAACTCTACTGTTTAATTCAATAGCAAAACAGTACACTTTTTTTTAACATATTGATATAATCAAAAGCACACTATTTATTACAAAAGGAATTAATCAAATTAAGAGCAATTGGAAAATTACAATATTAATAAAAGAATTAATAAAATAACATATGCCTAATATGCATGTACGCCACCTCAAGATCAGCGACACATCTGGGGCAATCCTTTTGGATAATTTATCTAGCTTCGAAATGCAATATCCATTCTTCGCCGTTCAAGGCACAGAACATCGAAATCTCGAGGTAGTTAGGATTCTTCCATTTAAGTTTAGAAAGTCTAAAATTCAATTCACATCTGCAATTGTTGAGATATAATGCACCATCAGGCTGGGCTTTCAACTTAGAGAGTCTTTCTATCCCTTCTTCTCGGATGTTATGATTTTCGCTAAATAATTTCATGTAATTTAATTAGTAATGGCCTTCAGTATGCTTATATGTGATGGCTTTAATTCATCAGTTTGAATGCATCTTCTTCATTTTCTTCAACGAAATATTCGTCATATAACATGAATGCAAATTAGATAAATGTTGAATACTAAGAAATACTATTAAAGTTAATTATAATATTTCTAACCCAAGATTGTCGCAATATCATTTCTAGATTGTTTGATCTTAGGAGCTTGAAAAGAAATGGTCTAGGAATTTCAAACGATGCATCAATGTGTATCTTCTTTAACACAACCTTATGTTCTCCAAGATGGTTAAGAATCATACAACTGTCCAAATATTAATACGACATTTGAATAAATGTACATTGTTAACAAAAGTGATGAAACTAACAAAACATACATCATTTTCGAGTGCCCATGCCTTTGTCGATGTAGACACAATGGTGGAGATTATAACAATTAGTATATCATGTGGTAGTTCAAATAAAGACATCATTTTCATCCTTTTTGTTGGTTGAGCTCGAGTCATTATGCTACCTCAAAGAAATACAGAACGTTTTTTTATAAATTTCAGATGGATCAATGTTTCAGAATAAAGGATGTAATGGCGCTACAAACGGCTTGAGTAATCACGCTATTGATGATGCAGTCGAACTTATCGGAGAAAATGAATAAGAATAGGTATTTTAAGTTTATCCTGAACATCTTTTTTTTTTAAAGATCTCAAGTCTGCAACTTTATTCAAATCCTGAACATCTTAGTTCATAATATGTTGGAGTTGTTTAGATTATTTGATATCATCTTCAATAACATAGGACACCTAAAAGATTAGTTACTCACAAATTATCGAAATATTCTATTTTGGAGTTAACATAAATTTGTTTCACAAAAAATCATTAACCTTCCGACTTTAGGATAAGAATCGAAAATCCAAATCCTAGGAAGAAAAAAAAGACATATTTGATCTTCTATAACACGTTAATTTAGTTGATCTCATTTAGTGAAGGTAACTAAACTAACTTGATTTTTGGATTGTTAGGAAGATTGAACAAATTAATTTCCATAAATAAGATCAAATAAATAAATTCATTTTTTAATTTCTGAAATGCAGAATGGTGATATTTTTTTTCGAAATATACTATTTACTAACAATAGATTTTTCTTGTAGTAATTAATACATGGAATAGTAAAAATAGTACTAATGTTTTTACTATAATTAGCAAATAGGCTTGGTTTTAAATACATTTTAATGAGGTTGAAGTTGTCACATAGGATTTTGTCATATGTGTCATATATATATATATATATACACATATATATATATATATATATATATAGATTGAGTTAGGTCCGAACACATATAATACTCACTAGGCTTCTTAACGTTCCGAGTCATACTACAAACTCGTTAAAGTTTTATGCCTCGTTTAAGTAATATGCATGTTTCTTTCACTTTTATCCCAAATTCGTGTCCAACTCCACTTGAGCTGAACTCATCTTTCCATTGATCCAAGCAAGTTGAGTTAGAGCTCATTAATAAGTTATTAGTATTTTGAGTTCAACATGTTATTTATTTTGATTTGGGTCGAGCAATGAAAATTTCAACTCAAATCCAATAGCGCATCAATAACTCTCGCATGATTTGACATCTATTTGAATAAAATCAAATTAGTAGTACCATTCGTCCCAAAATACTTATTACATTTTTAATCATTATCTGTCTCGGATAACTTAATATAAAATTGAGAACTATCCATGATAACAAAGGTTTAAAATTATTAAATTTACACAAAATTTATAATTGGCCACTAAAGCCGAAAATTCTACTGCTTCTTTTTACTTTGTAATGTATTTTAAATTTTTATTACGTACATATTTTATATCAATTCGAATGTAAGTTATTCCGATTTAAGAATTAATCGAAGTAAAGCTAGAAAGTAAAATAGTTAAACGTGGCAAGAAGATGAATAATCAAATCCACGTGTTGTAGCACGAGGGGTCTTCCTACACGTGGCAGTATTAGGGAAAATTGCCATATGATTAAAAATTAAATATGTTTTGTTTATATTAACGATAGCACTAAGCTCCAAGAAAACCTTACGTCTTAACTTAAGCTGGACAAATTTTAATGTGTGATTGGACTTTGTGTATCATATGTACGACAGTACGAGTCGAGTCAAAATATATTTTATTCGTTTGCTTTCTTTCAATTCTATTATATGGTTTAGTTTGAAGTCAAATCGGACCAAAATGTATGTATAATTCGTGACAAACTACGTGGACGTGCTATTATTGGTATTTTGCACAACAACTTGCGTGGAATGGGACAAATGTTCCATTGGAGTGTATATATATATATTGGTAATAAATTAAAGGTTAGTTAGTCCCATGCCCGGCCCAACCATGGCATTAGGGTTGTCCAATTCTTTTAGCTAGCCAAAGGTTAACCCGATTGTATTCGGGCGTCCGATCTTGTTTGTGTGGCCCGAGTTGTATTCAGGTAGTGTAGGTCTCTAACCAAAGGTTATCTAACTTCATCGTGTTCTGGTTGATCGATTTTTCGTATTCCTAAGAAAAGGCTATCCAACCCGACTGCCTTATGGCATCCGATTCAAATTTGTACTAGCTCGTACAATGAAAGTTTAGCTGGACCAATTGCATTCAGATTATTCATATCCCTGACCAAAGGTTATGAGATCCGCTTGCATTCAAGTTGTCGGATTCTTATCCATATCCCTAAACAAAAAATATATAATATGTATTTGTCCGGGTAAGTGAAAATCATATTTTATACTTTTTTTTTCCTTTCGACTAGTGAATATGTTATGCATATTACATGCATATTTTTGTAAATACATTCAAAGCGCATAACACCTTCATAATTTCTTTTTACATGTGGCAATAAAGGCGTATCAAACACGCCATGTAGCGTTTTTCCACAATAGAACTAAGAAAACGGTCTTAGGAACATCTATATTTAGAGTGGTTTCATGAAATGGCAATTTTAAATATTTATAATTTCAGGTTACCTACAATATAACATCACAAAACACACGATTCAATTAGTTCTAGTTGCATCCGAGAACAATGTAAACATTGATTTATACAAAATCCAGAAGAACCATAGAACAAAAAGAAAAAAATGACAGCGGCAAGTCTAATTGAGTTAAATTTCACAAAATTTGTTTGAGTCAGAATTATTTTACAAGAAGAATCGGCTTTACAACCCAATAGATTATAACAAATTTAAAATTTATCGATACAAGTCAAAAAGCAGTATTTATTACTATTATAGCTGCCCATTTCTTTTATATTCATAGTTATATACGTATTATTAAAATAATAAGTAAATAATTACGCGTCTGTAGGTGTGATGCTGGTACTGCTTTTAGCGAGAATTGCTCGCCCAAGCCATTTATTATCCACCAAATCCTCTTCAAGGCGACCGAAGACCATCAACCACTAAAAAGCATCTCGATTAGTCAAAAAGCAACATCTACTTGCGTAATCGACTTTGTTTCTATTATTACGACGAGTAAATGCACATACATTTTTTTTAAATACATGACAAATTTACTTACTATTTGGTAAAAAATCACACAAATAATAAAATATGAAAAAACTACTACAACTTCACAGTATGTGTCTGAGTATGTTCAAATGAATAATATTTCAAGAAACTCACACTGTGAAATTAGAATATGCCGGAAATAAGCTTCATAAATAAAACATCTCGTACACAATTTAGAAGATAAAATGCACAATATTAACAAGTGACTAAAACTTTACTTTGAGTTTTTGCAGCTCAATTTAACTTTAACTAAAATTTCCTAAATAGTGACGTATAAAATAAAATTTAATAGTTAAAGAACATTACTAATATTGTTTAAAACATCAACATATACTTAATAATATCGATACGTATTTTAGGTCTTTCACTTATACACGTCTCTTACAAAACTTTGTAAATTTAATATCATTCTTTTAACGTAAAAATCTTATGAATAAAACATCTCGTGCACTATTCAAAATATAAAAATCTTTAACAGAAAATTTTCTAAATAGTGAAGCCTAAAATAAAATGTAATAAGCCTTAACAAAAGTTTTCAAATAATTAATTAACAAAGCGAACATTTCGTACACTATTTAGAAGATAAAATTTATAATAGACTGAATGCTTAAATAACCTTTTATCTTCCAATTTCTTTAATATAAAGTTGTCTAAATCATGAAGTCTAGAATTAATTTAAATCTAATAACATTTAAAGAAAATCTGCAAATAATAAAGCGAACCTTTCATAAATTACCTAGAACATAAAATGTATAATAATATGTTAATGAACAGTTACCGTAAAATTCATCTTTAATGAAAATTTTCGACAATATTAACGTAGAATGTATAAAAAGAAAACACCCCATACTCTATTCAGATAATAAAAAGTAGTACTTCATTCATTCCGTAGAACTTTATAAATTTGTTATTTTTAACCGTTTCACCGAACTTCATACATTATTCGAAAAGGAAGTGGTCTCAAACCCAATAAATAATAAACAATTTCAACTTTACACATAAATTACATATTTGCCACTAAAAGTATACTCTTTTTCCACCATTTCCATTTATTCTCATTACTTTAACTGTTCACTTAAAACTACATGTCAACCCTAATGTGAAGTTCGTCGGGACGGATGGAGTACAAAACTAGCATGCAACCAAATGTTTAAATAAATAGCCTTTAGCGTAAAATTAACCTTTGATGGAAATTTCCACAATATTAATGTAGAATATATAAAAGAAAACACCCCATACACTGTATACAACTAAAATTGATGAGTAAAATCTAAAATTTTAAATAACATTTACTTTCAATTCATCTTTAATGAAAATTTCCACAATATTAACGTAGAATGCATAAAAGAAAACACTATTCAAAAGATGATATGTATAAAAATAACATGCGACCAATGTTTTAACAACCTTTTATCGTCAAACTCAACTTTAATAAAAAATTTCACAATATTAACGTATAAATCACTCCCTCCGTTTCAGAACAAATGCTATGTATTCCATTCATAAATGCGAAGTTGTCTTTTCTAACAAAATTGTATCCCTCGAGTTACTTTTATTTACAGAAAATGATATTACTTTGTTTAATTTAGTTTATACTATATAGTTTCTCATTTCTCCTTAATCTTCGTGTCCAAACGCAATATGACATTTGTTCTCGGATGGAGGGAGTATTAAAAAAAACATCTCTTACACTCTTTACAAGTAAAACTAATATGTATATCTGAAATTTTAAATAACCTTTTACCTCCAATTCATCTTTAATGAAAACTTTCATAATATTAACGTAGAACGTAATAATAAATTATTAAAGAAACATCTCGGACTATATTCAACAAAATTTAACGCGTATATGTGAAATTCTACACATCTTTTTACCGCAAAAATCACCTTTAATTAAAATTCCCAAAATAATGATGCCTAGAAAGTGAAAAAGAGAAAACAAAAGGGGGGTTGAGTAGAATCCATCCATAAATTTATTATTAAACGACAAATGTTCTGATGAAATGAGGCCAGTATTTTCAGGAATCAAATTGTCCAAAAAGTTAACCCCATTTAATTATAAAAACCACCCTTCTTAACAATTTCAAAATATCATCTCCTTCAATTCTTCTCATGTTTATCTGTCTACAGTATTATACTATACTGCTCCTACTACTCTCTCCTTCTTCTTCCTCACCATTTTCAAAGGGTCAGTTTTATAAACTATAAAACCCTACCTAGTTTACTTCATAATCTAATCACTTTCACTAACCATCTCACTAATTAATCTCTTGTGTTTACAGACACTAACCTTTTTTTGTTTATAAAGACTAATCATTTCTTTGTTTTCTTAATTTGTTAAAGCTGATTCTCCAGGTATGGAGCTCAGTAATTCCCCACCAGTGGTGAGGTCTCCAACTGAGGCCGACGGCTCGGAAACCCCGACGCGCGTGGTCCCCACCCCTGCCGGAAACGGCGTGCTCAAGCGCCACGCGCCGCTCATCCACCACAACATCCCCCACCCGGTTGTTTTCTGCTACAAGGAGTGCCTCAAGAACTTCGCCGCCAATCTCGGTGGCCACTCACTCGACGGTTGCGGCGAGTTTCTCGAGTCGGCTACCGACCGCCTCCTCTGCTCTGTTTGCGGTTGTCATCGAAACTTTCACCGCCGTGACATCGACGACTACTACAATGGTTTTCCTCCGACCCCCGCCGCCACCGCCGCCGGAGACACCTCGCCGTCACCTCCGCCGATATCGTCGGCTTATGCGCCGCCACACATGCTGATGGGGCTAAACCCGAACCCGGTTCTCCCGGGCGGGTCGAGGAAGAGGCACCGGACGAAGTTCACCGAGGAGCAGAAGGCGAAAATGCCGATGTTCGCAGACGAAATCGGGTGGAAAATGCAGAAGAAAGATGATGGTAGGATTGAGCAGTTCTGTGAAATGATTGGAGTTGATAGGAATGTGTTCAAAGTATGGATGCATAATAACAAGAACTCTGCTGGGAAGAAGAAGCTAGACACTTCTGCTGCTGCGATCATCGACACTCCGCCTCTTATCGGGGTTTTCGACTCTGCTGGAGCGGGAACGTCCAATGGTGGTGGCAATGCTGGTGTCAATTTGGCTAATGGTGAGGGCGAAATGGTGAAGCATGATGTTGAGATGGTGGAGGCTGGCAATGATGGAGCGGGTGGTAGCGGAGGGAATGGTTCTTCGTCCTCGACTGGTTAAGTTAGCTGATAAATGATAAACTAGTGGTAAAGAATGTGAAATTGTGAGTGGAAATGGAATAAGAGGTCAACTAGATAGATGGGAAAGGATTAGAGAAATGGATTAGTGAAAGAAGAAAGAAAAAATGTATGCTTAGCTTTACTTTCATTTCTTGACCAATTTGGTTAAGGGAGTAATAAACTTGGCTTAATGAATTGGAAAATTTGATGGTATTGAGTACTCTATTGGTTTAGTTTATGCCTTTGATTCCATTTAATTTTCGTTGTTCAACAAATAAAAACTCAATACTATAAGAATGATAAGACCAATTAAAGTATCATCGATAATATATTCAATTTAATTAAAAAAATTGCACATTTATTAATAAATAAATAAATTTGAATTATAATCTATGTTCTGAGACGAGAAGAAGCAGAGAAGTGGTATGTCTGAAACAAGGCAGCAAAACTTGACGGTGTTGCATAAATAGGGGCGGTTACATTAAATAAATTTAATTGTGGATTTATCATTTATAAGGTATAAATTTGTTCTTTATTTCAAAAAGACAAAGATTATTTGTGCTTTATGTCAAACTCAATAATCTATATACTTGCTATAATTATCCTACTTTGGATGATGTAAAGTAAGATAAGACATTCCATAATGGGAGATTAATGGTTGTCATTATTCAACATAAGGCATGTTTTCCCTAATATAATAGTGCTTCTAATGATTGGGTTTATCTTATACTACTACTAGATTGGGTATTTAGCTTTTGTTATATATATTCTTTTGTATGATTGGTATTGAAGTAAACTTATTATTGTATTAATATAAGCTAAGTTGGTGAGATTTTAAGCTTTGTTTAGTAACAGAAGCCAAACTGTTAGGGATGTAATTGCCAACTTAGCTAATCTAATTAGCCTTAGGGCTAGTGTGGTCTTGAGCAGGTGTAACTTGCCTTTTAAGTGAAGCATTAGTTAATTTATTAACATATAATTATAGGAGTGTTATTAAGTCACTAAAAGTTATTAGGGTAGTGTATCCGTCACCCTTGTCCTTTTCTTAGTTTATTCTTTTAAGATACACTATGCATACAGTGTAAAATTCGCAGGCGATAATCGCTAACAATTTTATATTGAATGATTGATTATCTTGTACGTTCTTATACTCTCACGGAACATTCATACACAACTTTCAAGTCCGAACTGCAATTTCAAGTGGACAATTGAGAATGTGTTCAAAGTCTGAACTCTGATTCTATGTATCATCATGATAATAATCACTAATCAGTTCTTTTTTTTCTTTTATTTTTTAGAGAAATGATATAAATATATCATATCAAAGGAGAGAAATCATACAGCCCAATCATATCTCTCGATCCCGAACCGCACGCCTTGCATTGCAAGTTTATGCGCAAGTTTGTTACAATCACGAGAAACAAAGCTCAAACGGAGAGACTTAAAAGTCTGACATCGTCTAAAATAGATCATATCAATGAAAAATCAAAAGAACTAAAATTAAAGTGATTAACAGCCGTCTGGAACGCAATCCATATGAAACCTAGCAATGTGTTCCTTCATACTTTCACAAAACATACACACATAAATTTCGAGCCTAAACTCCAAATTCAATAGTACTCCATCAAACTTGCCCCGATGATACACATAAAATGGGCATTTTGGGTCATTCTCATGTATCTTCCAGTTACGATTTCACTTTATTGTCTTTATTTTACTTACATTGATTCAGATTTTGGTCCCGATCCGTGCAGGTCGCCATTACGACAATCGACTAGTGTTGTGTCTTGTTGGAGGTAGGGGTGCATGGTTTGAATAAGGTGAGAGATGGAGGGGTCATGTTGAGAATTATTCAACAACTAAAAGGGGAAGCATATGGGTCGGTCAGTCCTTTAATTAGATCATCAGAGGGTGGGTAAGCAGTTCAATAGGGTACATTATAGCTGGATCTTGCTCACATGATTAACTATTACTATACTAATAATATACTACTATTAATTTATTGGTTATTACTTGGCAGCCTTATTACAACACATCAAACATTATTGGGACATTTTGCTAGTCGTCTTAAAACACAACGCCTGCATAGATAATTGTTTATTCAGTCCTTCAAATCATGATAATACATGGTCCTGATGGAGAACTTGGTCATTCTAAATTTTATCGTTCTTGTTTGGGAATTGATTAAAATGAACAGGGTTTTAATTAGGTTTTAACCGTGAATAATAATTGAATTATAATTAAGTTTTAAAAAATTGTGTTCGAGATGGAATTAAAATTTTATATGTTTTATAGGGTTGTTATATAGGGTGTGTAAGAGTGAAGTGATGTGTGTAAAAGTTTTTAAAATTATTTGATTGGTTTTAATGTTATTTGATTGGTTTAAGTTTGTTATAATAGATGAAAAAGTAAAGTGAGAGAAAAATAGTAGGTGGAAAGATAAAATTTAATTGATAGTTGGTAATTAAAAACGGGTACTGTTCAACGCGATTAAAACCGACTAACAAACAGGATGAAAATGATAACTCGATTAAAATAGGTTTTAACGATGAGACAAACATCCTGATCATGTTTATTTTAAAAGTTTCTTAGCTTAATAAGATAGCGGAATTACAACGAAAGTGATATCGGATATATATTTTCATTATACACCGTTACATTATTTGAATATTGATTAAGGTACACTTGAGACTTTCAATTTCGACATGAAATTCATCACATGTCATCTATCTTCTAGTCATGATATTTGATTTTAGGGGACTTAGGCTCTGTTCTTTTCAACTGAAAACTCTTTCAGTTCAGTTCAGTTCCATTCAGTTCAGTTCAGTTCAGTTCAGCTCGTCTTCAGTTCAGTTCAGTTCATTAAATTCATATTATTATTATTGTTGTTGTTGTTAATAATAATAATAATAATAATAATAATAATAATAATATTATTATTATTATTATTATTTTATCATTTATTTACACACCCGATCTTTGTACGAGGAAAATAAGAAAATTTATCCAATTGAGTTATTTTCAACTTTTTTCTTTCTTTCTTTTTAATACGACTTTTAGTAGATCAATGAAATAAAGAGTATAGTTACAATTTGAACTAACAAAAAATCTACATGTTCAAAAACTCCAAAACAAGTTAAACCAAACCAAAAGTCGGACCAAACTTTATAAAAATAATATTATATATCACAAATATTGAAAAATGGCATTTATTCCTCCATATTATCTTCATCGGACTCTATATTATCTTCCTCGGACTCTATATTATCTTCCTCAGACTCTATATTGCCTGGAATAGAGCGTCAAATTCTCAATGTTATCTCCTTGGGCACCCTGTTCATCGTTTCTTTCCTTGTCGGGTTCAATAAATCATTATCCACTCCACCTTGGACATTGATATCATGTTGCAAAACTAGACAAAGACAGTTTATAAGACGATTAAAATTCGGTTTTAATCGAGTTATCATTCTCATATTGTTTTCCACGCGGTTGGTTTTAAAGTTTGTTATACAATAATAAAAAAAAATGTAAAGTGACATAAAAAAGAGTAGGAAGAATGTGAGAAAGATGACAAAAATAATATATTTTTTTAATTGTGATTATATATACCATCATATAATTGTTATTATTATTACACAATAATTTCTTGATTCATTAGTTTGATTTGATTTGATTCGATTCAGTTCCATTTAGTTGATTGATTATGAAATTTGATTTGAAAGAACGAGTCTTAGGCTCTGTTCTTTTCAATCAAATTTATCGAATCAATTTAATTGTAGTATAAGATATAACTAGCGTAATCGAATCAATCGAATAATTTCGATTGAAGAGAAACGAGCCTAGGCTCTCTGTTCTCTTCAATATATTCAAATGAATCGAATCAAGTGGAATCGAATCAAACTGAATCGAATCGAATCGACTGAATCGAATTGTAGTATAAAATATAACTAAGGTAATCGAATGGAATCGAATCGAATCGAATGAGTTTTCAGTTGAAGAGAACAGAGCCTTACTTACTTATTAATTGAAGTAAACATTGTGTCGATTACGGAACTTTCTCCAATCTTGTCCAACTAATTGAATGTGGACCGATTGCATTGTGTTGGTTGTAGAGAGGGGGTGTATGAAGATGGTGTTCGAAACAGAATGTAGAGAATAGTCTGCTGAGCAGAGGGTGGTCCTCGGTCCTTAAAATTTTGTTTGTCCCGCTCTGGTGCCTACGGTTAACAGCAAACAGTCTCCCAAGATAGAACAACAGAGAGTTAGAATTCTAGCACTGAATTGCTAACTCGTCGAACTTGGCAGAATAGAAGATTCAGGCTTTTTAGAAAGTAGTAGAGAAGGAAAGAAGGATTTGGATTGTTGTGTGTTGAAATTCGAATCTGGGGGATATATTTATAATGTGGAAGAGTTGCAGTCTGAATAGATATAGCCTTTCGCGAACAGGTCCCTGCAGAGACACAAATTCCAACAGACACACCTTTAGCATTTTTCTGTTCGGTTACATCCCTTTAGCGGACACATCTGTTGGGCCTTTTCTGCTTCAGACTTTCTATTGGGCCTAACCAAAACACAATATGTTTCTGGCCCAAAAGATTATAGTCAACTCAAGACCACGACCCGCGAATCCACGGACCCTACGACCCGTGACCCGGGCCCGGCTCCTGGCGGAGCCAGGTGGGCGCGTGTGGTCAAGTGAAGGAGCATCTAGCTCCTCCCCCTTCCAAAACCATGGGTGCCCCTAAGGGCCCAAACTCTTAACCCAAGTCATGGACTATTATGTAGTTCCTTAGCCATGTGGGACTTCTCCCATTCCAACACTTGGCATTCCATATTCAATACACCAACCAACACACTTTGAGCTTCAATTACTCTTTCACCTTTCAATGAATTTTAGTAATTCTTTCTCAAATGTAATCCACTACGATAGTAGATTATTCACGTACAAGGAAACTTCATTTCCAACGTGTGGGGGCCCCTTTGGTTTGGGTGCAAAGACATGGACTAGCCTCATTCTAGACTAAAATTCTAACAATCCCCACATGAAAGAGGATTGATGCTCACAACACTTCAGGGTGCTCCGGCCCATAATTTCTAGCAGAAAATCATATTGCATCGGGATCAATTGTCAGCGACATTGAATCGTCCCTGGTAGAATACCATCGGATTTACTTGCCACACGGTGGACGTGGTGCCTTGAACCGGTCGGCGTTTTGTGTAAACCAAGACAATGATATCAACACAATAATTCTCCTTATTGCCTAGTTCCATTGTTTCATCCATTAAACGCCTTAGACTCACTCGGATTCTTAAGTGTTTACGTTTGAAGCGGCCTAAACTTCACACTTAAATAGGTGATCTCGTTCTAAGAGCATCCTGCCAATGCTCCGCTCGTAAGCTAAAGAGATTAAGAATCTCTTCAGAGATCATTAAGAGTTCAATGACTCAACCTCCGCCCGTTTCTGTAGGAGCACTTAATGTCTTTCACGGGGATGGCGCGGGTGGAGCAAAAAGCTCCTAAGTGCTTTTACCTCGAAGTACAAAACTTCACGAGGCACGTACTGGTCCTTTACAGCTTAGTTTTCCCATTGAACCAAATTCTCGGGATCTCCAATCAGTATGGTTGGGTTGCCACGGCAAAGTTCCTTAATTAGTGGGTCTTAAGCCCATTCCCCTAGACAAGCAACTCACTTGATCTTTAGGTATAGCTTTAGTTAGCGGATCCGCAATGTTATCCTTTGATTTCACGTAATCAATAGTGATAACCCCCGTAGATCAATTGTCTAATGGTCTTGTGTCTACGACGTATGTGTCTAGACTTGCCATTGTACATGTTACTTTCAGCCCTTCCTAATGCTGACATACCGTCACAGTGTATTGTCACGGAAGGCATAGGTTTCTCCCAACAAGGGATGTCCTCCAAAAATTCTCGAAGCCACTCTGCTTCTTTTCTAGCTTTGTCTAAAGCTATGAATTCTGATTCCATCGTGGATCGAGCGATGCAGGTTTGTTTAGAGGACCTCCAGGAAACAGCCCCGCCACCAATGGTAAACACATACCCACTTGTGGACTTGGTGTTTGCACTGTCAGATATTCAGTTTGCATCAGTGTATCCTTCCAATACCGCTGGATATCTTCCATAGTGTAATCCATAATCAATTGTGTACTTTAAGTAACTCAATAGATGATTTATTGCCTTCCAGTGGTCACTTCCTGGATTACGCGTAAATCTGGCCAACATGTTGACCGCATATGCAATATCTGGACGAGTGCAGTTCATCACGTACATTGGACTGCCTATTATCCGAGCATATTGCACTTGCTCCACAGGATCACCATTATGTTTGTCTAAACATTGACTCCTGTTCAAAGGTGTTTTCACAGGTGGACAGTCAAAGACCCCAAATCTCTTCAAGACGTCTTCAACGTAATGAGATTGTGATAGTACCAAACCCTCGGACGTCTTAGAAATCTTTATTCCTAAGATTAAATCTGCCACACCCAAGTCTTTCATGTCAAAATGTTGTTTCAACATTTGCTTAGTTTTCATGATCAATTCCAGACTACTTCCGGTAATGAGCATGTCATCTACGTATAAGCATATCATGATAAAGGACTCAGCGTTCCCTTTTACATAGATACACTTTTCACATTCATTAATAGAAAAGCCCTTTGACCTCAACGTGTTGTCAAACTTTTCGTGCCATTGTTTAGGAGCTTGCTTAAGTCCATACAATGACTTGACAAGGCGACAAACCTTCTTCTCTTTCCCTGGAACCGGGTTAGGAATATCTGTTTAGATTTTGATCAGCAACCTAATGACTTATCTTAGCTCAGAAAGGTGATTAGTACTCTTAGTTCACTTGAACACTGTAAAAGAGGAAACTCATTAAGTATGATAGTCTAGCAAATCTTGTATAGGATGTTAGGTCTCGAAATGTAATTTTTATTTTCTGAAGAAGACCAAGAAGAAGGCATCCGGCAGGAAAAGTTCAACAAAATTTGAAGACTTGAAGATTGCACAAGATTGCTGAAGACAAAGGTTTTTCAGATCACTACAAGAATTTCCGGTTTTAGAGACGGAATTTAGCGACGGATTTTATCCGTCGCTAAATAGCGACGAATCGCTAGGCTTAGAGACGGAAATTTTTCCGTCTCTAAATTTAGAGACGGATAGATTTATCCGTCGCTAAATAGCGACGGATATTCTATCCGTCTCTAATTAGAGACGGATAAATCTATCCGTCTCTAAATTTGTTGACCAAAAAAAAAAAAAAAAAAAAACTTAAAATTTAGCGACGGATACCATATCCGTCTCTAAATAGCGACGGATATGGTATCCGTCGCTAAACTATGCAGAAACCCTAATTTATACTCTCTTCCTCCCATCACTCACTAACCCTTCCTCTTCCTCTCTCCTTCTCTCCCACCACCACTCCACCACCACCTCCACCACCCCACCACCTCCACCATCACTCCACCACCTCCACCCCCACTCGCCTTCCACCACCACTGCCCCTCCCACCACTCCACCCGCCACCACCACCACTCACGGATCCGGCCTTCCACCACCGCCTCTGCCCCACCACCACGACATCTCCACTGTCAGCCCACCAAACCACACCACCACCATGAGATCCGTCCACCACCATCTCCGATAAAGAAGAAAATGACGCTCCGATCTCTCTCTCTCCCACCACGAGATCTCTCCGACCAGATCCGACGTCATCCAAGATCCAACAAGATCCAGATCCAGATTGTATATTGTATTATTGTAATTTCTTATTAATTTTGTAATTTCTTATTTGTATTAATTATTATTAAATGTTGTATATTGTATTATCGAATATTGTATGAAATTGTCGGTTTATCCGTATTGAATAAAATTATCATTTTATCCGTATTGAATAATTGTATACAATTGTCGGTTTATCCGTATTGAATATTCGTATATAATTGTTGGTTTATCCGAATGGAATAAAATTATCGATTTATCCGTATTGAATATTCGTATAAAATTGTCGAAATATTCGTATTAAAAAAAACAAAAAAAAAAAGAAAGAAATACTATCCGTCGCTAAATAGTGCTGATGTTTGTTTCAGACGGTCAACACTTTATCCGTCACTAATTCCGTCGCTAATTAGCGACGGAATTTCTATCCGTCGCCAATAAAAATTGTGACGACTGTTTTGGAGACGGAGGGTTATCCGTCGCTAAAGATTTAGCGACGGATCGGCCCAGTTTTAGCGACGGATAATTCCGTCGCTAAAACTCGTTTTTTTTTTGTAGTGGATACCTATGACCAGATATATTGAAGACACAAGCGTTTTTAAATAAACATTGTTACAAGAGATATCTGAGAATTAAAAGGTTTCTGAAACGAGGAAAGTGCCCACAGATATCTACACTCAGATACCTTGGATAAAGATTATGTTTCCGGGAAACAATATATTCTTAACAAGTGATATCTGGAGCTGTGATGATCTCTGGAAAAGGACGTGCAAAGCCTCAGAAAGCATGCATTGTTCCGTTGGCACTACAGGACAAAGTATAGTACAGTGCATTAAATGCACGGACAGAAATGTCTGAACAAAAACGGTAACCGAAAAGAAGACAAACTCATAAAGATTATACTCAGATATCAATAGTTTGAATTTGATTTAAGCCTAACGGATACTATTCAAACGGCACTCAAATTCATCTATAAATATCAACACTTAGACTGCTTGAGAACACACCTTAGATCACTGAACTTATATTGAATACTCTCACAAGCTCTCTCAAGCATACTACTTACCTTCAAGCTTTCTGTTGCGACCAAAGCTCTTGATTCTAAGTAGCACCAAAGTTCTAAGTGTCTTGATCCTTAACGAGCATTGTTATTTGTGAAAGAGTTGAACTAAGATTTCATATCTGAGTTTCATTCTCTTGAACACTTACCATAGACTTGGGTCAGTAGAGAACAAGATACCATACATTGCAAAGTGTATTAAGTATACTTGATTCATAGAGCTATCTGAATACCTGAACAAGTTATTAAAGAAGCTCACCTGGCAATTTACCTTAACCAACACCTTAAACGACATGGAGTACAGGAAGTACTTAGTTTGGGAAACTAAGGAATAACTCCAAGGTTATTGAGACAAGAAGTACTTAGTTTGGAAAACTAAGGAACAAATCAAAAGGTTTCTGAGTACAGGAAGTACTTGGCTGTGAAAGCCGGGGAATAACTCAGGGGGAACACTTGGTTGGGAACCTAGTGTATTTAGGAATCAAGAGAAGATATCTGTAAGGTCACCTCATTTATCTGTCTTAGTGGATTCTAGGTCTGAGAAAGGCCGAAGTGGATTAGTTGAAGGATTACGCCACCTTCAGATACCACTATAAAAAGACTTGTGCTATTTACTTTCTGCAGTTTATTACTTGCTTTACTTATCTTGCAAAGTACTTACACTCATCTTGCTGAGCACGTGCACTTATCACAGAAAAGTCTTCCGCTCTCTGAAATTAAGTATCAGATATCTTCTGATTTACGAAGCGTGTTTATCGACAAAAGTTTTAAAAGACTATTCACCCCCCCCCCCCCTCTAGTCTTTTACTTTTCCGTTATCTGGACCAACAAACCGCGTACCCTTTAGGTTGTTCCATGTATATTTCTTCTTCCAACTCTCTGTTTAGGAAAGCTGTTTTATCATCCATTTGATGTATCTCAAGACCACACAGCGCAGCAATGGCTATGAATACTCTAATGGAAGTTAACCTCGACATAGGAGAGTATGTGTCAAAATAGTCAAGACCCTCCTTCTGTCTGTAGCCCTTGACCACTAGACGAGCCTTGTATTTATCAATGTTACCATCTGCTTTATACTTGCGTTTGAGTATCCACTTGCAACCCAAAGGTTTATTTCCCGGAGGATGATCAACCAATTCCCAAGTATGGTTATGCAGTATGGAATCCATTTCGCTCTCAATGGCTTGTTTTCAAAGAGCAGCGTCAGGGTTGGACATCGCCTCTTAGATTGTCTTTGGTTCGTTTTCCACCATGTAGGTAAGAAAATCAGGACCAAAATCCTTCTCATCTTCACCCTCTTACTTCTCCTAGGTTCGACATCAGTAGCTTCAGCATTCTCTTGATGTGAACTTTCAGGTTCTGCAGCATTTTCTGGAAGTAAACCTTCAGGTTCTGCAACATTCTCTGGAGGAGGTGAACCTTCAGGGTCTGTAGCATTTTCTGGAGGTGGACCTTCAAATTCTGCCTTAGAGCCAGTTGGTTCAGGAAACTCCACATTTGAGCCTATTGCGGTGTCATAATCTCGTTTACGAGAGACTATTTCCTTCTTTTCCTTCCTAGGAAAAACTTCTTCAAAGAAGCGTGCATTTCTTGATTCTATAACAGTACCCTCATGGATATCGGTTATAGATGACTTATGCACTAGGAATCGATAGGCACTACTGTTAGTCGCACACCCAATGAATATGCAGTCTACAGTTTTGGGTCCGATTTTTACTTGCTTTGGTTTAGGTACTTCTACCTTGGCCAAGCACCCCCACACTTTCAAGTATTTATATGATGGCTTGTGACCCTTCCATAGTTCATATGGAGTAACATCACTATTTTTCTGGGATATTCTGTTAAGAATAGTGTGGCCGTAAGAATAGCCCCCCCCCCCCCCCAAATTCTGGGGTAATCCATAATCTAGTAATAGTGCATTCATCATTTCCTTGAGAGTGCGATTTTTGCGTTCAGCAACACCATTAGATTGGGGTGAGTAAGGAGCAATAGTTTGATGAATGATGCCAAACTGAGAGCATTATTCTTCAAATGGTGCTCCATACTCTCCACCCCCCATCACTTCGAATTACTTTAATTCGAGTACTAAGTTGGTTCTCAACTTCAATAATGTAATGTTTAAATGCTTCTAAGGTTTCATCCTTACTTCTTAGCAAGTAAACATAACAATACCTTGTGCTATCGTCAATAAAAGTAACAAAGTACTTTTTCCCTCCTCTAGTTTGCACAAACTTTAAATCACACAAGTCGTTGTGGATTAACTCTAGAGGAGTAGTGGTTCTGTTCACTGAATGAAAGGGTGTCTTAGTTAATTTTGCCTCCACACAAACCTCGCACTTAGTTTGAGGATTGATTTCAAAAGAAGACAAATGTTTCAATTTGATTAACTTTCGAATAGCATTGTAGTTTGTATGTCCTAATCTATGGTGCTATAAATTAGAGAACTCAGACAAGTAGGTAGAATGCTTCATTTCATTGCTCTCAAAGGAGCGAAGTACAGACATTACAAACATCTTAAAGAGCCCATCACTTATGTAGCCATTTCCTACAAACTGACCATTCTTCAACATTACAAACTGACTAGACTCGAAAGTAATTTTGAAACCAGCTTTGACCAACAGCGGTCCGGACACCAGATTCTTGCGGATATCTAGAACATGCATCACTTCATTCAGCATGAGCTCCTTCCCAGAAGTCATCTTCAGAACCACCCTTCCAACTCCTTTCACCTCCGAAGTAGCATCATTCCCCATGAATAGCTTCTTATCCATCACCAAAGAGTAGGTAGAGAAGGCACCATTGTCAGAACATATGTGGCGGGTTGCACCCGTATCCATCCACCATTGCCTTGGATTCTCAACCAGGTTAGCCTCCAAGACCACAACAACAAAGGAATTGACCAAATCCTCCACCATAGGATCCTCTTTTGCTTCAGTAACATTGGCATTTTCCTTCTTGAGGGAGTTGCAATCCGCCTTCATGTGCCCAGGCTTCCCACAATTGAAGCACTTTCCCTTGATTTTCCTGGACGTTCCTGGATTCCCGGAATTCCTAGAATTCCCTTGAGACTTCACGTCCCCATTACGCTGCTTGCGCTTCTTGTTGGAATTCCCCTTGGACTTTCCCTTAAAATCCACCAGGTGAGCTTTAGCATCCATGGCTGCTTGCCCTTGCCCAAAACCCTTCGATTGTCTTCCTGAATCTGAAGCTTAATGATCAATTCCTCAAGCCTCATCTCCTTGGTCTTCAACTTGAGATAACTCATGAATTCATTCCATGATGGTGGCAGTTTCTCAATCAATGAAGCAACCAGGAAAGCTTCATTAGGCTTCATGCCCTCTTGTTCCAATTCATGGAGAATCATCTGAAACTCCAGAACTTGACTCATGACAGACTTAGAGTCAGTCATCCCGAAGTTCAGAAACTTCCCCACAATGAACTTCTTCGTACCAGCATCCTGTGCGCAGTACTTCCTGTCCAGTTTCTCCCACAATTCCCTTGCGGTACTGACAGAGCAGAAGGCAGTATAGAGAGCATCAGATAGACAATTCAGAATGTAGTTCTTACACAGAAAGTCGTTGTGGCCCCAAGCATCGTAAGCCAGTTGCCTCTTCCGATTTTCATCATTCACGGCTTGCACTTCCTCCGTAGCCATTGCGTCTTGATCGACCTCTTGTAGGTTGGGAGCAGCAGGAGGGTCAGCAGTAAGGAAATTTGCCAGCCCAATGGTTGTGAGGTAGAACTTCATCTTCTATTTCCATTGCTTGAAATTCGTCCCCAGGAACTTCTCTGGTTTCTCCCCATGGTTAGCAGGAGCAGCATTCACACGAACATCAGGTACTTCAACAGCAGTCGACATCTTCGATACAGTAAACAAAGTCTTAAGTTGTTGGTTGTAGATAGAGGATGTATGAAGATGGTGTTCGAAACAGAATCTAGAGAATAGTCTGCTGAGCAGAGGGTGGCCCTCGGTCCTTAACACTTTGTTTACCCAGCTCTGGTGCCTACGGTTAACAACAAACAGTCTCCCAAGATAGAACAGCAGAGAGTTAGAATTCTAGCACTGAATTTCTAACTCGTCGAACTTGGCAAAATAGAAGATTCAGGCTTTTTAGAAAGTAGTAGAGAAGGAAAGAAGGATTTGGATTGTTGTGTGTTGAAATCCGAATCTGGGGGTATATTTATAATGTGGAAGAGTTGCAGTCTGAATAGATGTAGCCTTTCGCGAACAGGTCCCTGCAGAGACACAAATTCCAACGGACACACCTTTAGAATTTTTCTGTACGGTTACATCCCTTTAGCGGACACATCTGTTAGGCCTTTTCTGCTTCAGACTTTCTATTGGGCCTAACCAAAACACAATATGTTTCTGGCCCAAAAGATTATAGTCAACTCAAGACCGCGAACCCACGGACCCGACGACCCGGGCCCGGCTCCTGGCGGAGCCAGGCGGGCGCGTGTGGTCAAGTGAAGGAGCATCTAGCTCCTCCCCCTTCCAAAACCATGGGTGCCCCTAAGGGCCCAAACTCTTAACCCAAGTCTTGGACTATTATGTAGTTCCTTCTTCCTCAATTTTAGCCATGTGGGACTTCTCCCATTTCAACTCTTGACATTCCATATTCAATGCACCAACCAATACACTTTGAGCTTCAATTACTCTTTCACCTTTCAATGAATTTTAGTAATTCTTTCTCAAATGTAATCCACTACTACAGTAGATTATTCACGTACAAGGAAACTTCATTTCCAACGTATGGGGGCCCCTTTGGTTTAGGTGCAAAGACATGAACTAGCTTTATTGTAGATTAAAATTCTAACATATTGTGCATCGTAATTGAATCACATATTTAGCTGGAACAAGAAGATAAGCAAATATGTTGAAGGGGAGTACTTAAATATCCTCTATAAAGTTATTCTCCTACTTGAGGTACTTTTTTTACTTAGTGTTGGACTATTTCAAAGACATTATGTACTATGAAGGATAAAGGTTATCACATGAGTTCCCTAATTTCATTTATGGCAGATAGGTTTACATTCACTCTTAATATATTTCACCAGAATTACCCAACTCTAGCTCACCAGTATATTGTAAACTTGAGTTTAAAAAAGTGAGCTTGCAAGTCATCTGGTGTGTCCGGTCTCACGTGTCGAAATTAAAACATACTTTCTGTGTACGTGTATCTCAATTTGTGGTTAGATGTCACTAGCGTGTTGATTACTAAAATTCGGCTTGTCTCTCTTCTCTGTCTTATGGTTCTTCTCTTATGGCGTCCTTTTAGTAAAATGTGTCATACACTTAATAATAACTTTTTTAATTATTATAGTAACATTGTTATTTTTATTTTTCTAAATTGTATAATTTGTTATTGAAATAGCATGATTATATTCCAGATGGTGATCATGATGATCCGTATGATGACTGAGTTTTGTTTTTAAAAAATTTTAAGTAAACAATATATATATGTATATTTTTTAAAATTTAACCGGCAAGAAAACAAGTATTTCCCACCGAATACTTGTGGACTACAACAATGTAGGCCACAAACATGTTGTGGCTTCAAAAACTTAGGCCACAATCATGTTGTGGTTTTCGAAGGCCACAACCATGTTGTGGCCTACATTTTTATAGGCCACAAGTATTCCGGCCGAAAACATCCGTTTCCAGCCGGTTAAATTTAAAAAACTATACACATATATTGTTTACTTACTTTTTTTAATAGTTTGGTTAATTATGATATTTTTTTTAATTATTGTAGTAACATTGTTATATTATTTTTCTAAATTGTATGATTTGTTGTTGTAATAATATGATCATGATTGTGTTGTTTCATATGGTGATCATGATGATCTGGATGATGATCGGGTTTTATTTTTATAAATTTTAAGTCTTTTGGGAGTTATTTGTAAATTATTGAACTTTGGCCTATTTTTATAATTTTTCTGAAAGTGTCATGCGTTTAGTAAAATGTGTCATGCGTTTACCAATCACCTTTTTAAAATATAGCTAATTCCCAAAGTTTGAGAGAATCCAACTAGTGAGTAGTGAGTTCAAGTCACTTTTCAAAATGGAGTAGCAGTTTGACACTTTGAAGAAGTCGGCTGAAGATGAAGATAAATCAAACGACAAATTCCATAACGTGATCATTATCTTCTTTTCTGCTTTCCTCTTTTGGTTAATCTTTTCTCATCTTTATAAGTATGAACTAATCCGATCGAGACGCTAACATATTTCGGAACCTTGAGCATTACGATAAGAAATGTGTAAGAGTAAGACTACGGACTATATATGGATTGTGCAGGGACCGTCCGGGGCTCTCGGGCTTTGTCGGATCCATTGACCATGTGACCCATAGTGGAACAGTTTTAAGTTCAACAGTGAAACAATAGTGAAATTTAAAATGATCGGAATATAGTCTCGAATGGTATCAGGTTGTAGAATAGAAAAAAACATAAAAGTCGGTATAAATCTTTTATAGTTATTTTATACTTCATTAAATTATAAATTAAAAGAAAAACAAAATTAAAAAAAGTGATGTGTTGCTTGCCTGTTGCGACTATGTGGTCCCACTAGCGACCACATAAGCGATGGAAAAGGGTGACCGGTCGTGCCACGCCTATTAAGGTCCCGTTCCTCAGGATGAAGGTCCGACCCTGTAAACTGGTAGGATTACCATAGACTACTCTCTTGACGATATGAGATAATCCTGACAACTAATGTTTGTATTTTCTAGTTCGGTCGTTTCTTCTAGTTTGTAACACATACTGTATACTATGATTGATCCAAAAATAAGCACGCTTAGTTTTTTATTTTTTTTTTATGTGCTCATAAAAAGAAGGTGCTCATTCTTATTGTGAACAAACCATAGTTTATTAGTGTACTTGATCTAGAGTAATCTTAGAAAGGGTGATTCATTGGAGAGTTATTCGGTGCATGTACGGGTGATGACTAATGTGCGAGAAATGAAATGTGTTGGTTTGTGGGGTCAAATTATTACCTTAATAGAAGCTAATGATAACTTTGCCCGCTTAAAGGATCGAACCTAAGCCTAAAGAAGATGGACATCACAAAAGGTGTCCCGGGAGTAAATTTATATCTTTTCCAACTTAATTAAATTTGCAAAAAGTTAAACCTTATGAAGGTGAACAAGGATCTGTGGTTGGCAGGTGGCCCGTTCGGCAATGCACTATACGAATATGTTTTCCTATTATTGTTTGTGGCCTAAGATAAAATGGAGTTGAATGTTTGCATTTAGTAGGATAACATTAGATAGAATTATCTGGTGAAGTCATGTTCGAATTATGCTTTTATACTACTGTCTCCTTTAGCAGTATTACGGCCTCAAAAGTGTTTTTGTTTTGGTTTTAGATAAACTATGGAGCTATTATAGTTTTTGTACTAAAAAAAAAAATGTAAAACTGGTTTCACCTATATCACATGAAAAGGCCAAGCACTTTTACACACAAAAAATGACTATGAAAAATTGATTTCACCCTTCTACTTATTTACCCACTCACCCCAATTTTCACCATTACACCAATTCACTTCCTCCCACTCTATCTCACTCTTTTCTCTCTCAACACCACCAACCACCACACCACCCTCCCTACCGACTTCCCACCACCCACCGCAGCCCCGACTCCCTTCTCCAGCCTCCCACCCACCACCCGTTTCACACAACCACCGCCGCCCCCACCACCACGCTCCCACATCCACCAGATCCACCACCGCAGTTGCCTCCCACCGCCGCCACCACCACCACCACCACCAACAGATCCGCCACCATCCTCCTCTCCAGATCCACCACCACTCCTTCTTCTTCTCCGATTGTATTGATAAAGTTGATTGATCTGATCATTGTATTTAGCAAATCACATATCTGATCTGCATTACATAACTTTAATAATCTGATCAATTTATAACTCTGTCATACAATGATCAGACATTTATTCTAACTATCTGATACAATTGTATTACATGACTCTGATTGATTGTATTTCTCGATATATAAAATACAGTCAAACAAATTATGAAGCATAAACTTACGATTCTTGTTGGGAAATGGAAGAAAAAATGAACAAAATCTGAACTGAAAAATTAAAATAAACAATTGAATAGGTGAAATGATATTAAAAATTATTTTAGAAGTGTTAGTTATTTTTTGAATAGGTAAGGGGCATAAATGTCCAACAATGGGGGGTACAAAAGCATTTGGCCTTTATTTGAAAACACTAAAATATTGTAGGTCTTTTTTTATAAATTTGGGTGCAAAATTGGTCCCTTTTATCTCAAACTGGAATTAAGGAGTTTGTTTGGGCTGGGAACAATGCTCTAAGAAGAATAGACTTGTCCCATATCCAGTCATATAAATAATCATAAGCTAGCTAGCTAGGCCCATATCCAGTCATATCAAAAGAAGCCCAGCCCATCCATTGCAGATAAACTTGAAAGTAGCTCGTCTCTTTATGAGAGACGATTGGGCTAATTGAGCCCTTTTCTGGCAACTCTGCAATTCTCACTTAGTTGAACTCCATAATATTGCAGTCGAGTTGAGCAATCCAAGCAATAGTTTGTGTACTATGAGCTGCTGTACTTGGGTTGATTTGTCATTAACGACTATTAATTTTATCCGTTAGCTAAATGTATGATTTGTTATTGTAACGACACGACCACTAATTGATCGAGTCCGCACCCTTTGGGCCCGCGCGGTTACTCCCATACTGCTCTCTGGGTGATATGTTGGCTCCACTGCACCAACATATATCTTTTCCGGCACACTTTGTCCTCACTCGTGTGTGAACCATGAGACTTCCCTGTTGGTTACTCATCATAAGATTGATTCAGAGCAAGCACGTTTAGCTCTGCAAATCTTATGGAATATAGATGGATTCCCGAAAAGAAAGGTGCACCTTGTTTGTATGAGTGACATTCTCAATCACTTTAAGCTCGTTGAAACTTGAAACTTTGAGATTCACACCCTCTTAAATTGTGTGACGTCCCCGTCGCACCATTTCCGGACGAACCGTCCACCCTTTGTGGGCTTTGGGTTGGCTCGACTCTGATACCATTTGTAACATTCCAACCACTAATCAATCGACGCGGTTACTTCCAGAATTCTCTCTAGGTTATATGTTGGCCTCAATCATTTCCCGCACACTTTGTCCTCACTCGTGATCATGTGAGTGAACCAGGAGACTTCCCAGTTGGTCACCCATCATAAGATTGATCCAAAGGAAGCACGCTTAACTCTGGTGTTCTTATGGGTGGATTTCCGAAAATAAAAGTACACCTTGTTCTTATGAGTAGCGTTTTCAATCACTTTAAACTCTCTGAAACTTAACTTAAAATTTTGGGACATTACAGTTATAATGTTGCATGCGAATGAAATTTTGATGGGTCTAGTGTCTAATTTACATCTTGTTCATATAATTCAAACACTTAATTAATCCTATAATATACGTTATATGATCTCTATCGTGTATAACGTGATCATATTCAGATATTCTTTTCGATGAAATATGATTCACGGTACCCTAATTTATGTTCCTAAAATCTTACGAGCTGAAAAAACAAGATTTAGGGCCCAATATAATTTTGAAACGTCTGAAGAGACAAGAATGGAGGGTATGAGGTGAAGCATTGATTTAAATTACGAATTTTATACATGTCTGTATCTTTTTATAGCACAGTTTATATAATGTATCATTAGAGCTGGAATAGCTCAGTTGGTTAGAGCGTGTGGCTGTTAACCACAAGGTCGGAGGTTCGACCCCTCCTTCTAGCGATATTTTTTTTGGGTTTAAAACAAGCTTTCCATTTTGACTTTTTAGTCAACTGTTTTCGATTATCACTCTTACGTTATAATAGTAAATAATTTAATAATATCATATAATTAAACTTAATTTGAGTGAAAATGGAGAATCCGTTTTACAATATGTATCCTGGTCGAAAACAAAATTAATTTTTTTTACTTCAAATATACATGCATGTGTGCCAATTTCCATGAGTTAGATAGATGTTCAGATCAATTTGAACGATTGGTGAGGAAATTAAAATGTATTATTGGACGTTAACGGATTACGTACGTACATGTTTTAAGAGTAACATGAAAATGTTTTGATATATACGATAATAACATTACATATTAGTTGTCATCTCAAGAATTCTATAATTATGTTTTCTTCTTGGACTTATTTTCTAAGCTACTACATGTTGGACATGTGGCCAGACTGAAATTAACAGGTACCTAATTCTTGCAACTTTCCAAGCTCAATGCCTAACCAAGAGACCAATATAGAGCTGTTATATGTAGCGCATATGACAGTACATGCATGTATAAAGGTACAATAGAATTTCATTTTTAACTTGTAAAACGGTGTGTAATATGCTCAATTATATTAGCATGTTAGAAGTACGTAGAGGTGCCATGTTTGGTAGCGCGATAAAGATTGCAAGTATATTGGAGTGAGGATAGAACAATGACCTCTATTGGATGGTGATTTTTGGATGTATAGAATATGATCTTGAGGATCATGATGGTTCACATAAGGTGTCCTCATCTGCACATAGTGATCAATCAAGTTCAAAAAGATAGACTAGAGATGTTCATTCAAGGGGTGACTCGATGTTCCTTTACAACGAAGGAGGTGTAATTGGGAGAACAAACGGGAATATTCTATGTCGTGAAAGTTGAGTCACGTCTACACAGGCGAGTGAATCCAATATCTCACCTAGATGGGAGACCGTTTGATGGTCATTTGTTTTGTGGGAGGATTGTAATAAGTGCACTTAAAGTCTAACATCTTTTGAACCCTAGTGAGTTTTTGTACCTCCTCCGTCCCGAAATAAGTTTTCCACTTTAACTTTTTGCAGTCAAACTTTTCCAACTTTAACTGCGAATTAATTTTAAACCGCAAATGTAAAATGTTTAATTTTTTTATATAATCAAAGTGGTAAACTTGTTCCGGGACGGAGGAAGTATAAGATTTCGTGAAGCTGTCTAATACAATTTGGAAGCATTTCGTATTCTTTTTGTAATATATGAGGTTTCAATAAAATTTGTTTGATTCCAAAAAATTATAATTAAACACCGCTAACATATGTACTATAAGGATGATCATGATATGGATACACACACAGTCGCAACCTCAATTAGTATTAAGCATTTTTGGATAAATCAATAATAAAATTATCATTGTGGACTTGGGTCCAAAGTCGACAATACCATATCAATAATTGTTCAGATGGTATGCACCATCTAAGCCATATTGCACAACACGTTATAGTGATCATACAGTGTGTGTGTGTGTCTGTGTTTCAAAGTTTAAAGTTGTGATTTGAGGACATAAAACATTACAAAGTTTAAAGTTGTTTTGTTTCTTCGTAATAATCTTCCTAATAACTTGTGATAATGTGCTTTAGCCTTAGTTAATGGCACATCATCAAAGCAAAAGTGGTCTGCTCTATCTTATCATGTGGAAAGAGTTAAATTAATGAAAAGGTGAAAACTTATGAACATTTAACTAATCAAAGAACTGAACCGATTAGCGTATCCTTATTTTATATGTCTCCAATGATAGGACTTGTTAAACTCAAGATCACATGATTTGCGTGTCTTTCATTTTAATTCAATAATCAAACAAAAGCCAAAACAAAAATGAGGACGGAATATTGCTACATTGGACATGGATGAGGTTGCTCAAATGGTCGGGATCAGTTACCATGGTTTTAAGCCCTGTCGAGATTTTAGGATATACAGTATATCATTATAAACAATGTAAGATGTTTTAACAACAAAAATTACAAAGAGCATAAGAAATCCTCACGAGCAAAACAAATATCAATCATTCTATATCAACGCTATATATCTAGAGATACAGAACACCAATGATCACCCGACAAGCCTCAAGATAGAATCCCATATGAAGAAAATAAATGGCCACCCACGTCGTTTGTTTAGGCATTCATTTTGCTTAGCCGAGAGTAAGGGATTGCAACCATCTCCACCAACAAACAACTTGAGAATTACCTAAAATGATGTTCATTGATTTTCCGTGTGCATGACTTCCAGACAATTTTCTAAATGGACGGATATTAGATCATTGTTACAAGTTTACAGTGTACTATCTCAACCAGACACTATGACAATCCAAACCTCTTCAACTGTGTCAAACTACTGCAACCATAATTCTACATCTCACATATCTATCCTTGCCCAAAAAGTTCAAAACTAGAGTGCCCTGTCTAGTCACTTGTGTTGTTACTTGGCTAGAAATTTAAGGAAACGACACTGCACGCCCTGCACCAAGTGATCAAAAGCATATTTTCCATATATCCTTCTCCAGGAATATAAAAGTAAATCACCTTAATTAATTAGTTATTTGAGTTACTACTTGGCATTAATCCAACTTAAATGCAGTTGTGGCTATTACAAAACACAAACTCAATTCATGAGAAATCATCATAAATCGTCATTCAAAATACAATTAATATAACTTAATTAATTGTACCATCACAAATGCAGTTGTGACTTTTTCTAATCACCATCACAAAATACAATTAATGATACCGCACACACCCAACTTATAAGAATCATATAACTCTTTCCATTACATTTGTATATGTATCACCATCATGAAATCTAATAAAAAGAAACAATCATAATGATTTATACATTTGAATTATATAAACACCAAACATATCATGTTAAATTGTAATCAAACCCAACCCTTTTTTTTCTTTTGGAAAACAGAAAAAAAAGACTAGCAAGCTAATTTAATTTGTCACCTCACATAATGATCACACACATGCACTCACCAAACTCTATAGATTGTTAGCAGTTGGAAACCACCTCTCCGGTGGCAGCAACCACCACGGCCCTGTGGAAGTCGCGGTGGCAGCCACAGGCAGCACATGTCCACTGGCCATTGGTTCCCTCTTCACCACACGGCATGAACTCCCTGCACCCATCCAGAGCATATCCTCCCACATTCGCAGCATGGTTCTTTAGGCATTCGCCATATCTCACCGTTCGAGCAGGAAAGTAAGAATTTACTGAATTTGTGGGTGGAGAACGATGAGCCTTTTGAGAATTCTTCATCTTTTCTCTCATTTTCTCTTTGAAATAATTTGGTGATAGTAAACTGATAATAATTTGGTGGTATTAATTAAATTAAGAGTAGAGATAGAAAGTGGAATAAGGAAAAAAGAAAGGTAGCTTAAGCTTAATTAATTTGGATGGAAGATATAAGTACCAAACCCTAACCCTAGGAGAGTTATTTATACACCTCCATTAACTAAGCCACTAACTTTTCTAATTCATGGTTGAAATCATTTTTCAATTTTCTTTTTCAACCAAACCTTGGATTTTTGCCTTTTAAATTAAAGTTACATGTAACTAGATTAGGATTGAAAGAGTAATAGGCTCCTTTAATTTTCTTTCTCTTGTCAAATTTTAGAACTAAATATATGTATGTCACATCCAATAGATTTTAGAACTTCAACGAATTAAGTTTGAGTTAGTCACTATTACGCCACAAGCAAGGTTTGAGATTTTTAAATAGGATTCTAGTATATTTTTATTCGTAAATAATCAATAGAAGTCTTGTTAATTTCACACTGCTAATGGTAAAAGTCTAAAATATGCGCTTACACATAATTAATAATAATAATAATAATCAAATAGTACCTCATAGAAGTTTCCATTGGAATTATTTTTTAAACTTTTTAAAGTATTCAATTGATAAAGGTAAAAATCCTTAAAAGAATTCTCTTGGAAGTGCTCTAATTAGTTCACGGACTAATTGTTATAAACAAGCACGCACTTCTAAAAGTGTTCGCGCTATTTTAAATCTTTCCTTACAAGCACTTGCGCCCCCCCACGATCCAGAACACTTGCTGAATTTTCAGAATAAAAATTAACAAGTGTTGTTGTATAGCTCGCATTACCTCATAAGCCAACCTAACTTATTCAAAGTTTTAACCAAAATAAACATACCACTATTAACACGCTAGAATCATAAACTTTCCTCCGTCTCATACTTAACTATCCATTAGATTTTCATGTCAACAACTTTCAACTTTGAATTAAAGCTAATCACAGATATTACCTCTAATGAAGTTCTAAAAGAAATCTATAATGAAACTTTTAAATATTATAGACTTAACTTTTCATTACGTTTTCAGGTTAACAACTTTCAACTTTAAATTCAAATTAATCACAAATTATACCTCTAATGGATTTCTAAAAGAAATCTATAACGAAAATTTAAGATGTAATATATAATAATATAAATTTTTTATTTATTTTTAATGAGTAATTCGTATACAAAGTTGGAAGCATTAATTAACTAGAAAATGTTAAGTGGGAAGTTGAGTTGATGGCATAAGCGTATATAGGGGTATAAAATATAACATCCACTATATACATATTATCCCGTTTGTAAATGGTACACCTGTAATAAATTAAAAGAGACACACGATGGTGTAAGTACTGTTATGAGTTGATGGCACAACTTCCTGGCAACTAATTATCTGGCCTTTAATTAATGCTCTAATTTCCTAGCTCCTTTGCAATTGCATGAGGCCAAACCTTTTATTAGAACAAAAGCTTTCTTTTCATGGGACAATTTGTCCACAAAGTTAAACACTTTGTTGCTAATGACAGATAATGGATGCATTTCTTAAAACCTAATATATTTGTGTCACATCAAATCTTTTGTGCATTAGGAAATATACTTCCTCCATAGCAATGTTAATATTAAACCATACTCCATCCGTCTCGGAGAACTTCATATATTAGGGTTAGCGCGCAGTTTTATGTGAAAAGTTAAAGTAATGATAGAATATAAAAAATGTGGGAAAAAGTATACTTTTAGTGGCAAAAGGTGTAATTTAAGTGTAAAGTTGAGATTGTTTATTATTTGTTGGGTGTGTGTAGCTTCCTTTTTTGATAATATACTCCCTCCGTCCCGGGTTGATCTTCCCGTGGCCCCGGACACGGGTTTTAAGATAAAAGTGAATAAAGTAGGAGTAATAGTGATAAAGTATGAAAGATAGTGTATAAAGTAGGAGTAATAGTGAATAAAGTAGGAGAAATAGTGTATAAAGTAGGAGAGAGATTTTCCATTTAAGGGATGAGAAGATGAAGTTGGGACGGACCAAAATGGAATGCGGGAAGATGAAGTTGGGACGGAGGTAGTATAAAGTTCTGTGACACGGCTAAAAATGACAAATGTATGAAGTTCTGCGGGACGGGGGAGTACAATTTTCTAAAATAATTTTTTAAAAATAAGGTAGAATTAAAAATATGAGAGATCATTCCATGCATTTTATGTGTGAGAAGATGAAGTTCAGATAAATAAAAGAAAACCATACAAATCGGGACGGAGGGAGTGCTATTTACTTTTTCACGAAAAATAGAAATACCTATATTAGACTATTGGGGAATAAAGACAAACTTGCTTGTACAAAATACTTATGATAGAAACCCCCTAAAAATGCTATATAAAGTAATAAACTTGTTATAATAATAAATATTCACAATTCCAACTGTGTATAAACTGTTTAGAGAAAAACACTATTTAAAAATAAACTCTTTATATGAATAATTTTTATCGGCCCCAATGATATTATTGTATAAAGTTGTAATGTATTTGATTTCATCACGACCAATTTGCAATTATTATAGAGTTCGTTGCAACTATTGGAAAGAAGTATGGACCTGATTGAAAGAGAAAATTTATTATCCAAGCCGGGTCTATGCCTTTTTCTTAGACCTCATGACTAAGAATGTTTAGTTTGTACTACTGTTGTAGTGCATAATAATGTTTTATGCACAGATAACCCATTTGTATACAACACATTAAAATATTATGGGGTATAAAAATATATTGGAGCATAAACTAAACGACAACACATATGCACAATGCCTAGGATTTTTTATGTTTGTTTATCCATAACTATTCAACTTGAATCGATTAAGTTATTATTTATCAACTCAAAATTCAAATTTCTTAATATCACGATTTAATACTATAGACTTATTAGGTGCCGTAGTAGTCATTTTCATCCCCATTTAAAATCTAATAACAAGTTTAATTGAAATTATAATCGAAGGTGAGTTGTCAATTACATTCTTTATAGGCCTTATAACGTGGTTTCTGATAATTTGATTTCTTAAAAAAAGTTCTTAGTTATTTATGTATGAATGAGTAGGTGCACGTGTCCCATAACCTTTTCCTTCAATGGAATTGGATCAAACAAAATCACATCTTCTTTTCAATCCTATCCTCTCATCTTTCCCATCTTTCTCATGTGCTAAGTCACATGGTGAAGGTTCTAAGACAACTTAGACAAGTTACAGCTAATTGAATTCCTTTTGAATGTTACGAGTTTGTTGGACGTTATTACTAATTTTGGAATCGATTATTAAGTATACTCCCCATTTGTTTGATATTTCGTTATCTTGTTTATCTGCAAATAAGTAAGACTGTAAGGTAAGCGGATTAATATGCAAACAATGACCTTGTCCATTGGTTGTCCATTTTGGTTTAAGATATATGTTGTCTTGACGAAACTAGTTGGTAAGCTAGGTACATGATTAAATAATATTGTAATTAAAGAAGTGATAAGTTAGTTGGTTTTTATGGAAATGATTGTTTTGTTGATTTGCTCTATACAATATATAGGATATGAAACCTATTTTAATAAGATGGTTCGAGTTAATTTAGCAGTAAGTGGTGGTAATTTAAGTTTTATGAGTCATCATTACACCGATAAATTACACCGATAAAGTTAAAACGTAATGATTTAAGAAGGGTTGCACAAAGGATATCTCTAGACTAGGGGAGAGCCATAGACAAGACACTAACATCAAGAGTGGTAAAGACAAAATTAATGACATTCCTTTTGTAGTTTTATGTGATGATTATGTGGTTTCTGACCTAGTAATTTGGATAATTGAAGTTGATTTGGACTTAAAGAGAATTATGTGAAAGATGTGATGTACTTTGCCTCTCACCAACCCGACCCATTTTTTGGTGATTATGCAAAGTCTTTGGACCATTATTAGAGTATCTTAGGTTGCTAAAAGAAACTAATTTAACAATTTGGGCTTAAAATACTAGTGTAATCCAATTGCAATTTAAAACGGAAAGGAATTTGGGAAAATTGGTGATATAGACCAATTTTGCACCCAAGTTTTCAAAAAAGGCCTACAATGTTTTGGTGTTATCAAATAAAGGCCAAATGCTACAGTCAACTGTATTGGTAGAGTCATGTCTGATCCATTGTATTAGTAGAGTTAAGCAATCTGATCAGTATTGGCAGAATCATGTATCTGATCCAACTCTATTAGTAGAGTTAAGTAATACAGTCCGATTGTATTGGCAGAGTTATAAATACAGTCGAACTATGTGTAAAAGTGTTTGGCCTTTTTATGAATAAAAGTGTTTGGTTGGTCTCTTCTTGTTCTCTACCCGAGGAATTTGGGCTTAAAAGAGTTCGAAATGCTTTAAGTTGGGCTTTAGGCGAGGAAGCCCAAATCTGAGCTTTAGACTGTTGTGTACTTGGTTTATGTTATTCCAAAAAACGGGTTCGGTCCGAACAAAGATATGGATCCAATTCCAACCTAAAACATTATGGGCTGGGATACTCGTCCCCAAGATAATAGCCCAATTGGTAGTTAATTTCTATCTTAGTTTCATTTGTCTTTTTTGATCAATAAGCTTCACTAATCAATACTGTTAATCTGTTAAATGATCTCTCTCAGGATGCATAAGTAAAGATAGATCACAATTGTGGGGGTACGGTAAGGATAGTCGGGGTGGTAAGAAATTTAAAATATCAAGCAGGACGTGCATGGATGGAATTCTCTTAAAAGGGAAAGTGATGATGTACGTTTATGTTCGAATAGAGTACAATATTAGTTTAATATATAAATTGTTTGTAAGACATAATGATAAAGGATCTAAACTCTCATAAAAAGCTCTCGTTTAGCTTTCGCTCTATTTCAAATGGAGGAGAACCTTTCACAAACAACTTACTTCACTTGTAAGTTCATATGAACATTAGCTTTACATGTTGATCATGAGCTGATAAACGATAGTTAAACCTTTCATGGTGTTAACTGAAGGCTTGGCATTCGTGACCGTCAGTTGAGATCTCCATGGGCAGAATCAACTATTGATTTAAGCCTACTCTGATAATGTATTAGAAATGAGTCATCATTATCGAAACTTTTTTACAAACAAACTCTTTTAGGGTAGGCTGGTATTTTGAACTTTATATAATGATTTTTATCGAGATGTATATTAAAACTTATTTGTGACGGTACACGTACACTAGCTCACTATGTTGATTTATGAAGAATACCTTTTGTATCTTTTACTAACCTTTTGTATCTTCCAGATTATGATATACTAGTGGGGTTTCAATATTGCAACCTAACTGAAGTCAACACATGATCTTCCCCTAATACCATCAAGCACCACATTCCTAATTTTTTAGTAAAAGAATTCGTGCAAGTGTTCTGTCTCCATCTAAACATTGTAATCAGTGAACACGAAGATTAAGAAACCTGATTTGTGATGTCCTAATATGAAAACAAGATGGAATAATTGTGGTTATCCACCAAAATATGACATTGTCAGAATTTGCATGTCACTACCACCACTTTCAAACAATTTTTCCCGGTACCTTTATTTTTCACATTACAAACTAAGGTACAATATCTTCAAATTCGCCATATGATTTCCCCTTGTATATTTATATGCACGTGTACACGCGATGAGTCTGTCACCACGTTACATTAAAATTACTTTACGTAGTTAATTTACAACAAAATGTTAAACGATATAGATCAGTTTTACTACTACTACTACTATTTACTTATTATATATGGAGGATGTAATACATCATAATATTTTAATGTATTAATACAATATAGCACATTGTATGTTCTAGCACATTAAAACATTGAGATACACGGATCACCAAGGTGCCCAGTAAAACTTCAATTATCTTGAGGCGGCATGTTTGATGAGGTATAAATATGTTCTAATTATGGTAGATAAATGCAATTATCAAAAGGAAAAACAATAGACAAACTCGTGTAAGAAACACCTTTCCAAAATCATAAACGCCAAAAAGTAATGACTTATAGCTAAATTGTAAAGTCGCGTGCAATATAATACAACAAAATATAATGATCTCACTGCATACATTTTATATTCTTATTCATCACATTGAATAATTACCACATTAAAACTATATATCAAATTATCATACACATACTAAATAATTAAAAAAATCATTGAAGTAACACATTTTGCCTCTTTTTCATCATATATACTCCCTCCGTCCCGGTTTCAATTACCCGCAGGGCTGAACATCAGTTTAATAAAAAAAGAATAAAGTAGGAGAGATGGTAATAAAGTAGGAAAGAGATTGAATAAAGTAGAAAAAATAGTGAATAAAATGCCAAAGTCTTCGAAAAAGGTAAGATTTTCCTAAAAATAGGAAAGTCAAGGTTTTTTTGTGGTTTTTTGCGGTTTTTGGGTTTTAGCGGTCCGATCGACCGAATTTCTTAAAAAACCGCCGAGGCACACATTTTTTGTTGTGGTTTTAATTGATTATGTTATAGTTAAGTTGTTAGCATTGAAAGTTTTAGTTACAGTTTTAACGTATTTTATTAATGTTTTAAAAGATGATGTGATGGTTTTAATGGGTCAGTATTGTATGTTTCAATCATAATTTTAACCTCTTTTGTTAATTTTTAAAAAAGGTGTGATAGGAGTTCCATTGATAGTTTTTAAGATGGTTTGTTATAGTTTGAAGTGACAATCTAATATTATTAAATCACTATTAAACAAGTCTAAAAGTTTCAGGAATGTCATTAAAACATCAATAAACAAGCATAAAATAAACTTCTTGAGACATTTGTCATTACAAGTTTGAAACATTCAGTCATTCAAAGGTTTTAAAACATCTATTCTCACAGTAAAAAAATTACAATAAACGTTCATTCGGTGATTTTTATACATATGAAAACTGAGTTTAGGCTTTTTCCGATTAAACTTGTCGGTGAACTTCGGCTTCCTGCCTGTTGTTGCTTGTGCTTGTTGCTTCAATACAACAATGACACCTTTGAGAGACCTATCATCAAACTCGATGTTATCGTCATCGCCTGCTTAAATAATTCACTGACTGGGTTAAAACCATAAGAACTCTTCATTAAAATTATCACATTGGTTCTTAAAACAAAAAAGGAACATGCAAAACTAGCCAAAATAGTAAAATTGATGCTTAAAACAATATAAGTGCCTTTTAAAACTATAAAAATGCCTCTTAAACCTATAATAAATCAGAAATATGCAACACAAACTAATAACAGTAACATTGATGCTTAAAACCATAGCAGTGATTTGTAAAATTATAACAAGGGGAAATTACATCCAGACCCCCATTTAGATGTCGTAATTACAGATTAGTATCACTTAGTTGAACTATTATGATTTAGTATAATTAGATGTAAAACAATTACATTTTAGCCCACGAATTTGACTTTTGGCGAACTAAAACTTGGAAAAGTCAATTTTGCCCCTCTCAGATTATTGAATTTTG
Source organism: Plantago major (assembly GCA_026545765.1). Classification (NCBI taxonomy): domain Eukaryota; kingdom Viridiplantae; phylum Streptophyta; class Magnoliopsida; order Lamiales; family Plantaginaceae; genus Plantago; species Plantago major. Next base: position 107,374,098 of record CM048840.1, read on the forward strand.
CAAGTTACCAAACAATAACCCATTTTGGCAAATTGTAATTTAAGTCTTGAATATCTAATTTTTTATATTTGTCACCATAAGATTTTGAAGAAGCTCAAATAAGCCCTCAAACTTCTATTTCAATTTGTAAATTATCCCCAACTTCAATCCGAAAACACAATCGAAAGTTCGTAACAGTTAATCGAAATCGGAGATCGAAATCGGAGATGTAACAACTCCGATTTGAGTCATTACTCAAATCGAAGTCGCTATCCATCGAATATGTGACTCGAATCGAGCTATCTTGACTCAGGAGAAACTGACTCAAATCTGCATGATCAGCTGTCGGACTCGATTGAGCTATGAAAAGCTCAAATCGGATGCTCTGATTCGAAATCGGGCTATTCGACTCGCAAATTGAAAGGAGAAAAAAATAAGAAAGAGGAAGAAATTTACCGGAGAAGAGGAAGAGAAGATGGAGGAAGAAGTATGTTGGAGAAGATGATGGAAGAAGAAGATGGAAGAAGTAGGTTGGACTGTTGGAGAAGATGAAGGAAGAAGAAGATGATTTTTTTTTTTTTAATTTAAAATTCCATAAGGCCATGTTTGGTTGTTTCAAATGAAACAACCAAATTAAGCTGGTCAACGGATTTGGACTAGATTGTAATTGTTCGACTAAGTAGTACGAATATGAGAAACGTCGTTCTAAGTGGGTATCCCTATGTAATTATCCCTTATAACAATGCCTCTTAAAATTATAACAAAGCATTTGCAAACAATCAATTCATATTTCATCAGAAGCTAAAAAGTCTAATGTTGTTGCTTAAAACTATAGCATATGCGCTAAAACTAATAACAGACAAAAATATTCAACACAAGCTAAAAACAGTAGCATTGAAGCTTAAAACTATAACAGTGCATTTTAAAGGGAAAATTACACTGGCTCCCCTCAATAAAGTGCCGCTAATCATCGTAGTCCCTTACATTTCAACAATAACACATAAGGACAGGCCTGTTTCTTAACAATAACGAGATGATCCAAAAGTCAACCAAAATTTCTTACGTGACAGGCTGACCATGACATAGAAAATATAAAAAAAATAATTTCTCTTGTTTTAATATTCAGATCTTCAAAATTTAATTGCAATAAACACCTCTTACTTATTTAATATCCAATTTATATCCCTAAAGTTTATAATAAATTCAAATTAACCCCCAGTACAACTTTTTTATACAACTTCAATCAAAATAAATTGCAATTGAACCCTATTAATTTTCTAACTTCATATAAACTCATACAAAGTATTCAAATTTTTCTCATTTTTCCACTGATGAAGGTTGAAATAATGCTTAGAGGTTCCATTCATCAATCATTTCACCATTTTCCATCAATCTTTCCCATTCTTAGATAGTCTAAGCTGTTTGGAATTCAGGCTCGATTGCAGACTCCATTGATGGAGCTTGAAGCTCCATTCATGGTGCTTCAATGGCAATATCAATGGAGCTGCAACCCAATCAATGAAGATGTTTGTGCTCCATTAAATGGAGCACAACAGCTCCTTTAAGGAAGTTGTTTGTGCTACATTTAATGGAGCACAACAGCTCCATTAACAGAGCTGTTGAATCTCTGTCAATGCGGAATCTCAGTAAATGGAGCTTCAAGCTCCATTAATGGAGTTCGAATTGGGTTCTAATTGAGTCTGATTCAGGCTCCATCGATGGATCTTAAAAGCTCCAAGCTCCATTGATGGAGTTTTAACCTTGATTGATGGAAGTTCAAAAGCTCCATCAAAGGTGAAATAATTTTGAAAACGAAAAAGGAGGAGAAAGATATTTGCTTGATGATGTAGAACATGGTTTGATGAATAACAAATGTTTGATGGAGATGAAGAATTGATAAAATTAAGGTTTGATGAAGATGAATAATTGGTAAAGTTAAGGTTTGATAAAGGAGAAGATGAAAATGAATAAAGTGAATTTTTTATTTGGGTAAATTGTGAAATTTGTATAAACTTGAAAGGGTTGATTTGCAATTTGATATTTTATTTTCCACATGTATATTCATTTTTTCAGCCGGTCAATGCGAAAATGATTTTTTGGACCAATATGTTATTGTTGGTTTGTCAGGGACTACGATGTTATTAAGAAATTTATTATATAAGGGGTCTAAATGTAATTCACCCCATTTTAAAACGATAACAATGCCTCTTAAAACTATAACAAAGCATAAGCATGCAACACAAGCTAAAAACATTAACATTGATGCTTAAATCTATAACAGTGCCTCTTAAAACAATAACAATGTCTTTTAAAACTATAACAAAGCATCTGCAAAAATCAAATCATAAATATTTCATCAGAAGCTAAAAACACTAATGTTGTTGCTTAAAACTATAATTATAGGTCTTAAAACTATAACATATACGCTAAAACAATAACAAACAGAAACATTCAACAAAAGCTAAAAACGTAGCCATGATGCTTAAAACTATAACACCAGCTATTAAAACAATAACAATGCCTCTTAAAAGCATAACAAAACACCAAATAACATGATTTCGAAATGATTCGATTTGCACTGTACGAATTTCAGATCTAGTTTCAGATATGGAAACATCAGATCGCATGATGCTTAAAACTATAACACGAGCTATTAAAACCATAACAATGCATTTTAAAACCATAATAAAACATCAAATAACATGAAAGAATCACATGCTTCACACTAATTGCATAACACTTATGTTACCTCAAACTACTTCAAAGAATCTGAGCTCACCAAAATAAGCTGAATATGCCACCAGTTCCGTAAAATGATTCCTCCAATACATACTAGCCAACAAGATGCACAATCATAGACAATCTACTTGCCGATTAATCATCTCTCTCATTCTTATACACCTACCAAGTAACATAATAACACTCGAAAAAGAAAAAGGAAAAGGCAAACCACTCGAATGAATAAAACCGACAATCAAATACAACATGCAATGAAATATAATCAATCAAACAACATGAAAAAATCTGCAAACTGATGCAATCATAGGTACAAGGGATTTAGAAGAGAGGCTGTTCATATGCCAAAACATATTGAATTGCAGAATCGAACTATCAAATTAGCAACTCGAACTCAGATCTCCTTCAATTGGCTGACCAAAAATGTTGTCCGTTCAACAATGTGGAGTGAAACAAGCACTGAAATCAATATAATGAACGATACGATCTTCCGATAAACCCTAGAAAACAGAGAAAACCGCTTGAGAGATAGAGAGTATAGATGTTTCTCTCACTAGGTTTTTGTAGAGAGAGAAAAATGATTTAGTGGTATGACATTTGTGAGAGAGTGTTGTTTATTTGGATATTTATATAAAAGCTACTGATCACCATAACAAAATACGGATAAATGAAACTGGGACGGAGTGAGTAATTTTTTTTATTTTTTATTTTTCACTTAAAATTGCACTCCAATTATAATGTACTATGAATTTGTCCATAATTGATAGATGACTACGGGTGCTATTTATTGTGCTGAGAATCTCATTCACCGAGCTCAACTCGAGCTATAATTGAACCCAAGCTCAGCTCGCTCGTTAAAAGAAAGAGCTAATTTTAAATACGAAGCACAATATTTAAGCTCGAACTCAGTTTATTTGTACGAACTCTTTGCCGAAAAACACAAATATTAAAATACATATATTTAATCGAGTCTTATCGGGCGAGCTTACTCGAGTATCAACCTATCGAGCTTATTCAGTTCGATATAAAAAGGGTAATGAGTTAGTAGTTACGTAGACTCAAACACCTTATTGAAAGAGTCGAGTTTAATTTTGGGCTCCCATAATATGACCATTTGTTAAGCAACATGGCTTGGAAAAAGAAGAGAACCGACAAAGAAAATCGTCTTTCTTTACTGTACCCAAAAGCCAATAATATTGACTAAAATTTGATAGAAGACGTGTGTCTGCAAATAGTAAATTAAAAGCGCGTATATTTATGAAATATTCTAATTCTACACTCACACGGCTAAACTTGAAAAAAATATAAAATATACCAGAGAGTGATACACATTTATTTACTACACGATAGCTATATATTTTTGTATCTTCTGATATTATCTGTCAGGAAGATATACTTGGTCATTTTTTCCCGATTCATGATTGTATTACACGGAAGTATCTCACGTCTTTCGACATAATAATTTCGTGGTTCAATCTCGGAAATTATTTTGAAAGAAAAATAAAAAAAAAACAAAAAATACATACCATGGATCTGTTTAGCAAAATTAGCTAATAAGGTAGCTGGTAGCTGATAAGTTAGTTGATTTTTGTAAAAATATTTAATAAATCAATTAGGTGATAAGCTAGCTGATTTGTTAAATATGGTATATAAAAACAAACAACTAGCTTATTTTTCTGATGTCTTTCTTGACAGTTTATCGGATCAACTTTTATCAACTACTGCCATTACATTCACGTAATGTTTTATTACAAAATAAGTTTCATCGAATTGATAAGTTTAATTGATAAGCTCGTGTTAAACAGAGCCCATGTGTGTCGAGCGTGTAAGATACTCCCGGTGCGTAATACAATCACCAAATCCGAGCAAAACATGATCGGAGTATAATTTCTGAACATGTAATCATTGTGTAGTATACAAAAAATATATAGCTATTATGTACTAGTATATAAAATAGACGTGTACCAATATTTTAAAAAATTTAGCCGCTAAACGTACCATGTTGAAACTTGAAAGTCGTGGTTCGTACTTTTCATCTAGAATAAGAAGTTTTGGGCTAATCCCATGATAGCGACTTATTAATTGACTCTCTCGTTGACCCAATGTTCACGTGCAAGACTAAGACTAACAACAACGGCTTGCATACGCGATACAAATTAACCAAACTTATTCCTCTTGGGGAATAGTCGAATATTTATCGAATTGTATCGAATCGAATTATCTACGGTGCTTGGCGAACAGTGAAATGTTTATCTTGACGAACCATGAAATACCAACTAAAATCACTACTTCTAGAACTAAAAAAGAGTTTCAAGCTTTCGTACGTTTACAAATAAATAAATGAAGATCATTATTTATAGTTGAAAAAATCAATTGACGGGATTCATAACCCGTTCAAGAGGAAACGCCAAGCTAGCCACTTCTAATTGATCTGATCCCCACATTTGACTCTTAAGTAGTATGTAGTTCACAAATATAAATTTTATTAAATTAAAATCAATAAATAATTTTCAAATATATAAATACAACAACTCATAAATTTAGAGGTTAGAGACAGAATAATTGTACTTAATTCGGTGAGTAAATTACCTGTAGCTATTTCGGGGAATTGGACGCCTATTAAATTCTCTAGGTGTACTTGTAGGGGCCAGATGCATTATGCATTGATAGATTATAGCTACATTGATATTAACCACTCCTTGTGAATTTTGTTGGCCAACAATAAATGGTGGTGGTAATATTTGTTACACCTCCATTCTTATCGGTTTACTCTATCCTGCATTATGCTATATTTTTCATGAGTTTTTAAAATTATATCATGATTACATATTACACTGCAAAATATACTCAAATATCACGAGAGTCTACATCATTTTGTAGCATTGAAAAAGCTTATCATGATTATCTGAATTATAACTAAAAAAAATTGTTGAAAGGGATGTTAATTTGTTCAATTATAAGCACGCACTAGTCGATAAAGGGTACCTGATTTAATGATGAACGTCGGGGGAAAGCACTTTGCTCGCAAAGGAACATGTTATGCAATTCGGCTAAAACCGACTTCGTGTCAGAAAAATCAAATTGAACTCCGATGAACTCTAAATCCTAAACGCTTAATCAAACACATAAATCAAATGCAATTGACAAGGGATTTACGTGCTTCGGCTCGTCATCATCGGCCTACTGCACGGGAGGAACAACAACATAAAGATACGTTGCCGAGAAAACTACTCGCAACAACACTCAACCTGATCTATTTCTCTCTTAGATTTTCTCTGTGTAAACTGAACAATATAAAGATGAATTATATTGAAGATAACTGCTAGCACATCAGTTTATACTAGTCTCGGAAGAAACCGACGATGGGTTTTCCTATTAACTGCTTTGGTGACGTCCAGCATCTGAACCATTGCAAACAACATATTGAATCTTGGCCCTTGACTTCTTCAGTACAATTTAAACTTCAAGTGTTCTACAAACACTAATAATAACAGTAGCAATTATCAAGCTACTATAGAAAATTTTGAACTCTGACATATAAATTTAAATAACTTTTAAGGCTTTAACCACGTACTATGTTTCTGCTCCAAAGAGTATTTCTCCTAATTGCAATGGTAGATAAATCATAAATATTACTCTACTAGTAGTTCATAAATATTAACCTATTCTCACAAGCTACCGTTGTAATATACTCCTTCCATTCTTTTTAAAGGTTAATCAGTTGACTTTTCCAAGTCAATTATAATCAACTTTAACCATATATCAATCTTAAAATATAAGTATTTAATACTTAATAAATTTATATTATGAAATATTACTTCTTTAATTTTTGTTAATTAATTTTTTTATATTTTTTATTGTTATAGTTTAGAAGTAATTCGCAGTCAAAGTTGGTTATGGTTGACTAAAAAAAATCAAATGATCAACCTTTGAAAAGGACGGAGGGAGTATATATGAACCAATTTTTGTCAAAAATTGAGTTATTTACTCCATATGAAAGGAATAAAAAGAACAAATGGATATATTTAAACTTAGTGTTGGTTGATTTGGGCAATGGTCCTACTCTTTGTATTTTCCTCCACTCGTCCAAAAATCTTTGTCCCCATTATATGAAATTTGACGTCAAATTTTATCTTATTGTCATAATCACCCTCGAGAAAAACGTAAACTTTCAATCTTACCTCTCTATCTTTTCATCAAATTAACATAAGACCGACGTGCCAACTCATAATTATGGCAATTTAATTTTAACCTTCTCTTATTTCAATCTAAAGTGTAGGAAAATTTACAAAAAGACTCGCTTAATGTTTATTATTAGGCAAGGAGATTTTATATTATAACAAAGGTGAGCAAAAGTTACTCCATGGATGATTTATGTACAATGTGGTTCGTTAGGTAATTGTATTGGTTAAGTTCATCTTAGGTCCACGAAATGTGGAGTGGAATTCTTTTTTACCGGTTTGTTCATAACAAACTGTTTACTGATTCAACTTTGTAATAGGGTGAAAATTGCTCATAAAATATGACGTAATAAATTACTTAATTGAGAGTACTAGTTGTATAATGCTTACATTTTTTCATACTAATACTATCATATAAATTACTCCTATAATTTTTTTTTTTGCAAAATTTCAGGTGACATATTTCTAGCACAAAACTTCAAAATAATATTGTGGATCCCAACACCCAAGAAGTTAACCTTCAAATAATTTGAGTAATATTAAGAGAACTCAAATTCGGGCAATGTGTTAGGGACATCTAAGTCATTGTGTGGGCCAGCACTTTATATATGATCCTTGGAGTTCTAACGTTTTAGACTATGGCTCATTGTTTTTTTATAAATGTAAAAAACATGATCTACTTTGGGATACCTACAACTAGTGGTCTGAGAACGAGCCATTGAAGTCTATTTATAGATAGTAGTCGCGGGAGCAATTTCCACAAAATTATGTCCATTCTGTCAAGAGCGAATGTATTAAACATGACTTAATTTATATTCTAGAAAAATTGTTACATTTTATTATTCTGCGGTCAACTGTCTTCGCGTTTAATCACAATTTACTTTTAAACGATATTAATAAATAAATTATTAAAATTATATAATGGAAATAGTAAAAGTAGTGGAATAAGTGTTAAAACCACTAAATTATCGCGCGACAATCCGTCAATTAAATGAGTTTCAAGACTACCAACCCATTTAAAGTGTTTCTAAAACAAAGGGTGATTTCTTATGTTATTTTCCAAGATTAATAAACTCTTAATTTTACTTTAGTGTAAAACTGATTCTAAATAAATATAAGTATACAGTGTGTATTCAACGCAACAGTGTGTATTCAACGCAACCTGATAAGTCAATTTATAAATTGATTTTCATTTTATATGAAAATAATGTGGTTTGACTATAAAACCTGCACTCATCTCATAACTCAAATCGTTCACAGAACACATACAATTACTAAGATAAGGAATTTAGATTTTATCCCCAAAATAGTCAAATACTTTTAATAGGAAAATTGATAAAGAAAAAGAGAGTGAAATATTTGGTAATACAATTATAAAACCTTAATAAGAAGGTTTTTGCAATTTTCCTCTACATGTATAGATTCACAAAATCTTTATAGAAACGTTCTTTACATAAAGTATGAACCTATGTTTTCAATAAAATTATCGATGTTGTCAATTAAAACGTCTGTGTTGTTAACCAAATGTAATTTTTTGTATATATGAAAAAGATATCAATGTTTAAAATATAGACGTTTTGATTAATAACATCGATAATTTTATTAAAAATATAGTTCGTATCTAAATAAGTTATCTAGAAAGGGTCCAGAGACTTACTACTATAGATTTCATTCCCATAAAATAACATTTTTGCAATTTTATTTTCCTCCAATATGTATAGATTTCATTCCTTTCCCACAAGGCCACAAGAATTTGTCTCTCTATAGAGTGAAAGCGAACAGAGTGTGAAACACCAAACAGAGCACAGAAACAAAATCTGAAATCTGAGTGAGTTAGTTGCTAGCAAGTAACAATCTCAACTGATTTCTTGCTGTTCAAAATCTAACCCCAATTTCTAGGTCCGATTTCAACTTCTTCTGACCCAGTTTTTACCGGTGCCTAGTCTGTTTCCTCTTTGAATCTTTCAAACTAGCCATTAATTCTTGCTTCTAACTGAATTTACATGCTTCATTAAATTCAATTCCATGGCCACAAACCGTTTTTACTCTGTTTTCTGAACATGGGTCCTCTTAATCCGCACCTTGTCTTCCAAAAGATTGTGTCTTTTCTTCACTCTGTTTTCCTTCTTGTTCTGCCCTTATTCGGAATTTTCAGGTTCGTTCACTCTCTTACTTTTTATTTACCTGTTTTATGTAATGGGTTAAGATGGGTTTCTGTTTGTTGATTAAAAGATTCTTGCTTTTGGGGAAATGAAGCTGGTAATTATTGGGAAGTAAAAATGATTTCTTTTTGCTGTTTTCTTGAATTTCGATCAAATTGAGTTAAAAAAACCTCTGAATGTTTATATATGATTTTGTGATGGTTTAGCTAAATTACATGTTAATTTCTTGATTTCGATGGAAATGTATAGGAATTTTGATTCATGTTCTGTTCTACATAGGCTGAAAGAAGAGTATGAGAGCAATTTAGAGAAGAAGGATGAGAAAGATGTTAGTTTTGATTTCGAGAAGAAGGATGAGAGAGATGTTGTTTTTGTAGAAACAGAGTATAAAGCTGTGAATGATGTTGATGTTGGTGAGTTTATTCGATTGGATAACAGTTTTGAAGAAGAGGTAGAAGAAGAAACAGAGGAAACAGAGTCGTGTTTGAATTTTAAGTTTCCGAGTTCTGGCGAGTTTATTCGATTCGATAACTATTTTGAAGAAGAGAAAGAAGAAGAAGAAGAAACGGAGGACACAGAGTCGTGTTTGAAGTTTAAGTTTCCGAGTTTTGACGAGTTTATCAAAGTCCAGCAAAGACCAGCTAGTTTGTTCACATTGGAAGAATCTGAGGATGATGAAAGTAATGGTAAAGGAAAAGAAATTGTGGGATTTGAATCAGAGAATGAGAAAGTTGAAGAAGAGGGATTTGTAGAGGAGTTAGAAGAGAAGCAACAGATAATTCAAGAAGAGGAGACCGAGTTGGGAGCTGAGTTTGATACTGAGTTAGAGCAAGCGCGTTCTATGATTAACAGCTTGGTTAATTCCTGTGGCGATGATGATGACGATGATAAGGGTTTCTTGGCTGATTCGGATTTTGGAGACTCGGACAATGAGGATGAGAGGGTGGAGGAAGTGAGTGTTGATTTATCGGAGGAATTTGAACTTGAAGAGGAGAGTGGATTTGAAGAAGAGTTCAAGGAGTTGGAAAAGGATGACAGTTTCTTGTGTGAGAAAGATTTTGATAAGGATTTAGGCAATGTGAAAGAAAGTGAACAGCATCCCGGAAAATTAGAGGGAAAAGATGATTCGTTGTCAGATTCTGATGATGCATTGTGGGAGCATCAAGAGTTGATTGAGCAGTTGAAGATGGAGCTTAAGAAGGTCAGGGCTACTGGTTTACCTACGATTTTGGAGGAATCGGAGTCGCCGAAGATTACAGAGGATTTGAGGCCATGGAAGATGAATGATGAGAAGTTTCATCATGAGGATTGTATTGGTGAGCTTCACAAGTTTTACAAGAGCTATAGGGAACGGATGAGGAAGTTCGATATCTTGAACTACCAGAAGATGTATGCCATGGGTAAGTCCTTACTTTAAAACTCTGTTTCAGTTTGTTTTTAAAATTTACCAGTTAGGTTTTGAAACTTTCTTATGATTGATCTTGCTTGGGATGTGTTTTAACCCGCGTTTGGGGAAACATTCTTGTGCACCCTGCGGTAGTGATTTGTTTGTAATGCCGTGTTTACTGCGAAAAATGCACCGTGAGCAAGCGTATTTAGGTCAGAGAGGACAAACACTGGAGAAATAGTACTTCACATGTAGATAATGTCTAGGTGCTCTCTAGGACCTAGTGTTAAGCATCCCACATTAAGGTGTAGCCTTGTAGGGGACCTTCTGACACGCGTTTTAAGTAAACATTAGTTCACCTTGCGGTAGTTGTATGTAATATTATTGTGCTACTAAAGTTCAGGAAACCCACGTATGAGCCACCCGTCTATTTGAACGGAGGGTTGACTAGTGATACACCCTTAACATAAAATACACCATGAGCTCTGATTTGTGGGGTCGATATATTCACAGTCAAGATCTTTGTTAGATAGTTGATTAATTATACACCCTTATCATGATGTTTCTCTTCTCTAACATGATAAACATGTCATTAGCATCTTTATAAAACTGGAAAGGGGAAATCCAGGTTTAGTCCCTTTTTTGCTTATGAGAGTGTCCTAACAAGTAGGTATGCTATAAAAGATGGGCCTATACAATAAGTGCAGTCATCAAATTTTATTTGGTGAGTAACATTATTTCATGTCATTGCTAAGATATGAAATGAACCTACTATAAAATAATTTTGTATAGTTTGTTGAGTTGTATCTTGAAACAGAAAAAACATGAATACATGACAGGACATGCTGGTTTGCGTATTGAATAGGTTGTTTAATTATATATTTAATGACAGCATTTATAATCTTAACAAATCTGGCCTTTTGTCCCGTTCAATATTCACGAGTTGTTGAACTAAATTGCTTCCATATTTTTCTTCAAAAGCCTTTTTAGCTAAGCAATAAATTCCATGGAATAACGAGTCCATCTAATGTAATTTATGGAGAAAGTGATTTTCCCAAGTTTTCAACTGTTTACCAGTCAAAGGCAAACTTATTTGCACAGACATGAATATGGGCTGTTATGTTATGCTTTGACAAATTCTTGTCTTGTGGCTTTCTAGAGAAGTGGAAAATTTCTTGTTTGTCGTGTGTTATGATGACTAGTGATGCATTTTGTATTTACTGATAGTGACTACTGGTGATTTAATGCGTTGTATATGAGTTTATGTACAATAGAGAAACTACGTGTACTTATCCATTGGATAGTTGTTACATAGGGGCCTATGTCGCGTAGAACAAACTCTTGAAAACGGGTTTTAAACTCCTAATTCTGGGCGTATAGCACTTTGCCATGTTGGAAACATGTAATTTGGACGAAAGGAAGTAGGCTTGCACAGAATGAAAAAAGAACTACGATTAATTAGGTAAAGGTGTTAGTTTTCTTGGCATATTACTAGAGAAAAATGACATTGGAGTGAATTTGATCTATGGCTTCTAAGTTTGATCTGAGTCTGTCACCATAGGTGAAATTTAAAAGTGTCGCTCTAGGGCTTGTCTATGGTGTTGTAAAATTCATTGTGTTGAGGTCCTGAATCAATTGTATTCGACTACAGGTGTCCTCCAGCTGAAGGATCCTCTCCAACCTATGTCAAGCCGAAAACCTATCGCCCCAACGCTTAAGTCCCTTGTTTCGCAGAATCTTTGGCTAATGAAACACAAAGTTCACGGAAGTGATCCAATGAAGAAGTTCATCGAGGAACTAAAAGGTGATCTTGAGGTCATTTACGTAGGACATATGTGCCTTTCGTGGGAATTCTTGCATTGGCAGCACGAGAAAGCTTTGGATTTGTGGGATTCGGACCCCCGTGGAATCCATCAGTACAATGAGGTTGCTGGTGAGTTTCAACAGTTCCAAGTTTTGATGCAAAGGTTTGTAGAGGACGAACCGTTCCAAGGTCCAAGAGTTCAGTCTTATGTCAAAAGTCGCTGTGTTCTTCGCAATCTTCTACAAGTTCCTGTCATTAGAGGTGAGCGTATGTTTCATTCTTCCCCTGCTTACCGTTTTCTTTGATATGATCGAAAATAGCATTTGACATTGTATTCTGTATGTTGACATGGCAGAGGACAACTTGAGAAACAAAAGGAAATTAAGGACAAAAGAAATAGAGGAATATGTGATCACAAGTGATATGCTAGTGGAAATCGTGGAAGAATCCATACGAATATTTTGGCGATTTGTTCGAGCTGATAAAGATTGCACAGCTGTATCAACCAGTAGTCACAAGAAAACACCCCAGCTTCAAAATCCTGAAGATTCCAAGCTATTCTCAGAAGTCAGAAAAAGTCTTCAAAAGGTACTACTTTTGATACTACTCAATTGCTTCCAATTTCAATTCTATATGTTCATCGACTTAGTTTGTTTCCGGTCCTGCAATGCAGAAAGAAAGGAAGCTGAAGGATCTTCTGAGGAGTGAAAACTGCATCCTGAGGAAATTCCGTAGTTGTAGAGAGGACGATAGTCAAGAAGCTGACCAAGTTCTATACTTTTTCTCTCAAGTGGATATGAAATTAGTATGTAGAGTTTTGAACATGTCAACAGTAACTAGGGAGCAACTGATATGGTGCCAGAATAAGCTAAACAGGATTAGGTTTGTGAATAAGAAAATACATGTAGAACCTGGTTTCTTGTTATTCCCATGTTAGTTTGATCTTGGTCATGTAACATGGAGGCTAATGGCTAAAATTTTGTGCTAGAGATTTTAGAGGTTTGCCTGGTTTCTTGCTATTTCCATTGTTAGTTTGATCATGTTCATTGTAGCAAATAAAGTTGCACAAATGAAATTTTATTGATTTGATGAGTGCGGTTACAATTCTATATTACAATCATATTAGTAAGTTTACTTTTGGCCTTCTAGGAGTTGGGCTAATCAGCTAACGTTGTTCACAACTTGTGTCTTTTGGATTATGAACCCGAGTGTCTTTTGGAATATGGACCCGAGTCCATCAGTAGGCATTCAAACTCAACCGGCTAATGAACATCCTACGGACAAGCCTCGCTTGGAGGTATTTGAAGCTAAATCGTTAACCAAAGAAAGCTTCTCATAACTGTGTCGAATACTCGTGTAAGCTTGCATTTCAATGCACATTAGCTTAATTGAACCCTGTTAAAGACTGTAGAAACGAGAGGAGGAGACTATGTGAACATCATGTCCTCTCTATATTTATGAAGACAAAAGACGACTAGGTGCATTATAATTCAAGTTCACCTTATTTTGCTTAGAATAAAATGATTTCACTAAAATAAAGTTGATTGGTAAACACTCACCTTTATTTTCTCGGTCACCTTATAAGGTGGCTTAAAAAAATAAGGTACTTCACATACTTTATTAAAAAATAAGTCATCTTTTTAGTCTTTTTTTCTTCCTTAAATCAAATATCATACTTCCTCTGTCACTTGAAAATTTCTTTTGACTTTTTTAAATCTCGGCTTCATTACGAATTAATTTTAAACCGCGAATCTAAAATGTTCAATTAAGTTATATAATGAAACTTTAGTTCAAAAGTTCCATTATATAATTTAATTGAACATTTTACATTTGCGATTTAAGATTAATTCGTAGTCAACGTTGCAAACTGCTTACCTGAAAAAGTCAAAATGAAACACTTCGGGCGAGACGGAGAAGTACAATTTATCAAATGCATTGATTCAAATAATTTACCTTATTAGTCACAAATTCTAGCTAACTTATGAGTCGCCTTATTAGCTTCTAGTGACCTTATCAGTCTCTAGTCACCTTATTAGTTTCCAGTCACCTTATCAGCTAGTTTTGTCGAACATAGCCGTATGTTTAGTGCTAGTTATCAATTCGATGATCTTATTTTTGAAATAAACCTGTTACGTAAACCTCTAATTAGGAGCTGATATGATAAGTTTGTTCAGATAGCTTTTTTTAATAATCTACCAGCTGGCTTATCAGGTAGTTTTGTCTAACAGGGCCACAAGTTTCTTGTACAAGATTATCGGATAAGCTAGGCATTAACGTAACATAATTAATCTGAAAATAAACTTTACTCCCTCCGTCCCGAGGAATTAGACACAAAACTTTTCGGCGCTGTTTTTAATGCAATCAATTGTTTATTGTTATTGTGGCCGTCACTTGAGATTTGGATTAATTGTAATCTGATTGTTAGCTTGTGTGATTAATTTTGACAACTGCCTCCAAATTTACTATTCACGCAGCACTATTCATGTCACAGTACAATTCACTGTTCACATTTCGATCCACAAAAGCGAGCGTAACAACTTAATTCCCTCCAAATTAAAGTTTCCCACCAAAATAATAAATTTACATCTAAAATTTGGTTCCCTCCCAAGGATAATTTTAAAATTGCCTCCTAAGTATAAATACATTCAAACAGTTCATTAAATGCACAACATCAATTACAAAACCTACAAAACATAAATTATGAACACTCTTGGAAGGCGTACAGGAGCGAAAGACATCACCAATGAGGATCGCAACAAAATAGCTCAATGGCTGCTGATGAATAGGAGTAATGGTGTGCTCGAACGAGGAAAGATTAAGGAGGCTGTTGCTCTTCATGGAATTAGCCGAAGTGTTGTTGCCAGAATTTGGAGGGAGACAAAAAGGTGCATTCTTGAAGGTACTCCAGTTTACCTGACAACAATAAAATACAACAGCACAAGACAAAAGAAGCATGAAATTACCATCGAGAATGTTGATAGTATACCAGTTAACGAAAGAAGTACCATAAGGAAGTTGGCAGCATCACTCAGCGACAAATCAGGTGTGAAGGTTAGCAAATCTTCAATTGGTAGGTGGGTGAAATCTGGAAAACTTAGCTCATTCGAATGCAATCAAACCACATCTGACAAGTGCAAACATGCCACTAAGGTTGAAGTTCAGTTTAGGTGCATTGGAATTCTTGCCTACCCTTAGTTGCATCGAGTTTAAGAGCATGCATAATGTGATACGTATAGATGAAAAGTGGTTTTACATTACAAGTACAACACAACGTTACTACTTGACACCCGATGAACAAGATCCACACAGAACTTGCAAAAGCAAGAGATTCATCACGAAAGTTATGTTCATGTGTGCAGTAGGTAGACCTATCTATGATAGTAATGGTGAACTGATTTTTGATGGCAAAGTAGGCATGTTTCCTTTCACATACAAAGAACCAGCAAGGAGGGCCAGCAAGAACAGACCTAAAGGTACTATGGAGTTGAAACCAATAGAATCGATTACGAAAGAAGTGATCAAGGATTGCCTAATCCATCAGGTAACTAATGAAGTTTTTATTTTTGAATGGGTTCATTTTGTTGCTTGAAAGAATGCAATTTGTTGAATGAAATAATGCAGTTTTTAGCTTGAAGAGTTTGTATAGGAAAGAATCAAAGAATGCAGTTGATTAAATAGAAAGAATGCATTTTTTGTTTGTCAACTAACACGACATTCACTGTATAGATTCTCCCAACAATTAAAGAGAAGTGGCCAGCCAATGCAAGCAAACACATTATCATCCAACAAGACAATGCTAAGCACACATAAACAACAATGATCCAGAATTTAGGGCGGCTGCTACTTCAGATGGATTTAACATTCAACTCATATGCCAACCAACAAATTCTCCTGATACTATTGTTAATGACTTGGGGTGGTTTAGAGTAATACAATCACTACAAACAGAATCAGCTTCATACAATGTTTCACAATTGGTTGATGCAGTTGCAGGTGCTTTTACAAAGCTGGAAGCACAAACACTCAACAACGTATTCCTAAGTTTACAATGCACTTTGGTGGAGATAATGAAGGTCAGGGGGTCAAATGCATTCAAACTTCCACACATGGGCAAGAACAAGCTACTAAGAGAGGGGAGACTTCTATTGAATTTGGAAGTAGATGAATCTTTGGTTAGAGAATGCATCCAGTATCTAGTGGATGCTGGAGAAGCAACATAAGACATATATGGAGAAAGAGGGGTGATGACAAGCCTTGGTTACTAAGATAAATTGGGAAGTGTTTTGTTGGCTGTTTTGATAAACCAGCCTTTTTTTGTATATTCGGGAAGATTAGGTTTACAAAGAAACATGTATCCATGAATGCAATGGTACATGTGACTTGTTTCAAATGTAAACCAACACAAAAATCTTTTGCTCTATGAATTTTAGTTATGGATAAGTGTTGAAATGGTGTATTTAGATTTAAAAAAAAAAAAAAAGCCGATAAGGGCAACACACATATTATCCCGGCAAGGGAAACACAAAAAGAATCCCGGCAAGGGCAAATACAAATAGAATCTCGGCAAGGGAAAATACACATATAATCCCGGCAAGGGAAACGCAAGTATAATCCCCGCAAGGGAAACACAAATATAATCCCGGCAAGGGCAAATACACATATAATGTAGAGTATATAAGATAGGAGGAAATAACCTTGAATCAAAGTAAGCTAATCCAGTACATATTCCAATAGAGTAAAATCAGCCTTATATTCTGGCTTATTACGAACAGCCGACAAATACATAGCAACCATTTTCTTGACCCACCGTTTGCTCTCTGGAGATTCATCATCCATCATCTTCCGAACGTAATTCTCATCTGGAATGTGAGAAAGTTAAGGAAAAAAGATGATATGTGAGAGCATGAGAACAATTATGCTGGCCTCAAAATTTGTTGTTAAAAATCCTCAGTGTGCTATACAAGGCACAACGAGGTCTAACATTTTGTCAAGCCAAAACTTAAACATAAGTTTCCTTCTTTCAGTTTTTATGATAGTCTAAAACCAGTAGTACAAAATTTACATGTATCAAGACATACAATTAAAGTAATTGTATTTTTTATTGCCACCACCCATGAGTTAGAAACCAATTAGGTAATCTAATTTTTCTCTTGCTTATAATCCCTCACTGTCAGGCCATCATTCCTGAAAATTCTTTTCAAAATTTGTTCATCAATGATGCCAATAGACTGTTGACTTGATGTTACACTTCACAGCCTCACACAAACCATCCAAAAAGAGAAAATTAACATCAATCAGAATCGAAAATGAAGAAATTGAAACAAACTCTTGAAATAAAAATCTCCAAAAAAGGAGAATTGAGCTCTTCTAACAGAAAGAAAGAAAAACACCAACTGGAGTAAGAAATCGAACCTGAACAAGTCTCATACTTTGTTGAATTTGTATAAATTTCTGACTCCGTCACATGAAACTTCACATTGAATTTCAACAGTTAGAGTTAGCAAAAAAAAAAAACAAACAATATGGGAAAGCTACATATAGAGAATTACCTGTGGTGGAAAGTGTGGTGGGAAGCTCAATCCCGATCCATACGAGAAAACATCATCATCAACATCGTCGATCGAAGCTGGGATGCCGTCGGAAGCCGGCAAGGGTTCCGGTTTCGTCATGGTCAATTTCGAATCTTCTCCGTCGATTGGAGCCGGAAAGCTGTCGGAATCAGGCCACGTAAGTGCGGTGGGTTCCATCGGTGTAGCAGGAAGATAAAGGGGATGGCGAAAAGTGGTCGGATCCGCCATTTTTGGTCTCTGACGGCGAGGTGGGTTGAAGACAAAGAGGGATTAGGGTTTTTGAGATTGAGTATATGAAGGAGGTGGTTGGATTGAATTTAAGGTGGTTGTTGGGTTTGGCCGTTTGGGTGCAATTAATCTGGAGGGAGTAATTAGATTAATTGGATTGGGTTTGGTGTTAATTGGGTTTAGTTGTATATGACACACAAATTTAAGTTCGGAAATGAATGGTATTTTAGTAAATAAATGAGTATAATATGAATATTAAAATAGTTAAGGTACTTTTTTGATATTTTTGGAACGTGTCTAGTTTTGTGGGACGTCCATAAAAGGAATACGTGTCTAATTCCTCGGGACGGAGGGAGTATAAGTTAGTTCATAGTCTAGTGCTATAGAAATGAGAAATAAAACTAAAATGCTACTTGTAGGAGTAAACGGTGAAACACGCTTCTTTACCGGAAACTGAGGTTTTGATACGAAAATGCGACTCTAGCTTCAGCGTTGGATTAGGTTTTCCCTATATATAACGAACACCTCTCTTTCACTGAAAACCCTAGTCGCCCTCTCAGAAAACTCGTTCGGCAAAAATGGTGCAGAGGCTCACTTATCGCAAGCGTCACAGCTATGCTACTAAGTCCAACCAGCATAGAATTGTCAAAACTCCAGGTAATTATCGATTATACCCACTTCGATTGCGCCTTTTTTATAGCTAGATCTGGTTTTGATATTGTTCTTTTTGATTTGCTTCATCAGGTGGAAAGCTTGTTTACCAGACCACCAAGAAGAGAGCCAGCGGACCTAAGTGTCCCGTTACTGGCAAAAGGATTCAAGGGGTAATTTGTTTTTGGTACCTTTTTAGCTGATTTAAGATTACTGGCATCTGATGGAATTTAGTATGATGTTCAATGTTGTGCTCTCTTGATGATTGATTTGTTTTTTTGAGCTGAATTGACTGTTAAAGTTGGGATCTTTTTTGTTTTTATAGCTGGTTCTGTTTGGTGAAATGTTGCTTTGAAGGATTAGAGATTATTGAATTTAGGCTGTTTTCTAATTCGCAGACAATTCGTGATGAAAATCAGTTTGATGTTCGATGTTGTGCTCTCTTGAAGTTTGATTTAGGTTTTGTGGAGCTGAATTGAGTCTTATGGTTGGGATCTTTTTCTGTTTTCAAAGCTGATTCTGTTTGGTGAAATGTTGGTGTAAAGCAGTAGAGATTATTGAATTTAGGATGTTTCCTGAATCATAGAAGGTTCCGATTGATGTGCTTGTGAATGTGTCACGTGGTTTTCGATGGGGCTGATGGACTGAACAATTTTCTATGTGATCACTGAAATGTTGATCGGAACATTTTAATCTGATAGTGGACGTTGTTCTAGTATAGGAGATATATACATATTGTTACAGTTTCATTTCAATCTTTTTGATGGGGTTTTGTTTATTCTCGGAACAATCCCGTTTGATAATTGCCCTACATAGTAGTTTGGGGATCTTTGGCATATATACATTGCTGTGAGATCATAGTATAGTATTGATAAGCTGATTATCAATGCATATTTAAATTTTTGTTCTGCTCATCACAACAAAACACTGGTCTCTGTGCTTGTAGGTGAATTGTCAATTTAATTTTGACTGTGCTTATAGTCCTGGTGATTTTATTTGTGTGCGCATTTGATGGCCTTATGTGGGATGACTAACTCGTGGGATATTATCTTTTTTGGAAAATTACTGAAGTGGTTATTTGGGACATGTCTGTAGGGCAATGTAGTATGTGCTCATTTCATAGGCCGATCCTCTGTTTCCGTCTGTTTGATGCAGTTTTGTTAATAGTTGTTAGATTAGTCCTGCTTGGAAAGTGCGCAGATTGTAGATGTCTGGGGTCCTTTGGATGTAGATAAACAGATGGCTTATAGTTTATGGTAGTGTTTGTCTGGGCCATTTAGCTATGTAGATGAACATATAGCTGATAGTTTATGGTAGTGTTTGGTATCGGACCCGAGAGAGGCAGCTTATCTTTTAAAATGTATTGTATGTAACTTGAAAAGAGTAACCTGCTTCCTTGCATTAGCTGCTGCGTACTTCATTGAAAAGTCTCTGCTAAGTTAATTAAACAATCAAGATTTGCAAAAACTATGTTACAGGAATTGGAAATTTTAATCTTATTGTAGCTCTACTTTCTTGAATACTTATTAGGAGTCTTCATGCTATTTTGAAGCTAATCATTGTTAACTGTCCATAATATGACATAAATTTCTGTAGTGATTTTCATGTGTGTTGCTTTTCATGCAGATTCCTCATTTGAGACCCACTGAATACAAAAGATCCAGATTGCCTAGAAACCGCAGGACTGTGAACCGTCCTTACGGTGGTGTTTTGTCCGGTGGTGCTGTCAGAGAGAGGTTAGTTATTCTAGTTTTGAGTCCATATGCTACCCACCCCTGTGTTTGCTGTTGTTTCTTTCATGCGATTAATCTAACGATCTGACTTTTCATCCTTTTACCAGGATTATCCGTGCTTTCTTGGTTGAAGAGCAAAAGATTGTGAAGAAGGTCTTGAAGATCCAGAAGGCCAAAGAAAAGCAAGCTGGCAAGAGCTAAACTTGTTTGAGTTCTGAAGGCACATTTTCGATTACATTATGCTACTCAATTTTGCTATGATGATGATAGAGACATGGAATTCTGTTAAGATACCTTATGTTTTATTGAATTAGCTTGACGTTCATCTTGTGTCTATTTGTCGACTAAATATTCTGATGGTTGGATATTATTTTACTCTGTCAAAACTTTGCTCTCTTCCCTTGCCTCTCCCTGCTTGTTCATGCAATTGATTGGATTCTGTGAGCCACTATTTTCTTTCTCTGCCTTCACTGTCTGGTACAACCTAAGAATGGTAGTGAGCTGCCCGTTCGGTTCCATCTGCTATCGTGAAGCAACATTTCTTACTACTATTAAGCCTTGTTTTGTTAAGAAGTAGTATGTCAGATGTATTGAAAATATCATTTGGTCTCCTGTTTTAATTATGCGACCTGCCATCTGCATTCATCCTTCACTTAGTCCTATTATCTGAGTGAGATTTGCCCTTAGTAATTTCAATCTGTCTCCTATTGTTTTCGTTTCGTGTCCTGCCCTTCCCAATAATCTTAGTGGGATTTACCAGGGCAAATTTCACACATGGTACTCATCAATTTTAACTGGTACTCATCTATTTTAATTGTATCACATAGGATAACTCAACTTTATTTTTATCATGAACGAGTACTAGACTATTAATTTTATCTCACATAATGAAAATTAGAAAATCTGAGTAACAAGTTACAAAACAGCAAAAAAACTTCCCAAAAGGGAACACTAAGACCCTCACTATCAGTCTATCATAACCTTTAATACGGGACATACTCCAGTATGTCTTTGTTGCCTTATGTGTTATTGAATGGAGTACATGTTCTGTGCATCTAGATTTGGAAGACAATAAAATACCAGAGCCATATATGTATGCATATAGTCTAGTAGAACAAGTCATACTCAATGTTCTTATGCACATCATCTTACATAATCAAGAAACAAAGCTAGCAAGCTACAGAATCAAAGCAGAACGAAAAGTAAAACTGCTTTTAGAACGTACACTTTTGGTTGCAAAATTCAGGAAAATTCATAAGCGAAAGACAAGCGGGGGACGAGAAAATTTTGTAATTTGGCCCCTGCATCAGATAATAACCAATACCGATTCATTGAAGAAACAAGCGTACAACCGTAAGACATTTCTGAATTAGTAGCAAACAAACAGCAAGCATATCTGTACACAGAGAGATTGAGTGCTTCAGTTCTTGAACACACAGTACAGTAAGATATCAAAGTAATAATGTCTATGCTTGATGCTTCTTCAATTGCTTACAAATCTAGCATACCTGACTATAAGCAAGCAATCAGTGAGAGCTAAAACTGATACTATATCTAATTTACGAAAGAAACATTGCTGGAGAGTGAGCAACTTCATTGCAACTTCAGGTGACGAAGGCCTAATTTACGAAAGAGAACCATTGCCTTGGCTACTGAGATGGTTTCAACCAGTGTGTGAGGTGGTAAGTGATGTAAATCGATGTACATCTCCATTTCATCCTCTGTCAGCGTGACGTTGTCAAGGTTGATGCATCCACTTTTGGCCAACAATATTGTGACATTAAATTTCTCAGCAACTTCCCATTCTTCTGTCCGTTCTCTTTCTTGAAAGTACCACTTGTTCTTCAGCATTTGAATAAGATGAGCTCTCAATACCAGTCCGTGTAGATTGCTTGTAGATTAAAGCATTGTTACATGGCCTCGATCAAACTTGACTGGGAACGTCAGATCGAATGAATAGAGGTGGAAAAGGACTCCTTAGTTATCTGGAAGCTTATAAATGAGGTACATATTGAGTCGGGCCTTGGACCTGCACCTTCAAGTGGATTCCTATGATTGGAAGTATGACAGCATACATTCTTTAGCAAAGAAATTCTGTTCCATGTTCGGTGATGATGAGTTCTTGGACCATCCACAGACAAATTTTCATGCACTTTGGACTTCCGATGTAGCCTAAGGCCATTTCCTCTGAGTCACCAAAACAAGGAGAACAAAAAGGAAAGAAAAGTAAGTAAAGTACTGATGAGTTTTCTTCTTTTTCAGTGTCTTCACTTACAATAGTTTCGTGATAGTCCTAACGTATCAAGCCCCCGTATTACCAGTGTGAGATTTACCTTGGATCCAACATCTTGTGATTTGAAAACGAGAAAAGTAAAAAGTTTGTCAAGAGTGGGATTTGAACCCACGCCCTTTCGGACCAGTACCTGAAACTGGCGCCTTAGACCGCTCGGCCATCTTGACTTCATGTCTCTAAATCTAACGCTGAGTTATATATATATATATATATAATATTGTATTTAACACTCTTTTCTAAGCATTTGACATTTTTTTTTTATTACATTAAACTTCAATTCGTTTTCCATTCAATTCAAGTTTGAAAACTGAAATGAAATCAAACAAAATAGTAAGAATCGAGATATACATGTCGAGTTTCCGACAAAGGAACAAATATCTCATTTTAGTATGATGATGTATGGAAATGGTCTCAAGTACTATTGCCCCTGTTCAAAGCGTTCAAAGCCTTATATAGGTCTTGATCCTCTAAAGAAAGGTAGGAGTTGATTTGTAATTAAGCATGGTTGTTTGCATGAGATGTTCTCTTGATAAGTTTCAAGAGATTATGTTAAAAATATATATCTTGTTTCCGTTTCTAAGCGACGTTACTTCTCTATGTGTGCTTCTAGATGGGGGGGGGGGGGGGGGGGGTTCGCCACCCAAAAATTTGGAAAAAAAATTATAGGTAATATTTTTGAAAAATTTAGGATTTCGTCCCTGGACCCTCGAAAAAGCCTCATATATGTAATTTCGCCTCCCAATGTTCAAATTCTGCGTCCGTCCCTGCTTCTAGAGATGCTTGATCATATGATGTGTTGTGCTTGGGTGGGTGCGTGTAAATGTTATAATGGGTTGATCCGCAGGTATGGGTGCAAGGTTTAAGTGAATGATCCCCGTGCATAAATGGACCGGTAATTGTACCCGAGAATGTAATTGAAAGAAAATTCAGTCAAGATTACAATGTTTAGATTACATTTGTATTTGTTGACAAAAAAATATTATCAAGATTATATTTTGAAGTTCCATATACTTGTGTAATATTGTCAAGATTATAATGTTTTATTAGAACCATCTATTTCAAATTATTCGTGATGTGTAATCGAATTTAACTTAAAACTTCATATGTTTTAATGCATTTTTTGGAGAGTTCTATGCAAAAATCTTGACAAATAAAGGTGTTGCTTACTTCTTACTGCGTTTTTTGGAAGTTGCAATTCGAATTATTACGATTTTATGCTATAATTATAAAACACGGAGCGGCAAACTTCTAAAATTTCAAGTTTTGGCAAAACCCATTCTCCCAACCAAACGAAAACCTAATTCCGACTTTCGCTACCAAACGTGAGTTTTCGTCCGAAAACACCTAAAAAACCCCCTTTATTTTTCGGCATCAAAACCTAGAAATTTGCTACAGGAAATTAAAACCCCCTCTTTTTAACCAAATGGTACCTTAATATTTGTATAGGTAAAGACAAAACAAATGAACAATAATAAAACACATATTTATAAAAATAGATAAAAGTCCAAAACATCGTATGTAGAAACTGGGACATACATACATACATACATACATATAGTTTGGGTAGATTTATAGCATCTAAAAGTTCAGATTATCACCTAAACATGTCTATAACTTACACTATTGATCTAGAAATTTCTGATTGAAGATAAATTTTTAGTATTTTCGCATAATGTACTACTACAAAAAAAGGGATCACATCAATCGAATGATTTGAATAATAGCTTAATATTTATGATTTAAAAAACATCCAATCTTACACATTTTTGTTGAACTTGAATTGATATGAAACTTTCTTTACATATGATATTAATAACCTATTTCGAAACTTGTACTAATGAAAGTTTCCATCATTTGTTGCAAATTCAGTGGGGCGGCGAATGTATTCATACAAACTTACCGTCTATATACGGTTTTTTTTACTATCTGATCATTCTATTAGATTGTTTTAAATAAATGACCATAATATTCCTCACCGAAACTCGTCTGAATATAAACTAGTAAGCATAATAATCTCAAATTGCACATAAATTATTACGTAAACATAGAAAAATACGAAAATGCATGCATTGACAAATCAACTATATTCACACACAAGAAACTATACACATATTTACCATAATAAATTAAAATAGCCTCTTAAGCCCATACACAAGGGGAAAGCTAACGAATAATATAATCATGTTGGAACCTGTCGGATCAAGTACAACTAGTGTTGGGTAATTTGCAGGACCATAAATAGATCAAGTAAAATCATTCATGACAACATTGATGTTCATGTATAATAAAGCACATTAACCATTGTATTAATTTAACATAATGAAATCCAATGAGAGCAACAAAGGTACTAAAACTCCAATATCCAAGTATACTTGTGGGAAAAAACTGTTGGATATAACAATATTCAAGTATAAATACTTGTCTAATGATCAACTACTCTTTTGGGAACCAGAGAGAACTCTCATTTGTTGCACTCTCCACAGTATCACTCGCATGGAAAATATTTTTGCCAATGTCAATGGCATTATAATCTCCAGGAATATTCTTCTGGGGCGGAAGAGATACAACATGATTAGTTGCTTCGATCATCTGTGCAGCTGCAATATCAACCACATTGCTACCCTCCCAGACACTGACCACGACAGGTCTGAAGTGAGATGTTCCACTAGCCCCACTAAAGAAGGCTCAGTACTCAAATGAGCATAGTGCTTCTCAGCCAAATGACGGACAACTGTAGTCATCTTCAAGCATTTTAGAGTGAAGCCCTTTTTCTCAAATCTTGAAATGATCTCACCAACTAGCCCTCTCTGGACACTTTCTGGCCTAATCAAAACTAAAGTCAGCTCCTTCTGCTGCAATAAGTTTTGGTGCTTAGGCCAGTCATCAGAAAATACATACATATAGTCACAACATTTTTTGCGAATCTCTAGAGATAGAAACTAATCGTAAACAAAAACTTTAAGCTCATGTTTTGCCTAATATTAAGGAAAAACTTTACTAAGTGCACTTGTAAATTGGTGAAACAAAT
This sequence comes from Plantago major, assembly GCA_026545765.1. NCBI lineage: Eukaryota > Viridiplantae > Streptophyta > Magnoliopsida > Lamiales > Plantaginaceae > Plantago > Plantago major. Next base: position 107,399,850 of record CM048840.1, read on the forward strand.
TTTTTTTAGGTTTAATACTTTGTTTTTAAGAAATCTGATAACATAAAACAACATATGGATAGAAATTAATCAATGTGGCCCGCCTATGCGTCTTTAGTTTTAACATATGCTAAGAAAGACAATGAGCGCACATATCCCCATGCACATAAAACACATGTATGTTATGTTCACTACTATATAGATCGATTTTATAAATGAATTTTCCAATATTATAGGTTATATGATCACTAATCCTGTCACGCCCCAAAACCAATTCACTTTGGCGCGACCGACCGTCTATCGTGAGATGGGCTCACGCCAAGACGAAGCTTACTTTAAACCCTCAAAGTACATCAATATCTCAGAGTGGTACAACAGAGCGTCTAAAACCCGTACAAGGTAATTACAACAATAACAAATCCTCAAAATACAACAATGCTCCCAATACACAAGTCATCCTATACAATACTAAGCTCAAGTTTACAGCTACTAAACAACCTTCAAAACTCGATCACATGTCCACCCTGCTCGACTCCAAGGTACCATCAACCAATATCACTTCTCTAAACATCTGAAAGGGGTGGGTAAGGGGCTGTTGGTGGGTGTACAGACGAGCATGTAATTGGGGACATGGACGGTTGCAGGCCGAGATTAGAGGCGCACGATGAGATGTGAGTGACTATTGAGTTTTGAGAGGTTGTGAAGGCGTGAGTGTCAATGAGTCAGGCAACTAAGGAGATGATGTTTTGAGAATTCTAATGACTAATTGCTTGGTCAATTGAATAGGGTTTGAGAGTTGGGCTTCCGAAAATTGGGCTTAGGAATCTGATTCACTTATTTGAAGTCCGTCTCGAAATATCGATCCATAAAATAATGACTTATAAAATCCCGTAAAGCAACTCAAGTCCAATAAATTCTGTCCCCAAATTCAATTCAATTGGACGATCAAAAAAATAAATTTTGGGATTTTACAAATCCATATGGCCATCAACTAGATTGAAATTAGTTGAAGTTCCACAAGTCTAAAAATGCAACACAACAAGTATCAAAATTGATGGCATTCAAAGTTTGATAAAACTTGATACGTAGTAAATAAATCAGTATTGAAATGTGTTGAACAGTCAACCGAGAATAGCGATGGATAAAATTATGTACCTATTTTCCTGTTTTCTTGTAGTTTATATAAAAATCTACTAAAATAAAATAAGACATGTGATGGAAATCAATGTGGCTCGCCTATGCGTCTTTTGTATTAACAGATGCGAAAACAATTAATGTGCGCACGCACGCATATATGCATCCCTATGCACGTACAACAACATTCCATTATGTTCACTACTATTAGATCAATTTTTATAAATGAATTTTTCAATAATACACATTAGTTAACCGTGTTTATGGACACTAATATCCATGTCTATCAACTAGATTGAAATTATTCATAGCCGTCTAATTCTGAACAACTATATCCACAAATCTAAAAGTGCAACACAACATAAAAAATTTCGATAAAACCTGACACATAGTAAATAAATTAGTAAACATTTGCATAACCAAGAAAGCGGTCCAAGGTGTAAAAAGAAAACAAAGAAAAGAGTAGTAATTATCAAGAGTCGAACCTTTTCTTCCTCTTGTGCCTGGACGAGTCGAAGATAGTCTCCATGCAACTCGTACTCTTCCTCCTCCTTGTCCACCTCCTCCTCTTCAGGAATCCTTCTCAGAGGACCAAGTTCAGACTTGGGGTAATTATAGGAATCCTTACGCCTGGCTTCTTCCTCGTCTCTTATTATCTTGATGATCATGAGGCGAATACATGTCTGACATGTACTTAGTAGACCTGCTCTTCTTTTCATCTCTTCTTCATTTAGTGCCGCCTCCTCAGCCTCCTTTAGCAGCTGCCGACGTCTGATGGACACCATTGTCTTCGCAAATGATATAATTAACAACCAACAACAAATATAATAAGAGCGCGATGTCAATTGATTTTCTAATTGTTGTCTCTTGTTTTCCTTCTTTATATATACACAACATATTATATGGTGTAGCACAAGTATGATTTTTGAAGTTTTAATACAAAGGTGATTCTGTAAATTATTTTCAGTCAAATGTAATGTAATAAACTGTACCTTTTTGGGCTTATACATAAAAGTTGCTAAAACACATTAAAATGATTCTTGAAATGTAAATACCAAAGGGGATTCTGCTATTTAATATAAGTAAAATGTTATCAAAATTGTTCTTTTTAGGCCTTATAGATGTAAATTTACTAAAAGACATTGTTAGATTTTCCGACCATATGGCGCTAATTTTATGTTCAATCATCAATGCCTACATGACGCAGGTGCACCCCTGACCAACCCAATCATGCGTGGCCATCAGTCCATCAATGGCCTTTCGACGTGGTAAGCAAAACCAATAAGTTAGTCTGAGATTTCTCAAATTTATTAATCATTAAGTAAGTGTGCTTGGTTTTAAAAACTTTTGTCACTCAAGCACATGTGCAATGCCTTCCTAAGCAAGTAAAATGTCTTTGTATTCGATCATAACATCCAACAATATTAACTTTCAAGTGCAAGTCAATAAATCTGGAAATAAGCCATTTTCGTTAATCGATTATGCTAGATTGACAAATTTTTTATGAATCTTACTAGATTGTGATGATTAATTCGTCTTGTAAATATTAATTCATTCGCTCGCAATTCTCTTCCATATTTTGGGTCCACATCAGCTCTTTTTGTTTTTTACGTCTATGTATATGACCTAAAATAAAGCGTATTAACTGAAGTATTAACCGTAAAAGATCAGCTAGAAATAGTAAATTAAGCAAGTATGAAGACATGAGCTCTTCCAAAAACCTACTCTTAAAAAAAGAGCTAGATGACCTAAAATAGAGCACATTACAAAGACTTGTTGCAAACATAGAATAGCATCAACAGATGGCTAGACATCCAAGTCTCAAATGTGTTGTAATCCTTCATGGTAGAATTCTTGCTTCTATATACACTTGTCGATTACTTCAATGCCAGGTAAGTCTACATATGGTGTAAGAAGTAAATTTAACATATTTAGTTCAACTTCTAAACCTTCCAAATGCACTTCATATGCTTTTCCAATAGTCTCTTTTCTTAAGCTCCAATTCTCTTCCTTGCGCTTCACTATTTCCTTCTTGTATTTCTTTCCTTTTTGATTCATTTATGGCATAGTTCAAACAAAACTTGGGGAATTCGTTAATTTGTGAATATAGGTAAAGAGTAGAAGAGTAAGAAAGAGTGTTAAGTGAACGGTAAGATGATATCGACAACCACGTAAGACACCACGCCAACATCAATTATTCATACATAACACTTAATGAAAGAAGTATCCATAAATTAGAATTATAGAGTTCAAAGGGAACACACTCCCTCAAAAATCGAAATTGCTCCGAAAATTCATTAAAAGTACAAAAGGCACTTCAAATCTTCCACTGGTCTGTAAGAATTTTATACATTCTTCTTCCCATATCCCCCTTTTGGTGAAGAAAGCACCTTCTGAAATACAACTTCCAACTTCTTAATTAGCTCCTTGACCTCTTTATTCTTGGTATTAATCTGTTTCTTGACCACTACAAGTTGTTCTTCAACTGCAGTCCGGGGGAGCTGACATGTGTCTGAAACGCAACTGACAATTTGTTGTTCACAGATTAGTCCTTCCTGGATACCATCTGGGTTGTACAGAACTAAAGCTTTGTCATTTCGCTGCAATAAGTTTTGGTGCTAAGGTTAGTGAATAATCATTCACTATATCTCATCAAGGACTATATTTAATCACAACATCTTCTAGGGATACAATATTAACACACAAACTAGCAAGAAAAGGAAAACCTTGATCTCATGTTTTGCCTAATCAACAAAGTTTACCAAGTCCACCTGAAATCAATCAAGCAATAAATTGATCTGACTTTTTCTACATTGTTTCAATAGAAATTCAATAACCTAAAACAAAACCTGTGATCAAAATCAATGTTCCTCGCCTCGACACGTGTTCAATTTAAACAAAGAAATTGAGCGCGCACACACAAGTACGTGTATATCCCTCCCCATGCACATAATTTCCATTTTTTCATGTAAGAACTTTTAGAGCCTATTGAAAATACAATCATGTTCACTGATATTAGATCGATTTTTCTAAACAAGTTACAATTATATGATAATTATTTCTCAAGTTTATCCATAAGATTGTAATTAGCCAAACAAATCACCCTTCATCTTATATTTTCCATATACACAATCAATTAACCCTATGCATAAACATAAAACTCCAAACCAATAAGAATAAAAAAGTAGGATTGATGATGAAATTCAATAAAAAACGATATGTTTCACATAACCAGGAAAACATTCATATTTCAATTGCAAAAAGCTTGTTGAACCTTTTCTTTCTTTTGTGCTTGGATGAATCGAAGACGGTCTTTGTTGAATTCACCTTTTTCCTGCTTTCTCTTGCGTATCGTTCTTAGAGGACGGAGATTCGACTTGGAGTGATGATTGGCTTCCTTGCGCCTGTCTTCTTCCTTCTCCCTGATCATCCTGGTTAGGCGAATACATGCTTCAGATGGACACAATCTTAATAGACCTGTTTGTCTACTCTCCATGGGGTTGTGCATCATCTCTTCTTCTTTTCGTGTTGCCGCCTCAGCTTTCTGTTTTAGCCTGAGGCGTCTGATGGACACCATTTTCTTGAGCAACTGATAAATTAACAACAAACAACCAATATATGAAAATAAGTCAATTGATTTACCAATGGTGTCTATTTTGCTCTATATATATACAGAGTAGTGTGACTCATTCACAATGTATGTAGATTATATGTTATAGCAATTCTAACTGGGATTGAGAATGATGCAATGGTGCTGACACATTCTGCTATATTTTCAGTCAAATGTTATAAAATCAAATGTTCCTTTTTTGGGCTTATACATAAAAAGTTACTAGTAAAAGGCATTAAGAATAATTGTTGAAAAGCCAAATACAAAGCATATTCTGCTATTTAATATCAGTCAAATATTATTGAAATCTAATGTACTTTTCAGGTTTTATATATAAATGTTACTAAAAGAAATTGTTAGATTTTATGACTATATATACACAAGTTACTAAAAGTCATTGTGGAAGTTGTGTCGATTTGACATCGATCAACAAACGAAATCGGGGGCTCGTTTGCAGGAGAGGTTCGATAGTCCTTTGTCTGTGGGGTGGATTATAAGGAGTGCAAACAAAGTACTACATCGCTGACATATGGGAATATGGGTATATAAGTAGATGAATTATCTACTTGTTATGAGGCATTCTGGGGAGAACCCAAGAGAAAAATCACTTCGGACTTGGCCCGAGTGAATTGACAATATCATACCAATCTGATTGAGATAGTGAGGAACCATGATACCCAACAACTGGCATCGTATGTGTGATCATAGCCAGGTTTCCTCATAGAGGTGGGGTTGAAGATGCAAGCCAATAGTCCAAGGTGAACGACGAGAGTCCATGGTTGTCAAGAAATTTGGACTAAAGATACTCGTTTAAAGGGAGGCTTGGTGATTCTTCGATTTCAAGTAAAAAGCGGTGAACTCGGGTAGCCTTGTAACAAGTAAAGGATGTCCAAGTCATTGTCTTGTTTGGGAAACTTTGATAGTTTTTTGTCTGAGCTCATAAGCCCTTGTGCTCATGCATTCAACATTAAAGAGGTAAGATGAGTTCAATGGTTATTTTTCTTGGGGGAGGGGATGATTTTGAAGAGTGCAAACAAAGCCCCACATTGCTAATATAAGGAAATTAAGTAATTAAGATGCAGATATGAGCCCCTTTGGAGATAATCGAAGAGTAAAACCACTCGAGCCTGGCCCATTGTAGATGATTTCATACCAAGAAATGAGGTAGTGCTGACCCATGCTTCCCAAAACTTCCAGATCTTTTTTACTCATTCGTGACTACACAATTGCTTTATTATTACTTAGTGTCTGATTATTACATGATGTGACTATGCCCCCATTAAACACAAAAATAAAGTATACTTATTGAGACAATTAGTATAATATCCCATATGGGCATTATAAACAAAAGAATTTTGTCTAGATAACCAAGAAAACACATTTTATCATCTCAAACAAAACATAGAATAATAAGCAGAAAGAAATACAAAAGGATAAAAGGAAGAACCCTAATTTGAGCCTATGCTCTCAACACTAGCACTCTTTTTAAAATGGACCTTTTCCTCAAGGTCTGTCCTTCGAAGGACAAAGCTTGTACCTCGGTCCTCTTTCCCATCATTGCGTGGTGTAATATCCACTCGCCATTGTGGTTGGTCAACCCCTACTATTGGTCTCTTCGTAAAATGAGGAAATCCGGGGGTAAAGCTCGTGCACCAAGGGCACGGGAGTTCGTTATCTGGCCTTGAGTTGCTTGTCATTTTGCGTTGGGGGTCATGCACAATAGTTTGGTCCTCATTCGCAATTGTTTCGTTCGTCCTCTACACACATACATATCAAGTATATATGTTATATATAGCAAATAATAAAGCTCATGCTATTGAAACACACATTTTGCATCTAACTCATGTTAATATATATGTTTTGTACAGATAAAACATACCACATAAGAATGTCACCTCTACATGATTCTATTGGAAGAATAGGCCTCTCTTGTCACCATAGCCTATTGTGACTTGTGAGGCTAATTTCCTCACTTTTTGGTCTGAACTGAGAATTTGTATATGTATAACCTATTGTCATGAATAATTTCCTCAATACCCATTTTTTTGTAGTACAATAAAGAGTCCTACAAGTGGTTTTCCTCTCAGGATAAACTATTTCACTAACACCACACATAAATAAACACAAAAGTCATAATAAACAACCATAGATATAACAATCAATGTGTGTGAAATGGATTTTGATACACTAACCTTGTATAATCAGCGAACAATACATATTGTTTCACGATTTCACTCTAGTAACTATATTGATATTTTTCACGATTTCGGTCTAATTGACAACATATTAGATCTTCCATTGATCGATCACATGACATAATTTAATCCAACTTGTTAATCAAACTGATTAAACCCTAACTAACCCTAGTACGTACTTTTTAATTCGAAATTCAAAGGCTATACAAAACCCACTTTAAATGCAAAAGCCAAAACTAATAAGCAAACCTTCTTTTTGGAAACAACAAAATTTTATTAATAGCTTTGATACTTTGGTACATCGAGCATCAGGGATGCTCTTCAAACGACCACCAATACAAGGATTTAAAATCTGGATTTCAAAGAAGCAATCCATACCAAAATTCAAAACATCACAACATAAAAAATAGTACAACCAAGACCATTCTCCTTTACTGTTGTTTGCTACCTAAAGTTGTTTGTGCATATACTTGCTCATAATCCTAAAATAAGAAAATCAATTTAATTAAATCAATGAGTATCTCAAACAAGAATCCAAGAAAACAACTTTCTATAATCTCAACAATACATATATTGAACATAAGAAAATTACAATAAGATAAAAGACTTTGACTGACCTTTTGGTCGTCATCGCTGGCCAACTTTAAGATGTGTAGATAGTTCTCATGGCTCCAGAAATCATTGATTGATGCCATTTTCTCTTTGTAGCTAATTGGTGTAAGTAACTATCATCATCTCTGCTTTTTTGGTTAAGTACATGTATAATTAGATTTAGGTACATTCAATAAGATTCTTGAAATGGTGATGGTAAAGAGGATTCTCACATTTAATTTTGGACAATGGTTTATTTTGAAAATAATTAATGGACTCTCAGTTTTTTTAATTTACACATTTTGATTTGTTGTTTGTTACCGAATTGGGACATGGTTTAGTTTGTTTTTGAAAATATTAATTTTCTTTCCATGTTTAATCCTGATGAAACTTACTTATAGTTTCTTTTTGGTTTTGGAGATGTTTTTCTCGATTGCGTTTGTAAAATAAATGTCATTACGCCCCTGAGACGGTCACGAATAGGGACATATATAGCTCGAAACGGCCCATGGCACCAGTTTCTATTGAGAATCTCTTAGGAACTACTTAATGTGAACTACCCAAGTAAGTTCGATAGCTTTTGCCAAAATCTGCCGGTCTCACTTGATGGACTAAAATTATCACACTCATTTGTAATGGGATGCTTAAAATGAAAATTCGTAATGTCGATGGGACGGGTTATATGCGTATATATGTCAGTCCCATCGAAGTCACATAAAAATACTTGTTCATTGGGTTCCCCCCTCAAATTCTGAATGCAATTTGGCTACAATTACCAACTGCATTTATGATATGTATGCTCTCATCCGCCAACTATTTCAACTAATTGGCACAAGGCCAAACACTTCAATACCATTGTCTATGTCATTCTTCCTTGATGCATTTATAAATAACACTCTCGAAAACAATATCCCAAAAATATCCATACTTCAAAGAAAATATAATGAAGGGATTTGCAGTTGTATTCATGGTAGTTCTCATCGCACTCAAACTAGCAATGGCAGGAGGAGATCAGGGAGTTGTTTCTTGCGACGACGTGCAAACTGCTTTGTCCCCATGCTTCGAGTATCTGACAGGTGGGGTTAATGGACCCTCAGGACAATGCTGCAGTAATGCTTGGAGCCTGATTGGTAATGCTCAGTCGGACAAGGATAGAGAAGCGGTGTGCAATTGCATCAAGTTAGCTGCAGCTAGTCTTGGTGTTAAACCAGATGCAGCCAAGAACCTTTCTGGAAAATGTGGCGTTCCGGTTGGCTATAGCATTTCTCCTAACGTGGATTGCAGCAAGTACGTTACTTTAATTTTACCATATATAAGTACTGAATTACTTATTTAGTGTTTATTGGGAAAATAATTGGGAGTAATATAAATGACTAGATTTCACACCTCGTAAAAAGCTAGCTTGAGCTTTTAAATGAGATGGAATTCTATCAGCGCTGATGATTATGATACTGTATTTTGTGCAGGATCATTTAAACAATGACTAATTCGATAACTGAAGGACCGGAATAAATGAATTCAGAGTTTGCTTTGGTTTAGTGTAGCTCTAAATTGTGGATGTATTGATGCTTCCTTTAGATCTATGATTTTGTAATAAACATAACATAGAAGTAAGGTCTGATTCAACTATCTTCAAGTTTCTGCAAGTCCAGGTGGGATAAGGAAACACGTAATTACACTAAACTACTCTCTACCAAGATCACTCGTTAGACAAGGTTAATCACAATTGAGCAACTAACCGTATGAGGCTATCACATGATGACAAAGTCTTACAAGTCTATCGTGGTACCTTTACAATACATTTAATGTCGTGGATAGCATACAACAATTTATTCGACAGTTAAATTATACTTTTTCATTGAATGAAAATTATTGTATGTTACCACGGCAATTAAATTGCGTCTTAGTCCATGGACTTCGAAATACAAATTATTGGCACCTTCTCTTGATCCTAGTTTATTATGGTTCAATCTCGAAACGTTTAGTAACTTTTATATATATATGCAAGGGACATTTGATTTCCAAACATTTGTCACAGATAATTCAAGGAACATTTTTCTTCTAATAACATTTGAAAAATCCAATTCAATGTCTATACTCTATAGGCCTTAAAGGAACATTTTAATTTAATAACAATTTGACCAAAATTAATAACTAAAGAACATAGTCCTCTTTATATCAATATATCAGGAATAATATTCAATGAGTTTTACCAACTTTTATGTATAAGTCCAAAAATGAACATTTGATTTTATAACATATGACTGAAAATAATAATTAGCAATTATCTTTGTATCAACATGTCAAGAATCATACTCAATGTACCAAAATCTACACACAGTATGATTGTCCATGAACCTTGATGTGTGTGTATATATAGAGACTCAATGTACTTGATTTATTAGTTGCTTGAGAAAATGGTGTCCATCAGACGTCGAAGGCTAATAGAGGAGGCCGAGGAGACAACACTTAAAGAAAAGATGGAGCATACCCCCATCGGGGGAAGAAGTTTGCTAAGATGGCGTCCATCAGATGCTTGTAACCGCCTCGTCAAGCTCCTCAGGGACGAGGAAGAAGCCAGGCTGAAAAAGGCCGAAAAAGGTACTTTAACAAAGCCATGAAGCTTTGTGTAATGAAAGCTAAGGAAGAAGAATCCGGTCTTTATTTAAGTCCTAAAGAATGTTTGAAAATTAGTACATACTATTTGGTACACACATCAAGATTGTAATGTGATGTATGATCTTACATACACGTGTTGTACCAATAATCTTACAAGTTATTGATTGATGAACAATTAAATCGGTTTATTTTCTTGGATACATTTCGTTTCTTTTTCTGTTTTGATGATGCTTATCCTTGTTGATGGTTGGATTCTGTGTCTCAAGAATCAACGTGGAAAAGGCCTGATCATTTTGTTCAATTGGTTTCAATCTTATTCATGACATATGGATTATTTATCGCATTCACATGTGATTATTAAACATTTTGTTTGGAAAATCGATCTATTAGCTGTGAGATGTGTTATGTGTAGAGTTGTAGACTCAAAATAAAAAAGTTCTAGCGGTATAAAATTGTTGGACAGAATAATACATAATTCAAAGATATACGAATATATATAAAAGAAAGTAGACCGATTGAAACAAACTGCCTTCCACAACAAGAATCGTGGCTCGTGCTTGCACAGATTCCTTAAAGCAAATACGCCCTCTCACCTATGGTGCTTGAGACATCGAGCGTTTGCCTCCCAGGATACAACGATTATAACTGAAACTTCTAGCCACACAATATATCAAATCGAAGCTCTCACTTTGTAGCTTATGGTTATATATTTAGTTTTCTCAATTAACAAATAATTAAGAAATGGTCTCCATGTAAATGTACCTCACAAGAAATTATTTACTACATTGTTTTATTCACATTTCCAACAAAAAATGTATTCTTTACGTTCCTGTAGGTGTTGGTTTGCATAAGAACAAGAACCTGATGCACCTTCAAACACCGGTCTACTCGATTTCTGGTCCCATTTTATGTAGCAGTGCAGATATCGGATATGCAAAATACGATCAACTTTTGCATGACCTGAAAGTCATATAAGAAACGTAGTGTACTTTTCACTAATGAATTGTATGTTGATGATTTAATTAAAGAAGAGTTCTGCACGCGATCGAGTGAATTTTGATCAAGCATGAAGGTGTTCAAAGTTGCCTAATGGCTCAGAATTTTCAATTAAAGAACTCTTAAATCCATAGTGGAAGTTTGATATATATCTTGTTGTACATTTTGTTGATAGTAGCTTTCTGCTGCAAAAATTGTTGTTTTGCCCGCTTATGAAGCATACATCTAGGATTAATGCCTTGTTATCTCTGATTATCTGCCAAGTTTCTAATTCATTTCCATAAAACAACCTTCTTACCTGGCTCATCCTTTCCCTGAACAGCTTTGCTATGAAATCAAAAATTCTCAGAACTCCATGGCTGCCAGCAGTATGTTCAGGTCATGAAGGATCCTCACGCACCTACATATTAATGAACATGGATAAAAATAGGAGATGGTTGAGCTAAAACAAATTGTCTAATACAATGGCACAAGAAAATGGGAGTCCAGCTAAATCAATGGTTAATTACCAAGAGCACTGATGTGACAATGAAATGTGCGATATAGCATACTTTTAGTGCCTCGTTTTTTGCCTTAGATGCAATGTCTGTATCGTTTTATGGTCAATTACCAACTTTGCGTGTAATCTGTAGGTCATGATCGCGCTTTTGAGGATTCGTACGATTTCAGGCACCAAAACGGCAAAATTGTGCCAAATCGGAAAAAGGAAGTGAATACGCCGGATTGACCTTTGCACGGAGTTCGAGGAGTCAAAACTTGTCATGCGACCAACCGATGCGAAGATAATTGAAGATGCAACAACTTTGTAGAAGACCACTTTTCGAGGAAACGAAGTTACGAAGCCCGAAATTGAAGAACGAAGAAAACAGATTCGAAGCTGGAGGAATCGAAGACTGCGGTCCACAGGGGACCGCAGAGGGCCTCACTGGGCTGTTTCTCCTGGTCTGTCAGGCTAGAGCCCGCCTTCCTAAACCATCCTTATTGAAAAATGGCGGTTTGAGCTTGGAATTTCACCTATAAATAAGACCTCAGGGGTCTCATAATTCTACACAGCTCACAAAGCAGCTCTCCTTAGAGAGAGCCAGTCATCGGGGAAGTGAAACCCCAAAACTGCTGGCCGTCAGGCACCTAGAAGGAGGAAACCCTAGAAGCAGCAGCACGAAGACATCAGAGACTAAACTTCTTCTTCCTTTCTTCTCTAATTTTCAATTTATGTTCTTAGATTACTATGAGTAGCTAACTTTCTTTTGTAAAGGCGAAACGCCGTAACTCTGCTTTTGCTACTTTTTTATATACCGTGATATATTAATGAATTAGTTTTAAAACGTAATTCGTGCTTCTTCTTTATTCATCCAACTCTTTAAGTGGGAAATCCTTACTAACTATGACTTGGTAACGGACTTTATATTATCCTGTGTGATTTGTCTGAAAACGTGACGAGATAGTGTGTTGAGTGACGCAACACATTGTTGGTAAGTGAAGGTGTCTGGATTAACTACGACTTAATCCTTTTGGCATGTTGCTTTGCTACCTATAAACCGCTAGTACGTTGTTTGATTCTAAGTAGTTGGGAGTAGCATAGCAGAGGGAGGTTAGGGAACCTTTACACCTTTCCATCATTGATTTACAACAAAGCAATTTAGGGTTTACTGCGATTTAATTATTTTGTTTGAGATCAAACTGTTTACTTTTCTGCATTTAATTACAAACGTTATTTGCTTGTTCCTATGCTAAGTGTCCGTGAAGAACGACATCTCGAGTCAACTTTCAGCTATAAAATGTGGATTTGAGTACTTTCGACTTATAAATTTAATCTTGATTGTATTTAGGGATTACAGGTTCTACAACGAAAAACGAAATCTCTGAGTGCACATCAAACAGCAGTCCTGGAATCAAACGTCAAGCTATCCAGCTTCAAATTCTGAACTAAAAGCATGGAACTAATTAAAGTGTGAATAAAGACAAAACATTAAAAAAATGCAGAATATATATATATACATATATATATATATATATACATATATATATATATATATATGTATACGTATATATATATATATATGTATACGTATATATATATATATATATGTATACGTATATATATATATATATGTATACGTATATATATATGGTGAATCTTGCCAACAGTGTTATCGTAACATTGCACATAACATATTGTCAAAACACCCAATTGTGTTGTCGTAACACTGCACTTAACATTTTCAACATACACGACCAACACTTCCACTTACAATTAATATCCACCATCAGTTCGCCATGTATATAAGAATACGCCTAAGAATACCTATGTTCTTGTTTAATATTGTCCGTAGGGGGTCAATAAAGTCTTAAGTAGAAACAGTCTAACAAAAAAGACAATTAAAATTTTTTATTTTAGCACTTTGCATTATTTATTAATTTATGTTTATAAAATTGAAAAATATTGAAGTACAATTATTCTAATGTAATTATGCATAAAAAGGTGAATAATTCTACAAATAAAAAATATATTATATATTATATATTATATATTTAGTAACATACGTTCTAAGGCGCTCGCGCTTTCTATATTTTCAAAATTTTAGTGATCTTACGCTCTCGTTCGTACTTTCGCTCCAAGTGATCTAGGTGCTTTCCTTTGCCTTATATTGGTTTTATGATTCAATGAATGAATTTGTGATTTTTGACTTTTCGATTTCAAAAATTCAAAAACAGTATTTTTAAGTGCAGTTATTTTATTAACTTCTAAATACTTTAATAGCTATTATAATATGTTAAATATTAACTTTAAAAAAACTGATGACCAGGTGGTGACCACGACCCATTACATGCCAGTTTTTCAGATTCTGGTCATCAACCGTCATAGCACTTTTTGCACCACGACGGTCACCAACTCCACGACCCACTGCGTGTAGTCTAGAGCTATGTTTGACAAAACTAGCTTATAAGGTGACTAAAACTGTTAAGATGACTAGAGACTGATAATGTTACTGAAAGTTGATAAGGTAGCTGAAATTTGAGACTGATAAGGTAACTTATTTGAATTAACGTATTTGCCAAATTTATTGATAAGTTAGTTTATATTTAATTTAAAGAAGAAAAAAACTTATAAGGTGACTTATTTTTTAATAAGGAACATGAAATTCTAATATACCTTATAAGGTGCTTGAAAAAATAAGGAAACTGTTTACCAAACAACTTTATTTTAGTCAAATCAACGTATTTTGGTCAAATAAGTTGAAATTGACTTATATGGTGTTGGCAAACATCACTAGAAGCATTTTAATTGATTGATGAATTTTTTGGAAAAGTAATGATTTTGTTAAATATGAAGAAATACCATATCCTCCCAATATAAGTGATTGTTTGGCATGCTACTAAAATTGATTAAGTTTTAATCGGGTTTCAACCGTGTGTTGCTTCTGAAGTTTAGTTGGGTTTTGAAAAACTGGGTTTGGAATAGACTTTAAATTTTATAGGTTTTATAGGGTTGTGATATAGGTGTGTAAGAGTGAACTGATATGTGCAAGAAGTTTTAACCTTATTTGATTGGTTTAAGGTTGTTAAAATAAATGTAAAAGTAGAGTGAGAAAGAAATAGAGAAATAAAGTTTAATTGAATTTTGAATAGTCTGTGGATTAAAACCGGATACTATTCAATGCAATTAAAACATCTACCCAAACTCGAAAATGGTATAAACAAGTATTTAGTTCGCACTTAGCCACTACTTCTTCGGTATATGAAACCCGGACCCCGCACTAAATGATTATCATATTCACATCACATATTTGATTGAGAGCTTGAGTTGGCAGTTGGCACCCATTGAGCGCATCAGATTGAGGATACTTGAGTCCTCTCAAAAACTCGACCCATTTACGTACTCAGTCCACTCCAGCCACTTCTGTAAACCCTAACCTTGTGCAACTTTCATAGAAATCAAACAAACGACTTTCCCAGGTAACTAACAATGGCAGCTTCTTCTCTGAATTCAATTCTTTCAATTTATTTATACTGCACCACCATTTTATTCATCCAAATCCAATTAATTTCACTTGTTGATTCATTCATTCTACATACAATACAAATACAATACATGTTTATTCTTAAATGAAATGGGTAATAACTATTATTGCTGCTATTCTTGTTTGCAGATCTGCTACTCCTTCAATTGATTCTTAGTTCGTCGTTGTTGATTCTGCATTTTATTCATCTTTCATAGTACTACATAAATAAATGGTTATGTCAGCTGCTTCTATTCTTTCACTTGCTTGGAGATCTTCTTCTTCTTCCACTAGTAGATATAGCAGCTGTATTTGCTCCCACTTTTTGTCTCGCAACCGATCTGGTGATCATCTGCTCTACTACTTCTCTACCACCACTAAATCACCACCTCCTTCATTTTCTCAAGATTTCTTCATTGAAAAATACCAATTTTCTCCCCAAATTGCTTCCACACTTGCCTCTGCTTCAGCACGAATGAAAAACCCACAGAATCCTGATTTGCTACTTTCTTTCCTCAGAGAGACTGGCTGCTTTTCCCATTCCCATTTAGAGAGAATCGTTAGGCATCACCCCCACTTGCTCTCTGCGTGTGTTGAGACGATTGTTAAGCCAAAGTTCAAGATTATCCAGGATTTCGGTCTCTCTGCCGGTGAGGCTGCTCAGGTAGTCGCACAAAATTTCAATATTCTGAATCATGGAGCTAACAGGACCATCCGCTCGCTGTCTGTGCTGAAGGGCCTGTTGGGATCGAATGATCATGTTATTAAACTTATCAAGAAATATCCAGGCTTGTTTTATGGAGATCCAGAGAAGACTATTGTGCCAAATATTGAATACCTCAAGAGCTGTGGCATTCAGATTGAGCAGATTAATAGCATGCTGTATAGTAAATCTCGTCTCTTCGCTATAACTCCAGAGAATATGAGAAGATGTGTTCGCAAGGCCGATGAGATGGGTGTTCAGAGGACCTCCAGGATGTTCATTCATGCTCTTGATGCTGTTCGTGCGATGCCTGCTCAGACATTGGAGCTCAAACTGAAGAGCTTTCTGGATTTGGGCTTCTCTCAAGCTGACATTTTCAGAGTATTTAAGACTGCACCTAATGTAATTGCTCTATCTATGCGGAAGACAAAGGAGGTAAAAGAGGTGCTGCTTCAGACAGGGAAGTATAACATATCATGTATTGTTGGGTGTCCTACATCACTTACGTACAGTGTTGAAAAGAGGTATAAACCACGACTGGAGGTTTTGAAGTCTTTGGAAGAGAGGAGTATAATTAATCAATGGCCGAGTCTTTCAACACTTGTCACCATGACAGATGAGAGTTTCTTTGAGAAATTTGTCGCTCCTAATATAAATGTAGGCAAAGATTTTATAGCGAAGACTGCTTTCAAGTTGGGATCCTAATATAATTCTTTGTGATCCAACTTCTATCATCTTGTATTTGTATATCAAGTTGCAGTATTTTTGTAAGTACTTCACTGTTATAATTCAGCCAGAATGTTTCTGGATCTTTGCCATACTTTTGATCCATTTGCATGTTGTAGCATGAAGTCTGTTGTGGGTTTCATATCTGTTGACAAACGTGCAGTTCCCTATCTTTTTTCTCCAACAATTCCTTTCAGCTCAAGCTCGGTACATGTGTAGTGTTTGAATAGAATCAAGAGTTTTCTCCTAAATCTTCACAGCAGTAGAGATTCCAAATTTCCAAATTCCAATGTCTCATTTCCCCAGTTGTAGTTCAGGATTAGTTATATAAGAAAAAGTAGCTGTTTCTCATACTGGCATGGCATCTGCATGTCTTCTCAGACACTCTGCACCATCACCATAAAAAAGCAAGTGTGAAGATCACTATTGTCCTAATCATTTGACTCACTTATAGGCTAGCTTGGTCAGGACATACGTACTCGTTGTCAATTAAACTATTTGAGAGCGTTATCAAAGTCGGGTGTACTGATTGTTATTTTTGCCACATTCAATCCGCATTTGGTCTATTTGGTACAGATGAATTATCTGCCCTGCAAAGCTTATTGATTTCATAGGAAATTCAGCTGCTCACTGTCTGTGTTGAAGCACTTGTTGGGATCTAATGACCATGTTATTAAACTCATTAAGAAGTCTCCCAGGTTGTTCATTTACAGAGTATTTAGGAGTGCACCTCTGGTGTTTACTGTATCCACGCAGAAGATAGGTGAGGTAAGAGATGTTCTACTTGAAACTGGGAAGTCCGGTAAGCCGTGTATCATTAAAAACCCGGTTTCACTTATGTACCGCGTTGCAAAGAGGTACAAACCAAGACTGCAAGTGTCGAAAGCTTTGGAACAGATGTGTCTAATTAATGAATGGCCGGCTATTGCAACAATTGGTACCATGACCAATAAGACGTTCTGCCAATTCTTCCATGGCATTGGAATGTATAGTCGCATACTAGTCATTTCGAGATGGGAAATTTTGCTTTTTGTAGTTGTATTGATGACTAACATTACTATTATATGCTAAACTTGTAATTTCTCTATACGTAGAAACGTGAGGCCTCAGGCACCCGGATGGTGAAGAGTCTTCCCTTGTGAGGACCCATCTAAGACACATGATCATAATTCGTAAGGGTCCTGGTTTCTAAAACAGCAGGACCTTCACTCCGATTGAAATCAAACCGGAAATGGTCACTGTGTTGCCAAGTTCTCCAATGAAGCACGGTAGACCCGGTATTGGTGCTACCCACTCCTCAAAGTTCATTCCTGTCAAGTGAGCGCCTGCTACCTCCCATCTGCTCAGCAGTACAACAGGATGTGTTTTCTATTTTGAGATTCTTCTTCTGTTTATCACCTTTGAACTACTTATTAGCCTCGATGTGACTTTATCACAGAAGTAGTGAACTAAAGATTGATACCTAGGCAATAAATGAACGAAGTTCTTCAAGTATTCATGTTCCGCAATATGCAAACTAAAACATTATGCCATCACACACATGATCAATATCTTTGCCCTTATAAACTACACGGGACATTACATTACCAGTTATAGGTCATAAAACTCAATTCACGGCAAAACATGAGCATGAACCAGCACAAGAAAATATGACAGATAGTAAACCAAAAAACTCTATGTTCATGTCTGACTTCAAAAAGGAAACAGAACAGAAACAGCATTCGACTCGCAAGAACAAAACTGAAGTTTTAAATATAAAACCAGATCCCCTAGATAAGAAACTTAAAAGCTGGGATTTCTGTAGAAGCAGCTCAACAACACTCTAATCCACTTCTTCATCCTTGGCACCAGCTTTGCTAGAAACAGCTTAATCTTCATCCTCTTCTTCATCACCACCACCACCAGATTTCTTGGCAGCGGCTTTCTGGTTCTTTCGCTTGACTCTTCCAGCACGACCACCTCCGAAGGGGCTAGTTAGTGAGAAGTCAACATGTTTCTGAGAGTCGAGTCTCACCATGAAGGATGGCACATTCACAACCTGTCTTCCAACCCTGATAGCAAAGAAGACACCATCATTTCAAGAATAACTTGGAGTAACATTATGAACTGGATACTAAAAAAAAAGAAAGCAAACCCACAGAAAAGACTCGAAACAGAAAATATTCAGTTTTATATTGGAGAATTGGAAGAATGACATTAAGTTTTATCATCACATCCATCTATCAACATGACCATTGCATATTAACTCCAAGTACCAACAATAAAACAATTGAATTTGAACTTGGAAGAGATTGAAAAGTACATCAAGGCATAATAGCAGATAGTTTGGGCAGCACATTATCCGTATAATATCATACAGGTAAAACATATTTCTCGTTGCATTTAAAAATAAGGAGTCATAGGGAAATCATGAAAAGGAATATTGAAATTCAAGATCAGCAGGGAGTATATCAAACGAATATCAAAGTAATGCAGCAAAAGAGGCACCCCAAAAGAATATATACCTGATATGTTTCTGCCTGATGAGCACACGAGCATGGTGAATAGATTTGGCCATGCCAGCCTTGAACACAATAGTTTGGAGACGACGCTCAAGGAAGTTCTCAACAGTAAGAGCCAACACAAAATCGAGATTGAGGTTACTTTCCTCCAAGAGACCGTACCTACTCATCCTGCGGAGAAGAGCCTCACCTTCAAAGATACGACGTGGGTCCTTCTCGTCAAGGGTGAGAAGATGCCTAGCAGCATTACGGATTCTGCTCAATGCATACTGCACCCTCCATAGCTCTCTCTTGCACCTGAGACCATACTCACCTACAAGCCTCAGCTCAGCATCCAAACGCTCCTTCTCATAAGGACGTCTTGGTTTCTTAAAAGTCTTCCCATCTGAACATCAAAATTAAGAAAAAAGCACTTCAGTCGAAAATCAAATAAACGACCAACTTACAAGTCACTTCAGTCGGAGATCAAATAAACGACCAACTTATAAGCCGCTTCAGTCAGAAATCAATTAAACAACCAACTTATAAGCCACTTCAATCGGACATCAATTAAACGACAAACTTATAAGCCACTTCAGTCGAATCAACCACATACAAGATCGTCATTCCATTAATCTGAAACTAAACAGCATAACTACACCACATATAAGATCTTCATTTCAATACACCAAAGGCAAAACTACACCGCAACTCCACAAGACAACATTTTTACAAGATCTTGACTCAGTGATTTGAAGATTAAAAAATAAAACTCGTAAACAAGCAACCAAATCAAAAGATTATACCCTAAAAATCGCTAATCTCGTCTATTAAATAATAAAATCCTAAATTTAAGCTGGTGTATCAAAACACTGAATCAAAATTCAGCTAGTAAAAAGATCAAATCCAAACGCTTGAGCTAATAAAATGACGAATCGGATCGAAATCCTTGAGTTAAATCACGAATCAAAATGCATAAGCTTGTTGAAAAAAAGGGCAATTGTACATATAGAACACAAAATAGCAGCAGAAAAACAAAGGATTGAATAAAAATGGTATGACAGAGAAAGAAAAGCTTACAGTTCCGGTAAAACACAACGTGCACCATAGCGATCGGCTATTCGAGTGAAAGGTGGTGGTGAAGGAAAAAAAAGGTGTGTGTTTGGAGAAGACGACTGAAGTACTAAAACCCTACTTATTATTTACCGGACTAATGACAATTGGATCGTTGCAATCTAGGGCTGAGTGATCATGAGTTGGGCTTTAGCCCATAAAGATCCTAGTGGGTTATAGTGTTTAAATCCAATACTTTATTTGTCCTGATACCGATCTGAATTGAATATCATGGTTTGTATTTGATATCAAATTACTCTCGAGTTGTATTGTGGTTGGTGATTTTTTTTCTTTTTTTCAACTTAATTTGATTCGATTGATTTGATTTTTTTTCGATTCTTTTATTTATATTTTATGTTTCAGTTCAGTTCAGTTCAGAAAATTACAGATGAAGAGAACAGAGCCTGAGTTCTTTTATGAAAGATCTTGAATTAAGGAAAATTAATTATTAATGGATCGAGGTAAATGGTACAAAGAGAGCATAAGGTATGCTCGAGCATACTAACCCAAATCGAGCAGATGTCGTGGATATGGTGCTAATTGTTCATAGAGACATGGTATAGAAAATCAAGGAAATGTATATCGCATAACAGACACATGTATATTTCGGTAAATTACTAATTAGAAATAGGGATTAAAATAATTTTTAATAAAAACTGTATGTATTGTTGAAATGTAAAAATAGATTCTAAATTATTACCAATTTGTAATTTTTTATATGATACAATATAAATTGAATCATATCGATTGTTAGGGTATCACGACCTACAATTATTAAAAAAATATATGTTTTTCTCGTACATAATGTATCATCTTGCATATGTTTTTCATTATGGATATCCATGCGACATAGTAAAAGATACTATATGTAGTAGAATTTGCAAGTATAGTCAGTTTTTAAACTCAATACGTGATTAGTTATCACCCCCCATGTCAATATTGAACCGATGTTTATCTAAGCTAGAGAACAACACTTACGTAAATTTGTGTTTTCACAGCTTTCGTTAACCACGAGTATATCATTCATGATAATTACTTATAAATTATTACCAATTTGTAATTTTTTATATGATACAATACAAATTGAATCATATCGATTGTTAGGGTATCACAACCTACAATTATTTTAAAAAATATATTTTTTCTCGTACATGATGTATCATCTTGCATATGTTTTTCATTATGGATATCCATGCGACATAGTAAAAGATACTATATGTAGTAGAATTCGCAAGCGTAGTCAATTTTTAAACTCAATACGTGTGTAGTTATCACTCTCCATGTCAATATTGAACTGACGTTTATCTGAGTTAGAGAACAACACTTACGTAAATTTGTGTTTTCACTGCTCTCGTTAACCACGAGTATATATATCATTCATGATAATTACTACTTTCTCTGTCTCGAGAATAATTTACCATTTGCTTTATTGGTCAACAAAATAAGGAAAGTGGATGACCTGAACATAAAAAAAATAAATAATGAATAAAAAGTGATAGTAGACTATTAAAGTGGAAAGTTGAGTATTATTTCAATTAAGAAAGAATAAAGAATGAATAAAATAGAGATTAGTGGATTGGTAAAATTATAAATATGAGTGTTTTATGGACATTAGTTGAGTGGGGTAGGTAAGATTACCAAAGATGGAAATGAGGAGCTTTTTGTGGAATGATTAAAATGGCAAAATGAGAAGCTTGTCATTGACGGAGGAAGTAAGATATAATATGTTTAATTAGAATTATCTCTTTAATATTTTATATATGACTAGTTTCTTTTGTAAAATATATAAATTGTAGTTACCGTTGTAATACAACAAGACCTATGAAATCGGTTGTATAATCTTGTTTACTTTTTAGCATGAGATTTGAATTTAAATAAATTTTTCAGAGTGCGGTTTTCATCAAAATCGCATAACTATATACACATAACTCCCATGTCACAAATTATAAACATAATTTGCATGTCTCAAATTGCACCAGGATTCTTGTAACAGGTACCAACGAACCCTCGAAACTTACATCTTACCATCATTGTTCTGACAAGACGATTACCATCCATGTCAAACAACGATCAAAACATGTAAATATTCTCTCAGTAATTCAATTTAAAATCTCGTCCATTCAACCGTCCCAGCACACTGCAACCCCTTGAAAGTTTACATTTTCTTCTCATCGTTGTTTTAACAAGTCGATCACCATCTCCTCCGACCCAAAAAATGACAAAAAATCAAAGTAATAACAAAGGTAAGTTTCTTTATTTCTATAATACTAATAGATATGAAAATCCCCATTTGAGATGAGAAAGAAGAAAGGGGTAAAAATTGAAACCGTAAGAAACAGATGGTATTGTTGAATTGGTAACCCAAAAAAAGCAAATACAAAACCCTTCTTCTTCTTCTTCACCAGAATCACAATTCGGAATTCTCTGCAAATCGATCAATCTCACCATCAAATTGAACTGGAAAAACCTTCCATGATCCGTAATCTCAACCACCAGTAACTAATTGGTCTGCTATTTAACCATATTTAATCCGATTTGGTCCATTTCATTTGGGGAATTCGACGATGAGCGGAGCAAAGAAGAGGAATTTCCAGATTGAAGCCTTCAAGCATCGGGTTGTTGTGGACCCTAAGTACGCTGAGAAGACATGGAAGATTCTCGAGCATGCGATTCACGAGATTTACAATCACAACGCAAGCGGTCTCAGTTTCGAGGAGTTGTATAGGTTTGTTTTGCTCTGAATTTGCTTGTTTTTGCTCGTTAAAGCGTTATTTGTTCAATTGTAGCTAGTTTTGTGTTTGTGGTGTGATTTGGAGAGTTTTGGTGTTACTTTTCTGCTCATATACCTGGGAAATGAAGAACTTACTGCTCGGTGATTGGATTTTTTATGAGCGTTTGTGATTGAGCGCAAATTGAATAGCTAGTTAGTGTTGCTACTTTGGTTGTATAACAAACGAGTTGCGATTTGAGAAAATGAGGTGTTATTGCAGTCTACATTTCTGGTGTAGAGGTTAATATTACCAGTCTCGAGACACTAATTGGAGTCTCTTGTATGTGTTGTTTGGTATATCTAATATCGGATATGTTCTTCCTTACTTGTGAGTGTATGCTGTCTGGTGTAGATGTTCATATAACTCGTCTATATCTCCGAGTATCGATGTTTCTGGTTGTAATAATGCTGTGGTATAATGGGTGTTTCATGGTATATCATTTTATCGGCTAGTTAGTGTTAGTTTGGTTGTATAACAAACAGGTTGGGAAAATGAGGTGTAAATGGTGTCTACATTTCTGGTGTAGAAGTTAATATTACTCGTCTTGAGACACTAATTGAAGTCTCTTGTTTTTTACTGTGTGTTGTTTGGTATATCCAATATTATATCGGATAGGTTCTCCGTGACTTGTGAGTGTAATCTATGTTATCTGGTGTGTAGGTGTTCATATAACTGTCTATATCTCCAAGCATCAATGTGTCTGGTTGTAATAATGCTATGGTATAATGGGTGTTTCTTGGTATATCCAGATTTCAGTGAGTGTCCACATTTTAATATAGAAGTTTCTATTACTCAGTCCTGGCTTTACTAAATTAAGTTTCTGGAGTTTCTGATTTTTCAGTCATTTACTAGAGCCATTTGGTTAGGAATGATAGCTCAGGAGCTCCCTGTTTTATATTCCGTTTTGTGAATATAAACTGGAAATAGATATCGCCGCTCTTTGTATTCTGTTTCGCTACCATGGTGTATGATTTTATTGCTTTTGCTGCAAGCCTGCAATGAATTAATATGGCTCAGGAACTTCCATGTTGTTTTATTTTCCATTTTATAAATATAAACTGGAAATAGAACACCGCCGCGCTTCGTATTCTGTTTCGTTGCTATGGTGTATGACTTTATTGCTTTAGCTGCAATGAATTAATATGGCTGAACTTGATCAAAGTATTGTAAATCGGTTAATTCTCTTTTCCTGTTCTGATTCAAGGGAGGAAGTGTGATTACTTGTTCTTATGTGCAGGATAACTCAGAATTGAGTAAGGCTTATCATTTAAGTTAAGGCACATCGCCTATGGTTCCATTTAAGTTTCCTTTTTCTTCTAAACTAATTGTAATTAACGACCTCAAACCAAAAATCCTAACAGATTACTAATGAGCGCATCAGGTAGGAATAGGCTTGCCAAACATGTGATGCTCACATTGGAAGGGCCTTTTCATGCTTTAGTGAAGGAATAGAAGAAAAAGATTTTGAATATATAAAGGAAGAAGGTTCATTAAGCAGAGCACTACTCTTTCGTTCTTCCATTTCTAGATCTCTGATATTCCTGCAGTCGGGAATTGGTTGAGACTTTTTGTCTTGTTCTGCGTTTTCGCATAGCTTCTAGCTTTCTGTTTTGGACTCTTGTCATGCATCCATTTCTCTAGGTGATCATTGTTTTTGTGTACTATAAGCTAGATTTTCATTTTTTGGAATGATTATTAGCCTCTGCAGACCATATTTGATGTTATTCTTGATTTTGTTGAGATACATTGGTGTTCACTGCACTCCTTTTTCATCGTTTACATTTCAATTTTAGGAATGCTTACAACATGGTCCTGCACAAATTTGGGGAGAAGCTGTATTCAGGACTTGTGTCAACTATGGCATCACATCTGAAAGAAATAGCCAAGTCCATTGACGCTGCTCAAGGAGGAATGTTTCTAGATGAGCTCAACCGGAAATGGGCAGAACACAACAAGGCATTGCAAATGATTCGCGACATCCTGATGTACATGGACAGAACCTTCATACCGAGCACACATAAAACTCCTGTATTTGAGCTTGGATTAAATTTATGGAGAGACAATATCATCCACTCCAGCAAAATTCAGATAAGACTTCAAGATACACTTCTTGAGCTTGTGCAGAGTGAGAGGACTGGTAATGTCATTAACAGGGGTTTGATGAGGAATATAACCAAGATGCTTATAGAATTGGGCCCTGCAGTTTACCAAGAGATCTTTGAGAGGCTTTTCCTCACCGTAACTTCTGATTTCTATCGTGCTGAGTCCCAAGAATTCATCGAGCACTGTGATTGTGGAGATTATCTAAAAAGAGCTGAGAAGCGCCTGAATGAAGAGTTAGACAGAGTGTCACATTACCTTGACTCAAGAAGTGAAGCCAAATTAACTGGTGTGGTGGAGAAAGAGATGATTGAAAGCCACATGCAAAGATTAGTTCACATGGAGAACTCTGGCTTGGTTAGTATGATCATTGATGAAAAGTTTGAAGATTTGGGGAGGATGTACAGCTTGTTATCAAGAGTCCCGAATGGACTGACCGTGGTCAGAGAAGTCATGACCTCTCACATTAGAGAAACTGGGAAGGATCTGGTTATGGACCCGGAGAGATTAAAGGATCCCGTTAATTTTGTCCAGGAGCTTCTGGATAAGAAGGACAGACTTGATAAGATTATTGGTTTAGCGTTTAACAATGACAAGACTTTCCAGAATGCATTGAATAGTTCCTTTGAATACTTCATCAATCTGAATACACGATCCCCTGAGTTTATATCCCTTTTCGTGGATGACAAGCTCCGAAACGGGTTGAAAAAGGACAAGGAAGAGGATATTGAGACTGTGTTGGACAAGGTAATGATGCTTTTCCGCTACCTACAAGAGAAAGATGTTTTCGAGAAGTACTACAAGCAACATCTGGCGAAGAGGCTTCTTTCAGGGAAGACAACATCCGATGAAGCCGAGAGAAGCTTGATAGTGAAGCTCAAAACGGAGTGTGGATATCAGTTCACATCAAAATTGGAAGGAATGTTTACTGATATGAGGACTTCTCAAGACACAATGCAGGGATTCTATTTGGCCATGGGTGGGGAAATAGCAGATGGACCGACACTTTCCGTTCAAGTCCTTACGACGGGGTCCTGGCCTACTCAGTCCAGCTCCACGTGCAATCTCCCTCCAGAAATACTCGGTATCTGTGATAAATTCAAGACATACTATCTCGGGACCCACACTGGAAGGAGATTGACTTGGCAAACAAACATGGGGTCTGCTGTCCTTGGTGCAACATTTGGAAACGTCCAAAAGGAGCTCGGTGTTTCCACATATCAGATGTGCATCCTTATGCTATTTAATAACGCTGATCGATTAAGTTACAAGGAAATAGAGCAAGCCACTGAGATTCCTACCCCGGATTTGAAGAGGTGCCTGCAATCATTGGCTTGTGTTAAGGGAAAAAATGTGCTGCGAAAAGAACCCATGAGCAAAGATATTGTTGAAGATGATGCCTTCTATTTCAACGATAAATTTACAACAAAACTGTACAGGGTGAAGATAGGCACTGTCGCTGCCCAAAAGGAGTCGGAACCAGAAAAGCAGGAGACACGTCAACGAGTGGAGGAGGATAGGAAGCCTCAGATCGAGGCAGCCATTGTGAGGATCATGAAGTCACGGAGAGTTCTGGATCATAACAATATTGTCACCGAGGTAACCAAACAGCTTCAATCACGTTTCCTCCCTAACCCCGTGGTTATAAAGAAAAGAATCGAGTCTCTGATTGAGCGTGAATTTCTGGAGAGGGACAAAGTAGATAGGAAGTTGTATCGGTACTTGGCTTGAGTGGTTTATTGTACTCTCTGCCTGTGAAAATTGTTTCATTTCGTTGGATGTTATTTCTATGTAACTGTGATATTTGGCACGGACGTTTTCTGCATTGAATTTGGTTTACGTCGTCACAATCTTTTTGTCCAGTTCATAGAATCATATTGATATCCTCCAGTGATCAGAATCAAGTTCAGCTGAAACTGAATCCTCGTGTAGAATGAGTTTCTGAGTCTCCTCTATGAATATTGATTCGTACATTGTAGGCCTTCATCCTGTGATTGTTTGCAAAAAATGAGTATTTTTAGAATAGCTGGATTTTGAGTTTTAGCAGGGGATTCTTTTGCCATCGTGGGTTCACTGTTACAGTATGAAATGTTCTGTATGAGGTGTTCTGTTATAGGTTGTCACGTAAACCCTCTCAAGTCTCAACTCTCCAAAGACCATGCTAGTTTTTTTCAAATAGTTATTTCATTTGAATAAAATTCATGCATGGCATGTTTATCGGAGTTCGTCAATTTCCCTAGTTGTGTCCTCCATTTATCCTTCTATATCCAAGCCAAAAGATCGGAAGATGCCACCTCCCTCACCCTCAAAAATCAACCAACGTGATATAAGTGGGGGATGAATAAACTATTCCCTCCGTGATTACAGATCAAGATTATTTTATGGTTGTCCCCAATATAGTTGATTCTGAAAATAGTAAAAATCTGGCATTAACTCAACTATCTCTCTTACTTTTTTTATTTTTTATCATTATATATTTTATCTCTCATACTTTCTCCATTCTTTATCAATTTTTCTCCCCAACAACAAACAATAAACAATTGAATTTCTTAAAGAAAAAGTGTCGAAAAGAAACCAGACTAGCTTCACGGGACGGATGGATTACTTCATTTCAATTGCCTTGTCAACCAATTTGTCCGTCTTCAATCATCTTAGAACTTTTCAATCACCTAAGTTGTAACAGCCCAAAAATTCATATTTTGAATTTAAGCGTTTTAGAACGAACCGAGCGTTAAGCGGAGTTCGTAAAACGTTAGTCTTTGGCCCAAAATCGTTTTTCTTAAATTTGAGCCCAGTATTCTTTGGTGACATGCTAAAAAAAAATAGAAAAATTAATTAAAATTAATTATTAAGGTACGAAACATATTCTACACGCCACAAACTTTTAACTTAGAAGGGCGCGCTTGCTATTTTATTACACACTATACGAATATTTATTTAAGTCACTTAAGTAGTAAAGAACTATGCATTGGTAAAGACAACTCAGCCCATATTTTAGCCCTTTTCATGCCCATGTCAAAATCCTAGTCTCCCAAAAACCTCAGGGATTTTCAAAAGAAAACCTTTAGCCACTCTGTTTTTGCGCGTAGATTTTCTGCCAGGCGAAGTCAACTTCTAAACTCGATTCCCGGTTCGTTAACCGTTGGATCGATCTTATTTTTGGAGATCGGATTCATAACAAACCTGTCTATACTTTTACCGGACGGATTGCTTTGTTAATGTTCCAGTAATTCAGAACCTGTCGTCGAACAAAGAGCTGATTTCCACTCCGTTTTCAACTTCTTTCGTATTTGTTCTCTCAAGGCAAGTTCCCCTAGAACTTGCATCACAAATGTTTATATGTTTGATGTAAACCTTGCATGGTTGATTGCCATTTATGCTATGATATGAATTGATGCGAGCTTATCTATTTATGTCTACTTTGATTCAAGTTACCGAAGTCATGTACTGATAACTGGTCCAATGTTATTCGATAGATTAGGAGTTTGGTTATTGTGACTGTGAGGTGTATTGTTGCTTCATATTTCTTGGAATTAGATCGGTCGGAAAATTGTTCATTGGTCAAATTAGTTAAACATGGCATGCTAGTTTAGTTTACTTGATTTCCAGTGTGTTAATTAGTTGTTTAACATTCTAGTTATGAATTGTTATTGTATATGTTGTGAACTACGTACCACAAAGTATGATTACTGTCCATGCTTGTTTCTACTTTGAAGTTCTAGTATCAATATTGTGTATGTATAATTGTACTATGTCATTCAGATGTTAAGTTGTATTACACACACAGAATCATGCATTCATGTGTTAGAGTATAGAGAACATGCATTCACTTTAATAAGATGTTAAATTCAAAGTAATGCAAGTTTTAAAGTTAAATAAAAGTAAGGGCTCGTAAGGCACCGCCCTAAGCATTTGTGGCAATTTCAAGAGTATCGGTTAGAGTGCGATTAGTGTCTCTAGTCGTGTTTTAAGAGTTTTAAAAGGCCACCATGGGCTGGGGTAGGACCTTGCGATGCCAAATGAGCTCGCGATCATGTTAAGATTTTAAGACGTTTCAAGAGAAAGTTTCAAGACAAGTTTCAAGTTCAAGTTAAGAGTTTTCAAGAAGAACAAGTTCAAGTGTTAAGTGTCAGGTCAAGTCAGGTCATATGGTTGCATTGCATTAAGCAAGACTAAAAAATTTAAAAGACATGAAGATAGAACTTTAGGTCATGGCACGTGCATGGAGCTTGTTCAGCCAGTGGTCACGGCTGACCCCTTTCTAAAATATCAATTTTAGGTATTTGAAGCCGAGCTTTGAAGTGGAGCGTTGCCGGAGCAGTGATCACTACCAAGAGCATCTTTACAGTTTTCAGTTTCATGTATTTAGAGTTTTGTATCAAAGCTTTTACGATATTAAAGTTTCGCTGCATTATTTTATTAGTTCACGGTTTAGTATATATCAAGAATTTCATGTCAAGTCTTTTGATGCATAATGCGTCTAGTAACGTTTTATATTTTGAACAAGTCAAGTTCGTCGAATTTCCAAGCTCACGAACTAGCGCGGGTCATATTTTCCTTAATTCGTATTTATAAAATTCGTGTCGCTACAATTTTGTAAAAAAAAACCTGAGACACCAATTTAAATTATGATCTTAGAAGTTAAATGATACCCCCCCACGGTTTGATGGTGACTTGAATCTAATCTGCCCATAATTGCCACTTTGACCACAATTAGGCACTTGATAGCCGTCATTGGAATTAATTAATGTATGTTATTATGTTCCACCACAATTCTCATGTTAGACACAGATTCTAATATAGTCATGTTATGGAGTTAGAAGATTAACTAATATTCGGCTCGGTTGTAACTATAACTTGACTCGCTCCATATACTTGAACTTGTTGTATGCTTATTTATTTAACATGCTGAGTTATACAAAGACTCATAAATACATTCGTAATTGATATTGAGTTTGAGCTAAAGTACTTGTAATTCGATCAGTCAAGTCTTATTTAAATGAGACTCGTTTCTTTAATAATTCATTCGGGTTGAACCAAAATTTAATTAAGGATAAAACTCAGATATCTAATATTTAACTTGATTGGGCACGTTGGATAGGGAGGCCAAGAGATGGCATAGGGGGCGTTCACCCCTAAAATTAGAAAATAACTTTTATTTATAAATTGTAAATAATATCTTCGATAAATTAAGAGTTACGTTTACACTCCTAATCCTTGAATCTCGTATATATAGTTTGGTTTCCGAACTTCAAATCATGGGTTCGCCCTTCCGTGGTATATCATTGTTATCATAATCAATTTCTCAATTCACCACGTATCATAACAGATCCATAATGATAAGACTTTGGTTAGTTAGTGATAACTTAGTAAAATTTTCGAGTCTTGAAACTAGCCAAGTGTTACTAATCTAGGACCGTGTGAATATTTTAACCTTTGTAATCTTAATGGATCCCCTGATTAGAGGTTAATGGAGTACTTAATCAAACCTAACCTTTTTTTTAATTGTCCATGTAGAAATGCACTCATGTTAATTGTTAAATTAGTACTACGTTTTCGAGTTTCAGACGGTCTTGCGCGTGGGTATTTGTATAACAAATTACATGCCTGTATTTGATTTTGTTTCGTGTAGAAATAGCATGCCGGAATAGAGGGATAGAAAGTGTATCTTAGCTGTGATAGATTGAGTGATGACTTTGTAATGATTTATATATGATTGATATATTAGTTGACTTGATATATTATCTTATTGTAATAGTGATATTATTATTAAAGAAAAAACAATTTGATGTTTCTTCTTAAGACTTAATTGTCCTGCTTTGGAGCATGCGGTGAATAGGCAAACGTCTTCCTCACATAAAACAACTCTAAATTGCTAAGTTGCACTACTCTAGTCAAGTCTAACTAACCTTATTTTGGAATGATATAACAAGAATATATGCAAAGAGAGCAAGGGAAGAGGAGGATACTAATAGCCAGTGTATCTTGAGAACTTCATCTCGCCCCTTATTTAAACTATCTTAACGATTCCAATTTATGTTAACACTTCATCTAACAATCAAAAGTTGGATTTGATTGAATCCTCCACTCTAAGGATGTAACCATTCATGAAAGACAAGAAAAAACGCTAAAAAACAAGAAGTACGACTCTTCGGATGAGGCATCACCAGCTCCAACAGGTCCCATGCAGCATTACTACTCCCCAGGTTACTGGCCTTCAAGGTCCAGCATAGCCACAGCCCAGGCCGCGGCCTTGGAGGATAGTCGCCGCCTCGCCAGCTAAGGTTCAAACAGTCGGATCTCTGGTCCCTTCTTCATTCTTTCACCTTTCTTTTTTATTAATTAGTTCTTTTAACACAGATTTAACAAATTCACATGTTAAAATTATTTTAACTTATTCATGAATTAATTAAACACCACTATAACGCATTAATTGTCATTTCCCAACTTAGTGATTTTAGTGATTAAACAAGTTAAGGCTTCTCGTTTAACTGATAGAATACACGCTACATCAAATGCTTGTTTTTGACATATTAAACCGAATCAATCAATAAAAAGAATGGATTAAAAGCTCCATCGTTCAATAAACTATTAACATTTGGTATTTAGTTATTCTTCAAAGTATTTCAGCCTCAAAGCTCTCGTGTGTCTGATTATGTGATAAAGGTTTATAAATTGGTGGAGTGAGAGAATATGTATGTTAGAGTTCTTAGTTGATGGAAATAATAGGTTGTTAGTTACTGGGTTGTTTAATTATTGCATTTTTGACTGAGTAATTAAATTTATGGGATGTATATAATTATTGTTATTCTGAGCGTTTCATATTCAACAAAATATTTAATTTCAACAAAATTAAATCGGTGAATACTAGAGAATTATAACACACAACCGCTATATTTAAATTTAAAGTGCACACTAAATAAATTCCACAAGGTCACGTAATAGCATGTAAACCATGAAAACCAAGTTAAACCGCATTTATATTGTCTTGGTATATTGCATCACTCACAAATTATGTGCATCACACAAAGCCACATTGCACAAAACTTAGGTAGCAAATGACTTTTGAAGCAGTTTTCCTATTTTACAAGATAATGCTGATATATATTGTTGTTGACAAATACAAACCTAATTAATATCGTCACATGTCCATAGCCCATAAGCATACATGTCTAAATTATAGAACTTACATGTAAATCACGCAACTAGACGACTAAATCTTGTATTGGTCACAAGTATGAGTACCTTAATGATTGCCCAAAAATATCAGTTCTTGACCTACGACACGTGTCACCCTCCCATAACTCCGTCCACTCTTGTTAGAAAAGAAATCCAATTTCATGGAGAAATATTGACCAACTTAGACTTTTCCAACCCCATGCTTCCCACATCTATATATACACGTACACAATTACATTGTCTTCATCTTTCATTTTCCTTATTATCACCAAACATAATTTTGCTTTGCTTCCTCTAATTGAATATGAGTTGTGTTGAGAAACATGGAGCCTTGTTCCCTTCCGGGGATGATTCTGAGACAGCGTATCAGCCGGATATGGATCAAGAGAGCAACGAGTCCTCGGCTGATGACACAGAGTCACCGAGATCAGTGGTGGAGAAACCGAGTAGGAAGAGATTGAAGAGCCAAGTGTTGAGGATTAGAGCCGAACATTCAAATCTTTTCGAAGATAACAACTCTGAGGTGCACTGGAGGAGGTTATTTGTGCTTTTTTCCAGGCCAATGTTGCCTGCTTCGCCTCTCGGAAGCAGGACAATGGATTGAGTGCTCTCAGTTGATCAAGGTTTGTTCTTTATAATTATACCTGATTATAATCATCTTGATATCACTAGATGTGTTTGTCTAACCAAGTTTTTGTGATCGTAACAGGAGGTCTCGCGGTTTTGAGCAGAAAGGTTGTTAGAGTTGTGACATATGGTGTAGAGAACAGTGGTGGTGATCCATTGTACAGAGGTAGAAAACTAGCTTTGTTGTTGGAAAGAATATACACTCGGTCCATGTAGAACTGGACATGTATATACTAGCTTCTCTGTATCTCTAGTTTCATGTGTTTGGATTAGCTTCATAGCTTTGTGCTTACTTGTGTCTTGTCTATAGATTTCCTTTTTTGTACACTGGATCGCAATCTTTTTTATGCAACGAAAAATTGCAGGCTGGACCAACATTAAACATCACTTGTTGGATCACAACAAGTATTATATTTTTGGATTGGAAAGTACTTGAATACGAAAGATTTATCATAGCTTGTGGTCGGGAATGAACTGAATCGTGTGTGTTAAATTTATCTAGACCAATCACTCTAGAGATGTAGATGACAAATAGCTACACGCTCTATAATTTACTTGTAGACTCGATTAATTAAAGAATCTCCCGCGTGAACCTATACATATTGATATGTACCTTTAAGTCTCTTTCTCTAACCAAGTACTTGTCATATCGGAATGATCTTTATCGAATTATTCACCAAAGTTAAAGGTCCGACTACACCAAAATCAAGAGCCAATACTTCAACCTTCTGACTACAATCAGTTCATCAACTTAAATGGGCCAAGCCCATTAAAGGCCCATGAGCCCAACTTCTAGCATGAACGAATCCGGATCAGATATCTTGGACTCATCCAAGAGAGGATGATAACAAATCTTGCCTAGAAATATAAGGCCTCTTCCTCATAAACCAGAAGTATTACTTCAAAATCTACTATCGAAGTTTTAAGTCCTAGATTGAAAAGTCGAACTTATTAACTAGTTGAATCTAAATCAAGGTTGTCCTAGGTGAACCCAAAAGGGTCTAACCCTTATTTTCTTGTCACGGATCAACGACGGACACCGAGGATCAGAGGACCGACGGACTCGACCTCGGTCCACTTTTTCGTCCGCACACTTTCCGACCTTCGCGAAGTCACGAATTTAATCAAAGTAAAGGCGACTTGAACCAAGGACTATTCGACTTCCGCTAACTAATATCAATGTTCGAGCAAGAACTACATCCATCTAGGGCGTCAACGAACTAACTAGCGACTTATCCATTTTTACCCCACATCACATATAATTATTCTATTAACCTTTCAATCATCACAGTTCCACATATATTCATTGCTTGAATTGATACACAAAGACAAAGTACTCTTCAATCATTTTATCTTCAGGGATCAGGAATGACCCAGTCCAGTAAAAGCTAAGCTGCTAAAGGGTTCCTTTGTTTACAGTTCAAGCAAAGAATAATTTGGATTTGATGCAATTTATTTATCCGAAAATTTTGAAAAAAAAAATTTTTGAAGTTTTTTTCAGTAGTGATTGGTAGCGCACTAGCACGGTAGTTGAAAACCTTTTTGTACAGTTCAAGCAAAGTATTTTGTACAGGTATGAGATTAACCAGATAACAATTGTAAACCCTGAAAACATACATTCTCAAGTATCAGTTGCGGACTGTTAAATGCAAAACAAACTTAACCAGACGCAGAATTTTTTTGGACATTGCGCTTCAGATTTATAAGTTCTCCGGATAATGATTTCGCAAGCCATTATTATCTTTGCAAAATGAACTTGTAAGAGATCCATCTATCAGGATTTTATGCATACACTTGAACTTCAAATTCAGTGAGGATTCAAGGGGTAGACACCACAAAACAATTTCATAAACTTCAAAAATCACAAGAACAAGACAGGATCCATGAAATTCAGATACATAGATTCAGAACAGCAAAACATAAACACAAAGAAACACTGATACGTCTTGGAACACAAATTACAACACAAGCAAACAGATAAAGAACCAATGAACCATTGGTTTCAATACTTTTCTTCAGGATCTGGAGATCTAGTACTCATCACCTTCGTCATCCTCACCTTCAGCAGACTCAGCACCAACTTCTTCATAATCCTTCTCCAGAGCAGCCAAGTCCTCCCTAGCCTCAGAGAACTCTCCTTCCTCCATACCCTCACCAACATACCAGTGCACGAAAGCACGCTTGGCATACATCAGGTCAAACTTGTGGTCAATTCTGGAGAACACCTCAGCAACACTGGTAGAGTTAGAGATCATGCAAACAGCACGCTGCACCTTGGCAAGATCACCACCTGGAACAACAGTTGGTGGCTGGTAGTTAATACCGCACTTGAAACCGGTTGGACACCAGTCGACAAACTGGATGGTCCTCTTGGTCTTGATTGTGGCAACAGCTGCGTTGACATCCTTGGGAACCACATCACCTCTGTACATCAAACAGCAGGCCATGTATTTGCCGTGACGTGGGTCACACTTAACCATCATAGATGAGGGCTCAAATGCAGTGTTCGTGATTTCAGCAACAGAGAGCTGCTCGTGGTAGGCCTTCTCAGCTGAGATAACAGGGGCATAGGATGAAAGCATGAAATGGATTCTTGGGTATGGGACCAAGTTGGTTTGGAACTCATTCACATCCACATTCAGGGCTCCATCGAAACGGAGAGAGGCAGTCAAGGATGAAATAACCTGAACAGAATACAAAACACATTAATTCAAGCTAAAGCAAAATGCTTAAACCAAACAGAACATTATTCAAATTGCAGCTAATATACCTGAGAAATGAGCCTGTTCAAGTTGGTGTAAGTAGGCCTCTCAATATCAAGAGATTTACGGCAGATGTCATAGATGGCCTCGTTATCAAGCAACACGGCAACATCAGTGTGCTCCAACAGGGAGTGTGTGGAGAGAACAGAGTTGTATGGCTCAACAACAGCAGTTGAAACCTGTGGGGAAGGGTAGATTGTGAAACCCAACTTGGACTTTTTCCCGTAGTCCACAGATAGCCTCTCCAACAACAGAGATCCAAGACCTGAACCGGTACCACCACCAACAGCATGGAACACCAAGAACCCTTGCAGACCAGTGCAGTTGTCAGCAAGCTTGCGGATCCTGTCAAGGCACAGATCAACAATCTCTTTGCCAATGGTGTAATGACCTCTTGCAAAGTTGTTGGCTGCATCCTCCTTTCCGCTGATGAGCTGCTCAGGGTGGAACAGCTGGCGGTAGGTTCCAGTGCGGACCTCATCAATAACTGTTGGCTCTAGATCAACAAACACTGCACGGGGCACATGCTTTCCAGCTCCAGTTTCACTGAAGAAGGTGTTGAAAGCATCATCACCTCCACCTACAGTGGTATCTCCAGGCATTTGTCCATCAGGCTGTAATAATACCAAAAAAAACCGTCAGAAATTGAGATCAACCTTCAAATAACACTACATAATGCTCGATCCCATTACAGAAATAAAACTGCTTATAAACATTGATCAGATTAATCCACAATGTTTGCATTCAGTTACAGAAATGACATCATTAGATGATTTTCTAGACCTGATCATAACAGAGCAAATTTCGAAAATTACAGCACTTACATAGTTCGATGTCGTTCAAATCATTTTACAAATGCTAGGTTCAATCACACAAATGACAAAACCTTCTATTATTACCTAGATCTGGAAATGTTACAGGGTAATCAAACACAAAAGCTCATATACAATACGGAAATGATACGAACTTCTAATAATCACTAGATCTATTAATTCTACAGAACAGATCCAACATCAACAGTGGGTCCAGTCGCAGATATTCTACAGCCTCCACATACATTTTACCAGATCGAAACATTTTACGCAAATTTCAAACATCAATGCCTGATTGAGCTATCAAAAATGATAAAAAGATACCATACCTATCAGATCTGATAATGCTATAACAATTTGGAATAAATATCAAACGATACATACAATGATACAATCCCAATCCATAGACAACAATGCACATACAATTTTCCAATAACGATGCAAACAAAGCTAGATCTGATCACAAATCAGCAAGATGAAGCAATGAAAACGACAGATCTGACGAAAACGAACCTGAATGCCATGTTCGAGGCAGTAGAGCTCCCAGCAGGCGTTACCGACTTGAATACCGGCCTGACCAATGTGGATCGAGATGCATTCTCTCATTTTGGCTGGTTTTTTGGGAAGAAAGTGGAGAAATGAATTTAAATTGAGAAAGAGCGGTAGAGAAGAAGAAGAATATGAAGCTCAGAGGCGTATACAAAGACGTCTCTGATGGAAATGGTGGAAATGGTTAGGGTTAGTGGAGAAATGGGAGATTATATAGGGAGAGTTAGTGGGCAGATATATATATATTATTGCTTTTCTTTTTTCAAATTTCGAATTTGTTATTCGTTTGACAGCTAATTTGTGCCGTTGGTGGTGCTTCGGATTTTGCGTGGGTTTTGGATGGGCTGTGTTTGTTTTGTGATTGGGCTCCTCTTCATTTCGGGTTGGTGTGGAATTTCTTCATGTTCGATTGGGTGTCATTTGTTAGTGCGTAGCATTAAGAATTGAAACCGGCATGGATTTGATTGAAAACCAACACATGCTACGGATGAAAGCAATACGTTAAACATTTTTTCAGTCATTCATTTAGTACATCATAGTTAAAGGTATCATGTGAATCCACCATGCGATCAATCATTATTGGGCATGTTGCGTAATGTTCTTGGAACTCGATCACCAACAATAATAATCAATCAATTCAAACCACAGTTAAATCACAATCACTGTTATAGCAATAATTACTACGACAGTTAAACCAGCAATCAATAAACAGAACTCAAAACAATAACTCCAATACAATCGAAACTCGACGATTTACGTGGTTCGGCGAATGACTACGTCTGTAGACGCTCAGAAATCTACAATCAAACTAGGGTTAGAAATTGGGGGCAACAGTAGCAAACAGAGACGTGAGGTTCCAAGGTGACACCGGTGTGGTGCCGGCCGTATGGACTCCAACGCTCAAGTTAGAGGACTGGCAGACAACGTAATCAAATGAAAGAGGTAGGAGAGAGATGACGGCAAGTGTCGACTTATCCTATTGGTTGAGTTGGCTTGGCAACGTGGTGGACGAGCACCGGCAATGGGCTAGCTTACCTTGTAGGAAGGAGCTAGCTGGTAATCGTCTGACAAAGACGGATGACGATGGATGATGGCGGATGGTTGAAGGTTGATGACAGATGGTGATGAACGTTCGTGGATGATGGTAGGTGGCGGTTGATGTTGATCAGAGAGCTTGAGAGAGATGGAGGCGTGAGAGATTGATTGCTAGGGTTTGTTGCAGTCAGAATGTGATGCCCCTTCCACGTCTCCCCATCCTTCTCTATATAGTTCATCCGTCGTTGGGGTCTGTCCGCGAATCTCGGGTGAGACTGTTGGACCTGGCTAAGTGGGTTGGACTTGGTCTCACGTAGTTGGAGGAGTCCTTTCAAGTTGGTTGCTTACTGACTGACTGAGTCGGCCAAGCAATACGAGTTGGTTAGTTTGTTAGTCGAGTGCTGACTGCCAGAGTCAGTCATGCGAGGAAGCTAACTAGCTTGTCAACCAGCTGGAAGGTTGGCGAGGTCGAGTGAGTCGGATAGCATGTAGACTGTTGGGTAGATAACTTAGCTAGGTAGGTTCGCTAACTGGACCATGGAGTCCAACTCGCGTATGAAGCCAAGATGGACTCATTAATGGACCGCGGATTGGGCTGTAGCCTTGATGGGCTGGTTTGTTAGTCTAGTTGACAAAGAGCGAATTTTGTCCAATACAACTTGTCCCCCACTCTTCGAGTCAAGTGTCTCGAGTCGGAGATTAGAAGTTTCATGCCCAAAAGAGTGATGCACGCCAGATCGTAGGCGGATGATATTATGCTCCTTCATAGGTATCAATCGTCCAGTAAATATGCTGGAATAACAAATAGTAAGCTCATTGATAAGGAGGGCGACTGGTTAGAGAAGTGGATGCCACTCGTAATGATCTTGTGGTTCGCTTGGCAGAGCAAGTCGTCAAACTTGCAATGCAGAAGCTTACTGACGGACACGCTTGGCTGGAAACAAACAACCTAGCGAGATGGATTTTTAATGACTGACATTCTCGGTTGGACAAGTCAATCTAGTAAGTCGGAGACTCATAGAATGACATTCAACATTGAAGAGTGAATCTAGTAAGATAAAAACTTGCAGGCTGAGATTTTCAAGATGGAGAATTCAGTCTTGCAAGACGGAAACTTGCAGACTGAAAATACTCAAGATGGGCAATTTAGTTTAGCAAGACGGAGACTTGCAGACTGAAAGTTTTATTTTGACAAATCAACCGCGAGGTGGTAGCTTGCAAGCACACACCTTTGGTAATGAGCTAGAGCTTGCAGACTGAAAATTTTAGTTTGACAAGTCAACCGTAAGGTGGTAGCTTACAAGCACACACCTTTGCTTGGATGAGCTGAAGCTTGCAGGCTGAAAATTTTAGTTTGACAAGTCAACCGTAAGGTGGTAGCTTACAAGCACACACCTTTGGTTGGATGAGCTGAAGCTTGCAGCCTGGAATAAGATGACTTGCCCGGATTGGGGTACGACTTGCCCGAATGGAGCATGCCTTGCCCGAATTCGGATTGGTGCTTGCCTTGTCTAAATTGGTGCATGCCTTGTCTAAATTGGTGCATGCCTTGCCCGAATGGGTGCTCGCCTTGCCCGAATGGGTGCTTGCATTGCCCGAGTTGGAGTATTAACAAGTAGTGGATAAGATCTTGACTTATACTTTTTTACAAGAGAAAATTACATATGGTACCCCTTAAATTGACCCCCTAAACAGATTAGTCCATTCTATTCGAACAATAACAGATAGCCCCCTACAGTTGACCAAAACCTTCATTCCTTTTCTCTCTCCTGCCATGTTGGATATTATTTGATGATATGTAAAATAAAAGCAAAAAGAAAATTTAATTAACTTATCAATTAAAGAAAAGACAAAATAAAAACAAACACAAACCCATCTTCTTCCTATTCTCTTCCCTTTCCTTCCTCCTCTTTTCTTCCCTTTGAAAGCTCCAAATCGGAGCTGTTTAGAGCTCCATTCCGGAGCTGTAAATAGCTCTGAAATGGAGATCTAAACAGCTCCATTTCGGAGCTATTCACGACTCGGTGTTGAGCATTAGAAACTCCATTTCAGAGCTATTTACTCCATTTGGAGCATTCACAGCTCCATTCGTCTTGTACTCCAAATGGAGCTCTAAACCGGAGCTACACCGGTGGATATGAAATTCGAAGATGTTGATTGTCATTTGGATCGTTTCATGGTTTCAGGGACTCAATTTGAAGTTTTGAAAACTCGTAACCCTTGCAATTGAGAATTTTAAAAACCTAATTGCAAAATTGAAAAAGTTATAGGGACTGAATTGAACTTTTTATTTTTTTTGGATAATAACTAGTTGGGTTCAAATAGTTTGTGTTCATTCAATTTGACCCCAAATACATCAACTCAATTGATTCGAATTCACCAATTACATCAATGTCCCTTTATTTGTGTCTCTTAATTACAGACACGTCCAATGTCAGTTGGGGCAAAATAAAAGTGAAAAAAAAAGAAAAGCAAAATGAAAAGAAAATAGAGAATTAAAATAAAGAAACTCAAAAATCAAATAAATCAATGGCATTTTTGTTATTATCATGAACTTCAGCCGACACATCAGCAAAAAGTAGATCCATGTCATCATCAAGTTTGACTTTTGGACCTATTTGTAATATCAAAATTTGTTCAGTTCAATTTTTTGGATGTAAGTGTTATTGTTTGAATAGAAGGGGTGAATCTGTTATTGACACCAATTTAAGGGGTACCGGACGAAATTTTCCCTTTTTACAATTGATCAATTTTGGGTCAAAACCCTAAAATTTGAAATTTGTCTCAACTAATACCAACACAATTCACACACTAAAACACACTGACATCTTCTCATTTATTCCTCCAAAATGCCAAACACTTCTCCCAACCCATCTCCATCTTTTCTCCTTCAACACTCAACTCAGTTAGCTCCTTTTAACTGAGTCCACGTCGCATTCAGTAAGAGAACGGAGAGGAGAGGCGGAAGGAGAGCAGATCCGAGGGAGACGGCACGGGGCGGTGACTGCGGGGCTCCGGTGAGTGGACTGTGCATGGAGGAGAAGACGAAGCGGGTGCGGTTGGAAGCGGACTTGGATCTGAGATCGGAGTTGGAGGATTCCGGTGAGGACGGAGGAGAGGAAGCTGAAGGAGAGAGGCGGAGAAGGGAGGTGCTTGTGCGGGCAAAGAGAAGGAGTGGAGGATTCCGGTGTGCTGCGTGTGTTCGATTTTCGGAGAGTGGAGGATTCCGGTGAGTCTGCCTCTCTTCCCCGTTTTACTGTTCACCCATTTCTTTTCTTTTTTTTTTTTTTTGTCTGCTGGATCTCTAGGAAAGACCATCTCTTGTTGGATTTTATTTTTGTATGTCTCTGCTTATTTTTTGAGCTCGAGCTGGGTTGTATGCTAATTGGATGAGTTATAGTGATTGAAGGACTAAAGCCGTAGTAGAGGAATAAATAGTTTTGTTTCTATTCCAGTTAGCATTTTTAGAAAGCATCTGGTATACTTTGGGCTACAGCATTTTCGACCTATGTTAATTCCTTGAATTGTGGACAAGTTGTATAGGAAATATATTATACAGTGAGTCATGTATTTGGAATTGTGACCGAACTTTGGATAGATGGCTCATGTATGATCGATTTTGTCAGTGGAGTTCGTATGAAATTTTTGAGTCTATGTTTGGTTTTGCGCCTGTAGGATTTGATTTGTTGTAATTCCTATTTATGGATCATGTTTGGATTTTGAGGTTTGATTCGATGTTTTGGCGGTTAGAATTTGCGTTTTCTTTTGCATGACTCAGTGTCTTGGTCATGTAGGAGTGCACTTGGTGGGATTTAAACTTGGATTTGTTCGGCTAGCAGGAGAGTGGTGCTATCGTTTCGCTTGAAGCTTGGATAGGTCATTGTAGACCCACTTAGGCAAATCGTAAGTTGTTTTCTCCTTTTCAAGAGCGGATGGACCTTTTCGCTTTGAAGTAGTGTCGTAGAGTAGACATGTATGTTGCCTTCTGTATCAATCGGTATTCGGTGAAGTCGATTGGATATTAAATTTTGTGACGTCGCACCATTTTTGCGAATGAACATGTTTATGGATATTTTAGTCTTTCTTTTTGGAAATATTCATGCTGTGATGCTTTGTTTGCAAATGAATATGTTGATGGGTTGTTGTAGAGCTAATATATTGGATACCTTGCTTGGCATACATATTGATGACGTTACATATCTTTTTGGCCTATATTGGCGAAGGGTGTTGCGTTTGAGGTCTATTGTGTCTATCGGCTTGTAAATTTGATGTCGAACTGAGTTGGACTTTTACATGGATTTTGAATGAAGCTTTCTCCTTGTTTAAACTTGGATGTAGGTAGATTATGGAAGAGTGTTCGAACAGACTGGTTGTGTTCTCACAGTCGACTGGGGTTGCTGGTCAAGACTTGCATAATGGGTCTTTGCTTGCTATGGGTCAACCTACTGGTATCCTGTCCATCAGCCCACCATCAATTCTTACTGAGGCGGACATGTCATACATGAGGGATCTCTACGGGATTCCAGAAAGCTCCGGATCTCGGCTTCCCTATGCGGACCAGCGAGCTGATTGGGACATCCCGGGGATGGTTTGCTTGTATGAAATCACTTTCAAGATTGGGCTCAAACTCCCGCTTCCCAAGTTCATAGTTGATGTGCTCAATTATCTCAAGGTCGCACCCGGTCAGCTGATGCCCAACGCTTGGAGGGTTATTCTCGGGATGCAGGTACTAGGTGATGTCATGAGCGTTCAGATGTCCGTTGACACCTTTTGTCACTTCTACACTGTGAATGATGTCTCGCGGATCGGGGTCGTATTCAGACTAACTCGAGGCCGGGAGTT
The DNA here is from genome assembly GCA_026545765.1 of Plantago major. NCBI lineage: Eukaryota > Viridiplantae > Streptophyta > Magnoliopsida > Lamiales > Plantaginaceae > Plantago > Plantago major. The sequence continues at coordinate 107,442,674 of CM048840.1, forward strand.
GATGGCGCAGTATTGGCAGCGCGTCTGACAGGTCGGCTTGGAAGGAAAGATACTTTTTTGTGAGTAGCGAGCATGTGTTCGGGTCGGCTGACTTGGCAGGGGCTTCAACATCATGGAAGCCTACTTGTGAGTTTGATTGTTTTTGCCATTTTGTGTGTTTTACTTTCCCCTTGGGTTTTTTCGGACTGGATTAGTATTTGGACATTCTTCCTTACAGGTACCCATGTACGGAAGGACATGCTAGGTGATGGGGATAAGGTGGTTAATGGGATAAGAGACGTCTCCAGCGTAACTAGAGTGATTGACCATCTCTTGAGTCCAGCCACGCTAAAGAAATACAGCATGTGGCACACCGTCATTCAGCGGTTTGGAGGTAATCACTTGCTCAGGTTGTCATATCGCTTTGAAATGTTTTCGTGCTCAATTGTAACAATGTCGTTTTTTCATTTTATGTGTGGACAGGCAACGGAGATGAGTACGCTGACAGGGTAGCGAGGTCGAAAAACATCGCGGCTCCAGTTAGGAAGGCTGACAGCTTGTTAGAGCGCTATGTGAAAAAGTCGAGGATGAGTTCTCCAGAATTGGAAGGGGGCCCTTCAAATGCTCCCTTGGATAGCTTGGCGATTGGGCTACCGGACGGCCTCACTGGGGATGTTTCGCGTCCTCCCAGGACCCGGCCGAGCCCTACAAGGGCCATCACTACTCATGTCTTAGCCGGGCAAGAGGCGGTTACGCCATTTCTAAGGCCGCACGATGCGGCGAGTGACAGCCTTTCACTGGGAGACGTATTTGATGTTGATGGAGACCATTACTCGCTTGACTTGGGTGACCTAACTTTGTGTCATGGAAGGAAGGCCAAACTGGATAACCCTGAGGAGTTGGGCAAGGAAGGGTTGAGCTGCTTGCTTTCGTATTCACTGGAGTCATCGCTCAAGGTGATCCTCGCGGTTGTTGATCACTTTCCTTTGTTATTTGTGAGTTTGTAGGTTTTTGAATGTTTTGATGTTGTAGGCAACCAGGGGCATTGCTTATGTACGCAAGGTTGTGGAGAAGGAGCTAGTTTCTCTCCGAGAGGAAAACAAGGCTTTGCATCATTCCAACGCGATGCTCAAGGCGGAGAAGGAGAAAGCCAATGCGGCCAAAGAGAGTGCTCAAAAACATGCAGCGAGCTTGGTTGAGGAGTTAGGCGTTGTCAAGGAAGAGTTAATCACAGCTAGGGGTGAGGCAGCTAAAGCCGCTAGAGCTGAGATGGAACTAGCGTCCGCTGAGGAAGAGAACAAGTGGTTAGAGTTGTTGCTATTTAAACTGAAGCGAAATGGAGACCATCAGCTGATCCTGAGTAAGCGTGGATTCTGTTTGAAAGCCATAGAGAGGGGGGAGTCCGTTAGCTATTATCAAGAGAGGGTCAAGATGTGTGAAATGTATCTGACTAAGCATGGGGTGGAGTTCCCGGGTCAGTCTGATGGTTGCTCGGAGGGGGGGTGTTGATGGAGCTGGTACCACTTAGTAGTTCCATGTTGGATGGTGAAAACTCTGGATGTTGTTGTCTTATGAGTTATTTCTTTTGTCGTTTATGTTGTATGTCGCTGGATTTGACTTCTCAGTACTTTCTGTCATTCGTATTTGAACATTGTTGTTTGTATTACCCGTGTAGGGTTGGATCGGTTATGTATGTTTATTGTGGCCTTGGATTTTATTTTGGGTTGTTCCTGGGATGTCTCGAGCCGCATAGGTTATGGGATGTTACGTCTCATATTTGAACTTGTATGATAGTTGCAACAAACATGATCTCAAATACATAAGTATTCGACAGAAATTATCATACATGAGTAAAGTATCTCAAAGTAGTGAATAACACATGAAGTTAAAGATGCGTTGTTCTTAGAATTTATACTAAAACGTAGTTCATGATGGAGAGTCAGACATATTCATAAATCATGCAGTCATGCTTGTCTTACAAGTCTAGTTTGAATGAAAAATAGCAGGCTAACCTCTAGACGACGCACTTGGCACTGTTGAACTCTGTCTACTAGGTTTGTCCCCCCAGTTTAAGCTCTAGTCCAAAGGAGTAGTGCTTGAACTATTATTGTGTTCGTCCGCCTACTTCGTCGAATTTATGCCACGACGGGTCAGCCAGACATCTATGTATGTCAGCTTGTCGTTGGGTGCCATTCTACGTCTGCCAGATGGCTGGGTGTCAATCAGCTCGCAGGCGGGTGCCATGTTGTGTTTGTCAGTCGGCTGGGTGTCAATCAGCTCGCAGGCGGGTGCCATGTTGCGTCTGTCAGACGGCTGGGTGTCAATCAGCTTGCAGGTGGCTGCCATGCTGCGTCTGTCAGACGGCTGGTGTCAGTCAGCTTGTAGTTGGGTATCAAGCTACGTCTGTCAGACGACTGGGTGTCGGTCAGCTTGCAGGTGGATGCCATGCTGCGTTAGCTTGCAGGTGGGTGCCATGCTGCGTTAGCTTGCATGTGGGTGTCAAGCTGCATTGTCAGACGTATGGTTTTGTGGAGTTCACCCTGTTTCCTGACTGTAGAATTCAGTGATCGACCCTCTTGGAGAGGGGAGGCGTTGAACCGTCCTGCCTAGTCGGGTTAGTTGACCGACTAGCCTCTGGTCAGATCGGTTGTGTTAGAGAGAAATCAATCCCAAAAGGCGACTTTGGTTCATACCTTAGAAAACAAATGGTGTGGCAGCAAGCCATGCATGTCTGTTTATTTTTGCTGGTAACTAGACTCGATAAATTGATTGAGATTGTTGGAATAGGCAGAGAGCTCTTGTCTGCCTGATCTGTTGTACAGTCTACCCGCTAACAGGTGAAGGGAGCTGACATTCCTTGTATGGTAGTGATCATCAATTTTGAAAGGCTTCCACTTGTCTAAACCATTGAGCTGTTTTTAGCGCATCTCATGGATTAAGCAAGTGCAAGCTAATCAAAATAGATGTGAGTCCATGTGTTTTTGTTGCTCAGCCTGATGGATGGTTGGTTTTGTTGAGCATAATGTTTTGGATGATCACCTGGAAGTAAGATGTGCCGCGTGGGCATTACTTCAATCGTACTCATGATGTGTCAGCCTGCAACATGAGTGGAATCGATCCTCTTGGAAAGGTTTGGGGGGGGGGGCAGTTGACCGACCTGCATAGCTGGGTTAGGTGACCAGCTAGCCCCTTGTCAGGTCGGCTGATTGTAGTGAGAAATCAATCTCATGGGTATAAGTAGTTGTAACTTCATCGAGGATATGTATGCCCATGCTGCTGCGTGACTTGTGAGCATCAAGGAATGGAGACTAGTTGTATGTCTCATGATAAGACGTTTATGGAGGGTGGGGTGGGGCGTTTACCCGAACTGCCAGTCGGGTTATATAATCGACTTGCCCCTGATGGATGACAGACTCAACTCTTTCCTTCAAGAGCGAGTTCTCCTGGCGGACAGCGCGGTTCTCGTCAACCACGTAAGACACCACGCCAACATCAATTATTCATACATAACACTTAATGAAAGAAGTATCCATAAATTAGAATTATAGAGTTCAAAGGGAACACACTCCCTCAAAAATCGAAATTGCTCCGAAAAGTCATTAAAAGTACAAAAGGCACTTCAAATCTTCCACTGGTCTGTAAGAATTTTATACATTCTTCTTCCCGTATCCCCCTTTTGGTGAAGAAAGCACCTTCTGAAATACAACTTCCAACTTCTTAAGCTCCTTGATCTCTTTATTCTTGGTATTAATCTGTTTCTTGACCACTGCAAGTTGTTCTACAACTGCAGTCCGGGGGAGCTGACTTGTGTCTGAAACGCAACTGACAATTTGTTGTTCACAGATTAGTCCTTCCTGGATACCATCTGGGTTGTACAGAACTAAAGCTTTCTCCTTTCGCTGCAATAAGTTTTGGTGCTAAGGTCAGTGAATAATCATTCACTATATCTCATCAAGGACTATATCTAATCGCAACATCTTCTAGGGATCCAATATTAACACACAAACTAGCAAGAAAAGGAAAACCTTGATCTCATGTTTTGCCTAATCAACAGAGTTTACCAAGTCCACCTGAAATCAATCAAGCAATAAATCGATCTAACTTTTTCTACATTTTTTCAATAGAAATTCAATAACCTAAAACAAAACCTGTGATCAAAATCAATGTTCCTCGCCTCGACACGTGTTCAATTTAAACAAAGAAATTGAGCGCGCACACACAAGTACGTGTATATCCCTCCCCATGCACATAATTTCCATTTTTTCATGTAAGAACTTTTAGAGCCTACTGAAAATACAATCATGTTCACTGATATTAGATCGATTTTTCTAAACAAGTTACAATTATATGATAATTATTTCTCAAGTCTATCCATAAGATTGTAATTAGCCAAACAAATCACCCTTGATCTTATATTTTCCATATACACAATCAATTAACCCTATGCATAAACATAACTCCAAACCAACAAGAATAAAAAAGTAGGATTGATGATGAAATTCAATAAAAAATAATATGTTTCACATAACCAGGAAAACATTCATATTTCAATTGCAAAAAGCTTGTTGAACCTTTTCTTTCTTTTGTGCTTGGATGAGTCGAAGACGGTCTTTGTTGAATTCACCTTTTTCCTGCTTTCTCTTGCGTATCGTTCTTAGAGGACGGAGATTCGACTTGGAGTGATGATTGACTTCCTTGCGCCTGTCTTCTTCCTTCTCCCTGATCATCCTGGTCAGGCGAATACATGCTTCAGATGGACACAATCTTAATAGACCTGTTTGTCTACTCTCCATGGGGTTGTGCATCATCTCTTCTTCTTTTCGTGTTGCCGCCTCAGCTTTCTGTTTTAGCCTGAGGCGTCTGATGGACACCATTTTCTTGAGCAACTGATAAATTAACAACAAACAGCCAATATATGAAAATAAATCAATTAATTTACCGATGGTGTCTATTTTTCTCTATATATATATATACAGAGTAGTGTGACTCATTCATAATGTATGTAGATTATATGTTATAGAAATTCTAACTGGGATTGAGAATGATGCAATGGTGCTGACACATTATGTTATATTTTCAGTCAAATGTTATAAAATAAAATGTTCCTTTTTTGGGCTTATACATAAAAAGTTACTAGTAAAAGGCATTAAGAATAATTGTTGAAAAGCAAAATACAAAGCATATTCTGCTATTTAATATCAGTCAAATATTATTGAAATCTAATGTTCTTTTCAGGTTTTATATATAAATGTTACTAAAAGAAATTGTTAGATTTTATGACTATATATACAAAAGTTACTAAAAGTCATTGTGGAAGTTGTGTCGATTTGACATCGAGCAACAAATGAAAATGGGGGCTTGTTTGCAGGAGAGGTTCAATAGTCCTTTGTTTGTGGGGTGGATTATAAGGAGTGCAAACAAAGTACTACATCGCTGACATATGGGAATATGGGTATATAAGTAGATGAATTATCTACTTGTTATGAGGCATTCTGGGGAGAACCCAAGAGAAAAATCACTTGGGTCTTGGCCCGAGTGAATTGACAATATCATACCAATCTGATTGAGATAGTGAGGAACCATGATACCAAACAACTGGCGTCGTATGTGTGATCATAGCCAGGTTTCCTCATAGAGGTGGGGTTGAAGATGCAAGCCAATAGTCCAAGGAGAACGACGAGAGTCCATGGTTGAGTTAAGAAATTTGGACTAAAGATACTCGTTTAAAGGGAGGCTTGGTGATTCTTCGATTTCAAGTAAAAAGCGGTGAACTCGGGTAGCCTTGTAACAAGTAAAGGATGTCCAAGTCGTTGTCTTGTTTGGGAAACTTTGATAGTTTTTTGTCTAAGCTCATAAGCCCTTGTGTCTATGCATTCAACATCAAAGAGGTAAGATGAGGTTCAATGGTTATTTGTCTTGGGGGAGGGGATGATTTTGAAGAGTGCAAACAAAGACCCACATTGCTAATACAAGGAAATTAAGTAATTAAGATGCAGGTATGAGCCCCTTTGGAGATAATCGAAGAGTAAAACCACTCGAGCCTGGCCCATTGTAGATGATTTCATACCAAGTAATGAGGTAGTGCTGACCCATGCTTCCCAAAACTTCCAGATCTTTTTTACTCATTCGTGACTACACAATTGCTTTATTATTACTTAGTGTCTGATTATTACATGATGTGACTATGCCTCCATTAAACACAAAAATAAACTATACTTATTGAGACAATTAGTATAATATCCCATATGGGCATTATAAACAAAAGACTTTTGTCTAGATAACCAAGAAAACACATTTTATCATCTCAAACAAAACATAGAATAATAATCAAAGAGAAATACAAAAGGATAAAAGGAAGAACCCTAATTTGAGCCTATGCTCTCAACACTACCACTCTTTTTAAAATGGACCTTGTCCTCAAGGTCTGTCCTTCGGAGGACAAAGCTTGTACCTCGGTCCTCTTTTCCATCATTGCGTGGTGTAACATCCACTCACCATTGTGGTTGGTCAACCCCTATTATTGGTCTCTTCTTAAAATGAGGAAATCCGGGGGTAAAGCTCGTGCACCAAGGGCATGGGAGTTCCTTATCTGGCCTTGAGTTGGTTGTCATTTTGCATTGGGGGTCATGCACAATAGTTTGGTCCTCATTCGCAATTGTTTCGTTCGTCCTCTACACACATACATATCAAGTATATATGATATATATAGCAAATAATAAAGCTCATCACTATAAGAAAACGGGGGTTTAGCGACGGAATTATCCATTGCTAAACCCCCTGCCGATCTGTCGCTAAGGCCTTAGCGACGGATAGACGCCCGTCTTAATGACGGGCGTCTCTAAGGCGTATTAGCGACGGATTTTTATCCGTCTCTAATAGCCACGGATTTGGCGACGGATAGGGCGTTGACCCTCCGTCGCCATTAGAGACGGATAATTATCCGTCTCTAATCGAATTAGGGCTAGAACGCCCTAATTCGGTGTTTAGCGACGGATAATTATCCGTCGCTAAACAACGAATTAGGGAGTGCTACCCTAATTCGTAGTTAGCGACGGATAACTATCCGTCGCTAAACTACTATTTTTTAAAATTATTTTATAATTGAAAAACCTGTTTTTTTCAACCAATATAATAGTGATATGTCACAAAGGAGAAATTGCATTAATTAACAACAACGATTCGTCCAAAAACAAATTATCCAAAATAAAGTATATATATCCGAATATAAATCCAAATATCCAACAAAGTAAAAAGTTGCATATTATCCAAAACATCAGAACATCACTAAGACGAGGGGCCGGGGTTATTCTGGCTCATATACAAGCGGCACAGCTCTTCCATCCTCTGATTCATACGAGCCTACTCATCCCTGAGATTTCCAATCTCAGTCTGGAGAGGAGTCACTGCTTGATTCACCATTTGCTCGACCTGCACGTGTGTGTAAACACCACCATGTCCTTGAGATTGCTGCTGGGACACGGAGTAGCTCTGCGTCAGTGTCTCGCCATAACTACCAAGACCATAAACCCGACCCTTGTTGTCGGGTGGGTTGACCTGTAGAAAGATCCGGTCTTGTTCTTCCACGGACAACTCCTCACCCTCGGCGACCTCTCTCCGATGATCCGCTCCACCTCACTCTGTAATAGTCAAGTGTATACGAAATGAGCTACAATTTCATATTTAATTTATAATACACATGCATATACAACTGTAACACTTAGCAAATACACATACCGCAATAAGCTCGGACTTCTGGTCCACCCAAACGCCGTTCTTGAACTTCCCCATCTTCATTTTCTCTAGGCAAGTCTTGGGTTGGTTCAGGTTCAGCTAAAGAACATTATATATTGCAACAAGTAGTTAGTAAGTTGGTAGGAATGCAAACAAGTGGTAAATTGGTATAAATGAAAGCACACATATATACTTACCGACATCTGGCGATCAGTGACAACAGCTCGTGACCGTAGTGGTGCTGGAAGAGCCTTGCCATCTCGCGGCTACCATCGGTTCTCACTGTTCTTGTAGGACTGATCCTCGACGTGATTAATGCTCCAATACTCATGCCACATAGCCCACTCTTCGTCCCCAATATGCATCTGTGGCGGCTTTCCTTTGTCTCAGATTTTTCATGTCACCACCATATGCCTATACAGTCGAGCCCAAACTCTAAAACAGCCACATCCGGAGAATAAGGCCATGAATTTAGTATTTTTCTACATTCCAATTTCATTCAAAGTAAAAATTAATGCCCCAAGGTCACAATTTCAAGATAAACAATGGTGACTAACATATCACCCAAGTAAGTGGCTAACATACCACACAAATTGTCTAGAATTTACTAACACAATGGTGACTAACATATCACCCAAGTAAGTGGCTAACATACCACACAAATTGTCCTAGAATTTACTAACACAATGGTGACTAACATATCACCCAATTAAGTGGCTAACATACCACACAAATTGTCAAACTAGTTCATTAATCGATTCTCTCTACAAATAAAGCATTGTAACATTTACCACAACAAATTGTAACATTTAAGCTTACCCGAAGCTCATCAAAGTAGAAGTGCTTCGTCTCAGCCTTCAGTGTGCTCCACTTTTCGCCTCCCTGGCCCGGCAACTCCCTCCTAAGCTTGAATATCTCATGCAGGTCGTCTGAAGATTGCGGAGGCCACAACCTGCAATTATGAATGACATATAGAAGAGTACATATATTTATTAGACAATTCATGTGACATATATATAAACACTTATCTTAAGTTATGTTCTACAAATGTATATATAATACTTACTTCCTCCTGCCATTAGGGAACAACACCAACTTCCCCTCCCACATAGCCCCATCGACGATCTCGGTATATGGACACCCGTCAGGCGGGTACTGTCCTGGCCCATAACCACATAGCCCTTTCATTTCTACTCGACCCTTCAAGAATTGAGTCTTGTTCTTCCTGAACGGATGATCTTTTGGTAGGACCCTACGATGATCAAATCAACATTCATTTCTGCTCTCCTTCAGTCTAAATGCACTACTGTCGTCCAAACAATGTGGACAAGCATTAAAGCCCGCGGTTTTCCTTCTAGATAGCATGGAGTAAGCTGGAAAATCACTCACGGTCCACATTAGTACTACTCTCAAGTTGAAGTTCTTCTTCGTTGACACATCATATGTTGGGATACCTTTTTCCCACAACTCGATCAGCTCCTTGATTAGGGGCTGCAAGAACACATCCACCTTCTGTCCTGGATCATATGGACCGGGCACCAAAGCAGTCAAGAACATGAACGGTTCCTTCATGCACTCACCGGGGGGCAGGTTGTACGGTGTCAGCATAACTGGCCAACAAGAGTACTTCCGGTCACTTCCAAAGGGCTTAAAACCATCCGTACAAAGGCCCAATCATACATTTCTAGGCTCCGCTGCAAACTCCGGATAGCTCTCGTCGAAGTGTTTCCATGCAGGTGAGTCTGATGGATGCTCCATTCTACCCTCTACCAGGATTACTCTCTCCTTGTGCCACCGCATTTTATCAGCACAAGCACTTGAAGCGTACAACCTCTTCAAACGAGGTGCTAGAGGGAAATACCACATTTTCTTATGTGGGAGATTTTTCTTCTGACGTTTCTTTGAGGCGCCCTCCTTGTAACGCTTGTACCGGTCCTTACCACAGAACTTGCACTTCAGTAGATCTTTATCCTCCTCCCAATAAATCATGCACATAACCTCACAACAATCTATGGTTTCCATGGGCAACCCCATCCCTCGCATCTTTTTCTTCGCCTGGTAAAAGTTGGTGGGAACTAGGTTTGGTTCTGGACAAAGCTCCGACATTACTTGTACCCATTCATTGAAGCTCGATTCTGATTGTTGGCCATTAGCCTTACAACTCATTAGCCGAGCCAACAATGACAATTCGGTGTGATTACACCCCGGATAAACCGGCTTCTTTGCGGATTCCATCAAGTCGAAGAAGACCTGATCCTCAGGATTCGGAGGCTCCTCCGCACCCCCCTCGGTTACTGGCTCCCTGGTGTCCATGAACTCTGGACCCGCAATATCATATACCATTTGCTCAACCCGTTCATGATCATTATTAGCATCAGATGTAGAAGTATTTTGAGTACTTCCCATCACAGTTTCCTGTTTTCTTTTACGCTTCCCCAAATTCTCATAATTCATGAACGGCTTGTATGTCTCACCATGAGAAGTCCATACGTCATACTCAGCTACAAACCCCTTACGTTTCAAGTGTTCCACTACCGTTTCTGGAGGTAAAAATTGCTTATTTCTACATTTATACTGGGTGCAAGGGCACTTCATCATCCCCCCACTCAAACAATTAGTCTGTGTCAGTGCAAATGTAACGAAGGCATCAACCCCTTCCACAAAACTAGGTAAAACTCTGCCATTAACTATCCTTTGGTACATCCATGAACGATCGGTGTTCATTGGATGATTATATAACCTGACACGTTTGAATTGATTAGATCGTATTTTTTCAACTCGATTCCCATTTTCCCATTCTTGCATGTTATAAAGTTTATGTCTCTTACCAAAATTCCCATTACAAATAAAGCATTCCAACCCTTTAATGCGAATTTATAAATTATAAATTACATGCATTTTACGAATGTAATCACCAAATTATATCAACACACTTCATTAATTAAATTCTCATAATTTATAATCTAGTACATGTATAAATTTATCAAATGAAACAATTGCAAATCTTAATTAACATACTTAACATACTTAAATCAAAACTACGACATACTTAACATTATACTAATTAACAATTCAAATAATTTCACATCTCAAAGTTAATTAAACATATAATTACAATTGCTTAAATTAGTCTAAATTAACTAAATTTTCCAAATATGTCAAAAAGTTAGGGTTTCAAAACGAGGTACTAAATCTTCATAATTTTACTAAATATACACCAATATCAAATTAATTAAAAGTCCAACATACTTACAAACATACTATACTAAAAATTCAAATCACAGTCAATATATATCAATTGTACATCTCAAAGGTAAAACATTACCTAATTACATCTAAACTAAGTACTATATACTCTCCATTTACATTCAATTGCTCAAATTAGTCCAAAGTAACAAAATTCCCAAATATAAAAAATTAGGGTTTACCTTCGAATCCGGAGAAATGAGCGGATGGAATTTGAAATTGACGGCACAATTGACCTCCTTGATTCACGAGCTTCGAATGTACACGAAGAATGGACAAAATGGTTGAGATTTGGACCGGAATGGCTTTGGGCGAAATAAGGAGAAGAAAGGAAGAAGAATGAGGAAGAAGAGAAAATGGGGAAGGAAGCATTCTGCTTCCCGTAAAAAACTGGAATTCTAGCGACGGATAGCCTATCCGTCGCTAATAACGACAGATAAGCCTATCCGTCGCTAGAGTTCTAGTTTTTTTTTTCTTGGTCAAAGAATCTAGCGACGGATAGGTTATCCGTCGCTAGGTTTAACGACGGATAGTCATATCCGTCGTTAACTAAAGACGGATAAGCCTATCCGTCGTTATGTTTAACGACGGATAGGCTTATCCATCGTTAAACCTAGCGACGGATTGTATCCGTCGCTAGAGCTAGCGATTCGTCGCTAGCTAGCGACGGATAGAATCCGTCGCTATTCTTCCGTGGCTATTAACAGGCTTTCTTGTAGTGCATGCTATTGAAACACACATTTTGCATCTAACTCATGTTAATATATATGTTTTGTACAGATAAAACATACCACATAAGAATGTCACCTCTACATGATCCTATTGGAAGAGTAGGCTCTCTTGTCACCATAGCCTATTGTGACTTGTGAGGCTAATTTCCTCACTTTTTGGTCTGAGGTGAGAATTTGTATATGTATAACCTATTGTCACGAATAATTTCCTCAATATCCATTTTTTTGTAGTACAATAAAGAGTCCTACAAGTGATTTTCCTCTCAGGATAAAATATTTCACTAACACCACACATGAATAAACACAAAAGTCATAATAAACAACCATAGATACAACAATCAATGTGTGTGAAATGGATTTTGATACACTAACCTTGTATAATCAGCAAACAATACATATTGTTTCGCGATTTCACTCTAGTAACTATATTGATATTTTTCACGATTTCGGTCTAATTGACAACATATTAGATCTTCCATCGATCAATCACATGACATAATTTAATCCAACCTGTTAATCAAACTGATTAAACCCTAACTAACCCTAGTACGTACTTTTTAATTTGAAATTCAAAGGCTATACAAAACCCACTTTAAATGCAAAAGCCAAAACTAATAAGCAAACCTTCTTTTTGGAAATAACAAAATTTTATTAATAGCTTCGATACTTTGGTACATCGAGCATCAGGGATGCTCTTCAAACGACCACCAATACAAGGATTTAAAATCTTGATTTCAAAGAAGCAATCCATACCAAAATTCAAAACGTCACAATATAAAAAATAGTACAACCAAGACCATTCTCCTTTCCTGTAGTTTGCTTCCTAAAGTTTTTTGTGCATATACTTGCTCATAATCCTAAAATAAGAAAATCAATTTAATTAAATCAATAAGTATCTCAAACAAGAATCCACCAAGAAAACAACTTTCTATAATCTCAACAATACATATATTGAGCATAAGAAAATTACAGTAAGATAAAAGACTTTGACTGACCTTTTGGTCGTCATCGCTGGCCAACTTTAAGATGTGTAGATAGTTCTCATGGCTCCAGAAATCATTGATTGATGCCATTTTCTCTTTGCAGCTAATTGGTGTAAGTAACTATCATCATCTCTGCATTTTTGGTTAAGTATATGTATAATTAGATTTAGGTACATTCAATAAGATTCTTGAAATGCTGATGGTAAAGAGGATTCTCACATTTAATTTTGGACAATGGTTTATTTTGAAAATAATTAATGGACTCTCAGTTTTTTCATTTACACATTTTGATTTGTTGTTTGTTACCGAATTGGGACATGGTTTAGTTTGTTTTTGAAAATATTAATTTTCTTTCCATGTTTAATCCTGATGAAATTTAATTATAGTTTCTTTTTGGTTTTGGAGATGTTTTTCTCGATTGTGTTTGTAAAATAAATGTCATTACGCCCTTGAGACGGTCACGAATAGGGACATATATAGCTCGAAGCAGCCCATGGCACCCGTTTCTAATGAGAATCTCTTAGGAACTACTTAATGTGAACTACCCAAGTAAGTTCGATAGCTTTTGCCAAAATCTGCCGGTCTCACTTGATGGACTAAAATTATCACACTCATTTGTAATGGGATGCTTAAAATGAAAATTCGTAATGTCGACGGGATGGGTTATATGCGCATATATGTCAGTCCCGTCGAAGTCACATAAAAATACTTGTTCATTGGGTTCCCCCTCAAATTCTGAATGCAATTTGTCTACAATTACCAACTGCATTTATGATATGTATGCTCTCATCCGCGAACTATTTCAACTAATTGACACAAGGCCAAACACTTCAATACCATTGTCTATGTCATTCTTCCTTGATGCATTTATAAATAACACTCTTGAAAACAATATCCCAAAAATATCCATACTTCAAAGACAATATAATGAAGGGATTTGCAGTTGTATTCATGGTAGTTCTCATCGCAATCAAACTAGCAACGACAGGAGGAGATCAAGGAGTTGTTTCTTGCGACGACGTGCAAACTGCTTTGTCCCCATGTTTCGAGTATTTGACAGGTGGGGTTAATGGACCCTCAGGACAATGCTGCAGTAATGCTTGGAGCCTGATTGGTAATGCTCTGTCAGACAAGGATAGAGAAACGGTGTGCAATTGCATCAAGTTAGCTGCAGCTAGTCTTGATGTCAAACCAGATGCAGCCAAGAACCTTTCTGGAAAATGTGGCGTTCCGGTTGGCTATAGAATTTCTCCTAACGTGGATTGCAGCAAGTACGTTACTTTAATTTGACCATATATAAGTACTGAATTACTTATTTAGTGTTTATTGGGAAACTAATTGGGAGTAATATAAATGACTAGATTTCACACCTTGTTAAAAGCTAGCTTGAGCTTTTAAATGAGATGAAATTCTATCAACGTTGATGATTATGACACTGTATTTTGTGCAGGATCATTTAAACAGTAGCTAATTCGATAACTGAAGGACCGGAATAAATGAATTCAGAGTTTGCTTTGGTTTAGTGTAGCTCTAAATTGTGGATGTATTGATGCTTACTTTGGATCTATGATTTTGTAATAAACATGACATAGAAGTAAGGTCTGATTCAACTATCTTCGAGTTTCTACAAGTCCAGGTGCGATAAGGAAACACGTAATTACACTAAACTACTCTCTACCAAGATCACTCGTTAGACAAGGTTAATCACATTGGAGCAACTAACCGTATGAGGCTATCACATGATGACAAAGTCTTACAAGTCCATCGTGGTACCTTTACAATACATTTAATGTCGTGGATAGCATATAACAATTTATTCGACAGTTAAATTACACTTTGGAGAATAGTAAGGAGAGGAATCCAAGTTCTACCCCACGATTTTGTTTCATTGAATGAAAATTATTGTATGTCGTGGACAGCGCGGTTCTCGTCCTCAAGGAGTTTGATCTTCCTGGCGTTCTCTTGCATCTGGGACGCCAAGGCTCTGATCTGAGTGGTGACGTCCATCTCCTCTACCTCTTCGAGAACGTATTCGTCTGAGTGTGTCATGACGACTTGCTTAGCGGGTCGCGGTTGCTACTGGATTACCTTTCTTGATAGCTGGGGCCCCACGGTGGGCGCCAAATTGTAGACGCTCAGAAATCTACAATCAAACTAGGGTTAGAAATTGGGGGGCACCAGAAACCTGCAAGGCAACAATAGCAAACAGAGATGTGAGGTTCCAAGGTGACACCGGTGTGGTGCCGACCGTATGGACTCCGACGCTCAAGTTAGAGGACTGGCAGACAATGTAATCAAATGAAAGAGGTAGGAGAGAGATGACGGCAAGCGTCGACTTATCCTGTTGGTTGAGTTGGTTCGGCAACATGGTGGACGAGCACCGGCAATGGGCTAGCTTACCTTGTAGGAGGGAGCTAGCTGGTAATCGTCTGACAAAGATGGATGACGATGGATGATGGCGGATGGTTGAAGGTTGATGATGGATGGTGATGAACGATCGTGGATGATGGTAGGTGGCGGTTGATGTTGATCAGAGAGCTTGAGAGAGATGGAGGCGTGAGAGATTGATTGCTAGGGTTTGTTGCAGTCAGAATGTGATGCCCCTTCCACGTCTCCCCATCCTTCTCTATATAGTTCATCCGTCGTTGGGGCCTATCCGCGGATCTCGGGTGAGGCTGTTGGACCTGGCTAAGTGGGTTGGACTTGGTCTCACGTAGTTGGAGGAGTCCTTTCAAGTTGGTTGCTTACTAACTGACTGAGTCGGCCAAGCAATATGAGTTGGTTAGTTTGTTAGTCGAGTGCTGACTGACAGAGTCAGTTATGCGAGGAGAGCTAGCTAGCCTGTCAACCAGCTGGAAGGTTGGCGAGGTCGAGTGAGTCGGATAGCATGTAGACTGTTGGATAGATGACTTAGCTAGGTGGGTTCGCTAACTGGACCATGGAGTCCAACTCGTGTATGAAGCCAAGATGGACTCATTAGTGGACCGCGGATTGGGTCGTAGCCTTGATGGGCTGGTTTGTTAGTCTAGTAGACAAAGAGCGAATTTTGTCCAATACAACGTCCACGGGAGAAAACTAGAGATTCTTTGTTAGATATTTTGTTAAGAATATCTGTTTAGATTTTGTTCAGCAACATGATGACTTATCTTAGTCTCAGAAAGGTGATTAGTACTCTTGGTTCACTTGAACATTGTAAAAGAGGAAACCCACTAAGTATGATAGTCTAGCTAATCTTGTATAGGATGTTAGGTCTCAAAATGTAATTTTTATTTTATGAAGAGAAGACCAAGAAGAAGACATCCAAACAGAAAGCTCAACAACAATTGAAGACTTGAAGAAAACTGCACAAGATTACTGAATCTGTTGTTCAGATATCTTAGCCAGAGATCTTGTAGACACGAACAGTTTCAAACAAACTGTGTCACAAGAGATATCTGAGAAATAAGATACATATCTGAAAACAAGGAAAGTGTCCACAGATATCTATTCTCAGATACCTTGAGCTTTAACCACGTTTCTGAAAAGAGAAATATATATTGCAAACAAAGTTGTTTCAATAAATACAAGTGGTATCTGAAGAATGAAGATAAGGACGTGCAAAGAATCAGATAACAATAGTCTCTGATACGAAGCATAGTTCCGTTGACACTACAGGACAAAAAGTATAGTACAAATGCATTTAATGCACGAACAGAGATGTCTGAATAAAAGCAACGGCAGCTTCTGAGAAGAAGACAAAACCTGCTACAGTACTATGCGCAGATATCGATAGTTTGAATTTGAGCCTAACGGATACTATTCAAACGGCACTCAAATTCATCTATAAATATCAACACTTAGACAGCTTGAGAGACACACACTGAATACGCTGAAACACAGATCTCTGATTATCTTACTCTCTCAAAGCAACTTATTATCAAAGCTTTCTGTTGCGACTAAAGCTTTTGATCTTGAGTAAACACTGAAGTTCTAAGTGTCCTGATCCTAAACAAGCAAAGCTATCTGTGAAGGAGTTGAATCAAAAGATCAACTATCTGAGATTCATTCTCTTGAACAGATATCATAAGACTTGGTCAAGAAATCGAACAAGATACCATACGCTGTAAAGTGTATTAAGTAACTTAGTTCACAGAGCTATCTGATTAACTGAAAAGTTATTAAGACGCTCATCTGACAACTCAAACCAAAACCAACACCATAATCAAGTGGAGTACAGAAGTACTTAGTTTGAAAATCGTGAATAACTCCAAGTTTACGGAGTATAGGAAGTACTTGATTTGGGAAACTAAGGAATAACTCCAAGGTTATTGAGTATAGGAAGTACTTAGCGGGAAGCTAGGGAATAACTCAAAGGTTTCGAGTATAAGAAGTACTTCATGTGAAAGCCGGGAACAACTCAGGGGAACATTTGGTTGGAACCAATTGTTAAGAATCTTAGAATAGGATTATTGTAAGGAAATCTCAATTATCTGTTCTAGTGAATTCTAGGTCTCGATAATCGAAGTGGATTAGTTGGAGGATTACGCCACCTCCGATACCACTATACTTCTTGTGTCATTTACGCTTCAGATTTATACTTCAACAACACACACACACTTATTAACTGCTTACGCACTTATCTTTATTAAGTCTTCCGACTCGATTCTAAGTATCGATATCTATTCAGACATCTGAGAAATATTTGTTATCGACAAAAGTTTTAAAAGACTATTCACCCCCCTCTAGTCTTTTACTTTGCCGTTATCTGACCAACAAGTGGTATCAGAGCGGAGGTTCACCACTTTCCAGACCGAACCTAGATCCCAGATAGGTGAAGGAACTTTGTCCACTTTTGAGGACTATTTAATTTGTGTGTTAAGTGTGCGGTATGTCTCGAGTGATGCACTGTTCTCAAACCAGAGAACTACGAGAAATGGAAAACTAACATGATGCTCCACCGTGAAGCCATAAGTGACGAAATGCTCGAAGTAATAACGCATGGCCCAATAGTCATTCAACCACGTAAGCAAGTCATGGAGGTTTCGAGGGGAAGAGACAGAGATCACAGCGAAGGATCTTCACAAACAGATGCGTCAACGAGTGGAAGATCTACTGGTCAAGTTATTTATGAACCAAAGCTCAGAGAACTCGACATCGGAAGATGCCAAGAGGAATCGTCTGATGGTCAAGCTCAGAACATCATCATCGATCGACACGGAGCACATACAGTTTTAAAGCTGGGTGCTAAAAGCGGTGAAAGTTGCTCGCAACCGATTGAAGAAATCTGTTTGAATCGAGAAACCAAGGAAAACAAGTTCGAAGTTCTAAAGTTGAAATTTCAAAATTTCAAACAAGGTCCCACCGAAACTCTGGAAGAACTTGATTTCGTGGTTACCACTCTCATGAGTGATATGGCACACTGGGAAAGCAATAGATACTCTCATCCGAGAAGATTAAGACTATTGTCAAGTCTTAACCACAACCGGAGCATACTAAATTCTTTTATTTTAACCAAGGTATGCCAAATATCACTCCAAAGGAACTTTTCTCTCATCTTGCTATCTTGACTATGAGACAACTCGGAGAGAACAAACAACCAAAAGTTGCAGAATGTTGCTCTAGTTACTCAAGGAACTTCTGAAAAGAAGAAAAGCAAGGAGGAGACTGAGGATGCTCTTGCTGCAAAGCAAATGAGTAAATTTGTCAGTCGAGAAATTGAGAGAAGAAAAGCCAAAGAGAAGTGAAAAAGCATCTAGCTCAAACTATCACCAATACAAAATATGCAAAGCTCATTGAACAAGCCACTCGTAAAGCATCATGTCTTCGAGGAAGCGTAAATTGAAACGATATCTGCTTTCTATTGTCGTAAACCCGCCACTAAGAAGGATTGTCCGCCTCAACAAACTAAGGACAAAGCGACAAGAAAGATAGAAGAATCTTCAGAAGAAGCCAGAAAGCTTTGTTAACTGAAGAAAGAAAGAAAATTCAAATTCAACTGGATGCTCTAGACGTTGAGACAGATTCTGAAGATGACAATTCAGATGATTCAACCCTACCATCACCAGAATTATGTGGAGTTACTCATGATATAATCGACTTCGGCCTCAAGAAGAATGAAATGTGGAGTTCTCAAATTGACGACCAAACATCTCCAACATAGAAAAGCTCTTATGGCTGATGAGGTAACACATACTTCTTGCTACACTTATGACAAGTGATGAAGAGGAAATAAAAAATCTAGAAAATCTCGTGAAAGAACTTGACATCTATGAAAGAGAATTTCTAATGATCCGAGCTAGAGCAAAAACTCAAGAAGAAAAGAATTCTCTTGAAAAGGAAAATTCTCAATTAGTTAAAGAATCAGAGAAAGGATGTCTGAAAATGCATTTCTCAAAGCTCGGATATCCGAGACCGAAAAGTCACATGAAGAAGCAATGGTCGAAGTTACGAAAGAATTATGAAAATCTTCTTCCGAAAACAAGGAACTCAAGAAGAAAGAACTATCTTTTCAATCTTATGCCAAAGCTAGTGACACTCTTCATCAAGTACAATCATACTTAAGAGATCCTTCGTAAAAGAAAGGACTCAATTTGAATACAGATGATTGTTCTATCACTCTGAATAAGAGTAAGGAGAAAAGAACATTTGTAAGTACTCAGCAAGACGGTTCCCACGCAATCTATAGTATCGGTGAAAAGACAAAGATTGTTGACAAAGGAAAGGCAGTTGCGACTAGACCTTTGTGGGAAAAACAAGTCAAAAACAAAACTGTTGGTACGCTTCGAAAAGAAACACAACATCGAAAAGTGTAAACACCACAAGGTTATGTCTCAAAAAGGTAGAATTGCAGAGGCAAATTCTCCCATGTCACTTTTTCTGGAAAGAAATTGGATCAACCAGAGACTAGCAAAGCTGCTGAGAAAAGATCTCAGATAGCTTCAAGTGCTCGAAACGACATTGGCTATAAAGGCGTCGGAAAACAACTTGCTCATGAGTACAAGCAGGAGCAAGAACGATGGCTGAAAGCTAGAATTGCTCAAAGCAATTATCAGAAGTGGAAGTTAAATCAAGCCAATGAAAATCTGAATCCATGGCTAGAAGAAATCTAGCAAGGAAGGCTAAGTTTGCTGAAAAGCAAACTCAGAAACCTGACAGGTATCTGAAAGCATCATATGGAGCACCTAGGAACACACCAAGGAAGAAAATAATTCTTACTAATGATAACTTTCATTCAAAAAGAATTCCTCCTTACGTTCCTATCAGACAAAAGCATATTTCAAAGAAACTCATTCAAAAATGGATTCCTACTGGAAGAACTTTTGATTCTGACGGTTCTATCAAAGATATGAGAACCTAATCTCCTGTTTCTGTCAGTGTGCGAATGCTTCGGACTAAAGCACAATGGCTATTTGATAGTGGATGCGAAAGCACATGACAGAGACAAAGCAACTGTTGATTACAAAGCTTGCAACACGTGACCGATATCGGGTTTTTGAGGAGAATTAAATCCTCTCTCGGATTTGGCAACGCTAAATTGGGAACTTTAACAATCACCGACGTATTACATGTTAAGGATTTGAAATACAATCTATTTAGCATGAGCCGCTTATGCATGCGGTTTTACTATAAAATTCAAAGCTAAATCGCAAACTAATTGACAATGAGTCAAAGGCATACCTTAGTTGGTCGGCGAAAAGCGCCTTTTATGTTGCTAATTGGGCATCCGCCACAATCAAGAATGTCTCATGATGAGTCAATCTGGTCACATGTAAGAGCACTTGGTTATGGCACAAAAGAATGAGTCACTTGAACTTCAAAACTCGAATAGACTTGCCAAGAAAGAGTTAGTGGTTGGTCTTCCCGAACATCTTTCGTAAAGGATGGTATCTGCTCACTTTGCCGGATGGGGAAACAATCTAAGATCTCTTTCAAGTCCAAAATCGGATACTCTAGTTAGACCAATCGCAACTTTTACACATGGATCTATTTGAATCATCTCAGAACTAGTTATGCAGAAAGAAGTATGGTGCAGTTGTTGTAGATGACTTCTCAAGATTCACTGGGTTGTCTTTTCAAACACAAATCGATGCCGTGGTGGAGATACCAAACTCTTTGAAAAAGTTTGAAGTCATGAAAATGACAAGGTATCTGCAATCGAGCATCATGGTAATCGAGTTTGTCAACCAGTACATAAAGGAGTTTTGTACCTGCAAAGGTATACAACACCAACTTTTCTCTGTAAGAACACCTCAACAAAATGGTGTTGCAGAAAGGAAAAAACAGAAACCTTAAAGAAGATGCAAGGACAATGCTAGCTGACACTGAGATAAGTGAAATTTATTGGGTTGAAGGTAAAACACAACTGCTACACTCGTAGCAGATGCTTGATAAACAAACACCACGGGACCCCCTATGAAATCTTGGTTGGTAGACCCCCTAATATCAAACATCTGAGAGTATTTGGTTGTAGATGTTTTGTTCTAAACAATGGGAAAGATTATCTGAGAACATTTCAACCAAAGGCAGATGAAGGTGTTTTTCTTGGCTATTCCACAAACATCAAAGCTTACAGAGTTTACAACAAAAGAACAAAGAAAATTGAAGAATCAGTTCATGTTGTATTCTATGAAGGAAGTAAGAAAACACCTCCTATTGATGAAATCTCAGAAAGATTCAAAGAACTATTACTGAGGGATCCTAAAGAAGAATCCTCAGAAAGGAAAAACATCATTATGGAAAGTGAGGATGACTCTGACGTAGAAAAGCCTGAAAAACCTAGTAACAACAAGATAACTCACAAACATGATGAGGAATTTCCTATGAGTTTTCCAGAAATGGAACAAAGTTCTCGAGAACGCTTCATCATGAAGAGGTATCCAAAATAAGAATCTTTGAAATGCATGTCTCGATATCTCTAACATCGAAAAAGTGTCGATATCCATGACATTTCCATATGTCGATATCTCGAGATCTTGAAAAAGTATCAAATCAAAATCTTAGTGATTCACATTCAGATCACCTGGATATTGATCCTACTAGCACTAAAACTATGATGAAATGGATCAAAGATCATCCTACAAAGGATATAATTGGACCAATTAATCAGGGTGTTAGGACTAGGAGAGCAATAGCTGAAAATGCTAACTCTCTCTTCGATGTTTCATCTCAATATTGAACCTAAAATATAGAAGAAGCATTAGGAGACCAAGATCGGATCTACGCAATGCAAGAAGAGTTGGATCAATTTGAGAGAAACAAAGTCCGGAAACTAGTTCCATTTATAGAAGGAATATCCGTGATTGGAACTAAATGGGTTTTCGAAACAAGATGAATGAATCTGTGAAATAACCGTAAACAAAGCAAGATTGGTTGCCAAGGATTTACTCGCATGAAGGCTTAGATTTTGACGAGTCATATGCACCAGTTGCCGATTGATGCAATAAGACTCTTTCTAGCCTTTGACTCATAAAGATTTCAAAGTTTATCGATGGATGTCAAAAGTGCATTCCTAAGCGGTGAACTTGCGTAAGTTTATGTTGAGCAACCACCGGCTTTGAAGTTTCCTCGTAAAGTAGAATGGTCTATAAACCATGAAAGCTCAGATGGATGAAAACAGCTCCAAGAGCATGGTATGACACTTTGGCCAAATACCTTCCGAAAGTGGTTTCAAGAAAGGTGAAGTTGATAAAACTTTATTTACCTTAAATCATGATGGAAAACTACTCTTAGTTCAAGTATATGTTGATGACATCATATTTGGATCTAAGGACAAGCAACTTTGTAATGACTTTGCAAATCTCATGAAAAGCAAGTTTGAGATGAGCATGATGGGAGAAATGAATTATTTACTAGGATTGCAAGTCAAGCAACTCAATGTTGGAATATTCATTAGTCAAACAAAGTATGCAAAAGATATGCTCACAAAATTCAATCTTAAGCCTTACGAAAAGAATGCTAAGATACCTATGAGCATTGGAACCAAAATGACTTATCTTGAATCGATAAGAGTGTTGAAGAACATAAGTATAGGAAATTGATAGGTTCACTACTTTACCTCACCGCAAGTAGACACGATATTCAATATGCCGTTGAGTGTGTGCTAGATTTCGACAAATCCAATGCAGACACACTACAACATTGCTATGAAAATATTAAGGTATGTAAAGGGTACAGAGATGTAGGATTGTGGTATCCTAAAGAAAGTGGATTGAGTTTATTGGGTACTCGGATCTCGATTATCTTTGGATCATTGCTTGATAGGAAAAGCACCTCGTGAACTTGTCGTTACGGGCACTAGACTTATCTCATGGTTTAGCAAGAAGCAAAACTCAATTGCAACTTCTACCACGTAGGCTGAATATATTGTCTTGGTTGTTGTGCAACACAAATTCTGGATACAACAACAACTTAAAGACTATGGACTCGATGAGAAGAAAACTCCCATTTTTGTGACAACACAAGTGCTATTGCATTACACGTAATCCTAAATTTCATGCCGAACAAAGCACATTGATGTTAGACATCACTTCATCGAGACCATGTTGAAAAGGCAATATAGAGATACTCAAGATTGGCAATCAAGACCAACTTGCGGATATCTTCACTAAGCCACTACAAGAAAGTAGATTCTTAGCCTTAAGACATAGTCTTGGACTAATGGAACTACCAATGAACCGAAAAGTTCGTATCCGAACGGGCATCCAGAGAAGAGGTATCCGAACGGGTATCCGTAAAAGAGAAAAGAGAAACTGAACGGAATCCGTAAGTCAAAAAGGATAAAGAGCAAAAAGATAGCTTAAGATCTCTGAGACGGGAACTCAGATATCTGAATCATTCTATAAACGGGGAACACAAAAGAGAATAGTATAACTGTCTGCAGTCAACTACTCTCTTGAAACTCGCATTATTTCTATCTTGATGAAAAACTTGGAAAAATCCTAAGTATAAGACAGATTCAGATGCGAATGTTGTCCTTGCTCATACAGAATTGTGATTCAGATAGCAAGTCGCCAAAACTCATTAAATGGGCACAATTACACTTGCTGATTGTGATCATTGCTGAAGAAGCAATGGTGACCCTTGATGAAGTTAAGCGATTGATCTGTACGGTGGAAATTAACTCACAGAAAATAGTGGACTGTTGAAATTCAGACATGGCCCACTAAGCATTTAATGCCGAACTAGCTTTTGCTCACGCCTGTTTGCAAATCACAGATACGTACACACAAAATCAATTTGTATGTATTTGTCTGTTGGGATTCAACTGCTATATATATAGGATTTTGGCAAATGAAATCACTTTTGCCTAATCCGAAATTTCATCTTGCACAAAAATAGCAAATTCTCTCTTGATTCTCTGCAAACCCTCTACAATCTCTGCAAATCAGATTAAGTTTTTCTGCAAAGAATTACTGAATCACATCTCTTTCAAACACCAATTTCAATTCCCTACACTATATAAAGAGATGGCCTCCAAGAACACTTCGACACAGAAATCCCAATCCTCCACTGGTACTGCTGAAAAGCAAGCACCAGAGTTGGTTATTGTTAACAATCGACTGGTAGGAGTTTTTAATCCTGACCATTGGACTTCAAGTCACATAATGATTTGGGGTGGTGCCATGGTTGAGGAATACCTCACTGCTGCAATAGAAAACCAAACTGACAGAAAATTGATTCTTGACATGGTTGAAAAGGCAAAAATCAAGGGTTTTCTATCTGCTCGCCCAAGTGGAATTTCATCACTCGATGTGTTGGAATTTTACAACAACTCCAGGATTATTTCCTGTGTTTCTGAAGGCACTGAAATAGTGTCTATCAAAACCTCAGTCCAAGGAAAGGAAATCCTTCTGGACTTAACAACTTACAGAAAGTTGTTTGAGGTTCAAAATCTTGGAAAGGATTTTGAAATAAACACCAAGGATGATGAACTCCTTGAAGGTGTTAAAGAACTTTACAGTGACGTGTGTGATCTTGAAAAATCAGATACACCCACTGAGTTCAAGCTTGCTGACATCCGAACCAAACATCTGTTGGTTCACTGGGATGTACTGGCTTGCATTCTTCACAGATGCTTTGATGGTCTACAAGGAGGTGCTGACCAGATAAGCCAAGAACGATGGATCATGATGTTCTTGCTGAATCAACAAGACAAAAGGCTGGAAAACCCTTTTAATCGGGAAAGTACGCCTTCATGAAATTCGTGAAGAAGATTCAAGGCTTCGAGCCTAAGATTGTCAAAGGACTAGCCAAAGGCCATGAGGTTATGGTGCAAGATATGCTACTTGCCGGAAACGCAGCATTA
This sequence comes from Plantago major, assembly GCA_026545765.1. Taxonomy (NCBI): domain Eukaryota; kingdom Viridiplantae; phylum Streptophyta; class Magnoliopsida; order Lamiales; family Plantaginaceae; genus Plantago; species Plantago major. The sequence goes on from CM048840.1 coordinate 107,467,627, forward strand.
AGCTCGGAGAGACAATGAAATAGCCAACAAGAATTTTTCTACAAGTATGAGTATACAAATCTAATGAAAAAGGTTACTGGGTCTCAGAAAGGTCCTAAGAAGTGAAAATCTGAAAAGATATCTGAAGAAAAGGTTGCGACCAAGAAGCCCAGAACTTCAAGAAAGAAGTCTGCTGGCAAATCAGAAGACACACCCAAAGAGGTTGTCAATTCTCAGATATCTGCAGGCATTGCCGATGAATTGATAATGGCAGTTGAACTCATCAATGCTGCAAAAGAGTTATCAACTACTGAACAAGTAGACTCAGCAAGAGAAAGTGCTTTCAGAAATGTTGCGACTAATGTAGAAAGCCTTGCTGATGAACTCATAAATACTGCAAAGAATGGTGAAAAGTACCAAGCCCCATCTGAGAAACCGCAGGAGTAATGGACCAATCAGTTCCCAATGCTGATGAGAGCTCTGACGATGAAGATGATGAACTAGTCATCTCTCAAGTCCTAGAAAGAACAAAGAGGGCTAAGGTTACTGAAAAAGTAACTGGTGATAAGGTATCTGAAGAAGAACCTACACCACAGGTTGCTAAACCTATAGCAAAGGTTGTTGGTGCAAACACATCATCAGGGAATGTCTCTCTTGAACAACTTCACAAAGCCCTGATGAGTGGTATTTTAGTGCTGGCAGATGCTGATGGAAATGCCACATCTAAAAATCTGGAAGAACATTCTACTGATCAATCTTCTGCTTCCAGACAACCACAACAACCACAAACACAACAACCACAACAGCCACAAGTGGTTGATGAAATGGTAAATGAACTCCATTTTGAATTACCAAGAATACAAGATGTCTTGAAGAAAATCCTGCAAAAGAGCAGGTTCCCCAACTCAATGAGAGGGATCAAACTGAGACATCTACTCAGAATGATCAACCAGGGGAGGCAACTGAGTTGCATACTCAGGAAAGGTGTGAAGTACCAGAAACTTCAAACAAAGAAACTGGACTGGGACAAGACGACCAATGTATAGAAAGGTCACAAGTTCCAGAGACCAATCAACTGAAATCGCTTTAAAATGACCGGGTTTAACTCTTACCTTGTGAAAATTTTTATACTTATAAATCTTGTTACCTTATAAGAATTTCTTTGTTACAGGCTGAATTAGAAACGCAGAAATAAGAGGAAGCTGAGAAGCTTACCTCAGATACTGAAAAAGAGGTTCCTTCAACCTCAACTCTTGAGAAATCTGAGCCTGTGCCACAGGTAAATGATTCTTAAAGAGAACTAACTTTTTAGTAAAAATGTTTGTATGCTCATTCATGATAAATGTTTCTAACAGGCTCCAACTGAGATGGAAGAAGATAAGGCAGAAATGCCAGAGACAAACCCAGAAACCAACAAGGTTTCTGAAGAACACATCACTGAGCCTTCAAACTCGAAGGTATATGACAATCAAGTGACAAGTATTCTTCATCCTGGGTTATCTTTTATCTCTTCTAATATTCAATACTTTCTACTTACAGGCTATTTCAGTAGTACAAATGCAAGGGGATAAATTTGCGACTTCCCCTGCATCAATGGAAATTGATGAAGCCCCTAAGGCAACATCACTCGAAAGAATACCAGAAACTGCACAAGTTTCTGAGAAACATGAATCTGAGCTTCCTGATGAGGAAGTAAGTAGCTCAAATCAGAATTCATTAAAAGCATATTTATGCATAGATTCTTTCAAACTATTTCCTAAGTATTGTATTTTTCTCAGGTTCAAGAAAGAAAGGTTGATGAGGACCAGACTTCCAAGTCTCCACCTCACAACAATATATCTGAGACACCAATCGTCTCAGTAGAACAAGTATCTGAGCCTGATGTTCATACTCAGGTAACTCAGAAACTAAACTACACTTCTACTCAGATATCTACAAAAGTTTTGAAACTCACTCAAAACTCTTTCTTTCAGGCTCAAACAGATGCAAAGCAGGTTCCCATTGAAGAAACAAGGGACTTACTTCACTTCTTCAAAGCTCAGACGTTGCCAAAGCATATTCAATGCTTCAAGAAATGGCAGAAGTTAAGGTGCTCTGATCTCTCTGAAATATTGAGAATCACTGATCAACCAACCAGACGAGCACGAGCTCTTGACCTGGAAACATATGTCCAAGCAATGTTCCCTACAGAACAGCATACAGTTGCGACTCTACTACATAAGGACTTTTCCAGAGAAGTGGCGCATAGTTTGATACATGCCTTTGAACAGGCAGATGGTCAGACAAGATTACAGATGGCATTCAAGCCGCCCCGCCTGCATCGCAATTCATATCTTCTGAACAAGAAGAAGTTAATGGGCAGAAGATCACTATCCCGGAAGTGATCAATCTTGTATCTGAAGATGATGAGGAGGAAGAAATGAATGAAAATTACTTTGATGAACCTCCCACTGACCATCACCAAAAGGATGATAATGACAAAAAGGATGATGATGATGCCCCTGCACCAGGGACCGGAGGAATTTCACAGAGAAACAATGCCTCAGCTGCTGAAAAGCAAACTGAGAAGACTTCACAGAAATCTCCGTCTTCATCACCTCAGAAATCTACTCATCCATCTTCTAACCAACACGCAGTTACTACTGAGCAAGTAGTTGAGCTTTCTGAAGAAACCAATCAGAAAATCTTAAACACTCAAACCAGACCGCTCAACTCGCATAACCTGTTGAAGAAGAACAACAGCTCCATCTTCAACTGGAAGATCAAATAGCTAAATCCAGAGATAAGATTGATCAACTACAAGATCTATACTTAGAAGAAATGATTGCTTACTCTGAGGTTAAAGAGCTACGGGATGCTGTGCAAGAGATCACCAAAGAACTCGACATCAAGAAGTATCCAAGTCAAGCATGATGCTAAGGCTGCATCATCTTCGAAAGAAGTACCATCCTCCTCCCAGAAAGGAAAGAAACCAATCTCTGAGATGGTTGCTGGACTTGATACGATCGATGAAAATGTCCAAGAGGATGAAGATCACTGGGCTAATCACTCAGATGATGAAGAAGACAAGACTTTGGCAGAGCACCGCCATGAACATTTAGCGGTTTCTCACTTGAAAAGAAAGTTGATTGCTCCTACAATCTTCAACAAACTGCCAAACGTCCACTCCCATGAATACATGAGCAGGTACCAAGTACTGGCTACTCTGAATAAGGAGATGTCTTCACAGAACAAGGAAGTAATTGCCTCACCCTCTCGAATGAGAAAGTTCACTGAGCTCATCACTCAGAGAACTACTAGCATGGTCATTGCTCAGAAAGATCTGGGAATGATAAGGGACGATGATGTGTCTTTAGCTGAAAAAGCTTTTCAAGAGGCAAGTTACACTGCTGGAAAAGCAGATGCCATCCTAGGCCCATTGGCAGAGCTCACTGATAAGGACAATGGACTTATCAAGCAAAATTAGGAGCTCAAAGCTGAACTTCAGAAGTTGGTCACTGCCTACAACTATTTAAAAGGGCATTTTGACTCTCTCTCAGATTCCTTTATGAGACTGAGTCAGCCAACAATGACTAAGGGGGAAAGAAAGTACAAATCTGGACCTCAAAGTCAGGGGGAATGGGAAGAAGGAGATGAAATCAAGAAGAAATCTCGAGTGCGGCTCAGGAAAGGAAGAAGAAAAGCTTCGTACCACCACTCGTAATCAATGAACCTCCTCAAGCCAAGCCGCTTCCGAAACCCATCAAGGAACCAAAATGGTAACAAGGGCCATGGCACGTAAACCTCCAAGGAGTACCAAGGCTCCAAGGAGAAGACAAGTTAGAGGATTGATGAATCTTCCAAGAAGAAGAAGAACGGCAAATCAAGTCCCAGGGCAATGAAGAAGGCTGTGAAACTCTCACAAGATCTAATCTTGATGATGATGAAGAGACTGATGAAGATGAAGCTCCTCTTCACAGAAAAAGGAAAATTGAAAGCCTAACTGAGCCCATAGCTGCAAAGCCCCTAGCAACTAAAACACCCTCTGGAAATACCAAGTCTATCCAGGGTGGTGGTTCTTCAAGCAACAACCCCAAAGAGAATTCAAGACAGAAAAGGAACAGACTGAGAGCTGAGCAAAGACAAAGTCAACTTCCACTCAGGCCAGAAGAAGCCAAAATTGAGTATGTGAAGTATGACAATGATTCCTCTGTCTACAGGTGCATCAATCAGAAAAATGGCTATTGGATTCTGGAACTTAAGCATCTATTGGTAAATTCAAGATTTCCAGAACCAATCCTTAAACAACTTATGGCATGGAGAAAGAATAAACCTACCTTGATCAACACCAATCACATCAAAGCATGGTTGGATTTTGAAGTTGTCAAGAGAACTGAAGCCATGAAGAAGGACCTCTCTGATGATTGTCCATATGGAAAGCCAGATGATGTGTACAAAATTCTGAATATCACAGGAACAGGCACAAGACCAAGACTTGCTGTGGAACCCTATGAGTCGTTCTATCTGACAGAAGATCAATACAAGGGTGACATCAGATATCTGAAGATTATCTACGAATACTTCAAGCTTTCAGATATCAGAATAGAGCATGCCTGGAAGTGGGGAAAGTACCTATGGGTCAAGCATTTTTCCAAGAAAAATCCTACCAAAACCTATAAAGAGGTCTGTGGATTTGCCAGAGAAACAGAGATGCTTGTCAGAACTCTTCTTTATGATTATTCTGATGACATCAAAAGGTTTGGTGATAGGAAATTTGCAGACTGATCCATAGAAACATTGTTGAAGACTTGAAGATTGAAGACTTGAAGACTAGTCTATTAGGATGTTTACTTGGAGCTTGGTTACTCCTGTTGTCCTAATTTACTATGTAGTTTTTGTATTTTTGCTGACTGAGCTTAACTGTATCATGTATTAAAGTTATCTGTAATCTTTAGTTGCGACTTATCTGAAGAACTTACTCTCAGATAGTATTCTATAAAAGATAACTTGTCAGCAAAGATCACACCTTGTGATTTGGTTGATGTCTACTTTCTGCACTTAATTATATGAATTGAAAGATCTTAAGAAATGATTAAGTGGTGGATTGTTTCCTCATCCAGATTTGTAATAGGGAAGATAGTCATCGTTGACTGATCAAAATGGGGGAAATTTGTTAGATATTTTGTTAAGAATATCTGTTTAGATTTTGTTCAGCAACATGATGACTTATCTTAGTCTCAGAAAGGTGATTAGTACTCTTGGTTCACTTGAACATTGTAAAAGAGGAAACCCACTAAGTATGATAGTCTAGCTAATCTTGTATAGGATGTTAGGTCTCAAAATGTAATTTTTATTTTATGAAGAGAAGACCAAGAAGAAGACATCCAAACAGAAAGCTCAACAACAATTGAAGACTTGAAGAAAACTGCACAAGAAGATTATCAATCATTGTTCGATATCTTAGCCAGAGATCTTGTGAACGAACAGTTTCAAACAAACTGTGTCACAAGAGATATCTGAGAAATAAGATACATATCTGAAAACAAGGAAAGTGTCCACAGATATCTATTCTCAGATACCTTGAGCTTTAACCACGTTTCTGAGAAGAGAAATATATATTGCAAACAAAGTTGTTTCAATAAATAGTGGTATCTGAAGAATGAAGATAAGGACGTGCAAAGAATCAGATAACACTAGTCTCTGATACAAAGCATAGTTCCGTTGACACTACAGGACAAAAAGTATAGTACAAATGCATTTAATGCACGGACAGAGATGTCTGAATAAAAGCAACGACTTCCGAGAAGAAGACAAAACTGCTACAAGATTATGCATGCACAATATCGATAGTTTGAATTTGAGCCTAACGGATACTATTCAAACGGCACTCAAATTCATCTATAAATATCAACACTTAGACAGCTTGAGAGACACACACTGAATACGCTGAAACACAGATCTCTGATTATCTTACTCTCTCAAAGCAACTTACTTATTATCAAAGCTTTCTGTTGCGACTAAAGCTTTTGATCTTGAGTAAACACTGAAGTTCTAAGTGTCCTGATCCTAAACAAGCAAAGCTATCTGTGAAGGAGTTGAATCAAAAGATCAACTATCTGAGATTCATTCTCTTGAACAGATATCATAAGACTTGGGTCAGTAAAATCGAACAAGATACCATACGCTGTAAAGTGTATTAAGTAACTTAGTTCACAGAGCTATCTGATTAACTGAAAAGTTATTAAGACGCTCATCTGACAACTCAAACCAAAACCAACACCATAACTGGCGTGGAGTACAGGAAGTACTTAGTTTGAAAAATCAGGGAATAACTCCAAGGTTACCGGAGTATAGGAAGTACTTGATTTGGGAAACTGAGGAATAACTCCAAGGTTATTGAGTATAGGAAGTACTTAGCTTGGGAAGCTAGGGAATAACTCAAAGGTTTCTGAGTATAGGAAGTACTTGGTTGTGAAAGCCGGGGAACAACTTAGGGGGAACATTTGGTTGGGAACCAATTGTTAAGAATCTTAGAATAGGATTATTGTAAGGAAATCTCAATTATCTGTTCTAGTGAATTCTAGGTCTCTGATAGACCGAAGTGGATTAGTTGGAGGATTACGCCACCTCCAGATACCACTATACTTGCTGTGTCATTTACGTTTCTGTATTTATACTTCAGCAACACACACACACACTTATTAACTGTTTCTGCACTTATCTTTATTAAGTCTTCCGCACTCTGATTCTAAGTATCAGATATCTATTCAGATATCTGAGAAATATTTGTTATCGACAAAAGTTTTAAAAGACTATTCACCCCCCCCCCTCTAGTCTTTTACTTTGCCGTTATCTGGACCAACAAGTGGTATCAGAGCAGGAGGTTCACCAGCCTTCTGCACTGAACCTAGATCCCCAGATAGGTGAAGGAACTTTGTCCACTTTTGAGGACTATTTAATTTGTGTGTTAAGTGTGCAGGTATGTCTCTGAGTGATGCACCTGTTCTCAAACCAGAGAACTACGAGAAATGGAAAAATAACATGATGCTCCACCTTGAAGCCATAAGTGACGAAATGATCGAAGTAATAAAGAATGGCCCAATAGTCATTCAACAACTTAAGCAAGTCATGGAGGTTTCGAGTGGAAGAGACAGAGATCAAAGCGAAGGATCTTCACAAACAGATGCGTCAACTAGTGGAAGATCTACTGGTCAAGTTATTTACGAACCAAAGCCCAGAGAACTCTGGACATCGGAAGATGCCAAGAGGAATCGTCTGGATGGTCAAGCTCGTAACATCATCATCAGATCGACACCAGAGCACATACATTGTAAATTGTGGGGTGCTAAAACGGCGAAAGTTGCCTGGCAACTGATTGAAGAAATCTGCGAATCGAGAAAACCAAGGAAAACAAGTTCGAAGTTCTAAAGTTGAAATTTCAAAATTTCAAACAAGGTCCCACTGAAACTCTGGAAGAACTTGATTTCAGGTTTACCACTCTCATGAGTGATATGAAACCTGATGTTTCTCTAACTGTTTCTGTAACACTCCTTATTTCTTCAGACTTCTTCCTTCACTCTGAATTCAATCTATCTCCACAAATCTCCTCCTTAGATTGAATTCCTCTCTAGCTTCTCCAAAACACTCCTAAGGTTGGAGTAGACCCTTTTGTACTTTCATAAACAATGAGTACAACTCATATAGCAACAAGTATAAGAATCCTATATCATGTCTTCCAGCTTGATATATGCAGCTATCATTGTTGCTTCTCTTGAAACCTACAGAAGTCACAAACTCATCAAACCTCTTGTACCATTATCTTGGAGATTGCTTCAATCCATATAAAGATTTCTTGAGCAAACATGCATTTGTATCTGCATTACTTATAGTTACACCATCTTGCACTTTCATGTATATCCTCTCCTCAAGATTCCCATGCAAGAAAGCTGTCTTCACATCCATCTGCTGTAGATAAAGACCATCTTGAGTAGCAATAGACAATAGTATCCTGATTGATGTATGCTTGACTACAGGAGAAAAAATCTCTGTGTAGTCCAAGCCTATCCTCTGTGTGAAACCCTTAGCCACAAGCCTTGCCTTGTATCTCACTTTCCCACCAATAGCTGCTTCATCTTTCTTCTTAAAGATCCACTTGCAACCTACCAATTTGGTATTCCTTGGTACATTGACATTACTCCAAGTATTATTCTTGTATAGAGATTCTAATTCTTCCTTAATGGCTTCCATCCATAATAACTTCTCTTTACAATTGGCTACTTCATGGTAGCTATTTGGTTCAGCATAATTAACCTCTTCTGCGATGCTCAGAGCATACTACTCTTCCAAAACCATACAAGTTAGGTGCTTGTGCGCGATTCTCCTTGTTACATGCAGCATATTTATGATTGGATCAATAGTGCCTGAAGATTTCGCAGTTTCATGTACAAAAGTGTCAAGTATCTGTGTATCATAAACATGCTCCACCTCAATCTTGGTGTTATCATCTTCACTTGTTGTACCAGTTGTAGGAGAAACCAATGGCTTTGTCCCTAATTCAGTTTGAGGGTTGAGAGGCATAATTCTCTCATTGAAAGTAACATCCCTACTCAGAATGCACTTCTTCTGATCAATATTCCAAAGCTTGTAGCCATTTACTCCAATTGGATATCCCAGAAATACACACTTCAATGCTCTTGCATCTAACTTGTCATGTTTGGTGTGAACAAGACCCAAACACCTTCAAGTGATCATATATGGGAGTATGTCCAGACCATACTTCCTCAGGTGTTTTGAAATTCAGTGCAGAAGTGGGACTTCTATTTATCAAATAGCAAGCTGTATTTGCACCTTCTCCCCAAAATCCCTTTTCACTGATGTGAGCTAACCTCTCATGCCACAGTTGTGTCTTATCCATTGTTGCAGTAACAGTTGCACTGACATTTGTACCAACACTTGATACAACAGATGTCATACCAGACACCACTTCTCCTTGCATGATATACAGACCATTAATGAGGTTTGCTTTGATAACTGGTGTATTTCCTTTTATGACTTGCATAACACCATTCTCAGACCCATACTTATATCCTATCTTATCAAGAGTTCCTAGAGATATCAAGTTCCTTTCAAAGCAGATATGTATCTAACATTGGTAAGAATCCTAATGACACCATCATGCATTTTCAGCCTTATGTTACCAGTTCCTTTGATACCATAAGCATAATCATCTCCCAACAATACATTACCCCTGTTTCCATGCTTGAAATCTTCAAACCACTCTTTTATAGGACATATATGGAATGAACACCCTGAATCTAGAATCCAATTTAATCCACACTTAGACTCATTGATAGAGAGTACATCAGCATTATCAAAGGTATCTGAGGATTCTGCAAGATCTGAAGTATTGGCTCCACCTTGCTCAGGTGCCTTTCCTCTTCTCTCCTTCTTCTTTAACAAGTAACAATTCTTCATCAGGTGACCTGGTTTCTTGCAGTAGAAACATGCCCTCTTCTCTGTGTTGCTATTCCCACCAAACTTGGACTCCTTCAGTTGTTGTTTTGGCCTGCCAGACGTCTTGCTTTTACCAACTTGATGTTTGTTCCATGCTTGCTTGACAAACAAGCTCTCAACTGCAGGATCAGTTTGGTTGCCCACATTCTTTTGATCCATCTTATTCCTTAATGCGTTTTCAACATCTGCAGCTGTAAGGTCATCTGGTTTGGTCATAACAATAGCATCAATGAAGTGTTCATAGCTTTTGGGTAGAGAGCTCAACAATATCACTGCCTTGTCATTATCTTCAACCTTTACTTCCAAAGATTCAATGTTCATGCACAACTTGTTGAATTCATCCAGCTGATCAATGATTGATCTATCAGCTCTCATCTTGAATGAGAAGAGTTTTTGCTTCAGATCCATCTTGCTTGCAGAAGATTTAACATGATAAAGGGACTCCAAGTTATCCCAAACTGCCTTAGCTGTTTTCTCTTTTATCACCTTTACCAAGACTTTGTCTCCTAATGAAAGAATCAGCGAGCTCCTTGCCCTTCCTATGATGCACGCCTTCTCAGCCTCATCAAAATCCTTAGGAAATCCGGCATCTCCAAGCAATGCCTGCTCTAATCCCTGTTGAACCAGTAGAGCCTCCATCTTTGCCTTCCATAATGAGAAATCAATTTTATCTGTAAGCTTCTCGATGTCAAATCTTGCCATTGCCATAACTGCTCCTGAGTTGATTGTTCCTTCTTCCCACATACGGCACCAATTGTTGCGTAATGTTCTTGGAACTCGATCACCAACAATAATGATCAATCAACTCAAACCACAGTTAAATCACAATCACTGTTATAGCAACAATTACTACGACAGTTAAACCAACAATCAATAAACAGAACTCAAAACAATAACTCCAACACAATCGAAACTCGACGATTTACGTGGTTCGTCGAATGCCTACGTCAACGGGAGAAAACTAGAGATTCTTTTATTGACCAATGCAATGACAAAGATACAACCAATCCTAACAATGTCGATTGACAGATAATCGAGAAAACAGAGCTTAGTCGCAAACTAGAAGAATAAGAAGATTTCATTATGGAATAACAATTCTCTTGTCTTGTGTTGTGTTGTGTTGTCTTCTTGTCTTTTTGTCTTGTTGTATAGTGAACACCCCAAGGCTGTATATATAAGATTTCCTATGCCTCCTACATCACCTTGAGTTAGTAAAACAAGATTCAATCCTTTCCCAGTTCAGAGAGAAAATAAAATACTCTTTATTCCTTTCCCAGTTCAGATAGGAAACCTGATGTTTCTCTAACTGTTTTTGTAACACTCCTTATTTCTTCAGACTTCTTCCTTCACTCTGAATTCAATCTATCTCCACAGGGCCCGAGTGTGGCCAGGAATGTACTTTTGTGTACTTCCTTCCACCCAATAGTTTCACATTTGCCTAAGTACTAGCCCTGTTACTGGAACAAGCAAAGACAGTGGTAGCTGCATAGTGTATGGATCCATCATCCATGTGCTCTGCTAACCATCTCCCTCTGTTGAATGAATGCTTGTTGGATTGGTCTCTAGTTTTGTATGATCCAAGATTTATCAGATGAGACATGATGAATATTGAATACCCCGAGATAGAAGGTATGAACCTAATTGATTCGGATGATCAACAAAGGGTATCAATCCAAGACGCCAGGAGTGGTCAAAGTCTTGAAGTTGTAATATGAACGCGAAACAACCACCACATACACTTCGGCCAAAATTCTGGTGATGGCCCGTGCCATCATATTATTGCAATAACAATGAGCACAGAACAACCGCTAGATGCCTTTGGGCAAAATTGTAGTGATGGACTGGTGCCATCAGAAAAGCCCAATAGGCTATAATACTATTCCAGAAAAATATCAAATTCGAATAATGCCCCATCACTTTTATGGGCTGAGTTCCATGAGTAGCTACACCAGTCTAAATGGTCGGATTTCAATCAATTAATAACCGAATCATTACAAATGGTATGAGAGTGGGATCATCCCAAATCCATCAGGAGCGCGGATGGTTGGTCCCGGAACATGACTACTTCATCTAGATGTTCGACAAGAACGTCAGGCAATTTAAAGGAGTAGAATGCAATACCTCACCTAAACATCAGTTAAAAACGAGTGAAATAAAATGTAAAGGGAGCGTGGATGGTTGATCCAATTTAACGGAGCATACAAGTAGACCATTACCCTCGATTGATTGATGTTCAGAATTAAACCGAGGCTGTTTGGATTAGAATTAAGAGGGCATTTCAAATGAGATAATTTTTTTTGTTGTGTTTTTCGTACAATTTTAATTGATTTGTACATTTTATAAGTTTAAATGAGAGAGGGTTACAGTACCCCAATTAAATTTTTTTCTCTATAAAAATCTTTAAATTTTTTAACTTTATGTCAAACGTAAATTTTCACAACTCACTTAAAATAAATTAAAATAAATTTTCCGTTGTGCCTCAATTAAAATTCGGCCAATTAAGGTTTGGTGCTCCGATCATCATTCAGCTGCTTGAATCCGAAATATATTCGAAGGGGTAATTAACCGACATATATTTCCCAACATGCCACTGAAAATATCATCCACACGAAAACACGCGAGAGAAACCAAAAATAGTCCTGGTTGCTGTCAATTGACGTCAACATCATTGCTCTTATTATACTGATCAACAAGCACTCCAACTGTTGGGTTCATTGCTCCAGTGAAATCCCAATTTGCATCTTCAAGACACCCAGTTTATTCTTGCCGAAAAGGTAATCAAAATGGTCTTCAAACGCAATTTCTTGGCTGAATTGACTACTTCTCTATCTGGGCTTGCTTGAATAATTTATCGGCATTGCTTGTCTAAGTTTCTCTGTCCTTGTACTTCCCTTAATCTGTCGGTTTGAGTTTAATTTTAGCTATTATTGGCATTTTGGTAGAGATTGTTTATTTCTTGGTGTGTTGTTGAGATGTGAGCATTAAACACTAGCTAGTGGATAGTGGATACCCAATGCTCTATATCGTTTGACTAGTTGAGTAATTGTAAACTAGGCGGACCTAGGATTTGAAGTTCAGGGATCGCATATATATGTGGATTATTTTGAATTGGGAGGTGTGTTTCGAATTATTAAATTATCGAAAATCTTGCATATAAGTTACTCTTTTTTCGAATTTTAGGGGAAGAATGCCCCACTATGCGCCTTGCCTGTGATTGTAGAGGGATGATTAGTTTCGATACATGTCTTTATCAAGCTATGAATACCCAACCCAATGCCAAGTTGTGATATTAAGTGCAGCATGCTATTTGTATTAGGTATCAGTGTACTGTTTCCATCGCACACGGCGATGATGAAGAAGGAAAGGAAAGGAAGATCCCCCAAAAACAAGCTTTTTGTATTAGTCTAATTGTCTGATGTAAGGGGTGTTTTCAACAGCTTATAAGCTTCAATTTACAACTTGATGTTAGAAGAGGGTGGATTTTAAGTGTGTGCAATAGCTTATAAGTTGACGGATTATCTTAAATCAACTTGTATACGTTGAAGTTCGAGAAGTTGGATTGGACTTCCTTAAACAACTTATAATTGTTTGTATAAAAAAACAAGGAGCTCGCTTCTTTCAATTAAGTAGTTTTTGCAAACACCAACCAAATTATATAACAAGCCAATTTTAACATCTACTTACTTTGATGTCCTTAAAATACGTTGAGACTGTTGTGAACGGCACAGACTAGAATGGTTCTTTTTAAATCTAACAGGAGCAAGTCTTCCAGATTATGGCACCCAGATGGAAAGGGAAAGTAGCTGAATCAAAAGCGCTAGCAGATCCCATGTCCGGTATGGTTTCTCGGCTGCAATCCTCTTTAACCGAGTTTAGTTCCCGAGGATTGTTGTCTGGTCGTAGTGTGCTTCTTGCAGCACATGGTCCAGAACAAAATGATCTCTTGAACCAAGCGTGTTTTGGTCGCCCTGTTATCTCCACAGAGAAGGAGAAGCAATGGTTTCAATTAAGTCTCGAGGAAGCATTTTACTTAGGCTGCATCTTAAAATGTATCAAGATTGTAGGTGAGAGTAACCGTGTAAAGGAAGAGGAAGAACTATGGTGCTATATGATATCCCAGAGAGCTGATTTTCCGATTGTGTGCAAGGCGTATGTACACCTTCGTGCCAAGAATTGGGTGGTGAGGGCAGGATCCCAGTATGGCGTCGACTTTGTTGCCTATCGTCATCATCCTGCTCTGGTGCATGCTGAGTATGCTGTGCTTGTGTTATCTGGAAAATGTGGAGATAAGAATGGTAGGTTGAATGTTTGGTCTGACTTTCATTGTACGCTTAGACTTTGTGGTAGTGTGGTGAAGACATTGTTGGTTCTTCACGTTGATGACAACGGTACTGGTGTACGGTCTCCTGAGTGTTTGGAGCATTACTCAATTGAGGAGAGAGTTGTTACCAGGTGGAATCCGGAGCAAAGTCGTGAGGATCAAAAGATGCTAAAAGAAAAGGAATCACATCCTTTGATTTAGATGTTAAGGGAAATTGGAATGACACATTCTGATAAAAAGTTACGAATAATACTCTGGAATGGACGTATTTCCTTTTTATTTTTTCCTTTCCTAATATCAGTTGAATTTGGTGGCACGTTTAATGGTTGTGCAAGAACATTAGGTATTTGTATCGTCAAGTATTCCCAGAACATTTTTAGAAATTAACATTATTTCTGATTAATTTTTTTTATATTTCTGCTTATCTGTCGGTTTATATTTGGTTGCTATTCTTGGAATTTGCTGGAGAGGCTTCTTCTCTCTTGGTCATTCTTAATTTCGTGAAGGCTTGACCATTTAGCAGTTAGCACTAGCTAGTAGCTATATAATGCTTTCTTGAATAATCATTAGAGAAATTGTAGAGTGATGATGAGTTGAATGCAATGTTTTATCAAGCTAGAAGAACCCGATGCCAATGCTGTAATATTATCTGTGCACATGCTTCATGACTTCAAGTTGGTCAGATCGTGCATTATCGAATTTGTTTCAGTACCGATGCAAATATCATGACTGCACGTATATATGAATCATGCAAATTGATGGGTAATGATACTGCATTTGATTTTCAGTAGGTGTACTTTTCGAAGATAGGAGGGGATCGGGTCTAAATGGAGGAGGATCTGTATATGGTAGAAGTCGTTGGCCTCCCACTAGATGCTTCTTGGGAGGACGTTCATCTGTTCTTTTCAAACTGTGGCAGCATTAGAAATTTAGAAATTTTTAGGTAACTTTTTCTGCTCCTGATTGTTTGATTACATTACATCTTTTTTGGTGTCATTTACATTATTAACTGCAGTTCTTGATTTCGGTTGCAGAACAAGTGTAGATTCTTCTAATGCACTTGTCACGTTTGTGGAAGCTTATTCTGTGGATATTGCACTGTGTTTGAGTGTAAGCCCTTCTTGTTCTCCCATTGCGACAGAACGTTGCTGTCAAGATGTTTTCATGCAATTCAAAATTTAAGATGAAGCCATTTTCTTTTATTATATAGTAAAATTTAACATTTACATTAACATAAAAATAAGCTTAAAAAAATCATGTATAGTCTCATGTAACTAAATTACTAGCTTCTGTAGGTCTAGATCTTTAGCTTTTAGTTTATGAACTGGTTTGCTCGACACTAATGCTATATTTATGTTGCATTTGATTTTTCCTTACCTGAACACTTCCCAGAAACCATTCACCAGATAATCAGTTTCCATCTTCTGCTATTGTTTATGTGGGTTACCAACTAATTGAAACTTAGGTAATCAAACTGCACCAGTTCGCTTACCTTTATAGCTTTGGTCTCAGGGATCGGAGTTTGCTGGTCAGAAAGTAACAGTTTTGAGTTGTGGAACACATCATGTTGATCCATCTCCACATCTTCGCAATTTCCAGGAGGCAGAGAGAAACTCATTGGTAGGTTATTTAACATTTTAATGTTTCTAAATTCTGTTACAGTTCAAGTCTCCAGTGACAGTGAGACGATGCATATATAATTATATACTCACCATAGCCAATTAAGTCTAACTAAAACTACTTCAGGCTTTTAGCTAATATGATTCATCATTGAAAAGATACGTTCATACTTCATACATATTATACTAACTCAGGTCAAAACCTCTTCTATGATCGACTGTTTTGAATCCTGAATAATTTGAGATAAACATTCTTTTGGGAAGTAAAGATTAAAAAGTGCTTGCATTTTCACATAAATGCTGCTCTACAATTGCATTTGGCTTAAAGTAAGAGTGCAGACAACATTTCAAAAAATTGACTTGAAACCGGAGAAGCAGCAAGAAAGTCGCTTCCTGGCTGGTGCTGCTAATGGCTTATTCTAAGCCAAGCAGAAGCGGAGGGCTCAAAGGCAAATTCCTTAAAGTGGCAAATCAACCAAGTGGAGAAGCAGCTTTGGTTGAGAGTTGAAACTTCTTGTAATACCTATAATTTGGGAAAGCATTGAAATTGGTCTTGGCATAAAACATGTTTATTGCTGAGTGCTGATATCTTGAAAGCTCTCTTTGGCTCGTAGTGCCATAAAAAGTACTTTGAATTGTTTACAGATGGTTTGTTTTCTGATTTCTTCTGCTTCTCTAACTACATCAGAGAAATGCTGTAGCCATACCTTGTCTCTTGGATATACGAGCTGTTTGTAACAGCTTATGATAAGCTGTTTCAAACTTATTTCTAGGCATAAAGGCTTTTCAGATTTGTAGAGGTAGCTTTTGGCCTGTTTTTCACATATAAAGCTGTTACAAGCTAATTCAAACCAGCCATATGATTCAACGCCCGCAAGCAAAATTTTGGAACTTTTCTCGATTTTCATGTTAATGGAAAATGCTCTCAGCATAAGGACTTTCAGAAGGCCCCAGTTATTCCTGACACCAATTGTAATCTTTTTGTATCGCTATTTCTTGCAGGACATACACTCTGATCATTTCGTTTCTTCTCCTGGAGAAGCCATAACTGTGGTACAAGAAGCTGTCCAGAACATGGTTTCAAAGGGTTATGTCTTGAGTAAAGATGCACTATCAAAAGCTAAAGCCTTCGATGAATCCCGCCAACTTTCATCCTCTGCAGCAGCCAAGATGTTTGAGCTAAGCAAAAAGATTGGTCTGACTGATAAAATCAATTCAGGAATGCACACTGTAAAATCTGTCGATGACAAGTACCTTGTATCTCAGACAACTGTGTCAGTTGCTTCATACACCGCTAAAACAGCTGTAGCTGCTGCAACTGCTGTAGTTAACAGCAGTTACTTTGCAAAAGGGGCTCTTCTGGTTGCAGATGCTTTGGATCGAGCTGCTAAAGCTACGGCTAAATTAGGTAACCGCGAAGTTGAAAAATGATCATCTCACCAGTAGAACCCATGCAAGTACCATTCTGTAAAGGCATAGTGCCTTGGTCTATATTAGTGGAGTGCTGATGTAAATTTGTAACTTGCTGTAAGCCTATAATCAACTTGATAAACTCAACAGGGTTACATATAATAATCTATTATGTGTTTGTTTGCAGATGACTCTGATTATTCACAGTGCTAAAACTATGCTGCATTAATTTTGTTTTATTGGGTTTGAAGCTGTGTTTGCAAATGGTATTGCTTAGCGTCTACTGTAAATAAGCAGTGATCAGTATGTGAAAAGTTGTTGCAAACAAGAAGATGAGATGCAGTTTACAACTTAGTTTGAGGTTGAAGAAGTTTGGCTTGTACTTAAATAAAAATAAAGTTGAGTTTGCTAAAAGCGATCTACCCTCTAAAATTTGACTGTTTGTACGATTTGCTTCCTGATTTTTTGCGATGTGCCCCATTGACTTCTGAATGTGTTGCTATTTACCCCCTAAAGTATAATTTTCAGAGTATTTATTAGTTGGAGCGTGTGATACACATCAGACAAAAAAACATTTATATGGGGCATGTAGCAAAAGCTCAGGGGCAAAATGCAATCTAGCAAAGATTAGGGGCAAACCGCACCAACATATAATCTTCAAGGGGCAAAATCCTTTTTGCCTACTATTTGTGCAACTTCTTTAACTTCTGAGCAGTGTGTGTAAGCACCTATCGAATTCTCTATCAATCAATTTTACCAAGTGGTCCGTAAATTGAACTCATTAAATTAAAGTAAGCTGAAACAGTGGCAAACACCCCAATTATGTTGCCTAGTGACCTTAGAACTGAAATATGCTCCTTGAACTTCTTGCAGGCTAAGTGTTGTCTTGTGTTTGTAAGTTATGGAAACTTCATGAACATTCTTAAGAGTCGTATGGTAGTACATGGAGTCATTTATGGGATTCCACTCCTGTTTTAGACTGATTAAGCTCAGTTTCACCTAACTTCGAGTCGAACCATCGTTTTCGATTGAAGAGACAGTTTTTCTGCCAATAGGGATTTGTATAGGTATAATAATCTAGATTTGGTGAAGCTAGACAAGAACAAGCCGGCAGCAGGCACTGGTACAAGAATGAGAGAGCCACTTTGCATATTTTCATGCTCTCCACTATCCTTTTCTTACATTTGGACAAGCTATGATGATTAGTTTAGTTAGACCATAATGTAATGAACGAAATGAATCGAATGGGGCGAATTGTAGATAAAATATAACAGTTAAATCGAACGATCTGGAATCGAATCAACTAAACTGAAATTAATGAGTTTTCAGATGAAGAGAACAGAATCTTACATGTGCAGTTAGGTTTTAATATGTTAAAAATTGCGGTACACGATGAGTTGTGTATGTACTCCATTAGCAATAGTATACTGAAGAGTAATATTGGTAGATTCGATTTAAGTAATAATTTTCCTGGCACGAAAGTGGTGAATTAGATCTGTGTGGGGGTGGAGGGAGGGGGTGGTTGGAAGCCTGAAAGATGTTAACTTGAATCATACATTTCAGGACAACTAAAAAGGTTTCTACTTTAGACAATAGCCAACTATATCAATCATCAATCTGGAGTTAATGAGGCCATATTATGGAATCTGGCCACCCAAGATTAATGGAGCCTTATCTGTGACCCATTCTGCTTTTGCCTTAAAGAGGAGTCCCAAACTTTGTTTGGCAATTGGCATGTGAAGGTTAAGCTGTAAGCTTCACTGGCTCCATATTCATTAATGTTCCTTCAAAATCATCAATATTGTGGAACCCAAGTGCCAAGCGCGCCAGTAACACGTTATTGATATATTGACCTACAAAGACGGAGTCAGAAGTAACACTCAGGGGGGCCGAGATCCTAGTCGAAAGAGACACTGCAACTGTTCTTAACCTAAAATAGCAAGGGAAAAGAATGTAGAATTTGGACATGAAAAGAAAGTAGGATTTTGATTTTTGGTGAATCTACCAAAAAGCTTCAGTTCAGAAGTCAGAACCATCAAAACACACTTCATTATGCAATGGACTTTGTTTTCAAGAAGAAAGCAAGTATACATATATGCTTCTTATATACTAACATTACCACAGAGATACAGATTTTCATCTTCTGTGAGAACCTATACCAATATATTACACAACATTTGTAACATAACATGGATACCCTCTCCATTTTACCAAATTATGAACACCCCTCTTCACTATACAACAAACAAATCAAAAATCACAAGACGATCCACGCTCCCTCAAAGTGGTGTAACAATTTGTTACGCTCATTCGCAGCAAAGAGGACACCGGATAAGTCCATTTTCGTTGCAATCAGGACATCTGTGAAAACCATACTCATGCTCACTCTCATCAAACTCTTCTTCCTCAGAATCGCCCTCGTAGTAAATTTTGCAACTCCCTGAACATGTCTCACATGGCACGAACCTAACATCACCACACGCTTCGCAGACCTTGCCATTCCCTCCACCTTCTCCACCATTATTGACTAATTCACAACATTCCACCAATTTCTCAAGCTTTCCATCTTCATTCAACCGCCTTATCTCATCCGCTCCACCAATGTACCTCCTCCCGATGAACACCTTTGGCAAGCCACCGGTTCCCTCAGGCAACAACTCCTTCAACTCTTCCTTAAATCCCGAATGCATTGACACATCCCTTTCATCAATTTTAACTCCTAAACCTTTCAATATCACACGAACGTAACAACAATCCTCGTAAGTCCTTCTGACCCCTCTCAGGCTCGTAAAATACAAGATCAGCTTGTCATTTCTACGTGTGGCAACGTCTTTCTCACTTGTTACTTCCATTGACTTGAGGCGAAATGGATTGGCAGGCGGCAGATCCTCAAGTGCTCTCCTAAACGTTGCGATCACCTCAGGATCAAATTCAGATACTATAGAAGTATCATTCGAGCTAGAATTCGAATCACTCTCAGTCAAATCCAACCACACAGGCTTAGGCAATGTATCGTCTTTCTCCTCCTTCTCCTTCGGTCTTGGAGCCAGTCCATCATCATCTTGTAACAAACTCGGCTTGTGAGGCACATTGAACGAAAAGCTACGAAAATGATGGCATTGCTCAATAGGGTCAACTTCTTCAAGCCCCTCCATGAGCTCCCAAGCATTAATCATCTCCGGCTCACCAGGCGGGGTCCTAATCGGCGTCTTAGGCATAACTTTCGGGATCCTTTCATCTATCATTTTCGACCAATTCTTCGCCTCATTTACCCCCATCAGTTGCTTATTATCCTCTACTAAAACATCTTCTTTCTTCTTTAACAAAGGAAAAACAACTTCTTCATCTTCAATGATGTGATCAAGGTTCAAAGAACCCAATGTGGATGAAGTAAGAGCCACAGAATGAAAGCTTTCCCCTATTTCTCCTCTTTTCGAACGGCTCAGCTGCAACGAATAGCTCCGCCGCTGCCGCCTCGCCGGAGAATGCTGCATAGAGGAGGTGCTCCGCCGCACGGGAGTATAAGTCGCATGGCAATTCTGGCAAACTTTCTCCTTTGACGGAGTACAACCCATATTGCCAAAGGTAAAACAGAAATCAAGAATTCAAGAGAATGAAAATGAACCTTTTTTCATCAAAGATCACAACTTTATACAAAAGGAGCTTCGGATTAGGGATTGGCGAGAGTTGGGATTGCAGCTCAAGAACATTCTTCCATGAATGAGCTGGCTATTTCCTTGATTTCACCAAAAATCTTATCTGGAGATCAAACTAATAGAATAGTACAAATTGGACGGGAAATTGTCTGCAAAACATCATTGATTCATCGAAAGAAGAAAAAACTGAAAAACCCACGTTATGAAAACCATATATAAATCGAAAATGGCAAAATGGATGATTTGCAGAAAAGGGAAAAGGGGTTTATGACCATGAGCTTGTTTTTGCATCCATTTTTGCTCTGCAAATTGGATTTTTTTTTTTTTTTTTTTTTTTTGGAAAAGAAGAATGAAAAGGAGTGGCTGACAAAGAATTGGAAAAAGCAAGAAACGGCTTAATGTAAATTGAATTTAAGAATGGAATGTTTGCTACAATTAAGGGTTTCTGCAAATTAAAATAAATGCTAATTGTAATGAAGAAGAAGAAGAAGAAGAAGATAAAATGGCGAAGTGGAAGGCATGATTGGAGAATTAAACTGGTGAGGTGAGAGTTCGGTTATGACTTATGAATGAGTGCGTCTCTTTCAAGATTTAAAAGCCGGTTTAAGATATTATGTCACGGTTTGAGTATTTAATAACTTCGATTTGTCCTTTTATGTAATCAAAGACCATCTTTTATACTTTTTTCTAAATAAATAGTGTATAATCTTGAAAATATGTGCAACCATTTCCACTCTTTTAGAAAGTTTAAATTGAGAACGGTAATTATATGAACAAGGTGCAATTTATTTTCCGAAAATCAATTCATAAGAATTTCAGAGTTAGCGTGTTTGTTCTGGAGTAATCTTACGATAAATGAAAGGTGATCCACCGGAAAGTCTCACGGTTAATTCGCGTATAAAAAATGTACGGAAAATGATATGTGATTGTACAGGCGTCAAAATATCTCCCGAAGAGCGGCTAGTGAGTAACTGTGCTGACCTAAAGGGTAGGATTTCAATCGGTTACCCTTCGATAAAAGAATATCGAAAGAAGGAAAAAGTGAGGGCAATAATAAGCTACATGTGTTGAATATTTATATTTCAGAATTATGGGGATGTTTGGCACGTAATTTTAATTGAGTGGATTTTATTGAGGTATAACTGATAAATAATAATTAATTTTAATTGATTGTTTGGTATATGCTCTTTTTAGCAAAACTAGCTGAAAAGCTAGCTGGTAGCTGATTAACTAAGCTGATTTTAATGTAGGTGTTTAGCAAATTAGCTGATAAGCTAGCTGGTATTTTGTAAAACACATAAAATTTCATTACTCTACTTTTTATTTTCTTTAACCTTTCTCATCGTATTATTAGTCTCTATTTTTTTTAAATAATAGTACATCACATTTTTGTCTAATTATTCTAATATAAATTCAATGTACTTTTCACCGCCATTTTAATAACATCATTAAAAATTATCAAAAGTTGAAAGAAATATTCGTTGAACATTCTAACTTAATAAGGAAAAAAATTAGTAATTTTTGTGTACTGCATGTATGCATTTTAAAGAGATGCAGATGCATTAATCCTTATGCTAGTTGCAAACAAGTACACAAAATGTATAACAAAGGTTCCAACAATATAAAATATAAGTCGAGAATTCTAATGAACGGGTGGTTTTTCTTTTTTTTTTTTCTAATTTAGGTCAGGGATATTTTCGGAATGAAAAAGATAAGGAGTTAAAAAAAAAAAAACTAACTTGGGTAGCTTCTCAATCAACTAGTTGATCAACTAGCTGATTTAAGAAGCTGCGCGTTCACGTAACAAGCTTTTTATTAGTCAATGGTCAAGAAAAGCTCATGGAGCTGAAAATCTAGTGGTAAACAGAGCCATAAAGTTGAAAATTTATAGTTTAGAAGAAAGTGTGGTGAGTTAGACCCAATTAAAACTGGTGACTCTTCAAATATAAAATTCACTCGTACTCAATTAAAATGAGGCTTCAGTTCTAATCCAAATAGTCTATATGTAATTGTAGAAGAATGGTAAATAATTACAGAGAGAAGCAAAAGAGATATAAATAGTCAAAATGTACAAATTATAAGAGGTGAAATAATTTATTTGAAAAATATATAACACATGTACACTCAAATCAATTATAACAGAATGAATTGGGATTTAAATTTAAATGGAGAACAAAATTTCAATAAGTTCTAACTGATGATAGCTGATACATCCATTAAACGAAGAATTACTAAATGAATAATTGATAAATTGAGTCTTTGAAAATACGTACCTACGAATAAATAAGATTATAATACGTACATATGAACATATTTTTGTCGAACAAACCAGGACGACTTTGAGTATGTTCTAAGAGTGTGAACATACTCTTAGAGTTATTTGTATTGATTGATGTAGTAACTAATAGTTATTCAAAAGGTCTTTGTTCAATTCCCTTTCAATTCTTAACGTACTTACACGGAGATGAACAGCTTGTTTGGTATTCATTTAAGATGTAGTATTCATCTGTTAACAATTTTCAAGGTATTTACGTAAAATAATTTAACTCAATTTTTTATCCACTATACAGTTATTATTCTCTTTATACTCTACTCTTACTTCCTCTTTATACTTTTTCTATCATACTAATCATAAACCAATCAAACAACATTTAAACCAATAAAATAACTTTAAAAAATACAAACACATCACTTCTTTCTTACACACATTACTTTATTCTTAAATACTCTATATAACAATCCTATAATTTTTTAAATCTATTTAAAACATCATCATTTATAATTCACATTTAACTCAATTAGTATTCATCAACTAAATTTTTTTCTTAACTCACTTTTTAACTCTATACCAAACAATCAGAAACTCTCTTCATAATATAGTTTATCCGAATAGATCCCTTAGTTATTTGTAAGTCTCCTGAGAGACAGTCTCTAGATAATTTATCTAGAGACGGACCTATATTGTTAAGAAAATCATCGATGTTATTAATCAAAACATTTATGTTCTCGACATTGGTGTCTTTTACATATTACAACAAAATTTTTTTCTTAACAACATAAACATTTTGATTAATAACATGGGTGATTTTATTGATAACATATGTCGTCTCTAGATAAATTATCTAGAGACCGTCTCTCATGAGACTTTGTTTAGTTATTTAGGCTTATAATAATTTTTCTTGCAATAGTTATAAAATAAAATCAAACATATATCGTCTAATTCCGATTATCTCAACATATACAAATAAAATATTATTAATCAAAACATTTATATTCTCAACATTGATATTTTTTCATATTACAACAAAACTTATTCCGTTAACATCATATACATTTTTTATTAATAATATAGGTGATTTTATTGATAATATAGGTCGTATCTAAATAAATAAATTATGTACTTACGGTCTATTACCATAATTTGTGAGATATAAAATACTAATGCACGTTGGTTGGTATTCTTGTGAAGAAATAGATGGAGATGGATCCGGATGAATGGATACAGTTTACCTCCAATTGGATAAGATAGCCCTTTGATAGGTCATAGGTGGATACCTTACAAAACAAGTGGATAAGTTGCGAGAGAGGACTTCTAATGTAGTAGGATTGTAAGGACTTTTATTCATTCCAATTTTTCATTTTCTTAAATGTGAAAAACCCCCACATTGGTGTACAATATAAATATTACATTCTCTTTTTAAACTAATTTTCATTTCATAAGAATCCACGAAAATGGACCTCATTTGAAAGGTTTTAAATAAATAATCCTTAAGCACTTGGAGCAACTCGCATTTTTGGAATTGAAAAATGCTCATATACATTATATGATAGAGAATTTTCGACCCTAGCGATGTACACTGTAGGTTGCGGGTCCAAGGGGCGGAGACAGAGAGTGGCCTAAATCCTGTGGCTCACAGTTGCCTGTTGAATTAGATGCAATTTTCTTGAGAATTTAAAAAAATTACTATATGCATATATAAAACAATAAGTTGAGAAAATTTAAAAAATTACTATAAATTACTATCTGCATATTTTAAAATTACATCCCGCCAACTCTAAATTTTTTAGTTAGTCGGCTTTATAATTAAATATATTGAGAAAATTTATAAAATTTGATAAATTTAACGTAAGTCTCCTGAGATACGTTCTTATGGAGAGCCTGAAAGAGATGGACAAACATTACAGTTATATCCAAAACCATTAAATGTTTTATTAAGAACATCGGTGATATACATATACATAAAAATAGTATACATAATATGTACATACTCATAAAACATTACTGATATTGTTTAAAGCATTATACATTTACTTAAGAACATCAACCAATCTCTCAGATCTCTCACTAATACACATAACTTCCAAGACTTTATGATAAAAGAGATATTTTAGTAGTTAACTAATTTAAGAGGGCTATACGGACAATTTTTTTTATACTTTTAGGCCATTATATTAATAAAGAATTTTTTTCTAGCTATTCAGTTAAACTATTTCTAACCTAATTCAACCCTTTCAAACCTCCTAGTAAAATGAGATGACTTCTTGTCTATCAATTTGATAATGCATATTGAAAAAGAAATTGTTGAGGATTTTGACATTGATTCAGTCACGATGATTTTGAGAAGATGAAGAGACGTAAGGTACAATTTTCATAGAAGTGGGTCTTGTTTTATGAGATAATATTTGAAATTTAAATCGTTTATTCAGCTTTATCTTTATCATGATATGGTTCTTTCTTTTCATTTTATTTGGATATTCATATTTAATTATTTATGATGAATTTAATGTCTAAAATATTGATCCGACTCGTCCCGTCCTAGCCCGACCTAGCCAAATTACAAGTGCTCGTGTTATAATACTTTGCCACCCCCACTTTCAAATTATGGCTCCGCCCCTGCGGGTCCACTAATACAGTAATATTAATGTTGAACAACAGTATTGTTCCAGAAGTTTCTACTACAACACTGTTGAGATCAATGTTGAACCAACGGTATTGTAACTGGAACTTGACAAATAATCAGAACATCATAATATAAAAGATGAAGACCAGAATAATTTTTACCGGGTACTATAAATAGGTATATAAATATACATGTCGTGCTTTAGGCGAAATATCAACTATCAATGAAAGAGGATTTACAAAAATTAGGTTTAAACTTTCATGAATTGAAAGCTTAAACTTCAAAAGCTAAACAGGTTGAATAGTTTCACCTATTCAAGCTATACTCACGTAGCTCACACTATGGTACCGAGATCACACACTCGGCGGCGTAAAGAGTACAACTAAAGTTTAGCTAAACGAAGATCACAAGGATGAGAATGAATCTGGGATTAGTCGACTAGCTATATTCTTGCGTATCTTTCAAAGCATGAACCATCTCTTGTATTTATAATGTCTTGAACGTCCAGAAGAGATGTTTCACATATAATGTTGCCTTGTATAAGATCTTCTCTTGGAATCTCAAATTAAAATTCCTTCTTTACAACATCTTGTCTTCCTTCTTTATATCTTGCATTCCTTCTTTAAAATCACCAAGATCTTTTCCTTCTTTCTTCGATGCTTACCAAACCATTCCTATGACATAATCAGTCAACTAAAATGTGGAATTAGATTAAGTTAGTGAATAAAGGCAAAATCCTAGTAAATAATAGTAGAAAATAAAGTGCATTAATAAAATAATCACTGTTGAGCAAACATTGACAATATACTACTATCGATGTTATATCAACAGTGCATGTATCATGCACTTTCAAACAATATATTTGTTTTCTAATTTTACTCTTTCTAAAATCCAATAACTTATAAATCATTGGTAAATACAATATGTTGTTAGACTAAAATGTCTCGACTCTCAACAATACTAACATGTATGTGTCAACAACTTACACTAACCATCAATTCATTCATCATCATACATCGTACTTCATGTTTATTGTAGTTCTCTCGTGTATGATGGGTTTTATTTGAGAATGAAAAAATTACAAACCATAAAATCCAAATTAATTACAATTTTGGGTAGCTAAATTTTCTCCTTTGATCTGAATTTTCTACATGGGACAAATTCGAGTGGCATAGTCCAAGAACCGAGTGAGTGACTATCTCAAGGCCATCTCAACTATTCACCTGGCCCACTTTCGTAATTTTTCTTTTTGAAAATTCTAGCAAAATGTCAATTTTACCCATGAAAGAAAAACCGACCTAGTAAAATCAAATTAAACAAAAAAGATAGTCAATTCTCTAAATATCTACATCGATATACAAATTCATTGTATATCTACGGAGAAGAAATACAATGTTAAATGTAAACATAGAATAAAAATAAAGGGAAAAAATCAGACCGCTACCCATTTGTTCTTTTATTCAAAAATAGGCCATTCACTTTCATCACCAAAAATCTTTGGTATAATGTCCATGATGCCCGTATTATCTCATATTATCCGGGTACTAAATTTGAGCACATCAAATGGCCAATTGATGCTCTAATCGAGTTCGTACTCTCTAACGTGATGGACCGAAAAGTCGGTTCCCATCATGTTATATCATCCATATTATCTGATATAGAACACTTTGTCATCTATGATTATGATTCATATTATTTTAATATTATGATGAAGTAGAAACCCTTTAAAATCACAAAACTTCATAAGAGATGGAAAAAAATAGCGAGATCGAAAAATAATTAATAATAAAATTTTATTATTTCATATAGTATAAAATGTAGAAGGGTGACTTGCAGTTGAGTTACATAATAAGGTGATGATGAGAAGCAGGAAGATGAGGCATATGGTCACATATAGCAGTTGTCGAACTAAAAATGAATCTGATGGATCCAATTTCATCATGGATTCTATCATGCGGAGGTAACAATTTTTTCGCCCATTGGGCATGAGTTGATGCGTTTTCTACTGTTTGCTTGGTCAATTGCCTGTTACCTTCACTTGCATGGCGATTTGCTTCGCCCATTGTTACTTGTTGGGGGAATTGGTTGCAAGAGGAAACTAATTGAGAGGGAAAAAAAAAGTCATGTGTTATAAAGTGTTAAGTGGGTGATTTTGAGCAAATATTTATCTAAGTTCCACCGTTCGATTTTGCGTGTTCTTTAGCTCGTTGCGAAGTGGGATGCACAAGCTTCGTAATGGTATAAGATACGGGAGGTAACCAATTCTAGGTGTGAATGATAAATTGGCTTAAAGTGTGTTAGTTGGGACTTGCAATTGTATTTGTCCCACATTGAAAATAAATGGAAGGAAAGAGTAGTATAAAGAAGTGCATGTGTATAATCATGTTCAAAAGTGTGTGTAGTGGTTATGGAAAACTACCTACGTGCACAAGGGGAAAAACATTTGAACTAAAAAATCCCAAGCAAATATGGTTCAAATGTTAAATTTTTTACTACAATTTTCCATGGAACGCAACTTTAAAACCTGTTGTTATTTGAGAATTAAGATGAACATTTGAATTAAAAAATCCCTAGCAAATATGGTTCGAATGTTAATATTTTTACTACAATTTTTCATGGAACACAACTTTTGGTCTTCCAGAAAACTTCCAGATTATTCCACTTAAATGAGAAGAGGTTTAATTTCGAAAATTAAAACCTGATGTTATTTGAGAATTAAGATGGCAGTTTCAATTTGGATACTTGAGAAGAAAAACACCTGAAATTCTCCTTCTCTTCTCTTCTCTTCTCTTCTCTGCTCTGTTTTCTTTCTGCATATTAGCTATTCAAGTGTTCTTCACCACAGAAGTTCGACAGAGCTTCTGCTGCTGAACTACCAGTAGTTGCTGAGTTTGGACATTGTACCTTGGGAGCTAATTGTCCGAGGAAGGTCTGAAGCTTATTAAGGCGGACAAATTTAGTTTAAGGGGAAGCGGTCACACCTCTGTCTCGTCCAGGATTAAATCCAAATTCCTTATTCTGTTTTGGGTTTGTACACAAGTTACAGTAAGTGTGTTTGAGTTTCATCTTTGTACTGTTTGAATATATTTGTACTAGTAATTCTTGCAGCTAAATTGCTAACCGGAATCAACATTACTGTTATGTATTCCAAGGTATATTCACATGTCAAATAGTTTCTCTTCAATTCCTGGTTGTCTTCTGTCTCGGAATAACGGTTCTTGGCTTTGGATTTTGTTTTCTCTGCTTCTGTTATGGCCGCAGTTATGTATTTTTCTACGACGGTTTCAAATAGATTAGCAAGAGATCTTC
This sequence comes from Plantago major, assembly GCA_026545765.1. NCBI lineage: Eukaryota > Viridiplantae > Streptophyta > Magnoliopsida > Lamiales > Plantaginaceae > Plantago > Plantago major. The sequence goes on from CM048840.1 coordinate 107,496,314, forward strand.
CAATAAGAAGAGTTTTGCGAATGATTGACATACAACCTTCAGGGTCTGTTGTGTGATAACAAATTTGCTCCATGAGTTCTTTTGTGAGTTTCAGTTTTTGAACTGCCGAAATTGGAGTCTCATGTTTTCTGTACATAATATGACTTTGCTTGCTTCATATATATAGAGTATTGTTCATTAACTACCTTAATGCTTTTCACTTTGCATTTTTAAGATGAGAGCATAATGTGATAATGCTGGTTGTAAGAGTTTCATAAGAGAACATAAACCATTAATCATATTCACTTTGGCATAAGTCACTTTCAAATTACATAAAAAAAACAATTATAGAATCGTACCTCTTTTACTTTTATAATGATTTTATGAAATGTGTTGTTATTCCTGGAAGAAACGACGCCTCCGTTATTTCTATAATTTTAGTAAATGGTTCTTTTGATGTTTGTATGGGAGTAAGACCACTCCCATGGTCTCCCAATGGGAGTGATCGTGGCGGCGGCCGTGTCGTGAGGCACGGCTGGCAAGGCTGAATTTGGGGCCTCGACCGGCTGTGCCCCACCTTTTTTTTAATTTTTTTTATTTTTTTAAATTAATTTATAAAGTAATATTAAATAAAAAATGCAAAATTCATTATCCATATCTTGTACTAGATTTGTTCTGTTTTTTCCTCATTTTTTTCATTCTGATTTCAATCTCAATAAATTATAAAACGAGTTTTAAGAATCCAATTTGAGTAATTTCAACTTCTAAACACTCTTATAATATGTGAAGCAAGCTAAAAAAAATATAAAAAAAAATAAATAAAAAACACTATTCACGATCATCCAACGACCTGTTGGACAGTTTTTTTTCTGCAGTGGTCGTTAAATCAGCCGTCGCTCACGACCGCAACTATTCACGGTCGTCGCGACGACCTATTGGGAGTGGTCTAAGTAAGAGACCGTTTTTATAAAGCACAACAACGATGATCGACATATATTAGGATACTAGAACTTGTGTCACACGCATAGCGTGTGAAGCATTATACTTCCATCGTTTTGAAAATAGCTTCTCATTTTGTCATATTTAATTCTTAAGCAAAACTATTTCTTTGCAAAGCATTATACTCTTTACGTCCCGAAAAATTTCATACATTAGAATTGTGAAAAGTTAAAATAATAATGAAAATAAATATTTATTTCTGATAGGATTAATTTTAAATTTCAGTGATAATTATGCCGGTATCATAGGTATTTTTGAAAGAATTTAAAACAGTTTTTTGTTCCATCAAAGGACTTAAGTGTACAAGTACTTAATGTAACACAAGTGATCTTTACAATAAACCAAAACCAAACTACACAGACTCTGAACTTTAGTACCAAAACACAATCGGAGACCAAAACATCACTAAACAAACAATTACGACTTTTCCAACTTAGTTATGGGTAAAATTTATTTTTGGTACTATAGTGTGAGTCATTTCTGATTTTAGTACTTCAGAGTGATCGCGTCCAATTTAGGTACTAATTATGAATAACTATTTACAATTAAGGTACTAATTGTAAATTGGATAGTAGGTGCGCAAATCAGTACCAAGTTACAATTAACCTAATTCCAATTTCATGTGAATTTGATCAATGAAAAGTTGATTGAAACATAATTGATAAAAAAACCTAAAAAAAAAAGAATATGATGTGGAAGAATTTGATGCTTGTGAGTAGGACAAAGTCCACGATATCCTGCGAACGGTTAATTTTCTATGTCTATCTTTCGGCGCTTGACATTCGCTTGCACGTGAATGCAAATGCGCATCTCAAAAATTCAATTAGTACCTTAATTGTAAATAATTATAAATAGTTATTGATAATTAGTACCTAAATTGAACGCGACCACTCTGGAATAACAAATGGATTTTACCCCCTTACTCAGTGAGCTCCTGCAGGACTTTAAAATGCCGCCTTGGTTTCTCACCCATGATCATACGAACAAAACTTTCTTTTGGCCTCTAGATAAGAAATGTCGCCTCCCTTACAGACGGACTCGTTCGTTGTTGATTTCCAAATAAGCCAGATTTTGCCAAGCCAAATCGATTGCCACACACGTTCCTTGACTTCAAGACCTCGTAACAATCACAACAAGGAGGTACTCCAAGGACATATTTCTATGATGATATAACATATTTTTGGAGGATGAAAATTGTTGATTTAATTGCAGACTTTCAGTGCTTGAATTTACACTCAAGAAATTCTTTATACAAAGAAATATGACAAGCTGCTCACTCAAGAAATTCAATATGCAATATCCTATAGCCCAGTCGTTACTTTTAGCCAGGTTCACTCAAGAACTGAAAATCCCACAAATTTGTTCTGCACAGAGAATCAACAAGCTACGCGTGTGAAGTGTGTTTCTTCGTATAGAGAGTCGACAATACCATATCCACATAGATGCCATCATATTAATAGCAAAACTGTTTGCATTTTAGAGCGAAGTCGTGAAAACATGTCACAACTCCAAATGCTAGGCCGAACTCAAGATCGGACCTAATAATATGTCCCATCAAGTCACTCCAACGCTGATGTAATGATTCTAATCAATTTGATGTTATGCTTAAAAGATCACAAGCAAGCAGCTTCATCCGATTGATCAAATGGCCTAAAAAGAATGAGACAGACTCATTTGTACGAACCCAATAGCTCAATTTCACCTTATAAGATCTAACAAGGCTTAGCCTCTTTTATGTATCAAAGGCAAAAAAAGAAGTCGAAAAACTAATTCGTCATGTCCACATCGTTACAAGCTAGGGCCGGTAACTATTAACGGGAATGGGATATCACCTAGTATTAAGATAAACAACTGATTCCAAACAATTTAGGGGCTTCCTCTTCTGTATATGTCCTGATTGATCAAGATGAACTCTCTTGAAGAAATTACACGTGTATTGAAGGAAGTGTAATATCACATGATCATCTGGTATCTACATTCTACACAACTAATTCCAAACAAATTGTTTCAGTTTCTGAATTCATCACAATGATAAAAGAAGGCTATATAGCTAGAAATCATATAGATGACAACATACCGAAAAGTGCGTATTCATGGCTCATAATGGCCTTTGCAGCGTAAAAAATCTGCGCCAACTTCCTTACTCTATGCAACCATATCCCTAAGTGAACTCGTATCTGAACGCATCCACATGAAGAGGTGAGTCTTGAAGTCAGAAGCAGTCAAGCTGAGAAAGTGAATCCGATTGATTTTTAGGGCTTGTCATCGAAGATATGGTGATGAGTCGGTAGGGACAGATAAGTTGACGGATCTGTCGGAGAGTGGTGGTGGATCCATGGACGGGGGTGAGATAGCCATGATGCAGAAGAAGAAGAAGAAAGCAAGAAAATAATTGTTGGGTAGGAGACAAAAGAAAGAGACGGTGTGTTGATAATCACCGTTCGTGTTTCACGCGCCCTGTTTTGTTGAGACTAGTCCTCATCATGATTTTAAAGAGATTTGTACTGTGTGATGCAAAATCGACAAAGAAAAGTATACTTTCATTTTCATTTATTTGCTATATTTCGTTTCATCTTCCATCAACACAAATTCATAAATTCTTTCAGATTTGGGCATTTCTACCCATGTCAGTATGTCATGATGATGATGATATCGAAGTTTAGCAAGCTTTTCAAATATTAGCTTAAAAGTGTGTTTGTACTATTACGTTTTTAGTTTAGTGCTTCTTTTAAATAAGTCGATGGTTGTGATTGTGCCACGTCGCGTTGTAATCGACGGTTCCTGCTTGTCGAGTTCGTTGGCTGTTTAACGAACTATAAAAGGAACCGATCGTCATTTTCCGAGAGTTATCTGATATGAAATACTCTTAGCTCAAAGTAGTTTCTCAAATTAGCTTAATAACTGTCATTCGATCATCGTTCGTGACAATTGGCATCCAGAGCTTTGGTTTTCTGCAACAATGGTGGGCAACAACAACACGGCGAGGATCGAATTGTTGGAGAAATCGATGGAGCAGATGGCTGCTGCTCAGTCGGAGCAACTTGCTTCTCAGAATCGGCGATTTGATGAGTTGCGAGAATTGCTTCAATCGTTGAATTCAGGTATGATTCCACCTGATTCTACTCGTAGTGATGTTCATCGTCATGAGGAAAATGATCGTATACCTGTTCGATCTGAAATGAGAGGTCCTAGAGTAGAATTTTCGAAATATGATGGATCGGACGCTCGTCGTTGGATTAGGAGGTGTAATAAGTATTTTTTTGTTGAATCCAATGACGGATGCTGATAAAATAGTTATGGCGGGAATGTACCTTGAAGGACAATCTGAATTTTGGTTTATGGATCATGTTGAGGGAAGAGAGCTAACCTGGAGTAGGTTTGTTGATTTGTTTCTGGCTAGTTTCACATCGGTTCGGAGTGATGATGTGATAGGCGAATTTAACAAACTTAAGCAGGTGAACTCTGTTGAAAAGTATATTGAAAAATTTGCAGAGTTGCGCTCTTTCATGTTGCTTAGAGATCCTAGATTGGATGAGTATTATTTAATGAGAAGTTTCTTCAGTGGATTGAAAGAGGAGATTAGACATATGGTTGAATTGTTGGCTCCTCATTCTCTAGAACAAGCCTACTTGATAGCTAGGAAGTAGGAAGTTATGGTTGAATCTGTGCACAGACCAGTTAGAGTAGGTACACCATGGCAGAAGGAGGTTAAAAGAGAGGTGAAGCATAATGAAATAGTTGAAACTGGAGGTAGTTCTATACATGTGAAGAGGTTGGGTAAAGAGGAACTGGATGCTAGAAGGAGGAAGGGACTTTGCTTTAATTGCGATGAGAAGTATTCTTATGGGCATCAATGTAAGAAACTATTTGTTATAATGTTGGCTGAAGAGATAGATGACAACACTCATAAAGAGATGATAGTAGATGAAGATGTGGGTGATTTTGTCATATCTCCACATGCCTTGAAGGGACAGGTGCCTATAGATACTATTAAGCTTACATGAAAAGTGCAGAATAACCAACTGGTGATATTGGTTGACTCTGGTAGCACACACAGTTTCCTGGATCCCAATGCTGCAAAGAGAATACACTGTGAAGTTCAAGTGATTAATCCCCTGCAGATTAGTGTGGTTGGTGGAGGGAGAATTGAGTGCAATGCTAAATGTCCTCACTTAGAATGGGAGATGGCTGGTCACAAGTTTGCTGCAAGTGTGAGAATATTACCATTAGGTGGTTATGATATGGTGATGGGGGTTGATCTAATGAGAAGATTAGGTCCAGTCGAGTTGGATTATGAGAATTGCACTATTACTTTTGTGCATAATGGTAAGAAAGTGTTAGCTCATGGAATGAGGAGTGCAGATATGGATGTTAAGATGATGACTGGAACTAAGATGCATAAGTTGTTCACTAAGAAGCACAATAGTGTGTTCATCTGTTTCTGTATGGTTAGTGCCATGGATACACCTGTACCACCACCTACAGATCATGCTGCATTGAGTGGTTTGCTTACCCAGTATGAGGCCATTTTTGCAGTACCTAAATCTCTACCACCAATGAGAAACTGCAATCATGGAATCAAATTGAAGGAGAATACTGAGCCATTCAAGCAACAGGCATACATGTATCCATACTTACAGAGACAAGAGATTGAGAAGTTAGTGAAGGAAATGCTTGAAATGGGTGTTATTCAGCCAAGTCATAGCCCATATTCAAGTCCAGTGCTCTTAGTGAAGAAGAAGGATGGGAGTTGGAGGTTCTTTGTTTTCTACAGGAAGCTCAATTCTCTAAGTGTGAGAGATAATTATCCAATACCCCCTTATTGATGATCTCTTGGATAAGTTAAATGGAGCTACTATATTTTCTAAGGTGGATCTTAGAGATGGATATCACCAAGTGAGGATGAAGCCTGAAGACATTTATAAAACTACATTTGTCACAGGTTCAGGGCTCTATGAGTTTACAATAATGCCTTTTGTCCTTACTAATGCTCCAGCAACTTTTCAGAAAATGATGAACTCTGTATTTCAGGAGCATTTGGGGAGTTTTGTATTAGTTTTCTTTGATGATATACTAATCTACAGCAAAACATTGGAATTACATCAACAACACTTAGAGAAGGTATTTGTTCTGCTGCAACAACACTCATTATTTTCCAAAAAATCTAAGTGTGTATTTGGTGTGGCACAAGTGGAGTATCTTGGTCATGTGATTAGTGCTGAGGGGGTAGCTGTGGACCCACAAAAAGTGAAATGCATCAAAGAATGGCCAGTACCAACTACTCTTAAGGCAGTAAGAGGATTTTTGGGTATGATAGACTATTATAGGAAGTTCTGTGCCAATTATAGAGCTAAATCTAAACCACTTACAGACTTAACAAGAAAGGGGATGTTTCAATGGAGTGAGGTGGCTCAAGAAACATTTGAATCATTGAAGGAAATGATGTGTAAAGTGCCAGTTTTACAACTACCTGACTTTACTAAGGTTTTTGTACTTGAGACTGATGCATGTTATGGTTGTTTGGGTGCTGTATTGATGCAGGCAAACCATCCCTTAGCATTTGTTAGCAAGGCTTTGGGTCCAAAGAATTTAGGACTCTCCATTTATGAGAAAGAGTTCTTAGCTATTCTTTTACCTGTAGAGAAATGGAGAGCCTATTTGTTGCATGCTCCTTTCATTATCAGAACTGATCAAAGAAGTTTGAAATTCTTGGTGGATCAGAAGATTTCAACACCTGTTCAGCATAAATACATGACAAAGCTTCTTGGTTTGGATTATACTATAGAATACAAGCAAGGACCTGAAAATAAAGTAGCAGATGCACTCTCTAGGAGAGACATTGCTGATTACACTGCAGAATATTATGCAATTTCAGGTGCACAGCCACATTGGATGGGTGAATTGTTGTCCAGTTATGAAGGGGATGCAGAGGCTGAGGAGGCTGTTCTGTTGAATACAAGTTCACCATACAACATGAGCTACTACTCTGTGCAGGGTGGTGTTATCAGGTATAAAGGGAAGCTGTATATTGGTAGTGGTAATGATTTCAGGAGGAAAGTCATTAAAGTGATGCATGAGAGTGTGGATGGAGGTCACTCTGGTGTATTAGCTACTTATCACAAGATTAAAAATATTTTCAAGTAGCATGGGTTGAAAATGGCTATACAAGATGTGGTGAGAGAATGTATAGTCTGTCAGAGATGCGAGAGTGAACATGTCAAAGCTCCTGGTTTGTTGCAGCCTTTACCAGAGCCAGAATAAGCATGGCAACATGTTACCATGGACTTCATTGAGAAGTTGCCTAAATCAGGGGGAGTGGACACAATTATGGTGGTGGTGGATAGGTTCACAAAGTATGCACACTTTGTAACTCTATCACATCCATTTACAGCTCTGCAAGTGGCTGAGCTATTTTTGAATAGCATCTGCAAGTTTCATGGAGTTCCAGCAAGCATAGTGAGTGATAGGGACAAGATCTTCACTAGTGCTTTGTGGAAGGAGTTGTTTAAACTACTGGGAGTGACTCAATTACTTAGTACTGCATACCACCCCCAAACTGATGGACAGACTGAGAGAGTCAATCAGTGTTTGGAGGGATATCTGAGATGCATGAGTGGGCAAGCACCTAAGAAGTGGAATAAATGGATTAGCTTGGCTTAGTGGTGGTACAATAGTTCTTATCACACAGCTATTGGAATGAGTCCCTTTCAGGCTTTGTTTGGTTATGCTCCACCATCACTAGTCATGGGAGATTTGAATGAGTTGACAGTGATTGGAGTAGAACACATATTACAGGACAGGAATGAGGCACTTGCAAATGTAAAAAATAACTTGGAGCATTCTAAACAGAGAATGAAGGAATTAGTAGACAAGCACAGGAGTGAGAGAGTGTTTGGTCTTGGTGATTGGGTCTATTTGAAGTTAAGGCCCTACAGGCAATTCTCTGTGAGGGGAAGTCAAGTGTGGAAGCTAATTTCAAAGTATGCAGGGCCTTTTCAAATCTTAGAGAAGGTTGGAGAAGTGGCCTATAAGCTGTCCTTACCTCTTGGTTGCAAGCTGCACCCAGTGTTTCATGTGTCATTATTGAAGAAACATGTGGGAATGACTGATCATGTGACAAAAACTATCCCAGAATTGGATGGAGATGGGGCTATTGTGCTTGTACCTGTGAAGATTCTTGCTAGGAGGATGGTCAAGCGCAATAATGCTGCAGTGGCTCAAATTCTGGTACAGTGGGAGCATCTCCCAGATGATGAAGCAACTTGGGCGGATTACACTGTGATGCTGCAGAAGTTTCCTAATATTGAAGCTTGTGGACAAGCTATTTCTGAAGGAGGACGGAATGTTATGATGATGATCTCGAAGTTTAGCAAGCTTTTCAAATATTAGCCTAAAAGCGTGTTTGTACTATTACGTTTTTAGTTTGGTGCTTCTTTTAAATAAGTCGATGGCTGTGATTGTGCCACGTCGCGTTGTAATCGACGGTTCCTGCTTGTCGAGTTCGTTGGTTGTTTAACGAACTATAAAAGGAACCGATCGTCATTTTCCGAGAGTTATCTGATATGAAATACTCTTAGCTCAAAGTAGTTTCTCAAATAAGCTTAATAATTGTCATTCAATCATCGTTCGTGACACAGTACCCAAATTTTCTACTCTAGTTCGATTAGCGTATTTGCTATGTCTCAATCCACATCAATCACCGCTTCACGACTGTTGAGAGGATTTGAGAGTGAGCCATTGTTGATAGAGGGATTTGTATTTGTAGAAAGCGAAACATAGTAAGAAGTCGGTGAGGCTTTTCTGTTCTCTTTTCTGCGGATGATTGAATTTAAATTTTTGGGTTTGCTGATGATGTTGGCTTGATTTGTTCTTGCCAGTGAGTTATGTTTGGGTTTTGGACAGGGGCGGAGCCAGGATTCTAAATCTCCTAGGGCGCAAGTCGCAAGTCGTCTTGTATATTATTTTTTTCAAAATGAACAAAGATGGTATATTATCAAAAGACTAAAGGTTCAAACATAATTAAATGAGTATATCGGGTCAAAAAAAAGCACTAAACCTCAAAAAGAAAAAAGAAAAAAGCAAGAAACATATCAAGTCATCAAAAGTACCATACCTAAAGTTTGTATTGGTCAGCATATCGCTATCTCAAAATATAGAAGAAATTACTGAAGTTGTACTCTACGGTGCTTTGCCTTGTTGAACTCATCAATTACCAAATCACAGTCAATGCCTTGAGCTAGCTCACGTTCAACATATATGGCCATAGAATCCGCCAAATACTCATTGTCCATCTTATTACGCAAAACTGTTTTGACAAGTTTCATAGCCGAAAATGCACGCTCCATTGTTGCAGTAGATACTGGAAGAGTTAGAACTATTCGGATCAACCTGTAAATAAATTTGATGATGAGTAATGGACACACATAAACTACATGAACTAGAAGATAAAGAGGAAAATTGAAACGCATATCTAACCTGTCAATTAAGTTGTAATGTGTGGACTTGTGCATCTCAAATAGTCTTCTACATAACTCAGAAAGTGTTGACAAATCCTGAAAGCTCTCGTGGTGAGTAACATCAAGCTCATAATGCTCTAATTGAATTTGCAATTGCGTGAATTCCATTTCATCGAAATCAACAGTGTAGAATTTTTCAGCAAGATTACAAATGTGATCAATGTCAAACTTTTCAAAGTTGTTTCTAGGTTCCAAAGCAGCGCTAAGCTTGAGAAGCTCCAATGCATCATCATTGAATCTATTGTTCTCTTCCACTTGAAAATCAATTGCAACATAAAATATATCAACTCGATAATGGTGTTCATTCGTGATTGCATCAACCCGCCTCGTGCTGAATTTGTAAGACTCATCCATATTAGGCATCTCAATATCATGCTTCTTACAAAATAATTTGATATATTCAAAGAGACAATCAAATCCATTTTCTCTCAACTGTTGAAGCAAATCTTTAGTAGTCGAAACACAAGCAATTGCATTTAATATGTCCAACGAATCACCTTGCAAAGCTTGACATAGCAAATATGTAACTTCCATGATTTTCTGCATCAAATGCAAAATGAATATAAAGTCAAATGACCTCATGGCTTTCAAGTTACCTGCTGCTTCACCTCGAATGGAGCTAGTAGCCCCTAAACACATTATTTTCTCCAACACAACAGTCACAAAACCATACATATCAACTACACTGCAAATTGAGTCATAATGAGAACTCCAACGAGTCTTTCCAGCCTTTTGTAAATTACCAATTTGATTGGCACCTTTACCAGTATCAAGTTCACCAGATCAATCATTCGTTCAATCTCGATCTTTTGGGCAGATTGCAACTCAACAAGACGTTTAGGAGAAACTCTAATTAAATTAACAATGGAATTCATTTTTGAGAAGAAACTCCCATATAGACACCTCGTTCTCTGCAGCAACAACCAATACTAATTGCAGCCTATGTGCAAAACAATGGACATAATAAGCATGGGGAGAATCTCTAAGAAAAAGGGCTTGCAAGACATTCCACAAGCCACGCATATTACTAGCACCATCATATCCTTGACCACGTATATCGTGTACATGCAAGTTGAATCTAGCAAGCGCATCACATATACTACTCTTGAGTGTTACAGAAGTTGTATCTTTAACATTGACAATATCAAAAAACCTCTCTAGGATAAAACCCTCAGCATCCACAAATCTAAGTATAATAGCCATTTGCTCTTTATCAGAAGCATCTTTGGCTTTATCAACTAAAATATAAAACTTTGCATCCCCAATTTCTTCACGAACTTTACCTTTCACCATATCAGACATAATATGCAGAACTTCTTTTTGAACACTAGGTGAGGTATACTTTGCATTCTTAGGAGCTTTCTCCAACACGACATCATCAATGTCGGCATTCAGCTTTCGCATAAATTTAATAATCTCAATAAGATTTCCCCTATTTGATGAAGACTCAGATTCATCATGTCCTCTAAGTGCACATGCTTGCAAAGAAAGCCAACGGACACCCTCAATTGTTGTCTTAAGCCGCAATCGATTTTTTTTTCACTTCTTCTGGTTTATGGGGATTCAATACTTTATCAATGTGATATTTCACATTCATCAAATTAGTAATAGAATTTGCAGCTCTTTGATGAGGCGAGTTAGCAAGTCCATAATGTGCTTTAAATGCAGACGATTCACCATTCCAAGCCTCAAATCCATCAGTGACAAATGCAGGATTATGGTAAGGCACATTTTCAAAAAGAAAGCAGGGAAAACAGTATGCTTTGTGTGTCGTAGGGGAGTACTCTAGCCATTTCCACTAATTATAATACCTACTTTTAAAGGCACAAGTATACTTTTCAATTTTCACCCCCTTATATGCAGGAAGAATGGGTTGGTATGGCCCCATTTTAACATATGCTCTTCTAATTTCATCCCTTTAATTGACCGGATAGTCACATATTTGTTTACGCAAAGCAGGATCTCGTCAAGTGAACTTACATTGACTTCAACTTGAATTGGAGGAATTTCACTAGGTTGTTCTTGTTGAGGATGGATGTCACTGCTTGGAATGTTAATATTGGATTGGGAAGGTCCTTCATTCCTTGTGGCAGGCTATGTTACTCTAAAGAAAGAGCTAATTATCTTTTGAGAAGAGTCACTCTTCTTCTTTCTTGCGTGAGCTTTCATCATCGTATATAATTGTACCTATATTATCAAACAAGTAAATTGTCACAATTTGTAGAATTTTAATTTATTCTATACCATCAGTGTTACATAATGTATCATGCCTAACTATCCATATTAGGTGAACAAAAAGACAACATAAAGATGCCTAACTATCCATATTAGGAGAACAAAAAGACAATAGAAAGAGTAAAAAAGTAAAAGCTTAACATCAGACAAATGCTGGACATCTTAAAGAATCCAATACAGAATTGAATAATCATCAATTCACCATATTAAAAAAGTCCAAGGCTCAAATTTCAACAATTTCCTTTGCTCAATATCACTGCAGTTCTAAAAAGCAACTAGTCTCTACTCCATGACTCCATCCAAACCAAAAGCAAAACAATCAGAACAAAAATCAACTTCATTCCTTCTCCTTGCTCAATTTTCATCATTCTCCTTTCATATTAATAAACCCAACAGCAACAGGCAACATAAAATAGTGTGAAAATTACCCTAAACACCAAAATTGAGGCTAAGAGAGAGCTGAGAATTGTAGAAGCCAAAATCGAGATTTCCAAAATTGATGAAGGAGTTTTGGTCATTTGCTGTAAAGCAGGAGATAACCAGAAGAAGAAGAACGCAAGTTTCAGCCGTTGTCTCTGTGCGCAAGAATCAAAATGGCTGTGCGCAGGAATAAGCTGGCAATGGGCTGAGGAAGTGAGGCTTGGGCCTACTAAAAGTTTGGGCTAAATGAAGGGTAGTGCAAATTCAGAAAAATTATAAATATAGGTAATATAATTTTTTTTTTCCGGGTAGGGCACGTGCCCTACCCTGGTACTACACACGTCCGCCCCTGGTTTTGGAATAATTTGATAAACTAGAGAACCAGCTGCAATTTTTTCTTCTTTATTTCGATTCATCCGCAAACAATGTGTTTCAATTGCTGATTCAACACAAATTATTCATGGGCAGGGGCGGGTTTTAGGGGCATGGGGCAGGGGTAGTGTTCTTCCATCTGCTCTTTCTGTTTTTAATTCTAATTTCAGCTTATGTAATAAGTACTAACAAATACTGTGGGTAGAGGCATGGGGCAGCCGCAGTGTAACCAAAAAAATACTAAAAATACAGAAAAGACAATGCCCACAAGGAATATAGTATAGTCTCCATGATTATGATTCATATTGTCTCTCACCATTAACAGTAGAACCCACTAATAGTTATATCAACCATATTATCTCACAAGGAATATAGTCTCCATGATTATGATTCATACTGTTCAAAATATCATGATGAAGTAGAAACCCTTTAAAGAACATATAAATAAAACTTCCAAAGAGCTGGAAAAATCCCCAAAAAAACACAAATTAAAAATAAAATTTTATTATTTCATATAGAATGTAGAAGGGTAGTTGGTGAAATACCGAGAAAAACACAAATTAACAATAAAATTTTATTATTTCATATAGAATGTAGAAGGGTAGCTGGTAGTTGAGTTACATAATAAGGTGATGATGAGCAGGTTCAGGATGAGGCATATGGACACATACAGAAATTGCCATAGTAGAGACGTCTCTGATGGATTCAAATGCATCAAGGATTTTATTCCCGTAAGGTAACAAATCATTCGCCTGTTCAGAATTAGTTATTGCGCTTGAGATTGTTTGCCTGGTTGATGTCCTGTTACCTCCACGCGCATGTTGTGCTGCTTCGTCCATTTTTACCTTTATTGAATTCAAGATATGTGCACATGTCAAATAGTTTGCCTTCAATCTTTGGTCGTTATGTGTATCATAAGAAAGCGTGAGGACTGTGGATGATTTTTTAAGTGCTACTTGTCTGGCCTTGCTTATGAATGGTTCAACGACGGTTTCAAATGGATTAGCAAGAGATCTTCCTGCAGTAAAACCATTTGTGCGCATGATGAGATGACAACGTGCAGGGTTTCTTGAGTTATTACAAATTTGCTCCAGGATTTCATCTGTGAGTGTCAGTTCAACAGCCAAAATTGGAATTAGGAGCACGAGAAGTGCAACCAAGAATGTAGTAGTGAAGCTACTCATGTTTGTTGTACAAAATATGACTTTGCTTGCTTCATATATATAGAGTACGGTTCATTAACTACCTCAATGCTTTGCACCTTGCATTTTTAAGATGAGAGCATAATGTGATAATGCTGGTTGTAAGAGTTTCATAAGAGAACAAAAAACATTAATCATATTCACTTTGGCACAAGTCACTTTTAAATTACATAAAAAAACAATTATAGAATCGTACCTCTTTTACTTTTATAATGATTTTATAAATGTGTTGTTATTGCCTAGAAGAAACGACGTGTCCGTTATTTCTATAATTTTAGTAAATGGTTTTTTGATGTTTGTATGGGAGTAAGTATGAGACCGTTTTTATAAAGCATTACAAGGATGATCGACATATATTATGATCATATATAGACACAAAATTAAGGATGTTTGCTATTGTATGCGGGGAGAAACACGTTTTTTTCTATTTCTTCAATTTTTAATTTTTTTAATTTTTGAATTGGTAAATTAAAAAGATGAATTAATTTTTTTAATTAAAATTTATTAATATTTTATTAAGAGTGTGTGTAGTTCACGCGCTGACTTGACGAAAAATAGACTAATTTATGCTAATTCTTACTAATTCGGTTAAAATTTAATTATGACTAACGGAGTATCAAAATTGGACATATATGAAACAAAAGGTACCAAAACCGTAACTGTCACAATTTAATATACGAAAAATGAATTTTTAACCAAACATATTATAGCTGGCTTCCAAACTTGAGAACCCTTGTGCATACTCCCGAATCTCTTCCCATAAAATTTCCCAATCAATATTTCACGCACTAACACCTTCACTGTGTGAGCATGTTCTCATTATTATCCTCCAATCCAGTCTAATGGGGAGATTACATCTGGATACTCAATTAGATGTCCTAATTATATATAAATCGTTGTTAGTCAAAGTATTACACCAAATTACTTAGTCTAATCAATCACATTTAGATCCACAAACTTGGCTTTTTTCGAACTAAAAGCTGGAAAGACATTTTTACCCTGTCAAATTATTGAATTTTGGAAGATTCCAAACAGTCTTAATTTTTTACCTTTCTTTTCATTTTCGAAAAAAAAAACATATAATCTTTAAACTGGTCAATTTGGTCCAAAATAATTTATAAAAAATTTCTATCAGGTCTATTAATCTCAAAAATTACAGCTACAATTTCTTTTTCTTTCTTACTTTCTTCCATGGAAGCTCCATCATGGAGCTTACGTGGCGGGAAGCTTCAACCTGCCATGGAAACCGGAGCTTCCACATGTAGCTTGACCGGATCTTCGGGTGGAAGCTCTGCATGGTAGGAAGCTCTGGATCGGAGCTTCTAGCCATGTGGAAGCTCAAGCTTCCACAAGCTACAATGGAAGGAAGAAGTTAAAAAATAATTAAAAAGAACATAATATTGGAGAAGAAGATAAATAGTATAAGGCTTGTTTGGTTGGCAAAGTAAGATAAGTTGGTCACGCACCCCAATGTAATTGTTTCACTAATGGGGGTGGGAATGAGAAGTGTGTCTCTAAGAAGGTAGTGAGATTTGATGTGACCATGAAATGTGCGATTTTGCATGCTTTTAGACCCTCGTTTTTTTGCCCAAGATTCAATATTTGCATCATATTATGGTCAATTACCAACTTCTTGTGTATTTTGTAGGTCATGATCGTGTTTTTGAGGAATTACACGATTTCGGGTACCAAAACGTCATATTTAGGCGAAATTGGGGAGGTTAAGCAAATACGCTGAATTGGCCGTTGCACGGAGTTCGAAGTGTCAAAACATGTCATGTGACCAACCAATGTAAAGATAATTGCAGATGCTACAACATTGTAGAAGACCACTTTTCGAGGAAACGAAGTTACGAAGCCTGAAATTGAAGAACGAAGAAAACAGACAGAAACCTGTCATTATCGAAGGATGGAGGTCGACAGTCGACCACAGAAGGCTCTCTGCGGTCCACTGTCGACCGCAGTGGAGTAGAAAATTCTGGAAACTGGCTTTTTCTGGCCTGTCAGGCTAGAGCCTACCTTTCTAACCTTCCTTAATGATCAATGGCGGTCAGAGCTCGAGATTTTCAGTATAAATATGACCCTTGGGGTCTCATAATTCTCCATCACTCACAAAGTAGCTCTCCTGAGAGAGAACCAGTACTCGGGGAAGTGAAATCCCAAAACCGCTGGCCGTCAGGCACCCAGAGGAGAAAACCCTGGAAGCAGCACGAAGACATCAGAGATTAAGCTGCTGCTTCATCTTCTTCAGTAGAATACTATGAGTAGCTAACTTTCTCTTGTAAAGGCGAACCGTCGAAACTCTGCCGTTGCTACTTCTTTATATGTCGTGTTATATTAATGGAATAGTTATTAGACGTAGTTCGTGGTTATACAACTCTATACATCCTTCGTGGTGTGATGTTCTGCTGAGTGCACAGTAGTTTCATTGAACTGAGTAGGGGTACTCGTGCCGACTGCGTCCTGCACTATATTATTATGCCCTGCTGTCGTTAGAGGTAATCACATTGGATTTAACTAGAGATTTGGGAGTAGCATAGCTAGAGGGAGGTCGGGGTCCTTTACACCTTCTCACCATCAAATACATCAAGTCAATTAGGGCTTACTGCAATCTTTCATCTGTTATGCAATAGTCTTAATCTGTTTACTTTCTGCATATAATTTATATAACGATAATTGCTTGTTCCTAAGCTAAGTGGCCGTACACTACAAAAATCTTTGATGCATGCAGCGATCTATCCGCTCTGAGCACGATCCGTCGCCCGGCTACGGCGACGGATGGGGCGATGGATAATAATGCCGTCGCCCCACTGGAGCTCTGGCGACGGATATCCAATTCGCGACGGATTATCTTGTTTGACCTTTTTTTTTATTTTTTCAAAAAATCGATTATTGGCGACGGATAGAATCTATCTGTCGCCCAATGTATTATTGGAATTAGTGACGGAATCTCAAATTCCGTCACAAAATAATTTTTTTTTTAAATTTTGTTTTTTTAAAAAAATATTAATCCCTGTTTTTCGTATTTCACCTATTTAATCAATATAATGCTCGGTAATAAATCAATTATACGGAAAATGTTTCAATAAATGATTAATCAAAAATGTAATATCCGAATAAGTCTAAATTATCCGAACAAGTCTAAATATAATATATCCGAACGTACATAGTACATATACATAACTAGCTACCAGACGGGGGTGGGTGCTGGCCGAACTGGGACATGAAAGCCTCCATTTGTAACCGAAGGCGCTCGTTCTCCTCCCTTCGTTCTCTGTCGCGCCGCTCCATATCTTGAGTTAGCCGTGCAACATGTTCTGCGACCTGCGACTGAACCATATCCGAGACCTGGGCCTGTGTGAAAACCGGACGTCTAGACTGCTGGGATGATGATGAGGAGCACCCCGGACTAGCCAAGCTCAAACCGAGGCTCCCAAGTCCATATATTCGTCCTTTGCTGTCCGGTTTGTTGACCTCTAAGAAGATGTTGTCAACTTGTTCAGTTGACAGCACATCACCCGTCTCTTCCTCCTGCCTCGCTACCTGAGCATCAACCTCAGCCTGAAATCGTAAATAGCAGATATCATGATCGATCGCTTTTCAAAATAACTTGTAATAGTGTAAAAATATGAACTTTAAGCAACATAAACATACCAATAGACTCGCCCGGTAGAGTCACCCATACCCGCCTTATGCTTGGCCTTCTTGAAGATGTCATACTTGGATTTCACCTCCCCCCGTGACATCTGAACAACATATATAGTCAACAATTTATCATCTCACAAGTAATAGAGCAGAGACACAATACATACACGTAATGCTAGATTGAAAAAAAAACATATATATACTTACCGATTGGTAATAATCAGTGAGAGTAGATCGCCTCCCAAGGTGGTGAATAGCCCTTCCTGCTGCATCAGACTGAGACGCCCGGTTCTGTTTGTTGATGTAGGCATTATTCTCGACATCAGTTCGAGACTAGTAGGCATCCCAAAGGGCCCACTCCTCTGCATCAACATGTGGAGGCATTGGGCCATTCCGATCCCGAATGGCTTTCTAAGTATGGACCATATCCCTGTACAGTTTAGATCCCACAGTCTCGTAAACACGCCAGATCTGGGGGATCAATCTGCTGGGAATGAAGTACTCCTTCTACATTCCCAATTTCATACAACATCCAAAGTCAATATATATAACGTCACCATGTTACATCAATTTAATAAGATACAACAACATAACAGATATGGTGACTAACATATCACCCAAACAAAGTGGCTAACATACCACTCACATATTGTGGCTAACATACCACTCACATTTTCCTAAATGTTAACACAATGGTGACTAACATATCACCCAAATAAAGTGGCTAACATACCACTCACATACAGTGGCTAACATACCACTCATATTAAAACGATTATAATAACAAATAAAGGAATGTCATATTTTAACTTACCCGCAGCTCATCAAAGTACTCGGCCCTCATGCGGTCCGAGATGTGAGACCAACACTCACCACCCTACCCCGGTGGCTCTTTCCTGCTCCGAAAGATGTCACCTAGTTTGTTGTGGACCTCCCGAGGCCATAAACTGTTATCAATGTATAAGATACAAGAAACAAATATTTATTACTTTAGTACAACAATTTATACTTGTCAACTATCATAAGTTATATTTTACATATTTAAGAAGAATGTATAATACTTACTTGGCAGGACCAAGAGGAAAAATCACAGGCAACCCGTCCCACGTAACGTTGGGATTCTGTGCATCCCACTCGAGGTAGGGACAATCGTCCTCCTCCTCCGATCGTGTGGCCGACTGGTAGAGCCCTCGCTATGATCGGCTGGTGGGGTCTCAGGAACCTGCGACCTGCTGCCCTGACTACCAGAGCCCTCACCCCCACCCAAAGACTATCATGCGGCTGGGGGATAAATCGTGGTCTCTGTCACGGCATCTGCAAAAACATGTAACAAATACAATAAAATGTGTTAGTACGAGTTATAATACAGAACAAATTATAAATAACACATGTAACCATTTTTCATGCAGAACAGAAATACTCAAGTGTTATCAACTACTAACTAGTTATAATACACATAATATACCGTTATCGCCGTCCTCTAAGTCTACATATTGGTCCTCGTGCAGATCAAACAACTCATCATATGCTTCTATGGGATTTTCTGCTTGTTTATCGACATCCTCTTGTTGGTACGAGTTGGTAATTGAGTCGTCTTTCTCAATGTACTCCACTTTCGAGCGAGCACGAATAGGTATCGCAGCTAACCATTCAGCCTTATCGCGTTTCCTGCTTGGATATTCAAGAAACACCACTTGTCGTGCTTGATTCGCCAAAATAAATGGTTCATACTTGGTTCTGTACCTCTTATTTTGGTTCACATCAACCATTTCATACTGCTCGTTCTTCCTCGTACCTCCTGGATTAGGATCATACCACTCAACATCAAACAAGAAGGTTCTTTTCAATGGCAAGCCGAGATATTCAATCCTCACTATTCATTTTAGCTTCCCGTGGAAATCAAACAAAGCAGCGTCTCCATAATCTGCACCCTTAACACACACCCCGGAGTTGCTTGTCGCCATGGCCGTGTTACATTCAGTCGTGTGGAACCTAAGTCCATTGACTATATAACCTGGGAATGTGTAGACCTTTTTGAATGGCCCCTCTGCGAGAGCCTTTAAGTATAGGCATGTGACGTTGTTAATAGGATTCCAGACATACTCTTTGAACCAATCTGGAAATTCTGATTCCATTTTTGAGTCAAGTAGTTCCTATAGTGTATCCTCTGTCATCTGAGGATTTTCTTCCAAACAACGCTTTTTGAAAACACTACAAACATTGATTCGATGATAAGTCTATAATTGAAGTAGAGACTTACGTAGCTATATTAAAATTTAAAGAAAGTGTTGCTTACCTCGCAAATAGCAGCATATACTTGTCAACCTCAGCACAATTCGTGAGGACATAATATTTAGCTGCTTTCAACTCCTTTCCCGTAAGATATTCTTTCTTAGCTCCACCAAGAGGTCTCCCTGATACCCTAAAGACAGATAGGGACAACTCATCATCCGCTTGAACTTCGAATGTGTCTGCGTTTTGAGCCGGCCTTGATGTCTTCGTAGGGACGTGCTCATCAAAGTAATAAGAGCAGAAGGTTGCAGTTTCCTCTCGAAGTAGGCATTGGCAATCGATCATTCAGGTTTACCTTTGTTGTTCACATACTTCTTCAATTTCTCCAAGTACCTCTCGAATGGATACATCCATCGATACTGAACCGGTCCAGCAAGTCTCGCTTCATGTGGAAGGTGAACCGACAAGTGCTCCATAGAATCAAACCAGCTCGGTGGAAAGATACGCTCGAGCTTGCATAGAATCAATGGTATGTTCTTTTCAAGATTTTCCAACACTTTGTCATGAACCACCCTTGTGCCTAAATTTTTGAAAAATAAGCTCAACTCGGTGATAGCAGTCTATACATGTTTAGGTAGCAGCTCTCGAAATGCTACCGGGATAAGCCTCTCCATGAACACATGACAGTCGTGGCTCTTCATCCCCAAAACCTTTGTCTTCTTCAAATCCACACACTTCTCTAAATTTGAGGCGTAATTATCTGGGAAACTCAATGCCCTCACCCAATCAAACAAAATTGACCTAGATGCATTGTAAATCGTGTAGCACGCTTTCGGCCACTTACCTTTCTCATCCTTGTTTGTCAACTCAGGCCTTTTACACCACGTATCCAACTCGGCTCTAGACTTCGCATTGTCCTTTGTTTTTCCCTCAATGTTGCAAAGTGTATTGAATAAGTTCTCGAACACGTTCTTCTCAATGTGCATGAAATCTAAGTTGTGATGGATAAGAAGACTGCTCCAATAAGGCAAGTCCCAGAAGATGCTTCTCTTCCTCCAACCACAATTTTTACCAATTTTCTCGTTATGCTTCATCCACCCAAGTTCAGTCATCTTCATAAGACCCAACCTATCAATCTCCGCAAGAATTTGTGCACCAGTAAGTCTTGTCGGGGCTTTTTTGTTTACGACTTTATTTTTCAAGAATTGATCCTTGTTCTTCCTGAACGAATGGTCACTTTCTAGCAACCTACGATGACAATCAAACCAACAAAATTTTCCACTACCCTTTAGTCTAAATGCATCAGTATCCTCCAAGCAATGTGGACATGCATATTTCCCTGCGGTTTACCTTCCAGATAGCATGGAGTACGTAGGAAAGTTAGTCACGGTCCAAAGAAGAGCTGCTCTCAAGGTAAAGTTCTTTTTGGTCGACACATCATATGTAGGGATACCATTCGTCCACAACTCGATCAGCTCCTTGATTAGAGGTTGCAAGAAAACATCCAACGTTAGTCCAGGATCTTTCGGCCCAGGCACTAACGCAGTCAGAAACATGAATGGCTCCTTCATGCACTCACCGGGGGGCAGGTTGTACGGTGTGAGCATAACTGGCCAACAAGAGTATTTTCGGTCACTTCTAAACGGGTTGAAACCATCCGTACAAAGTCCTAATCGTACATTTCTAGATTCGGCTGCAAATTCTGGATATGTCTTGTCAAACGATTTCCATGCGGGTGAGTCTGCTGGATGGTCCATTCTACCATCTTCTGCATTATTCGAGATTACTCGCTCCTTGTGCCACCGCATTTTATCCGCAGAAGCACTTGAAGCATACAATCTCTTCAAACGAGGTGCTAGAGGAAAGTACCACATTTTCTTATGTGGGAGATTTTTCTTCTGTCGTTTCTTTGCAGCCCCCTCCTTGTAACGCTTTCCTTACCACAGAACTTGCATTGTATTAGATCTGCATCCTCCTCCCAATAGATCCTGCACATTTTCGGACAACAGTCTATGGTTACCACGGGCAACCCCAAACCCCGCATCTTTTTGTTCGCTTGGTAAAAGCTGGTGGGAACTAGGTTTTCTTCAGACTAAAGGGCCGACATTACGTCAACCCATTCATTGAAGCTCGTTTCAGATTGCTGGCCATTAGCCTTACAACTCATTAGCCGAGCCAACAAAGACAACTCAGTGAGCTTACACCCCGGATGAACCGGCTTCCTTGATGATTCTAACAAGTCAAAGAACACCTGATCCTCGGGATTCGGTGGTTCCTCCACCTCCCCCTCGGTTTCAGTGTTAGTTGTGTCCATGAACTCTGCCCCTGCAGCATCATACACCATTTGTTCGACTCGAGCTCGAATAGCATCGCCTTCAGATGTACTTTGTTCCCCGACTTGTTCATTTTTTCTCTTCCTTCCACGCTGTCTGTATTGGTCATATGTATTGGACGGTGTTGCTTCCTCACCATGATGATTCCACACCTGATACACAGGAAGGAATCCATTTTTCCTCAAGTGCTGGACTACCGCTGTAGGAGTCAGGTATTGCTTGTTTCTGCCCTTTTTCATGTACAAGGGCACTTTATCAACCCGTCCTTTACACAAGCCGGATTTGAGATTGCAAATGCAATGAAACCTTCAACCCCTTTCAGAAAACTCGATTGAACTCTGCCATTTAGAGTACGACAATACATCCATGAACGATTGGTATTCATTGAATAATTACTTAATAGACCTGACACATTTGAATTCATTAGATCGAGGTCTATCAATTACGATAATAAATCAATTTCACAATAATTCAATCAATTACTACATAATATAAGTTATATTAGTTTCAATCAATTGTTACGTCATTACATAATATAAGTTACATTAGCTTCAATTTTACCATAATGTTTGGTTTCATATATCAAGTAATGATTACTAGTTATACAAGCCTAAAGACAAAACGGATAAAACTCACCATTCTCTTGTAGCCCCCTCCTCACCACTTGCGACGCTCCCTACCACATAACTTGCATTCCAACAGATCTACGTCCTCCTCCCAATACACCATGCACATGTTCTAACAACCAAAAACGTACTCAATGGTGGCCCCAAACCCCGCCTCACCCTCCATTGGAGGTATGCCATGGACGGTGCTTTGTTGGTCCAGATAACGGCAAAGTAAAAGACTAGGGGGGGGGGGGGGTGAATAGTCTTTTAAAACTTTTGTCGATAAACACATTTTCTCAGAAACCTGGGGGGTTTCTGATACTTAGATTCAGAGCGCGGAAGACTTTAAGATAGGTAAGTGCAGAAACAATAAATATGTGTGTGTGCTTTGCTGAAAGATAAATACAGAAAGGTAAATAACACAACAAGTATAGTGGTATCTGGAGGTGGCGTAATCCTCCAACTAATCCACTTCGGTCTTTCTGAGACCTAGAATTCACTAGAACAGATAATTGAGTTCACCTTACAAAAATCCTATTCTAAGATTCTTAAACAATTGGTTCCCAACCAAATGTTCCCCCTGAGTTATTCCCCAGCTCCTAGAGCTAAGTACTTCCTCTACATAGATAACCTTGGAGTTATTCCCTGATTTCCTAAATCAAGTACTTCCTCTACTCCACGCCTTGATGGTGTTGGTTATAAGGTTTGTCAGAGAGGCTTCTCGTATAACTTTTCAGTTATGTTTTCAGAGAGCCTAATAGAACAAGACTACTTAATACACTTGTTCAGTGTATGGCAATCTGCTCTTTACTGACCCAAGTAATTGATGTCCGTTCTGGAGAATGAGCTTCAGAAAGGGTATCTGATAGTTCAACTCTTTCACGAATAACAATCTCTTGTTAAGGTTCAGGACAACTTAGAACTACTAGTGATTCTTCAAGCAACAGAAATCTTTCAGAAAGGGTAGTAGAGTGCTTGAGAGAATACTTTGCTAGATTGTAAGTTTGCAAGTTAGATCGTTCTTCGGTCGTATTTCTCAGCATCTAAGTGTGTGATATATATAGATAAATTTGAGAGGCGTTTGAATTGTATCCGTTGTGCTCTCTATCAAATTATATCCGTTTATATCTTGAACTATGTACTCAGAAGTCACTTTCTCTTGTTTCAGAGAGGACTTGCTTTTTGCAGCATTTCTGCCGATGCATTTAATGCATAGTACTGTTCATTGTCCTGTAGTCTTCAACGGATACATTAGCCTTTCTGATGGCTTGCATGCTCCATACTCATGATGTCATATGTTCCAGAATCATGTTTCAAAAGTAACTAAATGCACTTAAGAAAGGATTAAGGACATAGTCTTTCCGAGTGAGACTAAACCTTGGTGTCTTCATAAATCTTGTGCAATCTCCGGTCTTGTAATCTTCAGAAAAGCTCCATTGCTAGGATTGATCTTCATGGTCTTCTTGGAAATAAAAATTACACTCAGAGACCTATAATCCTAATACAAGATTTACTAGACTAATCATACTCAGTGATTTCCTCTTTTACAATGTTCAAGTGAACCAAGAGTACTTTAATCACCTTTCTGGGTAAGATAAGAACATGTGATGAATGATCAAAATACTAACAGATATTCCTAACAAATTTCCCCCTTTTTGATCAGTCATCCATGACTATCTTTCAAAGTCCTATTACAAAGTTGTAATCCTGGAAGAGAAAACAATCCACCACTTAATCATTTCAAATGATATTCAATTTTAGTTGAATTAAGTGCAGAAAGTAAACATCAACCAAATCACAAGAATTGACCTTTGCTGATAAGTTGTCATCTATTAGAGTGTATCTGAGAGTATGATCTTCAGATAGGTACAGTTTACAGAGTGAGATGCAACTTTTACAAATAGAGAATTTCAGCAACAATCAGCAAGATTACAAAAAGTAATAAAACAAACTAAGTAAATTAGAACAACAGGAGAGTCCAAGCTCCAAGTAAACATTCTAAGATACTAGTCTTCAAGTCTTCAAAATAACTTAGGTTCAGAAACCTCAAGTTCTTCAGCACCCTTTCTGGATCAGTTGACATAATCATCCACTTTTCTGCATTCTTGGACATAGTCATAAAGTATCCTTCTGACAGAAAGTTCTGTCTTTCTGGATAAGATACAAATTTCATGGTAACTCTTGCCAAGATTGTAGTTTTTCTTCAGAAAGTGTTTGACCCAGTAGTATTTTCCCCAGACCCAGGCATGGTCTACTTGTAGCTCAGATAGGTTGAAATACTTGTATATTTCTTCCAGATAGTGAATATCATCCAGATATTCATCCTTTGTCATGTAGAATGACTCATAGGGATGAACACCTAGCTTGTTCTGCTTGCTGTAGCTACCATCCAGTTTTCTTGTCTTGTGCACATCTTCTGGCTTGGGGTAAGGACAAGGAAAAGAAAGGTCCATCTTTCTGGCATCATTTCTCTTTTCAACCTCAAAGTTTAGCCAGGCATGAAGGTGCTCATGTTTTAGCAAATTTGGCTTGCCTTCACTCCATTTTAGGATCTGGTTGAAGATGGGAGTTGGAAACTTATCATTGACAAGTAGATGTTGCAGTTCCAGAATCCAATACCCTTTCTTGTTCAGAATGCACCTATATGAAGACTCTTCATTACTGGTCTTCACATACTCAATGTGGGCATCAGTTGGCTTTTCTTGATGAGTTTCTTTGTTTGCTCTGCCAAACTGAATATCCCTTCTAGCCTTTCTGTTAGGTGGCCTTACTCGGAGATCCTGACTCTTTCTTCCCCTTGAAATTTGTCTTGGTGGAAGTCCCTTGAATTGACTTGGTATTTCCGGAAGGGTTCGGCGATAATGGCCTTCTTTGCCAGAGGAGGTTGTAAGGGGCTTGCTTGCCTTCTTCTTTTGTGAAGTGGATGTTCATCAGTATCAGATTCATCCTCATCATCATCATTGATGTTCCAGTTGTGAGGCTTGCAGCTCTCTTGACCTCTTACCTCACCTTCTTCTTGATTTTCTTCTTCAGAAGCTTTCTGGTTGTTCCCATCTGAGATCCTAAGGGACTTGGTACCCCTAGTGACCATACTTCTCGACTTTTTTGGTTGATCTGGAACAACTTCTTCAGCAGGGGTGTCTCCAGTGGTGTCCTTAATGACTAGTTGACTTGAGGAGGGGAGATTTGATTGTTTTCTTTTTCTTCCTCTGCCTTTCTGAGGCATCTCTCCTTCCCCCCTTAGTCATGAATGACTGACTCATGATAGCATAAGCTTCAGAGAGTGATTCAAAATTCTTCTGGAGGTTGTTATGCACCCTGACCAATTCTTGGATTTCTTCTTTCATGTCCTTGTTTTGCCTAACCAACAGTTGCTCTTTTCTGTTGAGCTCTTTAAGAGGCCTTAGAATAGCCTCAGCTTGTTGAGTAGCATAAGTAGCAGCTGCTAGTACTTGATTGGCATTGTTGCAGTCTTCTTCCCTGATTAGAGCTAAGTCTTTCTGAGAGAGAGCTATGCTGGTTGCTCTATTTAGCAATGCAGCAGCCAAATCTTTCATCTCTTCTGAGACTGACTGTAGGACTTGGTTGTCTTGAGCAACAAGTCTGTCTCTTAGTTCCAAGAAAACAGCTGTTCTTGACCTGTGCCCATCACTTCTTGAAGCACCTGGAGCAGAGAAAATTTGAGGAGCCAGAAGGGCTAGCTTTTCCTTAGTGATTAGCCTCTCATCTTCTGCTTGGGAGATCAAGTTTGGTTTTATTTCAGCATCACTCTCATAATCCTTTTCTTGGATTGTTTGCAGAGTGGCAATCTTTTGTTTGCCTTTGAGTATGCTGCCCTTCTGAGACGTAGAAGGTCTTTCTGATGCAGCCTTAGCATAATACTCTTCATCATCATTGTCATCCATGGCATCTATCTCAGCAGCAGTGACAACGATGGCATTTTTCAACAACCTTTGCTCATCTAGGAGTGCCAGTTCCTTAGCATTAGCTTCTATGAGCTTTTCAAGTTTGGCTTCCTTTTCTTTAATAAGAGCTTGACACTCTAAGTTGATTCTCTTCTCCTCTTCCAACTTAAATCTGAGTTGTTCAATCCTGAACTCAGTGGCTGTGATTTCTTCAATTGTATCTGGTTCAGCCTGTTGGGTATTTTGATGAGACTTTGGTGGTGATGATGATGGGGCTTTCTGAGCATTGGAAGGAGTAGCCTTTTCTGCACTTCCTTTGCTAACTTTCTGAATCCCGCCATTTCCAGGTTAGGGATCATCATCATCATCATCCTTTTTCTTGTCTTCTTAACTTGGATGCTCAGAAGGAGGTTCTTGGTAGTCATTCTCATCAGTTTCCTCCTCATCTTCAGAAACCAGGTTGATCACATTAGGAAGTGTGATCATCCTCCCATTTACTTCTTCATGCTCAGAAGGGTAGGTTGTGAGCTTGCTGGGCAAGGCAGGATGAGTCACCATCTGCTCTTGGGTTTGAGCATCAACAGCTTGAAAGTCTGCTAAGAGTCTTTGTGCTACTTCATTTAAGAAGTTATCATCCATCAGAGTGGCAAAAGAATATGATTCTGTGGGAAACATAGCATGGATATGGTCTTCCAAATTGATTGCTATGGCCCTTTTCTCTGGGATGTCAATTACTCTTGTAATTTCAGAAAGATCGGCCTTTCTGAGTTTCTGCCATTGTCTGAAGCACTTTAGATGTTTCTTGAGAGTGTGCTTCTTAAAGGATTGGAGTAAGTTGAGTGGCACTAGACTTTGAGCCTGAAAGAAAGGGATCAAGTTAGTTTTGTTCAAACTACTTGTGTTAGTATCTGTGTGCAAAAGTAAGCTTTCTGAGCATACCTGTGTAGAAACACTAGGCTCATTTGCTTGGACTTCTGCTTGTTTGGGCACAGAGGCCTCAGATACCTTGATGTGAGGAGAAGTCTGATCCTCAGCATCCTTTCTTTCTGATTGAACCTGAGAAATAGAATCAAATATGTTTAGAAACTTGTTAACAGAAAAGATAAGTGGAAAAATGCTTTCTGAGACTTCACTTACTTCCAAGTGAGGAAGCTCAGTGGCATCTTTCTCAGAAACCTTGGGGGTTTCTGGAACCTTTTCTTCGAATCTTGCTTGTTCGTAGCTTTTAGTTTCTCTTGGAGGAGATAAGATCACATTCTCTCCGTCCAAGTGTTCTTCCGATTGAGCACAGAGATAGAACAAACATATTGATTAAGTAGTGAATTTTACCAAAATTTTCTTAAGGAAAGTTTATCGATACTTACCTTCTCAGCAGGCTCAAGAACTACTTCCTCAGAGTGCTTTTCAGCCTCTGGAAACTCTTGGTGTTGGGGTGTTGGTTCCACCTCCACTACTTTCTCAGTTGTAGCCTAATAAGAGACATTTAAGAATATCAGAACATAAGATTAGAGCAAATTTAAGTTAGTTATTTCTTGTTCAGAGATAACTTTATTACCTGTGGAACAGGCTCTTCTTGATGTTCTGAGGTTGGAGTAACCTCTTCTTGATTCAAGGGAGTGAACAAGTTTTCTTCCCCCTGAAATTGTGTCTCCAGGTTGGCCTGTAACAAATGAAGCTTATGAGTAACAAGTTAACATTTTAATGTTGACAAGTTAGATACAAACTACTTTTGTTACCTGAATAGAGTCAGGCTGAGTTTGGGTCTCTTGGACTAGTGGAGTTTCCACAGCCTCTCTTTGCTCATTGTTGGTCTCCTCTACAATATCTTTCTGAGTCTCCATCTCAGTTTGATCCCTTTTTGAGAGTTGAGCTCTCTCAGAAGGTTGAGGAACCTGTTCAAGAACAGGGTCTTCTTCAGCCACATTAAGTGCTGGCATTGTGAATGTGGAAGCAATGTCAACATCTTCCATCACTCTATCTTCCTCATCCAGGCTTTCTTCTTCCTGCTGGACAGAGGGGCTCCTTTCTTTCTGAGGGGCTGAGCTTGATGCTCCTCCATGGGTCTCAATCCTGGACTTTTTGAATACTTGTGTAAGTACTACATCATCATCAGAGTCCTTTGTCAGATTGGGGTGACCCATCTATGATATTTCTATCATCTCCGGAGATTTCGGAGCGACTGTCTCGAATTCTTGGGGCTTTCTGTTGCCTTTCGGCGAACAACATCTTCTCGAGATCTTGTCTCCGAAGGTTGTGCTTTTGTACACTTTGGGACTTAGAGGCTTTCTTGCTTTGAGTCCTCTTTCTCTTGCAACCTGGAGGTTGAGCAGAGCTTGCTCGAGACCTCTTCACCTTCTTTGGGCGACTTCAAGCTCTTCGCCTCTTTCGAGCTTTCTCGTGACAATACTCTCCTTTCCTTCAAAGGCATGTCTGAAAAGAGAGTTGGTGACTGGGATTTCTTGTCTCTTTCTGAGAGTTATTCCCATTGTTTCCAGAATGTAGCAAATTCTGAGACCAAAATGCATATTGGCCTTTGTCTCAGCAAGGCCATTGATGATTTTAGGCTCAAATTCCTCAATGTGCCCAAGAAATTTGTTGAAGGCGTACTTCCCCCAATTGAAGTGGGTTTCCTGCCCTTCATGCTTCTTATTCAGAAGATGCA
Source organism: Plantago major (assembly GCA_026545765.1). Taxonomy (NCBI): domain Eukaryota; kingdom Viridiplantae; phylum Streptophyta; class Magnoliopsida; order Lamiales; family Plantaginaceae; genus Plantago; species Plantago major. Next base: position 107,525,422 of record CM048840.1, read on the forward strand.
TCATCATCCATCTCTCCATGCTTATCTGGTCTACTCCACCTTTGTTGCCATCAAAGTAACGGACCAGAATGAGAGCCAAAGTACTCCAGTGTTTCTGGAGATGACTGGTTCTGATGGCTTTCAGAACAAAGTTTGCTGGGCAACCCTTTGCATTTTCAATCTGGATTGCCTCAAATAGCTCCTTAACACTTTGAATCATGGAGGCATCCCTGATGTTGATGTCGTCGATTGTTCCTCGATTTTTCAATCGGAATAAGTTGCAGAAAGTCTTGCAGTCTAGGACAATTTCTTGTCCTTGAACTTCAGTCTGCATGTACTTCTCTTCTACATCATTCACAACTTTTGTGAAGATTTTGGAGTTGTTGTAGAACTCCAACACATCCAGTGTGGATAGTCCACTGGGTGCAACACACAGAAACTTGGAGATATGGGAACTTTTCAACATTCCCAATATCAGTTTTCTATCTACTTTTGAAGAAATGACTGCAAAAACATATTTCTTCATAAGAAAAGCTCCCCAATTCATCTTGTGACTTGGATTCCAGTCAGAAGGGGTAAACTCTCCTAGAAGGCGTTTATTCAACACCTTGAGTTCTTGTCCTCCTTGCTTTTCAGTAGGAGCAGATGATGCGGCCTTAGGGTTCTTGGTGGTCATCTTCTTTGGTGCCATCTCTTATATAGAGTCTGTGAGTGAGTGTTTACAGATGGGTTTTGCAAGAATAATCGAGATTAGTCTATCTTTTCAGAAGACTAAGCACAAGAAGTTGAGTTGCAGAAGAAGTTTTGCAGAAATCTTGAGAGATTTTGCTATTTTGATGCAAGTTTGAAATTTCGGATTTGGTAAAAGTGTTTGTCTTTTGCCCAATTCCTATATATATAGCAGACAAAACGTACATAGATACAACATACATATAACTGAGTATGAATGTGTGTCTTTGTATCTGCATAGGCGTGGTATCACACACGTTTCTCATTAAATGCGTAGTGGGCCATGTCTGCATTTCTCAACAGACATTACTTGCTTTGTTTTAATCTCAGCCGTTGAGATCAAACGTTTATACATCAAGGGCTTATATTGAATATCTTGTAGTGATATCAATCAACAAATGGTAATTTGCCGACTTGATGGATTTTTAATATGCTACATTCATTATGTCACTTAGTAAAGAGTAAGAACACTCAATCGTTTGAACTTTATCATTCTGAGTATCAAGTCCTTATCTTTATATTATTTATCATGAAAATGGCAAAAATACAAGACATTGGACATGTTTGACTCCCAGAACTTATGTTTTTCGGGCTTTATGTGTCTTTTCTCTTTATGACTAAATAGTTTCCTGAATTCAAGAATCAGAAACTTCAGTTGTTTGAATGTATTTGACCCACTCTTAGTAAGTAAGTTCTAGTCTTATTTACTCATTGAGTGTATACCAACCTTTGCCTTTCTGGATACCCGTTCCAGAAATGTTTTGCCTTTCTGAGTGTTGCTACTCAGAAACCTTTGCATCACTTCTTAACAACTTGGCTTTCTGAGAGCATGTTCTCAGAGGCCTACTTCTTTTCTACCTTGCTTACTCAGACTTTAGAGATTCAGGACATTTTTCAGTCCTTAGGCAACTCCATCAACCCAAGATTATGTCTTAAGGTCAAGAACCGGCTTTCTTGTAGGGGCTTGGTGAAGATATCTGCAAGTTGGTCTTCATGTACAATCTTGAGTATCTCTATATTGCCTTTTTCAACATGGTCTCTGATGAAGTGGTGTCTAACATCAATGTGCTTTGTTCTGGCATGGAACTTGGGGTTCTGTGTGATTGCAATAGCACTTGTGTTATCACAGAAAATGGGAGTTTTCTCTTCATTGAGTCCATAATCTCTGAGTTGTTGTTGAATCCACGTAATTTGTGTTGCACAACCAAAGTGACAATATATTCGACCTCTGTGGTAGAAGTTGCAATTGAGTTTTGTTTCTTGCTAAACCATGAGATAAGTCTAGTTCCCGAACCCAAGTTCTTGAGGTACTTTTCCTATCAAGCATTGATCCAAAGATAATCGACATCCGAGTAACCAAACTCAATCCACCTTCTTTAGGATACCACAAACCTACATCTATCGTACCTTTCACATACCTTAATATTTTCATAGCAATGTTGTAGTGTGATTGCATTGGATTTGTTTGAAATCTAGCACACTCCTACGCATATTGAATATCGTGCGCTTGCGATGAGGTAGAGTAGTGAACCTATCAATTTCCTATACTTGTGTTCATCAACACTCTTATCTGATTCAGTATAGGTCATCTTGGTTCCTATGCTCATAGGTATCTTAGCATTCTTTTCAGAAGGCTTAAGATTGAACTTTGTGAGCATGTCTTTTGCATACTTTGTCTGACTGATGAATATTCCATCATTGAGTTGCTTAACTTGCAATCCTAGGAAATAGTTCAATTCTCCCATCATGCTCATCTCAAACTTATTTTTCATGAGATTTGCAAAGTCATCACAAAGTTGCTTGTCCTTAGATCCAAATATAATGTCATCAACATATACTTGAACTAAGAGCAGTTTCCCATCATGATTTAAGGTAAATAAAGTTTTATCAACTTCACCTTTCTTAAAACCACTTTCCAGAAGGTATTTGGCCAAAGTGTCATACCATGCTCTTGGAGCCTGTTTCAGTCCATATAGAGCTTTCTGTAGTTTATAGACCATTCTACTTTCTGAGGAAACTTCAAAACCAGGCGGTTGTTCAACATAGACTTCCTCAGCAAGTTCACCATTCAAGAATGCACTTTTGACATCCATCTGATAAACTTTAAAGTCTTTATGAGCTGCAAAGGCCAGAAAGAGTCTTATCGCATCCAATCTGGCAACCGGTGCATATGACTCATCAAAATCTAAACCTTCAGTCTGGGTGAATACCTTGGCAACCAACCTTGCTTTGTTTCTAGTTATTTCACCAGATTCATTCATCTTGTTTCTGAAAACCCACTTAGTTCCAATCACAGATATTCCTTCTACAAATGGAACTAGTTTCCAGACTTTGTTTCTTTCAAACTGATCCAACTCTTCTTGCATTGCTGAGATCCAGTCTTGGTCTCTTAATGCTTCTTCTATAGTTTTTGGTTCAATTTTTGTGATAAAACATCCAAAGAGAGAATTAGCATTTTCAGCTATTGCTCTCCTAGTCCTAACTCCTTGATTGATTGGTCCAATCACGTCTTTTGCAGGATGATCCTTGATCCATCTCATCATGGGTTAGTAGGGTCAACATCTATGTGATTTGAATGTGAAACACTATGATTATGACTTGATACTTCTTCAGTATCTATGACATTTTGCACCTCAGAAGGGCGGTGAATGTCTGACACTTGCTCAGTGTGAGCTTTCAGACATGCACATCAGAGAGGTCATTTCCAGAGTTAGCTCTCTGATGAACATCTTCAGTTTCCATTTCTGGAATTCTCATAGGAAATTCTTCATCATGTCTTAGAATCATCTGGTTGTTACTAGGCATTTCATGCTTTTCTTCGTCAGAGTCATCCTCTCTTTCCACAATGATGTTTTTCCTTTCTGAGGGTTCTTCTTCAGAATCCTTTATCATTAGTTCCTTGAACCTTTTTGAGAGTTCATCATCAAGGGGTGATTTCTTGCTTTCTTCATAGAATACAACATGAACCGATTCTTCAATCTTCTTTGTTCTTTTGTTGTAAACTCTGTAAGCTTTGCTATTCATAGAATAACCAAGAAACACTCCTTCATCTGCCTTTGGTTGAAATGTTCTTAGATACTCTTTTCCATTGTTAAGAACAAAACATCTACAACCAAACACTTTCAGATGTTTAATATTAGGGGGTCTACGAACCAAGAGCTCATAAGGGGTCTTGTCATGGTGTTTGTTTATCAAGCATCTGTTCTGAGTGTAACATGCTGTGTTTACAGCTTCAACCCAATAAACTTCACTTATTTCAGTGTCAGCCAGCATTGTCCTTGCTGCTTCTTTAAGGGTTCTATTTTTCCTTTCCGCAACATCATTTTGTTGTGGTGTTCTTACATAGGAAAGTTGGTGTTGTATACCTTTGCTGGTACAAAACTCCTTTATGTATTGGTTGACAAACTCACTACCATGGTCTGTTCTGATTGCAGATACCTTGTCATTTTCAATGATTTCAAGCTTATTCAGCAAGTTTGGTATCTCCACCCTAGCATCAGATTTGTGTTTCAGAAAGACAACCCAAGTGAATCTTGAGAAGTCATCTACAACAACCAGACCATACTTCTTTCCTGCATAACTAGTTACAGATGATTCAAAAAGATCCATATGTAAAAGTTGTAGTGGTCTAACACTAGAGTGTCTGATTTTGGACTTGAAAGAGATCTTAGATTGTTTCCCCATTTGACAGGCAGAACAGATACTATCCTTTATGAAAGATGTTTTGGGAAGACCAACCACTAACTCTTTCTTGGCAAGTCTATTCAGAGTTTTGAAATTCAAGTGACTCATTCTTTTGTGCCATAACCAGTGCTCTTCTGTGTGACCAGATTGACTCACCATGAGACATTCTTGATTGTGGCAGATGCCGATCGGCAACATAAAAGGCGCCTTTCCGCCGACCCACTAAGGTACTGCGCTTTGACTCATTGTCAATTAGTTTCGATGATTTAGCTTTGAATTTTATAGTAAAACCCTTGTCGCAAACTGGCTCATGCTAAATAGATTGTATTTCAAATCCTTAACATGTAATCGTTGATTGTTAAAGTTCCCAATTTGATGTTGCCAAATCGGAGAGGATTTAATTCTCCTCCAAGAAATCGATGTCCGTCCATTGTTGCAAGCTTTGTAATTGACCAGATTTGCTTTGTCTCCTGTCATGTGCTTTCCGCATCCACTATCAAATAGCCATTGAGCCTTAGTCCAAGAGGCGTTCTGCACAAAACAGGAAACAGGAGTTAGGTTCTTGCCTCAGAGATAGAACCACTTAGACTAAACATTCTTCAGTAGAGGAATCCACATTTTAGTGAATTTCTTGGGAGTTTGTTTTGTCTAACTTTATCGGAAGAAGCAATAGAATCTAATTTTGATCTCAATCTTCCTTCTTGGGGTGTTTCTAGGTGTTCCTTTGGTGCTTTACGGACCACAGGTTTACGGGTTGCTTTTCAGCAAACTTAGCCTTTCTGGCCAGGTTCCTTCTAGCTTTGGCATTCAGTTTTTCAGTGGTTTGAGATTTCTTCCACTTCTATTTATTGCTACGTGAAATATCAGCCTTGCGCCATTGTTCTTGTCCTTCCTTATATTGTTGTAAAAGGACTTTTCCAATAGCACGATAGCCAATGCCATTTCGAACACCTTTGGCTTTCTGAATGTGGTCTTTAGAAGCCTTACTAGTTTCTGTACCGTCTTTATTTTCATAAAATGGTACAGTAGAGAATTTGCCTATTCCAGCAATTCTTCCTTTCCTAGTAATATAGCAATGTGGATGGTTACATGTCTGAGGGTTGTATTTCTTTTCAGAAACCTCATCCACAAGTTTCTTGTGAACTTGTTGTTCTTTCAAAGTTTGGGTTGCTACACCTTTTCCTTTGTCAACTACCCTAGCTTTCTGACCAATGCTATAGGTGGTTGAAGAACCTTCTATTGACTTTTTACAAAGGTCAACCTTTCATCACTCTTCTTCAGAGGAGATGAATTACTTGATTGTTCATCAAGTCCAAGTCCACCTTTCTCAGAGGGATCTCTCAGATATGATTGAACCTCAGTGAGAGTGTCACTAGCCTTTGCATAAGAGTGGAAGGATAGCTCTTTCTTTCGGAGTTCCTCATTCTCAGAAAGCAGCTTCATCATTTTCTTATTAAGTTCATCCAAGGCTTGTTTGTGAAAATTTTCATTTTCAGATATCTGACTTTTCAGAAGGGCTATTTCAGCGCTCTTGTTCTCAGATACCCTGGTTAGCTCAGAAACCTCTTTTTCAAGAGTTTCTTTGCGTTCCTCTAGAATTTTGGTTTTGGATTGTGATTCCAGAAATTCTTTCTCATAACGATCCAATTCACTCCTGATTAACTCCAGATCCTCAATTCCATCATCACTCTCATAGTATAGAAACTGTGAAATGTTAGTTGCCTCATCAGCCATAAGACACATTTCAATGTTGGAGATGTCTGGACCAGCAATCTCAGCAACTCCACACATTTCATTCTTCTTAAGGCCGAAGTCGATTACGTCGTGAGTGATTCCACACAATTCTGGTGATGGTAGGTTTGAGTTATCTGAATCTCCATCTTCAGAATCTGTCTCAATATCTAGAGCATCAAGTTGGATTTGAATCTTCTTCCTTTCTTCAGTCAGTAAGGCCCTTTGATTTCTTTTGTAATTTCTTCTGTCCTTCTTATCACCTGTCTTGAGCTTGTTTAAAGCAGGGCAATCTCTCTTGAAGTGACCAGGCTTTTAAGAATAGAAGCAGATATCATTTCCTATCTCTGCTGATTCAATACTAACACCTTTCTGAATGGGGGTCTTCAGAGAGTTGTTTAGTTGAATGTTCTTGTACTGATGATAGTTTGGGCCAAGATGCTTTTTCAGCTTTTCTTTAGCTTTTCTTCTCTCAATATCTTGACTCACAAATTTATTCATGTGTCTTACTACAAGAGCATTTTCTTCAGATGCGTCTTTGGTATCTTTCTTTTCAGAAGTACCTTGAGAGACTAGAGCAACACTTTGCAACTTCTCAGCTGTTTGTTCTCTCTGAGTTGTCTCATAATCTACAGTAGCAAGATGAGAGAAGAGCTCTACTGGAGTAATATTTGGCATTCCTTGGTTGAAATAAAAGAATTTAGTGTGCTCCCAGTTGTGATTGAGACTTCTGACAATAGTCTTAATCTTTTCAGGCTGGGAGTATCTGTTGCTTTCACCAAGTGCAGCCATATCACTCATAAGTGTAGTAAATCTGAAATCAAGTTCTTCCAGAGTTTCAGTGGGACCTTGCTTGAAGTTTTGGAACTTCAATTTAAGAACTCCGAACTTGTTTTCTTTGGTTTTCTCAATTCCGGCACAGATTTCTTCAATCAATTGCCAGGCAACTTTCGCCGTTTTAGCACCCCACAGTTTACACTGTATGTGCTCAGGTGTCGATCTGATGATTATATTACGAGCTTGACCATCCAATCTGTGTCTCTTGGCATCTTCAGATGTCCAGAGCTCTCTTGGCTTGTCTTCATACATAATGCTTCCACGAGCAACACGACCACTATCACTAGCAGTCGCATCCTCGCTTTCATCTTCCTTGTCTGAGGCTTTTCTTCCATCAGACACCTCAGTAACTTGTTTGAGTTGTCTGATTTTGATAGGCCCTTCATTGATGACATAGATCATCTCATCACTAATGGCCTCCAGATGGAGCATCATGTTGTTCTTCCATTTCTCGTAGTTTTCTGGCTTCAGAACGGGTGCATCACTCAGAGACATACATGCACACTTAACACACAAATTATATAGTCCTCAGAAAGGGACAAAGTTTCTTCACCTATATGGGGATCTAGGTTCAGTGCAGAAGGCTTTGGAACCTCCTGCTATGATACCACTTGTTGGTCCAGATAACGGCAAAGTAAAAGACTAGAGGGGGGGGGGGGGGGTGAATAGTCTTTTAAAACTTTTGTCGATAAACACAGTTTCTCAGAAACCTGTGGGGTTTCTGATACTTAGATTCAGAGCGCGGAAGACTTTAAGATAGGTAAGTGCAGAAACAATAAGTATGTGTGTGTGCTTCTTTGAAAGATAAATCTGAGAAGGTAAATAACACAACAAGTATAGTGGTATCTGGAGGTGGCGTAATCCTCCAACTAATCCACTTCGGTCTTTCTGAGACCTAGAATTCACTAGAACAGATAATTGAGTTCACCTTACAAAAATCCTATTCTAAGATTCTTAAACAATTGGTTCCCAACCAAATGTTCCCCGAAGTTATTCCCACTCCTAGAGCTAAGTACTTCCTCTACATAGATAACCTTGGAGTTATTCCCTGATTTCCTAAATCAAGTACTTCCTCTACTCCACGCCTTGATGGTGTTGGTTATAAGGTTTGTCAGAGAGGCTTCTCGTATAACTTTTCAGTTATGTTTTCAGAGAGCCTAATAGAACAAGACTACTTAATACACTTGTTCAGTGTATGGCAATCTGCTCTTTATTGACCCAAGTAATTGATGTCCGTTTTGGAGAATGAGCTTCAGAAAGGGTATCTGATAGTTCAACTCTTTCACGAATAACAATCTCTTGTTAAGGTTCAGGACAACTTAGAACTACTAGTGATTCTTCAAGCAACAGAAATCTTTCAGAAAGGGTAGTAGAGTGCTTGAGAGAGAATACTTTGCTAGATTGTAAGTTTGCAAGTTAGATCGTTCTTCGGTCGTATTTCTCAGCATCTAAGTGTGTGATATATATAGATAAATTTGAGAGGCGATTGAATTGTATCCGTTGTGCTCTCTATCAAATTATATCCGTTTATATCTTGAACTATGTACTCAGAAGTCACTTTCTCTTGTTTCAGAGAGGACTTGCTTTTTGCAGCATTTCTGCCGATGCATTTAATGCATAGTACTGTTCATTGTCCTGTAGTCTTCAACGGATACATTAGCCTTTCTGATGGCTTGCATGCTCCATACTCATGATGTCATATGTTCCAGAATCATGTTTCAAAAGTAACTAAATGCACTTAAGAAAGGATTAAGGACATAGTCTTTCCGAGTGAGACTATACCTTGGTGTCTTCATAAATCTTGTGCAATCTCCGGTCTTGTAATCTTCAGAAAAGCTCCATTGCTAGGATTGATCTTCATGGTCTTCTTGGAAATAAAAATTACACTCAGAGACCTATAATCCTAATACAAGATTTACTAGACTAATCATACTCAGTGATTTCCTCTTTTACAATGTTCAAGTGAACCAAGAGTACTTTAATCACCTTTCTGGCTAAGATAAGAACATGTGATGAATGATCAAAATACTAACAGATATTCCTAACATGCTTCCTCACCATGATGAATCCATACATGATACTCATGCATGAATCCATTACGTCTCAAGTGCTCGAATACCGCTGTAGGAGTCATAAATTGCTTGTTTCTGCGGGTTTCCAATGTGCAAGGACACTTTATCAACCCCCCGTTTGCACAAGCCGGACGTCCCATGGAAAACGCGATGAAACCTTTAACCCCTTTTACAAAACTCCTACAAACTCTGCCATTTACCGCCGTACGATCGTACATCCATGAACGGTCGGAATTCATTAGATACTTTCGTAACCTCACACGTTCCAATTGATTAGATCGTATTTAATTTATTAGATCGATTCCAATTCTGCCGAGATTGTAGAGATTAATTGTTAATTATTATACGTTCCTTATAATTTCATGATTAATTATTAAGTGTTCGATATGTTACAAAATTTCCCATGTATTTTAAATATTTCAACCACTTACTACAAGTTATAAATTATAAATTACACGTTAATATAATCACCAAATGGTCTCAAAACACTTAACTAAATCCTCGTTATCTAGTACATATACGAATTTATCAAATCAAAACTACTTAACATTATACTAATTAACAATCTAAGTGATAGCAATCTCAAAGTTAATTTACTAAATGTTACATTATACTAATTAACTAGTAATACTAATTGGATATATATACTTAACATTAAACTAGTCAAAATTAACAAAATTCCCAAATTTGTCAAAAAATTAGGGTTTCAAAACACTAATCGTAATACATATACAAAAACATCAAACATGAAAATCAAGCTTAATCAATTAAACATCAAACATGATTTTTCATGCTTAATCAATCATCAAACAACAAATAAATTTCACAACAAAATCAATCAATTGACAACCCCAAGCTTAACCCACTAGTTCATATAACATATACTAGCTACCATAATTGTTTACAAACATACAATTGATCCAAATTATCAAAAATTCCAAATTTAGAGTAGTTAGGGTTTAGCCTAATACCTCAAATTGCGGTAAAAATAGCCGAAGAAGGATGAAATTGATCGACCACCCAAGCCCCTTGTCCCACGATCTTCGAATTGATACCAAGATTGGCCGGAACGACGAATTATTGGACCAAAAAGCTAAAGAGCGGAAGAAATGGAGGAAACTGAAGCAGAATCAGAAATGGAGATTTGGGGCTGCTTCCCGTAATTTAATCTTGTGTAGTGACGGATCGCTATTCGTCGCTAGCTATCCGTCGCTAGCGACAGCGATCCGTCGCTAGGGCCGACGGATAGTTTATCCATCGGACCAAATTAGTTTTTTTTTTAAATGTAGCGACGGATAATTTATCCGTCGCTATTTTTTTATTTTTAATAAAATTTTAAATAATTTTTGAATTTTCTTAAAATTAAAATAAAAGTCAACTGTTTAGCGACGGATAAAATTATCTGTCGCTAAATTTTCGATGGATAAAATTATCCGTCGCTCCGTAGCGGCGGATAAAATTTATCCGTCGCTTAGGGTTATCCGTCGCTACCCTAGCGATCCGTCGCTATTGGGGCGACGGATTATCCGTCGCCCCTTTCCATCGTTTTTTTAGTAATTTCTTGTAGTGGTAGAGAACGACATCCCGAGTCAGCTTTCCGCTATAAACTGTGGATTTGAAGACTTCCAACATAAATAAATTTAATCTTTGATTGTATTTAAGTGCACATCAAAATTTAGCGCCGTTGCCGGGGACACTTGACGGCTCAAGCAAGTTTCGATCATCAGAGATAAGTTGAATTCTTTCTTTCGCTTTACTTTATGCACTGTCTTTCAATTCATACAGCATAAACCCAAAAAAATTTATATAATCTGTACGAATCAATTTCCTCTGGAAAAAATCCAAAAATATTTCCTTTTCAGTATTTGTTTGTTTACTTTAAGTTATGGCAGGCTAACTTACTTATGTAAGGGTTAGCCGGGATCTTTGATTACTTGGTTTATACATGATTGAATAGTTTTAGCATCTATGTTAGTTATGCAATTATCGTTCATTCCTTTGTTGTTTGAGGAAAGATGCATTGTTTATTTATGTTTACCGTGGGACATGAGTATTCGTTGCCTAGTTTAGGAGGTATCAGCCGTGTCTATAAGTTGATATTCTGCCTGAGGTTTGTTTTTGAGCTAGCCAATGGTGACAGCTTTGAGCTAGACGATAGCCTACGTATGGTATCTTTACAGACTGCGTTTTAGTATAAGATATGTTGCCTACGTGACTCTTCAGCCATAACCATCGCTATTGTTATTCCTGTTATAAACTAAATATCAAAGAGAAGGTTGATGTTCTCTCTACTTGATTTTAAATCTTCTGTTTTTATTGTCATCTGCTTATCTGTTTACGTTAATTAATCAAAAAAACCAAACACACGTAATTTCATATTTCTGTTTATTAGAAACTAGGGTTATCTTTCTCTAGTGTTGATACGGAAATATGTTCAATCCGTCATAGACGCCTTTGGAATGAGTCTTAAGGCGTCCCAAGTTGTCTAAGTCCGGGACCTTACAGTCCGACCTTAAGCCCCCGACGAGTCCGACCTGCCCAGGTTTAAAGGGACAGGAAGGCCCAAAGGGTAGTAGATCCGACCCTGCCAACGGTCCGTAACCATGGGGTCCGACCCGGACACCCGTCCGGACTCAACACAACAACCTCACAAGCAACCAAGTGAACTGGCACTAGAGAGTAAGGAGGTCCGAGGCACAAGGCCCGAATGAAAGGTACTTGACTTACTGAGAAGAGTATCTTTTGGGCAACATAGTACGGTCCGAACCAAACATCCGGACCTTCCTCTTCGGACCTTAACCCGCAGCAGACTGCATCAAAGCCTATAATACTCTCACATTAATGATTAAACTACCCCTGAAAGCCCAAAGTGGAATGGGGCAAGTGTCATTAATGGGCCATGGGCCTATTGAAGCCTTGGTGGCTCGACCCAGGCCCGACACTTGGCACGATCTGGTGGAACCCTCCCATTTCGGGAGAAATATATATATATATATATATATATATATATATATATATATATATATATATATATATATATATATATATATATATATATATATATATGGCACACATTCCCATAATAACGGTAAGGGATAATCGTTTCTCATTCCCGATTCTGATACCGAGTAGATCCTCAGTCTCTCGCAAGTAAAGTCTCATTCCGGTTTGACACCACGCAAAACGGGTATAAGGTTCCCCCCAAGCTACTTGTACAAGTCCTCACGTGTCGCCTCTTATCAGTACGATGGTTCTTACAGGATTCTACTCTTTGGTCCTTACGAGCTTGATGGTCTGGGTACTCAGGGAGAAGAAGAGCAAGGGAAATTCATTTGAGTGTTCGGGGGAATTTGCCCTCGACATTTTGGCGCCGTCTGTGGGAATCTTTACGAAAAGTTATGTTCTCTTCAGTAATGGCAAGAACAATAAGGTCTGTAAGAACCAACGCTACTGCGATTGACACGCCCGCCCCAAGGCAAAGAGGTAGACCTCCCACTCGGAGGGGAAGAATGGGGAGAGCCACTTCAAGAAACACAATGGACTATCCAAGTGATGGCCATACCGCTAGTCTCTCTTCAGAGGAGGAAGGAGCCGCTGATCCACCAATAAGGAATCAAGTACCCGGGGTTGAAGGATAAGTTCCTTTGTCAGGAACATATGGTCCTCCTCCCGGGAGAAACTTCACTCTTCCAAACGGGCAGATTATTCGCCCCAGTGAGTTTGGGATGAGCGAGAACCAGTTTGGCCTCTTACTTACCACTATTCAAGGTTGCTTTGGATCAAACAACCTTTAGCCTCCTCAACCTACTCCTCCTTTGGCAATACCGAGACAAGCTGAACCCGCGTAATCAAGGAATGAGCATCGTCCAATCCAACAAAGGTTAGGAGAACCAGCCCAACCGGAGGACCTAAGGAACCTCCTCAACAGGAGAGCCGCTGCTTCTCAAGAACACCAGGAAAGAAGCCCGGCGAGACCACGAGCAGAGGAAGCTGAAACTAGCCGACGTGGGGCTCTTCAGCATGGACCGAGAGACCACGTGGCTGAGAGCATCTCGATTGTTCCTGTTGATGATCTTCCTCCAGATGTGGTGGTCAACCCAAGGACGGGCGAGAGGCTAACCGCTGAGCAGATCTATGTCCAACAGAAGGCCTTGGAAACCCAAATTGCTACTCTGAGTAGGATGGTGAAGGCACATGAGAAGGTGACTCTTAGAGCCCCCAACCCTTTATGTGATGAGATAAGAAGGGAAAAGAAGCATCCTGACTCCACTATCCCAAATCTTGAGCACTATTATGGAGATACTTGCCCCGTGGGTCACCTTACTAGGTATGAAAGCAAGATGAAGACCAACGGCCTGAATAACAACATGAAGACTCTTAACTTCTCCAGTACTCTCTTTGGAGAAGCAATGGATTGGTGGACCTCTTTGCCCAATGGCTCCATCAAGTCCTATGTGGATATTGCTTCTCTCTTCCTGAAAAGGTTTGAGAAAGCGAAGAAGAGAAAGAGATCGGTGGAGCACTTGGCAGGGGTAATCCAGAAAGAGCATGAGGATCTTAGAACCTTCCTTGACCATTTCAATGCTGAAGTACGCCAAGTCGAGCCTCACAGCATCAAAGAGCGGGTCCGACACCTGTATGCTAACACTTACAATGACGATCTCAGAAGGAAGCTTTCCAATGAAGAAATTACAACCGAGAAATACTTGGAAGATATCTGTGAAGGAGTCTTGTATGGTGAGGAGTACCGAAGAAATGTTCCAATAAGAGCCGGGGCCAGAACGGGAAGGAACTATTGAAACAGGAACCCCCTCCCCGGCATGGAAAATTTGAACAAAAGAAGGAATTTAGAGACAAGAGGGAGTTCCGTAGGGATAGAACCCCTCCAAGAAGATATGCCGAGTATACTCGCCTCAATAGACCAAGATCCGACATCTTGGCCTCTATTGTCGAGAAAAACTTAGACATACAATGGCCAAAACCTACAAGGAGCAGTAAGAGGAACAAAGCTTCGAAGGAATATTGTAGGTTTCACAAACACAAAGGCCACTCAACCGAAGATTGTATCCAGTTGAAAACAGAAATAGAGGGGTTCATAAGGAGCAGAAAGTTGAAAGAACAAGTGTACGAAGAAGAGCCCTCCAGGCACCAGAGAAATGAACAAAGAAGGGAGGAGCGTGGTTTGGAACCTCTGACAGGATCCTTACCGCCACCTCCTGCAGAAATTCCACCCCACCATATCCAAAGGTACCACGGGTACCCTGAAGATGTGGGAATGGAGAACCTTCCCTACGGCGGAGTTATTAATGCCATAGCAGGAGGCCTAGCTGGAGGAGATAGCCGAAACGCAAGGGAGAGGACCGCACAACATCTAAGAAACAATGATAGAGCCTATGCTCCACCGGCTCTGAAAGGAACAAATGCCATCACTTTCGATGATAGTGAAATTCCCCCACCAACGTCTGGTGGAGGAGATCTTAAAGACCCTGATGTTCCTTTAGTCGTTTCTCTAGTCATCGCCACTTACAAAGTCAACAAAGTACTTGTTGACACAGGGAGTCCAATGTCATATCCTAGAGAACTGTGGAACAGATGCACTTGGGCAATATTTAGTATGGGCGAGTATACACTTCCTTAGTGGGATTCGGGGGCTCTATAGTTCGCCCGATTGGAAGTATATATATCCCTACAAGTCTCTATGGGAACCTTCCCGGCAAGAGTTACTGAGACGATCCTCTTTGTGGTGGTCGACAGCACGTTCGACTATAACGTGATCTTGGGGCACCCAGGACTCAACCAATTCAGAGCATCGCATCTCCCCTACACAATAGGGTGAAGTTCCCTACTCCAAATGGTGTGGGAGAAGAAGTGGGCAATGTTAAGGAAGCATGGGAATGTTACATCATGTCAACCAGAGGAGCCTCAGCACCCGTTCTTCCAGTCACCAAAAGACCCAGGAGCCCTCCCCCTGCGCCTCTTACCCCAGTAAGGGAGGAGATTGGGGCTGGGACACTCAAGGAGAAGTTCCCTAAGACTGCAAGGATGGAGCCCCATGAAGTCTTAAAAGAAGTTTAATTGATTGAGGGAGGCCTAGAGAAGATAACCCGGATCGGAACAGAGATGAGTGCTGAGGTAGAAATGAAGCTCGTCACCTGTCTTCGGGACAACCGCGATGTCTTCGCCTGGAGCACTGACGACCTCGAAGGGATAGACCTAAGGATCGCAGTTCACCGTCTGAACATGGATCCTATGGTAAAACATATCCGACAAAAGAGGAAGGATTTCGGGCCTGTCGAAGATGCTATCATAGCAGGAGAGATGGAAAGGTTAATGAAGGCAGGACACATCGAAGAAGTTAGATACTCTGATTGGGTCTGTAATGTGGTCCTCGTTGAGAAAGCTCCGGAGAAGTGGAGAATGTGCAATGACTTCACTAGGCTCAACAAGTTTTGTCCAAAGGATCCTTATCCATTGCCCCGCATTGACCAGTTAGTAGACTCCACCGCGGGATGTGCGCTCCTAAACTTCATGGATGTCTACCAAGGCTTCTATCAAATCAGAATGGCTCAAGAGGACGTCAAAAAGATGACCTTCTTTGCAGCAGGAGGAGTTTACTGTTTCAAAGTCATGCCATTCGGCCTCAAGAACGCGGGCGCCACTTACCAACGATTGGTGAACAAAATGTTCAAAGAGGAGTTGGGCAAAACTATGGAAGTCTATGTGGACAACATGCTAGTAAAAAGCAAGACTGAAGAGCAACATGTAGAGCACCTAAACAAATGCTTTTCCATCCTTAGGAAGTACGAAATGAAGCTGAATCCCGAGAAGTGCACGTTTGACGTTAAGGGAGGAAAGTTTCTCGGGTACATGGTCACAGAGAGAGGCATCAGCGCCAACCCAGGAAAAATAAAGGCAATCCTGGACCTACCACAGCCAAGGACAATTAATGAAGTACAGAAGCTCCTCGGGAGGGTAATGGCTCTAAGCCGCTTCATCTCCAGATCCGCCGAGAAGAACCTCTTCTTTAAAATCTTGAGGAAAGGAGACAAGTTCGAATGGACAAAAGAATGCGAAGAGGCCTTGGAAAATTTGAAGAGCTATCTCCTTTCACCTCCGCTCTTGTCCAAACCAGTAGAAGGTGAACCTCTCTACCTCTACTTAGCGGCCACCGCCGAAGCCATGAGTTCCGTATTGGTGCAAATTCAGGGGAACGACCACATGCCAATCTACTACCTAAGCAAGGCCCTTGTAGGTGCCGAAGCTAGGTATGTTAAGATTGAGAAATTAGCCTTCGCGCTAGTCTACACTGCCCGACGACTAAAGCCTTACTTCAAATCTCATCGAATTGTGGTCCTCACAAACGAGCCACTTAAGCATGTCCTTGGTAAGCCAGATCAATCAGGACGTCTATCCAAGTGGGCGATCGAATTAAGTGAATACGATATCGGGTATCAAACTCTTCAGCCAAGAAAGCTCAAGTCCTTGCCGACTTCCTAGTAGATTACCCCGAAGAAGTTGGAGAAGGGACCGACAGTCCGCAAGGAGACATGAGCTATGTGATGCTCACTCAGGAGGAAACTGTCATGGAAGAAGAAAAAACCAAAGAAAAAGAGCCCGAAGAGATGTTTGAAAATGATGTCCAACTCTGGGCTAAGTATCAGGAACCCATGGACAACTCCCTGAGGGTGAGACACATGTTCCTCCTAGATGAAGTAGTCAACTTCCCAACACCTGCATCTTCTGTCAAGAAGCAGGAAGACGGGAAAGTCCCCGCTCTCATGATGGAGACGAAACCTGAAGGCAAAGTATGTTGGATACTACAAGTGGACTGATCGTCTACTGGACGATTGGGAAGAATGGGAATTCTCCTTGAGAGCCCTGATGGCGCTAGGCTGGAATACGCCATCACCCTCAACTTTAAGGTAACTAACAACGAGGCCGAGTACGAGGTACTCCTTACTGGCTTAAGAATGGCAAGGTCTCTCCAAGTAAAACGAATCAAAGCCTATACAGATTCTCAGCTTGTCAAGTCCCAGTTTTCCGGGTCATTTGCTGCTAAAGGACCCAATATGATCAAGTACTTGGAGCTCCTCAAGAAAGAAGTTGAGCACTTTGAAGTATTCACGCTGGAACAATTCAACAGGGAATGGAACGAGAAGGTCGACGCTCTTTCCAAGTATGCCTCTGCCTTAGGAATTTTGGATACAAGGAGTATCATCCTGATGACTCTCACAGATTCTTCCCTGGTCAACCCCACTGGTCAAGTTTTCCTTTTAGGCGCCGAAAGGAGCTGGATGACCGACATATTTTGCTATCTCAAAGATGGCTCTCTACTAGCAGACCCTAAAGAAGCAAGAAGGATCCTATGCCGAGCCAACAAGTATTTTATCCTGGGAGAGGATCTCTACAAGAGATCTTTCACTGGCACTCACATGAAATGCCTTGGACCCCACGAGGCAAAAACTGTTTTGGAAGAAATCCACGCGGGAAGTTGCGGGAGTCACTCAGGGGGACGAACCTTGGCTCAGATGGTCATGAGGGCAGGGATACTATTGGCCTACCATTGATAAAGATGCTGCCAACTTCGCTCGTTCCTGTGAAGTCTGCCAATACTATGCCAACATACCACATCGCCCAACTAACCCTATGATTCCGTCAATCATAGCTTGCCCGTTTGATCAATGGGGGATAGACATAGTTGGCCCCTTTCTCCGTGGTACGCACCAAAAGAAGTTCCTTATTGTCGCAGTTGAGTACTTCACCAAATGGGTTGAGGCCGAAGCAGTGGCCACCATCACAGAGAGCCGAGTAAGAACCTTCATTTGGAAGAACAACATCTGCCGCTTTGGACTTCCTAGAGTCATAGTCTCCGACAATGGAGCACAATTCTCTGGAGCCAGATTGAAAGAGTGGCTTCATTCCTTCAATATAGAACAATGCTTCACTTCCGTTAGCTACCCTCAAGCCAATTGTCAAGTTAAAGCTACAAACAAAACCATTGTGAAGATTTTGTAAAAGAGGCTGAGAACTTCTCAAGACAGCTGGGTAGATGATCTCGATGGCGTCCTGTGGCCATACCGGACAACAGCTCGCACTTCTACTCAGGAGACACCCTTCGCACTAGTCTACGGCTCAGAAGCGGTCATCCCCTCTGAAATTGCTGTGGAAACCCAAAGGATCCAACAATACCAACCTGCTGGAAATGAAATCGCAAGGATCTACGACCTTGAGCTCCTCGAAGACAAAAGAAGCAAGGCACTAGCCAACATCCTCCAATATCAAGCTATGTCTGCCCGGGCTTACAACAAACACGTTCTTCCCATGGATATACAGGTCCGGGACTTAGTCCTCCGAAGAGCTGACATCTTAAGCAATGTTGGTAAGCTCAAGCCCAAATGGGAAGGACCTTACAAGGTCATTGGGGCTAGGGTCAATGGAAGCTTCGAGTTAGAAGATGATCAAGGAAGAGCCTTGAAGAGAACATGGAATGCTAATAACCTACAGATTTTTACGCCTAGAGTTACTTCCCTGAAGCATACTACGTCAGTTGCTAAGTTTTTGTCGTTTTCTTTTCCCGGCCTCGAAGCCCTCCAGTTGTACTTGAATTTCCGTCAAATCAATACAATCTTTTGCAAAACAAATGTGCTATATTCAAACAAACATACTGCCTCGGACCCCTCAACGAGATCCGAGCCAATTATGAAACAGATGCCTGACAAACAAACTTTTTGAGAGAATAAACTTATACAGCCAGTTCGGGCTAAGTGACATAAAAAGCTGAAGAAAGAAATCGCAACACTCAGAATAGAGATTTTGTATTTCTGAAAGTACAAATTACAAAGTTCAGACACACCCGTCCGAATCACATAAAGCAAAAGGAAAATCTATATCGTTTTTTACAATATAAGTACACGGTTCTTTGAGGGGTATCCATCGCCCGGAACGGACCAATTGTCTTCATTTCGAGCCTTAGTCTCCGAGCGGAACAGGTACAGCATCCTTCCAGGGCAAACGTTAGAATGACCCCTCCCAGGAACAACCCTGACATCCGAACCATGAAAGCTTTGCAACGATCCGGCGCGCTCCGAAGCAGAGTAGCCAGAAAACAGAGTCCACTCTCCGAACCAAGCTTATGACGATACGACGGCATCCATCACTTCCTCCTAGAAACTCGAGGGAACCCTCACGGGGACACCATTTACTGGAAACAAGTGACCGATGCGATCGGACCGACTTAAGACGATCCGGACCACCGAACAAAGGATAAGTTTGAATCCGAACCGGGTATCTCCGGTACGGAGCTGTAGTCAAAGGGCCTTCTCAGACAATCCGCATCTTCCACCACAACCACTTTCTGGTTTGTGCCCATCCACACCACAAGAAAATGGTAAATGGTGGAAGGAGCAGGCGGCCCAAGGATTTGACTCTCCGAGGTAAAGGATGTGTAATTCCTGGAACCAGCAAGCTAGTCCGCTTCCCCGAGGCTCAAGTTGTTTATACACACTACAGCCCTGGAGAAAGAAGACTAGCATGGCGATCCGAGGAGAAGTACTTCCGAAAATGGTAAAAAGCCGAAGGAGTAGGCAGCCCGAGGATTTAACTCTCCGAAGTAAAAGGTGTGTAATTCCTGGGACCAGCGAGCTAGCCCGCTTTCCCGGGGCTAAAGTTGTTGATACACACTACAACCCCTGAGAAAGAAGGCTAGCCCGGCGATCCTAGGAGGAATATTTCCGAGTGACCTGATCTTGTCTGCCATATGGTCCGACCCAAAGGGATCTTCGGACGTCCGAAGAAGCCCCAGAAGCGGATCACACAGGCACGTTGGAATCAACCCACTCGTTAGTAGGTCCGGACCCAAGGATCCGAGTCATCTACAATGAAAGGGATGGAATGATCTGGCAAAAAGCCGTACAATCTAGGGGTATATATAGAAGTGAAGGACCAATCATAACTCGACACGTGCCCCGTAACCGCCGGCTGTGGACTTGGGCCTGCCACTTGGGCCACTATTGGGCCAACCCGGAAACCCTTCACATTCCCGACCTTATTGAATAAATTATTTCCAACGGTAGCCCTGTCGGATCCGTCAATCTGAGCCTGTCATGATAACTTCTGTAACAACTATGATCCGTGCCAGGTCACTCGACTTTTCTACTATGATTATCTCTTTTTTTACAACTTTTTCACAAGTTGACAAGGTTCGGAAAGCTACATCAAGTCTCTATTAATCGCGTAGGATTTTAACATCCGAACTAATCCTTCTTGTTGCAAATTTTGATAAGCCCATCTCATCGGCACGATTGGCATTCAAAACTAAGACCCGGACTAACGCTTTATCCGTCCGAGGCCGGGTGGTCAATCAATTCGTTAAGAGTTGCGTTATTTCAGAAGCAGTTGGTCTCGTTGACTCAGATCCACTGGCCGATGTCCAAACCAACAACGCTTACGCTACTAGTTTAGTCCATAAACTAAGTACGCAACAAAATACATGCATCCGAAACAGAGGCAACATGAACATATGATGAAGCTGATCTGAGCCACCGATGAGCCTGAACCAGTGCAGTATATTTCCGGATAAAAGTTGAGGCATTATTACTCAAAATTGCAATCCACTCGGATTCATCAGTCCAAAGAGACTCGGACGACTCATGTTAATCCCTAAGGATGACACTAGTTATTCAGGTCCGAACTAGTTTTACTGGTCGAAAGTTCCCACCCTCCAATACCATCTTCAAACGATTGAGGTTTTAGTTCGGAGAGGCACACTATGTATCCGAGCCAAAATTGCGGATTGATTGATAGCCATTTGGTTAGGCACAAAAATGTTATTTCGTCGACTGGGATAATCTTCTGACGTCCGAGGCAACATTACTTTTGCTTAAGCATATGAAGAGTGCCAGAAACCAAACGACATCCGACTGAGAAATCAACAATATGCTAAAACGAGAGAGCAAACACAGCAAGCACATATGTTTTTGTGACAAGTAAGCACTTCCAGCACCAATTCTTCAGTAAGGCAGATGTTGAGCTGTGCGAGAGACGAATCGATTGAGGAATCGTCATCTTCTGTGTGTAAAATAGTGTAGATTCGATCGATTAGGGGCTTTTTACGGGTGAGGAACCATTCTCGGAAGTTGAAATCGACGTTGGCAATTCGAGTCCGAGATTGGTGAGAGACGATTGAATTGGGGAAAAATGAGTGAGAAGAGATCGGTGAGGTATGGTAGAGGTGGAGAAGAGGAGTTTGAATGAAGGATAGATTAATGCTCTGGTTTGCCTGATGTATCTTAGGGCTAGCATTGTCGATCGGGGAAGAAGAAGAAAAACGGCGAAATAGTAGCTTCGTTGATATCATTTTTGTATTTTTTTTATAATTTAGATTTTTTTATATAATTTTAAATGTTTATTTCTATTTTTTCAAATTTTATGCCAAGATTAAATTTGGGGCTGACACGTGTCCCATAATTTTATTAAAACTTTTTGTTCATTTTTTTAAGTCCATGTCAACTCGGTCAACAGTCAAAATACGGGCAAATTCAAATCTCCGACTGCCACGTCAGCCAATTAGCCGGAAAATTAAAAATTGCACCTCAATTTGTCGAGGTGTTGTGTTAGTGTACCCAAATTGGTCAATGTCGTTGTAGCGTACCTAAACTGGCACTGTAACATTCTAGTGTACCAAAAAAATAAAATTTCCTTACTTTAGGTATTTTGATAGAGACTAGGGTTGATTTTGTTTCTATATATAGCTGGCTACTGTAGCTTTCTTTTGTACACAAAACCATTCAATACACACTGAAGTTTACAAAATGTCACTCTCAATCGCTTTCTTTACTGTTTCCGCATACACTCTGAGACCTTTTGAAAGCACATATAAATAAAACTTCATAAGAGCTGGAAAAAAAATATCGAGAAAAACACAAATTAATAATAAAATTTTATTATTTCATATAGTATTTCATTTAAACAATATAGTATAGAATGTAAAAGGGTATCTGGCAGTTGAGTTACATAATAAGGTGATGATGAACATGAGCAGGAGGATGATGAGCATGAGCAGGAGGATCAGGCAGACGGCTACATATAGAAGTTATCATACTAAAAACGTCCATGATGGATGCAATTGCAACATGGACTTTATCCCTGGGAAGTAACAAATTTTTCGCCCATTCGACTTGAGTTGTTGCGTTTATGATTGTTTGCCTGGTTAATACCCTGTTACCTTCACTCGCATAGTGATTTGCTTCGTCAATTGATATCGTTATGTAATCCAAGGTATGTACACATCTCAAATACTTTCCCTTCAAGTCCTGTTTGTCTTCTGTTTCATAGCGCGTGGTGGCTTTGGATGTTGCGTTAACTGCTAACATTCTGGCCTTAGCTATGAATATTTTTACGACGGTTTCAAATGGATTATCAAGAGATTTTCCTGCAGAAAAACCATTTTTGTGCATGATTGAATGACAACTTTCACGGTTTCTTGTGTTAGCACAAATGTGCTCCAGGATTTCATCTGTGAGTATCAGTTCAACTGCCAAAATTGGAATTAGGAGCACGAGAAGTGCAACCAAGAATGAAGTAGTGAAGCTACTCATGTTTGTTGTACAAAATATGATTTGCTTGCTTTATATATATAAAGTACTGTTCATTAACTACCTTAATGCTTTGCACTTTGCATTTTTAAGATGAGAGCATAATGTGATAATGCAGGTTGTAAGAGTTTCATAAGATAACATAAAACATTAATCATATTCACTATGGTATAAGTCACTTTTAAATTACATAAAAAAAACAATAATCGAATTGTACTGCTATTACTTTTACAATAATTTTATGAAATGTTTTATTTCTATTGTCTAGAAGAAACGACGCATCCGTTCTTTCTATAATTTTAGTAAATGGTTTTTTCGGTTTTTGCACAAGAGTAAGTAAGAGGCCATTTTTATAAAGCACTACGATGATGATCTACATATATTATGATCGTATATAGACAGAAAGATTAGATATTTATATTAAGAATATAAAAAATGTTACACACATAAAAAAAAAGGTCATCGGAATTTGTTACGTGTGACAAATTTGGCTTTGGCTGGGCATAATCTCAATTCTCAAATATCTTCAGCCCATTTTTGTAATTTTTCTTTCTGGCCTAATTGTGCTACTCATGCAAACTAAGTCCAGTATCCTTTTTGTGTGTTGCCCAATAGGATACTTTTAGCAAACTTTAGTCCACTACTAAGCAAACGCCCATTCAACCATTCTTAATCGACCTTCATCCTGCAGCAAAATCGAAGAATTTTTTCTTAGATTTTTATATGATGACTTGAATCTTGATATCATGATATACATATATGAATATGATAGTATCATGCTTTCAGTAGAGTTTGTATTATTGTTGCACACGTTAAAGCAATCGCGATCGATGTATGTGAGGCGAAGAATGCCAACAACATTCCAAGTGCTAGCACGATGAATCGAGTTTGACACCTGCACCAAAAGGTCCGTAAAAAAATTGTCAAAAACGTGTTAAGTAGCAGCATATTCTAAACTTTTCATACAAAAAATTGTTATTCTTTTTCGTTCTTTTTCAAATGCAAATATGATTTTACCAAGTTTCGGCGTGCAATGCCAGAGTCCTACTTTTTCCCATAAAAGAAATGCATTTACCTTACTAGGTCGCAACATAAAATAACACTAGGTTGACAAATTGTAACTTTCAAAATATGTATACGCATAACTGATAAGAGATCACAAAGTAATTGTTTAGTAAATCTATCTATTTATCTATACATTAAAATAAAACCCATTCCTCAATTCTGAAGGCTACCACATCATTTAATTATGTGGAATTGTTAAGCAATCTTATTGGCTATGAAATGTCTAGGTGGCAGGCTGTACCAATAATCATTCACCAAAATTCGAAATTTGAAATTACTGCAGCCTTATTAGTAATTGATTACATAATATTATTAGTAATTAATTTATAGAATATAATTGTAATCTCTTTGTTTTGTGTAATTATGGGAAGATTAAAGTAACAGAAAACAATTACAAAAGCTAATTTATGGCAATTATTACATTCCGAAAATAAATCTGTTGTGCAAAATAACTAGGGTTTTAAATATTCATTCTCCATGCTGTTGTGGAAGTCTTCAACCCTGCTGTTCTTGTGCTGCTCCGAAGGTGAAAGTTTTTACACTGCTATGTAGTTCCTGTAACTAATCTCAATCTCAGTCAATTCCTTTGCAGTAACTAATCTCAAACTCAATCAATTCCTTTGCAGAGTACTCTACATAATTATTTTTTCGAGCATCAGATTCTAAACAAGGTATGCATAACTAAGCTTTAGTAGACTTAGGTCGATTTGGTAAAATTTAGATAATGAAAACTAAGCTTTAGTAGAAACTGTAAGTTGATATGTCGTGATGTTTGTATATTTCGAATCATAGTATAATCGAACTCATTTGTACTCCGATTGGAAAATAAAATAGAGTCGAAATGGAAAGAAGAAGAAGAGGCGAGATAGACTAATGAATACGGATTAGGCAGAAGAAGAAGAGGCGAATCGTTTAGGGTTCGAACAGTAGGAAGAAAAAGAGAGGAGAGTATGAATTTTTGTGTATTAGGGGAAAAAATAGAGGAGAGGGTAGGAAGAAGAAGAACCGAGATCTGAAAATTGGGAGGAGAGTATGAAAAACGAAATAGCAGATAAAATTAGACTCTCCAAATATTTGTTGCTTTATATACTAGGGTTTTAAGGGTTCCATTTAGTTCTTCTTAATTCATTTCTTCTAATTTGCCTTAAACCTTCTGAACATTTGTTTAGTTTCTTACTTATAACTCTACTTATTTTCTATTTAATCTTATCTTTAATTTAGTTTGTTATTTGTCGTATAATAGCTTTGTCTGCATCAGTCTCAAACGCAAATTCACCTTAATTCGTATGGACCTAATTTTATGTCATCAATTCTATATATACTCATTTTTTTATTTACTCATAATATATTATCAAGTCAAAAAATAATCAATCTAATAATTAGAAATGTCAAAACCCAGAGATATTGTACCATTATCGTCCGTTACTAAGACGACCCGGACAGGTTTAGAAAAGAGGACTAGAATTATTCTTGGCCGATAAGGAGGTATTGTTATGAATAATTTTTTCATTGTATATGTATTGATTAATCTGTCTATCTCCACAAACTCTATTCTATATGTATTGATTAACATTGCACATATCCAATGTTAGATAACCGATCAGCCCCCTAATCAACATGAATCGATTCTTCAGCGATTAGGTAAATTATAATTCCAAAGCTATGACGAGCCCCTAATCTACGTCGTCAACACAGATGAGATTTAGTCTGTATGCGTGTGCATTCTACACTTGCATATCCATCTCTTCTCTTTCTCCTTTTATTTCATCCTTGCTAGCTATTCCATCGATTTAGCCATTCAATTCAAATTTCAATACCTAATTATTTTTTAGATAAGGAGATTTCATTCATGTCGGATTAAATAGTTAGATTGCTTTCATAATCAATTCATAAATTTATAGGTTTAAAAGGATGCTCAATTCCCAGCAAAGCTCTATTTATACTCTACTCTGCATTAAAAAAAAATGTAATGTTTATAGCCTAAACTTGAACTTTTCGCGACTGGAGAATTTGATTAAGATAATCACCCGAACACTTAGTTTATTTGAAATTTATACCATGTTCAGATTCATCATTAACATTCATGATTCAGTTGTTAATTATCTGAGAATAATAGGATTTTCGCTCTAGTATTATCATCAGGCTAATGATAATCAATGTAAGTTGTTGTTAAAGCATTATGCAGGTTTTGAACTCTGCAAGTTATAAATGTTTGAGTACTATCTAAATTATGCGTGGATTAAATAGTCCACACTGATTTCATCAAGCGATAGACCTTTCCTGAAAATCAGAAATGATAGCAAATAATCTACCTATGCAATTTATTGGCTTGGTGGCTGACAATAGTAGCAATGATCTTCTTTAATGAATTTTGATGTTAAATTTGTAGTAGGCTGATCCTGTTCATCATGCATCTAATCAGCATGACAATTCATCTAAATCATCATACGATTCTCGGGTAAGTGAAGTTTATATGTAACTGAGTATATGACAATTCATACAATTCTTTTTTTTATTTGATTCGCCTCTCGCAAGATCAAATAATGAAAGAGAAGAAGAAACAGAAAGCGTTGATACGGACATGTGTCCAATCCGTTAAGGGTGCCATAGAGCGTGTCCTAGAGTGCATCAAGGCTGAAATAGCCAATTCGGTACTAGTCCGACCTTCAAATGGTCCGACCTAAGGGAAACCATTCCAGGTCAACTAGTACTTACAAGTCAACACACCTTCTCAGCTAAGTCCGACCAAGCTAGGTGTACGACTTTCGAACCTGACAAAAGGTCACATGGTCCTTCCAAGTACCACAAACTGTCAGTCCTAGGATGCCAAACGGACCGGCCGAGAGAATCTCGGACGCCACCACCACATTAAGACCAAACGTATATAACAGAACCACTGAGATACTTCCGTGAAACTTCTGGTTCGGACACCCAGAGTTACCTAAGGGAAGATCAACCAAACAGATAGATCTGTCCGAGGGACTGACACAGACCAAACAGGCGAGACAGTACTCTCAGAGGGAAAAGGTCCAAACCACCCTCCCA
This sequence comes from Plantago major, assembly GCA_026545765.1. Classification (NCBI taxonomy): domain Eukaryota; kingdom Viridiplantae; phylum Streptophyta; class Magnoliopsida; order Lamiales; family Plantaginaceae; genus Plantago; species Plantago major. The sequence continues at coordinate 107,552,156 of CM048840.1, forward strand.
GGACCATTAGTCAGATGTGGGCTACTGTTCACTATTGGGCTGTGGGCCAAAGGTAGCATTGGTGTCCAAATCTGAAGCATAGACTTGGCACCATCTTATGAGTCATCTCATAAGATATGGTCTCTATAATCTGACAAGAGGTCCAAGACCTTAAGGTAAGACACAATTCCTAAGTCACAAGTCATAAGTGATTCTTCCAAGCCATATTGATATCATAACCTTCCTCATAACTATTACATTGAGAGCTCCCAACTCTCTCTTGAGTAAAGTCTCTTACCGGATTGACATACGCAATCCGGGTAACCCTTTCTAACCCCCCCCCCCCCCACTTAGTCCTTTCAAGGTACTCTAGCTCGGACAGGTACTGCTTCGGACTTCAAGTAGGAGGCGGGTCTTAGACTAGGTTGCTTGTAATAGTTTAGTTAGTTAGTGTTCGAGGTTAAACCCCTCAACATTTTGGCGCCGTCTGTGGGAAACTTTACAAAATGTCCCGTGCTTAAGTCAGGCTGATGGCAAGAACAAGACCTTTTCTGAAAATCAGAATTGATAGCTAATAATCTACCTATGCAATTTATTGGCTTGGTGGCTGACAATAGTAGCAATGATCTTCTTTTATGAATTTTGATGTTAAATTTGTAGTAGGCTGATCCTGATCATCATGTATCTAATCAGCATGACAATTCATCTAAATCATCATACGATTCTCGGGTAAGTAAAGTTTATATGTAACTGAGTATATGACACTTCATCTGAATCTTGATCGGTTACAGATTCGGGAATTCGTATTCATGAGATACGTTGGGCTTTTAAATTCTTGGTTTGATGTTCATATATTATTTAGATTAATTTATCTCGATTCATATCACTGAGGTTTTGCTGCTGGTATTGATTTTCGAAAATTTATGCAATCGTAGAGCATGGTTTGTATTTGCAATGTCGACATTACCCAATTTGTTTGGATTTTACTAAGATTGTTTATCGCAGTAGAAGAGATTATATGTTAGTTGGCTCTGGGGCTCAGATACTTGGTACCTGTTTGCAAATGATTATCATGAACTGATTGTAGCTTTATGGGGTAGAATCATTTAGAATTCTGTTTGCAAAACAGAATATAGCCTCTAACAACTTAACAATAATAATAATCTCCAATTTGAGTTTCTCAAGTGTTACTTAAATTTAAAGGATCAAATTCTTGATTGTTATTAGTTATACCATGCATGATCAACTGAGTAAAAATCTATCATCTAATTCCTTTTTTTTCCAACTTTGTGAAATATTGAGATTTATTCCAATATATGAATGGTGCTTTAGCCTAGCCTATAATGTGATTAAAGTTTGTTGCAATACCAAGTTAGTGCATACAGTTCTGCATGTAACGTCTCCCCTTTGTCTTCTGTTACTTTTGATACCATGGCACAACAGTGGCTCATTTGCCACTTGCGCCGATACAATAAATAAATGAGATTGTACCTTTTTGTTTAACTATAAGTTACAATTGAATTTCTAGCAGGAGCAATTTGCCACCAAGGTGGGAACTTGCAGAGTTTAACCGAAGATGATAATTAGTACTATAGTTCTTACATGTATTTTTGATGCATTCTTATTGTGTGTATAGGAATCTTAAATTCTACTTTCAATTAATACGTATTTGACTCTCTTTATCATAGATAGATTTGGTTACACTCTTTTTCTCATCTTCTTTTATGATTCTTTCAAGTGTATATTATTTTGTTCATTTTGGAGTATGAACTTGGTTCATCCACAAGTGACAGCTTGCTGCAGATCAAAACTTTACATTGAATTAATTACACGGCAAATTCTTATTATACTCTTTAAAGATTGCAGTTAAATTCTGGCAGGAGACAACCCAATAAGATGATAATAAATTTTTTTCTGGTGGTATCTGTCAGGTTGTATGAGAGCTTAATAAGTTATTATCTGGTGGTTTTTATTATAATAGTTTCGTTAATGAGGTTTATTGTCTGGAATCTGTTAATTGTATGCTACTGGGAATCTAATATTATGAAGGCTACAACTTATGAGGTATACATGAAGGGTGCTTTGCATAGATGTAGTAATAGTTCTCCTATGGTTCTCATGAAGACAATTTTGCTTTGTAAACGTTTCCATTTTTTATGTAGTTTGAAATTTAGATAGGCATATTCAGTAACTGCTTCACAAAAAACAATTATTGAGAAATTGAATGAAACTATTATTTATATTATCCTATTCTCTTACAGGAATGGTAGGGTCAGATGGGGTTTTATGTCTAGGATCCATTAGTGTCCGGGTCATGCACAAACGACGCCAATTAAAGTCCTATTTGGAGCTCGATTTAAAATATTTGGGGAGGGGAAAATTTAGGCGGTGGGCGGTTGTGCAAGAAGGTGGGTGGTAGAAGATGGTGGTTGGAGGTGGTGGAAGATTGTGGGTACTGTTTGAAGAAGTAAAATTTATGGGGTTTGTTTGTCAGAGTTAGAATTTTTTGGGGTTTATTTTGCGATAAGTGACAATTAATGAATTTACAATTATAAATAAAAAATAAAAAAGGTGAAAAAGTTGACTCTTGAGCCCATTTGTAATTATAATTTTTTTTCCATGTGCAAAAAATGGGTACGTCTGTAATTGTTCGAACATAGGGGACTAAAGTGATAATAGGCCACATTTAAGGGGTGGTATATGCAATTCTCCCTAAAATATTATCTGACTTTATCATGAAATTACATAAACCACCTACTCAAAGAAAGGAAGCTTATTATATATATGGGACAAGGCTACCGTGACCAATATGCATTGTTTTGAAGCGCGTGATTGGAGTTTGAGAAATGTTATGCATCGACTAGCCACACCATTCGGTGGTTTAATTATTGTATTCGATGGAGACTTTAGACAGATACTCGAATTCAATTACTGAAATCAAGCATCATAGTTGAAATCAAGCATCACATTTCTGGAAAAACAAGCATCAATACTAAAATATCAAGCATTTTATTTTTGATTTTTGGAAATCAAGCATCACATATCAAAATAAGCATCACATATCAAAACAAGCGTCATAACAAACCTATTGACATAAAATTTATATACTGTAAATCAAGCATCATAATCATCTATTTTGATTACAAAAATAAATTATTTAATTTGATATGTAATTAAGGAAGTGATTTCATCAAGAATGGTAATGTTTCTTTTCAAAGTTAATAAAATTAAAAAGATGACTAATATGTAGAAATGTTTTGACTAATTTGTAGGAAGTTTTTTTATGTATGACTAATGTGTTTGATGTTTTTGAAATTAGTATCATTTTGAAATTATTCCTTTTTTGTTTTACAGACGATGAAACTCTATCGGGACTATGTATTTGTCTCCTATTATTTTGAGTACTTTGATTATCTCGATGTATTTAATTCCCCCCTTCCATATATTATTAAAAGTAAATTATGTCGTGACATATCCACATATTTCAAGCAAATTTTGCCAGTTGTTCCAGGTGGCAGCAGATATGATATTGTTAATGCCTCTCTATGCTCTTCGAGACTGTGGGATTCATGTGAGGTTCTTCAGCTCACAAAAAAACATACGATTGCTTGTACACTGTTAAATTCCCCGTTAATATCATATGGATTCCTCTATTATGTTTTTTTTCATTAAAACCTTTTTTCCTATTCAATCCGGATCATTAACTGAGATTAGTGAGACTAAAAATTTATCTGAGAGGATACTACAAGTCGATGATGGGGTTGCATGCGAACCCAATGATTGTCGATACGTTTCAGCATTCGAGGCAATCTGGAGAATTTTTGAATTCCAAATACATTATAGGATACCTGCCGTTGAGCGTTTGACATTTCATCTAAAGGATGAGCACACTACAAAAAAACTGGTCTGTAGCGACGGATAGATCCGTCTCTACAGACTAGCGATCCTTCGCCCCAGTTGGGGCGACGGATAGTAATTCCGTTGCCCCACTGGGCCTTTGACAACAGATAGATAATCCGTCGTCCAATTCGCGACGAATTAAAATATTTGACTTTTTTTTTTTAAAATTGATTATTGGCGACGGATAGATTCTATCCGTTGCCAAATGGGACGACGGATAGAATCTATCCGTCGTCCCATATAGCGACGGATAGAGTCTATCCGTCGCCAAATATATTATTGGAATTAGTGACGGAATCTGGAATTCCGTCACTGTTTATTATTTCGTCACTGTTAATCCGTCACTAATTCCGTCACTATTTTATTCCGTCACTATTTATTTCATATTAATCCCTGTTTTTCGTAGTTCACCTATTTAATCAATATAATGTTCGATAATAAATCAATAATACGGAATATGTTTCAATAAATGATAAATAATATAAAGTAATATCCGGAGCAGGAGAAATTATCCGTACAATTGTAAATATAATAAATCCGAACGTATATGAACATAACTAGCTACCAGACGGGGTGAAATTTGGCGAACGGGACATGAATCGCTCCATTCAGAATCAAGACGCTCGTTCTCTGTCACGGCGCTCCATCTCGTCCCTTTGTTGCTCAATTTCTTGAGTTAGCCGAGCAACATGTTCCCGGACCTGCGACTGCACCATTTCCGAGACCTGGCCCTGTGTGTAAACCGAACGTCTAAACTGCTGGGATGATGATGAGGAGCACCCCGGACTAGCCAAGCTCAAACCGAGGCTCCCGAGTCCATATATCCGTCCTTTGTTGTCCGGTTTGTTGACCTCTGGGAAGATGTTGTCAACTTGTTCAGTTGACAACACATCACCCGTCTCGTCCTCCTGCCGCCACCGAGAGCATCAACCTCGGCTGAAATCGTAAATAGCAGATATCATGATCAGTTACTGTTTTTCAAAAATAACTTATAATAGTGTACAAATATGAAATTTAAGCAACATAAACATACCGCAATAGACGAGGCCCGACAGTCGGTCCATACCCCGCCCTTCTGCTTGGCCTTCTTGAAGATGTCATACTTGGATGTGACCTTCCCCCGTGCGATCTGAACAACATATGTAGTCAACAATTTATCATCTCACAATTAAGTAATCAGAGACACAATACATACACGTAATGGTAGATTGAAAAAAAACATATATATACATACCGATTGGTAATAATCAGTGACAGTAGATCGCCTCCCAAGGTGGTGAACGGCCCTCCCTGCCGCGTCGGTGAGGCCTTGATTACATCTGTTGATGTAGCAATGTCACGGACATCGATTCGGCGATGAGCATCCCAAAGGGCCCACTCCTCTGAATCAACCTGTGGAGGCATTGGGCCATCCCGATCCCGAATGGCCTTCCAAGTACAGACCATATCTCTGTACATTTTAGATCCCACAGTCTCGTAAACACGCCAGATCTGTGGGATCAACCTGCTGGGAATGAAGTACTCCTTCTACATTCCCAATTTCATACAACATCCAAAGTCAATACATACATATATAACGTCACCATGTTACATCAATTTAATAAGATACAACATCACAGATATGGTGACTAACATATCACCCAAACAAAGTGGCTAACATACCACCCAAACAAAGTGGCTAACATACCACTCACATTGTCCTAAATTTTACTAACACAATGGTGACTAACATATCACCCAAATAAAGTGGCTAACATACCACCCAAACAAAGTGGCTAACATACCACTCACATTGTCCTAAATTTTACTAACACAATGGTGACTAACATATCACCCAAATTAAGTGGCTAACATACCACTCACATTGTCCTAAATTTTACTAACACAATGGTGACTAACATATCACCCAAATAAAGTGGCTAACATACCACTCACATACAGTGGCTAACATACCACTCACATTGTCCTAAATTTTACTAACACAATGGTGACTAACATATCACCCAAATAAAGTGGCTAACATACCAACCACACTTTTTACCAATATTCTCGTTATGCTTCATCCACCCAAGTTCAGTCACCTTCATAAGACCCAACCTATCAATCTCCGCAAGAATTTGTGCACCAGTAAGTCTTGTCGGGGTTTTTTTGTTGACGACTTTATTTTTCAAGAATTGATCATTGTTCTTCCTGAACGGATGGTCACTTTCTAGCAACCTACGATGACAATCAAACCAACAAAATTTTCCACTACCCTTCAGTCTAAATGCATCTGTATCCTCCAAGCAATGTGGACATGCATATTTCCCTGCGGTTTTCCTTCCAGATAGCATGGAGTACGCAGGAAAGTCACTCACGGTCCAAAGAAGAGCTGCTCTCAAGGTGAAGTTCTTTTTGGTTGAGACATCATATGCAGGGATACCATCCGTCCACAACTCGATCAGCTCCTTGAATAGGGGTTGCAAGAAAACATCCAACGTCAGTCCAGGATCTTTCGGCCCAGGCACCAACGCAGTCAGAAACATGAATGGCTCCTTCATGCACTCTCCGGGGGGCAGGTTGTACGGTGTGAGCATAACTGGCCAGCAAGAGTATTTTCGTTCACTCCTGAATGGCTTAAAACCATATGTACAAAGTCCCAATCGTACATTTCTAGATTCGGCTGCAAACTCTGGATATGTCTTGTCAAACGATTTCAATGCAGGTGAGTCTGCTAGATGGTCCATTCTACCATCTTCTGCATTATCCGAGATTACTCGCTCCTTGTGCCACCGCATTTTATCCGCAGAAGCACTTGAAGCATACAATCTTTTCAAACGAGCTGCTAGAGGGAGTACCACATTTTCTTATGTGGGAGATTTTTCTTTTGTCGTTTCTTTGCAGCCCCCTCCTTGTAACGCTTGTACCGTTCCTTACCACAGAACTTGCATTGTATTAGATCTGCATCCTCCTCCCAATAGATCATGCACATTTTCGGACAACAGTCTATGGTTACCACAGGCAACCCTAAACCCCGCATCTTTTTCTTCGCTTGGTAAAAGTTGGTTGGAACTAGGTTTTCTTCAAGACAAAGGTCCGACATTACGTCAACCCATTCATTGAAGCTCCTTTCAGATTGCTGGCCATTAGCCTTACAACTCATTAGCTGAGCCAACAAAGACAACTCAGTGAACTTACACCCCGGATACACCGGCTTCCTTGACGATTCTAACAAGTCAAAGAACACCTGATCCTCAGGATTCGGTGGTTCCTCCACCTCCACCTCGGTTTTAGTGTTAGTTGTGTCCATGAACTCTGCCCCTGCAGCATCATACAACATCTGTTCGACTCGAGCTCGAATAGCATCGCCTTCAGATGTACTTTGTTCCCCGACTTGTTCATTTTTTTCTTCCTTCCACGTTGTCTGTATTGGTCATATGTATTGGACGGTACTGCTTCCTCACCATGATGATTCCATACCTGATACGCAGGGAGGAATCCATTTTTCCTCAAGTGCTGGACTACCGCTGTAGGAGTCACGTATTGCTTGTTTCTGCACTGTTTCATTGCACAAGGGCACTTTATCAACCCATCCTTTACACAAGCCGGATTTGATATTGCAAATGCAATGAAACCTTCAACCCCTTTCAGAAAACTCGATTGAACTCTGCCATTTAGAGTACGACAATACATCCATGAACGATCGTTATTCATTGAATAATTAGATAATAACCTGACACATTTGAATTCATTAGATCGAGGTCTATCATTTACGATAATAAATCAATTTCAATCAATTGCTACGTAATATAAGTTATATTAGCTTCAACATCAATTGTTATATAATTACATAATATAAGTTACATTAGCTTCAATTTTACCATAATTTTTGGTTTCATATATCAACTAATGATTACTAGTTATACAAGCCTAGAGACACAACGGATTATCAAATGATTCTTTCTCTTGCAGCCCCCTCCTCATCACTTGTGACGCTCCGTACCACAGAACTTGCATTCCAACAGATCTACATCCTCCTCCCAATACACCATGCACATGTTCCGACAACCAAAAACGTACTCAATAGGCGGCCCCAAACCCCGCCTCTCCCTCCATTGGAGGTATGCTATGGACGGTGCTTCCTCACCGTGATGAATCCATACATGATACTCAGACATGAATCCATAACGTCGCAAGTGCTCGAATACTGCTGTAGGAGTCATAAATTGCTTGTTTCTGCAGGTTTTCAATGTGCAAGGACACTTTATCAACCCCCCCAGTTGCACAAGCCGGACGTCCCATGACAAACGAGATGAAACCTTTAACCCCTTCTACAAAACTCCTAGAAACTATGCCATTTACCGCCGTACGATCGTACATCCATGAACGGTCGGAATTCATTGTATACTTTTTTAACCTGTTCCAATTGATTAGATCGTATTTAATATATTAGATCGATTCCAATTCGGATAAGAAGATTGTAGAGATTAATTGTTAATTATTATACGTTCCTTATAAATTAATCATTAAGTGTTCGATATGTTACAAAATTTATTAAGTGTTTTACTACTACGAGTTATAAATTATAAATTACACGTTAATATAATCAACATATTATCTGTTGAGGGTTTAACTCGCCAATCACTTAGATTTATTTGACTCTTCCAAATGGTGCCAAGGTAAGAGGCTCCTTGCTAGGTGAGGACCGAAGCGTAAGAACCAGCTGCCAACTACTCCGGTAAGGACCTGCACACTTGAGTGGGGGGGGGGGGGGTTAGTGCCCGGTTTGCTAAGTGTCAAACCGGGATGAGACTTTACTCGAGAGTGACTGAGGATCAGCTCTGTATAATGCTCGTGATGTGACTAGCGAGAAGACTTGTTCGAAGTGACTTACTTGAAGTCCCCGCTTATTGGGATATGTGCCTTATTTATAGGCTATCATTGAAATGGAAGGCCTTGCCAGGATTGCGCCATGTGTACGGCTAGGATTGAGCCACCAATGCTAAGATGAGGCCCATAGCCCAATAATGGAGCTTTAGCCCATGCCATCTTGGGCTTTAGGGGTAGTTTGGTCATTATTGGGAGAGTTCTTGAGGATGTGACAGAGTCTTCCGAGATCCCAGGTTCGGAGAGGTCGGTCCGGATGCCTGATCCGGACAGCGCCTGGTTGTCAGCTGAGGAAGTTCTCCTGTCTGTCCGACTCTTCCGATTCGGAGCTCCTGGGTTCGGACACCTCACTCTTTGGTGCCCATTTGCTTGGTTGCTTTATGAGATGGTCATGCTGGATCCGAGTCGACATCCGTATCGGAGTCCTTGGGTTGGAGAGGGTGCTGACTTAGCACTATGCTCCTTTCCCAAGGAGGCTCGGACCAAGGTGGGTCGGACCTAGGGTTCCGGGTCGGGCCTTGCAGGTCCAAATCCTTTGTCCCTTTCTCTTAGGGTGGGTCGGACCATAGATGGTCTGCCCGGATCGGACCATTGGCTCGGACTAAAGTGCCTCGGATCCTTTGGATGACTTAGGACGCCTTAGGAAAATGTTCCTAGGTCCTTTATGTCGGATTGGACATATTTCCGTATCAACATATGTCCCCCTAGTTTCCAAGTATCTTAGTAGAAGATAGTTGTGGAACTATTGGTTTGGGAAGCTGTTTTGAAGGAAAGAATCCGTTCTTCAGTTCAATCCGTTTCAATCTCGTTGAAAAAAGGTGTACTCCGTACTTCGTGTGGCCATTGACTTAGTCTCTCTCCCCCCCCCCTTTTTTCTTTTTCTAAAACATCGTTTCCATCCGAGCACTACAAAAATCATGTGACGGATAGATCCGTCGATGCGACCCACTATCCGTCGCCCGGCGACGGATAGAAAATCCGTCGCCCCCCTGGAGCTGTGGCGACGGATAAAAATCCGTCGTCCAATTCGCGACGGATTGGACGACGGATTGACCTTTTTTTTTTAAAAAAAAAAATGATTATGGGGCGACGGATAGATCTATCCGTCGCCCCATTTTTTTTTTTTTTAAAAAAATAAAATCCGTATACGAATTTTTATATATTCAGATACGGATTAATCCGGCAGTGGTGCGGTGGTGGCAGTGGTGTGGTGGTGTGGTGGTGGGTGGTGGTGGGGTGGAGGGTGGTGGTGGTGGTGGAGGAGATGGTGGGGGTGGCTGGGTGGTGGTGGTGGAGGAGATGGTGGTGGTGGCAGGGTGGTGGTGGGCCGGAGTAGAGAGGTGGTGGTGGTGGAGGAGGATGGTGGAGGAAAGGAGGTGGTGGAGGAGATGGTGGTGGTGGAGTATGGTGGTTGTGGTGGTGGTGGTGGGGAGGAGAGAGGTGGTGGGGGTGGTGGTGAGCTGGTGGTGGAGGAAAGGAGGTGGTGGAGGAGATGGTGGTGGTGGAGGATGGTGGTGGTGGGAGGAGAAAGGTGGTGGTGGGAGGAGAAAGGTGGTGGAGGAGATGGTGGTGGTGGAGGATGGTGGTGGTGGGAGGAGATGGTGGTGGTGGAGGATGGTGGTGGTGGGAGGAGAAAGGTGGTGGTGGGAGGAGGAGGAGAGGAGAAGTAGTGGAGAAAAGGAGGTGGTGGAGGAGATATATTATATTTTTTTTAGGTTTTTAGCGACGGATAGATCTAGATCTATCCGTCGCTAATTTTTTTTTTTTTTTTCCGGCCTTGTAGCGACGGATAAATCTATCCGTCGCTAAAATTTTTTTTTTAATTTTGGTCAACGCTCTGTAGCGACGGATAATTTTATCCGTCGCTACAGAGCGACGGATAACCTTTATCCGTCGCCAAACAGGGCGACGGATAGAATCCGTCGCCCCAAGTAGCGATACTTGTAATGGAGACTAAGTTTAGGCTCCGAACATCGGTAGTATACCTTTGATGCGCTATGGTGGCGGACCGTAGGTGCATGTCCCGTGCGAACCAACCTCTGTGGTTGTGGGAGGGTCCGAAGGGTAATCGCTCGAGTCTACGAGGTTCCCTGTGTGGACAAATTATATTGGACTGGCAAGCCGCTAGACGTCCGAGAAGATGATACTCCGGAGCTCTCGTGTTGTCTGTCGCCCGAGAGAGGGAGAGTTGTTGTATTCATCTATCCAAGAGGTAAATTCGTTGTACCCATTCGTCATTTCACTTGGTATAATTGTACTATACCGTTGGATGGTTCTTGATCGACGGTGGAGATTAAATCCGAAAAATCGCGACGGTTGGAGTTCCCAATATGGCCCTCTATAAATAGAGGGGTTGGCCGGTTCATTTCTCATCGTTTAGAGAGATAATTTTTGCATTCCGAGTACATCCGAAGCAACTATCAGCAATCCGAAGCGAGCAAGGAGCGATTCGAAGCGCGTGATTCTGTGCAGAGTCAAGTCACTTCTTTCTAATCATCCGAGTCCAAGTAAGTTTACTTGTCTCGTTTTATGATTAAATTATCTCTGTTGTTTTTCACCTTCAAGTTACTCGGATGTATGCTCATAATGTGTAGTATAGTTGATAACCAATACGTACTTGATGTTGACTAACATCGAATAAGTGTAGTACTGACTCCGAACTAACTGTACCGAGTAAGTTGCTAGTTTCGGCTTTGAGTTGGCCACTTTAATATACATAAACGACCTCTCGGACTGCCATCTTAAAGCTTATTATATTGCTTTCTCATTTCCCTAGGATGTCCGAGAGTGATAGCCAAAATCGATCCGAGGCTGAGGGATATGACTCTGAGGCAATATCCTTAACCGATAGCTCCGAGGAGATTGAGATCATGGATGATGACGAAGTGTTGGAGGTGGAGCAAGCGCCCCATCCGAGTCGGGAAGAGCCCGAGGTAAGTTCCTTACTTCGGTTAGTTGTTCCAGATTCTGGTCCTCCGAGGCGTCCGGATTACCTGCGAGTGTCGCATGTGCAGGTTATTGTAGCGGCTCAAGAGACAAGCTAGCGAGTTATAGGAACTCGTCGCCCGGGTCGGGCTGGCCAGGAATCCGAACTTCCGGTAGAGATCCGTACTTTAATTCGCACCCTAGGTTATAACTTTAGGAGTAATCCTAATCGAGTCCCGTTCGTTCCGGATCCGCAGGCGCCAACTATCGAGGAAGTGCATGATACTTCTGAAGCACCTCCCAATTTGAGCATCTTCGAAGAGGGTGAGGAGGATCGTGTGCAAGTTGCTGCGCCTATTAGGACTGTTGTAGAGTTAGCGTCCTCATCCGAGGAAGATGAGGCAGAAGAAGGTGTGCGGGGCGAAGATTCTGGTTCCGAGGAGGAAAAAGGTGCAGAGCCATCCGCTAATGTGCTCCGTGTGGAAACTTCTGGGCAAGCAGGGCCGAGTCGGCAGGTGGCTGAGGAAGAGCGTCCGGAGAGGCTGAGGAAGGGTGAGGACGTTTTCCAAGTGAAGTTCCCTCGGTCTAGAGACCAGGTCACTCACCCCGATCCGGAGGGCGAGTTGAATGAAGATGGTACTCTGCCTACTTGTGCCTCAACCATCCGAGCCGATGAAGTGGATGAGCTCCGGAGGAGATATGAGATCCCGGAGTGTGTGGAGATTCTTATCCCGGACGAATCTCATGCTTTCTATAATCCGCCTCCGGGCTACATGTCTGTCTATGAGATAAGTCTCCATTGCGGATGGCGGCTACCGGTATCGTCCGAGTTTCTGGAGATTTTGAACAGCATGGGCTTGAGTCCGCACCAGATCATCCCCAACTCCCTCGGAAATTTGATGTGCTTCGGAGTGTTATGTAAATATAAAGGCATCCCGCTCACCTTCGACAATTTCCGTAAATTGTTTAACATTAGTGTAAGTAGTAGGAACACTTGGTTTTATACATTCGTATGTCGCCAGGCATACACATTTTTTGTTGATCCCTTGTCCTCATTGGGAATCCAATGGTTCAAGAGGTACATTTTTGTCCGTCCGGCTCTGAAGCCCGGGCAATCCGAAGCGGAGAGGCCCACGTGGCATTTTGAGAAGAAGTTCTTCCGGGGCACTCTGCCAGATTGGAAGCCACCGGCTCGGAACATCCCCTTGTGGATGCAAGCGTTCCATCGTAGTCAGGAGCCGGAGAAGTACTTCTTCCGAGGTCTGATATGTCAGCCTCTGCCTTTCTTGGCCGGCTTGTCCGAGCCAAGTTTTTGTGACAACATGGAGGATTTGAGTAAGTGGTTTCTCTCTACCTCTGATTGGTTGTCCGAGTCGGTTGTCCGTTTGTCGACTATATGATTATCAATTGTAGATTCTTTTGTATCTTGCAACTTATTGTGATTCGGATGTGCAGCTTTCTGGTTCGAATATACGATGTCGACCATGCGGAGCCAAGGCGTCAACGAGCAGCTGTTGAAGGAGTTAGCGAGGGTTCTCGGACCCATTATCAAGACCTCCACCGTTCTTCCGATGAACGAGCGAAATCTCTTTGTTCGAGTGGAGGAGTCTCGGAGAGTTGCTGCGGGCGAAGAGGCCCAAACCATCCCTACTCCAGACAAGGGTAAGGTGGTCGCAACTAAGGGCTCTAAGAAGCCTCCGAGATCCGTGTCGCGAGATCCTCCCGCAAGCGGATCGAGCGCTGCAGCTCCAAAAAAGCGCTCCTCCGAAGGTCCGAATCCTCCCGCCAAGAAGGGCAAAGGAAAGGTGGGCGAGGCTCCTGAGCTGGAGTCGGATGCTGAAGTTGCTCGTTTGGTTTCTGCTTCGGAGCTAGAGCGGATTGCGGAGTTAACTGCCGCTCAGCGCAAAGTGAGTTTAAGCTTTCCGTCGGTTTCACATCTTTCTGTGATTCGGACGTATCTAACGCTTCCGATGTTCAGTTTTTGTTTTCAACTTGCTGCTGTTGAAGCATGCTCCTTGGTGGCGGCTCGGAGGGCTACCCTGGAAGAAGATCTAGCCAAGGCTGATTTGCTGGCGATTGAAGGCCCGGTTACCTGACTTCGAGCGCTGAAGAAGGCCATAGTCACGAAACAAGAGGCGAGTCGAGACAACAAGATGAAAAGTGCCATTCGATCTTTGGAGGCTGATTTGAAAGTGCAGCAAGATAGTTTGGACGATTTCGTGGCCGTCTCTCGGACTTTCAAGGATAAGATGCTGAAAGAGCTTCGGGGAGTCCGGACAAGGGCTGTCCAAGATTTCCTTGATTCGGACTCCTACAAGTTCTTACTCGAGTCAAAGTATGATGAGGCCCGTCAAGATGGGTTTGATGCAGCTGTGGAGGCGGTTGGGAGGAAAGGTTGGGTACCGGACGATTGTAACTTGGAGGCTGAGGGGGTATCCGCCTTTAAAAATGGAGATGGCTCGTACTTCGCTCCGGAGGGTGTTTTGGACGAAGATTTGCTTAAGTGTGAATTTGTGGAGTTGGTTTGCGACGAGTCGGAGGGCAAGAAGTACAACCATGGCGGTCCGTATCTCCCATCCTTCGTCCCTCGGGTGCTCATGTCCAGTGTTTTCGTTCCGTTGGAGGACCACTTGGAGCACAACCGAGACTGGCTGACTTTGCCCGGGCCTGTCCAAGGCTTTGATCGCGACCTCGACCTGATGGAGGAGTGTCCGGCTTTCCTGAAGGAGGTTGAGGCTCGGAGAGCACGGAGGATAGCCCAACAGCAAGGTCAAGCGCCTCCGGAGAAGGATATGGGTGGCCCCTCTCAGTCTCAACCTAGTTCGTCCGAGCGGCGAAGGTAGTGAAGACGGGGTATACCCCGGGTTTTTTGTAATAGGGTGCCTCCGGGCCAAAAAGCAGTGTTGTCGATTTTGCCCATCATCTTTTGTTGTACAAACATACTTTTCTTTGATGAATGTTGTTGGTTCGGGCCCTTGATGGCTCGGAACTATTTTTGTTGCCGATATACTATTGTTGCTGTTTCCATCCTTGCACGTTTAATTTTGTATTTGCGTAGTAACTCATCAACTCTCGTAGACTCGGATAGTGGGTTCGGACGTTTGAGATCCATACCGCTAGGACATTAGTTTGCCTGATTCAAATTCTCCTTTGCGGGTCTTTGGGGACGATCAATCGTTGTTCCCATCCGAATCGGAAACTGTAATAGAATTAAACTGGATCACGAACGGTCCGGAGCCACGTCTTAGAGTGGTCAGGCTTTCGAGAAAAAGAATCTCCTTGTATCGTGATAAGTTAAGACGATTCGGACGTTGACTTGGTGTGTCTTTCCGAGTCATGCAGACTTGTGAGATAGTGAAAAGATAATCATCATCAAGTATCAAGTACAGGGTGTCTCTGTACGAATCACAGTTGCTTCGGATGTTGTTATGTTAGCCCCGAGCTTGGTACGTCCGAGTGAGTAGCATAGTCGGTATGCTCGACCATGTGGACGGATTGCTGGGTTGGGCCAATGGGAGCCGAAGATCCAGGCCCATGTGCGGCCCAAGCCCATTTCCGGTGAATATGGGGCACGTGTCCGCTTTTAATTGGTCTTCTCTTTCTATATATACTCCTTCTTTGTACGGCTTTCCATTAAGACATCTCGCCCTTTTATAGTAATTAAAGGCCCGGAGCTCGAGTCCGAGTGGCTGGTGAGCATGTTTATGCCATCACTCTCGCCCGTGATCTCGTCCCAAGGGTTTCTCCGATGATTCGGAAGTCTACCCGGGCTGGTTCTTCGGTGAGAGTCGTGGAAATTAGTTTGCTCGGAAAGCCAGCTTCGGATCTTCGAGGATACGGTCCGTATCGAGTGAGGCCTGAAATTTTTTGCTCATCAATTCCTCTGATCGTCAGGCTAATCTTCTTTCTCTGGGGCTGTGGTCTATATTCGTGACTTTTAGCCCCGGAGAGGTAGATTAGCTGGATGGTTCGGGGATCTTCAAATAATTGGTTTTGAATCTCAATGCATCCGAGGCATTCCACTCTGGTTATGTGCCCGGGGGGCGACAAGTCGGCAGAATTGGTTTGATAGAATCCCTTCCAGTATTTCGTGGTTCGGTCGTAAGAAACCGCCCGAAATGTTGGAAGGCTTTCTACCAATCCTGTTGTGTCTAGTTGCTCGTTTCTCGGATGGAGGGAGACGTATCACTTTGAGTAGGTCTATTAGCTCGTCCTTGAGGATGTGTATCCGAGCGGTTTTGTTTTGTTGGTGACTGCATTTCCATGATTGAAGGCTCGAGGGAGCTATTTGCAATTTTGGAATGGGGTCCCTAACAATGCTGAGCTTGTTTGGAGTCGGATCATTGAGGACCTTCGGAAGTAACCTTTTTGGTGACTCGTTTGTCTTGCACCTAAGGTCTTTCGTCCGAGCAGCTTGGTTTTGTCAGTGGCTGTGTTCCAGAATTGAAGGCTCGAGGGAGCGACTTACAATTCTGGAACGGAGTCCCTGACAATGCCGGTCTTGTTGGGGCTCGGACCAACGGGAGCCTCCGAAGTGACTTGTGTTGATCCGACAATCCGGGTTGGTCGCTTTCCTAATACGCTGAATCTGGGGTGTGTTCATAGTATTTGGTATGATGCGATCCGGATGGTCAGTGTGCTTCGGAGCTTTCTGTCATTCAGAAGTGATGAAGTATCCTTTCTGGAATCAATGAATGGCCTACGTTACATCGTTCGGCTGCTGTTAGACTTTGGATCGTCCGAAGGGGCTTCGAAACCTTTGTCAGTAAGCAATCAAAGTTCGGTTGGTAGGGTTCCTTCTTCATTCGGAGTGCCTACATATGCAGCTGACAGTGTTCGGATGGGGTTTGGTTTGGTAGCTCAGGGTTAATTGGGAAGGTTCGTTGTAATAGTAGAAAAGAGATAGAGTAGGGGCTTGTTTTTGTGAGCTCGATTTGGGCTCTTCGGACCCTGACTTTGTAAACCTGCACTGTTTTAATAAAAGCGTATTTGCCTTTGTGAAGGTCGGACCTTTGCTGATGGTATCCGATCCGGATCAATGTATGATCTAGATGCGGATCGAGTAGTTAAATATCTTCGAGGACATGATTATCAACAATGTTTATGAAATCGCAGTTGTATTGATTTGACGGAAATCGACTTACAACTTGAGGGCTTCAAGGCCTTTTTTCAAAAAACAGACACAAAAAACAGGTCGACAGGATAGAGGAAGGTGACAGTCGTTGCCATACTTCTCTTAAGTGTAAAACTTTTGGAGATTCTTGGCATTCCAAGTTCTCTTCAAGGCCAGCCCTTGTTCATCTTCTAGCTCAAAGCTTCCATTAACTCTTGCCCCAGTAACCTTGTATGGTCCTTCCCACTTGGGTTTTAGTTTCCCCACATGACTTAGCATATCAGCTCTTCTAAGGACTAAGTCTCCAACTTGTATGTCCTTGGGAGAGACACGTTTATTATAGGCTCGAGCAGTCATGGCTTGGTACCGGAGGATGTTGGCCAATGCCTTATTGCGCTTGTCTTCAAGGAGCTCAAGGTCGTAGATCCTTGCGAGCTCATTATCAACTGGGTTGTATTGCTGGATTCTCTGGGTTGCCACCACTGTCTCCGAAGGGATGACCGCCTCGGATCCATAGACCAAGGAGAAAGGTGTTTCTTGTGTGGCAGCTCGGGCTGTCGTTCGATGCGCCCAAAGGACCGCGTCAAGATCATCCGCCCAACTGTCTTGGGAAGTTCTCAACCTTTTCTCCAGAATTTTGACTATGGTCTTGTTGGTGGCTTCCACCTGACCATTGGCATGGGGGTGGCCAACGGAAGTAAAGCGTTGTTCTATTTTGAAGGACTGAAGCCACTCCTTCAGCCTTGACCTAGAAAATTGTGCTCCATTGTCTGAAACTAACACTCGTGGGAGTCCAAACCGGCAGATGATGTTCTTCCAGATGAATGTCCGAACTCTGCTTTCGGTGATGGTTGACACTGCTTCAGCTTCGACCCACTTAGTGAAGTACTCTACTGCCACTATCAAGAACTTCTTCTGATGCGTTCCTCGTGGAAAGGGACCAACTATGTCTATGCCCCATTGATCAAATGGGCAAGCTATGATTGACGGAATCATAGGGTTGGTCGGACGGTGTGGTATGTTGGCATAGTATTGGCAGTCTTCACAGGCGCGGGCGGTGTTGGCAGCGTCCATGTCGATGGTAGGCCAATAGTATCCTTGCCTTATGATTTTTTGCGCCAAGGTTCTTCCTCCTGAGTGACTTCCACAACTTCCGGCGTGGATCTCTTCCATCGCAGTTTTCGCCTCCTGAGGATCTAGGCACCTCAAGTGAGTTCCACTGAAAGATCTCTTGTAGAGGTCTTCTCCCAGAATAAAGTATCTGTTAGCTCGACATTGAATCTTCTTGGCCTCTCTAGGATACAAAGGTAAAGTACCATCCTTGAGGTAACGGAATATATCGGTCATCCAATTTCTTTCTGTGCTCAAGAGAAACATCTTTCCGTTGGGGTTTGCCAGGGAGGATTCTGCGCGGGTCATTAGGATGACACTTCTTGTGTCCAAAGCTCTTAAGGCTGAGGCGTACTTGGAGAGAGCGTCGGCTTTTTCATTCCACTCTCTGTGGAATTGGTCGAGAGTAAATTCTTCAAAGTGCTTAACCTCTTTTTTTAGGAGCTCTAAGTATTTGATCATGTTAGGTCCTTTGGTGGTAAGGGACCCGGAGAACTGGATTGCATTTGCCAGTGCATGTAGGCTTTGATCCTTTTCACCTGAAGGGCTTTCGCCATTCTTAGGCCAGTGATAAGTGCTTCATACTCGGCCTCGTTGTTCGTCACCTTAAAATTGAGGGTGATGGCGTACTCAAGCTTGGCTCCTTCAGGACTTTCAAGGAAAATTCCTATTCCTCCCAACCGTCCGGTTGATGATCCATCCACTTGTAATGTCCAACATTCTTTGTTTCCTTCCTTTCCTCCTAAAGTGGGAGTGAGTGCTTTCTCAACCTTCTGCTTCTTGTCGGAAGATGCAGTCGTTGAGATATTGAGTTCTTCGTCCAAAAGAAACATGTGCCTCACTCTCAGTGAATCATCCATAGGTTGGTGATACTGAGTCTTAGGCTGGATGCTACCTCTTTGTGTTTCTTCAGCTTCTTTTTCTCCACTTGATTCCTTAATCTGGGCTATCACCACATGACTAGCCTTTTCCTGGGAGTTTTCGTTCTCCTTTTCTGCTTTCTCTGGATTAGTCTACCAGGAAGTCGGCCAGGACTTGTGCTTTCTTGGCAGATGGGGCTTGGTAGCCAATATCATATTCACTTAGCTCAATAGCCCATTTGGAGAGGCGTCCTGACTGATCCGGTTTTTCTAAGACATGTTTGAGTGGCTCATTGGTAAGGACTATAATCCGATGCGACTTGAAGTAAGGCTTTAGTCGTCGTGCAGTGTAAACCAGTGCGAAGGCGAGCTTCTCAATTTTGACACATCTGGCCTCGGAGCCTACAAGAGCTTTGCTCAAATAGTAAATTGGTAAATGCTCGTTGTCTTGTAGCCGTACCAGTACAGAACTTATTGCTTCATCAGTGGTGGCCAAATAGAGGTAAAGAGTTTCATCCTCCATGGGTTTAGACAGAAGGGGCGGCGAGAGGAGATACTTTTTCAAGTTTTCCAGGGCCTCTTCGCACTCCTTTGTCCACTCGAACTTATTTCCTTTTCGTAAGATCTTGAAGAAGGGAAGGTTCTTCTCGGCGGACCTTGAGATAAAACGTCTCAGCGCCATCACCTTTCCTAGAAGCTTCTGGACTTCATTGATGGTCTTGGGCTGTGGCAGATCTATGATTGCCTTTATCTTCTCTGGGTTAGCACTGATGCCTCTTTCTGTGACCATGTAGCCAAGTAATTTTCCTCCTTTTACCCCGAAAGTTCACTTTTCAGGGTTCAGTTTCATTCCATATTTCCGGAGAATAGAAAAGCAGTTGTTGAGGTGTTCGATGTGCTCCTCTTCAGTCTTGCTTTTCACAAGCATGTCGTCCACATAGACTTCCATGGTTTTTCCCAATTCTTCCTTGAACATCTTATTTACCAGCCGTTGGTAAGTGGCTCCTGCATTTTTGAGGCCAAAGGGCATGACCTTGAAGCAATAGACTCCTCCAGCCGCAAAGAATGTCGTTTTCTTGATGTCTTCTTGAGGCATCCTAATTTGGTAGAAGCCTTGGTATGCATACATGAAGCTTAGAAGTGCACATCCTGCAGTGGAATCAACCAGCTGGTCTATGCGTGGCAATGGATAGGGATCTTTTGGACAAAACTTGTTGAGTCTGGTGAAGTCATTGCACATTCTCCACTTTCCTGGAGCTTTTTCGACGAGGACCACATTGCAGACCCAATCAGAGTATCTGACTTCTTCAATATGACCTGCTTTCATCAATTTGTCAACCTCCCCTGCTATGATAGCATCCTCAACTGGTCCAAAGTCTTTCCTCTTTTGGTGGATGTGCTTGACCGTAGGATCCATGTTCAGACGGTGAACTGTGATCCTTGGGTCTATCCCCTTGAGATCATCTGTGCTCCAAGCAAAGATGTCGCGATTGTCCCGAAGGCAGGCGATGAGCTTCCGCTCTACTTCCGCACTTATCTCTGTTCCAATCCGAGTTGTTTTCTCCGGATTTCCTTCGACCAGTTGGACCTCTTTCAAGGCTTCACGGGATTCTATCCTAGCTGTCTTGGGGAACTTTTCTCTGAGCGACCCAATACCGATTTCTTCCTTTGGTGGCGTCAGAGTAATGGAAGAATGGCTAAGAGGGCCCTTGGTGACCGAAAGGACAGGTTCTGTGGCTCCTCTGGTTGACATGATGTAGCATTCCCAGGCTTCTCTAATGTTGCCCATTTCTTCCCCTACGCCATTCGGGGTTGGAAACTTCACCCTGTTGTGTAGGGGAGAAGCGATTGCTCTGAATTGGTTAAGTCCCGGGCGGCCCAAAATCGCGTTATAGTCGAAGGTACTATCTACTACCACAAAGAGGATAGTCTGGGTCACTCTTGTCGGAAAAGTGCCCATGGAGACTTGCAGTGGTATACTTCCAATGGGACGTACTACAGACCCTCCAAAACCTACTAATGAGGTATATACTCGTCCATATTGTATTTGCCCCAGATGCATTTGCTCAACATTTCTTTTGGATAGGACATTGGAGGAGCTTCCTGTGTCGATTAGCACCTTGTTGACTTTGTAAGTGGCAATCACTAGAGAAACAACCAAAGGGACATCGGGGTCCTTGAGATCTCCTCCGCCAGACGTTGGTGGGGGGATCTCGCTATCGTCAAAGGTGATTGCATTTGTGCCTTTTAAAGCTGGTGGACCGTAAGCCCTGTCGTTATTTCTTAAGTGTTGTGCGGTCCTTTCCCTTGCATTTCTGCTATCTCCCCATGTTGGTCCTCCTGCAATGGCGTTGATAACTCCACTGTAGGGGAGATTCTCCATTTCTGTCTCTTCTCGGTAACCTTGATATCTTTGGGCCTGCCGAGGTGGGATTTCGGCGGGAGGTGGTGGTAAAGATCCTGTCGGAGGTTCAGAACCACGCTCCTCTCTTCTTTGCTCATTCCTTCAACTGGTGGTTCTTTCAACTTCCCACTTCTCACTAGCCTTTCAATTTCTGTCTTCAACTGGATGCAATTCTCAGTTGGGTGACCTTTCTGTTTGTGGAACCTACAGTAGTCTTTAGAGAATTTACTCTTCTTGCTGCTCTTGACTGGTTTAGGCCATTGTATGTCCAAGTCCTTCTCAACAATAGAAGCCAAGATGTCGGATCTTGGTCTGTTGAGGCGAGTATACTCGGCAAACCTCCTGGGTGGAGTTCTTTCTATGTGGAATTCTTTTCTATCTCTGAGATCTCTTTTTTGCTCAAACTTCCCTTGACGAGGAGGGGGTTCCTGTCGTACTTGTTCTTTTCCCTTCTTGATCCCTGCTCTTATCGGGACATTCCTTCGGTAATCTTCTCCATACAAGACTCCTTCGCAGATTTCTTCCAAGTACTTTTCAGTGGTGATTTCTTCGTTAGAAAGCTTCCTTCTAAGCTCATCATTATAAGTGTTGGCATAGAGGTGTCAGACCCGCTCTTTGATGCTATGAGGTTCTACATCGTACTTCACGTTGAAGCGATCAAGGAAGGTTACGAGGTCCTCATGCTCTCTCCGGATTATGCCACCACGGTGCTCAATCGATCTCTTCCTTCTTTTCGCCTTCTCAAACCTTTTTAGGAAAAGGGAGGCGACGTCCGCATATGATTTGATGGAACCATTGGGTAGTGAGGTCCACCAATCCATTGCTTCTCCAAAGAGTGTGGTGGAAAAGTTGAGAGCTTTCATGTTGTCATTGAGTCCATTGCTTTCCATCTTACTTTCGTACCTAGTAAGATGCCCTACAGGGCAAGTATCTCCATAGTAATGCTCAAGGTTTGGGATAACACAATCGGGGCGCTTTCTTTCTTTTCTGATCTCATCGCACAAAGGGTTGGGAGTTTTAACTACCACCTTCTCATGTGCTTTGACCATCCTGCTCAAGGTGGCAATTTGTGTTTCCAAGGCCTTCTGTTGGAGGTAGATCTGCCATTGTCGGTCTTTTCGCCAGTCCTGGGGTTGATGGCTACATCTGGAGGGAGATCATTGATTAGAACAATCGGGGTGCTTTCTGCCATTTGATCTCTAGGCACTTGTTGTTGAGCTCCTCGCCGACTGGTTCCCACTTCGTCTACCCGCGGCACTTCTGGACTTCTTCCTCGTTGTTCATGAGAAGCAGCTGCTCTCCTATTGAGAAGATGTCTCAGATCTTCAGGTTGAGCTTGTTCTCCCAGCCTTTGTTGGATCGGACGGTGCTCGTTTCTAGATTGAGCGGGTTCAGCTTATCTTGGGATTGCCAAAGGCGGAGTGGGCTGAGGAGGCTGGAGGTTGTTTGATCCAAAGCACCCTTGAATAGTGGTGAGTAAGAGGCCAAACTGATTCTCATTCATTCCGAACTCGCTGGGACGAATGATCTGTCCATTTGGGAGGGTAAAATTTCTACCTGGGGGAGGACCATGTGTTCCTGACGGAGGAACCTGTCCTTCGTCCCCAAGCGTCTGGACCCTTACTGGTGGATTAGTGGCTCTTTCCTCGTCAGAAGAAAGACTGGCGGTATGGCCATCACTTGGATTGTCTACCACTTCCCTTGTCGAGACTCTTGTTACTCCACCTCTTCTAGTGGGAGGTCTCCCCCTTTGTCTCGGAGCTGGCGTACCAATGGCAGTGGCGTTGGTTCTTGCGGACCTTCTTGTTCTTGCCATTACTGAAGAGAACGGGACTTTTTGTAAAGATTCCCACAGACGGCGCCAAAATGTTGAGGGTTTAACTCCCCAATCACTTAGATTTATTTGACTCTTCCAAATGGTGCCAAGGTAAGAGGCTCCTTGCTAGGTGAGGACCGAAGCGTAAGAACTAGCTGCCAACTACTCCGGTAAGGACCTGCACACTTGAGTGGGGGGGGGGTTAGTGCCCGGTTTGCTAAGTGTCAAACCGGGATGAGACTTTACTCGAGAGTGACTGAGGATCAGCTCTGTATAATGCTCGCGATGTGACTAGCGAGAAGACTTGTTCGAAGTGACTTACTTGAAGTCCCCGCTTATTGGGATATGTGCCTTATTTATAGGCTATCATTGAAATGGAAGGCCTTGCCAGGATCGCGCCATGTGTACGGCTAGGATTGAGCCACCAATGCTAAGATGAGGCCCATAGCCCAATAATGAAGCTTTAGCCCATGCCATCTTGGGATTTAGGGGTAGTTTGGTCATTATTGGGAGAGTTCTTGAGGATGTGACAGAGTCTGCCGAGATCCCAGGTTCGGAGAGGTCGGTCCGGATGCCTGATCCGGACAATACCGTTGTCACCGAGGAAGTTCTCTCCGTCCGACTCTTCCGATTCGGAGCTCCTGGGTTCGGACACCTCACTCTTTGGTGCCCATTTGCTTGGTTGCTTTATGAGATGGTCATGCTGGATCCGAGTCGACATCCGTATCGGAGTCCTTGGGTCGGAGAGGGTGCTGTCTTAGCACTATGCTCCTTTCCCAGGGAGGCTCGGACCAAGGTGGGTCGGGCCTTGCAGGTCCAAATCCTTTGTCCCTTTCTCTTAGGGTGGGTCGGACCATAGATGGTCTGCCCGGATCGGACCATTGGCTCGGACTAAAGTGCCTCGGATCCTTTGGATGACTTAGGACGCCTTAGGAAAATGTTCCTAGGTCCTTTATGTCGGATTGGACATATTTCCGTATCAACATTATCCGTCGCTCAAAACACTTAACTACATCCTCGTAATTTAGTACATGTACGAATTTATAAAATCAACTCCAACTACTACTTACATACATATCAAATTAACTAAACTAACTACATACATACTTAACATACATATCAAATTAACTAACGAACTAAACCAACTACATACATACTTAATTAACATACATACTTCACTACATACATACTTATCGAATTAACATACATACATATTGAATTACTACATACATTCATATCAAATTAACTAAACTAACTATCAATTACATATACAAATCAAATTAATAAAATTACATATACATATCAAATTACATATAATTGATCAAATTAACTAAACAAGCTACTACATATTTCATATAAACATACAATTGAGAATAAGTAGTCACAAATTAAAAAAAAAAAAACCCAATTTTTCAAAAGTTAGGGTTTAGAAGTAATACCTTTGATTCCGAAAAAAATAGCGGATGAAATTTGAAATTGAAGGAAGAAACGAGCTCCTCGTCCAACGATCTTCGAATTGACACCAAGATTGGGAGTAATCGACAACAAATGGCCGGATTTGACGGAGGAGAAAGGAAGAAAAAGAAGAAAAACGAAGAAGAAGAAATGAAGCCGATGGCTTCTGCTTCAGCCCAAATTGGGCTAAAACTGTTACTGGTCCGACGGATACGTATCCGTCGGCCCAGTAACGATCCGTCGCTATATGGTCGCCCCGTAGCGACGGATCGCAAATCCGTCGCCGTTTTTTTTTTAAATTTTAAATATAAATATTAACGACGGATAATTTATCCGTCGTTAATATTTAATTTTCTTTTTTTTTTTAAAGTCAAACAACGGGCGACGGATTAATAAAATCCGTCGCCCATATAGCGACGGATAAAATTGTCCGTCGCTCATTAGCGACGGATAATTTGTATCCGTCGCTAGATTTGGCGACGGATAAAATCCGTCGCCAAATCTAGCGATCCATCCGTCGCCCCTTTCCATCGTTTTACCTCAGAATTCTTGTAGTGGCAGGGGGTATCGTTCGGAGATGGAGATTTTATGCCGGATCGGATCTGCTTGATAAGCTTTCAGTGAAGCAGTCAAAGTTTCTTGAATGGTTTGAGCTGAACAAGGTTGACCCGGAAGCTAGGAAATTGACATATCTTGAGTTACCCCATGAGTATTGCTGGAAGGATGGCACAAAGAAGTGGTCCCGTAAGAAAATGAAAGCAGACGCTGTTGGAAGGATGTATAATGTGCCGATGGCATTTGAAAACATGTACTATATACGACTTATGTTCAATCATGTTAGAGGTGCAACATGTTTTCAGGATATTAGAACAGTGAACGGTGTTGTTTACGAGACCTACAAGGACTCAAGTGGGGCTTTAGGTCTACTGACAGATGGCGGAGAGTATGTCGGTGGAATTTGTTGAGGGGTTGAGCCTCGAACACTAACTAAACTACTACAAGTCCCTAATCTAAGACCCGCCTCCAACTTGATGTCCGTCCTGAGAGCTTTGTCCGAGCCAGAGCACCTGAAAGGACTAAGTGGGGGGGGGGGGTAGAAGGGTAACCCGGTTTGCTAGTATCAAATCGGGAAGAGACTTTACTCAAGAGAGAGAAGAAAGCTCTCAATGTAGTAATTATGAGGGAAGTTATGATATCAGTTGACCTACCTTAATGTATGGGACATTGTGCTATATTTATAGTTATCATGTACTTATGAAGTGGTTCATAAGATGATGCCAAGTGTATGTCCAGGATTTGGACAACAATGCCCCCTTGGCCCATGGCTCAATAGTATGTGAAAGTCCAACACCATTAGATGGGCCTGGGAGGGTAGATTGGTCCTTTTACCTCTCAGAGTACTATTCTCGCTGATGGGTCCGTGTGAGACCTTTCAGAATGATCCGAGCTCTGTCGAGTTGGTTTGTTCCTAGGTAACTCAGTGACGGTTCGAGACACAAGCTGCTCGGAAGTATCTTGGAGGTTCCAATATATACGTTTGGTCTTATTGTTAAGGTGGCGTCCGAGTTTAACTCGTCCGGTCTATTTGGCATCCTGACAATGTTGGATATGTGATCCTTTGTCGAGTTCGGAGGTCGTGCCCCCAAATAGGTCGGACTAGCTGAGAAGGTGTGTTGACCTGAGTGTACTGGTTGACCGGGAAGGATATCCTTAAGGTGGACTACCCAAGGTCGGACAAGTACTGAATTGGCCATTTTAGCCTTGATACGCTTTAGGACACGCTTTATGGCGCCCTTAACGGATTGGACTCAACATATTCCCCCTAGTTTCCAAGTATCTTAGTATAAGATAGTTGTGGAACTATAAGTAGAAGAACAAATGTGTTTTAGGAGCGTGTCCGAATCGTTAAATGTGAGATATATATATCTCTCCCCCCCCCCCTTTTCGTTCTACAGTCCGAGATAGAAAATATCCCAGACTGTAGAAGGAAAAGGTATTTGTATCCGAGATATATCGAGATCTGAGTACGGTATTTAGGATTTAAAGAAGTCTCTTGTGGAAGAGTGTAGGAAGCAATCCGTTAGGCTGGATATGTGAAATGGTTCACCTGGACCGATGAATAGTGATCTAAGAGGCCCAATAAGTCGTCCGTCAAGCCCATGAGTGAGGATCCCGAGATAGTGTCGAATTTCCAAAATAAATTTAATGGGGCGTGATGTAATTTCGCCAAATGTGAACCGATACGAGTGTTGGATTGAAATGATCAACGGCTAGGTTTAAAAGCTAAGTGATGCGACGCTTCGTCTTCCCCAACTATCCCCCTATAAATAGTTCACCAGATCTGTCATTTTCACACTTTAGGCAAATCGAATCCAGAGCAATCCTAAGCAATCCGAGCAAATAACAAACTTCCGAGCAATCAAAGTTTCCAGTGAGCAATCAGATCGTCCTTGCAAGTGACGAGACAATATTCTAACGTCTCATTTGGTCCTTTTTAGCGTTCTTTGTGAGTCTTTGTCATTAGTTTTATAGTCTGTTTTTGTACGTTTTTACGCTTTGGTGTTTTATTTACGTTTTGCAGGAATCGATGTCTTTTGTGCTAAATGAGGACAAGCTGCTTAGCATAGCTCACCACGGCGAGGGATTCAGTCCGCCGCGGCGAGATTTTACGAGCTTGAAGCTGGAAATTGCAAGAAGGCTTGCAGCGGCGAGGAAATCAATCCGCCGCAGCGAGATTTAGCGAGTGATCAACTTCTGTGATTTAAGAAGGCTCGCCGCGGCGAGATTTTGCAAGTGAGCTCCTGTTTTGAAGATTGTAGCTCGCCGCGGCGAAGGGATTTTCCCACCGCGGCGAGATTATGCGAGAGCTTTATATTTTGCGATTAAGAAGGCTTGCCGCGGTGAGCTATTTCTTCCACCACGGCGAGAGATGCAGGATCATAAATTTTGTTTTCCTTATTAGATTAGAATTTTGATTCCTTTCTTTCATAACTTCTTTTAATCTAGTTTTGAGAAAGCTCCTAGACACACATTGACATTGAGACATCTTTGGAGCTTGGTTATTCATTGATTTTATTCATCAAGATTATTGGTATTGATTTCTCCATTGCTTTGTTCTTTACTGAAAGTGCAATTTATATTGTACTTGTTTTGTTAATTCGGCCTTTCTTCATTTATTAACCGGTTCAACGTTTGTAGTTGTTTTTCTGATTATTTTGTAGGATATATCAAGTTGGGCCTCAACATGCTTAATGGATCACGATTGGTTACTGTAGCAGTTACTGTAGCAAAACGGGCACTGTAGCAAAAGGGCCAAATAAGAAGAATAGGCGTGATGGGCTTGAAGATTAAAGGATCCATAATTGTTGTAAGGAAGCTGCTATAATGATTCATGGAAGAATATTATGCTATAAGGAAAGTGAGATTTAAAAGAGATTGATATCTAGAAGACTCCTTATACCATTAATACATCAAAGGAAGTTTCCTTACCACGAATCCAAGTTTGGGAAGACTTGGGCCTGCCTGCTGCCGACTTGCTTCTTCCTGTGATGAGATTGCCGCAATTATATATAGAAGAAGAAGGAGGCGTTTGCAAGGCTGCCGACTCCAAGAACAAAAAAAGAGAAGATTATTTTGTTTAGGCGTCTTGCTTTACTAGACCTTTACCTCGGTGTTTATTTGTGAGTGTTCTCTAAAGATTGAGAATTACTCTAGTATCATTGAACTAGAATAGGTTTTTCTTATCTGTTCTAGGTCTAGTTTTCTGTAAGTTTAATCAATCGTTAGTGATTGATTTAAACTTCTTTTTGTAATTCTACTTTTCAAGTTTAGTAGAAGTTTTGCTACGGCACCGTCGGTATCTTTTTATACCGGCTTGAGAAATCTCGTGTTCAGTTTTATTCCGCTGCACTTTATTGAGTTCTGTCGATTACAGTTTACTGTTGTCGTAGTTTAGTAGAACACTGTTCACTGTTGTCGTAACGGTGTTGACTCAACATCAATAGTCAACATCGTTCAAAACTGTCCAGAAGTACCAATCTCGGTCCTACAGTTCTAACATTTACAATTTGTTCTTTATCTTATCGATTGAATTGTATGTTATTGCATGCGAGTTTATCATCTATGTTTCATATGATTTTTACCATGAATCTTTGTGTGCAATCATCAGTTATGAGTAGCTAAACCACTCCGAACATGGTAGTTATGTGACGGTTATGCATATTCGCTTCTAGGGTTTAGATTCATTCATATATGTTCGTCTATCTTTAAATCTTCGTAAGACCTTCAATCCAATAAGCTAGATTAAGACTTTCAAAATTGTTTCCGGTTAAGGATCGTGGATTGACGACCCATGATTTCTCTATTTCAAAACATTCAAATAACGATTGGTTGAATTGGATTGACTGATTTCTGTACACCGACCGTGTGACCATATGAACGTATCCGTAGAGCGAATTAGCATTGCTTGATCGTAACTACTGTGTTCTCTTCTCTCTCTATCAAAAAACCATTTATCTGCTTTTATGTTTTCTAGTTATTAGAAGTAATCAAAACCAAATAAATCAATCTGTTTTCACAAGTAACTGTTTGCTTTCAAACTGTTGTGGTAGCTTAATTGATTCCTTAGCGAACGATCTCGTGGTTAGCATAGTCTGTTTACAACGACTGCTTCCTACTTGTTTTCCTAAGTAGTAATTTGAGCACATCAAATTTGGCGCCGCTGCCGGGGAATCAATTCCTACTGTAGCGCTTGATTGCAAATCTTTACTTGTTTTCCAACTTACCTAAGGTTCAGTGCACTAACAGAAACTAAGGATATCTCGAGGTTTTCGTGTTGTGTAGCTCTAACAACAGGTTGATCAGAAAGGACATTTCAATGGCTCAGTTAACCTATGGAGCCTACATGCAGCCCGGCGAGGTTAAGGCCGGAAAAGCAGCAATCGTGCTGTCCAATGAGGCGAGGAATTTGGAACTCAAAGCTCACCACTTCCATAATCTCCCCAAGTTCTATGGAATGGCCAATGAGGATGTGATAAGGTTCCTCAAGGAGTTTGAAGTACTGATTGCAGGGATTCCGTTGACAATGGAGGAGTATGCCAGATGGAGAGATAAGGAAGAAGGTTTTTCCAATGTGCCTGCAGGATAAAGCTAGGAACTGGCTGTTGAACCAGCCTGTGGGTTCTCTACTTACTTGGGATTCTCTCTATAAAGCCTTCGTGAATAAATTTTATCCTCCCAAGAGAACACAGCAACTTCGTGTCCAGATAATGCAGTTTCAGCAGATGCATGATGAGACCTTCTATGAAGCTCGAGACCATTTTTTGCAGTTATTGGCCCAATGCCCTCACCACAGGATAGACGATATGAGCTTATGTGTCCGATTTTATGAAGGCCTGGATTGGGAATATCGAAATATGGTCGATGTGAGTCAGAAACTCCTTCTGGAAGCCTCACGATGCAAGTGTTTTAGAAGTCAAGAACATCGCAACTCAAGGGAGCAAGAGATAAGGCCAGGAGAGTGGCAGCTGAAAGGAAGAGACTCAGGCCGTGTATTACTGAGCTAGAAAACGAAATCAGGAGCCATATGGAGAGGTCTGAGAGGTACTGGTTTGAGGAGCAGAAAATTCAGGAAAAAATAACCAGAGGTTCGACAGTATCGAGCAATCGCAAAGAAGGCTGGAACAGATATTGGGTGACTTGGTTGGGAAATTATAGCTTATGGAGAAAGGTAGACCCCCAGCAGCCCCAGAAAACATTAGAGTCCTGGCGGTTGAGATAAATTTTGAAGAACCAAGGAAGGTTAAGTTTGTTGTTGCCACCTGTACCAACGAGGTTGAGAACTCTGCATCAGATGAGGGAACTCCAGCAACGGTTCAAGTGACTCGTGTACTGACAGCCGAGCAGACTGAAGATGTAGCCTCTGTTGAACCGATAGGGGATGAAATCGAGGAACCGAGTTCCGTGATTCCAGAAGAGGAGGCGAATGCGGAGCAAGAAACTGCTGAACCCGACCCCCCCCCCCACCATAATAATTCCTAAGGCAGAAAAGTTTATAAGCGACTCGGCGCTTTGATTCTTGGTAGGCATTGGGTGTTCAGCTCAGGTTATCGGAATAGTCGACACTGGTGCTAGTTGTAATTTGATGACTTTTGACACCTATGAAGACTTAGGCGTAAAGGGATTGGAGCCGCGCAGATGCTTTATGACTCTTGCTGGTGGAACTAGAAGCAGATGCATGGAAATTGTGGAAGATGTTCCGGTTCAGCTAGATGGTATAACAATGATGACAGACTTTGTGGTAGTGGAATCGCCGAGGATGAAGGGGAAAGAATTGGAAAGAGTATGCTACTTCTAGGGAGACCCTTCATCCGCTCAACTCTCATGGTGGTGAATTTACATGACCGAACCTGCACAATTGAGGTGCAAGGCAAGCCACGCGAACTGAAGGCCTATTCTGCTCCATTATATTCTGTTTCGCAGGCTGCTAACAGAAAATTCATAGGAGCACACACTGGACCCCTATATATACATAATTATCAACAAGGAAGAACAAGAGCTGCACCAACCGGAAGAGCTAAGAACTTCTAGACTACCCGTTAGATAAAACACGGAAGAGTCTTGTACATGACTGTAAAGGTACACCTGCAGGCAAGCCACTGTTGATCCCATTTTCTTTTCTTTTTCACTCTACGCTTGTGGACATGCTTGAGTTTAGGTTTGGGGAGGGGGAAATGTGCTCTCTAGTGTCTTGTCTGCATTTTCTCTATAACCTGAGTCTCTAGAGTCTTTCGTCCTCTACTTTATGTATGTATTGGTCATTTTTCTTTTACGGTCGTTTTTCTTTTACCCTCTAGAGTCTTTCGTGAGTCGTTCTTCCAAGTTATGAAAGCTTCTATTGTGATTGTTAAATTTGCTTGCTGCTTATGTTTTGCATGATACTTAACTGAGGTGGTATAGTGGATTTAAGATCTCGTAAGTTTGTTTCTCCTGTAAATAGCAAGTTTGTTTAACTCTTTGGTCCAAAAAATCCGGTGAGAAACTTTAAGCCGATGAAAAAATATTGTACCGGCGCTTGTGTGATCCTTTCGGGAAGTGCAAACCCTCTTGTTTGCGCCTTTTCATTCTCATGTGTACTCAGTTAAGTTAAGTATGACAAACGACATGCTCTTCATTTTCAGTTTATCAAAAGCCAGTACATTGTGAAGAACCGGTTTGGGGAGAAGAAATCTGGTGTGTTGACATGTTTATTATTCATTTTTTATAATATGTATTACTTTCCCTGATTAGTTGATTCATCTCGGAGTGTATCTGTGGTGCTTGTCACCACCGTAGTCGTGTTAGGCATGTTTCAGATACTACATATATACCGGCGTGGTCCTAAAAAGCCATATGACCGTGAGGGTTGATGGCGCGTATACCAAACTGACACGCACAAAAGTGCGGACTTCGGTAAAACAGACACTACCAAAAAAGTGAGACTAAAAGAGTCCGTAGTGGCCAAATTGATTAGCATCTAATTTATTGTATGCAAATATGTGGTGATATGGAAGTTTGGTTGTATGCTCCGACAAGTTGTTGTGCGCAAGGAAAAGCCCCTTCTGACTTAACTGATTGAGTACATTGCATGAGATATTTGAGGCACCTTTGTGACGAAAGTCACCTTCCTTTTCTCTTATTGTTCCTTGGGTGATTAACCTACTGGACACTTACAGAATGTGAGAGAGAGATGTGTAGGATTTCCTTGTGAGGGATTGGAGAGTTAGACTTAAGTGCTATTTACATGAGAAACTCTCTTACAGGATTTTTTTTTTTTTTTTTTTTTGCACTATTTATGTCAAGGTTGGTTGAGTGCAAACCTTTTGCATCTTGTGAATTTAACGCTTACAGTGGTAGAGTTCGGTCACTTGGAAGATTGACTCGTTTGTGTGTTATTATGTGTCGTAGTCTAAAGTTTAGTTTGTCTTTAATTTGTTTGTTTGCTCGGGGACAAGCAAAGGTTCGGTTTGGGGATTTTGATGAGAAAATATTCTAACGTCTCATTTGGTCCTTTTTAGCGGTCTTTGTGAGTCTTTGTCTTTAGTTTTATAGTCTTTTTAGTTCGTTTTTACGCTTTGGTGTTTTATTTACGTTTTGCAGGAATCGATGTCTTTTGAGCTAAATGAGGACAAGCTGCTTAGCATAGCTCGCCGCGGCGAGATTTTACGAGCTTGAAGCTGGAAATTGCAAGAAGGCTTGCCGCGGCGAGGAAATCAGTCCGTCGCAGCGAGATTTAGCGAGTGATCATCTTCTGTGATTTAAGAAGGCTCGCCGTGGCGAAGGGATTTTCCCGCCGCGGCGAGATTATGCGAGAGCTTTATATTTTGCGATTAAGAAGGCTCGCCGCGGCGAGCTATTTCTTCCGCCGTGGCGAGAGACGCAGGATCAGAAGTTTTGTTTTCCTTATTAGATTAGAATTTTGATTCCTTTCTTTCATAACTTCTTTTAACCTAGTTTTGAGAAAGCTCCTAGACACACATTGACATTGAGACATCTTTGGAGCTTGGTTATTCATTGATTTTATTCATCAAGATTATTGGTATTGATTTCTCCATTGCTTTGTTCTTTACAATTCGTTCTTTATCTTATCGATTGAATTGTATGTTATTGCATGCGAGTTTATCATCTATGTTTCATATGATTTTTACCATGAATCTCTGTGTGCAATCATCAATTATGAGTAGCTAAACCACTCCGAACATGGTAGTTATGTGACGGTTATGCATATTCGCTTCTAGGGTTTAGATTCATTCATATAGGTTCGTCTATCTTTAAATCTTCGTAAGACCTTCAATCCAATAAGCTAGATTAAGACTTTCAAAATCGTTTCCGGTTAAGGATCGTGGATTGACGACGCATGATTTCTCTATTTCAAAACATTCAAATAACGATTGGTTGAATTGGATTGACTGATTTCTGTACACCGACCGTGTGACAATATGAACGTATCCCTAGAGCGAATTAGCATTGCTTGATCGTAACTACTGTGTTCTCTTCTCTCTCTATCAAAAATCCATTTATCTACTTTTCTGTTTTCTAGTTATTAGAAGTAATCAAAACCAAACAAATCATTCTGTTTTCACAAGTAACTTTTTGCTTTCAAACTGTTGTGGTAGCCTAATTGATTCCTTAGCGAACGATCTCGTGGTTAGCATAGTCTGTTAACAACGGCTGCTTCCTACTTGTTTTCCTAAGTAGTAATTTGAGCACATCAGCAAGTCACTTTCGGAGAGCAAGCAAGGCTTTGTGGTCCATCAATTCTGCTTTAAACCGCTTTATCGAGTAAGTAAATCTGGCTCTCTTGAAATTCTGACTGATTGTTCTTCTTTCTCGGATGCATGTATGCCTTGTTGAATTTCCAATCTCGTATGCTATATAGATAGGGTGTTTTTGGTCAAGTAATGTGTCGTGTATTGAACTTTGGTGACTCTAGTATTGCATGCTTTCTGTAGTTGAATTATGGTGCCAATTTGTAGACATGACTTGTAGATTGGCCCTGTGAATGTGCCATGTATGGTAGATTATAGCGCCAGTAGGTTTGTTGAAATCCTTATTGCCTTGCCTCGTGTGGTAGATAACAGTGCCAATTGGCACATAGAATTCCCTTGTGGCACGGCCTTGTGTGACAAGTTAGGTGCCAGTAGGTAGGAAAGAATGACCCATAGGAACGCCCAATAAAGTAGGGTTTCTTCGGACAATGGGACTTAATAAGATACATAAACGAACTCTCGAATGACCACAACATCATTTTATGATCCGTTTCCTTGTGCCCTAGGATGTCCGGGAGCGATAGTCAGAACAAACGTGAAGTTCAAGACTATGATGACGGAATAATCCAAGGGTCCAAGTCTGTTGCGGTAACCTCATCCGTGTCAGACCACCCGGAGTTGGAGATTCCGCAGAACAGACTTCCTGCGGAGGTACGCAACGCGGACGTTGTGGAGGTCGTCTCTTCTGAAGACTCAGATGCTGGGCATGGGGTCCGAGACGCTGTCACTACCCGGAATGAGATTGTGAGAAGCCAGACGGATGTTGCGAGAACAAGGGCACGAGTTCAATCCCGGACCATAGGAAGTGGTAGCATGCCTGCTGGTAGGAGTGTGCCTCGGACAGAACAAGGAGATGACACTGGTCGTGAGGCGGATGATGTGGAGATGTTTGAGGCAGGGGAGGAGGACCGTGTTGTGATGGAAACAGGTCCAACCAATCCGAGTACATCCGGGAGACAAGAAGTTGGAAAAGAAGAGGAGGAAGAAAGAGGGAAGAGGAAGAGGAAGAAGAGGAGGAAGAAAGAGAGGAAGAGGAAGAAGAGGAGGAAGCCTATCAAGCTGCCCCTCCGTAGGGACGATCTGGACGGAACAATCGCCGGATTGTCCTGCAACCCTAAAGTGCCCGCACAACCTAATCCGCCACTAGCTGCGGGTCGCGGAGCTAAGGCGGCACGGACTAAATTCCCTCATTCCGCGTCTGTTGTCGTAATCGCAGACCCGTACGGTGAACTTAACGCGGATGGGTTGCTTCCACCTATCCGTCCAAGGTTAAGCCTGAAGATATTCTGGAGTGGAGGCGGAAGTGTGAAATTCCCGAGTCCGTTGAAATTATGGTTCCAGAACCAGGGCACGCCTTCTACAATCCGCCCGCTGGATATATGTGCGTGCATGAAGCGGCCTTCTCCTGTGGATGGAAGGTTCCCATCGCGTCCGAATTTAAGCATATCCTGAATCACATCGGTATTGGTCTGAGCCAGGTTATCCCCAAATCTTTGGGAAAACTTATGTTGGTCCAGATAACGGCAAAGTAAAAGACTAGAGGGGGGGGTGAATAGTCTTTTAAAACTTTTGTCGATAAAAACTCTTTCTCAGATATCTGAATAGATATCTGATACTTAGAATCAGAGCGCGGAAGACTTAATAAAGATAAGTGCAGAAACAGTTAATGTGTGTGTGTGTTGCTGAAATGTAAATACAGAAAGGTAAAAAACACAGCAAGTATAGTGGTATCTGGAGGTGGCGTAATCCTCCAACTAATCCACTTCGGTCTATCAGAGACCTAGAATTCACTAGAACAGATAATTGAGTTCACCTTACAATGAACCTATTCTAAGATTCTTAACAATTGGTTCCCAACCAAATGTTCCCCCTGAGTTGTTCCCCGGCTTTCACAGCCAAGTACTTCCTATACTCAGAAACCTTTGAGTTATTCCCTAGCTTCCCAAGCTAAGTACTTCCTATACTCAATAACCTTGGAGTTATTCCTTAGTTTCCCAAATCAAGTACTTCCTATACTCCGGTAACCTTGGAGTTATTCCCTGATTTTTCAAACTAAGTACTTCA
The DNA here is from genome assembly GCA_026545765.1 of Plantago major. Classification (NCBI taxonomy): domain Eukaryota; kingdom Viridiplantae; phylum Streptophyta; class Magnoliopsida; order Lamiales; family Plantaginaceae; genus Plantago; species Plantago major. The sequence goes on from CM048840.1 coordinate 107,587,953, forward strand.
CATACTCCACGATTATGGTGTTGGTTTTGTTTGAGTTGTCGATGAGCTTCTTTAATAACTTATTCAGTTATTCAGATAGCTCTGTGAATCAAGTATACTTAATACACTTTTCAATGTATGGTATCTTGTTCTTTTTACTGACCCAAGTCTTATGATATCTGTTCAAGAGAATGAATCTCAGATAGTTGATCTTTTGATTCAACTCCTTCACAGATAGCTTTGCTTGTTTGGGATCAGGACACTTAGAACTTCAGTGTTTACTTAAGATCAAAAGCTTTGGTCGCAACAGAAAGCTTTGAGAATAAGTAAGTTGCTTTGAGAGAGTAAGATGTTCAGTAAGTTCTGTGTTGTTCAAGGTGTGTCTTGTGTGTCCTCTCAAGCAGTCTAAGTGTTGATATTTATAGATGAATTTGAGTGCCGTTTGAATAGTATCCGTTAGGCTCAAATTCAAACTATTGATATCTGTGTATAATCAGTATGAGTTTTGTCTTCTTCTTCAGAAGCTGCCGTTGCTTTTATTCAGACATCTCTGTCCGTGCATTAAATGCATTGTACTATACTTTTTGTCCTGTAGTGCCAACGGAACTATGCTTTGTATCAGAGACTAGTGTTGTCTGATTCTTTGCACGTCCTTATCTTCAATCTTCAGATACCACTTATTTATTGAAACAACTTTGTTTGCAATATATATATATTTCTTTTTCAGAAATGTGGTTAAAGCTCAAGGTATCTGAGAATAGATATCTGTGGACACTTTCCTTGTTTTCAGATATGTCTCTTATTTCTCAGATATCTCTTGTGACACAGTTTGTTTGAAACTATTCGTGTCTTCAAGATATCCGCTAAGATATCCGAACAACGCCAACAATCTTGTGCGCTTTCTTCAAGTCTTCAATGTCGTTGAGCTTGTTCTGCTTGGATGTCTTCTTCTTGGTCTTCTCTTCATAAAATAAAAATTACATTTTGAGACCTAACATCCTATACAAGATTAACTAGACTATCATACTTAGTGGATTTCCTCTTTTACAATGTTCAAGTGAACCAAGAGTACTAATCACCTTTCTGAGACTAAGATAAGTCATCATGTTGCTGATCAAAACTAAACAGATATTCTTACCAAAATATCTAACAAAATTCCTAACAAATTTCTCAAGAAATTTCCCAACAAATTTCCCAACAAATTTCTCAACAAATTTCCCCCTTTTTGATCAGTCAACGATGACTATCTTTTCCTATTACAAATCTGGATGAGTGAACAATCCAACACTTAATCTTTTCTTAAGATCTTCAAATTATTTAATTAAGTGCAGAAAGTAGACATCAACCAAATCACAAGGTGTGATCTTTGCTGACAAGTTATCTTTTATAGAATACTATCTGAGAGTAAGTTCTTCAGATAAGTTACAAATAAAGATTACAGATAACTTCAATACATAAAACAGTTAAGCTCAGTCAGCAAAAATACAAAAACTACATAGTAAATTAGGACAACAGGAGTAACCAAGCTCCAAGTAAACATCCTAATAAACTAGTCTTCAAGTCTTCAATCTCTTCAAGTCTTCAACTGTATTTCTGTGGATTAGTCTGCAAATTTCCTATCTCCAAACCTTTTGATGTCATCAGAATAGTCATAGAGAAGAGTTCTGACGAGCATCTCTGTGTCTCTGGCAAATCCACAGACCTCTTTGTAGGTTTTGGTAGGATTTTTCTTGACAAAATGTTTGACCCACAGATACTTTCCCCACTTCCAGGCATGCTCTATTCTGATATCTGAAAGCTTGAAGTATTCGTAGATAATCTTCAGATATCTGATGTCACCCTTGTATTGATCTTCAGTTAGATAGAACGATTCATAGGGTTCTACAGCGAGTCTTGCTCTTGTGCCTGTTCCTGTGATATTCAGAATTCTGTGCACATCATCTGGCTTTCCATATGGACATTCATCAGAGAGGTCCTTTCTCATGGCTTCAGTTCTCTTGACAACTTCAAAATCCAACCAGGCTTTAATGTGATTGGTGTTGATCAAGGTTGGTTTATCTTTTCTCCATGCCATAAGTTGTTTATGGATTGGTTCTGGAAATCTTGAATTTACCAGTAGATGCTTAAGTTCCAGAATCCAATAGCCATTTTTCTGATTGATGCACTGCAGAGAGGAATCATTGTCATACTTCACATACTCTATTTTGGCTTCTTCCGCCCGAGTTGAAGTTGACTTTGTCTTTGCTCACTCTCGACCTGTTCCTTCTCATCTTGAATTCTCTTTGGGGTTGTTGCTTGAAGAACCACCACCGGATAGACTTGGTATTTCGGAGGGTGTTTTAGCGCTAGGGCTTTGCAGCTATGGGCTCAGTTAGGCTTTCAATTTTCCTTTTTCTGTGAAGAGGAGCTTCATCTTCATCAGTTTCCTCATCATCATCAAGATTGACTCTTGTGAGAGTTTTACAGCCTTCTTCATTGCCCTAGAACTTGATTTGACCTTCTTCTTCTTCTTCAAAAGATTCATCAATCCCTTTAACTTGTCTTCTCCTTGGAGCCTTGGTACTCCTTGGAGGTTTCTGTGCCATGGCCCTTGTTATCATTTTGGTTCCTTCAGTAGGTTTACGAAGCGCTACTACTATTTGCAAAGCAGCTTGGCTTGAGGAGGGTTCATTGATTCTGAGTGGTGGCTGGGAAGTTTTTCTTCTTCCTTTCTGAGCCGCACCAGCTCCAGATTTCTTCTTGTTTTCTTCTCCTTCCTCCCATTCCCCCTGACTTTGAGGTCCAGATTTGTACATTCTTTCCCCCTTAGTCATTGTCATCGACTTCGGTCTCATAAAGGAATCTGAGAGAGAGTTGAAGTGCCCTTGTAGATAATTATAGGCAGTGACCAACTTCTGAAGTTCGGCTTTGAGCTCCTGATTTTGCTTGATAAGTCCATTGTCCTTATCAGTGAGCTCTGCCAATGGGCCTAGGATGGCATCTTCTTTCCAAAGATGTAACTTGCCTCTTGGAAAGCTTTTTCAGCTAAAGATGCATCATCGTCCCTTATCATTCCCAGGTCTTTCTGAGAAATGACTATGCTAGTTGTTCTCTGAGTGATGAGCTCAGCGAACTTTCTCATTTCAGAGGGGACGGAGGCAATTACTTCCTTGTTCTGTGAAGACATCTCCTTTTTCAGATGAGTCAGTACTTGGCATCTGTTCATATATTCATGGGAGTGGACGTTTGGCAGTATGTTGAATATTGTAGGAGCAATCAGCTTTCTTTTCAAGTGAGAAACCGCTAAATGTTCATTGCGGTGTTCTGCCAAAGTCTTGTCTTCTTCATCATCTGAGTAATCAGCCCAGTGATCTTCATCCTCTTGGACATTTTCATCGATTGTATCGAGTCCAGCAACCATCTCAAAGATTGGTTTCTTTCCTTTCTGGGAGGAGGATGGTATTTCTTTTGAAGATGATGCAGCCTTAGCATCATGCTTGACTTCAGATACTTCTTCAGTATCGAGTTCTTTGGTGATATCATGCACAGCATCCCGTAGCTCTTTAACCTCAGAGTAAGCAATCATTTCTTGTAAGTATTGATCTTGTAGTTGATCAAGCTTGTCTCTGGATTTAGCTATTTGATCTTCCAGTTGAAGATGGAGCTGTTGTTCTTCTTCCAGCGGATGTCCGAGTTGAAGCGGTCTGGTTTGAGTGTTTAATATTTTCTGATCGGTTTCTTCAGAAAGCTCAACTACTTGTCCAGTAGTAACTGCGTGTTGGGAAGATGGATGAGTAGATTTCTGAGGTGATGAAGACGGAGATTTCTTGGAAGTCTTCTCAGTTTGCTTTTCAGCAGCTGAGGCATTGTTTCTTTGTGAAATTCCTCCGGTCCCTGGTGCAGGGGCATCATCATCCTTTTTGTCATTATCATCCTTTTGGTGATGGTCAGTGGGAGGTTCATCAAAGTAATTTTCATTCATTTCTTCCTCCTCATCATCTTCAGATACAAGATTGATCACCTTGAGGATAGTGATCTTACCACTAACTTCTTCTTGTTCGGAAGGTATAAATTGCGAGTGCAGGTGGCTTGAATGCCATCTGTAATCTTGTCTGACCATCTGCCTGTTCAAAGGCATGTATCAAACTATGCGCCACTTCTTTGGAGAAATCCTTATGCAATAAGGTCGCAACTGTGTACTGTTCGGTAGGGAACATTGCATGGATATATGTCTCCAAGTGAAGAGCTCGTGCTCGTCTGATTGGTTGATCTGTGATTCTCAATATTTCAGAGAGATCAGAGCACCTTAACTTCTGCCATTTCTTGAAGCATTGAATATGCTTCGGCAGGGTGTGAGCTTTGAAGAAGTGAAGTAGGTCCCTTGTTTCTTCAATGGGAACCTGCTTTGCATCTGTTTGAGCCTGAAAGAAAGAGTTTTGAGTGAGTTTCAAAACTTTTGTAGATATCTGAGTATAAATGTAGTTTAGTTTCTGAGTTACCTGAGTATGAACATCAGGCTCAGATACTTGAACCACTGAGACAATGGGTGTCTCAGATATCTTGTTGTGAGGTGGAGACTGGGAAGTCTGGTCCTCATCAACCTTTCTTTCTTGAACCTGAGAAATAAAATGATCCAATACTTAGGAAATTGTTTGAAAAAGCGTAAAGTATATGCTTTAATGAGTTCTGAGTTACTTACTTCCTCAATAGGAAGCTCAGAGTCATTTTTCTCAGAAACTTTCGCAGTCTCTGGTGTTCTTTCAGGTGATGTTGCCTTGGGGGCTTCATCAATTTCCATTGATGCAGGGGATGTCGCAACTTTGTCCCCGTGCATTTCTACTTCTGATTAATCCTGTAAGTAGAAAGTATTGAATATTTTTAGAAGAGATATGAGATAACCCTAGACGAAGAATAATTATCACTTGATTTGTCATATACCTTCATGCTAGAAGGCTCAGTGATGTGTTCTTCAGAAACCTTGTTGGTCTCTGGGTTTGTCTCTGGCATTTCTGCCTTATCTTCTTCCATCTCAGTTGGAGCCTGTTAGAAACATTTACTTAAAGGTTAAGCACATGGACAGATAACTGAAGAAGTGTTATCTTAAGAATCAATTATTACCTGTGGTACAGGCTCAGATATCTTAAGAGGCGAGGTTGAAGAAACCTCCTTCTCAGTTTCTGAGGTAAGCTTTTCAGCTTCCTCTTGTTTCTGTGTTTCTAACTCAGCCTGTAACAAAGAAATTCTATGAGTGACAAGATTTATAAGTATACAATTTTTTCACAAGGTAAGAGTTAAACCAGTCATTTACCTGAGCAGTTTCAGGCTGATTGGTCTCTGGAACTTGTGACCTTTCTATACATTGGTCGTCTTGTCCCAGTGCAGTTTCTTTGTTTGAAGTTTCTGGTACTTCACACCTTTCCTGAGTATGCAACTCAGTTGCCTCCCCTGGTTGATCATTCTGAGTAGATGTCTCAATTTGATCCCTCTCAGTGAGTTGGGGAACCTGCTCTTTTGCAGGATTTTCTTCAGCATACTGCATTGCTGGTAAGTCGAAATGGAGTTCATTTACCATTTCATCAACCACTTGTGGCTGTTGTGGTTGTGGTTGTTGTGGTTGATCACTTGAACGTTCTCCCAGACTTTTAGATGTGGCGTTTCCATCAGCATCCGCCAGTACTAAAATACCACTCATCAGGGCTTTTTGAAGTTGTGCAAGAGAAATATTCCCTGATGAAGTGTTTGCACCAACAACCTTTGCTATAGGTTCAGCAACCTGTGGTGTAGGTTCTTCTTCAAATACCTTATCACCAGTTACTGTTTCAGTAACCTTAGCCCTCTTTGTTCTTTCTAGGACTTGAGAGATGACTAGTTCATCATCTTCATCGTCAGAGATCTCATCAGCATTGGGAACTGATTGGTCCAATATTCCTGCGGTTTCTGCAGATAAGGCTTGGTGTTTTTCACCACTTTTGGCAGCATTTATGAGTTCATCAGCAAGGCTTTCTGCATTAGTCGCAACATTTCTGAAAGCACTTTCTCTTGCTGAGTCTACATGTTCAGTAGTTGATAACTCTTTTGCAGCATTGATGAGTTCATCTGCCTTTATCCGTTCATCGGCAATGCCTGCAGATATCTGAGAATCGACAACCTCTTTGGGTGTGTCTTCTGATTTGCCAGCAGACTTCTTTCTTGAAGTTCTGGGCTTCTTGGTCGCAACCTTTTCTTCAGATATTTTTTCAAACTTTCGCTTCTTAGAACCTTTCTGAGACCCAGTAACCTTTTTCATCAAGTTTGTATACTCATATTTGTAGAGTAGGTTACTGTTGGCTATTTCAGCCGTCTCTCTGAGCTCAATGCCAAGCTTTTCCAGCAAGTAGCATATCTTCAGACCATAACTTACTGTGGCATTTGGCTCAGCTAGTTCTTTGACAATCTTAGGCTCGAAGCCTTGAATCTTCTTCACAAACTTCAGAAAGGCGTACTTTCCCCAATTAAAAGGGTTTTCCAGCCTTTTGTCCTGTTGATTCAGCAAGAACATCATCATCCACCGTTCTTGGCTTATCTGGTCAGCACCTCCTTGTAGACCATCAAAGCATCTGTGAAGAATGCAAGCCAGTACATCCCAGTGAACCAACAGATGTCTGGTTCGGATGTCAGCAAGCTTGAACTCAGTGGGTGTATCTAATTTTTCAAGATCACACACGTCACTGTAAAGTTCTTTAACACCTTCAAGGAGTTCATCATCCTTGGTGTTTATTTCAAAATCCTTTCCAAGATTTTGAAACTCAAACAACTTACAGAAAGTTGTTAGGTCCAGAAGGATTTCCTTTCCTTGGACTGAGGTTTTAACAGACACTATTTCAGTGCCTTCAGAAACACAGGAAATAATCCTGGAGTTGTTGTAGAATTCCAACACATCGAGTGATGAAATTCCACTAGGGCGAGCAGATAGAAATCCCTTGATTTGTGCCTTTTCAAGCATGTCAAGAATCAATTTTCTATCGGTTTGGTTTTCTATTGCAGCAGAGAGGTATTCCTCAACCATGGCACCACCCCAAATCATTCTGTGATTTGAAGTCCAATGGTCAGGATTAAAATTTCCTACCAGTCGGTTGTTCACAATAACCAACTCTGGTGCTTGCTTTTCAATGATACCAGTGGAGGATTGGGATTTCTGTGTTGAAGAGTTCTTGGAGGCCATCTCTTTATATAGTGTAGGGATTTGAACTTGGTGTTTGAAAGAGATGTGATTCAGTGATTCTTTTCAGAAAAACTTAATCTTGATTTGCAGAGATTGTAGAAGGTTTGCAGAGAATCAAGATAAGGATTTGCTATTTTTGTGCAAGATGAGTTTTCGGATTAGGCAAAAGTGATTTCCTATGCCAAAATCCTATATATATAGCAGTTGAATCCAAACAGAAAAATACATACAAATTGATTTTGTGTGTACGTATCTGTGATTTGCAAGCAGGCGTGAGCAAAAGCTAGTTCGGCATTAAATGCTTAGTGGGCCATGTCTGAATTTCAACAGTCCACTATTTACTGTGAATTAATTTCCACCATACAGATCAATCGCTTAATTTCATCAAGGGTCACCATTGCTTCTTCAGCAATGATCACAATCAACAAGTGTAATTGTGCCCATTTAATGAATTTTGGCGACTTGCTATCTGAATCACAATTCTGTATGACCAAGAACACTGTTTGCATCTGAATCTGTCTTATACTTAGGATTTTTCCAAGTTTTTCGTCAAGATAGAAATAATGCGAGTTTCAAGAGAGTAGTTGACTACAGATAGTTGTACTATTCTCTTTTTGTGTTCCCTGTTTATAGAATGATTCAGATATCTGAGTTCCCGTCTCAAAGATCTTAAGCTATCTTTTTGCTTTTTAGCCCTTTTTTACTTCTGGATACCCGTTCCAGATTTCTCTTTTCTCTTCTCTGGATACCCGTTCCAGATACCTCTTCTCTGGATGCCTGTTCCAGATACCTCTTCTCTTTTAGTTCATTGGTAGTTCCATTAGTCCAAGACTATGTCTTAAGGCTAAGAATCTACTTTCTTGTAGTGGCTTAGTGAAGATATCTGCAAGTTGGTCTTCAGTGCCAATCTTGAGTATCTCTATATTGCCCTTTTCAACATGGTCTCTGATGAAGTGATGTCTAACATCAATGTGCTTTGTTCTGGCATGAAATTTAGGATTCTGTGTAATCGCAATAGCACTTGTGTTGTCACATAAAATGGGAGTTTTCTTCTCATCGAGTCCATAGTCTTTAAGTTGTTGTTGTATCCACAGAATTTGTGTTGCACAACAACCAGCAGCAATATATTCAGCCTCTGTGGTAGAAGTTGCAATTGAGTTTTGCTTCTTGCTAAACCATGAGATAAGTCTAGTACCCAGAAACTGACAAGTTCCTGAGGTGCTTTTCCTATCAAGCAGTGATCCAGCATAATCAGCGTCTGAGTATCCAACTAAACTCAATCCACTTTCTTTAGGATATCACAATCCTACATCTACTGTACCTTTTACATACCTTAATATTTTCATAGCAATGTTGTAGTGTGTTTGCATTGGATTTGTCTGAAATCTAGCACACACTCCAACGGCGTATTGAATATCAGGTCTACTTGCAGTGAGGTAAAGTAGTGAACCTATCAATTTCCTATACTTATGTTCTTCAACACTCTTATCTGATTCAGTATAGGTCATTTTGGTTCCAATGCTCATAGGTATCTTAGCATTCTTTTCAGAAAGCTTAAGATTGAATTTTGTGAGCATATCTTTCGCGTACTTTGTTTGACTAATGAATATTCCATCATTGAGTTGCTTGACTTGCAATCCTAGGAAATAATTCAATTCTCCCATCATGCTCATCTCAAACTTGTTTTTCATGAGATTTGCAAAGTCATCACAAAGTTGCTTGTCCTTAGATCCAAATATAATGTCATCCACATATACTTGAACTAAGAGTAGTTTCCCATCATGATTTAAGGTAAATAATGTTTTATCAACTTCACCTTTCTTAAAACCGCTTTCCAGAAGGTATTTGGCCAAAGTGTCATACCATGCTCTTGGAGCCTGTTTCAGTCCATACAGAGCTTTCTGTAGTTTATAGACCATTCTACTTTCTGAGGAAACTTCAAAGCCAGGTGGTTGCTCAACATAAACTTCTTCTGCAAGTTCACCGTTTAAGAATGCACTTTTGACATCCATCTGATAAACTTTGAAATCTTTATGAGTCTGAAGGCTAGAAAGAGTCTTATTGCATCCAATCGCAAGGTGCATATGACTCGTCAAAGTCTAACTTTCGATGCAGGTAAATCCTTGGCAACCAATCTTGCTTTGTTTCTGGTTATTTCACCAGATTCATTCATCTTGTTTCTGAAAACCCATTTAGTTCCAATCACAGATATTCCTTCTATAAATGGAACTAGTTTCCAGACTTTGTTTCTCTCAAATTTATCCAACCCTTCTTGCATTGCAGAGATCCAGTCTTGGTCTCCTAATGCTTCTTCTATATTTTTGGGATCAATATTCGAGATGAAACATCCAAAGAGAGAGTTAGCATTTTCAGCTATTGCTCTCCTAGTCCTAACACCCTGATTAATTGGTCCAATTATATCCTTTGCAGGATGATCTTTGATCCATCTCATCATAGGTTTAGTGCTAGTAGGATCAATATCCACGTGATCTGAATGTGAATCACTAAGATTTTGATTTGATACTTTTTCAGTATCTGAGATATCTGACATATGGGAAATGTCATGGATATCTGACACTTTTTCAGTGTTAGAGATATCTGGAACATGCATTTCAGCATTCTTATTTTCAGATACCTCTTCATGATGAAGGTTCTCAGTAACCTGTTCCATTTCTGGAAAACTCATAGGAAATTCCTCATCATGTCTGTGAGTCATCTTGTTGTTACTAGGCATTTCAAGCTTTTCTACATCAGAGTCATCCTCACATTCCATAATGATGTTTCTCCTTTCTGAGGATTCTTCTTTAGAATCCCTCAGTAATAGTTCTTTGAACCTTTCTGAGAGTTCATCATTAGGAGGTGTTTTCTTATTTCCTTCATAGAATACAACATGAATTGATTCTTCAATTTTCTTTGTTCTTTTGTTGTAAACTCTGTAGGCTTTGCTGTTTGTGGAATAGCCAAGAAAAACACCTTCATCTGCATTTGGTTGAAATGTTCTCAGATAATCTTTCCCATTGTTTAAAACAAAACATCTACAACCAAATACTCTCAGATGTTTGATATTAGGGGGTCTACCAACCAAGATTTCATAAGGGGTCTTGTCATGGTGTTTGTTTATCAAACATCCGTTCTGAGTGTAGCAAGCTATGTTTACAGCTTCAACCCAATAAATTTCACTTATTTCAGTGTCAGCTAGCATTGTCCTTGCAGCTTCTTTAAGGGTTCTGTTTTTCCTTTCTGCAACACCATTTTGTTGAGGTGTTCTTACAGAGGAAAGTTGGTGTTGTATACCTTTGCAGGTACAAAACTCCTTTATGTACTGGTTGACAAACTCAGTACCATGGTCTGTTCTGATTGCAGATACCTTGTCATTTTTCATGACTTCAAGCTTTTTCAGCAAGTTTGGTATCTCCACCACGGCATCGATTTGTGTTTGGAAAGACAACCCAAGTGAATCTTGAGAAGTCATCTACAACAACGGACCATACTTCTTTCTGCATAACTAGTTCTGATGATTCAAAAGATCCATGTGTAATAGTTGCGGTGGTCTAACACTAGAGTGTCGATTTTGGACTTGAAAGAGATCTTAGATTGTTTCCCCATCGGCGAGCAATGATACCTTCCTTTCTGAAAGATGTTCTGGGAAGGCCAACCACTAACTCTTTCTTGGCAAGTCTATTCAGAGTTTTGAAGTTCAAGTGACTCATTCTTTTGTGCCATAACCAGTGCTCTTCTGTGTGACCAGATTGACTCACCATGAGACATTCTTGATTGTGGCGAGATGCCCAATCGGCAACATAAAGATCGCCTTTCGCCGACCAACTAAGACTGCTTTGACTCATTGTCAATTAGTTTGCGATGTTTAGCTTTGAATTTTATAGTAAAACCGCATGCAAAGCGGCTCATGCTAAATAGATTATATTTCAAATCCTTAACATGTAATACGTCAGTGATTGTTAAAGTCCCCAATTTGACGTTGCCAAATCCCAGAGAGGGATTTAATTCTCCTCCAGCAAATCTGATATTTGGTCCTGTGTTGCAAGTTTTGTAATCAACCAGTTGCTTTGTCTCTGTCATGTACTTTCGCATCCACTATCAAATAGCCATTGTGCTTTAGTCCAGGAGGCATTACGCACCTGACAGAAAGCAGGAGATTAGGTTCTCATATCTTTGATGGAACCGTCGAATTAAAAGTTCTTCGGTAGGAATCCATTTTGAATGAATTTCTTTGAAATATGCTTTTGTCGCAGAACGTAAGGAGGAATTCTATTTGAATGAATGTTATCATTAGTAAGAATTATTTTCTTCCTTGGTGTGTTCCTAGGTGCTCCATATGATGCTTTCAGATACTGTCAGGGTTTCGAGTTTGCTTTTAAAAACTTAGCCTTCCTTGCCGATTTCTTCTAGCCCGGCATTGATTTTCGATGGCTTGATTTAACTTCCACTTCTGATAATTGCTTTGAGCAATTCTAGCTTTCAGCCATCGTTCTTGCTCCTGCTTGTACTCATGAGCAAGTTATTTTCCGATGCCTTTGTAGCCAATACCGTTTCGAGCACTTGAAGCTATCTGAGATCTTTTCTCAGCAGCTTTGCTAGTCTCTGGTTGGTCCAATTTCTTTCCAGAAAAAGTGACATGGGAGAATTTGCCAGCTCCTGCAATTCTACCTTTTTGAGAGACATAGCACTGTGGGTGTTTACACTTTTCAGTGTTGTGTTTCTTTTCAGAGACGTGCCCAACAGTTTTGTTTTTGACTTGTTTTTCCCACAAAGGTTTGGTCGCAACTGCCTTTCCTTTGTCAACAATCTTTGTCTTCTCACCGATACTATAGATTGTACTTACAAATTCTCTTTTCTCCTTACTCTTATTCAGAGTGATAGAACAATCTGTCTGTGTATTCAGCCCAAGTCCTTTCTTTTCTAAAGGATCTCTTAAGTAAGATTGTACTTCAGTAAGAGTGTCACTAGCTTTGGCATAAGATTGAAAAGATAATTCTTTCTTCTTGAGTTCTTTGTTCTCAGATAGAAGATCTTCATAATTCTTTAAATAATTGCCATTGCTTCTTTATGTGACTTTTCAGTCTCAGATATCTGAGCTTTGAGAGATGCATTTCAGCATCCTTTCTCTCAGATTCTTTAACTAATTGAGAATTTTCCTTTTCAAGAGAATTCTTTTCTTCTTCAAGATTTTCGGCTCTAGCTCGGATCATTAGAAATTCTCTTTCATAGATGTCAAGTTCTTTCCTGAGATTTTCTAGATTTTTTATTTCCTCTTCATCATTTTCATAAGTATAACAAGAAGTATGTGTTACCTCATCGGCCATAAGACAGTTTTCTATGTTGGAGATGTCTGGACCGTCAATTTCAGCAACTCCACACATTTCATTCTTCTTGAGGCCGAAGTCGATTATATCATGAGTAACTCCACATAATTCTGGTGATGGTAAGGTTGAGTCATCTGAATTGTCATCTTGAATCATCTCAACGTCTAGAGCATCCAGTTGAATTTGGATTTTCTTTCTTTCTTCAGTTAACAAAGCTTTCTGGCTTCTTCTGAAGATTCTTCTATCTTTCTTGTCACCTGTCCTTAGTTTGTTGAAGGCAGGACAATCCTTCTTGAAGTGGCCAGGTTTCTGACAATAGAAACAGATATCGTTTCCAATTTCTGCTTCCTTAGTACATGATGCTTTCGAAATTTGGATTGTTCGTGAGCTTTGCATATTTTTGTACTGGTGATAGTTTGAGCCTAGATGCTTTTTCAGCTTCTCTTTGGCTTTTCTTCTCTCAATTTCTCGACTGACAAATTTGCTCATTTGCTTTGCAGCAAGAGCATCCTCAGTCTCCTCCTTGCTTTTCTTCTTTTCAGAAGTTCCTTGAGTTACTAGAGCAACATTCTGCAACTTTTCAGTTGTTTGTTCTCTCTGAGTTGTCTCATAATCAACCGTAGCAAGATGAGAGAAAAGTTCCACTGGAGTGATATTTGGCATACCTTGGTTAAAATAAAAGAATTTAGTATGCTCCCAGTTGTCGTTAAGACTTCTGACAATAGTCTTAATCTTCTCCGTTGGGAGTATCATTGCTTTCCCAAGTCTTGCCATATCACTCATGAGTGGTAAACACGAAATCAAGTTCTTCGAGTTTGGTGGGACCTTGTTTGAAATTTTGAAATTTCAACTTTAGAACTTCGAACTTGTTTTCCTTGGTTTTCTCGGTTCAAACCTGATTTCTTCAATCGGTTGCCGTGACTTTCGCCGTTTAGCACCCCAGTTTACGCTTTGTATGTGCTCGTGTCGATCGATGATGATGTTACGAGCTTGACCATCGATCGATTCCTCTTGGCATCTTCCGATGTCGAGTTCTCTGGGCTTTGGTTCGTAAATAACTTGACCAGTAGATCTTCCACTAGTTGACGCATCAGTTTGTGAAGATCCTTCGCTTTGATCTCTGTCTCTTCCACTTGAAACCTCCATGACTTGCTTAAGTTGTTGAATGACTATTGGTCCATTCTTTATTACTTCGATCATCTCGTCACTTATGGCTTTAGGGTGGAGCATCATGTTATTTTTCCATTTCTCGTAGTTCTCTGGTTTGAGAACGGGTGCATCACTCAGAGACATACCTGCACACTTAACACACAAATTAAATAGTCCTCAAAAGTGGACAAAGTTCCTTCACCTATCTGGGGATCTAGGTTGGTCAGGAAAGCTGGTGAACCTCCTGCTCTGATACCACTTGTTGGTCCAGATAACGGCAAAGTAAAAGACTAGAGGGGGGGTGAATAGTCTTTTAAAACTTTTGTCGATAAAAACTATTTCTCAGATATCTGAATAGATATCAGATACTTAGAATCAGAGCGCGGAAGACTTAATAAAGATAAGTGCAGAAATAGTTAATGTGTGTGTGTGTGTTGCTGAAATGTAAATACAGAAAGGTAAATAACACAGCAAGTATAGTGGTATCTGGAGGTGGCGTAATCCTCCAACTAATCCACTTCGGTCTATCAGAGACCTAGAATTCACTAGAACAGATAATTGAGTTCACCTTACAATGAACCTATTCTAAGATTCTTAACAATTGGTTCCCAACCAAATGTTCCCCCTGAGTTGTTCCCCGGCTTTCACAGCCAAGTACTTCCTATACTCAGAAACCTTTGAGTTATTCCCTAGCTTCCCAAGCTAAGTACTTCCTATACTCAATAACCTTGGAGTTATTCCTTAGTTTCCCAAATCAAGTACTTCCTATACTCCGGTAACCTTGGAGTTATTCCCTGATTTTTCAAACTAAGTACTTCCTGTACTCCATGATTATGGTGTTGGTTTTGGTTTGAGTTGTCAGATGAGCTTCTTTAATAACTTATTCAGTTATTCAGATAGCTCTGTGAATCAAGTATACTTAATACACTTTTCAATGTATGGTATCTTGTTCTTTTTACTGACCCAAGTCTTATGATATCTGTTCAAGAGAATGAATCTCAGATAGTTGATCTTTTGATTCAACTCCTTCACATATAGCTTTGCTTCTTTAGGATCAAGACACTTAGAACTTCAGTGTTTACTTAAGATCAAAAGCTTTGGTCGCAACAGAAAGCTTTGAGAATAAGTAAGTTGCTTTGAGAGAGTAAGATGTTCAGTAAGTTCTGTGTTGTTCAAGGTGTGTCTTGTGTGTCCTCTCAAGCAGTCTAAGTGTTGATATTTATAGATGAATTTGAGTGCCGTTTGAATAGTATCTGTTAGGCTCAAATTCAAACTATTGATATCTGTGTATAATCTTTATGGAGTTTGTCTTCTTCTTCAGAAGCTGCCGTTGCTTTTATTCAGACATCTCTGTCCGTGCATTAAATGCATTGTACTATACTTTTTGTCCTGTAGTGCCAACGGAACTATGCTTTGTATCAGAGACTAGTGTTGTCTGATTCTTTGCACGTCCTTATCTTCAATCTTCAGATACCACTTATTTATTGAAACAACTTTGTTTGCAATATATATATATTTCTTTTTCAGAAATGTGGTTAAAGCTCAAGGTATCTGAGAATAGATATCTGTGGACACTTTCCTTGTTTTCAGATATGTCTCTTATTTCTCAGATATCTCTTGTGACACAGTTTGTTTGAAACTATTCGTGTCTTCAAGATATCTGGCTAAGATATCTGAACAACAGTTTCAGCAATCTTGTGCAGTTTCTTCAAGTCTTCAATGTCGTTGAGCTTGTTCTGCTTGGATGTCTTCTTCTTGGTCTTCTCTTCATAAAATAAAAATTACATTTTGAGACCTAACATCCTATACAAGATTAACTAGACTATCATACTTAGTGGATTTCCTCTTTTACAATGTTCAAGTGAACCAAGAGTACTAATCACCTTTTTGAGACTAAGATAAGTCATCATGTTGCTGATCAAAACTAAACAGTTATTCTTAACAAAATATCTAACAAAATTCCTAACAAATTTCTCAAGAAATTTCCCAACAAATTTCCCAACAAATTTCTCAACACCTTATTTGTTTTGCAGTCTTCTGTGCGAAGAAGGGGCAACCTGTAAATTTTGAGAACTTCCGGCAATTGTTCAATGTGACTTTTAGTCCGGGGAATCCCTTCTTCTATACTTTTGTAAATAGGAAATCGTATAACTTCATTTCCGATCCCATTTCCTCTATCGGATCAAAATGGTGGGAAAAATACATCTTCATGCGGATGGCTTTGAAGCCTGGAGAGTCCGTAAGGAGACGGGAGCAGTGGGGGTTGCCCACAAAGTTTTCACAGGAAAGTATTCCGGACTGGCGCCATCTTCCCAAAAATGTGGCTCCGTGGGTGGCGGAAATCCACAAGAAAAACAACCCACCGACGTATCCGTTTCACGGATTGATCTGTTAGTCGTTGCCTTATTTGTGCGGACTGACTGACGTTGTGGAGGTCGGAGGGAAGACCGAATTCAGTAAGGATTCTTAAATTAGGACTCGTGTTTTCTCTTCTTTTAAATGTCATGCATGATTGTTCCACAGTTGTCTGCTATTCGTACTTTTATAAATCTGTACCTGACCTCGTTTGTTCGTTTCGTAGCTTACTGGTTCAACTACATCATGTCGACTCTTCGAGAGAAAAAGAAACAGCAGAGGGAGCAACAAGCCCTTGAGCTTGCCACTGGCCAGAGGGCCAAAATCATAAACACTTCCGCGGTTTGCCTATGCCGGACCCTAAAAATGCAGCACTGTTTGTTGCGGAAGAGGAAAAGGTAGAAGAAGGCGGGTGAGGATCCGCAAACCTTGGAGGTGCCTGACAAAGGCAAAGCTCCCATTACCCGGAGTGCTGCTGCTCCGAGGCCGCCAACTTCTGCTGCTCTGAGGACCTCTAGGCCTGGCAGTTCTGCTACATCCGCACCTCCTCGGGACGTGCTGATGCGGGATGCCATCGTTTCTGGCAGGAAAAGGAACGCAACCTCGGATGTCTCTCCTGCATCGAAGAGGCAGCTATTCTGCCACTATCTGATCAAGCGGCCCTTGACGCGGAGTATGAACGGAGTCGCGGACTCCTCGAGGTTGAGAGGGTCGGAGAGATCTATGATTTGCATCAAGGGTAAGTGATCTCCTTGTGTTTGTAGTTTCTATTAATGTTTGAAATATAACTTCTGATTATTCGGATCTTTTATAGCTCGGATGCATGATCAGAGTAATGCAGTGGAAGGCCAGTGAACGAGCTACCATTGAAGAGGATCTGCATAAGGTAGTGGTTGCTGCAGCGGAGGAGGCGGATAAGGTCAAGCAGGTGGAGGCCAAGTCTAATAAAAAGGATGCGGTCATCACCAAGTTGAAGGAGAACTAGGACCAGACTAAGGCGGACTTGGAGTGGCAGGAGAACTTCATTGATGGGGCAATGAAGATGTTCCTAGAGTCCAAGGATGCTCTCCTTGAAGATCTCCAGTTCACCCGGCTCCAAGCTGTGAAGGACTTTATGAAGTCTGATTCATTCAAGTTCTTCATGGCGGACAAAGCTAATTCTCTCCGCCTGGAGGGGTTCTCATCCGCCATTGGCCAATTGCAAGCGAAGGGGTTAGTGCCTCCGAACTTTGATTGGAAAAAGGAAGGATTGGACCCGTCCGCGGATGATAATGGGGTGGAAATTCCAATGGAGGTCGTTCCGGATGAGCGGTTGGCGGCATGGGAGTTCGCGGACGTGGTCACCGATGAAGGTGATATTGAGATCAACAACGGCGGACCTTTTCTTCCTGAATGTGTTTCGAAGGCTCTGGAGATCTGCTTCATGCCTTTCAAGAACTACTTAAACTTCTTGAAGAACTGGTACTATATGCCCTCCCAGATCCGTGGCTATGACGCGGACTACAACATGTTCGAGAGCATAAAGGCATCCTTCGATGCTATTGACGAGTCCCGTGCGGATGCCTCAACTGCCAATCCGTCCATCGCCAATCTGCCTGGAACAAATGAAGTCGGTCCAAGCCAGCCTCCTCCTCAGTGAGAAGTCCGAGGTATGCCCCGTAGAAATTCTGTAGCAGACTAAATTCTTATATTTTGATGGCACGGATGCCAAGTACACTAATTTTTTCCCGGCCTGTAATAGTATTGTAAGTACAATATCATTCTTCCTGGGATGTCAATGCCTTATTTTCTATACTTCCTTGATCTGTCAAAATATACGTAGTTTTAGTACATTGCATAAATATACAACTCTTGCAAGCTCGGATCGCTTTGAACAACTTTTGATTTAAGACGACAAATCATCAACTTGCTGATTTTCGGAGTACTCGATAGGCTTAACCTTCGGGTATTTCCGCAAATGAAGTTGGTCGGACTGGTCGATGAGTGAATGCTCGGATACTTTTATAGAAAAGTTAAAAACATGGGCTCAATATGACCAGATGGGGTAAGCCCAAATGATCCAACACTGCTTGGCCCAGACAGATGGCCCAAGCCCATCGTCGATGTCAATCTTCTCACGTGGCGGACGCTGATTGGTTCGTCACATCTATAAACACTCGAGTTCTCAACTGCATTGATCGTACAATTCCGATTCTAATCTCCATTTTGTTGAAAATTTCTTTCTTCTTTCTTAAGCTCGGATTCATCTAGCACCATTAAATAGGCCGATTGAACCTAGCTATCTTAATAGGAAGATGGTTTCTTGACCAGTCTCCCCCTCGAGACCCCCGTCCACTCTCAAATCGGTACATGTTGTCTTGAGTTTGAGAGTGGCGTGGGTCTAGAGGGATGGATTGCTCGAGATCTGTTGTTAGGAAACATAGATCTTGGAAAATGTTCTGATCTGGGGAGTAAACCAACGGACGATCCCATCGGTCGTATGCATGATCCACCCGGTAGGAGCTTGTCCTGTCCGAGGAGCTGCTGGTGGGTGGGTCGTAATACGATCAATGTGTCAGATCCGTGTTTGGATTCGAACGAATGGGTGTTTTGAAGAATCTTGATGTCCGGAGACTGATTCTTGATTTTTTCGTGTTACAGGTACATCCCACTACTCATTGTCTATGGAAGGATTGCTGCTATTGGGGTGCTGAGGGTCCCTTTGCTTGAGAGATCCCCTGGTGGAAGTTATGGCATATCTCGGAGAATATGACAGACTTTTCCGTTGTAGTGTAGATGTTGTATGGATCCGAATAGATACGGATCGTAACGTGTACAAAGGGGATTATGTGCACTTTTGTTTACTGTACAAACAGGATTGTTGTTAGAGTCTCTTTGCCATGTAAATAATCAAATTTCGGTTTGAATCGAAAGATGAAAGTTGTATTGATTTGCCGTAAATTCAATTACAACTTGTGGGCTACGTGGCCAATGACAAAAGAGTAACAAAAATATAACTGACAGAGTTCCGTGTAATAAACCCTAAGCGTAGAACTTTTGAAGGTTCTTAGCATTCCAAGTACGCTTGAGTGGGTGTCCATGCTCGTCCTCCAACTCATAACTTCCATTCACTCTAGCTCCGATGATCTTGTAAGGTCCCTCCCACTTGGGTTAGAGTTTCCCAACATTGCTCAAGATATCAGCTTTGCGGAGCACTAGGTCTCCGACCTGTAAATCTTTAGCTTGAATATTCTTGTTAGGCCCGGGCTGCAGTTGCTTGATATCTATGGATATTATCCAATTCCTCGGTCCTCTTCTGATCTAGCATGTCTAGGTCATAGATTCGAGCTTCCCGATTGGCGGAATCATGAAACTCTTGGATCCTCATTATTTCGACGGCGATCTCCGCTGGTATGACTGCTTCCGTGCCATAGACCAGGGCAAAAGGAGTCTCCCTAGTTGCAGTCCGTGTTGTGGTGCGATGAGCCCAGAGTACACCATCTAGGTCATCTGCCCAACTATCCTGAGAAGTCCTCAATCGCTTCTCCAAGATTTTGACAATTGTTTTGTTCGTGGACTCAGTCTGTCTGTTAGCCTGTGGATATCCGTCAGATATGAAACGTTGCTCAATTTTGAATGAAGCCAGCCATTCCTTAAGTCTGTTTCCCGAAAATTGAGCACCATTATCCGAGACAAGAATTCTTGGTAAGCCAAAGCGACATATGATATACATCCAAATGAAGGTCCGCACACGGCTTTTCGTGATAGTGGCCACGGCCTCTGCTTCTACCCATTTGGTGAAATATTCCACAACTACAATTAAGAACTTCTTCTTTTAAGTGCCTCTCGGGAAAGGTCCGACAATATCAATGCCCCATTGATCAAACGGACATGCTATTACTGACGGAATCATTGGGTGTGTCGGACGATGGGGGATGTTTGCATAATACTGACAATCAGGACAGTTCCGGACAAATCCTACGGAGTCTTTGTCAATGATGGGCCAGTAGTAACCTTGTCGGATGATCTTTTGAGCAAGAGTCCACCCACCAGAATGACTTCTGTAGCTTCCACTGTGAATTTCCTCAAGCACTGTCCTTGCTTCTTGTGGATCCAAACATCTCATATGGGTTCCAGTGAAGGATTTCTTATACAAATCATCTCCAAGTATGAAATGCCTGTTTGCTCGGCACTGTACGCTCCTTGACTCCTTTGGATCGGTAGGCAGTGATCCGTCCTTAAGGTACTCAAAGATATCAATCATCCAATTTCTTCCTGTTCCAATGACCATAATGGTCGAAGTAGGACTCATGACGGATGAGTTCCTAATTGTGAGTAGAATCACTCTTCTTGTGTCTAAGGCAGCTGTTGCAGACACATACTTTGCCAGAGTGTCCGCTCTTTCATTCCATTCCCTATCAAATTTTTCCAGGGTAAACTCCTCAAAGAGACTCACTTCTTACTTCAGTAGCTCAAGATACTTGATCATTGAACGACCCTTTGTGGCGAAAGAACCAGAAAACTGGGCTTCAACCAACTGTGAATCCATGTAAGATTTGAGTTTCCGGACTTGTAGAGACTTGGCTATACGTAGTCCGACCAACAGTGCTTCATAGTCAGCTTCATTGTTTGTAACTTTGAAGTCCAAAGATATTGCATAGTCGAGTTCCGCTCCATCAGGGCTTTTAAGATAGATTCCAATGCCTCCCACTCTTCCGGTGGATGAACCATCCACTTCCAATGTCCAAGTATCGGTGGGATGTTCCTTGGCTTCGGGATCTTTTATGGGCTCCTGGATTTTTAACCTTTGTTCCTCCTCTTTCTGAGTATCCTGGTCGGAGTTATCAGTTTTTGATTCGTTTGAGAAATTAATAAGGCGGAACATGTGGTTGACCCGAGTTACCTCCCATGATGGAGTCTGAGATTGATTGATGAATTGAGCATCGTCAAAGTTATCCGGGTTGATCTTCGGCGGAACTGGCTTACATTTGATCTGCTTGGTAATCAAGCACTCGAATGCCTGCTTATCAGAGACTTTCCCTGACTCTGCCTCAGGGTACTCCTCTAGGAATTCAGCAATAACTTGAGCTTTCTTGGTTGTCGAAGCCTGATAGATAATGTCGTATTCGCTCAACTCAATTGCCCACTTAGAGAGTCGTCTGAATTGGTCGGGCTTTCCAAGGACCTGTTTCAAAGGTTCCGTAGTTAGGACCACTATCTTATAAGATTTGAAATAGGGTTTCAACCGCCTTGCGGTGTAAACCAAAGCATATGCAAGTTTCTCAATCTTTACATATCTTGTCTCTGCCCCAGCAAGGGCTTCACTAAGATAGTAAATTAGCATGTGATCATTTGCTTGGATCTTTACCAACACGGAACTCATTGCCTCTTCTGTAACGGCTAGGTAGAGGTAGAGTGTTTCTCCTTCGATGGGTTTGGAGAGTAATGGAGGGGAATGGAGGTACTTTTTCAAGTTTTCAAAAGTCTCAGAACATTCCGTCGTCCACTCAAAGTTCTCTCCTTTCCGGAGGATTTTGAAGAATGGAAGATTCTTCTCCGCAGATCGTGAAATGAAGCGACTCAAGGACATAAGACGTCCGATAATCTATTGTACCTCATTGATGTTCTTTGGTTGGGGAAGGTCTAGGATGGCTTTTATCTTCTCGGGATTAGCACTTATCCCCCTTTCCGTGACCATGTATCCTAGGAACTTCCCGCCTTTTACTCCGAAAGTTCACTTTTTCGGATTGAGCTTCATTCCGTACTTCCTCAGGATAGCAAAGAATTTGTTCAAGTGCTCTATATGTTGTTCCTCGGTTTTACTTCTAACGAGCATATCATCCATGTACACCTCCATGGTTTTGCCAATTTCCTCCTTGAACATTTGATTTACCAGCCGTCGGTAAGTAGCTCCTACATTTTTCAGTCCGAAGGGCATCACTTTAAAGCAATACACCCCTCCCGCAGCAAAGAAAGTTGTTTTCTTAATATCCTACTTGGCCATCCGAATCTGGTAAAAGCCCTGATACGCATCCATAAAACTCAGTAACGCACATCCGGCTATGGAGTCAACCAATTGGTCGATCTGTGGCAATGGGTATGGATCCTTTGGGTAAAACTTATTCAGCCTTGTGAAATCATTGCACATTCGCCATTTACCCGGTGATTTCTCAACTAGGGCGACGTTGCGAACCCAATTGGAATAATGGACTTCTTCAATATGTCCGGCTTTCATGAGCCGGTCAACTTCCGCAGCTATGATGGCATCCTCAATTGGGCCAAAGTCTTTTCTTTTCTGGCGGATATACTTGATCGATGGGTCCATGTTCAGACGGTGAACAGCGACCCTCAGATCTATCCCCTTGAGGTCGTCAGTGCTCCAGGCGAAGACATCTCTATTGTCTCGGAGACAAGCGATGAGCTTCATTTCCACTTCTGCATTCATCTCTGTTTCGATTTTAGTCTTCTTGTCCGGGCTTCCAGTGACAAGTTCAACATCCTTGAGAGTTTCATGAGGTTCGATCCGTGCGGTTTTGGGAAACTTATCCTTCTGACTCCCTACCCCAATGTTGGGATTCTCCTTTTTCGGAGGGAGAATAACCTGCGGATCGAAAGTTAAAGAGACTGCTAATATTGGAGCGGATGCTCTCCTAGTAGACATGATGTAACACTCCCAAGCTTCTCGGATGTTTCCCACTTCTTCTCCAACTACGTAGGGAGTTGGAAACTTCATTCTGTTGTGGAGGGTAGAAGATATAGCTCGGAACTGATTGAGCCCCGGACGACCAAAGATGGCGTTATAATCGAAGGTTCGACTTACCACTATGAAATGGACTGGCTGTGTCACTCTCGCGGGATGTGTGCCCAACGACACATGAAGCATGAGGCTTCCTAAAGGACGGACAGTACCTCCTCCAAATCCTAATATGGAGGTATTAACCCTCTCATATTGAATTCTCCCCAAATTCATCTGATCGATTGTTCTTTTGGCAATGATGTTCGAGGAACTCCCTGTGTCTATCAGGATCTTGTTTACTCGATAGGTGGCTATGGTTAGGGAAACCACCAGTGGAACATCCGGGTCATCCAGGTCCTCGCCTCCTGCCGTAGGAGGGGGGATCTCACTATCATCGAAAGAGAGTGTTAGTTCCACGGATCACCGGAGTAGCATAGGATCTATCATTGTTTCGCAAATTCTGAGTTGCCCGTTCCCTTGCATTCCTGATATCACAACCGGCCGGACCTCCTGCTATGGTGTTGATCACTCCACTATATGGACGATTCTCCATTTCAATATCATCATCGTACTCGTACTGGTGATGATCTGTCCGAGATGGAGGATTGATTGGCGGGGGGGAGGGGGGGGAGTGATAGTGGACGTGGTTGTGGCTCAGCTGTTCTGTCTTCTCTTCTTCGTTCCGTCCTATCATGCCTAGAGGGTTCGTCCGTATAGACGTGCTCCTTCAACTTTCCTCCTCTTATTAAATGCTCAACCTCGGTTTTCAGTTGAATGTAATCGTCCGTCTCATGACCAGAGCTCTTATGAAATTTGCAATACCATTTTGCATTCTTGTTCTTCCGATTATGGCGAGATGGCTTTGGTCATTGAACATCCGATTTCTTCTCAATAATGGTGGCCAAGATGTTGGTTCTTGGCCTATTGAGACGGGTATAATCTGCATACCTTCTTGGCGGACTCCTTAGCCTGTTGAAACCTTTATCTTTGTATTCCTTCTTCAGATCGAACCTTCCGTGGCGTTGCTCTTGCTTCATTGGCTCCTTCCCTTTCTTGGATCCAGCTCTTACTGGAACGTTTCTTCTGTACTCTTCTCCATACATCACCTCCTCACAAATATTATCCAGATGCTTTTCACTCTTTACTTCCTGTGAGACTCAACTCGGAGGACCTCTGCATTGAAGCGATCTAGGAAAGTCCTAAGATCCTCTTGTTCTTTTTGTAGAACTTCCGCCAGGTGCTCCACGGTTCGTTTCTTTCTTTTCGACTATCCAAATCTTCTCAGGAACTTGGAAGAGAGGTCCGCATAGGAATTCACTGACTTGTTTGGCAACGCAGTATACCAATCCATTGTTATTCCAAAGAGAGTGGATGAGAAAGTGAGAGCTTTTGTATTATCACTCAACCCTTTGGAATCCATCTTGTTGTTGTACCTTGTCAAGTGGCCCACAGGTTAAGTATCTCCATAGTAGTACTCCAAGTTCGTAATCACTTGATCCGAATTCTTGTTTCTTTCCTTTTCTTTCACAATATCATCACATAAAGGATTTGGTGCACTAGTAGTTATCTGCTCATGATCTTTCACCAAACGTCCGAGATGTAGAATCTGAGCTTCCAAGGCCTTTTGTTGGGCATAGATTTCTTCCGCATTCATCACCTCTCCCGTCCTTGGATGGACTGCTACATCCGCTGGGAGTTCATCCATGTGGACCAAGGGAATGGTTTCTGCTACATGATCTCTGGCTCGCGGAGGTATTTGTTGCGGAGCTCTAGGTTGCCTGTTTACGTCTTTCGGACGTGCTCTCTGTCCGTTCGAACTTCCTTCACGTTGAACCTAAGAAGCAGAGGCTCTCCTGTCTAAGAGATTCCTCAAGTCCTCCTGTGGTTCTCGATTCCCCAACCTCTGCTGGATCGGACGTTGTTCGTTCCTTGATAGAGCGGGCTCAGCTTGCCCCGGATTAGCCACTGGCGGAGTGACTTGTTGAGGTTGGACATTTTTAGACCCCAGACAACCTTGGATTATTTTAAGCAGTCTACCAAATTAATTCTCATTCAATCCGAAATCACTAGTGCGGACTATACAACCATCTGGCATGGTAAAATGCTGACCTGGAGGAGGACCTTGTGTTCCTACCGGAGGAACTTGCACGGCCTCTTCTCCGTGATTCTCAGGTACAGCATTCTCAGGAACATCATGGACTCTTCTTGATGGAACATATCTCCCTTCATCGGAGGATGGGCTTGCTGTGTGACCATCGCTCGGATATCTTCTTCCCTCAGCGTTCCTTCATGCTGTAGCGGCCGTCTGTCCTCTATTGGGTGGACGTCCGCGGGGACGGGGTGGTGGAGTTCTGATGCCAGCAATACTGGTCCGTGCTTGCCTTCTTGTTCTTGCCATCCGCTCGGTTGAAACACGGAACCTTTTGTAAGGATTCCCACAGACGACGCCAAAAATGTTGAGGGGTTGAGTCTCAAACACTAACTGAACTACTACAAATCCCTAATCTAAGATCCGCCTCCAACTTGATGTCCGTCCTGAGAGTTTTGCCCGAGCTAGAGCACCTGAAAGGACTAGGGGGGGTTAGAAGGGTAACCCGATTTGCTAGTGTCAAATCGGGAAGAGGCTTTACTCAAGAGAGAGAAGAAAGCTCTCAATGTAGTAATTATGAGGGAAGTTATGATATCAGTTGACCTACCTTAATGTATGGGACATTGTGTTATATTTATAGTTATCATGTACTTATGAAGTGGTTCATAAGATGATGCCAAGTGTATGTCCAGGATTTG
This sequence comes from Plantago major, assembly GCA_026545765.1. NCBI lineage: Eukaryota > Viridiplantae > Streptophyta > Magnoliopsida > Lamiales > Plantaginaceae > Plantago > Plantago major. The sequence goes on from CM048840.1 coordinate 107,613,442, forward strand.
GACAACAATGCTCCCTTGGCCCATGGCCCAATAGTATGTGAAAGTCCAACACCATTAGATGGGCCTGGAGGTTAGATTGGTCATTTTACCTCTCAGTGTACTATTCTCGCTAATGGGTTCGTGTGAGACCTTTTAGAATGATTCGAGCACATTTGCGTTGGAAAAGTTTGTATTATAAAGAAAAAGTGGATATTGAGTCCTGTATCACGATCGATGCCAACAGGAATCCAAATATTCAACGGGATTGAAAAGCAAAGGACAGGTCCAGGGCAATAAAATAGGTATTTTTTTATTTGTAAAATTAAACAAAAGGATTCGCAAATAAAAGTGCTAATGCTACAACCAATCCATAAATGGTTAAAGCTTCCATAAAAGCTAGACTAAGCAATAGAGTACCTTGTATTTTTTCCTCTACCTCAGGCTGTCTCGCGATACCCTCTACAGCTTGACCTGCAGCAGTCCCTTGACCAACGCCAGGTCTTAGTGACAGTCCGAGACACAAGCTGCTCGGAAGTATCTTGGAGGTTCCAATATATACGTTTGGTCTTATTGTTAAGGTGGCGTCCGAGTTTATCTCGTCCGGTCCGTTTGGCATCCTGACAATGTCGGATATGTGATCCTTTGTCGAGTTCAGAGGTCTTGCCCCCAGCTAGGTCGGACTAGCTGAGAAGGTGTGTTGACCTGAGTGTACTGGTTGACCGGGAAGGATATCCTTAAGGCGGACTACCCAAGGTCGGACAAGTACTGAATTGGCCATTTTAGCCTTGATGCGCTTTAGGACACGCTTTATGGCGCCCTTAACGGATTGGACATATATCTGTATCAACAGAATTACTGAGGCAAGTCTTTGGGGATCAACACGTTTCCTGCGTCATCTTTTTACGATGCTTCTTCTTTCACGAAGCATGGCAAGACCAGAGGAGGTATGGAGGAAGACATGTAATTTCTTATCTGACAACATTCTATACAACCAACGAAAAAAAATCTCATAATCCAGGTAATTAGTTAGTTAATTTTGTATTGTGTCAAAATACTACAATGATATACGTTCACTTATTACTTATTTCGATTCTTTTTGTGATTCAGGCTTGATGCTTACATATGAATAAATCCATAACCTAACAGTGCATGAAATTGAGAAGCTATTGAAAGCAAACTGCATCAGTCTTGCTTTTTTTGAGTCTATGCTAATGCTAGATGAGTCTATAACTGACAACGCCACGAATCAGTTTATAGTTGATGAGATGTCATACGACAGAGATGCCATGAGATCATAATTCGACGGACTGTACCCACGTCTAACTGACGAGCAGCGTAAAATTTACGATAAGATTATGGATGCGCATTGATGGGGGCAGAGGTGGTGTGTTATTTTTATACGGCTACGGTGCTGCCGGCAAGACTTTTATTTGGAGGACATTTTGTTTCGGCTTGCGTACTAGAGGAGATATAGTACTTTCAGTCGCATCAAGTGGTATTGCATCACTCTTGCTGCCTAGAGGTAGGACTGCTCATTCTAGGTTTGGTATTCCTATTAAGTGTCACGAGGAATCAACATGCAGCAAGTTGAAGTCGGATTCTGATGTCACCGGCTTACTCATGCAAACCAAACTTATAATTTGTGATGAGGCACCGATGACCAATAAACTTTGTTTTGGGGCACTTGACAAGACTCTAAGAGATGTTATGAAACTTCCAGATGATCCTTTCAGTGGATTAGTAGTTGTTTTTTGTGGAGATTTCAGGCAAATTTTGCCAGGTGTTCCTGGTGGTAGCAAATATGATATGTAAATTCCTCTCTATGCTCTTCGATAATGTGGGATTCATGTGAGGTTCTTAAGCTCACAAAAAACATGTGATTGCAGGTAAACTGTAAAATTCCTATTACTATCATATAATTGTTCAGTTATATTGTTCTTTTTAATTGGAACTTTTTTTCTATTCAGACCGGATAATCAACTGCTGAGATTAGTGAAACTAAAGATTTTGCCGAGTGGATACTACAAGTCGGTGATTGCGTTGCGGGCTAACCCAATGATGTCGAGGTAGACATCAAGTTATCTGATGACATACTCATTCATGAAGTAAGTCATCCTATTTCCACCATTGTAGATTGCACATATCATTCCCTTTTGGATCACTTAGACGATCCAACTCTCGATCCCGAATACTTTCATCACCATGTTGCTCTTGCACCGACTAATGACATGGTCAATGAGATCAATGACTATGTCATGTCCAAAATGCCTGGTGATTCTGTGGAGTACTTGAGTGCTTATAGCATAAGTAAGACCGAGGTAGTAGACAGTGCACTGGCATAATTATTCTCAGTAGAATTCTTGAACCCTATTAATTGCTCGGGGCTACCTAATCATAGAATAGTGCTTAAGTTTTGATGCATGATCTTGCTTTTGAGAAATATTGATCAGGCTTCTGAGTTGTGCAATGGAACAAGGCTTATAGTTACTAATATGGGGAAACATATCATAGAAGTAAGAATGATATCTGGAATGAATGCCGGTCAAAAGGTTTTCATCCCTGGGATGACGATGAGCCCATCTGATAAGACTAATTTTCCTCTAAATTTTGATAGGAGACAGTTTCCTATATCCGTCTACCTACCTTCTCTAGTATTCAGCCACGGGCAACTGTATGTTGCTCTCTCTAGAGTTACAAGTAGAAAGGGATTGAAAGTAATCATATGTGATAGTGAAGGTAAGACGTACGACACGACAACCAATGTGGTTTACAAAGAAGTTTTCGATAAATTATGAGGTAAATTTATTTTATCATATACATTAGTTAACATGTATATTTTCATTTATGCTTTATATTTTCTCAATTTATTATGTAACTAAGGGTATATCGTTATACTTTTACAGGTATGGATGCTTTCATATGAAGTCAAGCCTCATTAGTAATTTACTAGATTTTGCACATTGCAAAACTATTATTATTGTATTTCAAAATTTGTTATTCTTACAACTTGGATCCTCATATTATAGATTTTTTTTTTTTTTTACCCACCTTAAATACACTAATTTTCTCTATAGGATTCTTCAACAAACTTAATTACTATGGATTCCCTAAGCATAAGATCGTCCTCCAGATACAGTTTATGCTAATGCTTATGAGATATATTGACCAACTCATAGAGTTGTGAAATGGAGCAAGTGTCATAGTTACTAATGTTAGAAAGCATATTCTTGAAGCAAATATAATATCTGTAATATTCGCAGCTCAAAAGGTTTTCATTTCAATTGTGATAGTGAGCCCATTCGACAAGACGAAGTTCCCTATCAATTTTGATAGAAGATAGTTCCCCATATCGTCTATTTTTCTATTAACATAAACAAAAGTCCTGGGAATTCTCTCTCACACGTCGGCCTCTACCCCCTCAACTGTATTCAAACGTGATCAATTACATCTCTCTCTACAGTTACCAGGACGAAGAGATTCAATGTATTTATATACGACGAAGATGGTAAAACATATGACACGACCTGTTCATTAATTTTGACATTTTATTATACGATATATTCATTTCTTATTTTGAGTTTGGTCTGCATGCCCCGTCGAGTACATTAACTAGTTTTATGAATATGATAATGAAAACGGCGTCGAAATTGAAAGAGAGAAGAAGTAAGATAAATGTTTGGGTGTTTGAAAGTTAGACTTTTATAACTTTTTTCATTGTTTATAGTTTAATCAAAGACAATCATATGCCTTACCAAAAAAAAAAAAAAAAAAAAGACAATCATATGAAAAACCATTTCCTGAATTTATTGAAAAGATATTTTCTATCTAAAAAAAGATTTGTAGTTGAAGGAGAGACATAGAAATGTAACAAATTTATTGTATTTAAATGGGAAAAAGAACATGGGAACAGAGCAGCATGTGAGGCAGAGGATGATACATTGCAAGAGCTAGAAAAATATATTCCCAAGGCAGAACATCATAATATTCCAACTAAGAATCCCATGTGAATTTTGCTCATTTTTAGGTCTTATAGTCGTGGTTCAATAATACCCACAACACCATCTCCCAAAAAAATGAAGAGAACAAAAATTTGTACAAAAAATATATTTATATTTCACAATAGTATAACACATAAAAAATGAATTTGCAGAAAAATTGCAGTCTGATAAAAATTGTATTACTGGTCTTGTAATGTAGCCATTGGAATAATCTACATGAGTGAAATTGGTTATATACCCACAGCACTAAAAAGTTTCATCTATTTTGATGGACATGTTAACCGCCTTAGATGTTATCAACATTATACGATATCATGGTCTGGAGACGTCCTTCTACCAAGATATGATGACCAGCTTGGGGTTGAGTTCATCCCAACATAGGGAGACTTAATGCAGATCGAGTCACTATTGTTACAGGATTCCGGTAGCAATTACACTATAGTAGTGGGTCCCACATACTACAGTGTTCTACTACAGGTGGTAGCACTCATGGGGTCGAGGAATGGGGAAGCTAATAGCCACAAACCTAGATGTGGTTAGGTTCATGTTTAGCAATTGTAGGGGCCGTTTGTGCATTTATAAACTTGAATTATCTTTTGTTAAATCAATTGATCAATCAATCGAAAATCGATGAATACCAAAACTAAGAACAATCAAAGCATAAACGAAATTGACACAGGAATTAACGTGCTTCGGAAGATGAATCCTTCCTACATGCACGGAGAACAACAAGAACAATCCACTATCACAGAAAGATTACAAGAATCGAAACCTTCAACCTCACAACAATGGTGATTCACCGGTTTCTATCAATTCTCTCTCTCACAAGTGTTTCTCTCACTATAGCTGTCAAAAGTAAGATGATAATGATCTGATCTCTATCCAATTACAAGTGTAGATAGTTATATAGCCGAATTAAGCAACATAATAGACGAATCAACTAGCTAAAGAAACGGTGCTCTGTTTCTTCTTCCCGCAACTGCTTTTCCCTCTTCCAAGTTTAAATCTGAGCCGTAAGATTAGAACAGATCAACGGTTGTTGTGCAATCTGGCAGATGACGAACTACGCTCCACGGATTGAATCAGAAATGAACTAACAACTTACATCTTTTGATTTATTTCGTTATCATCTGATGGTTCAAAAGTTTTCTCACTCTTATTTTATCTATGTTTGTTGTTAGTTTACTTATTCGCGGAATCACGCCTGAAGAGATCTTTTTATTGATTTGTTAAGTATCAGCTCCTGATCATCCTTTACACGAATCTCCTCAGTGAGCTCACAAGAAATAAATCAATCATGTCAAGCCAATATTTAGAGTCTAGTCAATTCACACACGCGTAGAAATGAATCTCCCCCATAGCAATAATTTGAACTTATTCCAATAACATAGAGACAGTTACAACATTCTTTGCATTGAGACGCTATTTCTACTAAAATTGACAAACATTTTAATGACCTCAAATCGAAGTTTGTTCACAAAGACATTGATTCTCATGGTTAGTATTGAATGTTCCCAATAAGCATTCCAAAATTAAGCATGTTAGGCACTCACCCAACCTTCATCGGTTTGCTTTTAAAAGGGAAACCATTCTTAAATGGAACCACTTTTTGGAAAGTTCTTGGGTAAAATTATTATCGGTTTATTTAGATGGTCGATTATTAAGGATCAAATCCACTTAATTAGAAATAGTTTAAAGAGCTAATGAATAGTATATATATTTAAGTAATACATATAGAGAAAAATGTTAAATGAGGAGCATTTGAACGTTAATACTTTATACAAATCGAGTGACAAAGATGGTATGGTTTGCAGTAAAATTTTGAGAAATTCGATTAAGAGGTCCCAAACAAAGGTTATATAATTTGCTGGTACCATTTTCACCTAGTTAACACTTTCATTACACTACAAAAAATATATAAATGATAATTAGACTCTGAATGGTGAATTTATCTATCAATCAGTCTACTGATCGGATGAGGGATGACCCACGAGTTGATTGCCACAGATTCCAGAGGGTCCAATCCGATAATGTTTGTGAAATTTATAATCAATTGAAGTTCAAACTTATAGAGATGTAAAATTTACTCATTTATACCAAATCTCCGTGAGTCGTAATATATAGTATAGCTAGCTTGCTGGATTGTTGCATCTTTTGTTCTGTACATATGTGATGTGTGTCAAGAATGATTTACTCATGTACTACTAGTATCTTAGGATATGTGCAATGTTATACAACATATGTATTTTCGTTCCACTAATTCCACGTTACTCATAATTCTCCATTTCACAATAAATATGTAAATATACATGATGCGGGTGACCAAATTGTACAAAATGTTACATACTGACTCTATAAGCTTATAAGTTCGATGAGCTCATTTTATAAATAAGCTTATTACGGTAACGTATAGATGGTAACTTATGTGATAAATGTTCTAATAAACTCATTCATGTCGATTATTAAAAAGTATAAGCAAATTCATTTATTAAACATAAAGAAAAAGTTATTTTTCAGTTATATAAAATTGTTTAGTATAGAGTTAGAAAATTATATTTATTTTTAATTTAGATTTAAGAATTTTAATTCTTCTCCAAACACTATACTAATCACCATAGCTCATAGAGCCCAAATTGACCAAATTGCAAATGTTACAACTAGTAAAGGCATAACTATATGTCAATCACAACAAACTTTAAAATAAGTCAAGAGAAAAGCAATAAAATTCACATTGAAGCAGGTAGCAAGAATCTTTTAAGAAATAAAAAGTCATAAAATTTTCTCTATTTCTTCCCAAACATATTATAGCTGGCTTCCAATCTTGAGAACCCATGTTCATACTCCAGAATCTCTCCCCATAAAATTTCCCAATCAATATTTCACGCACTGACATCTTCACTGTGTGAGCATGTTCTAATTATAATCCTCCAATCAATCTTCCTTTTTCATTTTATGCTTATATTGCAACAAAATACTTTAGCCTTAAACATCAAGTTTCATCCATGTTCCAATCCAATGAAGTCCCACAATTTCCCTCTTCCTCTTGTGCTCCTCAAGATTTCCAAGGTATGTCTTGTTTCTACGTAAAATCGCAAAATTCTATCGTCATTCCATAGTATGTCGGGTGCATGAATGTGTGGTACGTCCAGTCTCTGCAATCTATAACGGTTACTTGTGAAGTTAGTGTAACGATAACGTTTTTCCTATACAATGTTGTAGGTGTGTCAGAATTCTTTATGAGGCGATCCATCTCGTACTCCGGGCTTGAACGGGCCGATGAAATGCAGCCCGATGATGACATGTCGGACGACGGCATGCAAATGCTAGGTGAAAAGAAGAGGAGGTTGAACATAGAGCAAGTGAAGGCCCTGGAGAAGAGCTTTGAATTGGGGAACAAATTGGAGCCCGAGAGGAAAATCCAGCTAGCTCGGGCTTTGGGCTTGAAGCCCAGGCAAGTTGCTATATGGTTTCAGAATAGGAGGGCCCGTTGGAAGACAAAGCAATTGGAGAGGGATTATGATGTCTTGAGGAAGCAATATGATGCAATTAAGGCTGATAATGATGTGCTCAAGTCTCAAAACAAGAAACTTCAAGCTGAGGTACTTGTTTCATCGGTTTATTAGACACTGCACCTCCCCTAGTCGATGATAATTTAGGATGCGTCGTGTCTCATTTTCCAGTCTTATCCATACTATGCATAATTTTGTTGTACCCTCGAATATTTTCATGAATGCAACCACACATGAACCTTTTTATAGATTGAGACAAGAATGATCACCAACTCAATTTTACTCAACATAAACTAGTAGTATAACTTAGTTCCAAACTGATTATAACCTTTCTAATCAAGGTGAACTTCCTCTACTTCATTTCATCAATTTGCGGAGTAAGTTGAACTTGTTGCAAACACGCACTAAACCAAATCGTACCATGTCCATGTTGTTAAATTTTGCAGGTAATGGCACTGGAAAACAAAGATTCAACGAGACAAATGATCAACCTAAACAAAGACAATGAAGGATCTTGGAGCAACGGGAGTGACCAAAACAGTTGTGATGTAAATCTGAACATGACATCTACAAACAACAACACGGTGTACTCTCATTCAAGCAACAAAAACGTCGTCCCGTTCGCACCGGCCGCGAACAATAGCCTAACACAGCTCCTCCATGGCTCATCAAATGAAGGCTACTGCAACATGTTTGGTGGGATTGAAGAGAACACGGAGTTTTGGCCATGGCATGAACAGTAAATTTCTATTTATAGAGTGATAAATATTAATTATTTATAGTTTATATATACAGGGCAAATTTGTTACTATAAGAGTTTATAATTAATATTCACCCAATTAATCCTCAATGAAATTTCTCTAATTTTAAGGTCCCTCAAGTTCAGTTCTTATCTTTTATTTGCCCATTATTAGCTAGCCACGGACACGGTGCACAATATTATATACATATCCCATAGTAGTACATATACTAGCAAATATCTAAATTAAAGGTGCAATGTAGCAAATATCTAGGCAAATTATGGGGTCATCAAATTATATTAACGAATTTTTCACTCAACTAAAACACTGAACTTAAACTTCTTGTAACATTATATACTGTTAACTGTTGAATACACGTCGATTTTATTTCTTATACCATATTATTGATTAAGAGGCATAGGAAAGTCGAGTTGGACCCTGCTTGACTCGGCTTGATCCACCGGTGTCATACTATATTAATCTAACGGTATTACTTTTGGTTTTTAATTAGTTCCTACACATGGTTAGGACCTTTTTGTCAAAGACACTTGAAAATGATCGACATATTTTATAAAGATCGAAGACATTTAAAAATGCCATTGTATCTTCTAAAGATCTCAGAGTAACATGTTAACAAAAATTTCATATTGCATGCAAATTTATATAAAAGTCTGGCACTGAGTGGAACAACTATTCTGGCTTATATGGTCCAATAATGTGCTTACAGGAAAAACACAAGATTCTTCTCTCTCCCTAACATTCAATTTTACAGTTGTCCCAAGAAGGTTCTGGGAAATATTTAAACTTTTATTCAGTTTAAAATAAAATTAGTGAAGAAAATAACATCACGCCTCAACTGGAAACTGGAAGGATATGGCCATATAGTGTTAGGACCCGACCAGGATCTCAAAGGGGTGGAAATGGAGATCTATAGATCGGCACACAAGAATACTCTTGTAGACCGATAAATTAACCGGTACATAAAAATACTTGATTACATACATCCCGAATTGTCCGTCGACTAAGGCTATGTTCTCTTCGTCAGAATTGAACTGAACTAAACTTATTTGTAGTATAAAAACAATTAAGCACATCTGAATTGAACTGATATGAACTGAATTAAAATTAATGAGTTTTAAGATGAAAATAACGGAGTGTAATAGCATTCAATATCTTTCACTAATGATCATAATTTACCACATGAACATGATTAGTCTTCATAAACTCTGAACATCATCTTCATAACATAACTTAATGAAAAATATGGAGGATACTTGTGTTTATATAGAATAAAAGATGCACCCCTGCTACTTGAAACCCCAACGAACTAAGCATGTGACTCAACTTAACTAATGAGCAGTCCATGAAATAGAACAATATAGAAATAAAAATGGGCTCAAGGCCTCTAATTCTACCCCTAGCTGCCTACGTATCAGTTTAAGTACTTCGTGTTGAGACTGAAATCCTATCATCCGCAGGGGCGGACCTAGGGGGTAGGCACCTAAAATTTTGAAGAAAAAAAATTTAGTGGTAATATTTTCAAAAATTTTGGATTTCGACCCCCTAACCCTCGAAAAAATCTCATATATGTAATTTCGATCCTCCACTCGAAGTTGAAATCCTAGGTCCGCCCCTGATCATCCGAACATACGTAGAGAATTTAGGTTAGATGAACTAGTATCAAGCCTTTGTTTGGAATATTCAATAACAAAATCGTTTCCATATGGACAGGATATATAGTTGATACTATTGTGTAAAGGTAGTTTACTAGTATTGTGCAAAACTATGACTCATGTTAGGTCCATCATTTGCAGGGGCGGACCCTAGAGCCTAGGCTCTAGCCCGGGATCCCCTCGAAAAAATTAAAGAAAAAAAGAGTTAATTAAGTTTACATATTTTAATCAACAAACATAAAATTAATACATTGTCTTGTGGCTTAGTGGTAATAACATTTGAAATTTTTAGCTCATTTCTAACAACCCGATTCAATTCCTACTATTATCATTTATCATCTTTTACTTTCATTTTTCTTTTCTTAAATGTTAATCTTTTTTAAGTGAGTTATTTCTTGAAGGGTGATGGTTTTTCATTTTTTTTCCATTTATGAACTAGTTTTATTTATTAATTTATTTTATAATGCAAGAGCAACTGTCTTAAAACACTTGATTTTTACTAAATAATCAAATCTGGGAACTTCAATGGTGGAGATGATTTCTGGCAGTTGGAAACCGTTAGTACTAAAGCAGAAGTGAAGAAAACAGAGCAAGGCAGAATACGGAAGGAAATCTGATAAAATTGCAAGGCGGTTTCTTCTTCTACTATAAATTGATCATCACCAGTTGATATGCAGAGCTAGCACAACACAATTTCATCATCAATTTCAATCTTTGAAACCGTTTCTATATCCAATTCGATTGTGATAGTTGATAGGTTGCAGTTATCGATTTTAGCTTGTTCTTGATCGAATTCGATTGGTTCAAGCTTGTATTGTGTACGATTGAAAGCAATAAAGATTTGTGATCATTTTTCCGTGGATGTAGGCTTGTTGTTGAGTCGAACCACGTAAATTCTTGCGTTGATTTCTTTGTTGTTCGATTGATTTGTTCGTTGTGTTTGTTGGTGTGAACGAAGAAGGCGATTGTTCTTGTTATACTCAACAAGTGGCGCCGTCTGTGGGAAAATTCTGATCTCTTCTTGTGTTCGATCATCAATGGCGTCTTCTACAAAGTTTGATGTAGAGAAGTTTACGGAGAAAACCGATTTCGGTTTGTGGAAAGCAAAAATGGAGGCACTGCTTGTACATCAGGGATTGGATGCTACACTGCTTGGAGAGAAAGGATTCTCTGATGATGTTGATGCAAAGGAAAAGGCATTGATCATGGGAAGAGCTCGTAGCACAATCATATTGTCTCTGGGAGATAAAATCTTAAGAGTAGTGATCAAGATCAAGACTGCAAGGGAGATATAGGAGAAGCTGGAAGAGATGTACAATTCCAAAACTTCTGCAAACAAGCTTCATTTGAGAAAAAAGTTGTTTAACTTCAAGATCATAACTGATAGATCTCTATCAGAGCAACTAGATGAATTCGACAAGATGTGTCAAGATCTTGAGAGTGTTTCTATAATAGTTACAGATGAAGATAAAGCACTAGTGGTTCTGGGAGCATTGCCTAAGTCATATGAGCATTTCATTGATGCTCTTGTGATTAGTAAAAGCTCAAAACTCACCTATGAAGATGTTGATGTTGCTCTGAGGAACAAGGATTTACACAGGAGACCTTCTGCTGGTCATGACATCAATGTTGAAAGTCTAAATATCAGATCAAGGTGGAGCAATAAGTTGCAGATCAAGAATAAGCCAGTAAATCACACAGATATAAGGAAGCTTGATAAAGAGAAGCAATCAGATGGCTATGATGCTGAGAAGAGGAAATGTTTCTATTGCAAAAAAACCTGGACACCTGAAGAAACAATGCTTCAAATTCAAGAAAGACAAGAAAGCTAGCAAAATTCAAACAAATACAACACCACACTGTGCAGACATTGCAGAAGATGCTCAGTCATATGGGGATGCAGAGGTATTAATTGCTTCTGAGCTTTGTTCAGTCACTAATACTAGTTCAAACCAATGTTGGGTGCTTGATTCTGGTTGTTCTTTCCACATGAGTCCAAACTTAGACTGGTTTGTGAATTTTAAAGCTAAGAAAGGTGGTTTTGTGCTACTGGGGAATGACTATCCATGTAGGATTGACGGGTATGGTGATATTAAGCTGAGAATGCATGATGATGTTGTGAGGATCTTGTCTAAAGTCAGATATATTCCTAAGTTGAAGAGGAATCTGATTTCTCTAGGCATGCTAGATGAGAATGGCTATAACTATCATTCAGAGAATGGTGTGCTCACAATTGAAAAATCAGGAAAAGTTATAATGACAGGAACTAAAAGGAATGGGTTGTACTATCTCAATGGTGATACAACTACTCAGATGTCTACAAATGCTGCTACTATGGATAATTCTCAACTATGGCATGTTGGGATGGGTCACCTAAGTGAAAAAGGTCTGAAGGAATTAGCAAAACAAGATTTGTTGTGTGGAGATAAGATTACTACACTACAGTTCTGTGAGAATTGCATCATGGGAAAGTCTCATAAAACTAGATTTGATGCAGCTAAACATGTCACTAAAGCTCCCCTAGATTATCTACACTCAGATCTATGGGGCCCAACCAACACACAAACACTGAATGGTGAAAAATACTTCCTATCTATTATAGATGATTTTTCCAGGAAAGTGTGGCTCATTATTTTGAGATCTAAGGATGAAACATTCATGAAATTCAGGGAATGGTCTATTGAGGTTGAAAACCAGGTTGGAAGGAAGATCAAACACCTGAGGACTGACAATGGTTTAGAGTTCTTATCAGGAGAATTCAATGAGTTTTGTAAAGAGAAGGGGATTGTTAGACACAGAACAATTCCTGGAACTCCACAGCAAAATGGAGTTGCTGAAAGGTTCAATAGAACTGTGTTAGAGAGAGTAAGATGCATGTTGATTAGCTCAGGTTTGAGCAAAACATTCTGGGGAGAAGCAGCTACTACTGCTTGCTATTTAATCAACAGGACTCCATCATCACCTCTAAATAACAAAACTCCTGAGGAAGTGTGGTCAGGAAAACCACCTTCATATGCTCACATTAGAGCATTTGGTTGCTTAGCACTAGTACACAACAGACAGGACAAGCTGGATCCTAGAGCAATTAAGTGTGTATTCCTTAGTTATCCACCTGGAGTGAAGGGGTACAAATTATGGAGTATCACACAGAAGAAATGCATCACTAGCAGGGATGTAATCTTTAATGAGCATATAATGCAATTTAAGAAACCTCAGCATGGTACAGAGCTTGAGGTGGAGTCTTTAAGAAATAATCATGTTACTCCTATCACTCATGATCACAGAGAAGAGCTTTCAACTGATACAGAAAATGGAAAACAACATTTGTCACCAGAAGAGATAAATGCAACTGATCACATCACAGATGAGATGACAGATGCAGCTGAAAATCTATCATCATACCAGTTGGCTAGAGATAGAGCTAAAAGAGTGAATAAAATTGCTCCTGACATGCTTGGATATGGAAGAATAGGTAAATCCTATAATATATCTTATGCTCTCTATCTGTAGCTGAGGAGATTAATTACCCAGAACCTGCAACATATCATGAAGCTGTAAGTTGTCCTGAATGAGAAGTGGATTACTGCAATTCAGGAGGAATTGTTGTCTCTAGAAAAGAATCACACATGGGATGTTGTTGAGATACCTAAGAAACAGAAGTTAGTTGGTTGTAAATGGATTTTTAAGAAGAAACATGAGACTGGTGAACAGGAATCTATCAGATACAAGGCAAGATTAGTTGCCAGAGGTTTTACTCAAAAGGAGGGCATTGATTATACAGAAATCTTCTCACCAGTTGTCAAGCATGTTTCAATAAGAGTTCTACTTGCTTTGGTTACTCAGTGGAAGCTACATCTTCAACAAATGGATGTGAAGACTGCATTCTTACATGGGAAGCTTGATGAAATTATATATATGAGAATACCGGATGGTGTGCATGTGGATGATAAAGAGAATAAAGCTTGCATTCTCAGGAGATCATTGTATGGTCTTAAACAAAGTCCACGCCAATGGTATAGGAGGTTTGATGATTTCATGAGTTCTATACATTTTCAGATGAGCAGGTATGATAGTTGCATTTACTTATCAGATGTTTCACATGAAAACTTCATATATCTTCTACTATATGTTGATGACATTCTTATTGTTGGGAATTCTATGAAAGATATTTCTAATTTGAAGCTAAAACTCAGTTCTGAATTTGAAATGAAAGATTTGGGATGTGCTAAAAGAATTTTAGGCATGGATATAGTAACATATGATGCAGATGGGAGCTTATCACTGTCACAGGCTAGTTATCTTACTAAGGTACTTGCAAGATTCAATATGAATCTCTCTAAGCCTGCAAGTGTGCCTATAAATCCAGGAGTGAAGTTATCTATGAGCCAATGTCCTACTAATAAGTCTGATATGATGAAAATGAGTAACATTCCCTATGCAAGTGCTGTAGGGAGTATTATGTATGCAATGTTTTGTTGTAGGCCAGATCTGGCATTTGCTATGAGTATGATTAGTAGGTATATGAGTAATCCTGGTCAGGAACATTGGAATGTGGTGAAAGGTGTATTCAGATACATAAAGGGAACACTGGATCATGGTTTGAAGTTTCAAACAACTCAGCAAAATGACTTTCCTCTACAGGGATTTGTGGATGCTGATTTTGCATCAAATGTTGATAATAGGAAGTCAGTCACGGGTTTTGTTTTCACTCTCTTTGGTACTGCAATTTCTTGGAAATGCACACAGCAATCTATTGTAGCATTATCAACTACAGAGGCAGAGTTCATAGCTATTATAGAAGCTATTAAAGAAGCTATATGGTTGAGTGGTTTACTAATGGAGCTGGGAGTTAATCAAGCTTTTGTCACAGTTTTCTGTGACAATCAGAGTGCAATTCAGTTGTCTAAACACCAGCATTTTCATGAGAGGACTAAGCATATTGATGTCAGGCTATACTTCATCAGAGATATCATTGAGAGTGGTACAATTAAGGTGGAAAAGGTTCAGACATTAGACAATGCAGCAGACAGTTTTACTAAGCCTTTGTCTGCAGAAAAGTTCAGATATTGTGCAGATTTGATCAATGTAAGGAGCTTGAATTCTTGATGTAAATAAGTAATCTAAGACTATGGCATGTTCTAGCCATTAAGGAAACCTAAAGGTTGAGAGTTCTACCTTTAAATGGACTGTAAAGGGAAGTAAATCAGAAATCTTTGAGTTAAGGTGGAGATTGTTGGTTTTGTAGCTCAAATAGGTTTGGACGGATGAGATCAAATATTGGAACTTCAACGGTGGAGCAGTTGGAAACCGTTAGTTTATAACGGAAGTGAAGAAAACAGAGCAAGGCAGAATACGGAAGGAAAATCTGATAAAATTGCAAGGCGGTTTCTTCTTCTACTATAAATTGATCATCACCAGTTGATTTGCAGATCTAGCACAATACAATTTCATCATTAATTTCAATCTTTGTAACCGTTTCTATATCCAATTCGATTGTGATAGTTGATAGGTTGCAGTTATCGATTTTAGCTTGTTCTTGATCGAATTCGATTGATTCAAGCTTGTATTGTGTACGATTGAAAGCAATAAAAATTTGTGATCGTTTTCCTGTGGATGTAGGCTTGTTGTTGAGCCGAACCACGTAAATTCTCGCGTTGATTTCTTTGTTGTTCGATTGATTTGTTTGTTGTGTTTGTTGGTGTGAACGAAGAAGGCGATTGTTCTTGTTATACTCAACACAAGATCAACCAATCTTAAAGGGGTGTTGTCATTTGGATCACAAGAAAATTTCACACTCATGTGACCAGTGCATTCCACTCCTACAGGATGACTTTTCTCAAGAAACATGAAAACTCCAGTCGAGTAAATCTTCCCATGATCAAAGCGGAGTAGATGTTCAATCTTTTTTTTTAAGAAGCTTCTTAACAAATCCAATCTAGTGATTCTTCTCATTGTCATTCACCATCTTTATAGGGTAACACAGTTCAACCTCACACCGGGGTTCTTGCATTGATCTCTGGACAAATTCTCTACATCCCTTGGACAGTAAAGTGAAGGGCAAAACATGAAGTTCTTCGCGTGTAAAGTTCAGAATTGGGACGGGAGATTTTGGGATCCCACCCAAAAGTATCAGAGGGCACACCGTGGAAGGGTCAATATCTCCGAGAATGACAACGACAAAAGTTGATGGGTCTTTATAGCAGTTAGAAAAATATGTGCATGCTGTGGATGGATCAAATCTCTCAATGTCAGCAACTGTAGGCGGCTTGAACAAATAGGAATTTCCATAAATCAGCTCCAGCACACGGTTGTTCAAAGCAGTACAAGGATCCCTATCTCGATCACCAAAACCTTCTTCTAACGTTTCCTTCAAATTGTTTATGACTTTCTCCTCTGGTACTTCTAACGTTGTCACAAAAAGTTGATAGACCAACTGCAATGCAGTTTCCAAGTCTGAAGCCTAGCATTCGCCATGAAAGTTCCGCGTATAATGTTGAAAATATGTACCTATAGTAACTTGTTTACCAATAAGCATATCATCTAACACATCGGGTGTATGACCATATGTACCGATCATCTGAGTAAAACAAGCACTGCTCGAACATGAGAAGTAGTCAGATTCTTGAAGTTCTGATAACCCCCGTATGAGAAACCTCCGAATACAACCTCATGCTCCTTAAAGTCTGTGAGCTTGTAACAAACTCGCATGCCATTTGAAAGGACATATTATGTTGCACCAATATTGGAATGCTCGGACATCTCCACGATGTGTCCTGGTTGTGGCTCTGTACTAACAATTTCATTTGGTATGACTTCTTCATTCAAAGTTGTTATCATTCCATCTTTTCCGAGATCATCAATCCTTGAAACAAT
This sequence comes from Plantago major, assembly GCA_026545765.1. NCBI lineage: Eukaryota > Viridiplantae > Streptophyta > Magnoliopsida > Lamiales > Plantaginaceae > Plantago > Plantago major. Next base: position 107,630,214 of record CM048840.1, read on the forward strand.
AGTTCTCAGATCATTCTCTGTTACAGTTGCTTCAGGCTCAACTGTTTTCACAACACAGCTAGATGAGGTCCGAAAACTCTCAGAATACTTCGACACCTCAGAGGCTGATATATGAGTAGTATAATATTTGTGATAGAAACAGTTTGACTTTATACGATTGTCATATATAAACCTACAAAAACCAATTTGTATTATTAAATAGTTGCAAAAAAAGTTACGTAAGACTATTACATTATGTGTCACTTTTTTTTTTTTTTTAATACGGATGAATTAATTGAAAGTATGTATGTCCTAGAGATAATCATTATTAGGATTAATATGTACTTGATCACATTTAGTTTATTTTATTATATGAGATATGATATTTATTTGGCATTGCATTTATTGAATTAATTATCTGGTTGTTTGAATTATTCTATAAGATGTTCCCATGGACTTTATGTTGTCACTAAGTATGTGAGAACTTGAGTGACTAAGCATAAGTCCTAAAATCGCCCCAATCGATGATCATTGAGATATGGATATCAATGGTGCATATTAAGATTGGCATGTGGTCTGCATCATATTCTTCGAGAATGTAGCAGTTCTCACGACTACGAATAACTGGTTATTCATGCATGATGGACACATGGACACTTTAGAGAGTGTTAGTATACCCAACCGAGAATCATTTGATAGATTCTATTTATGTGTCTATGGAAGTATCGGTGTGTAGGGTGATGAAGTAGTCCTTTGACTTGAGGTCAATACTTACTACATGTGTGGAGTGTTGTGCTTTGACCATGACCAATGCTTGCACTCCTAGATAGGGGTAGACACGGCATGTGTTGGGCGTCCCAAGATAGGATTCATTCATCATAATAGATTTAGAGAGAATACTTTAGTTCTCATAAATTAGTGTGATCATTAGTCATTAGCCAATGCAAAAGGATGTATTCAAAATAGTGTTTGAATATGACCATAGATCAACTAATAAGAATGAGAGATAAATGAATAAGTTATTGGAACAGACACAATATCAAGTTCTAGACTTATTCGAGTATTCGCGAATGAAAGGACTGTATCATCACGAGCCCTACATTAGAGGTGGTTTGTATATCCTTTCAAACGTTCCTTGTATATTAATAATGTCTGGTAAATTGTCTAGGAATTTCATTAAGACCTTGATTTGATTAGTGCTTAATATATAAGGCCATATGGGTTACACTTTATGGTGATTGTTCTACCGATTAGTATTATAATAAATTATGTATTAATTGGATTAGTAATAATTTATTATGAGAATTGTTAATTAGATTTAATAATATAATGTTTTGGGCCAATTGAAAATGAAGTCCATAAAGATCACAAAAGATATAAGCAGGTTGGGCCTGATGAGAATTGAACACTGGACCTCCTGTCCATAACCAGAATGCATAACCTACTGGGTTGGGCAAGTGTTTGTTATGTTTTGGAGTGTTCTTGTTTTAGTCGAGATTGGACAGATTATGTTTGATGACAACAAATTATAATCTTCCGTTTCCTTATAGGATCAAACTTAGAGTTGTGATGGGATAAGGATTTATGTACTCGTTGTCTTTGTGATCACATAATATTAAAACAGACCAACGTGGTCTTAATAATTCTTAATCAATTCATTTTTGACATTGAATAATCACTAAATAGTTTGAAAAACCTTCTAGCGTTCTTGGTGGAATTAATCCATGTGGATACCGAGGTTGAGGAATAACAAGTCAAGCTGGATCATAACGAAGTGTTGGATCAAGTTGAGCAGGAGGAAGCTAATTGAAGATATTACTCTGAGGAACTTGAAGAGATTAGAAGATCGGAAGCTGAAGCAGAGGAGCAACAATTGGAAGCTGCTGAAGTTCCTGTTGCTGATCCTGATCTGGAAGTAGCCAAGTAAGTACAATTACAGCTCTATACATGTTCACGTTGAATAATCGTTGTCAGTAAAATTAAAATTTTCGAAATTCCGCTGCGTATACTATCGTGTTACATCTTACGTTTTCTTACAGACTTAGTGTCCTAAATCGTTCAAACTCGATCGGCTACGACTGTTGGTCGCCCAGTGACCGCAGTCATTGACATTTTTATTTTCTTTTACATAGCATGTTATGATAGTTGTAATGATATAAATAAGATTAATTTAATTTTGAAGAAAAACTATTTTTCCTTTGCATTGAGTTTAATAGTGAAAAAAAAATAGTGAAATTTGGAATGATCGAAATATACTGAGGACTAGGACAGTATTTCGAACTGAACGAACTGAATATTGACCTTAACGAAGGTTTGTTCATTTGACATATGGTATGTTCCGTTCATGTTCGTGTTCGTGTCCGTCCAACATTCCATTCACTTGTTCGTGTTGGTTCGTTACAATTTCAAAATCTTCATCTTTGATCGTTAGTGTTCAGTTCGGTCATGTTCGAATAATTTGTTCTTTTGTGTTAAAAAATATAAGATCCTTACATAATCGGACTCGATTTAGCATAGCATAGCTATTAAAACAAATCAAGATTTAAATTTAAATTGTATTCATTTCAGATGTCATTCATACTACGTCAATTGTGTGTTGATATCAAACTTCCCAACTAGATTTTCACGAAATAGAAGAAAACTAAATTACAATTTTGTTGGGTATTTGGTCCTGGGAATACTCTTCCCATAACTTTATTGAGTAAATAGAAAGTGAATACTGAAACTTAAAAACTAGATTGTTTTTTCTAACCATCTGGCTGGACTTCTCGCGCCTGTTCTTGCTCTTTGTTTTTTCTTGTTTTGGATTACGGAAATTTTCTTTTAAGTTTTGCCCAAGTTTTAAATGTTTTGTATTGCATATTCGAATGGTAGAACACCATTTCGGAACCAAATCAAACTTAGTATGTAGATCCAAATAGAAGACAAAGAATCTGCAAGAACTCATGTTATTTTGACATGGAACAAAAGGACTTGTGACACTAAAATCTCTTTACAATTCCAAGTTCAATACAATTTCCTTAAATGTTCTAAACACTTTATCACTTCTCTATCAAAAATTCAAACAACATCTCATGATGGTAAACATGCCCAGCCTCAACAATCTGTGAAGGGAAATTTGGGTAGTTAACCGAATCTGGAAACCCTTGGGTCTCCAAACACAATGCGGCATGAGACTCATAAACATATCCGCCTTTACCCTTCACATGATCAATGTAGTTCCCTGTATACAATTGCACACCGGGCTTATCAGATGATAGCTTCAATACTCTCCCCGATTTCTTATCACATACCACAGCTATCGGCTTCATCTTGCACCCCTCCCGATCATCTACCGCATAGTTGATGTCATATCCCTTGGACCCTTTCGGAAGGTCCTTGATAAGGCCCTTTATGACTTCAGGTGTACGGAAATCAAATGGTGTTTTTGTGATGGGTACGATCTTACCGGTTGGTATGAGTTTTGAGTCAACCGGTGTTATGTGGGATGCAAAGATTTGCAACTTGTTGGATAGAATGTTTCCGGAGTTGTGGCCACCGAGGTTCCAATAGGTGTGTTGTGCTAGGTTGATTGGAGTGGCCTTGTTTAAAGCTTTTGCCTTCATTTTTACACTCAACATGTACGGTTCGAGTAGGGTGTACGTCACATAGACTAGAACATCTCCGGGAAAGCCTGCCCAGAACAGAGTTTAGTTCAAGGAATAAGTTGTATGCCTTGTCGATCACAATCAGGGACAACGCCCGAACATTCAAAGTACTTTACTTCTTTCTTTATGTCTATAGTAAGGGTCTTTTGAGTGTACCTTCTTCACCATCAACACTATGATATGTTAAAGTGATGGATGGAGATTGATCATCTTTCTTGTGCTTCTTCACTTTCCAAGCAACTTGGCTAAACCCTTTCTTACCACCTAGTTGCAAACCATTGATCAATCAAAGGTCCAAACAAAATTATGGTGATTTTGAAGAAACAAGAAGGAAAAGAGAGTACCATGAAGCATATTATTTCCCTCATTAGCATCAAGCTTGTAGACCGTTCCATTTAGAGTAAACTTGGCACCACCAATGCGGTTAGCAACTCTTCCAACAATCGCACCAAAGTAATATGTATCATTCTGTGTCAAATTGAATCCATTATATGTTTAAGGCGTTTCTATATATAGCGAATTTGTCTTCGAAAAACACATTTTCATGGGACGATCGCATTTCTATAGTGAATTAAAATGGCACGGATCACTTGTTTTAGAAGGGGTCGGTTGCAGGGAGAGCAGATGTATTTTTTAATTTTCAATATTATGAACACGTACGAGTTCGTTTTCATCTATTCGTAAAAAAATTTAAGTACTTCCCAAACCCCTTTCAAATGAATCAATCTAGCTAGGCTGAAAAAAAAGGCAAACATACCTTGTACTCTTTGATAGTGTCATAACCAAGAACAACATCAGCCAACTTTCCTGAGAAAACAATGAACATCATTTTGGTCACATATTAGGATCAAATTTGTCATGCCAACTAAGTATGAGTCGGTTGCGGGTTTCCAACATTAAAAGAAAAAGGACTCACCATGTTTATCAGGTAGCACAACAGAGACGATTCTTGCACCAAAGTTAGTGACTTTGATACAGAAATCACCCTTCTTGATTTCATAGATTCCAAGCTTGTTACCTACTGAACAATGGGCTAAAACCCCAAATAACAGAACAATGAAACAGAGTGATATAGGAACTTTGGGCATTTTTGGAGGTTTAAGGATATTGTTCTTGTCTTGACCAATCTTCTGAGCTAAATGAGTGAAGCTAGTGTGTTGGATTTATCCTATAGTTTCTTGTGTAACCAAGACAATGGATAAGTTATAAATATCATTTGGATGCCCAATATGATTTTGAGTGACAATGATGCCTTGGAAGGACATGGCTCTGGGGTTAAGGACAATTAATTTATATGGACAACTAGGCAAAGTAATCTTGTTCTATGTCTTTTTCAAACCGATTGATTCTCGCGATGTTGTATAAAAATATCCGGTTACTTTGACTAGTGTTAGTGATAGGTAGGGTATTCAGATCCATATCGTAACAGGATACTAATATAAATTCTGGATCCGAGTTGTTTAATAAAACATCGAAATTTACTCTAATATATTTGGACCTGAAACTTTTCAAGGGTTCTCGGGTGGATCTGGACCCGTTTAGTACCCATTCGAACCTGGACCCGTAAATTACCGTAGGATAATGATCCAGGTCCAAGAAGGATAGTTCATGGGTCCATAATATATAAAAGGTATGTCATGGGTAGGGCTACTCATTGAATACACTAATTTTGACTCACTGTCCACATAATATCAATTGTACATTATTATCACATGGTTCTATCAAACCCACAAGCTTATCAACTAAATTTTATTGAACGTACATATCTTGTTAATGTTTAACCGACTCATTTGAAAACTATATGATTTGTTCGAATATTCTGCACTTATATTACCTATATAAATAAGGATTGAGGTTACTTGTTATAAGTTAGTTTTGTTACACATAATCAAATAAGATAAGTCTAACCATGACAAATTGATTTTAAAAAGTTTGAAAACTTCTAATCGCATGCCAGAGTTTTCACTTTTTATATTGTAGTGCATTGTCTTGTTTATCCGAAACTGGAAAAAAGAGGGTGGAGAATATTTCAGATTGTACATAACTTTGGCTTGGTTGAGTGATAAGGAAACCCCCTTTTGAAATAAGAGAAGAAAAAGTATGTCGGTAAGATGAAAAAATGTCGTGCAATGGACCACGAGCTTGCAAGTTGCAACTTGGTCATCGCATGCTTTATGAAGTGTAGCAATCAGGTTCACCAAGAACTGCCTATGACAAATTAGATAAAATCATGCTACGTCCGTCCCGAATATCTTCAATGTGACAAATATATAAAATTTTAAAGAAAATGTGCAATTTATACGTAAATATAAAAAAAATATTATTTGTTGGATTAGTGGTAGACTTCAATATAATAAAGCAATGTATAAAGTTTTACAGGTAGGTCTATTAAAAATAATAAATGTATAAAGTTTTGTGTATAGAATGGAACACAAAATTTGTTACTGTTTTAGTTTGATTGTATCCTACACTTTCTCACTAAAAATTGAAGTTTGATTTTTTATCAACCACGCCCTCAAATTTGTGAGTGAGCAATTTGGACTCTGAAGTTTCAAATTCGGTGCGATTTGCCCACTCGAGCCTATCATATCATTACTTCGTCGAAAATTCGTACAACATCTTATGTTCGTAAACATGTCCTGCCTTAACAATCTGGGAAGGGAAATTCGGGTGGTTCACCGAATCCGGGAACCCTTGCGTCTCAAGACACAAACCGGCATGACGTTGGTACTTGTATCCGCATTTGCCTATCTTATCCAACCAGTTTCCAGTGTACAGCTGCACGCCCGGTGCAGTTGCTGATAACTTCATGACTCGGCCTGATTTCTCATTGTACACGACAGCTACCGGGCTCATGTTTGGTTCCTCGGAAGGTGCATCAACCACGTAGTTGTTGTCAAACCCTGCTGACCCGTTGAGTTCCTTGATCTTACATCCTATCACCTGGGGTTCAAGAAAATCGTACGCGGTTCCTGCAATGGACTCAATTTGACCGGTTGGGATGCCCCTGAGGACTGGTGTTATGCTGGATGCGAACATTTGCAACTTGTCGGATAGTATGTCTCCGGAGTTGTGGCCTCCGAGGTTCCAATAGGTATGTTGGGCTAGATTGATGGGAGTCGCCCTGTTTAAGGCTTTCGCATTCATTTCTAGGAGCAATGTGTACGGTTCGACTAGAGTGTATGTTACTGAGACCCTGACATCACCTGGAAATCCTGCCAAAAGGAACACAAGTCATCAAAGTTTTGAACTGATGTGTTCTCATTATTTCCTGCAAAACTGAAGTTCTTGAGCTTACCTTGTTCACCATCAACGCTGTTATACGTTAATGTAATGTGAGGCGATGGACCGAAAGGCTCGTGTTTCACCATCTTCCAGGCTACTTGGCTGAATCCGTTCTTACCCCCTATTGGCAATTCATCAAGAAATGTACATTCAATCAGAAGGCTTTTAACTGATAAAGACTTGTTCGGTTTCTAAAAATGAGGCCAATTTTAGTGACAAACGAAGTACCATGAAGCGTATTAGGTCCCTCATTGGCATCAAGTTTGTAGACAGATCCATTCAAGGTGAAGTTAGCACCAGCGATGCGATTAGCAACTCGCCCAACAATTGCTCCAAAGTAAGATGTGTCATTCTGCACACGTCACACATGATCATTTATAAGTTATTTCCGCGTTGTATTTACAGAAGAAACTACTAGTCCTGTCTAGTTTTAGGCCATTTCTGATATTGTCAGTATTTACGACATTCTACACGTGTATAGCATGATTTACGTTGCAAGGAAAATCTACATACCCTGTACTCTTCGATTGTATCATAACCAAGAACAACATCAGCTAATGTTCCTGGAAAAAAACAGAAAGTCCGTTTTCTTTCTTTCTTTCAAGATAGAACTAAACAAATGTAATGTGAGCAGAACTGAACTCACCGTTTTTGTCAGGAAGCATAACAGAGACAATTCTTGCGCCATAGTTGGTGATTTTTACGCAGAAATCCCCCTTCTTGATTACATAGAAGCCAAGCTGATCATTTTCTGTGAAATGGGCTAAAATCCCAGAACAGAGAAAAATGAAGCAGAACAATACTTTATTGTTTGACATTTTTCCCTTTTGTTGGAAGTTCAGGCAATTATTGTTCTCAAGCTTCCATGAAATCCTTGGCAACAATCACTCCATGAGCTGCGAAATATGCAAAACTTCAGAAATTTGTGAAAGCTAAGTTTCATACATCAAGAAAGATTGACCATATTGAATGAGAAATGTTTCATTTCGGTTCTCTAGAAAATATGCAAGATTTACTGAAGGCGAAAAATAGTTCATTCTCAGCAGCATCGCATGCCACACTCTTCTTACAAATCAAAATGTTCCGAGGATTTATGCAAGGTTCTTCAGAACTGGCGGAATTTGTTGATATACCCGGTTAGGAAAATATCAGATACGTCAGGAGAACGTTAAAAGTTTCATATATATAGGTAGGCTGCGAAAGAGAAGGATGTTTAGGAGCTTCGAATTCATGACATTTTCCTTTTCTTAAGGAAAGATGCAACACGAGAACTTCCCGGGGTAATATATCCCTCATAGACGTATGCGACATCTGATAACAAAATTTGTAACCTTGGTTCTGGAAGTTGAATAACATGAGAAACTTAGGGAGAGTGAAATTCATTGAGAAAATTAAAATTCTCACCTTGAATTGAATCAAACTTCCCTTTCAGGATAACTCTTCTTCCATTATTTGGAATATAGAAGTAGAAAAATCTGAGAGTTTGATATTTGAATAATTACAGGAAATCACTGGTAATCCTTTAATCACGTTGCTTTGTAAAATTGGAACTCACAAAATACTATATTATGATTCAAATTACTACAAAACTAAGTTGCATTATTTGTAATGCAGAAACTAAAATTGCAAAATACATGCAATCATTATTTTGCTAATACAAGCTTCAAAACTACTGAAAATTGAAACATTTGTTACTCTCATTTCTTGATGGAGAATTTAAACAGCATCTTGTGATTGTAAACCTCTCCTGGATTCACAATCTGGGAAGGAAAATTCGGGTGGTTCACGGAATCCGGGAATCCTTGCGTCTCCAGACACACACCAGCATGAGACTCGTATACGTATCCGCCTTTTCCTTTCACATAATCAACATAGTTACCCGTGTACAGCTGCACGCCTGGTGCAGTAGCCGATATCTTCATAACTCTTCCCGACTTCTTGTTGTAAACCACACCTATCGGCTTCAGTGATCTCCGGCTCCCCAGTGGCTTATCAACCACATAGTTCATATCAAACCCCCTGGACCCGTTGGGGAGTTCCTTGATCGGTCCTTTGATAAAGCAAGGTTTGGTAAAATCATATGGAGTTTTCTTGACGGATGTGATTTCACCGGTGGGGATGTGCTGTGAGTCAACTGGCGTTATGTGGGAAGCAAAGATCTGTAGCTCGTCGGATAGTACGTCTCCAGAGTTATGCCCACCGAGGTTCCAATAGGCGTGTTGCGCAAGGTTTATTGGGGTGGCTTTTTTGAAGGCTTTGGCCTTCATGCTGACCCGCAATGTAAAAGGTTCCACAAGAGCATACGTTACATATGCTATAACGTCTCCGGGGAAACCTGTTTCAGACAAGATTTTCTCATCACGTGACAAAAATTTACTAAACGCAGGACAATATAAAGTATGACAACCAACCTGGTTTCATCTTATCTCAAATTAGATCATTCATACAGAACGTATAAAGTGAGGTAGATGATCCATCCCGAAGACAAGAGTCTAGAGCATACCTGCTTCGCCATCGACACTGTGATATGTCAGAGTAATGTAAGGAGATGGACCAGATTTGACATGCTTCTTTACTTTCCAGTTAACCATACTGAATCCTTTCTTACCACCTGGTAAAGACAGTAGTTTAATTGGTTGAGGTAATAAAAGATTACAGAACAGGAACAGTTTTATAAATGAAGATTACCATGGAGAATGTTGGTTCCCTCATTAGCTTCAAGCTTGTAGACAGTTCCATTTAGAGTAAACTTGGCACCACCAATACGGTTAGCGACTCGTCCAACGATAGCTCCGAACTGTGAAGTATCATTCTGCACAAAATCGCGTTCCTTTTAGTACAGTTTGTTCTCAGGCATTTTTACCACAAAGTCGAATAGACCTGGTACATGGAACATTCCAGTGCATGATTTGAATTTATTTGTATGTAATGTCTTACTGAAAACAACACACTTTCCTTCATGGATTTACTAAGATAGTAAGATTCATGTATCAGAAATTATACAGACATTTTGTACATTTTCTTGTATTTTACTTGCATTTTGATACTAACAAGAACCCAAATGTTGTAAACTTGTAATAATGGATTGAATAATTGGACAAACAACCTAGTAGGCATTAAAATATCTACAAGATCATTAAAGAAAGTACTGTGGGTTATGAGCTGTTTCAAAACAATTTCAAGATCCGAACTTTACTACTTCAGAATCATACAACTTTTCACATATAAACAAGTGAAATAACAAACCACATTCATTTAAAGTAAGACTAATGGATACAGTTTGTTCGAAAGGATGGTTAACCTCCTGTCCGTTTAGAAATAGTTTCGGAAGTTAATGAATAGTGTATTGAAATAGAATGGCAAAAGAAACACAGTTAAAACTTTAACAGGTCGGCAAACAGGATATCCCACTCAAATACTTCAGTTGTTTGTCATTCATATTGTTGTAATAATAGACATGTACTGTTGAACAAATCAACACTGACAAAATTTGTGAAGAAAGGGCAAGAAGAACTTACCATGTACTCTTGGACTGTGTCAAAACCAAGAACAACATCAGCCAACTTTCCTGGGAAAACAATGGCCAAAGTTTGTTAATTCCGTTCTTCTACAAACTAGAATGTTAGGAAAAGTAAACACCGGAGCGGAGTCGGGAGGGTACATAGTGAGGCGTCCCTAAATTTTGAAAAAAAAAACAAAAATGTATATGTATTATTTTCGATAATTTTAGATTTCGCCTCAACTGGCCTCGAAAATAACTATAGATATATATAATTTGGCCTTGAACTTAAAATCCTGACTCGGCTCTGATTAGATAAGTAGACAATGAACTGCGATGGAACCAAAGTCTAGAGTTTAACTCACCATGTTTATCAGGAAGCACAACAGAGACAAGTCTTGCACCAAAGTTTGTTACTTTGATAGAGAAATCACCCTTCTTGATTTCATAGAAACCTGCTACCTTTCCATCTGAACAATGCGCAGAAAACCCGAAAGACAGAGCAATGAAACAGGACAAAATAGAAAGTTTGGACATTTTTGGAAGTTATGGATTAATGTGCAGAAGGTGTCATGATGAACTTGGCATATAGCTCTGTTTTATAGTACTACATTATGAGAGCTAAATCTTGATTTATCCTCGGGTAACACAGCAATTAAACAATTATCAGTTGGAACGGCGGGTGTTAAGGACAAGAGGCAATACAATAAGCTAATTTGGTAGTGGAGGAAAAAATTATACTCACTCGTTGAACTTTATACATTATATTTAACGTTTAGATGATATATTAGAATAAATTATCATAACATAGTAAAGGATTAAAAAGTACTACACTATATTTTTATACTAAGTTTCATAAAAATCCTACTATATTTGGAGAGTTCAGAGATGTTGAGTATAACAAGAATGATCGTCTTCTTCGTTCACACCAACAAACACAACGAACAAATCAATCGAACAACAAAGAAAACAACGCGGGAATTTACGTGGTTCGGCTCAAAATTAAGCCTACATCCACGGAAAAACAATCACAGATCTTTATTACTTTCAATCGTACACAATACAAACTTGAATCAATCGAACTTGATCAAGAACAAGCTTAAAAACTGAAAACCGCAACCTATCAACTATCACAATGAAATTGGATATAGAAACGGTTACAAAGATTGAAATTGATGATGAAATTGTGTTGTGCTAGCTCTGTAAATCAACTGGTGATGATCAATTTATAGTAGAAGAAGAAACCGCCTTGCAATTTGCTCCAAATTGTTTCAGCATTCTACCGTGCTCTGTTTTTCTTCCTAACCGTTATAAATAACGGTTCCAACTGCCAGAAACCATCTCAGTCGTTGATATTCCCATATTCGATCTCATCCGTCCAACCTGTTTGAGCTACAAAACCAACAATCTCCACCTTAGCTCAAAGATCTCTGATTTACTTCCCTTTACAGTCCATTTGAAGGTAGAACTCTCAACATTAAGGTTCCCTTAATGGCTAGAACATGCCACAGTCTCAGATTCCTCATTTACTGCAAGAATTCAGGCTCCTTACATTGATCAAATCAGCACAATATCTGAACTTTTCTGCAGACAAAGGCTTAGTAAAACTGTCTGCTGCATTATATGATGTATGTATCTTTTCCACCTTAATTGTGCCACTCTCAATAATGTCTCTGATGAAGTATAGCCTGACATCAATATGCTTAGTCCTCTCATGGAAATGTTGGTGTTTTGATAGTTGTATTGCACTCTGATTATCACAGAAAACTGTGACACAACCTTGCTTAACTCCCAGCTCCTTCAGCAAACCATTTAACCATATTGCCTCTTTAATGGCTTCTGTAATAGCTATAAACTCTGCCTCTGTAGTTGATAATGCTACAATAGATTGCTGAGTACATTTCCAAGAAATTGCAGTACCAAAGAGAGTGAAAACAAAACCTGTTACTGACTTCCTATTATCAACATTTGATGCAAAATCAGCATCCACAAATCCTTGTAGAGGAAAATCAGTTTGCTGAGTTGTTTCAAACTTCAAACCATGATCCAATGTTCCCTTTATGTATTTGAATACACCTTTCACCACATTCCAGTGTTCCTGACCAGGATTACTCATATACCTACTAATCATACTCATAGCAAATGATAGATCTGGCCTGCAACAAATCATTGCATACATAATGCTCCCTTCAGCACTTGCATAGGGAATGTTACTCATTTTCACCATATCAGACTGAGTAGTAGGACAATAGCTCATAGATAACTTCACTCCTGGATTTATAGGTACATTTGCAGGCTTAGAAAGATTCATATTAAATCTGGCAAGTACCTTAGTAAGATAACTAGCCTGTGATAGTGATAAGCTCCCATATGCATCATATCTTACTATATCCATGCCTAAAATTCTTTTAGCACACCCCAGATCTTTCATTTCAAATTCAGAACTGAGTTTTAACTTCAAATCACAAATATCTTTCATAGACTTCCCATCAATAAGAATGTCATCAACATACAGTAGAAGATATATGCAGTTTTCTTGTGAAACATCTGATAAGTAAATGCAACTATCATACCTGCTCCTCTGAAACTGTATAGAGCTCATGAAATCATCAAACCTCCTATACCATTGGCGTGGACTTTGTTTAAGACCATACAGAGATCTACTGAGAAAGCAAGCTTTATTTTCTTTATCATCCACATGCACACCATCTGGTATTCTCATATATATAACTTCATCAAGCTTCCCATGTAAAAATGCAGTCTTCACATCCATTTGTTGAAGATGTAGTTTCCACTGAGTAACCAAAGCAAGTAGAATTCTTATTGAAACATGCTTGACAACTGGTGAGAAAATTTTTGTATAATCAACACCCTCCTTCTGAGTAAAACCCCTGGCAACTAATCTTGCCTTGTATCTGATAGATTCTTGTGCAACAGTCTCATGTTTCTTCTTAAAAATCCATTTACAACCAACCAACTTATGCTTCTTAGGTATCTCAACAACATCCCAGGTTTGATTTATTCTCTAATTAAAGACAACAATTCCTCCTGAATTGCAGTGATCCACTTCTCACTTTCAGGACAACTTACAGCTTCATGATATGTTGCAGGTTCTGAGTAATTGATTTCCTCAGCTACAGATAGAGCATAAGATATATTATAGGATTTACCTATTCTTCCATATCCAAGCATGTCAGGAGCAATTCTATTCACTCTTTTAGCTCTATCTTTAGCCAACTGGTATGATGACAGATTTTCAGATGCATCATCTCATCTCATCTGTGATGTGATTAGTTGCATTTGTCTCTTCTGATGACAAATGTTGTTTTCCATTTCATGTATCAGTTGAAGACTCTTCTCTGTGATCATAATTGGTAGGAATAGCATGATCATTGCCTAAAGACTCCACCTCAAGCTCTGTACCATGTTGAGGTTTCTTAAATGGCATGATATGCTCATTAAAGATCACATCCCTGCTAGTGATGCATTTCTTCTGTGTGATACTCCATAATTTGTATCCCTTCATTCCAGGTGGATAACCAAGAAATACACACTTAATTGCTCTAGGATCTAGCTTGTCATGTTTGTTGTGTACTAGTGCTAAGCAACCAAACACCCTAATGTGAGCATATGAAGATGGTTTTCCTGACCACACTTCCTCAGGAGTTTTATTGTTCAGAGATGATGATGGACTCCTGTTGATTAAATAGCAGGCAGTAGTAGTTGCTTCTCCCCATAATGTTTTGCTCAATCCTGAGCTAATCAACATGCATCTTACTCTTTCTAACACAGTTCTGTTGAACCTTTCAGCAACTCCATTTTTCTGTGGTGTTCCAGGAATTGTTCTGTGTCTAACAATCCCCTTCTCTTTACAAAACTCATTGAATTCTCCTGATAAGAACTCTAAACCATTGTCAGCCCTCAAGTGTTTGATCTTCCTTCCAACCTGGTTTTCAACCTCAATAGACCATTCCCTGAATTTCATGAATGTTTCAACCTTAGATTTTAAAATAATGAGCCACACTTTCCTGGAAAAATCATCTATAATAGATAGGAAGTATTTTCCACCATTCAGGGTTTGTGTATTGGTTGGACCCCATAAATCTGAGTGTACATAATCCAGGGGAGCCTTAGTGACATGTTTAGCTGCATCAAATCCAGTTTTATGAGATTTTCCCATGATGCAAATATCACAGAATTGTAGTGTATAATCTTATCTCCACACAACAAATCTTGTTTTGCTAATTCGTTCAGACCTTTTTCACTTAGGTGAGCCATCCTAGCATGCCATAGTTGAGAATTATCCATAGTAGCAGCATTAGCAGACATCTGAGCAGTTGTATCACCATTGAGATAGTACAACCCATTCCTCTTAGTTCCTGTCATTACAGCTTTTCCTGATTTTTCAACTGTGAGCACACCATTCTCTGAATGATACTTATAGCCATTCTCATCTAGCATGCCTAGAGAAATTAAATTCCTCTTCAACTTAGGAATCAATCTGACATTAGACAAGATCCTCACAACATTATCATGCATTCTCAGCTTAATATCACCATACCCCTCAATTCTACATGGATAATCATTCCCCAGTAGCACAGAACCATCTTTCTTAGCTTTAAAATTCACAAACCAGTCTAGATTTGGACTTATGTGGAAGGAACAACCAGAATCAAGCACCCAACATTCATTTGAACTAGTATTAGTGACTGAACAAAGCTCAGAAGCAATTAATACCTCTACATCCCCATATGACTGAGCATCTTCTGCAATGTCTGCACTGTGTGGTGTTGTATTTGTTTGAACTCTGCCAGCTTTCTTATCTTTCTTGAATTTAAAGCATTGTTTCTTCAGATGTCCAGGTTTTTTGCAATAGAAACATTTCCTCTTCTCAGCATCAAATCCATCTGATTGCTTCTCTTTATCAGGCTTCCTGGTATCTGTGTGATTTACTGGCTTATTCTTGATCTGCAACTTATTGCTCCACCTTGATCTGATATTCAGACTTTCAGCATTGATGTCATGACCAGTAGAAGGTCTCCTATGTAAATCCTTGTTTCTCAAAGCAACATCAACATCTTCATAGGTGAGTTTTGAGCTTTTACTAATCACGAGAGCATCAATGAAATGCTCATATGACTTAGGCAAAGCTCCCAGAACCACTAGTGCTTTATCTTCATCTCTAATTGTTATAGAAACACTCTCAAGATCTTGACACATTTTGTTGAATTCATCCAGCTGCTCTGATAGAGATCTATCAGTAATGATCTTGAAGTTAAACAGCTTTTTCCTCAAATGAAGCTTGTTTGCAGAAGTTTTAGAATTATACATATCTTCCAGCTTCTCCCAAATCTCCTTTGCAGTCTTGATCTTGATAACTTCGCTCAGGATTTTATCTCCCAGAGACAATATGATTGTGCTACGAGCTCTTCCCATGATCAATGCCTTTTCCTTCGCATCAACATCATCAGAGAATCCTTTTTCTCCAAGCAATGCAGGATCCAATCCCTGATGAACAAGCAATGCCTCCATTTTTGCTTTCCACAAACCAAAATCGGTTTTCTCCGTAAACTTCTCTACATCAAACTTTGTAGACGACGCCATTGATGATCGAACACAAGAAGAGATCAGAATCTTCCCACAGACGGCGCCACTTGTTGAGTATAACAAGAATGATCGTCTTCTTCGTTCACACCAACAAACACAAGGAACAAATCAATCGAACAACAAAGAAAACAACGTGAGAATTTACGTGGTTCGGCTCAAAATTAAGCCTACATCCACGAAAAAATAATCACATATCTTTATTACTTTCAATCGTACACAATACAAACTTGAATTAATCAAACTTGATCAAGAACAAGCTTAAAAACTGAAAACCGCAACCTATCAACTATCACAATGAAATTGGATATAGAAACGGTTACAAATATTGAAATTGATGATGAAATTGTGTTGTGCTAGCTCTGTAAATCAACTGGTGATGATCAATTTATAGTAGAAGAAGAAACCGCCTTGCAATTTGCTCCAAATTGTTTCAGCATTCTAATGTGCTCTGTTTTTCTTCCTAACCGTTATAAATAACGGTTCCAACTGCCAGAAACCATCTCAGCCGTTGATATTCCCAGATTCGATCTCATCCGTCCAACCTGTTTGAGCTACAAAACCAACACAAAGAAACCTCTAGTTTCTCATAAAAATTGTCTATATTTAATGTTTGTCATTTTGCCCTTATTTTTCTTGCGGATCCTTACTCGCGGGTCGGGTTTTTGAATATGGATTCGGGTTGAGCGGTTTATATCCGGAATTCAGTATAAAAGGCCATTTTTCCATTTGTTTTCAGTTTTATTTCCGTTTAGAAACTAGCTCTCCCTCCAGAAAGCTCCAAAACCCTAATTTTCTGCATTCCCTTCGATTTCGATCCATATTTTCTTCGATTTCGTTCGTATTTCTGAAGATTTGATTTGCATCTTTGGCTTTCTTCATCCATATAATGGCGATAGCAAGGTTTGGCAGGTGGTGTGGATGTGAAGATTGGCGGCTGGTGGAGGTGAGGTTGCGCGAAACGAAATCTGGATCTGAATGCCCGATGTTGGTGAAGGATCTAAGGATCGACGAGGAGCAGCAGATGTTGGTGAAGCTGCAAGAGCCGGATCTGAAGGAAAGCAGATCTAGATCTGGAAGTGACTCGCAAATCCTTCACCGACGACACCTTAACTCCATGAGTCCATCGTTGAAGTTCGAAGAGGATCTCCACCGTGGAATCTGACTCTAGGCTATTTGCAAGTATTAGATAGCTGATCAGAGTCGAGATGAAGGTTTTTTAGCAGACCGATTTACAGGATCCGCCACGGGTTGCTCCGAGTTGTTGCTGGTCAGGTTAGAGCCTTCTTTGTTTGTCACGTTCCGTAATTAATCATGTATTTTTTTTTTTTTGTACAGTTGTCTAGGTTTTAGTATGTATTGTCTAGTTTTTAACATGTATCATGATTTTTAGATTTGCTATGTGGTTGTGTACACTGTATATTGGGATTTGTTGTTTGTTTGAATTTTCTGAATGTTTTGTGTGGAATTGTCTAGTTTTTAACATATATTGTCTACTTTTTAATGTTTTACAGCTTTTTGTGTGAAATTGTCTAGGTTTTAACATATATTGTCTAGTTTTTATGTAAATACCTTATGTTTTAGCTTTTAACACATATGGTCTAGTTTTTAACAATACTTGTCTAGTTTTACATGCTATATCTTTTCTGTTGTGCAATTGTGTTGAACTGTCTAGTTTTTAGTATGTATTGTCTAGTTTTTCATATAAACCGTATAGTTTTTTATATGTGTTGATTGGACTGGTAATCTTAGTACTTCTGACTGTGGTGTTTTTCTAATGAAGCATATGGAGCTGTTCCAAGGAACTCCTTTTCCTTGCAAGGATCTAATGCAAGTATGTACTAGTTTATTATGTTTTTAGATAATTTTTTTCCCTTAGTTTGTAGATAAATCGTGAACTTCTGCATAATTTTTTCTGAGCTTTTGTTTTGGTTTTGTGTATTAGGTGAATCGTAGGAAATTCCTTCGTGTTGAAATTTGCTCAGCTCTTATTCTTGCTGACGCAGATGGTTTGAGATCTGATATTTTGACGAGGGTTGCATCATTTAACAAAGATGCGATAAAGCAAATAAAGGAGAATGAAAAGTTGAAAAAGCTAGAAGCAAAGAAAGCTGCTGATGAAAAAGCTTCTCAAGTTTGAAAAATGACCTGCATAATTGTTAGTTTTTACAACATATTGTCTAATTTTGTAACTGAATTGTCTAGTTTTGTAAATGAATTGTCTAGTTTTATTACTTGTCCAGAAATTTACTCACTCAGTGTAACATAATTGTCTATATTGTCTAGTTTTTACATTATATTGTCTAGTTTATTAAATGAATTCTCAGTTTTTACATGGTATTAAATTTACATTATATTGTCTAGTTTTTACTTGACCCGTTTTTAATGAATCCGGGTCAAAAGATTCGTGAAAAACCATCAAAAGCCAAGTCGAGAAAAAAGATATAATTGTCTAGTTTTAATGTTTGAAGGGGATTTTCGGGACTCTCCGTATATAGGGGTCTCTCGCAAAACGGACTCATATATTTATTGTCAAAATGTGTAATTGTATGTAAGTGTAATTTTTTAAATATTTGTTGTGTGTTGTCTATCATTCTTCTTTACTAATGTTTTAAGTTCCGTATAACAGTTAAAAATGACAAACATATGAAGTTATACGGGGAATAAGGAACAGCTAGCAACGTGTTCACGTGCTTTTCTACACCCAACTTCATGAAGTTGACTACTGGCTCAAATAGCAATCTACTCAAGGCAAGCTCACTTGAGTACATTGTCATAAATTCTTGAGATGCAAACTTGCAATGATATGTTTAAAAATGAACTGAAACAAAGGTTTAAATGCCTTTTTCACCATCAATCTCAGTATCTCACTGTGTATCTCATTTCTAATTCCATATCCCAAAAGATCACTTACAAAGAACCATTCATATCCTACTATAGTCTGTTTGACACGAACTGATAAGTCACATTACCAGTACGTCTCTGTTTATCCCAGGACGCGGTCAGTCACAATACACTAGTGCTGTGCTTGATAGAATGCACCATAACTGTAGGCTGCAGTTGACACGGTTTGTAAACTTGCAAGTATGGAAAAGTTCGTTTTAAGTACCAAATATGATTATGACTAGAAAATAATCAGATACATTAATAAATAATAGCCTGCCTTTTTCGACTCGGAGCAAAGAAATATCATACCAGAACTTCCAACGAAAGGTTAAGACAGACAACAAAACAGGTGCAGTTTACAAGTTGATGAATGTAATGAGAAACATCAAACGCAAAAACACACTCTTGATCTATGGCTATACATTGCATAATTAAATCCCCAGTGACATAAACACGGAAGACAACAACACGAATATTACCAAACTACAGGTTTGTCAATTTACTTCCACCTTCCGCACACAGCTCCAATTAAAACTCTCATTAGATATATGGTCGGTCACATGGTTTTTGGCATAAGTACTGGAAGACATACTCTCATCTCCTCCACCCTGGTTGAAGCCCCTTATCTGAAATGCGAAGCAGTCGGATTACAATGGGGCAACAGATGCACAAATTAAATTACTTTTCGAATTAATAATTTAATATGAAACTTGACTCTATTCAAGAAACATGGGTGCAACACTGCAGCTAGCTGGCCAGATATTGGAGTGGTTTTATTGATAAGAATACACCATACGAAAGGTATTGATTTTTTTTTCCTGTTGGGGTGGGGGTTGGGGTGCATGAATCATGATGCAATAAACAAATAAAATCTCAGAGAGTAATAGCCCAATAGGCATAGCATAAGTTCATAAAGGATATAGTAACATTGCACAGGATTCCTATGCAATTAAAGAGACATGAGCTGCATGAGTAATCATGATAGTATAATCATATTGGAAGAACTCTTACCATCCCTAGAGGCTGTCATGGGTTTGTTCATTTTGCTCCCCCCTTTGCCGTTTGCTTGCACGGGCTTCTGTATCCTTGGTGACAGTGAGGTCAATTTTCCATTCGTAGAAGCTGGTAAGGAATGACGACGTGCTTGATTGTATTCAGCAGCAGCATCTTCAGCGATTTTGGCAGCAGCTTGAGCTCTAAGCTTGGCCTTGGCAGATTCAGTGGCTGCCATATAACTTGGCAGGCTGGGAGTATTTTGTGATATATTCTCTGCATACTCCTGCTTTGCTGGAAGAGATCTCCGTTTCCGTATCTTCTGATTCTCCTTGCCAGTCTCTTCATCCTTGATGCTTACTTCTTCAGGCAATATTAAATTATTATCGATCTTTTCACCATTTTCAGAACTCTGAGGCTCCAGAACTGGATGATCAACAAGTGGCGTCTCAACTGGCTCATCTACTGCCGTAATTTTTGAAGTATCTTCAAGTAGAACTGGACTATCATCTATAACATCTGCAACAGCTGGCTTGTCAGAAGAATATATTATGTCTTCATTAGGAACTGCAGGATTTGTTACTATCTTTGGCTTTTCGGGTTCTGTTTCTGATTTTTCAGATGCTACAGCTGCAGAAGCAGACACCTTTTTCAAACTCCGCTTCACCCTCTCAAGTTCAGTTTGGGGATGTTCTTGCACAGGCTCTGTTGGTGTAATTTTCCTCGGCATGCGTTTTGGTTTGTCCGTCTCCAAAGAAGCTGTCTCCCCATTGTCACCATTTGAGGCAGCTGAAACCTTTCTGATGGTCCTCCTTGATTTTCCAGAATCAGGTTCAACAATTTGTGCAGCCTTCCTATGTGACTTCGCAGTCGAAATTTTTTTAGTCTTTGAAGGTGATTCCCATACGTGAGATATTGACCAGCGCTCAAGCCAGTTCTGGGCAGAATTTGGTTCAGATAGATCGTATTGTAGAGTCAGGGGCATAGCAGTTGGCAATGAGACGAGGAGCTGGATGCAAAAAGAAAAAAAGAAAATATGAGAAGAAATAAAAAGTTGTGCAGTGAACAGCAAGAAAAAGCCTTCAGTTGAATAATCAGCAACAAGATGGCATGGAAAATCCATAAGCTGGACTTTTTTTTTTTTTTGCACAGACATTTAACCAAACACACTTGCTATCTCAGATGAAAATGAAAACAGTATCTAAACATCCTTAATGCGACAGAGAAATTGCTGCTATCTTGGCACAGGAGGCAATACTTTGAAGCAAAAAATTAATCAAGCTAATGGAGCCCCTTGTGATATAGAACACAAACCACTCAGAAGTTGACACTATGTTTAGTGTTGACATTTCCATGGGCAGGGAAAAGATATTATTGGTTCTCATAACACATTCATATTCATTATGCAAAAGGCAGAAGATTGGGGTACAAAGTCCAACCTTGCGGAGAAACAAGTTCATTGCTAGCTTCTCTGACCGGAAAACAGTGTCTGCCCCAATACCAACCAATTTAGCATCCTGTAGAAGAAATACAATCAGCAAACAGCACAGAGAATCATGAACAAATATGAATGGAAGTACTTCTATGTTTGTATGAATACAGATGAACATATATCTACAAGACATTTGGAAAAAGGTACTTCTAAGTACTAAATACATGCTCAACAACCACATAGTGGTGGAAATATGACTATCTGGAGAAGTGCACGAAATCAGAAAAAGTATGCCGAAAAACAAAGTCTTAACAAACCTTTTGTCCACGAGCTAGTGCTTGGAGTTTCACAATTGCCTGCATGCAATGCAGAGTTGCAACAGCCTGTCTCCTGACCAGATGTCCACGAATTAGAGCTTGTAACCTTATAATACCCTTGAGAGCACGGAAGGCACGACGAGCCTGTTAACATTGTCGAGCATATGAGCCAAGCATATAACTAGAACTTTCAAACCAGAATGTGGAATTGATAGAAATATAGACCAGCAACAAAAACTACATGCATAGCCAGTAAGGCTCCTCCCATCTCTCAATAAAAAAGACAAATTTGAGATGAGATATATGATATATCCAAGCAGTAAAATTGCATCAGTGCCTTACGAGGTTAATTATTATTTTTTCTTTTTTTTTTAATTATTCGTGTCTGTGTGTCATGTGGGGGTGTACTCATTCTGGCGAGGATTATTACCTGGAACAGCTTTAGACATATCTACCTAACTGAAATCATGATTTACATGTTGGCAGCATAATGAAAGGATTTATTTATTTATTTTTTCAAGTCAACAGTAAGTTGAGTCAGAATTAGATAACTAACAGCCTGACTTTGCCAACTAACAACAAATTTGTCAAAGCTCTCATAAAATTGATGCCCAACTGTATAATCTAGATATCCCAAACCAGATATCCACATCAGGTAAAAGAAACACATAACTAACTGGTACTATTATTGATGTTATGTAATGGCTGAGATTTTACCAGGTAACCCCTAAAGGCTGCTTGAGCTTTCGCCGCAGCTTCATCTTGCCTTTGCATCTCATCATCACTAAGCAGTATTGTAACAACATTACTCTGTGTATCAGCATCTTGATCCACAGGAAATGAAGCATCATTGGCACATGGAGTGCCAGAAGAGCCATTCTCTAGTTGTACATCATTCTCTGCACCTCTCTCAACAATCTGAGAGGGATTTGATATCTCTAAGGAATCTCCAGCTGGATCTTCCACTGTTGTCCTGGCAGTAGCCCTCTTACCAGGTGTAACACTCTTCACACAGAATGAAATGAAAACATGATCAGCAAAAACAAGTTTCTAGCTCTAGACTACTTAGGAAATCATGGCCAATCATAAATTAAACAACTATACATGTTAAAAGGCAAAAGCAAATAGAACACCGATTGAGGTAATTCACAGTTTTCTGTGATGAAGATTCTAGATCACACAGAATAGAAATAAAACAACTACATTATATGACTGGTAAGCATAGAAATAAAACGACTACGTAATATGACTGGTTGAACGGCAAGTCGAAAGCTTAATAAAATTGAGCATCATCACAAATAGAAGCAAACTATACAGAGTACAGATGTATGGCCATATGCAACTAAACAAGATCTAAGACCAGAAACAGTAATAATGGCAATTAGATAGTTTCAAGTAGAAGCAATAACCATATTAATATTTTCTGGATAAATTCAGGAGTATGAACTGAATAAAGAGTACATCAATGGCAATGACGAGGAGAGGAGTTGAAATCACGTATTGAACCAAACTTAAGGAGATCTAACATAGTTGAACAGAAATACAATTGAAGGAACAGAGAGGACCATGAAAATGACAGAAGTCTGACTAAATTACACTCTTATGTCTTATCATTTAAGCATGGGAAATTGCATATAGACAACTTCAGGAAAAAACATTCAATTTTTCAGGCCTCCAAGACCAGAAGGATAGAAGCAACAAATTCTTGAATAGGATCAATACATATTTCCAAAGATGAGCGGGTGGCATGTTACACACTATTGTTTATTAGTGAACACAATTTAAACCAAGCACTAAAATCGACAGCAAAACAACAGGTAAAGGAAGAACCGAAATAGCCTCTAAAAGGAAATACAACAGAGAAACTCTTACTTTAGAAAACTGAGATTTAGAATTCTTCTTTCCGAAGAGTACGGTTTTGATCCATTTTCCAGGAGACTTGCCCATATCAACCCGCTGTGAACAGCAGTGACTTGATTAAATCCCTGCATTGTTCCAAAAATTGGCAAGCCGCAATAAGAACATTGCAGAAACAATAACAGCTCTTAAAAGACACAAATACCTAAAAAAAAGTTACTCGAAAACAAAGAAATGAACAATAAGGCAATAACTACTCTTCAAAGTTCAAAGACACATTTACATACATAAATACTGAAGGAAAAAAAAAACAGAAAATAAACCGCAAAACCACTAATCATCCA
Source organism: Plantago major (assembly GCA_026545765.1). Lineage (NCBI taxonomy): Eukaryota > Viridiplantae > Streptophyta > Magnoliopsida > Lamiales > Plantaginaceae > Plantago > Plantago major. The sequence continues at coordinate 107,654,057 of CM048840.1, forward strand.
ATATTCCAACCTAATCGAAAACTAACAAGACTTAAACTCTGCCTTCAAGAACAAACATACAAAAACTGAAATCTAGAGTAGAATTTGACAGTTCACCAATTTCCCTTTTCCGAAGAAAACACCTCAATCGACAAACAGAAATGGATAAGAAAATAGTCCTTCGAAGCTTAATAAGGGAAAAACTAACAAGCCTTAAACTCTCTGCCTTCTAGAACAAACATACAAAAACTAAAATCCAGAGTAGAATTTGACAGTTCACCAATTTCCCTTTTCCGAAGAAAACACCTCAATCGACAAACAGAAATGGATAAGAAAATAGTCCTTCGAAGCTTAATAAGGGAAAAACTAACAAGCCTTAAACTCTGCCTTCGAGAACAAACATACAAAAACTGAAATCAGAGTCGAATTTGACAGTTCACCAATTTCCCTTTTCCGAAGAAAACTCTCAATCAAAAAATAGAAACGGATAACAAAATGATTCTCCGAAGCTTAATAGGAGAGACAGTAGCAGCAATGTTCATTTTGAAACAAACCAAAATTTGTACAGGTATTGAGCTAAAATCACTGACAAAACGAGCAAGATCTACAGAAGTACCCACACAAAAAGTACCAAAAAACACACATAAACACAAAATTACAACAAACACAAAAACCACCGAAACTCAACTGAGCAAGTAATGCTACTCCAGATCTGGAATTCCTCCACCTAAAACCGATTTCTCTCTAACCTAAAACACGAAACCAGCTCCGAAAAAGCTACGGAATCGGTAAAGGCTATATATAAAAAAAGCAGAGAACAATAAAAGCGAAAACTCTCTCACAAACGAAAAAATGTCGGCAAATTTGAGGAACAGGTAGATTGATACGTTTCACTGACCTAGTAGAATTAGTTTTACACTCGCAGTAACAGTATCTCTTTCTGTGTAGAGAAGAGAAGAAAGCAGAGAAATGGTGGAGAGAGATGGAATAGTTATACAGAGCTATAGATACAGCGAAAAGTGTACGTATACATACGCGTATAAATACAGAAAGTGGGGCAGAATAGTTATCCAGTCGCTTTTAGTAAAGTTGGTGAGTGAGTGAGTGTGCTTGAATGGGTAGAGTCTATTTTCCGAAAGAATTTGAATTTTTTTCGGGAACTGTAAACGACGACGTTTTTTGGAGATTATTCTCATTATTAAATTGCTCTTTTGGGGATATTTTGGCCTTTCTTTTTCCATTTTTGGATTGGGTAAATGTAATAAATACAGTACATACTACATACTCTTGGTTTTAAATTTTGAAATATATGAATAATAAATAGTGAGCCATTTTTGTTTTCAATTGTTGATAGGATAATCAAATTCAAAGAGTAAATATATTTCATTCATAAGGTCTTGAAACTTGAAGCTAACATGTATTAGTGAAAAATCTGAGGTACGACGGATGATATTTATAATTATAAGTATAATGTTTTAAACAATAACAATAATGTTTTATTAGTTAATATTTTATGTAGTATTTTCATGTGTATGTGTAACACCGAGGTTTTTTTGTCAAAAACCTCTATTTTCTGGTTATAGATATAAAATGTTTGTCGATCAATTTTAGTACATTAACAATGATGTCCCGTAAACTTTTAGGATTGAGTAAATAGTAAATATTGACTAGATTTTGAATTTTGAAGGGGTGTGACTATTCAATGACAAGCCTTTTTTTAATTGTTGATTGTATATTAAAAGGTATGATAAATTTGATGTATATTTTATTTTGTATATGATTTTATTACGAAGTTAAAAACTTTTTATTGGTAGGAATCGATTTTTTTTATTAAAGTTGGAGGGCTCGTTAGATATTGAGTGTTACGAAATCTAATGTAAATAGCATGTTAATTGGGGTTATATGTTAATTTGGAATAATTTTTAAAAATATGAAAAGTAATTATATTACCATTTTCTAAGACATCAAAGTATATCTGAAAAAGAATACATCAAAGTATTTCTAAAAAATAAAATAAAAAGACATCAAAGTCATACCTATTCTCAACAATTCATGAAATTTACTTTCTTGGTAGAGTGTTTCACTCAAATACCCATAATCATGTTTGTACCATAAGTAACCCCAAGCAACTATCAAGGTATTGCATGTGCTATTTGAAAAGTTATACTTGAAATTACATTAAAATACCACTCACTTGAGTAAATTGCATTCTCCTTTTAGTTTATTTTTTGAACTTTTGATATGCTAATCAATTCAAACAGGTTGAAATGAAATACATATTAGATGCCCTAAAAGATTGTATATAATGTATCGCGATGTTCCGAAGTTATATGATATGTCATTTTAGCATTAATACCGGTGTAAAGTTAACAATTTAAAGTTTTTGTAAAAATGGCTCAAAATTGAAATCCATAACTAAAAATTAACAGTATCTTGTACTTTTTGCTTTGGAACGTCTTTTGTGAATTATGACTTGTGTGTGTCTAGTTGATGGTGTTATGGATACTCAATTCATATAACGCTTTGGATCGTACAATATTTGAGCATTAACATATGGATCACTTTCTTGTCTTCACACTTTCACTATCAACACAATTTTTCTTTCGATAAAATGCCCAATGAACTCAATTTTTTAATATAAAAAGAAGTGAAGGAAAAGAATTCAGATATTGGAAATTAAGAACTAGGTCAAGTTGATCCATTAAAATAACTAGAATAAACTTGCCGGTACGAGTTACGACCTCTATAGTCTATACAATTATGTACTTAGTAGTTGCTACTAATGATTAATTAATCAACAACTGTTTATTTCTTGAGCATTGTTATTATCTGGACTGAATGAGTTAGGCTATCCTCTTTCAGCTTCATTCGATTCAATTCGATTCGATTCGATTTCATTCGATTCGATTCTGCTTATATTTTATCTACAATTGATTCGATTCAATAAATTTCAGTTGAAGAGAACAAAGCCTTAATGATTGGTCCAGTGAATTAGTGACACGCTATTAACAATGTTCTGTAGCATTCAAATTACAGTGATGACACGAATACATAAATCCAACATATTAATACTAGTACTAACCCACGGTATAGTTTACTTTTAATAATAAATTGAAATGTGAAGATTAAATAAATTAATCGATAAAATAAGATAGTCAAAATTGCTTGTAGACAACGTTGATCATGGTGTCGGTCGGTAGTCATTCTTCATCCAATATTATATCATTGAGTGTTTATTTATGTTAACTATAGAAAATGTAAAAATATGGTCCTACTGCACTGACATTAATTAATTAGTACATGTTTTTTTACAAAAAAATCTATCCCTCAAACGGAACCAAAATAAAATATAAAAGTATACAATACAATCAATAAGGTTGTTCCCGACAATCTTGCGGTGATATGTGGTTACCCCACCACACACACACACAAATATTATAAAAATGTAATTCCACATGTTACGGTTGTTTTTTCAACCCACCGGTTCCCAGTAACCCCGCGGTGGTATGCGTCACCCCACCAAAGATACAAAATTATTTTTCTACGAACATAATTTCACATGGTACAGTTGTCCAGAATGCTTGATGCTAAACTATTCAAAATGAGTCTTTTTGAACGCTTGATGCTACGTTAATTATTTATAATGTATTTTAATGAGTCGTTTTTAATTTTTAAAATTCCATCATTTCATTTTATCTTATTCAATAAATTTATATTTTATTTTAATAAATAAAACAAGTTATTTAATTAATAATAGTATTCAAGATTGGTGTCTATAGATTCGTCTTGTCACGGTGAATTCAAACATATGTTAAAAATATTTTTTGAATTTTTGTAGCAACAACACTACTACGTTCCCCTATTCAGACTATGTTTAACCGTAGAATCAAAATTTCACATAGGATGGATGGAATTTGAATGAATCTGGTGGATTTGCTCATCAACTTTATATATTATTTTATACTCCCTCCGTTTTTAGTACATTAACAATGATGTCCCGTAAACTTTTAGGATTGAGTAAATAGTAAATACTGACTAGATTTTGAATTTTTAAGGGATGTGACTATTCAATGACGAGCCTTTTTTTAATTGTTGACTGTATATTAAAAGGTATGATAAATTTGACGTATATTTTATTTTGTATATGATTTTATTACGAAGTTAAAAACTTTACTTTGGTAGGAATCGATTTTTTTTATTAAATCTGGAGGGCTCGTTAGATATTGAGTGTTACAAAATCTAATGTAAATAGCATGTTTATTGGGGTTATATTTTAATTTGGAATAATTTTTAAAAATATGAAAAGTAATTTTATTACCATTTTCTAAGACATCAAAGTATATCTGAAAAAGAATACATCAAAGTATTTCTAAAAAATAAAATAAAAAAGACATCAAAGTCATACCTATTCTCAACAATTCATGAAATTTACTTTCTTGGTAGAGTGTTTCACTCAAATACCCATAATCATGTTTGTACCATAAGTAACCCCAAGCAACTATCAAGGTATTGCATGTGCTATTTGAAAAGTTATACTTGAAATTACATTAAAATACCACTCACTTGAGTAAATTGCATTCTCCTTTTTAGTTTATTTTTTGAACTTTTGATAGGCTAATCAATTCAAACAAGTTGAAATGAAATACATATTAGATATCCTAAAAGATTGTATATAATGTATCACGATATTCCGAAGTTATATGATATGTCATTTTAGCATTAATACCGGTGTAAAGTTAACAATTTAAAGTTTTTGTAAAAATAGCTCAAAATTGGAATCCATAACTAAAAATTAACAGTATCTTGTACTTTTTGCTTTAAAACGTCTTTTGTGAATCATGACTTGTGTGTGTCTAGTTGATGGTGTTATGGATACTCAATTCATATAACGCTTTGGATCGTACAATATTTGAGCATTTAACATATGGATCACTTTCTTGTCTTCACACTTTCACTATCAACACAATTTTCCTTTCGATAAAATGCCCAATGAACTCAATTTTTTAATATAAAAAAAAGTGAAGGAAAAGAATTCAGATATTGGAAATTAAGAACTAGGTCAAGTTGATCCATTAAAATAACTAGAATAAACATGCCGGTACGAGTTACGACCTCTATAGTCTATACAATTAAGTACTTAGTACTTGCCACTACTGATTAATTAATCAACAACTGTTTATTTCTTGAGCATTGTTATTATCTGGACAGAATGAGTTAGGCTATGTTCTCTTCAACTGAAAACACATTCAGTTTAGTTTAGTTCAGTTCAGTTCAGTTTCATTTAGTTCAGTTTAGTTCTGCTTAGTTATATTTTATACTACAATTCAATTCAGTTCAGTTCAATAAATTTCAGTTGAAGAGAACGGAGCCTTAATGATTGGTCCAGTGAATTAGTGACACGCTATTAACAATGTTCTGCGGCATTCAAATTAGTGATGACACGAATACATAAATCCAACATATTAATACTAGTACTAACCCACGGTCGATAGTCATTCTTCATCCAATATTATATCATTGAGTGTTTATTTATGTTAACTATAGAAAATGTAAAAATATGGTCCTACCGTACCCGACTTGTTAACAAGTACATGTTTTTTTTAAAAAAAAACTATCCCTCAAACGGAACCAAAATAAAATATAAAAGTATACAATACAATCAATAGGCTTGTTCCCAACAATCTTGCGGTGATATGTGGTTACCCCACCACACACACACAAATATTATAAGAATGTAATTCCACATGTTACGGTTGTTTTTTCAACCCACCGGTTCCCAACAACCCCGCGGTGGTATGCGTCACCCCACCAAAGATACAAAATTATTATTCTACGAACATAATTTCACATGGTACAGTTGTCCAAAATACTTGATGCTAAACTATTCAAAATGAGTATCTTTTTGAACGCTTGATGCTACGTTAATTATTTATAATGTGTTTTAATGAGTCGTTTTTAATTTTTAAAATTCCATCATTTCATTTTATCTTATTCAATAAAATTATATTTTATTTTAATAAATAAAACAAGTTATTTAATTAATAATAGTATTCAAGATCGGTGTCTATAGATTCGTCTTGTCACGGTGAATTCAAATACTCCCTCCGTCCCAAATTGGTACCCATTTTGACTTTTCATGGTCAACGTTTTCAAACTTCATATGCGAATAACTCATAGATAATGTTGGTAAAAAAAATTAAAAATTCATATTATTAAAGATCACATGTTAAATTTTCATTATATAATTTTCAAAAATCCATCAAAAAAATATCATATGTGAGTAAATCAAGCTCAAAGTTTGAAAACGTTGACCATGAAAAGTCAAAATGGGTAATCCAATTTGGGACGGAGGGAGTATATGTTAAAAATATTTTTTGGATTTTTGTAGCAACAACTCTACTACGTTCCCCTATTCAGACTATGTTTAACCGCATAGGATGGATGGAATTTGAATGAATCTGGTGGGTTTAGCTCATCAACTTTATATATTATTTTATACTCCCTCCGTTTTTAGTACATTAACAATGATGTCCCGTAAACTTTTAGGATTGAGTAAATAGTAAATACTGACTAGATTTTGAATTTTTAAGGGATGTGACTATTCAATGACGAGCCTTTTTTTAATTGTTGATTGTATATTAAAAGGTATGATAAATTTGACGTATATTTTATTTTGTATATGATTTTATTAAGAAGTTAAAAACTTTACTTTGGTAGGCATCGATTTTTTTTTATTAAATTTGGAGGGCTCGTTAGATATTGAGTGTTACAAAATCTAATGTAAATAGCATGTTTATTGGGGTTATATGTTAATTTGGAATATTTTTTAAAAATATGAAAAGTAATTATATTACCATTTTCTAAGACATCAAAGTATATCTGAAAAAGAATACATCAAAGTATTTCTAAAAAATAAAATAAAAAAGACATCAAAGTCATACCTATTCTCAACAATTCATGAAATTTACTTTCTTGTTTGAGTGTTTCACTCAAATACCCATATTTATGTTTGTACCACTCACTTGAGTTAATTGCATTCTTCTTTTAGTTTATTTTTTGAACTTTTAATATGCTAATCAATTAAAACAAGTTGATATGAAATACATATTATATGCCCTAAAAGATTGTATATTAATGTATCACGATGTTCCGAAGTTATATGATATGTCATTTTAGCATTAATATGGCAAAAAAAAAAAAATTGGTACACTATAATGTTACAGTGCCACTTTGGGTATGCTACATCGACATCGTCCAATTTGGGTACACTTTAATAACAACCCGTCCAAGTGAGGTACGATTTTTAATTTTCCGGCCAATTGACCATATTTTGACTATTCTCAGACACGTGTCATTCCTAGATTAAATCTGGGTTCAAAATTTAAAAAAAAAAGGAAAAATTATTTAAAAAAATTAAAATTAGAAAAAATATATTTCCAAATAAAAAAAGAAAAATTAAAAAAAAATTCGAAATATATTTTTAATTTTTCTAATATATTTCCAAATAAAAATAATAATTTCTAAATAAAAAAAATAAAAAAATATATTTTCAAATAAAAAAAATATATTTCCAAATAAGAAAAATAATTTCCAAACAAAAAAAATATTTTCAAAATATGTTTTTAATTTTAGACCAAACACACAAAGTCAGACCAAACTTCAGCTGAGAGAATAATTTTACTAACTTATTAACTGTTAGAATAAACTTTAGATTTTAATAGGTAACAATGCATGTCTATTTAGTTCATCAAGTAGAAATTACTCTTAATCCATAGGTTTTAGAAGGGATATTGTAAGAGATGAAATATACTTAGACTGATATAGTAGTTACTTGGGAATATAGTAGTTCATCAAGTAGAAAGTACTCTTAAAAACATATTTTGAAAATTATTTTTTTATTTGGAAATATATTTTTTTATTTTTTTTATTTGGAAATTATTTTTTTATTTGGAAATATATTAGAAAAATTAAAAACATATTTTGAAATTATTTTTTTTAATTTTTCTTTTTTTATTTGGAAATATATTTTTTCTAATTTTTTAAAAAATATATAATTTTTTTTTAATTTTGAATCCAGATTTAATCTGGGAATGACACGTGTCCGAAAATAGTCAAAATAGGGTCAATTGGCCAGAATATTGAAAATCGCACCTCAATTGAACGGGTTGGTATTAAAGTGTACCCAAATTGGACGATGTCGACGTCTGTAAAGCCTGTAATATTATATAATCAAAAAAATTGTCGCATTAATACCGGTGTAAAGTTAACAATTTTCCCGTTTTTGTAAAAATGGCTAAAAATTGGAATCCATAACTAAAAATTAACACTATCTTGTACTTTTTGCTTTGTAACGTCTTTTGTGAGTCATGACTTGTGTGTGTCTAGTTGATGGTGTTATGAATACCCAATTCATATCATATAAGGCTTTGGATAATATTTGAGCATTAACATATGGATCAATTTCTTGGCTTCACACTTTCACTATCAACTCAATTTTCCTTTCGATAAAATGCCCAATGAACTCAATTTTATATAAAAAGAAGTGAAGGAAAAGAATTCAGATATTGGAAATTAAGAACGAGGTCAAGTTGATCCATTAAATAACTAGAATAAACTTGCCGGTAATTATTTCGAGTTACGACCTCTATAGTCTATACAATTAAGTACTTAGTACTTACTACTGATTAATTAATCAACAACTGTTTATTTCTTGAGCATTGTTATTATCTGGACTGGATGAGTTAATGATTGGTCCAGTGAATTAGTGACACGCTATTAACAATGTTCTGCGGCAATCAAATTACAGTGATGACACGAATACATAAATCCAACATATTAATATTGCCATTATTACAAAATGATCGAGTATCGAAATATCGGACCAGAAAATCGTTAAAACCACTCCGTACGTTGTTATATTGTCGGAGGATAGAACAGGTCCAAGTCTAACTCAGCTTGGGAACTGCACACACTTTGAATTAAGCTACTTAAATCTCCCCTAAACCAAGTTTATACAACGGACCGCCCCTTTATCGAGGTCTGGTCCGGCTATAAGGGAATATGGACGTCTAATTTATTGGAGGGTGATTAGTCGGCTCTACACGCATATAACAGTCATGTTAGAATAAGATGGAATTATTATTGGCTAGGGCACCGATCAGGCGATCATCATCCCCTTAAACTGTCTTGTTGAGGCAAGGTGGTTATCCAACTTATATACAGTTTGCAACTTATAAGATTATCTCACGAGTAATGTGATATATTCTAACATATGTATCGATTTTTAAGTAATAGTTCTTGTGATCGTGACCAATACATGTTAATTCCGAGTAACCAACACATGTTATTTGCAGTACATTTTGCTCAACTTCATTAGTGTGATGCTAAACTTTCCAACAAGCCAATCTTGCAGTTAACCTTTATCGAGTTTGGGATGTTACCATTTCAATATGGTTTTATTCGTGAGATTTTGACAATATCCTTAAAAATAAAAATATTGTCTTTTCCCTCAAAATCGGGAACACATTTTGACATTTTGTAAAAGGTTTTAATGGGTGGTTAACTGAAGTCATCACTGAACTGCTAATATATTTTAGTGATTCTTCTTCTACTAAGACGACAAATGCTTTGCACTAAACAACAACATTCATACACTCGAGGTTTTTGTTCATACTGAAACCCCACAAAAATCTCAATCAAAATATCGGAAACTTTGTATTCTGATTTCCACATCACCGATCCAATCATACAAATTTGATCCCTCTATCAAAAGAACTTTATCCGTGATTAATATACTTGCATTACGTAACGTATATTTTTAACTATTCAATATTTATGGTTAAACACATGATGTTAATATTGTATTTTAAAAATATAGTCTTTCGTCGGAGTTGCTCATTTTGAACTTGCTAAAATTATTATCCAAATATATATTTGTCAAAAGGCAAAACCTATATAAATTGTGTGCGTATTACGTATCTCAAATCTTTTTTTCATTCCAAGCTACAACGGCATCGGGGTTTTAGTTAATAAAGACAGGCCAGTATGGGGCATCCAGACACTTACGTGACTTTAGTGTATACTTCGAATTGATAAGTGCCAACTTTTTTCGAGCAATGTAATATGTATAACTCAATTGGCCACACTACTAACAATATTGTGAAACATTGGATTTTATGATGAGGTTTGATCGCAACGCTTGCTCTGCATTTAAAAAAACCAAGTTCAATTAGACTCACAACATGTCATTTATTCTACATGCAGGGACATGATGCCGATTTAGATGATGATCCATGACCTAGTCGCAAAGATTAGCTAGGTGTCCGTTGGGATGTTGTGTGGCAGCTCAAGCCACTTTTAATTACCGTGAGGCTAATACCATGTCCGACATTTATTGGTCAATAAGGGAAGGTGAAGTAGTGGCATCTTTAGCTCATAGTCACATTGATCATGTCGTTAATAGTTGCATCTTTAGCTGATCAACATCGCTTTGATCATGTCGTTAGTAGTTATAGACTTATACGGACGGAGTGTTTAGTTCCAAATTCGAATTGAGATATTTCAATTCCAATTGAGTTTTTGTGTAATTTTTGTACACAAAAATGCAACTGGAATTGAGTTATCTCAATTCCAATCTGGAACCAAACACTCGATAGTCCTTTTGTCTGGGATGTGTATCAGTCCTGTTAGATGTTTGTTATCTCAGAGTTGTTATTGTTTGATCCAATTTTTTTTTTTTTTTTTTGTGTATAAGCCAAATAAATATTACGAAACGAGAACAAGTCCAAGAAAATACAATCGTGCACAAGGTATACTCGACAAAGTACCACGGGCGGAAATACAACCCTTAATCCCAACCTACAACTCCACAAGAGACTGAACCTCAAGTCACAAAAATATCAAAATAGAGCTTGTTACAATAAGATTCCAAAGAGAGGTAAAAGAACAAGTCAAGTACCAAAATAGACTCATAACCCCAACTCCATCCAAACCTTCTAACAAGAAGCTTAAAAAAACAAACAACACCCCAACTCCATCCAAACCGCCAACAGAGAGGTACCTAAGGAACACCAAGCACTAGAGAAACAAGAAACGTTAACGAAACTAGCCTACGCTCCTACACCCTACACTTGTCTTTCAAAGTGAGTGGCAAGAAATTTAAAGCGAGGTCTCGAAAACACGATAACTTGAAGTCTCCAACAAAACCTCAACCACCCCAAGCAAAATCACATCCCTATACCGAAAGGTCATAAGCAAGTACGAAGTAAGAAATTTAAGAGTTATCAGATAAAACAAACCACAAGCCCTAATATCTACACCCCTCCACCCTACACTTATTTTTCGAAGTGAGTGGTAAGCAATTGTTTGATCCAATTTAATTAATGCTTTTCTTTAAATAAAAAAAAATGCTCATCGGAGAAAATCACCCAAAACGAAGCCCAAATAAACACACACTGCCAAGGTAGTTGCCGTTGGGCCTTTGTGTGGGATGGTTATAGCAAACCTGGTCCCTTGGTGTCTGGTGATGATTAGTTTCACCAACCCATATCTCTCTGCACATCCAATTTCTACTTCTGGCTTTCTTGAAGCTTTGTAGTTCCAAGATTCTCACAAAAGGTGACGGCAAAGTAAACATTTGGATATTTCTAAATTCGAATAACACTCATTTGAGATCCATTTTTTCCTCTAACCGCAGTAACTATATAGTTGAAAGCAAAGCAATTAGTCATTGCCAATTGTTGAATCTTTATGAATAGGATAGGTTTATTACTCCCGTCATGCTAATCTATATACGGTTTATCTGGGAGTTTATTTTAAAAAATATAAATAAATAATGATTAGTAGGGGAGGAATTGCTTCTAACTCATCATCCAGCTAAACTCAACTTATTTTATATATATATATATATATATATATATATCAGAGTATAAGGGTTTCCCCAATCAGCTAAACTCGGGAATCTTGCTTTGTGCTGATTTTTCTCTGATTGAACAGTCTGTCGTGATTTTGTCTTTCACTTTATCTTTCTTTTCTTTAATTGAGCAGTTTGTCGGGAATCTATCTTGTCACTTTCTCTTGTTTTTACCTCTTTGTATGAGAGTAAAAATCCCATAACAATCATCTTAATATATATATATTTGATTTGATAATTTAGCGCGACTAGCTAATTAAAAACCAAACAAACTAAGTTAATTTTTTATATTATACATTTAGCAAATTTATTAGTTTATCAACCAGTTTAACAGCTTCATAATCAACTGCGAACTAGCTCATCAACTATTCGATAATGAATTCGTAGTTCATCATTAATGTGGAGAAAAACACAAATCAAGCGAAAGAGCAAGAATAACTCGAGGCCATCGGAGGGTATATATCATATGAAGTACTACTACTACTCATGAAGCTGCGTACAGTTCTTCCACTTCACTCTGAAGCCCATGTGAAACAAGGGACATGCGCTACTCATGAAAACCACCGACACCTTTCAGAATCAATGCAACCACCCATACCCTCTTACAAATATACAATGATACACTTGCGTATGTGTACATTCATGTGACCTCAAGTGGAGTATTAACAATTTAGCACTTTGAGTATAGAGTAAAGGTGTTTCATGTTTGGAACTAGGGGTGTTAACTAGCAGAATGTTGGCCAATGGATAGATGATCGTTTCATTTTGACCTTGTACGTTATTGGACCTTCACAAGCGAGCTCGATTTATCAGGCTTATCAAATGCTAGTGGGCGGCTTGAAAATGATTGCTCTGCCCGTTAGAGTTTGTAATTTATTTGACATTTTCACAATTTAAATTACATATTTAAAATATATGAAATCACGAGCTACTCGCAAGCAACGAATTTAGCTTGTTCACATCTAACTATATACACGTATTGCTCAACACCAATATGTTATTTTTATGGCCACAGAGATGTGGGAATATTGGGATTTAGGTTGATCTCTTGTCTACCACATGGAATTGACAGCCTGACACTAATAACGTTGTATTAATTTCTCCCTCTAATCATATGCAATGTGATTTAAACTAAAGCTAAGATAATTAGGATAAGATGGGAGTGGGTGAATTGAGGTGACAAACAATGTCAATTAATTCGATTATGACAACCTAACAAAATGTTCTCAATTCTTGCTCACTGTACACGTATCATAATTTCACGTGTCTATTCTAGTTGCAAAGGGAATAATCAAATTTGGCGAAATTAGAAAGTAGTATGATAGAAAAAATTGATTAAGAGATAATTTACTTTTTTGTTGTTGATTTTGGTACAATATTGTTAAATAAGTGGTTAAGATTGATTATTGACAATGAAAAGACCCTTCTCAATATCAGTTACAAAATTCATTATGAAGATTTAATTGAGCTGGAGTAATTAATTGAATCGTTTCTTTTTGGATTCCTATAGAAAACTTTTGTAGATGTGTCTCCGAGTATTCCTTGAAAATTTCATCTAAGAGCAAGATTTCTTCTAATTCTATGAACTTTTCTAGAAGATTTTTTTTTTGAATATCATTCCAAAAAAATTCAAATTGACCAGTATTCGACCAATTAGTAATCCAAGATTCCATAATTTTCATAAATGAGAGAGAAATGTATCTGTAGACACATATTAATATTCTTTCAGACATATGTCAGTGCCAATACATAATATGTCTGCAGTATTAACGGACATGTTCAGAATCTGACAATTTTAGACACATCAAGATTTTTTCGTATATACGCCGTCGATATCGACATATGTCGCAGATATATGGACATGTTAATAATATGCACCTGTAGACTTGTTTATCAACATATTAAACTTGAAGTATGAAGCTTTGCATCAACAAAACATTATGGACAACGTGAAAAGTTGTAGAAAATGTGGAATATATTAATAGATGTTTTAATTAACGTGGTTTTGGTGAGTTTGATTTTTAAATTTTAGGCTCATGGTTATAAATGGAAGATCAATCATGACTTTGTACTAAAATTAATAAAATTTGCTTAGATAGTCTCCAATCAATAAAAAATCATAAAATTGTACTTCCTACCACTTTCCCCCATCAAATTTAACCAAATGTGCTCGATAGTAGCACAAGTCCCTTGAGCGTTTTTGCAATTAGGCTCGAGGTTAAGATTTAAGACAAAGTTTTACTAGATCGGAAATAGTAATGAAGTAAACCATGTGATACTAACCCTATAATTTGAAAATCGGATTTAGACTAGCACGTTATAATCAATCTACGTGATCATATGATAAATTTGATCCAAGGCAAAACAGACTAAAATGGAGTGATGCCCCACCTTGGCTTTTATATTGATATAGCTGTTCAAGTTGGAAGGCCCTTGGTAAAAGAATGGGTAAATTATAACCTAGCACAATCTTAAGGGAAAATATTGATAATATTGATTAAGATACAATACACTTTTTTATTTTAGATTCTAATATAATTTAAAAAAAATGAGTAGTCATAAATCATTCTTGACAAATTTAAAAAAACATTCATATCCCTACATTTATAATAATCTGGCCTAAATTAGGAAACATTATCATTAAATGAAATTAAATAAAGAATAAGTAACTTAAGGTGAGAGAAGACTAAACTCACGTAGCCGACATATGTCAATCGCTAAATCTATATATATCCTTTTCAGAGCTGACATATGTCCATTGTTAAATGTTAAAAATACATAGATCTTTTATGTGGCTGACATATGTTGATATAAAAGCTGACATATATCAATACAATTAGACATTTACATTCTTTATAAGTGAGATAAGAAAATTTTCATTAAAACAATGTGCAATATATGCAAAATAAAACAAAATTGATAAAATCTATATCAATTCTACAATTTTCTTCATTTAATTGAGATAGTCAATTAAATGTAAAGGTATATTAAAAGAGTATATTAATGTAATAATTGATATTTTAAATTTAAATTACTTTTTTTTGGTAACTTTGACCACAAAATAGTCTTTAGAGGTAAGGATGGAACATCAAGTGTGAGTTTGTACTAGAATTATCAAAATTTGTTTAAATTGTCCTTCAATCAATATTCATTTACAAAGTTGTAGTTCCTACAACTTTCCCCAACAAGAATTGGCCAAATTAGATAGTAGTACAAGAGACAATACACTTTTTTGTTGTTGATCCTGGTAATACATTGTTAAATGTGTGGTTAGAATTGAACATTAATAAATATGAAAAGACAATCATACCCTTATTCAATGCCAGTTACAAAATTTATTATGAAGACATTAATTAAGTTGGAGTAAATGTAAAATGTATCTGTTGACACATATCAATATTATTTCATACATATGTTAGTGTCAATACATACATATGTATGCATTATTAACGGATATATTCAAAATCTGAGACTTGTAGACACATATCAGTACCATTTCAGACATATGTCAGTGGCGATACTAACATATGTCTACGTTAAATACTAAACTACATAGATATTTTCCGTAGCTGACATATGTTGATATAAAAGCAGACATATATCAATACAATTAGACATTTACGTTCTTTTTGAGTGAGGTCAGAAAATATGCATTAAAACAATGTCCAATATATGCAAAATAATAAAATTGATAAAATCTATATCAATTCTACGATTTTTCCATTTAATTGAGATAATCAATTGAATGTAAAGGCATATTAAAAGAGTATGTTAATGTAATAAATGATATTTTGAATTTAAATTACTCTTTTTTTTTTGGTAAGTTTGACTACAAAATAACCTTTAAGGGTAAACATGAAACATCAAGCGTGAATTTGTATTAGAATCATCAAAATTTATTTAAATTATCCCTCAATTAATATTCATTTACAAAGTTGCAATTCCTACAACATTCCCAAAAAGAATTGGACATTTTTATGTGTCATCATGATTCATAAATAGATTCACGCAATGTTGGACCTTCTAATAAATGAAGTGTGAGTAGTGGAATTCAATACTTGAAATTAGTAAGTTTGAGTGATACATGGCCTATTCCTACCTATCAATTTCGATATTATTCTAAGAGGGTAAGTTAATAACTTAAATATTACCACATAGTTTGAGCCTTGAGGTTCCTAGACATTGGTTAAGCAATTTACATGTGTGATGTGCCTTATCCATTGGTTGTTTTACATATCTTGGTGCAACTTATGGGCTTTTCAATCATTGCCTTGAGTGATTTTTGGACTCCCCACGCCTTTTTATAGCCAAGTCATTTGTTCTTCACTCTTCTTGGTCCTTTATGCTTATCTTGCTCATTGATCCATGTGATACGATATCTATTTCATTCTTGAACGTAGTGTGGAATCATTATTTGGGATATATACTTTGGCCATTAGTCTCATTTCCATATATTTATTTTGATTGTTAGTTCATTGCTTTTTGCATTATCATTTCTTTCACAATTTGTTTTATTAATACTTTAGTTTTATATGGCTTTATATGTACCTTACAGTTTTAAGTATGTTTTATTAAGTCACGGAGTACACATACATACTCGGATGTGATGCAACAAGTCGTATTATAAGCTATAATTGAATAAATGAGAATATACATATAATATTATTAACGATAAAACTTTACCATAACAAGTTAATATAATAAAAATAATGTACGCAACTTTATTCTAAGTGTATATAATAAAGCTAACTAAAAGTTCGAATGGAAATATGAAATCATGGACGTATGTTTGGTATAAAAGACCCTCGACAATATAAACAAGTACTACTATTAGTTATTCATTTTCCGTCACAAACATAACCAATCTATACACGAAAAGTAGTGATGTTTAACAAGTCGAGTATCCATTCCTCTAGCTCGATTCAAATTGTAGTTGAGCTCCACTCGTTAACAAAACGGGCTAACTTTTCAAGCTCGAGTTACAAACTTACTATAATGAAGCTCAAGCCCAACTCTTTTGGTTTGAGTTATAGTCAAGCTCGTTACCAAAAAGTTTATATAAACATTAAAAAATATAAAATCTAATCGAATATCATTGAATACCTTATCGAATGATCCGGACTTGAGCGTCTTAATTAGTCGAGCCGAATCGGGCCACGATAAGGTCCGGTTCGCCAGGATCTTTAGTCTATAGACTCTATACCGAGTCTCCCTAATCCATATGAGTTTAATCATCTATATCTATACTAATATTTTCTTTTTCTTTATTTCCTCATCATCAACCTCTTATGCTCAAGTTGTTGTTGGATCTTCGTATGCCTCTGTGTGGTCTTATATCCTCCCTACCTATTCTGGGTGTCTTTCTATATGTCTGCTCTGGGTGCTTAAGTTCTTTCTTCTTCCGTTGTCATCTCGTATTCTTTGTCCCGTCTCGTTCTTCTCCTCTTCCAGATTATGTCGCCATGACTTCTGGTACCTCGCCTGAGATTACGAACTCGTTCCACCTACTCTTGCAGACTCGAGCACTTATGTGGGGTTGGGTACCAAATTTGGGTCCTCCTTGCCCATACCCAACAGCCCCTTGGTATGGCCCATCGTCCGGTCCATCTAAGCAAGTTGGTCTTCTTGGATCTCACCCACATCAAGCCCATAGGGCTATTGGACCTTTTGTCTGCTCTCATACAACATCAACGTAGCACGTCATGGATGAAATCTGCCGAGTCTTAACTATGAGTCGACGTTTCACCAAAGGACTTTCACAAGTATTATTTGACGTTTTTCGGAACAGTCTCAACGTTCATTAACCTCCCGTTCCGACTGAGGGGAGTGTTAGAAGTATAATATGATTATGATTCCTTAATGTTGATAATTAGAAATATAAGTAGAATATGATTCCATACACTCTTGTATATATATGAGATTGATTAACGAGAATCATCAGGAATTAAATTCTTTCAAGATTATCTTAAACTTTCTGGGAACTCTAAAAACTTTCTGATTCACAAAGTTTACGTTTGTATTCTACTGAAAATCACACCTGATTGCTGAACATATTCTACTGATTTTTCTCACTATTAACAAATCAAATTGATTTCTTCATCATCCTGAAATCGAATCGCAGCTGAATTGGAAAACCTGTTAATGGCGGACCCGCCAATTCCGGTTCGGAGCTCCACGACCCTGATGGATCTCGACATCGATTCTCTGTCTCGTTGTGCGAGTTACCTCAGTCTCCGAGACGTCTCCAACATGGCTATGTCGTGTAGATACCTCAACCAAGCTGCCTATTCCGATTCCCTCTGGCAATCGCTTTACAGGTTTGCCAATTTTAATTCTGCACCATGTTGAATTTGTATAAATGTTTTTTTTTCCGTATCCGCTACAATCGACTAATCCGGACTAGCACTGTCGTATGTCTAGACCTTTTTGAGGGCAGCGTTTTTTTACATCCACAAGTATTGGACTCGAGACCCTGTTTAATTAGTGAACTCAAAGCCGTTACCACTTGAGCTAACTAGTTGGTGTTGAATTTGTATTTATGTTACTTGAAAAGGTTGAGAATCGTAATTTAACCTGCAAATTTCATGGCTAGAGGCTAAGTGTTGGTGTAGAAGGGAATGTGATTAGAATTGCATAGCTCTGACAAAATTGAGAATGAAGGGTTTATAGGTTTGTGGTCTATACTGTTGCCATATTGCATATTGTGTTGTGTTATATTAACGAGCACCACTTCATTCTGGAGGAAATCACTTTAAGTCTTGGAATATAACGACGTACTCCTACCACCCGACGACCTTATGACTACGGTAAGAAATGGAAAACAGATTGAAATAAAAAAAAAAAGGTGTTGGCATGTTGGTGAAGCGTGTTGTGAATTTGTGATTAGTACGGCTGTAGGAATTATGGTGCATTGTGAGTTAGTAACTTTGTCATGGAAGATCTATGTTGAGAATTGGTATATAAGCCAGTGTATTAGGCTGTGGAGAAATGGCAGAGCTGTGTGGCTATCGAGATGATAAGGGCGAGAACATGCATTTTCTAGTTTTATGAATAAAGTGGGGAGTAAGGGTCGTCTCTGCAATAGGTTCAGTGGAATTTATCTTTAAGTTTATGGTTACATCATTTGTATTCTGTAACTTGTTGAATTTGTATTTATGTTAACTTGAGAAGATTGTACATTGTAATTTAACCTGCAAATTTCATGGCAAGAGACCAAGTGTTGGTTTAGAAGTGAATGTGGTCAGAATTTAGCTACTGACAAAAAATTTGGGCTTCAGTTTGGGAATGTGAAATTGAGAATGAAGGATTTCTAGGTTTGTGTTTGTGGTATATACTGTTGCCGTATTAGATATTGCATCATGCTATATTAACTAGCACCACTGAAGTCTGGAAAAATCAATTAAAATCTTGGAATATAACTACATACTCCTACAACTCGACGAACTTATGACTCCAGTAAGAAACGGAAAACGAATTAAAATAATAAACAAAAGGTGTTGGCATTGGTGAAGCATGTTGTGATTGGTACGGCTGTAGGAATTAGGGTGCATTGTGAATTAGTAGTAACTTTGTCATGGAAGATCTATGTTGAGAACTGGTATCTAAGCCAATGTAATTGGTTGTGGAGGAAAATGTCAGAGCTGTGTGGCTATCGAGACAATAAGGGCCAGTGAAGCTGTTTGGGAATGAGAACGTGTATTTTCTAGTTTTATGAATGTATAAAGTGTTTGTTTGTTTTGTTTTGTTTTGTTTTGATTTCTTTTTTTTTTTGGGTGTGGGGGTTGCTGATTAGTATGAGTAGTGGGGAGGGAGGTCCGTGTCTGCAATAGGTTCAGGTGAATTTATCTTTAAATTTATGATTAGATCATTTTTTATTATGTAGTCTCTTTTCTTATTCGGTGTTTATATTGGAGTTTGCAGAAATGAATGGCCACATGTTGGACAGATGTGGGCGCTGCAAGAATCAAGTATCAGAGAAGCTTTTCTGTCAAGGCGCACCGCGTTACGCCAGTTTAAATATGTTGATCCCCAAGTTTTCAAATCAATCAAGCAGGAACCTGCTCCACAACACATGTTGTTCAACAAAAATGGTGTTATATACTCCAAGGTTTCTGTTCTTAAGCTTTCTCTTCTCACTCTATAGATGCGCCCCAGCC
The DNA here is from genome assembly GCA_026545765.1 of Plantago major. Taxonomy (NCBI): domain Eukaryota; kingdom Viridiplantae; phylum Streptophyta; class Magnoliopsida; order Lamiales; family Plantaginaceae; genus Plantago; species Plantago major. The sequence goes on from CM048840.1 coordinate 107,674,103, forward strand.
GGTTCGTGTGTCCTGATATGTTGTCTGCTGATTAGAGTTATAGTTCAGACTTGTACTTTAGTTGACATACTTCTGTCCTGAATCCTGCACTTTTGCTATTGCTTATGAAGAATGTCACATTCTCATTTACTATCTTGCAGGGTACATCGGTAGGTTCATTTCCCACTGATGACTTCGCTAGTGGCATTCATGGTCACCACAGTGCTAGAATTACTTGTATGAGGTTGGTGCCTTCTTCTCTTACTGGAAGGAAAGAACATATGTTTAAAGCTTCTCCTAAGTAGTTACGGACCTTACGGTCCTTTGTGAGTGACTTGGAGCTATTCTAGTCCTCAGTTGTCAGTATTGCATGATAATATTCTTGTGGTTGCAGATTGTTCTCACTCAGTGAAGCATCTCTGTATAAAGGCCAGTTCGAGAAGGAAGATAATGTTTTCATAACATCAAGTGCTGACCATTCCATTCGTCTATCGTGGAAGGTATTGCAATTTTTTTTCCCGCTCACTGTACATTACAACTCATAAGCATTGAATGGGTTTCTTTTCATTTACTCAATCTCTTCCCATTTCAAAATCGCACCATCCCTAAAAGTTATGCTGACTATATCCCATATGTTCAGTTTCATTTCAAAGCTCAAACATTTGACGCTACTTTCTATCCATGTGCTTAGGGAGGCAGCCGATGCTTTAAAGGGCACACTGGACCTGTTACGACGCTTTCGGATGGAGTCTTGGGCGATGATAGTGGAAAAATATTTGCTAGTGGAGGTGATGATAAATCGGTACGCATTTGGTCCATGAATTCTAGTGGAAAACGTGGCCGCCATACGCCGAAGGCCACACTGTATGGGCATGGAAATGCTGTTTCACTGATATCAGTTTCTGGGTATGCTTCGTTGTTCTATATTTAACCGAGACTTGACTATTCGTTGATGCTTTTTTCCAACATTGCTTCCTTACATGATATTACCTATTGAATCATGCTATATACAAACTTCTCTGATAAACGTGCATAATAAGGCATTACTATTATTTGGCCACTGGTAACATAAACCACAAACATTGTATAACCTAAAGAGTAGTATATCTTTTGAAACCATAATTGAGCACATGACACATTTGCTTTTCTATAATCGAGGCAATATATTCACTTCTATCTGCCAGTTCTATATATTCTTTGATCTCATGCAGTAAGGGCGGACCTACCTATGGGCTTGGGTGGTCTTAAGCCCACCCTGGATTTAGGTTAAGAGGCTGTATAGGCATGAATGTTATGTTTTTACTTGTAGTCCACTTGTTAGAACTGGTATCTGTTTTTGGAGGCCTGAGGTTCAATACTAGCTATGGACAAAAATTCTTCCTTTTCAATTTCTTACCTTATTTTAACTTTATTTTAAACTTTCAAAGCTTTTTCTTTTTCAGTCTTTTGAACTGTATTTATTATTCTAACTATCTCCCGGAAGTACATGCCAACTTAGTATATATGTACTCCCATAAAAAATTTATAAAAACTTAATTTAAAGTTTTAAACTAATATTATAGTGTTCTTCAAAAACTATGATTTCCATATGGAATAAAGAAATAAATTCATATTACTAATTCAAATTAGCCCACCCAGGAAAAAAAAATCCTGGATCCGCTCTTATCATGCAGCATTCTTCTGAGCATCTATTTCGAAGCATTAAGTTGTTGATTTTTAGAAATCAAGCTTATCATGACCAATCCTGTAAGCCATAAGTTGATACATCATCTGTATGGTACCTGAACATAAAGCATATTTCATTAAGCCATTCCCAGCAACCCCCCTCTATATATAAAGCTAAATAATCATGTCATGAACTCTCATTTGAACACTTCTTTAGATACCGTCTATGTGTAGCGTATTCCTTGTTTCTACACTGTTAAATTATTTCTAGTAAGCCGGGCCAACACTGTTGGTTCTATAGTATGCAAAACAAAGAAGAACAATTCCTCATTCATTTTTGTTTATGCACCTTTCTTGCTTTATGCCAGGTACAAAGCATCTCTGTTCGTGAGCATTTCGAATAATGGCAAAGTATTCTTCTCTTTCCTAGATTTTTTTTTTTGTTTTCTTATTTCTTATCTTTGCGTAAACTCTGGATGACTGCACCCAACACAACTCATGACATGATTGTTTTGAGTGGTGCAACGAGCTTTCTTTGAAGCTAGATACTTCATTTGCTATAGACGTGATATAAAAGAACCTCTTGTTGAAAGTCTATATAGATCTGTTAAGAGCTATAGTAGAGTATACAAATGCGTCAGAATACAATCAAACAATTTCTTCAATGAAAATAGTATGCAGTATACACAATCCGCACACCAACGGTACGGAGGAATAAATCAGTCAAACTGGAAAGGAAATATCCTTGATCTGTCCCTCATGCATGAAATCTGTTGATTTATGTAAATCCTGGTAAGAACTATGATAGCATTGTACCTAATCATTGCAAACTACTTTATAGGTTATTGTCTGGGACGCTAATGGGGCATCATCATCTACTCGTTCTTCATGTTCTGTTGGAAAGATTGTGGTTCCTTCTGCCCCTGTTGGGATGAAATGCCATGATTCACTCCTCTATGTTGCATCAGGTTCTTCTGTTGTCATAGTTGATTTAAGAACAATGAAAAGAGTCTCCTCAACGGTGCTTCCGAAAAGAATTTGTTCATTTGAAGCCTTGCCCTCAAAATTCTTATTTTGCACTGGTGGAATTTCCAGGTAATGGATACATACTGTTACCGTTCAAACTACACACTGTCTATAGTCTTTCTATACAAAGTTCCCTCAGTGACAGGGTAGTTTACAGAATACTTCTGTTTTGCTGCATTTCCATGTTATACATCAAAATTGCGTTTGCTTTGAATATAAGATTTTGATTACGTGAAAGATAGCTTACAAATGTGCTTAAAAGCACCCATGTGTTGGATTTTTTTTTGTAAATGTAAGAATTTATTACCATGTTGCTAGACTCCACTCCCCCCACCCACCACCACCAAACACATACACGCGGACATAACTAACTGAAAACTACGGAAGCTGAATTGAAGTTTCGAATCAAACATTTTGCTGGCTTCAATCAAATCATTAATATCATTTTTTCACAGTAAAGCCTGAATTTTATAGTAATAATAAATGTCTTGAAATGCCTTGCAGCTCGAAGCTGTGGGATATAAGGAGAAGTGAACCGATAGCTGAATTGGGTGGACATGTGGGCCCTGTAAAGCACATCCATATGGACTCGTACAAAATTGTCACTGGCGGGCCCAATGATCCATGCGTTAAAGTTTGGGCAGCTGATACTGCTGTAGAAACAAATTCTCTGTCTTGCACTGATACTCTTGGTGGACTGTCGGATGGATGCTCTGCAATGGCTGTTGATGGATGTCGTATTGTTACAGGGAGTACTTTGATTGAAGATCGCACCGACATAATACTCAGGGACTTCACAAACGCCTCATGTGACATTCCGTCTACTGAAACAAATGCAGCAGGTTCCAAATTTTGGAGTCCCCAGAATCACAGTGACTCTGAACCAGGAGACTTAGCCTGGGAAGACTAGGTAATTTAAGCGGGTTACATAGGAAAATTATTACACAGACAAGATCCATGAAAAGCAACATGGAGCTTCTGAATGAGAATTTTAGAATCCTCACAAGTTAAGTTTAGTTGTTGTATGGTTGAGTATGTTTTATTAGGGGTTTGGAGGATTTTGATCTTTATCACTATGTACAGTCCTATTTGGAGTTAGAGAATTTCTTGTGCCAAGTGCAAGTTACTTGCTAAAACTTTTTAATTTCTTAAAGGGGAAATTTTATTTATACATTTACCAGCACGTTTAGAAATTTATATAGACTTGTGTTGTGACCCAAAATGCATGTTATGGTAATAATAGATATAGATCAACAATATAGCAGGATTGTATTACTCAAGAGAACCAAAGTATAGTCCAGAAACAATCCACACTGAATCTCAAGTAAGAAAATAAGATAACCAAAGGATGCACACAAATCACCAAAGTTCACCTGTAAAATATGATGAAGATTAGCAGATGAACTCGATGATGAATAACGGTAGTGATAGTATAAAGACTTGAGAGGATTACCTCACAAATCTCTCATGGTTGCATCCATTGCATTTGGCCTATTTTGATGAATTGCCAGCAAGTGTGGAGATGACCTGTTTAGCAGGTTGGTGACCTGTGCTCCAGTTATAACAAACTAATTACCTGCTATTTATCATAAATATTAAAAGCCGAATTACTAAATAAAACAAGACAGTAAAACGGTAACTTCCAACGATTCTCCTTAGTTCCTTAGTTCGCCAGTTAAGTTCGGCTATCGCCAGATCGTCCAGACACAACTTGTATTTCAAATTTTACAAAAACTTATAAAAGTCCAAGTTTTTGTGAGAGTTCTGAGAGTCCCGCAATATTGTATACTAATTGTGCGGCTTTGTGTGTAAATTGTTGATTTAAGTTTATTTGTAAATTGTATATTGTTGTATACTAATTGTGCGGCTGAATCTTTTTGTGTATGACTTTCAGGACTTTCCGGACTCTCAGGAGAGTTTCTCTTCAAATTTAGTTACTTGTATTGTGATTATTATCAAAGTTAAAACTTAGTCCATGTTTAACAATATCTTATCGAGTGTTTTATTTTGTAGTTAAACTAATTTACTCTATTTTAAACGTTGTAATATATGTTCTCAATTTAACGAGTATAAACCGCCAATTTGTCCGCCATCCGCCGCATAAAATAGCCAACCGACCCGCGGCGGTTTGGAGAAAACCCCACCTACTGTGGTTCGTGATTTGGCTCACCCGTCATAGGTGGGTCAGTTAGAATATTTGTAAATAACCGCCTGCGTACACCCCTACCTCTTATTATCGAAAAGTAGTCAACTTCTAATTTAAAATCTCCCCAACCAATCTTCAGATTATCAAATATTGGACTTAATGACATTTTTCAATCAATTGGCTTTATCAAAAAACAACAAACAAAGTAGGAAAAAAAAAGAAAGAAAGAAAGGGAAATCAGCTTTATGAGTTATGGAAATTGATCAATAATCTTTAAAATGCAAAATTTCTTTGATCACCTGCTCAATGAAAAAAGAATTATGCTTCAAGATTTTGGTGTGCACTTGGTAAAAACTCATTAATTATGACCTAGAATTGGCTTGCTTCTTTTCTCATCTCTTCTAATAACCCAAATAATCAAAATTAAAGAGGAAACATATTTATCATCAATTCAATTTACGAAATATAGAAACAATCTGAGCTACAAATCAATGTCTAGAGGAGTGGAGAAAAAGGTGAGAAAAACTCGTGTTGCATCTGTGCTGTCCTCTCGCATCTACATTACCATATAAATTTGCGCCAATAATGGTATGCATTTGACATGATTAACCATTCAATGACCTCTTCCATTGACAAATGCATCACAATTTGGACTACGCAAAGTCAAGGAAAAACACAAACTTTAACCCAGAAACACAATATATAACAAGGAAGAGTCAATATCATTCATCAACATTTAATATGCATGCATTTAATATTAAGCATTGGCACTACTGTGAACAGTGATACAACATTATAAAGGATAAGAAGTTAGTATGAGGTAGCCAAGAACAATACTGCACATAACATGTTTGCACTTTTATTTGCAATATAGTAACAACCTGTGGTCTAGTTTCCCGAAAAGGTTGGGTTGGCGAATTGTGATGTAGTTCCTTATTATGGTGTATGAAAGTGTTCTTTTTAGGTTTAAAATCCACTCATGCAATGCTTTGTTGGCGAAGCTCAATGTTTAAAATGTGATTTGATGCAGGGTAGATAAGGTCATGTGCGGAGAGCCCGCCCACACATAGGGTCCCGAAAATTTAGGGCCCCCAAATCTTATAATAGTATTTTTATATGTTACTTATCTTTTATATAACAAAAGTAAACGAAGCTAGAAATGGTCTAGTGGTAGAATGTTTTAATGGAAAATCCATGTATAATCCCGAAAATTTTAAGGGACCTCTACCACAATTGTATAAAGTCCAGAGCGCAAATTGCTACCAAGCAAAGTTTGAGGAGTACTTCGCACTAATGATGGTGACGTAGTACATAAGAGGCAAAGTGCTCTTTTGGCTTTGAAATCCACCGCGGGCAATTCTCATCAGCAATTTATTTCAAATTTGTAATATAATTGAGATAATCTAATTAAAACTATAAGCTCTATCACACTTCGTGTGAGCAGAATAACACCATGGATTACTACTTAAAACCGTACCCACAAACTCAATCAACACAATACGTCCTAGACAGTAGACATAGCATAAGTACATTCCATCATTGTTTAACTTTAATACAATTTCTCAACCAAAATCATCAAGATGCAAAACACTACCAAAGTTACTAAACTAAATGATGCTTAAATTTGTATGCAAGAAAGCTCGAAAGTTGAAAGGAGTTATAAAGGATAAGGCGGTTGAGGAGGAGTTATAAGGTGGTTGGTAGCAGTAATATAATTAAACATTAAAAAAAATTGTCACTGCTACGCCATGAATCCTTCACATCATTTACTTTCCTTCAACAAGTTCAACATTATCACTTTCCAATAAATCACCCTTGGGTAAACTACACTTTCATGGGTAAATTTCTCAAATACATTCAAAAATTCATGGACTTGTATTTAAAATTTAAAATTTATGTACTTGTATTTTGGTTATTATCAAACTTGAAACTTGTCTATGTTTGACAATATCTTATGGAATTTTATTTTGTATTTAAACTTATTTACTCTATTTTAAATGTTGTAATATATATATATATATATATATATATATATATATATATATATATATGAGCGTAGTAATATATGTTATCATTTTAAAATATGAAAACCGTCAATCCGTCCGTCATCCACCCGCATAAAATAGCCAACCGACCCGCGATGGTAACTGTATCACCAACTTACAAATTTATCAATATTATTAATGTGCATGATATTTTTATTCCAATACAAATGAAAACGTTTGAAATGTAGACATACATTTTCAATTCGTTAAAACACTATTGGAAGTATATCCCAGCAGCCGATTCATTGAAAATATCTACGCAAATATCAAGTTTCCGACCGTACAAAACAGTTAAACAGACTAAACAACCTGAGTACATGTAGATGATAAATTCAAGAAAACGTCCCCAATTTATGTGAATAGTTTTAATAAAGACAGCTCTTGTTGTATGTCATGAAAAAGCAACATAGTTTATCTGAAAGCAATCTATTTCTTGTTTCTGTTACACCGATGCTGCATGCATGAAGGTAAATATCATGTCACAGCTGAATCAGTATAGAGGGTGAATATTCATAAAGGTGGAGTTCAAAAATGGAAAAAAAAGACTTTTGTAGGTTATGGAATGTTTTCTCTAGAATCCCTTGGGAATCCCGGCCGAGCCCATATGGACGAACCCGAAGTTATCACAAATAGGGTCATATAATATGTTGATCGTCTGGAACGGGGACGCAATATGCAATACGCAATTCACCCCATTGGAGAATCCAATTCTCCAGCGGAACGTGAATCCCTCGTTTCATCTCTGATTCACAAAAATTGGCGAATCTGCGAGCATTCTTGGAGAATCAGTGCGGATGCACATTTCTGAACATGAAACGTGGGATTGGCTATCTGCATGCCGTTCCCGAGCAAATCGGGTGCGTCAATGAACTGTGTTCAGGTATGCGGGTACCTGGGCGAATCATGTGACCCTGATCACAAGTGTCTATTAGAAATAGCTGAGCTGAAGTTCATTGGCCAAGCCCAGAGTCTGTGCGGCTCGTTTCAGGCTATGTCGTCCCTGTGCCGAAAAACATACTCCCTCCGTCCCAGAACAAATGTCATGTTTGGTTCTGAGCACGGAGTTTAATGTGCAGTGTAAATGTTGGGGACAAATGCACATGGGTTGTAAATGTTGCCAAAAATGAAAATGTGACATTTATAATGGGACAGATATAAATTGAATATGTGACATTTGTTGTGGGACGGAGGAGTACAAGATTACATATTTGTGAGATTTTACCCCTTTGAATAATTTATAAATAGCCCACCGAACTGAATTTATTAGGTATACATTTGGAACTACCAAACTATCAATGGAGAAATTGAGGCGAAATTCTCAGCCAACCTCCCCGAGTGTTAGTCTCTCCTCGACTTGTCCTACGCAAGATAGATAAAGGACTAACCCTGCCCCCATCTTGTATACATGTACCAAGTAAAGCAAGTAAACACGCAGAAATACTTGGACAGAATAATACATCATCTGACATACTACATGTTAAAAGTAGTGATATACCATATTTCGAATGATTCCATGAAGTAGTCATCAAGCATTATTAAAGTTTGAAATGGAGGCTCAGCATAAACATGGAGATGAATGTATGGAAAACTAATCTTGTAGCCAAATGGTTTCATACAGAAAACATACAAGGAATCAAAACTAAAATGTTTCATAAATCTATGTATAGAATCACTTAATCTACACGAGGTTTCGGAAACTATAGATTTTTGTCCACATATTTAGATGTCATTTGATGGACTCTGATGAAACTACTGACAGTACCGCGTGATCAGAAACCTCGTTTGGGTGAACTTACAAATGCATCAACTAGAAAGAATATGTTCTTATTTTGAAGGGACAGGGTAAAACAACATAAACTCCAAAAGTAACTTTGTTGAGAAGTTTGTATTGCATGGTCGGCTATATTCGAGTCGTTCCAAATCAATAATGTCAAAATCTGGGCTCCTGTGCTTTGGACGTACAAGAATCACTATCATTTTTTGGTTCATATGGCAGACAAAAAAAGATAAACAAATTTATTTCTCTTCTACTTCACTAAATCTCTCCTTGGTTACATCTATCATTCATGTCTTTATCCAAAAACAGTCCTAGCAATTGAAGACGAAACATAAAAATCCCAACGAAAGCACATAAACGCATGTACGTGTATATATATACACACATGAAAATTATGACAACATAAAAGAAGGCCAGATAAACAAACAATCAACAATAATAATGAAGATAAAGAATGAAGAGAACCTTGAAGTAAATGCAGGTCCAGAAGCTAGGCGCATAAAGCGTAGACGAAGAGATGCAGCAGCAATCACGCAAAGTGTTGATAATTTACAGGGCCCAAACGAACAAGTTCATTCAACATGTGCACCAAAATCTGTTAAAAGAAGTTCAAGGTTTCGTGGTGTGAGCAAGCATAGGTGGACAGGCAGATATGAAGCACACTTGTGGGACAAACTGTCATGGAATGTAACACAAAATAAAAAGGGGAAACAAGGTATATCTAATTTCGTGGACTTACAGTATGGTTTCTTGATATTCTTTTAGGGAATTGGCTGACGTAAAACTTTTTCATTTTCTTTCATGGCTGCTCTTTGGAATGGGAATTGGACCTGTGCAGTTTATCTTGGTAAGAATAATAATCTTTTATTTTCCATTTTACCTGTTTATAAAGAGATACGAAATAACTAACTTAGCTTTATATGTTTCAAACATTTTAGGGGCTTATGATGATGAGGAATCTGCAGCAAGAGCATATGATTTGGCAGCACTCAAGTATTGGGGAACATCAACTAATACAAACTTTCCTGTGAGATTATCAACATTTATAACCAGTATATACATTTTTTCCAACGGTATAAGTCCCCCAGGTACTAATCAAGTTCAAATTTTTGCTGCAGATTTCTGACTATGAGTCGGAAATTGAGATTATGCAGACACTAACAAAAGAAGAGTACCTAGCTTCACTCAGAAGGTTAAACTTTGGATAGTCTTCATTTGTACCGTCTGACTTCAAGTGTCCATATAGAGTTAATACTAACTAAATTTACCATGCTGCAGAAAAAGCAGTGGGTTTTCAAGAGGTGTATCAAAGTATAGAGGAGTAGCAAGGTATGTATATAAATCTACAACTTCAAAAGTCTTGTGTGGCCGAGTTCTATGAATGAACCTTGGCCTATTTGGCTGCACAATGCAAAAAACATGCTTTGCATTTATAGAGCTTATTTTTCAATGATTATCATCAGTACATACTCATAAACCTGGTCTGGGCAAGAAGTTCATGCAAGTCACAAAAAATTGATTTCCGATTAACATAAAATATCATCCACGAAATACAGGCATCATCATAATGGAAGATGGGAAGCAAGAATTGGAAGAGTATTTGGAAATAAGTACCTCTATCTTGGGACATATGGTAAGTAAAAACTCTGCGACAGATTCCTTATCCCAGAAAACAGTATAATCACGCGAGGATAACAGCATAAAAACTCTTGCATATGCGACTTGTGCAAAGTCCTGTTTTTATTGTTATTGCACCAGAATCCTTAATTTGTGCATGGCAGAAATGTTGCTTTTTACACCAAAAATATCTGAATATGAGTGGGTCTTGCTGCAAAAACTTTTAAAAACACGACTTTTTGGCATAAAGATGGCACATGATTTGGCTTGAGCTACAGTAAATGATACAAAGTTGCATATCCGTTTATAGGTACACAAGAAGAGGCAGCCCGTGCTTACGACATAGCAGCAATAGAATACAGAGGGATAAGTGCTGTTACCAACTTTGACTTGAACACCTACATTAGATGGTTGAAACCAGGAGCAAACACTTCACTTTCTGCTCAAGAAAGAAAACCGAGCGTCATTCCAACATCACAGTCATCCCCTTGCCTACTAAGAGAGGAAACTTTATCCAACAGTTTCAAAAGAAATTACTTTAGTGCAGATGACTTACATAAGCAAGAAACATTTGCAAGCCAAATCCCATATAATGCATGTGGAAGATCTTCTACTACTGCCCTTGGCCTGCTCCTACGTTCTTCAGTATTCAGAGAACTCCTTGAAAAGAATCCACAAGCATCAGAAGAAAGTGACTCTGAAAACACGAAAAATATAGCACAAGCGGTCAGTGATGAAAGTGATGGTATCCCTATTTTGGTATCTTCAAATGGTCAAAACTTTGGGTTGAAAGGACCAGGACCACAATATTTTAATCGTGATTATTCATGAACTGCCGGAGGGAGACATATATAGAGGCCTGTATATGCTGGTCAACTGCTGTCATAAATTTGAGTTTTTTTGTCTGTACTTATGGTGAAAGAGACACAATGTGGATAATTTGTTATAAGAAACTGGATTGCATATTTCTTCTGTGAATCAAGTAGTATGAAAGCTTCCTACTAATCAGCGTCTCCAACACGTAGAGTACCTTCTTAAATGAGAACGGAAAATAACAATTGAGAAACAGGACTAAAAATGGATAGTTCCAAAGTAGCAATCTTAACTGATATTACTCTGTTCAATAGCTAGAACAGATCTCTCACAAGTTTCAACTCTGTTCTATTGCAATTTCTGAACTCATCATAACGTCCAACTTCTACGTATAAAAATTAGAAATAGATCACCAGTGCAGCCTCTGGACCATGTCACCAATTTCTATGTAGCCCTAACAATCCAATAACTTTTTAATGCTTTGAGTTGTATATAATGAACTTACATTTTGAGCACCTAAAAATGATGTTGAGATGCATGTGACTTACATATTAACTCAAATTAATCTAACAGTTATATCGTTGTGCAACACGTGTGATGATGTGACACAGTGATACCAAATAATAGTTGTTCTAGGACATGGTGGGCACACGGACAAATATGTGATTTGAGCCTTCTACAGTCCTCCCACACGTTAAGGGTGCAGTTTTTTACACTAACATATTGAAGACATGCTAAGAAGAATACTGCACCAGCATATTCCACCAGCAACATCAGTTAAAATGTAAAATAATCAGTGTGTACCATGCAGACAAGAACAAGATCAACATTAATCAATAGATATAAAAGACAGCACAAATTGATGATGAATCCAAGAAATGCTTAGATGTGACATGATCGATTCCATCTGATAAGCAGAACTTCCTTGATGGTTTTTGTTTTATATATGGTCGTCTCATGTTGCAAATAGATAAATTGGCAGGTTTAAACTCTTCATGTATTTCCCATATACAAGTTGAATGGTTTCGCATGCATATATATATTACAATTATCGTATTTGTCGTGAATTTGTAACCACAACGCACATGTATTTATTTCCCATATACAACTTCATCAGGATAAGGATTTTGACAGAAATCATGTTAAGTGTGGATATGTTTCATCAGACAAAACTATGACGGGGTAATGCTTGCAATGATTTGACATTCATGCGAACTCCAAGCCAGGATGATATACTTGAGAAAAAAGTGCACGCAGGAATTTAAATCGGATTAGAGATGTAGAGCTTAAATTGCCATAATGAGGATTTATAGTTTCAGATGAATAGAACGAGAATGAAGTTTCACATGCATGATAAATGCTATTATGCTATGGATTATTGTTGTTGAACAAAATGCTAAAGTGACAGAATTTTGAAGGATGGCATGAATATGGCAAAGGATAACTTAGTTTAAAATTAAGCATGTCTCAAACTGTATGAATCAGTTTAATATGAGGCATACTATGAAGAGCCTAGACAGTTCCTGGTGAGGATTGTAGAGAACTAAACAGAGAGTGTTTGATTAAATCCACCTTGAATACTGTGGTGGTGATGTCTATTCATTATATAGAGAATGAAGATTACAAAAAATAGTATACACGTTTGAGTTGTTACAACAGACTACTACTGACTAGTCAAGAAAAGAATTAGTCAAAGCAGTTACAAACTCATCCTAAGTTTAGGCCAAGACTAATTATTTTCTTGACTAGTCAGAATAACTAAAACGCAGATATATTATTTTGTAATCTTCATTCTCTATAATGAATAACCATCACCACCACAGTATTCAAAGTGGATTTAATCAAACACTCCCAGGTTTACAAACCAATTTCTTCCTTCCTCTAAACAGAACCTTTCCACAACGATGGCTGGATCATCGTCTATTCCTTCCTCTACGATCGATAACGGGTCTCTCTTCTCAGGCATGGCACATTTAGTTACCACAAAACTCAACTCTGAAAATTTCATCAACTGGCATAGCCAGATATATCCCCTCGTTACGGGATCCCGCCTATTACCCTTCCTCGACGGATCAAATCCGCCACCGCCCCAAACTGTCCCATATTCTTCAAATAAACCCCAACTCAATCCCGAGTATCTATCGTGGTTTTACCTCGACCAAAAAATCATAAGCTTCCTTCGTGCCACACTTATGGATGAAGCCCTTACAGTCACAATTGGCTGTAACACCTCGCAAGGTGTATGGGATGCGCTCCATGCTGCATTCCAACACTCTTCTAAGCTCCGAGAGCTCCGTATCAAAGATGACCTCCAAACCATTGACAAAGGAACCCGTTCTGTCTCTCAGTACGCCTTACACTTCAAATCCCTCTGTGACCAACTCTTTGCTCTTGGTTGTCGCCTAGACCCCGCAGATAAGTCGCATTGGTTCCTCCGCGGCTTAGGACCCAACTTCGTTCACTTCTCATCCAACCAAATGTCTCTGTCTCCTCTTCCCCCTTTAGAAGACCTTATCCCCAAAGCTGAGAATTTTGACATCTTCACTCGATCAATGAATCGCTCTTCACCTACACCCACTGCTGCGTTCTATGCCAACCAGCCCACGCCTAATTCCGCCCGTTTCAATCCATCTTCCGGCTCTAATCGTGGCCGTGGTCGCAGCTCCAACCGTGGTGGAGGTCGTGGTAATGTGCCACACAATTTTGGCCGCTCCTTTAATCCCAATCGGCGCCCTCCACGGTGCCAGATATGCCGTGTCGAAGGGCATTATGCCGTCAGCTGTCCCCAGCGCTACCAAGCTGCTCCGGCTGCTGACGCCAATCTGGCTGATGCAATGGCCGCTATCAATGTCGCCCCTCCTCCAGTCTCCGATTGGTATATGGATTCCGGAGCGTCGACTCATATGACGCCGTCGACTTCGGGTCTTGACTCAGTTCAGCCTTATAATGGTAAGGGCACGGTATTTGTTGGAAATGGTGCCAATTTTTCTATCTCACATACTGGTTCACATTCTGTTTCTAATAAACTACACTTGCTGAATATACTTGTTGTTCCTCATCTCACGAAAAACCTCTTATCCATCAGCAAGCTTACATCAGATCACCCCGTTAATGTTACCTTCTCTGCTGATCATTTTGTTATACAGAATCGTCTCACAGGGATTCCGTTGGCAAAGGGTCGCGTGAAGGCGGATTGTATTTGCTTGAGGAGGGTCACACTGCTCTTGTTTCCGCTTTGCGTAATAAAAGTCTTCAAGGGTCTTTCGAGTTGTGGCACAATCGACTTGGAGGTCATCTTTGATACGGAGCTCTCGGAGCTTAGAAGAGTGTTGGAATGCAGCATGGAGCGCATCCCATACACCTTGCGAGGTGTTACAGCCAATTGTGACTGTAAGGGCTTCATCCATAAGTGTGGCACGAAGGAAGCTTATGATTTTTTGGTCGAGGTAAAACCACGATAGATACTCGGGATTGGGTTGGGGTTTATTTGAAGAATTTGGGACAGTTTGGGGCGGTGGCGGATTTGATCCGTCGAGGAAGGGTAATAGGCGGGATCCCGTAACGAGGGGATATATCTGGCTATGCCAGTTGATGAAATTTTCAGAGTTGAGTTTTGTGGTAACTAAATGTGCCATGCTGAGAAGAGAGACCCGTTATCGATCGGAGAGGAAGGAATAGACGATGATCCAGCCATCGTTGTGGAAAGGTTCTGTTTAGAGGAAGGAAGAAATTGGTTTGTAAACCTGGGAGTATGAGACCATGTAGAGAACTAAACAGAGAGTGTTTGATTAAATCCACCAAGATTACAAAAAATAGTATACATGTTTGAGTTGTTACAACAGACTACTACTGACTAGTCAAGAAAAGAATTAGTCTTGGCCTAAACTTAGGATGAGTTTGTAACTGCTTTGACAAGGATAATGAACGGCATTAGCAGTATAGAATCTAACCGTGGGCATGGAAAAGATGAATCGGATTTATCCAACTCCTTAGATGTTTGTGCTCCATGTCATTTAGGAGAAAAAAGGCATGTGCGGCCACGTCTATGAATTTTTACAGATAATAATTTTCTGCCTTTCAGATTTTCACATGCAAGAGTAGTTTGGCAGCAGAGTCACAAATTCCTCAAACATCAACTAGACAAATACATCAAGGAAATAAGACACAGTAACTACTAGGCTTATAGATAAATTTGCATTGCATGAAACCATGTTCAAGTAGTCCATATTAATGAAGTTAACTTGGTTCCTGTGGCTTGTACAGAACAGCTTAATGAATATTTCTTCACAGTTTTGACTCTAGTGGCAGGCCAGACAGGATAAACAAATTTGTCACAAGTTCACGCAAAATTCTTGGTTATATCTCCCTTCATGTCTTTATCTATAAGCAATTCTAACAAGTAAAGACAAGACATAATAAGCCTAAAAAAAGCATGCATTCACTGTGTATATAAATGCATGCGAAAATCACGACAACTTAAAAGAAGGAAACATCAGGGAAACAAATCAGCGAGACAAGCATATATATAATATAGGAAGTAAGTTGTTTAGCAATGATGAAAATTAAGAGTGAAGGGAACCATGAAAGTAGTGCAGCTCCAGAAGCAATGCCCGTTAAGCGCAGAAGGAGAGATACGGCTACTATCATGCGCAATAGTGATCCAAGTGAGCAATTAAATACGACATTTGCACCAAAAACTGTTAAAAGAAGTTCACGGTTTCGTGGTGTGAGCAAGCATAGATGGACAGGTAGATATGAAGCACATCTATGGGACAAACTATCATGGAATGTAACTCAAAATAAGAAGGGAAAGCAAGGTATCCAGCAATTAACCTTCTGACCTGTACTTGTTATCTTTTGTTCATGTTTTCCATACAGAGAAGCCTGACATGGAAACTTTTATTTTCTTTTGCGGCTGCTCTTTGTCATGGGGATCGGGAATTCACAGTTTATCTTGGTAAGCATTTTTTGCAATTCTTTTTCTATGTACTAAAAAAGAAAATTTTGTAGTGTTAGTTTTCCTAGTATTAAAAGGTTTTTATTTGTCGTACTTTTAGGGGCTTATGATGATGAGGAAGCTGCAGCAAGAGCATATGATTTGGCAGCACTTAAGTACTGGGGAACATCAACTAATACAAATTTTCCTGTGAGATTATCAACAATTATGTCAACAAACAATTTTTTCGACTACCGTATCAGAATTCAGACCCCAGATTCTAATCAGTTCCAATGAAACTTTCTGCAGATTTCTGATTACGAGGATGAAATTGAAATCATGCAGACCCTCACAAAAGAAGAGTACCTAGCTTCTCTGAGAAGGTAGGATTTCTCATCTCATATTATGCAGCCAAATTCTCGTAGTTTCTATGTCAATAAATACTAATCCACTTACTGTCTTGCAGAAAAAGCAGTGGCTTTTCGAGAGGGATGTCAAAGTATAGAGGAGTTGCAAAGTACGTATAAAATCCCAACCACCATGAGTGAAACATTTGCTATTTCTCAGCATTATTGAAAAACTTGATACGTGTGTCATTGTAAACATCTTTTTCCATATATACATTGTAGCCCCATGGTTAAGAAAATAAAAAAGAAAGAACAGGTCCAAGGAAGAAGTTCTGACACAATTTATTGCACAGAAAAAGAAAGTCACTCATTTACATACAATCCCTATGTTTTTGGCATGATCACACAAAAACACTTGCATCATGGTAGTTTATTGGAACTACCAAGTTTCAAAATCAAGTCTGACTGTATAATTGTCTTCGTAAAAACATTACCGAAATTGTCAAAATATGCAGGGAGAGTGTGCTATTAACTCATCAATATATCTTCTCATATCACAATACTTGAAAAATGCAGACATCACCACAATGGAAGATGGGAAGCAAGAATTGGAAGAGTTTTCGGAAATAAGTACCTATATCTCGGGACCTACGGTAAGCAAATATGCAACAGAATCTGCACTTATAGAAAAGTATAAATTAGATCATCTACATGGATAAAAAATAGCAACACCATTTATCACTTACAATTCGCACCAAATCCACCTTGTTATTCATATTGCATGGAATATCCATGTGTTTTCAGAAAATCTGCCCCAAAATTCCTGTCTATAATAAATGGAAAGAGAATTCCCCATATAATTTTTCTTTTCTTTTTAAGAAAAGAGGAGAAACACACACGGGCGAGTCACAGATAGCAGGGGGGGTGGGGGTGTTCATGCAGTTTTCTCCATATTTACGTGGCAGCGTGACAGGAAGTCGCACATATGTTTACAGGTACACAAGAAGAAGCTGCCCGTGCTTATGATATTGCAGCGATTGAATACAGAGGAATCAATGCGGTCACTAACTTTGACTTGAACACCTACATCAGGTGGTTGAAACCAGGAGCAAACACTCCAGTTCATGACCAGGACATAAAACTGAGAGGAATACCAAGGGCAATGTCATCCCCTAACCTAATAGGAGATGAATCTCATACTCATGGTTTAAAAAGAAAGCATTTCAGTGTAGATGACTCACATAAGCAAGAAATGTTTGCAAGCAAAGGTTGCACATCTTCTACAACAGCCCTTGGTCTACTCCTACGTTCATCATTATTCAGAGAACTCCTTCAGAAGAACTCACAAGTTCCAGAAGAAAAAAGTGACTTTGGAAACATGTACATAGCACAGGGGGGAAGCGATATTGAATATGGAGGGACTTACTGTGATGTGAGTGATGATATCCCGTATTTGATGTCTTCTAATGGTCACGACACTGAGTCGAGAGGACAACAGCATGGCAACCATGATTACTTGGACACAGTAAAAATGACAGCATACACATGGCCTGTATATGCTGGCCAATTGCCATTATAAATTTCAGTAAGAATTAGCATTTCATGTGTCTCATCAGTTGACACCGCTCGAATAATTCAAGTACTGAACCATGTGAGTGAAAAACAGGAGACCAAATTAGATGTGTTTAACAAATCAGATTGTGCATATAATATTTTCATTGAAATAGCTAGCATGAATCTCATCCTTCATCTTCTACAAATCACAATAACAAACAAAACTAAAGGAATATAGAGAAAGCAAAAAGTCCCATTCTGTATGAAGCACTTCTGAATTCTGATTACAGTAGTCTGTGCCATAGCTAAGAAAAGGGTGGCTATACCTCAATTTGCAAAAAGATGGGTGACCATTCATCACATCCATGCGGAAACATTTACGTCTTTTTTGCTTTCATGTCCTATCCAGTTGCTAGATGATCATTGGTCAATTTTACTCAGCAGCAGTGAATCCTGAAAAGGATGAGGGTCTCTCAACAGTTGAAGAACCAAAGTGAAAAAATGGGCGGAAAAAATGACAATTATACAGACTAACAAAATTTCCTCGTGGAATATATAGGTCAAGACTTGTACTCCAATTGAGTCCATACAAATGACATAACTGGATCTTTAATATAAATCCAATAAAGTTCATATGTGTTCCTTCGATGGTGTTTACTCTATAAAGATGTCTCAGATGACAAGATCATTTTACTGTATTAATGACTTTAATCCAAATCCACAAGCTCGTTAAAGATATCAAATAAGATACCAGTGGTCTTCTGAAACATCGATTCCAGTAATAACAGTTAGTATTGGCGTTCATTTTAAGCGGTGAATCCTATCCATGTCTCTGTTTGTCATTCTTAGAAACTTTATTGACTTTGGTACAGCTGATACATAATAAGCAACAGAGTTGACTTGTTAGTCATCCATGGAAGATGCAGATGAAGTTAACAATGCAAATAAAGTCATGTCAAGTGGTGGATGGACTCATGTTAAGGGCATTTCTTGTAAAAGTTTTAGTGTTTTACGATATAGTCCCAAGTCTGATGCAGCAAGCTTTGTAATGCTCAATGTTGGAGATTTGGAACCATAACAAGCCAAATAATTGAAGTTGAGCTAAGCAAATAAACAACATAAACTATAACAGCGATATATATGCATCTAGTTCGAGCCAAATATCTTGACTATGTTCCTATTCTACTGGACATACATGGACAAGTAATTCGTCTCAAGCTACCTCAATTCATTGAGGATATCACCCTTCCTTTCCTACAGAAGAAATCATAAATAAAAGATAAAACATCATAAAACCAAAAGAAGCACAAAGGTTGTGTAGACTGTAGACAAAAGATGCCACTGATAATATTTTTTTCCCAATACATAATGACAACAGCCGAGAAGCATCATCTTGCTGGTAAAAAGAATTGAAAATGGATTTATGTCAGTAAGCAAAAAACTTTCATTCTCTTTTAAAAGGAAATGGCAAGAGCTGAGCTTTTGCTTTTAAAATATATTCAGGGTGAAAATGGGGAAGCTGTGGAAGACAGTATTATCTAGATGAACTCAAAAGAATCAGGAGCTTCAAGTTTAACCAATATTCATGAGTGGTTAAAATGTTAGGGACCTTATACATAAAAGAAACTGATTCATGTGTCTATCACATCAAGTTGTGCAGAAATCATTGGCAAACTAGTTTTGTATGGATACAAGTATTTTTCATTTAAGGACTTCTCCCCAATTTAACAGTAGAGTTGAAGCATTTAACTAAAACCTCTACCAAATCAGTAACTAATTGGCAGCACAGATTCTAAGAAAATAGGCTAAATAACAATAATAATGATCATATAAATGAAATATATATACATATCAGAAGTCCTTCTGAAATTATATGTTCTTACGGTAAACACAACACATAAGAATCTTTTCAAATATGTCTATTTAAGAACTCCCTCCTCATCTCATGTATTGTGTGAACAGGTTTATCCCTCCAGAAAATGTCCACAAGTATTTCTTGTGGTTTCGTTATGTTCTGTTTTGGAATCATGACATGACAAATAATTGAAGATGCCTCAAGAATACAACAATGCAAGCCATTATAAAGGTAAACAATTGTCTACATCAAGGCACTAACAAAAGGACAGTCATAAATGGGATCCCCTTTCTGACTGACGAATAGTATTATCACAGGCGAATCTCAGGTCCTTGTGATTATCATCAGTCCCATATTTCTATAGAAAAAAGCAACAAGAAGAAACAGAACAGTATAAAACCAAAAAGGGCACAACTTATTTAAACAAATGCAAGTACACTCCTAACTTCCAGGCAACAAAGACAGTACATACTAGGATAAAACAAAAGAGAGGTAAAGAAAGAAGTACCTGAAGGGCAAATGGAAAAGGTATTGATGGTAATGAAAAGGGAAGAGCAGCCAAAGAGGGGTAGCTCGTACATGGCAGATGCAGAGATTTCTGAAGGAAGGCATGTCAAGCGTGGAAGAAGAAACACTGCACCTTCCACCATTGCCAACAACAAATTATGCAAGAAAATGACCCGACTCCTATCCCAGCTGTAAAGGGATGTTCAAGATACGGAGGTGTGAGCAGGCATAGATGGACAGGACGATACAAAGCACATTTGTGGGACACACACATTACTAGAAAGAAAAAGGGAAAACAAGGTAACTGAACTTACTCTTGTACAATTTTTATCCAACGCTTGCCGATTCTCAACATAAGAGCTTCTGTTGATTTCAGGATCTGCTCTTTTGGATCCAGAAATGGAAATCAACAATAAACAGTGTATCTTGGCAAGTGACGTTTTTGCTTCCAGAATATATTTCCACGAATTCAGATATCTTTATAATAAAGTCACAGTAGGGACACAACCTGAAGCTTCAATTTGTGAATGTACTCCCACGAGCCTATGACGATGAGGAAGCTGCAGCACGAGCCTATGATTCAGCTGCTCTCCAAGATTGGGGGATTACAACTTTCACCAATTTTCAAGTATGTTAATCATCAAATAGTATCACAAGCCCATGTACCCAATTGCTTATCATGTCACGTCAATGATCAATGCAGAGATTTGTCAGACAACAGATCAAATTATGCACCGACACAAAAGAAGAGTATCTAGCCTCACTGAGAGAGAACAATTTCCACTTTCATTTGTTGCAGATAATGGAAATTAATTGATATTCAGACAGTAAACCATACTGAATCTACTATCTTCAGAAAGAGCAATGGCTTTTTACATGAACAATTTCACCTTATTTAATCTTAATCTTAACAAAAGATTTAAGCGGATTTCAATAATTGCAGACACCATCACAATGGAAGATGGAAAGCGAGGTTAAGGAGAGTCTTCGGAAATAAGTACCTCTTATCTTGGGACTTGCAGTAAGTACTCAGCTACTGCTTGTTCTGTGAAAATAAATATAGGAAATGAATAGCAAATCTAGGAGAACAAAAATAAAAGTTCAAGTTGTTACCAAACTTGAATGATATAACAATCACATTATTCTACAGATAGCAAAATACTATTAGAACAGTGCAATCCATTACAGCAAGAATAAAACAAAAGAGGGAAGAATAGACCAAAAAGAAACCAATGCACCACCGTTAAACATAAGCTCGTTCTTTATCACAATAATCCCTTAATAGATGCATGTATGTGCAGGTACCCAAGAAGAGGAAGCTCAAGCGTATTACATTGGCGAAATAGAGTATAAAAGGATCATTCCAAGCACCAACTTTGCTTTAAGTACTTGCATTGGATGGTTGATGCGAGCAGTGAACAACTCAATTCCTCTTCAGGAAAGAAATTCAAGCACAAAATCAACCAGGATATAACCACGTTTCACCCCAAGCAAAACTTGCAATTTCGTGCTTGTCAGCAAAAGTCTGAAGCAAATTATCTGAGCAAGCAAGAAAGCTATGGAAGAAAAATCTCGTATAAGACCTGCAAAAGTCATCGTCTCCAAAAGCACTGGACCTACTCCTTAAATCTTCAGTGTTCAGCAAACTGGTCAGGAAGAACTCAGATCTATTGAAAGAGAAGCCCGAAGATTACAGCACCATGACCTGGCAACAGGCAAGTGATTATGAGAAATACATACTTTATGATATCCCTGATCTGCCTTCCACTAAATGGCTGTGGATTTGAGGTTTAAGAGATTACTTTTGCAGTAAACATGTAGAAACGTTTTGTAATAAATGAATATTTCCATCCCATCGGTATGCCCTAATGGTCAAAGCATGGCATATAGGCTATTCAACCACTGATCAATCTGATTCAAATATCTACATAAGTGAAGTGGTTTTGCTTCAACTGCGAGTCTGATTTACAAATTCATCCAAATAGAAGTTGCATCTAGCACATGAAGTTGACATAAGTAGCTAACATGATCACCAAGACATCACCATCATCCTCCAGTGAGAATGGAAAAGTATAAAGGAAAGTGAAGCAGTGGCAACTAATGTGAAAATAGCTGAAACTAGCTAGTTCACTCTTGCCATGTGAAAAGAAGGGAATGTTAACCAACGTCAGTTGGTGCAAATAGCTGAAAGAAGGCTAGTATCTATTCTCTAATTATGATAAAAACACACAAAGACCTGTTAATAACACGTGAAAATATTGATGCCACGGCATTAAATATAATGTCAACTTCATGTATGTGCTGGTGATTATTTGCCAGGACCCAAGATCATCACCCATGGATAGATTAGAACCTAGTACTGCCCTTAAGAATATAAGAAAGAGACTATGTATCGCTGCTTATTCACACTCAACTGTGTGACATCCATGAATCTGAGTTTCGATCAAAGTTTCAACAGTTATATGAAATGAAGTTTAAGTAGTTCATTAAAACCGACCCGCATTCACAAACATTAGACAAGTGGCGGAACCAAATTAATCACCCCTGGTTTACGGATGATAACTTACCATATCCATGAGAGTTACCGCCCCAGTTTGTAAACCATTTAACAAGAAAATGAAGCGTACAGGTTACAACATATTCAAGATCCACATTCTCCGCAAAACACATCAAATTTGAATTTCTTATAATGTTACTTAATATATTTCTTAACAAAGCATATTGCTATGCTTCTTGATGATCGTTTTCAAAAACAATTTTCTCAAGTAATATCATATTATCATTGTAGCATTTATCACTTGATATTTTACATTATGGTCACAGGTCCTATGTGGCCAACATTGTAACGCTCTATATTGGAAACTCGGACCCATAAGAAGCCAAATAATTGGAGTTGTTCTAAGCAGAGAAACAACATAAATTATAACAGCAATAAATTATTATAATCTACCAAATATCTTGACTAATTCATATTCTAACAATCATACATGGACAAGTATTTTGTCTTAAGCTGACCTCTACTCATTGTGGATATCACCACTTCTGTCCAGTATAAGTCGTAAGATTCATAACAATAACAGACAAAACATCACAAAAGAAGCACAGAGGTTGTATAGACAAGATGCCAATGACTTATACAAAACAACAACAATTGAGGAGACATCACTTTCGCATGGTAGAGGGAATTGAAAATGGATTTATCACAATGAGTACAAAAATCCTCGTTCTTTTCAAGCAGGGATTTTGTTAGTAAACGTAATTTAGGAGCTTACGACATCAAGGAAACTGCAGGACGACTGTACTATAAATATGCACTCAAGTATCGAGGAGCTTCATCTTTAACCAATAATCCCGTGTGGGTAAAAAATAAAGCATGTAGTATAATCTTTTCAACATCTAACTGAGATACTGATTCAAGTAGTATGGAAATCATTGGCAAAACAGTTTTGCATGTACACAGGCATTCCATTAAAGGACTTCTCTCCAGCTTTATAGTTGTAACAAAGAGGTCCATCACATAAGGTAAGCATGAAATGAACTAAAGTTGATCGCCTAACATGAATCTTCATCGTCTAACATAATGTTCAAATAGCGAAAAGAAGGAAATTTCGTCATCGATTTAATGAAAGAACAAAGACCAGTCATTCTTGATTTGCCACTAAAACTTTTGAACATTTGAACAAAGACTCCGTAGTAAGGGTAAAACATTTAACAAAAACCATATAAGTAACTAATGGGTACGCAGAGCCTATGCAAATAGGTTAAATATTACAATTAATATGTCAAACTTTCTTGTGAAAGTTCTATGTTCTTGCGGTGAACACAACACATAAGAATCTTTTCAATGTGTCAAGTAAGAACTCTCTCCATTAGAAAATGTTCACAAGTATTTCTTGCTGGTTTCGTTATGTTCTGTGTTGGTATCACTTTGTAGTAAAGTGGACACATTTAACTAAAACCAAATAACTTATGGGTACACAGATCCCAAGCAAAGAGGTTAAATATTATAAACATATCATTTCTTGTGAAAGCATATATTCCAACGGTAAACACAACGCATAAGAATATTTTCAACTGTGTCAAGTAAAGAATTCTCCTTTAGAAACTTATTACAAGTATTTCTTGCTGGTTTCGTTAGGTACTGTGTTGAAATCATGACATCACAAATAATTGAAGATGCCTCAAGAAAAAACAATAGAATCCCTTGTAAAAATCAAATAATTGACTACATCAAGCCACTAACAAACAAATTCATAAATTCGATTCGATTGCTGCAAACATACTCTGAGAATTGGTATTCTCACAACTTACAAGCGAATCTCGGGTCCTTGTGGTTATCACCATTCCCATACTTTTATAGAAAAAGGTGACAACAATATAAAAAACAAAACAGAGTAAAATCAAAAGGAGCACAACTTATTTAAGCAAATGCAAGTACACTCCTAACTTCCAGGCAAACAGAGACAGTACCAGGATAGTTCAAAAGAGAGGTAAAAAAAGAAGTATCTGAAGGAAAATGGAAAAGGTAATGATGGTAATGAGAAGTGAAGAGCAGCCAAAGAGGGGTAGCTCATACATGGTAAATGCCGAGATTTCTGAAGGAATGCATGTCAAGCGTAGAAGAAGAGATACTGCACCTTCCAACATCTGCAGCAATGAACAAATAAAGCAAGAAAATGACCCAATTTCCACCCCAACGACTGTGAAGAGAAGTTCGAGATACCGAGGTGTGAGCAGGCATAAATGGACAGGACGATATGAAGCACATTTGTGGGATAGACTGTCGTGGAATGTTACTCGAAAGAAAAAGGGAAAACAAGGTAACAAAGATTCTCTTCTACAACTTCTTTTGGCTTTTATCCAAGGGTGCCAGTTCTTGACATAAAATTTTCTGCTACTTTCATGATCTGCTCTTTTGGATTCTGAAATGGAAATCAATCAACAGTGTACCTTGGTAAGTAACAATTTTGCTTTCAGAATATATTTCATGAATTCAGAGTTTCTATAAAAATATCACAGTTGGGATACAAACTGATGCTTTAATCTATTTATACTCCCAGGAGCCTATGATGATGAAGAAGCTGCAGCACGAGCCTACGACTTAGCTGCTCTCAAATATTGGGGGATATCCACTTTCACCAATTTTCCGGTAAGCATGTTAACAATCAGATGACATCACATGCTTGTGTTCCCATTTGCTTATCATATGTCTGATGACCAATGCAGACAACTGATTATGAGAAGGATATTGAACTTATGCTTACTGTCACAAAAGAAGAGTATCTAGCCACACTGAGAAGGTACAATTTCTAATTCAGTTGTTATAGATTGAAGAAAATTAATTGATGTTCGGACAGATGAACAAATAACCAAATCTTCCATCTTCAGAAAGAGCAGCGGATTTTCAAGAGGGGTGTCCAAGTACAGAGGAGTTGCCAGGTACATCAAACAAAAAAAAAACAACTCATTTTTTCTTCATAAAAGCTTTAAGCATATTCTAAATATGAAATGTGCAACAATTGCAGACACCATCACAATGGAAGATGGGAGGCGAGGATAGGGAGAGTCTTTGGAAATAAGTACCTCTATCTTGGCACTTACAGTAAGTTATTAACTACTGCCTATATCATGGAAATAAATATCTGAATATGAATAGAAAGATTTGTAGAACAAAAACACAAGAACAAATTGCTACCTAAACTTGAGAAAAAACAGACAAGAACAGACCAAAAAGAAACAATGCTTTAGTCACAATATAATGTATGTATATGCAGGTACCCAAGAAGAGGCAGCTCAAGCATACGATATTGCAGCAATAGAGTACAGAGGAATTACTGCAATCACCAACTTTGATGTAAGTACTTACATTAGATGGTTGAAGCCAGGTGTAAACAATTCAGTTCCTCCGCAAGATAGAAAACCAAGCACAGCATTGCCCGAGATATCACCTTCTTTTACCTCACGCAAAAACTTGCAGCTCCCCTGCTTGTCAAAAGCTCTTAAAACAAATGACATGGCCAAGCATGAAAGCTATGGAAGAAAAATCCCACATAGTTCCTGCAAACAGTCATCATCTCCAAAAGCATTGGACCTGCTCCTTAAATCTTCATTGTTCAGAGAACTAGTCAGGAAGAACTCGAATCTGTTAGAAGAAAATCCAGAAGATTGCAGCACCATGACCTGGCAACAGGCAAGTGATAATGAGACGTGCACATTCTACGATATCCCTGATCTTCTTTCCACCAAATGGCTATGGAATTGAGCTTCAAGGATAACATTTACGATATATATGAAGAAACTTTTAACAACTAAATGAATATATCGATTTGACTATTTGTGGTGTCTTCTAATGATCAAAGCATGGGTTATGAGCTACTCAATCACTGCCATCAATATGAAATGCAGAGTGCAGACATTATCTTACAATCATAAAGAGTTTCTGGTCTAGGATCTAGGATAGAGACAACGCATGAATTACTAAACTTTCCTGGACCTGAGTTCCATGTGTTTATCAGATCAAGTTCTATGGGGAACCGTAGGACAAAGAGTTTTTGTGTATATAACTAGCATTGAAATGATTTTCAAGTCTGTATATCAGATTAATCCAATCAGCTGTATCTACCACATGAAGTTGACATATTGAAGCTAAAATTATCACCTAGACATGAATTATCATCTTCTGATGATAATGGAAAATGATAAATCGAGATGAAGCAATGGCAACTAATGTTGGTGGAAATAGCTGAAACTAGGCTAGTTCATTCTCTTTTGCGAAAAGAAGGGCAAATGAACCAATGATAGCTATCGTCAGTTGGTGCAACCAGCTGTAAGGTGGCTAGCGATCATTCTCGATTATAAGAACACACGACGACTAGTAACATAAATGGAAATAGTAATGCCATATCATTAACTTTATTATCTACTTCATTCATGGGACAGTGATTATTTGTTAGGATCCAAGATTATCATGCACATAAAGATTTAAAACTATTACTGCCCCTGAGAAAATAAATATCAGAAACTTTGAATCTAGCTTATGAACACTCATCGACTCTCATGACAGCCATGAATCCAAATCTGCATAGGAGCTTCAACAGTTGAAAAAATGAATGTAGTGAAGTACTTCATTTAAAATCAAACCGCATTCACAAACTTCAGACAAGTCGTGGACTCACCAAATTGATTACCTTTTTAAACATGAACGAGAACATATGATATCCAAAAGAATCATCACCCCAGTTTGTTATATCATGCAAATTAAGAAAAACAGAAAACGTAAACCATATGCCCATATTCAAGATCCATATATTTTGCATGTCACTTCAGATTTAAATTTCACATTTTCCACGTAGAATTTTCTTCGGAACCAGGTTTATTATTGATGATCATTTTTATGCCAAACCATTTTCTGAATGAATATCATAGTTGCTTATCTTGGTAAGTTTAATCCTGTCTGTAATATCCAATTCAAGATATTAATTACTTAAACGGAACATCATTAGGATGGCCTATTGAAGCCATGTACGTGCATGCAATACTTCTCACCCGAAAGGCATCCTACGCATAGTAAGCAGAGTGCGCTATGGAAAAGACAGAGTCATTTGATTATTCCAATGCTTGAGAACCTTTAACAAAGAAGTCTTCCCTGTAATGTGAATGTTTTAGCCTTTAGAATATGTTCAAAAAGTATTTCTTGCTGGCTTCGTTATGTTCTATGTTGGAAAAATAATATGGCAAATAAGGCTTTGTTCTCTTCAACTGAAAACTCATTCAGTTCAGTTCCGTTCCGTTCCATTCAGTTCAGTTTTGCTTAGTTATATTTTATACTACAATTCAGTTCAATTCAGTTCAGAAAATTGCAGTTGAAGAGAACAGAGCCTAACTCAAGATATTCAACAAGCAACAGCAAGTTTAACAGTAAGTGTCTCTATCAAACACTGCAACGGAGTCCTACCTCGATTCCTCTAGAAACCCTACAGGGACAATTTAGTATTCCCATGAGCGAATATTTGTTTATAGTGATTATCATAAATCCCGTCCTTTTACCAAAGAAGCCACAAACACAACAAACAAAACATAATAAAACCAAAAGAGCACAAATTCTATATAAACACACGGAAATTCATTCCTAACTTTCAGGTGAACTAAGACAATACCATAATATAACAAAGAGAGACAGAAACAGAGATACTAACAGAGACAATGGAAATGTCAATGATGATGATGAAAAATGAAGAACAGCCAAAGAGGGAACGCTTGTTCATGGCAGATTGTGAGCTTTCTGAAGAAAGGCATGTCAAGCGCAGAAGAAGAGATACTGCAGCTTCCCTTATTGGCAACACCGAACAGATAGGGCAAGAAAATGGAATCATGCCAGCCACTACCGCTGTAAAGAGAAGTTCAAAATATAGAGGTGTAAGCAAGCACAGATGGACAGGAAGATATGAAGCACATCTGTGGGACAAACTTTCGTGGAATGTAACTCAGAAGAAAAAGGGGAAACAAGGTAGCTGAACTTACTCTTCTGCAATTACTTGTAGTTTGTAATCAAAATTATAATAGTTTCTGACATTAATCTTATGTTTTATCATGGTCTGCGCTTGGATATTCGGATGGAAATCAACAGTGTATCTTGGTAAGCACGTTTTGCCTTCAGAATATACATCCACATATTTCAGACATTAAAATATAATCGCAATTTGGACACAATCTGACGTTAAACTATTAATACTCCTCAGGAGCCTATGATCATGAGGAAGCTGCAGCACGAGCTTATGATTTAGCTGCTCTGAAATATTGGGGAATATCAACTTTCACCAATTTTCCAGTAAGTTTGTTAACCATCTGATAGAATCATCTCTTCTATTTTCATTTGCTTATCATGCTATGAACTGTGCAGATAACTGATTATGAGAACGAGATCGAAATTATGCAAACTGTTACAAAAGAAGAGTATCTAGCCTCATTGCGAAGGTATGATAGCCATTTCATTGGTTATAAAAGGGCTAGTTTACTGTCATAATTAATAAACTCACCAGCAGAATCTTCCATCTGCAGAAAGAGCAGTGGATTTTCAAGAGGAGTGTCAAAGTACAGAGGAGTTGCGAGGTATAGCATTAATTATGGCATTATATCCTATCAGTATCTAGCTGGTTGTTGAAAATATATGACCCGTGATAAATGCAGACACCATCACAATGGAAGATGGGAAGCAAGGATAGGAAGGGTTTTTGGAAATAAATACCTCTACCTTGGAACATACAGTAAGTAAATTTAATTTCTTTTTTCCTCATGAAAACAACTCTGAAATGGATAGAAAAAGAAAGAATGGAAAGGGAGGCATTATCTTAACTCAAGTATAATACAACATATGCAACCATATAGTATATCTAATCATAAGCATGCAAATACAGGCACACAAGAAGAAGCAGCTCGAGCATATGACATCGCAGCAATAGAGTATAGAGGAATCAATGCAGTTACCAACTTCGACTTAAGTACCTACATTAGTTGGTTGAAGCCAGGGGTGAACAGTTCATTTCCTCCAACAGAAATAAAACCAAGCACACAATCAACTAAGACATTACCACCATCTTTTACCTCAGGAAAAACCTTGCAACTCTCCTGCTTGCCGAAAAAAGTTTTTAAAACAAAAGACTCAAGCAAGCAAGAAAGTTACGGAAAAAACGTACAATACAATTCCTGCAAAGAGTCGTCATCTCCTAAAGCATTGGACCTGCTCCTTAGATCTTCAGTATTCAGAGAACTGGTCAAGAAAAACTCGAATGTGTCAGAAGAAGATGAAAGCACCACGAACTTACGACAGCCAAGTTTTAAGGAAAACATGGGATTTTACAATATCCCCGATTTTCACTCGTCCAATAGCCTTGGATTAGAGTTTCAAGGCCAACATATATTCAGTTATGATTCTCCAGACATGATTACCGGAAACACAACAGGCATGATCCCTATCTATTAAAGAACTCAAGCTTCCTCCAACTGAAATCTTTAGTTGTAGAGATGTGTATGCATAAGAGTTCTACTCTGCATGTTTGCTCTTTTATGTACATAAGTTACCATGGCGGACACATATGGTGCATTAGTAACTACATGAACTTTGTAGAATAGCATGACAACAGCATGTGCCCTCAACATTAGGGTTTGCTAATGTAGCTTCTTGAAACATTTCCTTCATAGGATTCTGAAGCTGTGTAATATATGAGCCCCTATCTTGCGAAGAAATAGCACTTAAAAGTTATAAGATGTGGCTGACACAGGTACTCTAAAGCCATATATTCCTGACAATATTACATATTCATGAAAATCGGGCTCATCGAATGTAAAGACAAAACAATCAAAGCACGAAAAAAATCCAATTGATGACACGGTCTATATATAATCTACCCAACAGATGATTGAGTATAGTAATAATAAATACCTAAATAGAGAAACCTAAATAACAGTGTATAAAGAAGAAATCATAGAGAAACAAACATTCATCCAGCATTAATGAATTCTTCAAGTGTATAAATAATTACAAAAATTACCACAGATTACACCTCCTTGATTTCAAACATAACTGATGCTAATAGTATTTTCTTTTAAATCTTAAGCTGACTGAATAGCTGAACGGATTACAGAAGTTTCTGATATTTGGCACTCTGAAAAAGCAATACATGAAACTTACCTCTTTCCATCCTTCAATAGACGGCATTGCAAAGTGATATAAGCTAATTGTAGTATAGAGAGATACGATTTCCCCTTGCAGAGTGATATAAGCTACTCAGAAGTTTGTTGCCGCAGTCCTAACTGTAACTTGGAGAAGCATACATCTGCAGATTACTAGGTGCGGTTTAAGAGCAATCCACATTTTTATATAGAACCATAAAGTTCAACCGCGGAGATTCCATCGACATAAACAGTAGATACCAGTAAATACATGTCGGGGTAGTATAATAAAAACTAGAACACGACAAACAAAACTAAGGATTCACGAAGAGCCATAAGTCCATAACAGCCAGTTGGTGGCGTAACCTAAAATGGATGAGGAACTGAATGCGAATTTAACGTAGAAGTCAGTTTCTTTTACATGGCAAACTGAAAATACATTCTAAGCAAGTCTACTACCTCTTCACTTCAATTAAAATGTTGTACTGAGTAAATATTACATGCTCGACACCATTTCATAACTTCAAAACCGTTTCCTCTTGTTATCAAATAATTTGTCTCTTTTTCCATAGAGATACAACAAACCAAAGAACACTCCAATCGATACTGAGAAAGAGGCCCATGGGAACGGTGGATCCTTGAAACAAACAAGTGATGCCTCCAACTTCTGGGATGCGTCATATACGAGAGAGTGGATGGCATATAGATCATGATCCGAAGACCTCAGATAATACACGGCCATCTCATAATCGAAATGTGACAATGCAGAAACTGTCTTATCTAGCTTGTAGCGAAACAAATTCCATCTCTGCAGAAACTCAGCATGATGATGTTTTAAAAGCTTTCTGTCTCCACCATGTGATGCAATTGAATCTAGAACTTCAACTGCACTAGAAATACTGAAATTCAACCCCATCAAAATAATATTCCTCCTAGCAGCATCCTTCTGAACAAAAGACAACGAACGTATCTCCGAGAACGGGCCAAACGGTGTATGTCCAACACTCCACGTGTAGTCAATCAGAGTCCTATTATGCCTAGGACTCCATACCATATGTGTGGGCGAAACCCCCCACATGCTCTGTAAAATAGAACCAACAAGCGGCCTCTCAAGTTCCCGAGTCTGTGTAAACACATGATTCCCATTGCAACTATAATCACTGACAGTCTGTGTACTCTTCGTCCTAACTGCGATCACCATATCCTTAAACGCCACAGTCTGATGATACCGATCAAGCAACAATATCATGCTCACATCCAGATCAAAAACATACACAGGAAGCACCCTCGCGAACTGCTCCTCGGGCAACTTCGCCACTCTCCTGAACTCATCGTCCGCATCCGATATCGTCTGATGCAAACGTTTCGAATCCAAATATTCACTCACAATCAACGTATAGTTATCAAACAAATACCTAGAAGTATACGAAGTCGTCGCCCTAGATATAGCAAACGAGCAAATCGAACACTCAGCCAATTTCACCTCATGCTTCCTAAACTCCAACTTCTGATCCCCAACCAACAACCCTTTCTCACTCACTTCATCCATGAAACCCCTCTCAATCGACATCCAATCCAAACCAGCACCCTCAACACCGTCACCACCGCGTATATGCACGAATTCAACAACCAACTTACTCTCATAAGGAACAGGAATTCTCAAAGAAGGAACAAAAAGTACCTGATAAGCACTCCACACCAACGAAGACACGTCCGCCAGCAACGCCTTCTGCGACTTCGGCCTCCCATGCACCGCCGCAAGAGGATGAAAGTCTCCCCTCGGCAAAACTCCATCTCCAGACAGCCCCGGCCCATAATCCACCGGTCCAGCTCCTAGATCGATCCACAGGTACCTCTCCTTCCCCGCCCAGACACTCCCTAAGCACTTCGAGTACCTCATCGAGCTCTCCCCCGGCGTGTAACTGTACCCATACCGCCTGGAATTATCATTCCCCTTCGAATTCGATCCGAGATGGAGTATGTAGACATGGAACGAGTTCGGATTCTCCTTCTGAAAATGCGACCGTACGATCTCGTCGATTAGTTCATACGGAACCGAAGTGAGCGCAGATCGGAGGGGCTTCGTGGCGGAGGAGAGGTGTGCGGACAACGCGGATGTCAACGACGCGGCGAGAGACGGCGGAGCGAGGGCGGCGTCGAGGTGGAGCGAGTGGGAGACGGAGAGGTGGTGTGCGGCGTGGTCGAAGGGGGTGATGACGTGGAAGCGATCGGAGGAGACGGCGGAGGAGAGGAAGGAGGAGATGGTGGAAGGGGCGGAGGAGGAGAAGGAGGGGCCGACGAGGTGGAGGGTGATGGGGATAGGGAGGGTTAGAGAGAGGAGAGAGGAGGTGGTGATTGGGGAAGAGGAGTGAGAGAGGGAGGATTTGATGGAGGAGGAGAGGTGGGAGAAGGTGTCGTTGGTGGCGAGAGGGTCTTTGGTGGAGTGGTGTGTGAGGTAGGTGTCCAGGCCGTGGTGGATTGGGGTGGTGGTTGGGAGGAGGAGGAGGAGGAAGAGGAGGAGCATGGTGGTGGAGTGGTGGAGATGATGTTCAGCTGAAGTGGAGTGGGTGTTGATTTTTCAGGAAATGGGGATTTGGTGTTTTTTTTGGATTATTGCAGGTGAGGGAGTGTAGTTTTTGGGAAATTACAATGTGTACGGAGTTTTGTGAAATGTAAACTCAATTTGTCAAATATTTTAATGTTTGTTTTGTTAATAAACAATTCTTGGAATGAGTAGTATTCTCATTGTTGATTTTTTTTATAATTAATAAAATATAAAATATAAAAATTATATTGATGTTCATGTTTTTTTTCGTGCTCTATAAATAGAGACCGTTCTTGACTATATTTCGACCATCAAAATTTTACGATTTTTTAAATACTAATTAAAAAAATATATTTATAAATTCACTTTCAACTTTTAAACACTCTTAATAACATGGTAAATATGTTTTAAAAATAAAAAAAAAATCATACAAATACGTAAGATTCAAGTAATCATGGTATAATACGATGTGTCACATTTTAGGGAAGTTTTGTATATATACCATCGACTACTTTAATTCGTCCCGAACTAACCTAAATTCCTGTAAATTCGGTTTGTACAGGCTGAAGTAGCGAATTTACCAACACCAAATTCATGTATAAATTGGGCTTGGCCCAACTGAACTTTGGTTCTCCTTTCACAGGCCCAAGCCCACCTTCTACCGATCTACCGTTTTCTCGTCGAATTTTCACCGTTTCCACCGGATTTCAGCTATATATATAGCTTCTATGGACATGAATCGGGTAAAAACCTCTCCTATTTTTGTGTGTGTTTGTGATTTATTCCGAGTTTTGTGTGTGTTTCATGATTTTCGATTCAATTTTCATGGTTTGATGTTTAAAACTTTAAGATCTAGTTGTTATATCCAGAACGATGAAGAAGCTAGCTCGTCAGATCTGGAAATAATTGCCGAAAATCTGTTCAGATCTGAAAAAAAATATCATATCTGAACAGCAAATTCGTACGTACCTTACTATTTTAACAGCCATTGTTATGGTTTTTAGCTTGTGTTGCATTTTTCTGATTTGTTATAGTTTTAAGATGTATTGTTATATTTTTACGAGTCATTGTTATAGTTTTAAACATTGATATTACTGTATTTAGCTTGTGTGTGTTTCATGATTTTTTCGATTCATTTTTCATGATTTGATGTTTAAACTTTCTGATCTAGTTGATATATAATGTTCAAATCCACAAATTCAGAACGATGAAGAAGCTAGCTCGTCAGATCTAAAAATCATTCATGAGAATATGTTAAGGTCTGAAAATATATCAGATCTGAACATCAAATCCGTACGTACCTTACTGTTTTAACAATCATTGTTATAGTTTTTAGCCTGTGTTGCATGTTTCTGCTTTGTTATAGTTTTAAGAAGCATTGTTATATTTTTATGAGTCACTGTTATAGTTTTAAGCATCAATATTAATGTGTTTAGCTTATGTTGCATGTTTCTGTCTATTATAGTTTTATAAGGCATTGTTGTAGTTTTAAGAGACACTGTTATAATTTTAAGTATCAATGTTCCTGTTTTTAGCTTACGTTGTATGTTTCTGCCTTGTTATAATTATAAGAGGCACTGATATAGTTTTAAGAGACATTGTTATAGTTTTAAGCATCAATGTTATTGTTTTTAACTTGTGTTGTATTTTTTTGCTTTGTTTATTAAATGAAATACTACTTAGATCAAAATAATACACTAAAGAAACATAAATTAGGTGTCTACAAGTGGTAGTTGTGTCATCCCATTACACATTAGATTCGGGTTCAATTCTCCACTCCACATTTCAATTAAAATCTTGAAAAAACGGTTCATACTCTGTTAACCGAGTCACCGATTTGTTAAAAACCGGCCGATTTCCCCGGTTCTGTCCGGTTCAAAGCCCAGGCGAGTAATACTGCCTAACAGGATCATTTTCCTTGAAATTTCCGGTTTGAACCGGTTGGACCGGTTTTTAATACTCTGGTTTCAGGAAACCGATAACACGCTTTTGTTAGCCGCCAATAGCCCATCCGCCCCAACACCACAACATGAATTTATCTCCACTGAGTCGCCGCCTGTTTCCGATTGGAGTTGTTTGCAGCTCCGACTGAACTTTTCCTTCCCAATATTTTATTTTGGTATTTTAAAAAAACTTTCCTTTTTATTTTAAAATTTTTCTTTATTAGTTTGTCGAATATTATCACATTCGATTTTGGAATAAATATCTGTATTGGCAAAAATTCATATCTTGGTCCAGTCCAGAACTTAGTCCAAATACTATGCAATAAGGCCTCGTTCACGGCCCATTTAGATATGATTAGGCCCGATCCACGAAAATATTCGAGTACGTCCTAGTAACTCGACGACTTGGCTAATTGAAGTTCGGTTCACATACATTTGATAAAGAGTCAACTTGACCATGAGACCTGGCACACGAAGACTAGCCACCATGCGGTCGATCCATTGAGATGGACAATCATCTACGATCCATCCCCGATCCTTGGACCTGGCCAACCCATGAGGTCTTGCTCTAGCTCTAGGATCCATCTCCGGCTCTAACTCTAGCTCTTGCTTATTGAGGAGCCAAAGCATCAAGTTTAACTAGCTCCCTGACCCATACACTCACCTCCTTGCTTGGTCTAGCTAACTCAAGGTCCCTCTCACATTGACCAGTCAATGTTCATCTCTCATTGACTAACCAAGGTTCATTCCATTGGTTAGTCAAGCTCAAGCCAAGGCAATCTCATTGATAGTACTCAAAGAAGCTATAGCACCTGACCAACCCACGAGAGCTAGGTATTATGCTTGGTCCTAGAGAAGGCAAGGTTCACGACCTTCCTCATGGAACCACCCAAACGGTGGGTAGGCTAACCATCCCACCTCGCTTAGTCAGTCAACAGAGCTAGTCAATCGACCACCTCATTAGGAAGCTAGTTTAGCTAACAAGCCAAACTACCCACTACTCCTCCAACTAACCAAGATGTGGTCCAACCCACTAGCTAGGAGACTCCAACTACCTCACCGATATTGGGGGAGAGACTCCAAAGGTTAGTGGAGCTATAGTAAGAGAGGGATCATCGAATACTTACTGAACAAACCCTAGTGATCTCATTATGACTACCCTAGCTATCACTTTCACGCCTCCATCTCTATCAAGCTATCTGATCAACGCTCTAATTAGCCACCTACAATCATCCACCGTCATCCACTATCGTCCATCACCATCTCTCTCAAGCTATCTGATCAACGCTCTAAGCCACCTACGATCATCCACCATCATCCATCACCATCCATCGCCTTCCATCATCATCCACCACCGTCCGACGACTACCAGCTAGCTCCCTCAGACGAACTCAGCTAGCCAACTCACCGGTGCTCCTCCATTCATCGACAAATCGATCCACTCAACAGGATAAGTCGACTCTCTCTCTCTCTCTCTCTCCCTCTCCCTCTCCCTCTCCCTCTCCCTCTCCCTCTCCCTCTCCCTCTCCCTCCCCATTTCAAGTTATCTCACTTGAGTGTCGGAGTCCCTTTGATCGGCACCACACCGGTATCACCTCGGAACCTCACGTCTCTAGGTTTGCTCTTGTTGCCTTGCAGGTCGCTGGTGCCCCAATTCATCAACCTAATTCGATTGTAGATTTCTGAGCGTCTACAATATCTAATTCGTTTTTTTTTTGTCATTATTGAACTAATTGGTGATTGAATGAGAAAGTGTTATCTGACATCGGTGTAAATAATAACCCCTTCTTTGTTTTTCTTTGATTATGCTTTTTATTACCTATGTAAGAGAATTAAACTTTTAGGTTATGGTTGCAATTAAAAAAATGCAAATTGCCTTTTTTTTCTTCCTTCCCTTAAATTTTGGTAAAAAGTTGAAAATTGTGATTTTCACAATTACTTATTTGCAGCTAACCAATTAGGCTCTGTTCTCTTCAATTGCAATTTTCTGAACTGAACTGAATTGTAGTATAAAATATGACTAAGCAGAACTGAACTGAACTGAATGAGTTTTCAGTTGAATAGAACAGAGCCTTACTAACCATAACCAATCGTTAAACTGATTGTATTAAATTAGGACTGGGGGTCAGACGGGATATTTCTGACTTTGGGATTTCGCGATCGGGACAATTTTTTCACGTCCCAATCCCATTCCAAATAAAATCGGGATTCTTCTGGATTCGGGCGGGAATTTCAAGATCCCATATTTTTCGCAGAAAGCCAAGTTCAAAAACATTCTAATCTAATAATTTTATAGTTCATAGAGTACAGTAGTTCATAGCACACGAAGAAGGTAAAAATATTTATTGCAAATTCTAGAAACACAAGCAGGGTCCTTAGATTATATATAAACACCACAAGAATAGATGATCCATCCTATATATTAAGAGAAAGTATACTATAAGAGCAGTATTTCCATTAGAAATGGAAATTCCAATTTTTTCCATACAAACCGGACGCGGTTCAATTCTAAACCAAGCGGCAATTACCCCGCTCAAATTCATCCCACAAGATAAAGGCAAACCAAAACCAAAAAAGTGCAGAAAATTGAAATTTCAAAACCCACATTTGTTCCTGGCGATTTTTTCTCCGAAATTCAACGATTCCAGCATTTAGCTTCGTTTCCAGCGGTTCCTCTTG
Organism: Plantago major; assembly: GCA_026545765.1. Lineage (NCBI taxonomy): Eukaryota > Viridiplantae > Streptophyta > Magnoliopsida > Lamiales > Plantaginaceae > Plantago > Plantago major. Next base: position 107,712,205 of record CM048840.1, read on the forward strand.
AAAAAAACTGAAGAATCAACATCTAATATGTCTTGCAATCGATCGAATGAGGTAAAATTTCATAATCCCCAATTTCTGTGAGATTTTTTCAATTCGAAACTGTTCCAATTTGATTTGTACAGTTGAATCTGAACAAATCACATATTGGAATAGCTGATCAACAGATTTTAGTCATTGTCTGTGCATTTTTGTTCAGTGTCTGTGGGTTTTGAGTCATTGTCTGTGCATTTTTGTTCAGTGTCTGTGGGTTTTGAGTCATTGTATGTGCATTTTTATTCACTGTATGTGTGTTTGAGTCAGTGTCTGTGGGTTTTGATCATTGTCTGTGGGATTTTAGTTAGTGTATGTGGTTATAATTCGTTGTCTGTGGTTTTGGTCAAGTCTGGGGGTTTTAGTATGTGTGTGTGTTTTGGTCATTGTATGTGGGATTTTAGTATGATCTATGGATTTTAGTAAAATGTCTGTGAGTTTAAATCGGTGTCTGTGGGATTTAGTGTGGTCTGTGTATTTTTATTTATTGTCTGTGAGTTTGAGTCAGTGTGTGTGGTTTTTGGTCAGTGTATGTGGGATTTTGGTGTGGTCTGGGGGTTTTTGTCATATGTCTGTGATTTTTAATATGGTCTGTGAGTTTGATTCATTAATTGTCTGTGAGATTTTAGTATGGTCTGTGGATTTTAGTAAAGTGCCTGTGAGTTTAAATCATTGTATGTGGAATTTAGTGTGGTCTGTGTATTTTTATTTATTGTCTGTGAGTTTGAGTCAGTGTGTTTGGCTTTCGGTCAGTGTATGTGGGATTTTATTCAGTGTTTGTGAGATTTAGTGTGGTATGTGTATTTTTATTTATTGTATGTGAGTTTAAGTCAGTGTGTGTGGCTTTTGGTCAGTGTCTGTGGGATTTTGGTGTGGTCTGGGTGTTTTTGTCATATGTATGTGATTTTTAATATGGTCTGTGAGTTTGATTCATTGTCTGTGAGATTTTAGTATGGTCTGTGGATTTTAGTCAGTGTATGTGGGATTTTATTCAGTGTCTGTGGGATTTAGTGTGAAAAAAAGATAAAAACGTTAGAACACGCACAAACACGCCGAAGTGTGTGAAAACGGCTCGAATTAAAAACCTGCCCGATTAATAACACTGGTCCGACCGAAAAAAACTTAAAAACCGGATTTTCCGAAACCTAATGGAAAAAGCGCTCTTTTCCTAGAATTTTTGATATATTAATACTATCAAGATGAAAACCAACAACAAAACACAAAATAGCAGAACTCTATAGACCAACAAGAAATCTTAAAGTTGCTTCTGAGTTCATAACAGCATTGGTCCATAATCTAAGATATAAAATTCCATTTGGAATCCACAATCCCAATTGAGATGCGAAATGAATCACAATTCCAGATTTATCCCAATCGGAATCGGGATTTTTGTGATTATCCTATTCGGAATCAGGATTTTTTCAATATCTCATACCAAATCCCACCCCTAGATTAAATGGACAGTGTAGGTTAAAAAAAAAAAAAAAAAAAAAAAACAACAACAAATGGATTGGGCCGTAAGTGGAAAAAGACGGTGTGTTGTAGTACAAAGCCCATTACCAAACATGCATAAACGCCCAATTGTCTTTAGGCGCTTGCCCCTCCTTCTTCCGCTCCGCCACCTCCGGTGACTACTGGCCGCCCCTGGTCTCATTCCCTCCGCAGCTCCTCTTCTCCGTTGTATCTGTGCGTGCGCCTCCGCTCTGTGCGCTCTTTCCGTCGTTCTCTAATACTCCTCTTCTACTGCTCCTTGACAGGTGTGTATGCTAATTATCCATCAATTTTATTTGTTGTGATTTCTAATGATTTAATTTGATGCTTATATTAAGTTTATATTCTGATGTTTACTATGTCAATGTGTATTTGAATGGTTCATTAGTTCATTACTGCTGTATTTGTATTTATTTGACAGTTGCTGCATGTAGCTGGCTAAAAACATGTTTTAGGTTAGGATTGTTTTTTTTTTTTTTTTTTTTTTTTTTAGGGACAAGCTGAACTTGGTTGCATCATAATAGGTCTGTATAAAGCTAGATGCTAAGCAATTGGCTTGTTTGTCAACTCAAGTATCGTTTTCCTTAAACCAATAGTTCAATTCTATTATGCAGATACTATGGTGGATTTGGATTTTGACAAGTACCTGCAAGAGTACCCTTGTGTTTCAATACAAGATCTCCAGAAGATAATAGACCTTTTGCCGCTGCCAGATGTTGATCTTTTTGAATTTGATGTTGAAATGCTGCACGATAAAAGGGAGGAGGAGATGAGATGTGGTCGAGCAGATCTTCGACCAGGACCATTGATACAGTTGCTTTCAGTAAGCCTTCAACCGAATGCCGCCAAACCACTAGGCATCTACGGTCGAATAAACATTACATCTCGTCATTCCGACTATGGACCAAAGATGGTTTTGATTTCACATGACTTTTACAGTCGCGATCGTAGCAATATCGAGGTCTTTGGCATGGGCGGCACTTTATCGCTGATTCATCTGAATCCAGGTCCAAATGATTCGTTTGGTCACCGCCATAACTACCTCCCGCTCGACCATAAGATCAGTTTAGAACTTTTTGACGAGTATGGTCATGTATTTGCAAATCAGTCTTTCGCTTTGGAGAATAGTAAAAATGAATATGAACAAGTGAAGTCTCATGTGATATATGGAGATCAAGGCAGCCTAACTCTACGTTACATTGCAATTCCTCTGGGTGTCTTTTGTAAAGTAGATGTCATGTTCTATGGTAGACATGGTATGCAAGTACCTCATTCCATTAATGTTAATGGAAAAATTGCAGTTCGTTATGCCCACACTTATGGTAATTACTCTTCAGAAGAATGTACACTTTTTGAGAAGCATTCTGAAGAATTTGAATGCGTGGAGATGAATCAGAAGTTACATCTGTCTAGACATTCGTGCTCTCTGCCTGCGTATTCTTCCCTTATTGTCCACATGGAATTATCGGAGTTTGAGAATGGGAAAAAAATTGTCAATGGTAGTGTGAATTTGCGACCTCAACAAGCATGTATGTCAAATGATGCATTGGTGTTGGATGATATGATTGTCCAAGTGTATGTGACTTGGTACTCACCAACACCAATGGGACCTTCTGATTATGAAGAACACGATAAGGTATAATTTATTTGTTAGTGTTTTATATTTTTGATTATTTTTTTATTCGCTCTTTCTATGAAATATAGTGATATGAGACATGAAGATGCAAGTATTATGTATATCTGTATTTTTATTTTAGATTTTCCTCTATTCACCTCAACATGCGACTATAACAGTTTACTCTTTCTACTTTTAGGTTTTACATATTCAGCCAGGAACAGAGGAAGAGATGGAAGATATGGATGCCTATGTAAAGGATGAGGTGCTTGCCTTGTTATTTTTCAGTTTTACAATTTATTTAGTTATCTCTTCTCTTCCTATTCACTCTTCTGTATTTACTTGAAGCTAATATGGGTTTATTTTATCGTCTCTTTCTGATAATATGGCAAAGATGGATTCAAAATGAAAAGAAAAATAGAAACGTTTTTTCTAGCTTGATTTCACTCGTACTGTTTTATTTAGTTATCCCTTTTCTCTTTTCTTAGTGCACACATAGTAGATCATCTAAAACGGAATTTATGTGATTGATATTGGTTGTGATTAGTCGCTTAATGTATTAATTATTTTCATTGGTATGAGTGCTAAAATTTTATGGGTTCATGAGTTAGTTGATAACAGTACTGGAACTAAGCTACTGGTTGGCGATTAGATTTCATTCTTACATGTTTCATGCTTGATTTCACTCTCACTATTTTATTTAGTGGCAAGACGAAGAGCTTAGTTACAGTACTGATCATATAATTTGGGGAGATGATTTGATTTAATGCTAATAAAAAAATCACTAAACATGATAGGTAGTTGGGTAGATTTTATGGGGACGTTTTAGGATTTACTAAGTTTTTAGTGCTCTTATTCACTTTTGTCTCACATCTCCTTGGAACTAATTGGTTTCCTTTGTCTATATATGTAGTCTTTTGTTGAGTCTTCAGATGACAAGTCGCCATTGAGCCTTGACATCCCTTGGTATGTTACTCATATATTATACGTAATTAATCCTAACTAATTTGATAAGTCTATACAAAGAGTCTGTTTGAGATTTATGTGTTTTTTCAGTCACTTTTTGCTTGAAATACTTCTCAGGGTTGTCAAGCCTCATCTGAGTAAGCCATCTCCATCCCCGGTGTGGAGATATTTTCAGTGGTTGTTAATTTGGAGAATTTAGAGGCTACACAAATACATGGCTCAATTATATATTTGAATAATTCTCATGAGGTTTACCTGTTCAAAAGAGGGGAGGAAGATCCCTTGAGGATATCAAATCATGTGAATTCCATCCCCATAGTAGTAGATGGCTCCCGAGGGTATGAAGATGATTATTCGATGAGGATGGAGTTGGACATCAAGGATGTTGAAGGTGGTTTTGGAGTCAAAGGCTATTTGGATTGGGGAGCAGAACAAGTAGAATCATGGTGTATTGACAGACAACTCTGTTCTGTTATTCAGGGCGAACATGGATTTGCAGCGGTACATTATTCTATCTTTTCAAGAGCGGTTGAGGCATACATTCAAGTTTCTTTGGAACGGAAAATAGCATCTGGTGCTGGAATGAAGGTTCATGGAAGTCTTATTGCTGAATATGGGTCCTTTAAATATGCATCACACTATAACAAATCCTATTATAGGATGATGCTTTTTAGTAGGACTAAAGAGGATTCTATAGCATTGGAAGGTGGTGATGATCGGAGGATTGTACCACTACCACTCTCTAGGTCTTCATTGGTTGCGCCATCGTATTCTTCACTAATTATTAATGTAGATCTGTTTCGTGGAGACCTTGCGTCGACAGAGATTGCGATTGGGGAAACTCGCAAGAATATAGAAGGAAAATATTGCAACATTTATATCGACATAGAGTGGTTCGAGATTAAGTAAATTTGGAGTGATGCAATATACATAGAGGAGAGAGGAGGTGGTGATTGGGGGAGAGGAGTGAGAGAGGGAGGATTTGATGGAGGAGGAGAGGTGGGAGAAGGTGTCGTTGTGGCGAGAGGGTCTTTGGTGGAGTGATGTGTGAGGTAGGTGTCCAGGCCGAGGTGGATTGGGGTGGTGGTTGGGAGGAGGAAGAGGAAGAGGAGGAGCATGGTGGTGGTGGAGTGGTGGTGATGATGATGAGAGTGGTGGTTTTGTTCTTTAGCTGAAGTGAAGTGGGTGTTCAGGAAATGAGGAATTTGGTGTTTTTGGGATTAATTGCAGGTGAGGGTGTGTAGTTTTTGGAAATTACGATGTACGGACTTTTGTGAAAGATCGTATCTAGAGTTGCTTCGGATACGAAATGTGGCTTTACGGTGACACATGGTAACTCGTGTTTTAATTCTGAAAATACTTTGATGGAGTTTCCTGGAAAAATAGAAAATGACATGTTTGTAGCATTCACTGTTATAAGTGTTGGTTATCAATAATTGTGTCTATGGATTAAAACGAAAATTTGTGATTAAAGCTTTCAACAATTTATAATCTATTATCAATTTGTAGTTAGCCATATGTGATTTCGAATGTTGACTAGATAACATGAGTACTACATGACTAAAGCATAATGTCATGGCCCAAAACATTTACGCGGCCCAAGTCCGATTTTTTTTAGGAGTCCAAGTCTAATTTCTAGATTGTTCTTGTAAATGGTAGAAGTATAGAAGCTTGTAGAAGAGACTAGATCATAGAATGACCTAGAATCCTCTCCACCCTTCCTTAAGGAGGTGGATGTGTGTATATAAATAGGCCATTGGCCATTGTAATCAATCATCAAGCTATACACAAGCATTCTTGCAAACTTTCAAGCTCTCAACACTCTCTTCATACACACTTAGTGCGTTGGTAGGAAGGCTTACTAGCTAGATCGAGGCGAACAAGTCTAGTGCCGCACGGGTCAAGGTTTTCTTACGAATTAGAGTTTCATCCCGTGACAAGTGGTATCAGAGCCACGCTGTGGTTCTGTAGCTTTCGTGTTTGAGGTAGTTCTTGGGGAAAGTTCGTGCAAGAAGGAAGGAATGGAGTCTGGTTCCAACATGAGTGATGCTCCCGGTGGCATAAGAAAGGTCAAGTCCATGGAGACTCGGGTGACCTTGGTCGAGGGAATCATGGATGACCACAGTAAGGCGCTGGAGGACCTGATGGAGCGGGTTAAGGTGTTGGAGGACAACCATGAGGAGTTGGAGGGGTAGGTGTTGGCCACTATCAACTCTCATAACTCGGATATTCATGCCATGTTCGAGGCCTACAAGGCCGAGATGAAGGAGGCCTGGGAAACCATCAAGGCCAAGATGGTTATACTTGAAAGGGCTATGGCCAATGTTGGGGAACATGGAGGTGCGGCACCTCATCGGATTGATGTTCCAAGGCCTAACCCATTCAAGGGGTCTAGGAATGCTCGGGAGATCGATGATTTTCTATGGGCTATGGAGCGGTACTTTGGTGCTTGCAACATTCGGGATGATGCAACCAAGTTACAAACGGCTCCTTACTATTTGGTTGAGACGGCTCTACTATGGTGGAGGAGGCATGAGACGGACATTGAACGAGGCACCGTCCGGATGGAGACGTGGGACGATTTCAAGGCCGAGTTCAAGCGCCAATTCTACCCGCAAAATGTGGAGTTCGAGGCTCGGGCTAGGCTCAAGCAATTGACGCATACCAAGTCCATCAAGGAGTATGTGAAGGAGTTCCAAGAAATCATGCTCGAGTTGCCAAGCTTAACGGACACGGAGGCCCTGTTCGCATTCATCGATGGTCTCAAGCCATGGGCAAAGCTTAAGATTCAGCGGGCAAACGCACAAAACGAATCGGAGGCCATTGCGGTGGCCGAACGGTTGATTGAGTTGAAGCCTTTGAGTGACAAGCCGAAGTTCAAGACGAAGGACAAAGGAAAAAGTGGGGGGACCGCCCACCTAAGTCGGGGAAGATGGTGTCCTCTTCCGGGAAGCTTGCGGAGGATTCGGGTAAGTCCAAAGCTTGTTGTGGTTCCACTACTCATTTGAAATATAATTGTCCCATGAGAGGAAAGAAGGTTGCAGCGGCACAAGGATCTGACGAGCCCGAGACGGAAGATGAAGGTGCTCAAATGGGATCCTTGCACTTGCTCAACGCTTTCAAGGCAAATGTCGAACCAATCAAGGGTCCAAGAAGAGGGTCTATGTTTGTGGACGCCTTGATCGGGGGCAAGATCGTGAAGGCACTTGTGGATACGGGAGCAACCCACAACTATATGCGGGATAGCAAGGGCCTTGAAGTTGGCTATCTCACCAAGCCAAGGGTCAATGAAGTCCGTAAACACGGCTCCAAAGAAGATATGTGGGTGAGCCAACAGAGTGGGAGTGCGCATTGGAGACTGGCAAGGGGAAGTCTCATTCACCGTAGTTCCCATGGATGATTATGAGGCAGTTTTGGGACTACGATGGTTTGATCAGGTTCGGGCTTTTATTGCTCCTTTTTCTGATTCTCTAATCATTTTGGATCATGAGAATACTAGGGTCATTCCGGCTAGGAGGGAAGAAAGGGGCGCGAGTGTGCTCTCGGCCATGCAATTCAATCGGGGACTCAAAAGCGGGGAAGGGACATTTGCGGCATTTGTCTTACCCGATGGCGAGGAGGAGCCCAAAGGAGAAGGCATGGTTCCCCAAGAGGTTCGGGTGGTGCTAGATGAATTCAAGGATGTGATGCCTAAGGAGCTCCCGAAAAGGTTACCACCGCGGAGGGATGTGGATCACAAGATCGAGTTGGTGACTGAGTCGATGCCACCATCCCGCACGCCCTATCGGATGGCTCCACCCGAGTTAAAGGAGCTACAAAAGCAATTGAAGGAGTTGTTGGATGCTGGGATGATCCAACCATCCAAGTCCCCTTATGGTGCCCCGGTGTTGTTCCAAAAGAAACATGATGGGTCACTACGGATGTGTGTGGACTACCGGGCACTTAACAAATTGACGGTCCGGAACAAGTACCCAATCCCACTCATTGGGGAGTTGTTCGATCAACTTGGAGGAGCTAAGTGATTTTCCAAGATAGACTTGCGGTCGGGATATTGGCAAGTCCGGATAGCGGAGGGAGACGAGCCAAAGACCGCTATGGTCACAAGGTATGGGTCATATGAGTTCCTTGTTATGCCATTCGGCCTTACAAATGCACCTGCTACGTTTTGCACTTTGATGAATAAGGTGTTTCATCCATACCTAGATAAATTTGTAGTAGTATATCTTGATGATATTGTGGTGTACTCACACACATTGGAAGACCATGTGGAGCATCTTCGGTTGGTGTTTCAGGCCTTGCGGGAGAACGAGCTATATGAAAAATTGGAGAAGTGCTCGTTCGCCCAAGACGAAGTATCCTTCCTTGGCCATCACATAAAGAGGGGGCAAATCATGATGGATAAGGACAAGGTGAAGGCTATTCAGGATTGGGGAATCCCGAAGGATGTTTCCCAATTACGTTCCTTCTTGGGGCTGATCAACTATTACTGGAGGTTCATCAAGGGGTACTCCAAGATCGCCGCCCCATTGACGGATCTCTTGAAGAAGAACCACACATGGGCATGGGACCAAGCATGCCAAGAGGCCTTTGAGCGACTCAAGGCCGCAGTAACGGAGGAACCGGTACTTGCCTTACCGGATCATGCTAAGGAGTACGAGGTCCAAATAGATGCATCCGACTTTGCAATTGGACGGGTGCTGATGCAAGAGGGACACCCGATAGCTTATGAGAGTCAGAAGCTAAATGATACGGAGAGGCGGTACACGGTCCATGAGAAGGAGATGACCGCAATCGTGCATTGTCTACGCACATGGAGGCACTACCTTCTCGGGAGTAAGTTTGTGGTCCGAACGGACAATGTTGCCACAAGCTACTTCCAAACCCAGAAGAAACTCACACTAAAGCAGGCACGGTGGCAAGAGTTTCTAGTAGAGTTCGACTACACATTGGAGTACAAGCCGGGGGTTACAAATCGTGTAGCCGATGATCTAAGTCGGAGGGCGGATCTTGCTGCCATTAGCCAACCCGAGACAAATCTCAAGGAGCGCATACGAGAAGGCTTAGAAAAGGATCCCGTGGCCCAGAACATAAGGGAGCTGGCACGAGAAGGGAAGACCCGGAGATTCTGGATCAGGGATGGGTTGTTGTTCACCAAAGGAGACCGATTGTTTGTGCCCAAGTGGGGGAGTCTACGGTGGGACATTTTGAGGGAATGTCACGACTCGCAGTAGGCAGGACATCCGGGGATACATCGCACCATGGCCTTAATGGAGGACTCCTATTATTGGCTAAAGATGAGGGACGATGTTGAGGCTTACGTCCGGACATGCTTGGTATGCCAACAGGACAAGATCGAACAACAACAACCAGCCGGATTGCTCCAACCTCTACCGGTGCCAGAACATCCATTTGAGAGCATCTCAATGGATTTTATCACATGTTTGCCCAAGTCGGAGGGATATGGGACCATTATTGTGGTCGTGGACAGGTTCTCAAAGTATGGTACCTTCATCCCTGCGCCATCCGACGTCACAGCCATGGACACGACCAAGTTGTTCTTGAAGCATGTCGTGAAGCAGTGGGGAGTGCCGAAGACGATCGTGAGTGACCGTGATCCAAGATTCATCGGGAAGTTTTGGTTCGAGTTGTTCAAGTTGTTGGGTTCCAACTTAGCATTCTCGACCAGTTTTCACCCACAGACGGACGGGCAGACCGAGCGGTTCAATGCATTGCTGGAGCTATACCTTCGCCACTACGTGAGTGCTAATCAGAAGGATTGGGCAAAGCTCCTGGATACCGCTCAGTTCTCTTACAATCTGCAGAGGAGTGAATCTACGGGGAGGAGTCCTTTCGAGTTGGCCACCGGAAGGCAACCTATGACTCCTCATAACCTAGCCACGGGGTACTCGGAACACAGCCCATCAGCCTATACTTTTCCAAATCCTTGCAGGATGAGGCTGATCTTGCACGGGCATCATTGGACAAGGCTGCCAAGAAAATGAAGAAGTGGGTAGATCTCAAGAGACGCACGGTGGAATTCCAAGAAGGCGATCGAGTCATGGTGAAGCTACTTCCCCAACAGTTCAAGTCATTAAGGTCCGTACATAAGGGGTTAATACGGAGGTACGAGGGGCCGTTTCCGATCGAGAAGCGAGTGGGGAATGTTTCATATCGCTTAGAGTTACCGCGGAAGCTTAAGATTCATCTAGTCTTCCATGTGAGCCAACTCAAATCTTATCACGAAGACAAGGAGAATCCGGAGAGGGGACAGTCGAGTCGACAGCCCACAGCCGTCGTCACTTCCTTTGACAAGGATGTGGAAGAAATCATCTCCCACAGAGAGATCCGAAGGAGAGGAGTTCCTCCTTATACAGAGTACTTCGTTCGATGGAAGGGACTACCCGATGCCGAGAGTAGCTGGGAGCACGAAGATCATTTGTGGCAATTCGGGCACAAGATCAACGAGTACCGAGCTAAGGTCGAGCTGAGGACGGCAACGACTTAGGTGGGGGAGAATGTCATGGCCCAAAACATTTACGCGGCCCAAGTCCGATTTTTTTTAGGAGTCCAAGTCCAATTTCTAGATTGTTCTTGTAAATGGTAGAAGTATAGAAGCTTGTAGAAGGGACTAGATCATAGAATGACCTAGAATCCTCTCCACCCTTCCTTAAGGAGGTGGATGTGTGTATATAAATAGGCCATTGGCCATTGTAATCAATCATCAAGCAATACACAAGCATTCTTGCAAACTTTCAAGCTCTCAACACACTCTCTTCATACACACTTAGTGCGTTGGTAGGAAGGCTTACTAGCTAGATCGAGACGAACTAGTCTAGTGTCGCACGGGTCAAGGTTTTCTTACGAATTAGAGTTTCATCCTGTGACAATAAGCTATGGTTGCATGTCGGATACAATCGGTCTGTTTGGGCCTCAATTATAGTAGAGGGTACTCTTCTAAAATTGAGTTTGACAAGTTTTGGTTTTGTTTCTCTATTTGAACAGAGTTATTGATAATTGAGTTTTTTCACTCACATGGACTGTGTGTAGGCATGTTGATGTTGATTTGCTTTATCTTTGTCACCAATTCTAATTTTCGGTGTATTTAGACTAACTACGTCAGACTTGCAAAATCCAATTGCAACTCTGATGGGACTCGCGTTGAAACTCTAGCAGAGTACAATGCTGGGCTGTACCACAAAATTTGGGGAGCAGCCCAAACGCTCCTCTCTACATTTTTTTTTTCTTCTTTTTAGTTGGTTTGGCTTGGTTTTGTGTTTCTCTCGCCTCTTTTTTAATCTTCTTTGTCCATACTTCTGTTGTCACTTTGTTCATTATTTAGTTTATTTATTTTGCTTTATATTTTATACTTTTTGTTTTCTTTTCTTTTTCTATTTCAATTGGATATATCAAATATAACAATAATATTGGAACAATTGAGTCACACCATTACTTGTAAAATTTGAAATGCAAATTATTTAAAATTAAAGTCACACTTACAAAAAAAATGCAAAACATACTTGAAAAATGTAAACTTTACAACTTTTAATTTAAAGTATTATAACTTTTATTTTAAAGTAATACTCCCTCCATTTTTTTATGAAACTCTCCATTTTTCCATTTTGAGCGTTTCGCATGAAACTTTCCATTCTTTTTTTGGAGTATAATTTTTATTTTCAAATAATGTAATTTTTAAAATTAATGTGATGTTATAATTAATTAACGACATTTAAAATTAAATGTAGAATGAATTTAAAATGAAATTAAAAAAGAAAATGATATGAAAATTGAAGTTTAAAAGAAATGATAAAATAAAATAAATTTGGGTCTCAATTGTTGAAGTAGAGAATTGCATAGAGTTGCAAAGAAGGATGCAGTGAGTGGAATGCTGACGTGTCAGAGAGAATGGGTTGCAAAGAGTTGCAACTACTGTAGATGGTATTAGTACTCCACTAATTAAAGTGTTACATAGCTAATGATGGTTCATAGAATCACACTAATAATTCCAATTTGCTAATGTTTCTATAGTACTATAGTCCTTCAATCCCAAAATAAAAACCCCTTCCGTTTTTTTACAAGTTTTGCACTTTACTATTTTTACAAGTTTGTTATATTTTAAAAGTAGTTTGTGATTAAAATTGATTATGATTGACCGTCAAAGTCAAAGTGGAAAGTTTGTAAAAACACAGAGGTAGTATCTAATTCCGTTCTAAAAAGACCCCAAAAAAATTGCACAAAAAATTAGAAGGAAGAAGATACGGACTTGACACAGAATTAATTAGGTACGAATTAGTCCGTCTCTAGTCAAATTAATATGTGGTTAGCGGAGCTAGGGAGTAGTATCAACTATCATATATTATCAAGTATGAAGAATAATGGTGAGCATTATTTTTTTTTTGGAACTGAAATTAAACTTTATTTCTCTTCAAACCAATAAGTACACGCCGATCTAAAGATCCAGGCAATTCGAAATAACCATAAGTATCTAAAGGACAAAAGGAGTCGAAAACATAAAAGATATACTATGTAATCCTAGAATCAACTTTGCGCAGTGCGCTCGCAGCTTTGGGTCAACCCAGGTTCTATTGATCAGAATATCAATGATTTTGTCTTCAAGGTGTAGGTCCGCAGGTCGTTGGTGGAAGCATCTAGCATTCCACTCTATCCATATTGCATAGATGGTCTATGCGAATGCGCATTTTAGTAGCTTCGCCTTCCATGTCTTCCCTCCAAAGTGTGTGCACATCAGATTTAGCTCCATGTTCCAGCCAAGCGGTGTGCGATCGATTTTCAACCATCTCATAACTTTGCGCCAAACATTGCAAGCATATGGGCATTCAAAACGTGCAACTCTGGTTGTGGGCAAAACGTGCAACTTGGGTCCACAGTGGGGTTCCATCTGCCTATGCGATCTTTCGTTGCTAATCGTCCATTGCAAGCCATCCAGGTGCAAAATAGTGCTCTTGGCCTTGCTTTATTACCAAACCAGAATTTCTTCCACACCACTTCTTGCTTTTCACCCCGTAGTTCGGTATATAGGGCTCGAGTAGGGAAACGTGGGGCGAGCATAGCGGCCGCCCAGGTGCGCGTGTCCCGAACCAGAGTTCTAGTCTTCATAATGGCTTTAAGGATCCATGAACAATTCTCAGTAATGCGTACATCCAGTACGTCTCTATTCTTTATATAGTAGCAATGTATCCACTTCACCCAAAGCTTATCTTCCTTGCAACACACATTCCATAAGAGTTTTGCTATAGTGCATTGGTTCCAGACCACAAGAGATGTTAAACCTAAACCACCCGCATGCTTCGCGTAACAGAGCTTATCCCAAGCAATTGGTGATTTCCGAGTAATTTCATCGGTCCCACTCCAAAGGAAAGACCGGCATATAGATTCAATGTGCTTGAGAACTGCTATGGGCATAGGGAAGACCTGGAGCCAATAATTCGTCATTGAATGAAGGACACTTTGAATAAGCTGAAACTTACTCGCATAGCTAAGGAGCCTGGATGACCAGTGTGGAATTCGGCCAGTGATGCGGTCGATTAACGGCTGACAGTTTCGGATAGTGAGTTTGCGAGACATGAGCGGAACCCCAAGATATTTTATAGATAATTTTCCCGCATCAAAACACATGGTCAAGTATGAGCGCACGTGTAGGGCTGCCTACTCCACCAAAGAAAACCTGGCATTTGCGAGGATTAACAGAAAGTCCCGTGGAGCGAGAGAAAGTGTGGAATTGCTCCATAAGGAGCTCAATAGAAAGCACATCGCCCCTAACGAATAAGAGAAGGTCATCCGCAAAGCAAAGATTGGTGATTCTCAAATTTTCGCAACGAGCATGATAATTGAAGTCCGGATTTAACCTAAGCTTCCCCAATACTCTATGCAAATATTCCATCATAATAACAAAGATAAGGGGTGATATAGGGTCACCTTGGCGGAGTCCTCGTTTAGCCTTGAGGAGTTTCGATGGAACTCCGTTGATGGCATAACGATAAGAAATTGTCGTGACACAACGCATGATCCAGAAAACGAACTGAGATGGGAAACCTAGTTCTTCCAGAATTTTTTGTAGTGCCACCCATTCAACTGTGTCGAAAGCTTTTTGTAGATCCATTTGTATCATACATCGCGGTGAGATTCCTTGCCTGCCATATCCCCGAACTAATTCACTCGCAAGTAATATATTGTCATGTATAACCTTGCCGGGTAGAAAAGCGGATTGGCTTTCATCAACAACAGAGTTTATCACTTTGCTTAGCCGCTTCGTAAGAATTTTGGAGATGATTTTGTATATGGTGGTGCAGCAGGAAATAGGTCGTAGATCCTTCATAGTACAAGCGTCTGCTGATTTTGGAATAAGCGTGACGAGGGTACAGTTGACTGCCTGATAGAGGCTGCCAGAATCGAAGAAATCGAGTACGGCCTGAATGACATCAGACTTCACTGTATTCCATGCAGATTTGAAGAATTTGGCATTATAACCGTCCAGCCCAGGTGCCTTATTATCGCCAATTTATTTCAGAGCATCCCAGATCTCCGCCAAGGATCGCTTTTGACTAGTTCCATGCGATCCATACCGTGGTGATTTCCAAGTCGAGCGCAATATATCTACTCCTGGCATTCGATCAGCTGCTTTCCCAACTAAATTAGTATAGAAACTCAGGATCTCTTGTTCTAGCTCATGTGGTGTTGTCAAAACCAGGCCAAAAGATGTAACCAATTTGGAGATACCCACTTTACGATTTTTATCTTTCACCGTTGCATGAAAGAAAGCATTATTCCCGTCACCAGTTCTAAGCCAATTTATTTTCGCTTTCTGTGCCATTATCAACTCGTCCGTATCATTCCATTTGATAACATTTTCCGTACATTCCTTCACCTGATGTATAAGCTGTATATTAAATCGGTCATGTATCAGACTCTGTTGCGCAGCAAGGAGTGCAGCGCGGGCCTCGTCAAGCTTTTGTGGGATACCTAGGAACTGTCGAGTGAGTGGTTTCAGCTTTCATTGCAAGAGTTGCAACTTTTTCCAAAGGACATACATAGGTTGCCCTCTAATTCTCTGCTGCCATGTCGTCGAAACAATGGCTTGATAATCAGCGTGATTTGCAACACAATTTAAGAATCGAAATTGCCAAGGAGGCCGCTGCGGTCCGGGGGTATGTGTTTCGACCAGTAGTGGTGAGTGGTCGGATACCCCAGCTTCAAGCACATGAATCTTAAGATCAGGGAACTTTAGGAACCAATCAGGGTTACATAAAGCCCTATCAATTCGCGAGTAGGTGGTGCTTTGTTCCTGTTTATTCGACCACGTAAAATAGTCTCCCTCCGTGTATTTTTCAACTAGGTTTGCAATTGACATCATTGTATCCAAATCCGTGTATTCAGAGGGTGAAACAGGAGTGCCTCCTACACGGTCAGCCATTGTAAGGACATTGTTTAGGTCGCCGATTACCATCCAGGGCCCTGAAAGTGTCGTAGATAGTTGTTCAATATCAGTCCAGAGTTCTCTGCGACGATCCAAGGTATTTTGAGCATAGATAAAGGTAGTCCAGTGAATAAGGAAATCCGCCATGTCATAGATGACGTAGTGTATATATTGGTCAGACATACTCACAGCTTGTACCTTAACCTTTTGATTGTTGCATAATATCCAGATTCGACCATTCGCATAGGTCGCATAGTTATCCAAGAAGCACCATTTGTTACCGAACCTTTTCCTGATTTTACATATGTTTCGTTCTTTAACTCTGGTCTCCAGCAAAGCAGCAATATTCACATTAAGAGTGTTGAGGCGGGAGCTAACCTCACGATACTTTGCTACTTTGTTTAGCCCCCTAGTATTCCAGGCTAACATTGGTTTCGGGTTTGAGGTATGTCATGGTCATTCATTTGACCTAAGACCTCAAACCCGTTCTGAGTTGGGATGTCTGATTGTAAACTTGCTGATTGAATAGTAGCCGACCCGCTAGTAGTGCATTCGCCTGGATCTAAAACTCGCGCACTTGAGTGACCATTATTATGTGGTGTCGTTGCTAGTCGCTCGAGTTTTGGGAAGGCCCCAGCATGTCGACTCCACCTCGAGCAATTTGTCTGATCCCCCGCGCTACCCACTGAGCAGATGAAGCCTGAGTTCGCTGGCCTCGAGTCTGCCGAGAATCATTCCCTGTTCCTGCTTGGTCCTGCTTGCGCATAGGTTGTCCTGGAAGCTGGACAGCCTGCATTCAGGCTCCTTTACCTCACAATTATGTCCTATTAGTTGGCATTTTTCGCAAAAAGCTGCATTCCACTCATAATCCACCGATTGCGCAAAAATCCTTCCTGTATTATCTTTGATATTGACCGATTGTCGAAGCTCTTTGGTGACATCCACTTCTATCAATACTCTAGTATATGTGACCCTTAACTTCTTCGCCGTACATTCATCCGTATATAGTGGTTTGCCGATAGCACTAGCAATCTTACCGATGCTCTTGTCTCCCCAAAGATGAAGCGGTAGTTGTGGGAATTTGACCCACACCGGCATGACGCGCAAAAGATCCTCCTTTAGTGAGAAATTCTGAGTCCATTGACGTAAGAAAATATGCATACCAAATATCGAGTATGGTTCCCTCTTCAAAACTTCCGTCATATCTGCTTCTGAATGGAATCTAACAAGAAAATAACCCTCTTCATTGTAGTATAGGTCCGGTATTTTCACAAACGACCAATTTTTTATCATAAACTGCTTGACGGCATTCATAGTAAGGTCGCCTCCTATCACGAAGAAGATTAGAGTATTTTTCCATAATTGAAGCTCAGATTCGACATCATCATCATTAATCTCAATCGCAGGCTCTCCATCAATCAGTGTAGGTGAAACATATTTGATTCCGTTTCCTCGTTGTGGTAATCGATTTCCACGAATAATATCTACCCAAAGTTGTGGACTTTGCGATTCAATCGGTTCTGTCGGAATAATCGAATCCTGTTGATTAGGGCGTATGGCGGTTTCTCGATCGGTCAGCTGTGGCGGAATTGAATCCAAGCCGGTGGTCGGCTCTGTTGATTCTGTTCAATCCTGGGTTGCAGCAGGCGGATTCAGATCCGGAATGTTCAAATCGATGGCTGTGGCTGGCTCGCCGATTTACTGCTCACCGCTTCAAAGATCTCCGTCCGAATTCCTTTCCAAAGTTGTCTCCCGAGCGTGCTCAACCTCGCATCCGCAGTTCTTTTCTTTGGGCGGTGGGGTGGCCGGTTTCTTGGGCGGCATGGAGCGGTCCTATTTGAGCGAATATATCCCACTCTTTTATTTTCTTTCGAGGGAAATTGCTTATGGTTGCGGATAGCATTATTAAAAAACATTAGAATGATTATTTTTAAATATTTATTGTAAACTATCCACCACAAATTATATAATCACATAATAACCATAATATCTAAACACATTTCATTTTTCAAATAAACTCAACGTATTTTTCAACAAAATCTCATAAACACATTCAATCAAAATTCATTTTAACTACCTTAAACATTTACTTATTTTATTAAATCTTTATTTATCCAATCTCAATACAAATCAATTTATTCTTACATACTCTTACATAATCTATTCCAACTATGCTACTCAACCCTACTAAAATCACAATCCACTCTCAAACATTAATTTCCAAAACTCTGCTATAATCCAGTTACTATTCATAATCTACATTTGTTCACAACTCTGTTAAAATTCAGTTTTAAACCCACATAATACATTTGTCACTGTGATTGCTAACTAATTTGGATCGCTATTAATTTGAATACTAGAGTTAAAGCGTGCCCATGGATACTCGACTCAACCCTCTGAAGGGCCTCATTAAACAGCGTGTCACCTTCATTCTCGTTAAAAAAATGCACGTACAAAATATGCCAAGACAAATCCTTTTTTTACTTTTGTTTTCATTCGTATATCTCATTGGCCTGACCTTCAGATTTGATTCTTGTATAAAAGTTTTCCTCCCAACAGATCTTAGCAGATTACCCACACTGGAGAAGAAGCATTAGTTACAAATGTTGTTAGTACTACTGTCTTTGAACATATATATAGTGCCTAAGAGGTCACGGATTCGATTCCCCGAAATGGGTGATTGTACTCTATGTATAAAAAATGGTTAGAGTCTAGGCATGTATTGAGTGATAAACTTGTCCTTATCCAATTATTATAATTGCAATATTATATCTAAAAAAAAATAACATATATAGTGCCGGTATCCCCCAAAAAGAAATTTTTGAGTCCCCATTTTGGGTGTATAAATAATGAAATAATTCCTCCTTATCTTTAAATTTTTTTTTTAAAATTTCATTTTTTTCCTGTTTTAGAATCGCTGAAAATCAGCTTTTAGAATCGCCGATTTTTCCGGCAGCTTGCATGAAATCGCTGAAAAATCCCGAAGTTAAGAATCGCTGAAAATCCCATAGCTAAAAAATCGCCGATTTTTCCCAGCTTTTCCAAACCCGGGAGAAAATGAATTTTTTAAAAAAAAAAATTTAAAAGATAAAGGAGGAATTGTATAAACGAAATATTTTCCGAAATTTACTTCTATATTTTTTAAGAAAGAATTGTTTAAACGAAATTTTTTCCGAATTTTTTTTTTATCGATTTATGTTTAGTGTTGTTAATTCGTGTTCAATTGCATGTTAATGTTTTTGTATTTGTATAAATGAAAAAAATTCGGAATTTTTTTTTGTCCGATTTATGATTGGTGTTGTTATATGTGTTAGATTGTGTGTGTTAATGTTTTTACATTTGCATAAAAGTGCGTTTTCGATTTTTTGTTGAATATATAAGTGTTGTTTTGAGATAGGGGCATTTCGGTCAATTTATAAAAAATTTGTGTTGCGTTTAACGAAAACTGTGTTGCGTTTAACATAGATGCCATTTTGTTATGAACGCGTTTTGAATATTGTCGTAATTACATATGTTGATCCTGTTGTTTAACATCGAATATATTGTGATTGGCATATTTTTTCTCTGTCCCTATAAATCGGTACATCAACACTTAAAAACCTCCATTCACCACATGAAAGAATTTCCTCCTTTTCATTTATTACTCAGTTCCTCATGAACATAGCTTATTTTATATTCCTACTTATAAATACACATAAAGTCTTATGAGATACGTTCTCTAAATAACTTATTTAGAGACAGCATATGTTATCAATAAAACCATACATGTTACTAATTAAAACGTTTATATTGTTAATAAAATAGATCTTGTTGTAATATGAAAAAAAAAAACACTAATGTTGAGAACATAGATGTTCTGATTCATAACCTCGGTCATTTTCTTGATAATATAGGTCCGTCTCTAGATAAATTATTTAAAAACCGTCTCTTAGGAGACTTGATCATAAATACATGGTCATATCATTAAAAAGTGAGTAGATCTATGAGAGACAATCTTATAAAGAGACAGACAAACATTACAGTTATATTGAAAAACATTAGAGTTTTTACTAAGAACATCGGTGATATACATATAGTACATAAAAATGATATAAAATGTTCACTCATAAAACATTGTCAATATTGTTTAGAACATTATACTTATAATTAAGAACATCAATCCGTCTCTAATTCTCTTACTAATACACGTTTGACGTATCTCCCAAGATTTTGTGTTATAAAATTTCCTTGGATTTTCTAAACAACGAATATTTGACCTTATATTAGTTACAGTAAGCATTGATCCTTGAGGCCTAACGATTGTGCAACATTCTTTTACTTTCATTTTAGTTTGTAGTTTATAAATTGATTTAAATTGTGCTTATCGCTGAAGCTTAGGTAACCCAAAACACTATACATACGCTGCATATTACTTGAAGTAGGACCAAGTGTACAAAAGAGACTTACCAGAGATTACAACAAAAACTTGAGGGTAAATTTTATTCTACCAATACATAAGAGAGTACAAATATAGGAAAGCTGATTGAAGGGTTTGCACTAATACTACAAACAAACAAGCCGAGCCGAGTTTTCACTAAGAAAATTCTGTATGAAGCTGGATTGAGCAGCATAACTTTATTAAAACAAAGTATGTTAGTAAAATATATTTAATTTATTTTCATAATATAATTTTATTATATTTTTTTCATGTAATTTGCGAGTTATTTACGGTTAAAGTTCGGAAAAAAAAAAGTATCCTTAGAAAGTTATTAATGGACCGGAATGAATAATATAGAAGAGGTGTTTCCATAATTCATGTAGTATTTGTGAATCATGAATCCAAGTTAAATTGTGGGCTACCAGTTTCTTAGGTCACAATACCTTGCCGTCCGATGGGTCACTTGCCGTCCGACACCGCTTCGCAGCGTTCTTTCCTGCCTTCACGATCAAATACGGAAGACACGGGAGAGGGTAATATATCAATGCTCATTCTGAAGTTATTTGTAACTTCTTTCATGTAGTAATACTGTGTTATGTAGTGCATCTTGGTAGCTGGCTGAAAATTGTACAGTTGCAAATATTTTAGTAAAACATGTTTAGTTTAGTATCAGAAGACAACTGCGCTAGTTGACCTTGATACTCAATTTCCATTAATCTATGTAGCTGACTGAAAGCATGTCTAGTTTAGGATTGTTTTCTTTTTATTTTCAATAATTAGAGTTTAGGTAATTAAACTTCAATCACAAAGTCCCATAGAGACAGACTCTACTTATCCAGAGACGAACTAAGTTATCAATAAAATCATCCATATTATTAATTAAAAAGTCTATTTTGTTAACGAAATAAGTATTGTTGTAATATGAAAAAATACCATTTTGAGAACATATGTGTTTTCATTTATAACATCGATGGTTTTCTTAACAATATAGGTATGTATCTAGATAAATTATCTCATCATACTTGCTCAACTTCAATCTATCCATATTTTTATTAAAGGCTCGATTTTGCTACATGTTTTGTTTTGCTTTTATGGATGGGTTTATGAGTTACTAGCCATCTCTTTATGAGTTCGTGAATTGATCCTAGCTATCAATTTAAGTGCGTACTAGAACTTCGATTCTCTCTAGTTGTTTTACTGCTTAATTTTCTCTAGCTTAGCTTGCTAATTGCTATGTACGTATAATGTAAGGTTCTCTTTTACGGACATGATCTTTTTGAATGCTCAAGTATCGTTTTTCTTAAACCAATAGTTCAATTCTATTATGCAGATACTATTGTGGATTTGGATTTTGACAAGTACCTGCAAGAGTACCCTTGTGTTTCAATACAAGATCTCCAGAAGATTAGAGACCTTTTGCCGGTGTCAGATGTTGATCTTTTTGAATTTGATGTTGAAATGCTGCACGATGAAAGGGAGGAGGAAATGATATGTGGTCGAGCAGATCTTCGACCAGGACCATTGATACAATTGCTTTGAGTAAGCCTTCAATTGAATGCCGCCAAATCACTAGGCATCTACGGTCGAATAAACATTACATCTCGTCATTCCGACTATGGACGAAAGATGGTTTCGATTTCACATGAGTTTTACAATCGCGATTGTAGCGATGTTGAGGTCTTTGGCATGTGCAGCACTGATGTGCTCAAATTAGTACTCTTTAAAAAGCAAAAAGTAACTAAAGCAGTGTTGCGTAACATGTTTTAACTACGAGATCGCTCTCAAAGAGTTAACTAGGCAACTTAGTGTTTAAAATGTTAAAACGTGAATGTTTGCAAAGTATAATCCAGTTGTTGGTGATTTTTGCAAAAAATAAAATAAATTAAACTAATTAGTGCACAAAGATTCTTTTGCAGTTGACGAAGGAAAACAATGAATATGGTAAGTAGTTCAGATAAATCATGCATGGATTCAACCCATTGTTCATACGCTTGTCACAGTTATTTGTCCAGAAAACTTGAATTCGACTACAACCAATGCATTTTCGAATGTTTTGTATAAGAGAAATTATTCGATTGTCACACGAATAATCATAAAAAATTGAATTAGCTTAACACGTATGAACAATTCTAGGGTTAGAACCCTAGCATAAGAATTCTACATCACTACCGTATTCACTACGCGATTAGCTACTCATTCTTGGCATAACAACATACAATCAGAGTGTTTGGTTCTATATTCAATACTAAATTTGAATTGAGTTAGGAATTGATGAATAGTAACTAAATTCGAGTTGAGTTGTGTGTTTTGTGTTTGGTGTTAAATTGTAATATTTATATGTTTTGTAGGGTATTTAAATATGAAAGTGTGTATTTGAATAGTAACTAAATTGGAATTGAGTATAGCAATTGGGAGCCAAATAAGAAAAATTGGTCAAATTCAATTGGAGTTGTATTAACTCAATTGAAGTATAGAACCAAACACTTTGAATATCATCATCACAATTGAATTAAGTATACGGTAGATAGAAAGATTCATACAAGTACCAAATTAATCACAAAGATATAAATTGCAATAGAAAAGATAACTAGATTGATGATAATAACCTTCGAATCCGAATCCGATGTCAAAGTATGACATTACAAACCAATATGATGATAATCAAAGTCAAGAAGCCAAAACTAGGGTTCTATTGTGCTTTTAGAGGAAAAAACGAAGTGAAGAATGTGTTTTTCAATGTCTAAAATCGAGTAAGTAAACAGATATCTCGCTGAAAAGTCGTGGAACGCGTCCTGCGGGATGTGGAGACACGTCCTGTCTATTTATGGGACACGTCCTGAACAAAAGTTGTAGCTCTTTGAATTATCTAAGCGTGGCCACCGAAATCAGGTCAATCGGACATCATGTGAGAGAGTTATGGCCAAAATGGCTAGACTACTCCGTAAGTTTCACTTTTTCGCAGTTTTGTTTAAGTGACTCTAAAATCTTCGTCCGAACTCCGAATCCACTTCCGTTTTCGCCATTTTGCTCAAATTTCAAAGCTCTAGAGTTTTATCAAAATTTCCAAAATATCATTTTTACTCCGATTTTCACCAAAAAAAACGACAATCTGCAAAGCACAACTAAAACACGAAAAACATGAAAAAACATAAGAAACACTGTAACATACTAACAAAGACTTACAAAAATACGGTAAAAAAGACACGATGAACCTCTAAATTATGGTCTCATCAGGCACCTTATCGTTGATTCATCCGGATCCAAGTCCAAATAATTCGTTTGGTTACCGCCATATCTACCTCCCCCTCGACCATAAGATCAGTTTAGATTTTTTGACGAGTATGGTCATGTATTTGCAAACCAGTCTTTCGCTTTAGAGAATAGTGAAGATGAATATGAACAAATCAAGTCTCATGTGGTATATGGAGATCAAGTCAGCCTAACTCTACATTACATTGCAATTTTTCTAGGTGTCTTTTGTCACGTAGATGTTGTGTTCTATAGTAGACATGGTACACAAGTACATCAATCCATTAATGTTAATGGAAAAAATTGCAGTTCGTTATGCTCACACTTATGGTAATTACTTTTCGGAAGAATGTACACTTTTTTAGAAGCATTCTGAAAAATTTGAACGTGTGGAGCAGAAGTTACAACTGTCTAGACATTCGTGCTCTCTGCATGCATATTCTTCCCTTATTGTCCACATGGAATTATCGGAGTTTAAAACTGGGAGAAAGATTAGTGTAAATTTGCAACCTTAGCAAGCATGTATGTCAGATGATGCATTGGTGCTTGATGATATGATTGTCCAAGTATATGTGACTTGGTACTCACCAACACCAATGTGACCTTGTGATTACGAATTACACGATAAGGTATAATTTGTTAGTATTTTATGTTTTTGGTTAATTTTTTTATTCACTTTTTCTATGAAATATAGTGATATGGGACATGAAGATGCAAGTATTATGTGTATCTTTATTTTCATTTTAAGTTTGCTCACCTTATTTAGTATTTTCCTATATTCACCTCAACATGCGACTATAGCAGTTTGCTCTTTCTACTCTTTGGGTTTTACCAATTCATCAAGATACGCAGAAGTAAGAGATGGAAGATATGGATACCGATGTAAAGGATAAGGTGTATTCTTGCCTTATTTTTCAGTTTTACAATTTTATTTAGTCATCTTTTCTCTTATTCACTTTTGTCTCACATCACCTAGTCGCCATCCAACCTTTACATCCCCTGGTATGTTACTCCTATATCATATGCAACATGTCTATACAAAGAGGCTGTTTGAGATTTATATGATGTATTTATTCTGAATTTCTGTCACTTTTTTCTTGAAATACTTGTCAGTGTTCTCCGTCCTCATTTGAGTAAACCATGGCCATCTCCGAGTGTGGAGATATTTTCAGTTGTTGTTAGTCTGGATAATTTAGAGGTTTCCGGGCTGACCATCCATGGTCCGACCCACCCTAAAAGAAAGGAACAAAGGATTTGGGGCCTACTAAATCCGACCCAGGAACCTTGGGTCCGACCCACCTTGGTCCGAGCCTCTCTGGGAAAGGAGACACAGTGCTTAGTCAGTACCCTCTCCGACCCAAGGCCTCCGATACGGACGACCACTCGGATCCGGCATGGCAGATCTCACAAGTAACCAAGCAGCCAGGCACCAGAGAGTAGGGTGTCCGAACCTAGAGTTCCGAATCGGAAGAGATGGGCAGACTTAGGAGAACTTCCTCACCTGACTACCCAGTACGGTCCGGATCAGGCATCCGGACCAACCTCTCCGAACCTGGGACCTCGGCAGACCTTGTCACACCCTCAAAAAGTCATCCAATAATGACTAAACTACCCCTAAAGCCCAAAGTGGCATGGGCTAAGCATCATTATTGGGCTATGGGCCTAAGACAATCCTTGGTGGCTCAATCGTAGCCTTACACTTGACGCAATCCTAGCAAGGCCTTCCATTTTGATGATAGCCTATAAATAAGGCACACATCCCCACAATAACAGGTAAGTCACATCACGACCCCAATCCCGAACATTATACAGAGTTGATCTTCAGTCACTCTCGAGTAAAGTCTCATCCCGGTTTGACACTTAGCAAACCGGGCACTAACCCCCCCCCCCACTCAAGTGTGCAGGTACTTACTGAAGTAGTTGGTCGCTGGTTCTTACGCCTTGGTCCTTACCTAGCAAGGAGCTTCTTACCTTGGCACCCATTAGTGGAGTTGAATAAAATCTAAGTAGTTGGGGAGTTACACCCTCAACAATATGAATATTTTTTCTTTGACACTTTAATTTGATGCATTTTTACCGAACATATCTTACAAGGGACATATGTACATACATGCTTTTTTCTCAGCAGCGTGCTGGACATAAAGGGTGGATACCTGAGTGTTAGAGTAGTTGAAGACAGGAAAATGAGTAGATTATGAGGTTCGTACGACAACATGCACCCAAAGGCGACTACGTGATCGGCCTATCACCTATGATCGCCCTTTCGCCTTATAAATATTTTTGCAGAAAAAGAAAGAGTGGATCCGTAGAAAAGACCCAATGAAAAAAGTCCTCATTTAAATTAAAAAATACAAATATTAATCACAATATTCAAATTTATACTCTAAAATTTTTCCAATATTTGTAATTTCTATATTTTAATATTTAATCAAAATAAACATGTCAATTCCTAATTTGACGCCTGTTATTAGACGACTGGCTGAAAAGAACCCTAATTAACTAAAGAGTCTGTATCCTGAGAGTCCACAATATATTGAGAGTCCAACATAATAGACAAACATAAACAATTTACACATAAAACTATACAACATGATTTTTTTCGCAGGTGGACCCGGCTGAGCCGGGTCGACCCGCATTTTTCCTTACAATACACAGCTCGCTTTCATGTGTCCATCCAATCATATTAATACTTTGGATCAAATTGTCTTTGTTTGGCATACAATTGTCTATGTTTAATATAAAATTACTGATGACAACCTATTTATCCAAAAAAAATATATATATATTTGTAAAGAAACATAGAAATCAATTTTATTCATCAATCAATAAATGTCATTACATATAAAACAATACAAAATAATTAAAATCACTATATCCAAACTACAATCATCTTTGCACCCTTGACTTGTTCGTCAACTCCTCCATCCACGTCTCAATCTTTATCATCAATCGTTTTCTTATTCGACCACAATTTTTACGAAAACCTAGTATATGCAATAAAAACATCAACAAACATCAACCATTTTACTTTTAACATCAACAATTGCAATATAAACATATGCAATTAGTGGTAAGTAAATATAAACACGCAGAAATAAAAAGCACCAACAAACATCACCTATAAGAATACGTTATACTAAAATTGACTCTGCAAAATAATAATATGAAGGAAATTTTATTGCTAAGAAAATTAAAAAAATACAAAGTAAAAATAATCAATCTAAATAACATGACAAAAAGGAGTAAAATAGTAAGGTAACGCAGACCATACTCGAATTTGAGTCTCCCCTAAAGTTTCAATCTGCTATTTGTCTCATGAAATTTTGTGTCTTTTACAAGGGTATACCCACACATTCTGAAAATCGAGGGGGGCAGATCACGATCTTGCGAACTTTAGACCATCTTACACAAAGTTTTCAACTTTAATTAGGAGTCACATCACAACTTTGGAAACTTGAGGGACACTTCTCAATATCTGTAATACCATAGGGGCCAAAAGTATTTTTTGCCAATTTTAATTTGTTCACTTTTAGCCAGATTCGCCTATTTTTTTAAGCCAATATAAACAGAACAATTTCGCAGTGCCTTTTTTACTTCGTAGCTTACTCGCATGTGATTTAGTTGTGATTAGTCTGAGATTCTTCGTAGAATACATTGTTCTTAACCTAAAGGTAGTTGGAGCAAGTCCGATTTTTCTCAAATATAGGAAATATGACATCATATAGTGTAAATTGTAGTGTAAATTGCGTGAGTGTGTCAAACACTTAGGGTGGGGAGGTACAATTTTGCTTAAGCTCAGGAAAAACACAACTTTTACGAGAATTTGACATTTTGTTAGGGGAAAGAAAGGTACAATACAGTGTTTGAAGTTTGACACAGGAAAAATGTCATCCTGCTTGCTCATCAATGTAGTTTCCGACCTTAGCAGTAAGAAAGAATAAAGAATATACAGATGAAGTGATTCTTCTCTTTCCTTCTTCCCACAAGCCATAAGAATCAATAACTTGGTTCCTTTGGATAAAACAACAGTGTGTATATGTACTTTCTAGAATTGGCAAGAGAACTTTTTTCCCTTTCACGTTCGGATGTCACACTTAAAGTCCTGTTTATATTTTGGTTAAAGTATAGCCGTTACAGATGTGTGAGAGCTTTAGAGGAATGTTGTTCGAATTTAACAGCTTCGAAAGGAAAAGTAGAGATGGTCTTGGTGCAAATAATTGCTTGCTTAATATACAGCTCAAAAAATAAGAGAAATCAGTCTCCAGATAGACAAACCAACCCAAAGATGAGCAATGTCTGAGACAATTATGAAGAAGAATGCAAAATAAACTAACCTACTCCAATAGATATAGTGGTGTCTTTATTCTGATCCCACTATGGTTCAATGAAACTAAAAGCAATCCTATTCCACTACAAGTCTTCTTCCCCTTTCTATCATGTACTTTCGAAGGTGCAGACTCTGACTTGTTCCTGGTAATGTATCAGATGTGACAGAAGATCATTCCCCGTCTAGCAAGGCTTTCCAACCACGCAGTCAAGTGCACCAGCAAATCGAGTCATGTCCCTTACATTTGTTGCTGAAGCCGGTGCTACCTTGTCGTACACTTCAGGATGCTTGCTTGACCATTTTGCATCTCCAGATTGGACAAAGAATGCACCATTGAAGAAAAGATCTCCCTCGGATCTCCAGGTCCACTTCATCCACTCTGATTGTGGAGCATAAGCCCTCTTTGTCACCTGCAATTTCACAGGGTATGTTATTTATCTCGTCATTTCACTTATTTCTTATTTAAGAATTTTCATTACGATGCCAAGTGATCATTTAGAGGCTTGCTGGGGGTATTGATCATGTTAACTCTTTTTAAATCAAATGAATTAGAAGTGAGACTTTATCACCTAATTGAGCAATGGGTCTAAATATGAGCTTGATTTGTAGCATAGGAAAATGCTATATGAATCGAGGAGAGGAGTTCAAGTGTGTAGATTGTAAAACAAAAGTTCAAGCGAAGTGGTACCTCCTTTGCATTAGGGTTATCAGGAGGGGCAACAAAGCGATTGCCCTGGCTAATAATGGTGGGGTTATGGCTGCCACCAATGGCATACATTTGCCAGTGGGTGTAATCATTGTTAACGACATGGACGTAACCCGACCGACATCTTGGCATCCTCTGAATCATTCTTTTACCGAAATGGTTGAATGCAACTGTGACTTGCATCTTTGTGTCTTCAGTGTGTGCATCGTTTGCTCCAAAGAGAAAGGCCTGCTTGTACAAGAAAATAGAAGTTACATGAAAAGTTTACCAAATGGTATGCATATGGTGTAAGTATAGTTTTGTTTTAATACATCGTTGTGATCAGTAAAGTGTCCGTTAGAGAGGGTGATGCCTGTTGATCCCATAATGGCGTCAACAAGCCCGTCTGCACAGGAACTCATAGATACATGATCAATCCAAATATTTTGGGACCCAAAGATTGAAATTGCATCCCCATCACTCTCAGTCCTGAATCCATAATGGTTTGTAGAGTCCCTGATCATACCGCCTTTACCCTTAACAATATTTTGCATATGCAAGCCGTGAATGATCACATTCTTTATGTACTGGAGTGTAATGCCCGATCCTTGTGCAATAGTGACCTTGGCTCCACGCGCGTCAATTGTCTTGTCACCTGTCATGATCAACTCCTGTGAGAGCTTTATGGTCATGTCTTTGGCGAATATGATCCACAATGGTCCAGGCTGAATAACAGCATGGCGCAGTGTTCCAGGCTTGGGTTTTAGCATGTCGCTATCATCTGTACTATTCACCACATATATTGGGCCGCCCTTTCCGCCCTTGGCCTTGTAGCCAAAACCCATAGCACAATCTGCTAATCTGAACCGATCCTGAGCCCAATTTGCCTGACATCTCCAGCACTTATCAATAGGGTTCGTTGCAACACATGGACCTGTATAGGCAGTTCCGGATAGACCTCTCCTTGTGCTATCATTAAACATCGAACCACTTGCTTCCAAAGTCCTGCATGATGACCGAGTAAATTTAGACACCCTTCTTTTATCTATTTATGCTAATATGGAACTAATAGACCTCGAAAGAGAAGGGCTGCAGGCATGCAGATGTAACCTTTTCTTACCTCTGTACATGCATATTTAGATGGGAGATGATCTTTGCAGGATATGGCTCGTATGAATCATTCGTCCCTTTCCGTGCCAATTCGGCTCTCTCCCTCCATACCTTATCGTCTTTGTAACCGTTAGCAGCTCTAAGACTGGGAAGAATAGAAGCAAAAGCTAAAAACAAAATGACCAATGAATATTTCCTGGCTCCTTCCATCTTGGCTGGAATTGATTTTCCAGATGTTTTGTTTTCTTTTATCTTTTTTTTTTTTGTTTTTTTGTTTTTTTTTACATATGATTGATTTTTTTAAAAAAATTTATTGAAGTGTTTATATGAAGCTTACTTCTTGAGTATATAAAAATTTGTGAAGTATATATACAGAAAATTCTTGGAAGACAGGTACGAAGATTAAGGAGATGCATTTGCTTCCTACAGTTTGTTATGTGGGCTGGAGAATTGATAACCATGCAGATATCTTTGTGCGTGTATCATGCCAAGTCAAATGGTCTACCTTTCGATTAAATTGGTATTCTAATTACAGGCACACTATGTTTGAGTATGTTACTTCTTCCGCCAAAGAATAAGTTTTCCATTTGCTTTTTTGAATTTTTAATTGACAGTTTGTATGTATAATTTTAAATATAATGTTATATAAGATCATTATGATGGGATAATATAACATTGTTAGTAAGTATTTATCCGTTATGGGTTTGAATTAATTTGTCGTCGGACCTAGATCACATAGAGCGAAATTCGAAAGCAAAGCAAGAGCGAAATTCGACAATTTGAAAAATATACAAGAGCGAGAGCGCTATAATTCGAGTGTAAAAATAAATAAATATGTATATATTATTAATAGTTATATTACTTGACTATATAATTCTTTTGTCTACTCCAGAAATACAAATATTTGTATTGTCTATACTTCACCGGAATATCAAATAAATCATTTTTCGAATGTAGGAAACTCCGGTAGATTAACAATTCTTGTACCTTCCATTTCCCTTATACATGTACAATGCCAATTTACCTTCAAAATCCTTAATCAAAGAATTAGACTCTTCTAGTTCGTGAATTAAGAAAAACTAAACGCCATAGAGTGAGAATTGAGCTCTCAAGGCGTGAGAGCGAGCTCGGGACGCGATTCGATGACCTTGGTTGAAGAATTATGCGACCCATGTCGGACAATGCAAAAAGTCAACAAAAACTAAAAACTAGTGAGAATCTTATTCGGATACGGATGAGGAAGTAATAAGGAGGCATATATCTGCCAAGACGGGCCAAATGCTTTAAAAAGTATTTAGGGTCTCTTTGCTTCTTGTCCCACCGGAACGACAAATTAGACTGGATGAATTCTTCCATGAACCTATTGAAAGCTTCGTGGTTCATCTACGCTCTTTGGACTTTCCAACTTACGAGTAGTGAAAGTTTGCGCTTTTGAAGTATAAAAACCGGTTTATACGTACTCCTTATAAATGGTTAATTGCTAATTGTGTTAACGGTGCTAGCTAAGTTTTAATAACAAAAGCCATTTTGTAGGTCGGAATATATATGTGTAGTTTGTCACGAAGAGTAAATATTCAAGTAAGCACATGAAGAAAAGAAAGTTGGATGAAGTGAAAACACACATTCAGTTTTATGAAATACTAGTAAATAAAAACAAACATTGTAAAATCAAAAGTACATATAAACGGTGCATAACTTGGATTGTTCCCTCATTAATTGTTATTCAGAATAATATCAATTCAAAGAAAAAGTTGATATAATTAATCAAACCGCCTTTCGCTTGAGCATTTGACTCCCAAAGGACAACAATTGACTTAGTCTTCCATAACATTACCATCACACTTGAACAAGTAGTATGGTTTGATAGGTTATAAACTAATAATGACTTTCATGTGCTACCAATGTGGAACAATCCTACTGTACCTTCCAACTTTGAGCAACTATTCCCCACTAACCCAAGATCCGTTTCGGGCATACCATATATAAAATCGAAGCTCCCACTTAGTATCTTACGACTATATATTTAGTTTTCTTAATCAACAAATAATTAAGAAATTGTCTACTAGCAAACATACCCCACAAGGCATAGTTTACAACAAGTTTTCTTCAAAAAACTTCCAACATTAATAAGATTACAAACGCAGAATGAAAATTGTTATATAGAATGATATTACTTCTAAGTTCTAACATCAAGATTATGTATATATAAAACAAGTATAATATTATTACACGGCGCAGACAAAGTCTCTGCTCTCTTTAGACGATTTGTGCCCTTAGTTGGTAATACCAAATGCAATAGGTTCTCAACGTGTCACCCCACAATACAACAGTTCAATTGTAGTGTTTTACTAATCGTTGTACTCTACGAGAAACATAAGTTTCCTCGACACTTTGCTCTTGCTCAAAGTAAGCAAAATAAAATATTTTGTGCTTTGTATTTTCATTTGCTCATTGTACATTTTTATTTTTCCATGACAGACAGACATGACATGACATGACAAAGTCGTCGCATATGTATTTATAGCAAAAAAGTATGACCGGTGTAACACATTAGACTGGATGAATACTTCCACGACCTCCGATCAGGAAACCTATTCCAAGCTCGTCTGCACTCTTTGGACCTTTTTCAGCTTCTCGAACATTTTGCGCTTTTGAAGGAGAAAAAACTAGTTTATACATACTTTTTATACTTGTTTAATTGCTAATTGCGTTAACTGGTGTTAGTTAAGTTTTAATAACATATATAAGCCATTTTGACAGTCGTAAAAAAATAAATATAGTATTTAGTTTCTCATGAAGAGTAAATACTGAAGTAAGAACATGAAGATAAGAAAGATGGATGATCGAAAACATGTATTCTGTTTTTTTGTGAAAGAGTAAACAAAAAAGTAAACACAATAAAATAAAGTCAATAGTAAAAAAAGTAAACACAAACGAGAATAAAACAAGTTCAATGTTACACGGTGCGGTCAAATTGAGGCGCGAACAAGGTCTCTACTCTTTTTTAGATGATTTACGCCCCTAGTTGGTAATACATGCAGCATGTTGTAGGTTCTCAACGTGTCGCCCTTTAGAGTACTTTTTTTTAGCTCCATTCTAGAAGAAACATAAGTTTTCTCTCGTCACTTTATTTTTGCTCGAAGTAAATAAAAAAAGATATTGATGATTGGTATATATTCTTTCTCATTGTACATTTTTATTTCACCACAACACACATCAAATACAAAGTGTTATATATACTAAAAGAGTTGGCTAATGTACTCTCCATAGCTTCGAGGATATCTTTAGCTTGATTTTTATAAAATCTAAATTCTCTCAAGCATATACTTATCCACATATTTTTGTTCCACGATTGAGAAGCTTTTGATCTCGTGTCTTCCATAGTATCTTTCAGCATTTTATAGAGTAAGCTAAAAAGAACCCCTATTGAAAACTTTTTTTTTTTTTGAAGAAGTTAAATAAGTATTATTAAACGAATAGTCAGGGCATAAGAAATGCAAACTGACCAGCCAGCAAATTACACCAGACAAATTACAACAGAGAGAACCAACACTAGAGAAAGCCGAGACCAAACTCAGTACTACTCCCATAACCTAAGGCAACGAGAAGGAAAAAGTACCTCCAACACTCCACACAAATAGCCTAGACGAATGAAAATTGGCCACCCTCGGCGTCTAGTATGTCAAAACATCGGGATGTTAGGCCGAGAGTTAGAAGGTGTGAAACCAATTCCATCAATGACGGAATACTAATGTCGCAAGGACCAAATGAACTCCGACGTTAGTGATGTTCCATTGAGGCACCCAAAGGGACTAAGCGCAAGGTGAGAGTGTCAAGCAAGTAATTCCATCCAAGTTATAACCCAAAGCGCGAGGAAAAGCACCCACCCTTAAAACACCAACGAAGGCCAGGAAAAGAAAAATGGACACAGCAGGCATTCCTAGACTGCCCAAACACAAACCACAATCCAATTGGTAGCAAGCTTAAAGCTGAAATCAAACTAAAGCTAACCTTAACCGGTGCAGAAATCGGGCCTCTCGCTTTAGAAAATCCTACTCAACAAAATTAGTTTATGTTCAGTACCTTCCTTGGACATAAATCCCAGTCCATGTAACTATACCCCTGATTCACCAAACCTCGACTTTTCAGCCAGCTCCAAGTTAGAAACTTAATCCAGTCGAAAACCTCCTCCTGTGAACTTACCTTTCCATTGAAATATTTTTCGTTTCTAGCTCTCCACGGTGACCACAAAGTGCATTGCCACACCGCTAACCACACATCTCTAGACTTAGAAGACACCAGTTTCGAGAATTCCACTAGATTTTCTTTTATATTATCCGTACTTACCTAGTCGCACTCCAACCATACACAAATTTTTCCCCAAACTCGAAATGCGAAGCTACATTGGAAAAAAAGATGACTAATCGATTCCTCTTCTTCATCATCGCATATCTTGTAGTAACATGGTTCTTCTGGGTGTAACAGATTTCTCCTCTTCAAGTTGGGTAATATAGGAATTCTCTCATAAATTACCTTCCACACGAAAGCAGCTATTTTTAGTGGAATGATTTTGACCTAGATCAGTTTCATCCAGTCCACTGTCTGAATCCCATCTGCTTCTTTGTTCTGCGTCAATTTCTTATAGCCTTCACTGGCTGAGTACTGTTCATTCTTTCCATATTCCCATTTCCAGCTATCAGGGTGTGAGGAGAACGGACTGCACCCTGTTCAACAAAGATTCAATTTCAGTTACTAAATCATTTTCCAAACGAAAAGATCACGTCTCCAAGACCAATTCACTTTAGCCTCTAGCCCCGAAACACTAATCTCTCTCTGGCTAAACAGTTTTTAATTTTTTTCCAGACTAAACAACCTAGGAAATTTTTCACAGAGAATAACTCCCTTAGTAATCCAAGAATCAGTCCAAAACTTTGTGGATAACTCATCACCCACCTCTCTTCTCAACTCCTCCCAAAACCAGTCCCGAGATCCTACTAATCTAACCAGGTCTCTCCACCACGACGACCAACCTTTACCCTGAGATTTACCCTTTCTAAACAATCCACTGCTTCAAAAAAATCACCATATTAATTCGACTTAAGAACTTGACCCCAGAACTCATTTCTTCCTCCTAAAAGACTCCATGCCCATTTACCCGACAAAGCCTCATTGAACCATTCGAGATTTTTCACCCCCAACCCCCCAAACTCTTTAGCTCTACACACTATATCACATTTGACCCAAGACACCTTTTTCTTTCCGTTTAGAGAACCCCCCCCCCCCCCCCCCCAATGAAGTTGCATTGCAATTTTTAAAGATGTTTAAGGACAAGAGAAGGGGCTTTGAAATAGGATAAGAAATAAATCGGGAGTGAAGATAGCACCGTGTTTTTCATAACAATTCTTCCTCCAAAAGAAAGAAAGTTGTACTCCCACTTCTCTAATCGTTTCTCAACCCGCTCTAACACACTTTTCCACATTTGTACATCACTTGCTTTGGCTCCAACGGGTAATCCCAAATAAACAAAAGGAATCGCTCCCACCCCGCAATTCAATATATTCGCCCAATGATCAATCACCTCCTTATCCACCCCAATACCCACCAAGTTAGTCTTCCGGAAATTAATTTTTAACCCAAAATACCATTCAAAGAACCTTAATAAACTCTTCACCACCTCAATATTATCCGCCTTTGCTTCGCCAAAAAAATGGTATCATCGGCGTATTGTAAATGGGAGACTTGAACCTCTTCTTTATCGATTCTTAAGGGGCTGAAAAACTCCTATTGAAAACTATTGTTGGAGAAGGAAAGAGATATCAATGTCTCTCTGGTTATTCTCCACAGACATATTTGGCTTGGGATAATAGTTCATCATCAACATTGTCAAATGACAAAGTCAGACTTACTTAAGTCATTTCTCCAAATAATACCTGATAATAAAAACAACGAAAATCGATGGACGAATCCATAAACTAAAATGAGTGACTCGGTGTTGAAATGTAGTGATTTTTAACTTTTAGAGCATTTCATATGCTCTTTGTAACTTTAATCAATTTATACTAAATTTGTTTTTCCGTTTGAAAAAAAAAATCAGCATATATGCAAATACTATAGTTAATTGAGTTTGGCTCAATTAAACATCTCCTCTACCGCACTATTTTTCTCTCACTTTACTTTTCATTTATTATAACAATCTTTAACCAAGCAAATAAGTTTAAAACAAATCAAATCATCTTAAAAATGCTTACACACCCTATATATAACAACCTTATGAATCCTATAATTTTTTTAACTCTACCTCAAACACAATTTTCACAACTCAGTTGTTATGTTTAGATAAAGCAGCAATAAGTGTACATTTTCTAGAACATGCAAAACCCTTCTTTCACAATCTGGTGTCACAGTTATAGTCCTTGTTTATATTTTAAATATATGTAAAGGTTTAATTACAGATGTGTGACGTTTAGAGGAATGTGAAAAAGAATCGTTTCTATTCTAGCACGGCCTTCCAATCCTGCAATTAAGTGCACCAGAGAATTTTGTGAGTTGTGCAACATGGGTTGCTGGGGCTGCCGTCACCTTGTCGTACACTTCGGGATGTTTGCTTGACCAATTTGGATCTCCAGATTGGACAAAGAATGCGCCGTTGTAGAAAAGATCTCCCTCTGACCTCCAGGTCCACGACTTCCACACTGATTCAGGAGAGTAATCCCTCTTTGTTACCTGCATTTTCACAGCGAGGTATTACTTTTAATCATTTCACTTCTCTCTTGTTTGAGAATTCATTTTAAGACGCTGGAATGTCCTCATAGAGGCTTCATGGGGGAGTGATTGACATTATTGATCCGGTTTAATATTTTCTCCATTTGGTGTAACTTGATCTAAAAGTGAGATTTTATTACTTAACCACGCTTTGGGAAAGCATATGAGCTTCATTTTTAAGTATAGGCAAAATATTATATGAATTGATACTCTTGCGAGAAGTTCAAGTATGCAGTATGATGAAAGTAGTACCTCTTTCGCAAACTGGTTATCAGGAGGGGCAACGTAGCGATTTCCCTGGCTAATAATGGTAGGGTTACGGCTGCCACCAATGGCATACATGTTCCAGTGGGTGTAGTCATTGTTAACGACATGGATGTAACCCCATCGACACCTTGGCATTCTCTGTATCATTCTCTTACCAAAATGGTTGAAGGCAACTGTGATTTGCATTTTTTGGTCCTGGGAGTAGGAATCGCTTGCTCCAAAGAGCAGGGCCTGCATGTACAAACACATTGCTAATTAAGAACTCGGTGTGACTAAACATCCCAAATGAAAATAGGAACATGGTGCAAAACATTTCCTTTTTAGGGGAAAAAAGAAAGGCTGGTGTGGTTTCTGTTTGGAATTCGCGATAGCTCATTGATTGAACTCTCTTGTAGTGAAGATACTTGTCGAGTGAAGTGATTCAAGGCCCAACAAGGAAGAAGATTTGTAGATGAGATGTTCAAATTACATGCAAACGAGAAGAAAGGTTGTGTAATGTCTCAAAACACGAGGCTGGCATGGTCCAGGTATACATATCTCTTTTGGAGGTTTACACGAAAATGTGTTTAAATACCTCATTGTGATCAGTAAAGTGATTATTAGAGATGGTGATGCCTGTTGATCCCATAATGGCATCAATGAGTCCATCTTGGCAGTTCTTCATGGAGTTATGATCTATCCAGATATCTTGGGCCCCAAAGATTGAAATTGCATCCCCATCGCTCTCAGTCCTGAATCCATAATGGTCTACAGCATCCCTGATCATACCACCGGTACCCCGAACAATGTTCTGAAAATGTAAACCGTGAATGATCACATTTTTTATGTATTGGATCGTAAAGCCCGACCCATGTGCAATAAAGACCCTGGCTCCACGACCATCAATTGTCTTGTCGCTCGTCATGATCAACTCTTGGTTGAGCCTTATGACCATATCCTGGGCAAATACGATCCACAGTGGTCCAGGCTGGATAACAGCATGACGAAGTGTTCCAGGCTTGGGGTTCACCAAGTCATTGTCAGCTGAACTAGTCACCACATAGATTGGGCCGCCCTTTCCACCCTTGGCCTTATAGCCAAACCCCAACGCACAGTCCGCTAATCTAAACCGGTTATGCGCCCAGTTGGGCTGACATCTCCAGCACCTATCGATAGGATTTGTTGCCAAGCATGGACCTGCATAGAGATGTCCTGATAGCCCCCTCCTCGTGCTATTTGATTCCGGGTTGCTGTGTAATTCCTCCAATGCCCTGCATGACAACCAGGTAAATTCACAGGTCTTTCTTTCTATACGTTACAAAACTAAGGGATCCCTAAAACTAATAGATCCTGTAATTAAGTGTAGAACGCAGAGGTAACATTTTCTTACTTTTGTACATGCATATTCAAGTGGGAGACGACTTTAGCAGGATGTTTCTCGTAGGACTCCAGTGTGGCGTTCCAGGCTTTCTCTGCTCTTTGATACCATACCTCATCATAGGTTTCAGAAGTGTCAGCTCTAAGGCTGGGGACAATAGCAGCAAAAGCGAAAAACAGGATTATAAACGAATATTTTCCAGCTCCATTCATCTTGGCTGGAATTGATTTTCCAGAAATGATCCGGTCTTGGGGTAGAACCCCGCAACTTAATTTTCAGTTTATTTCTTCTTTTTCTTGGGGGTTCGATGGTGAGACCGGACCAATTTTAGGTACAATTGAAAAAACTTGAATGTTTTTTTAGAGGTCACATAAAGCTTATTTGCTATGTATATGAATTTTTGCACTTCATAAATAGAATTCCTTGGAGGACATGTACGGAGATTAAGGAAGACCATTTGCTTCCTACGGTTCTCTCACCTTGGATCATTGATGAGCAGGCAACTTTGTATGTGCGTGTTTCATGGTAAGTCCAATGGTCTATTTTTTGTTTGAATGTGGTTATTAGCTAGATATTCTTGTGAATAAAATCGTTGATTTTAGCAATTTCTCAAAATGCCAAAAATTGGGGCCGTGAGAATGGTGCACACACATGCCTTAAATAGGACCCAAACCGCAAAGGAATACTATCTCTCTAAACATCTTATCATTATTTATTTAAATTCCTTAAATAACATGCAAAAGAACCGTGTATAAATTGACAGGACGGAAGAATTATTAAGTAGGTTCATCATGCATGCATTCATAGTGAATCATCATCAATATGTGTATTGAGATTGAACCCGTATATCTTATAGTACTATTTTTCAGTTTATAAGCTCGAAGATGAATAGGGACAGCTACAGGATGATTGGGGGTACCGAGTGTAAGGATGTACTCCCTTCTCGCAGAACTCCATACATAATTTACTAAAGATACTCACTATCCTTACACACAACTCATACATTTTGCAAGCGAACTTACAACTTTTACACATTTTTATATTTAATTTATCATTTACTTTTAATTTTTCAACTAAAACTACACAACAACTTCGGGGAGGGATCATATTAAAAATAAAAAGTTAAATTATAATCGACTTCGGAGGGAGTAAGGCTCTGTTCTTTTCAACTGAAAACTCATTCGATTCGATTCGATTCGATCCATTCGATTTAGTTCGATTCGATTCGATTCGATTATTCAAATCTTGATTCAGTTCATTAAATTCATATTATTATTATTATTATTGTTGTTGTTGTTGTTGTTGTTGTTGTTGTTAATAATAATAATATTATTATTAATATTATTTTATCATTTATTTACACACCCGATCTTTTGTACGAGGAAAATAAGAAAATTTATCCAATTGAATTATTTTCAACTTTTTTTCTTTCTTTCTTTTTAATACGACTTTTAGTAGATCAATGAAATAAAGAGTATAGTTACAATTTGAACTAACAAAAAATCTACATGTTCAAAAACTCCAAAACAAGTTAAACCAAACCAAAAGTCGGACCAAACTTTATAAAAATAATATTATATATCACAAATATTGAAAAATGGCATTTATTACTCTATATTATCTTCCTCGGACTCTATATTATCTTTCTCGTGCTCTATATTGCCTGGAATAGAGCGTCAAATTCTTAATGTCACCTCCTGCACTTGTTCATCGTTTCTTTCCTTGTCGGGTTCAATAAATCATTATCCACTCCACCTTGGACATTGATATCATGTTGCAAAACTGGTATTTCAAGTTTACACATGCGCATAAAATTATGAAGAGTGAAGGTAGCAACAATCACGTATATTTGATATGTGTCTTCCATTTGAGGCATCGTATAAAGGACCTTCCACGCGGTTGGTTTTAAAGTTTGTTATACAATAATAAATAAAAATGTAAAGTGACAGAAAAAAGAGTAGGAAGAATGTGAGAAAGATGACAAAAATAATATATTTTTTTAATTGTGATTATATATACCATCATATAATTGTTATTATTATTACACAATAATTTCTTGATTCGATTCGATTCGATTAGTTTGATTTGATTCGATTCGATTCATTTCATTCGATTCGATTCAGTTCCATTCGATTCGATTCGATTCAAGAAATTTGATTTGAAAAAATGTATAAGTTGTCAAATAATAGTGAATTTTTAAGAAGAGTCATCACACTTTTAATTAGTACTTTTGATTAATACTGATGTTTTTCATATATATAGTCGTACGGCTCGTACCTTAATGAAGTATACCTGTTACTTTTAATAATACTATTTTTTAATTGAGTTTGGGTAAGTAGTTTTTATGCTTTCCTTTGATTGGAGAATGAATAAAGTCGTTATAGAACTATTTATACTGTTTGCTAAAAAAAGAAGAAGTATTTATACTTTGTAGCGAACATCTCAATAGTTTAACCACGTTCCCCTAAGCAACCTTCACTTTTATCACCTTTTCAAGAGTGGCATAATATAATTTTGTCCATCGATAATACCGGGTGTATACCACTGCTCGACAATATATGGATGGATTAGTCTTATGTATTAAACTCTCATAGACGAAAAACCATGTTAAATCCGTGACATCGTTGATTAAGAGGTAGATAATTAACAAATGGGAAAATTACAAATACCCCCTACAATATAGCCTCTTGTTACTTTAGTCCCTTCTATTCAAACTATTACAGATCAACCCATTTTTAACACAAAAAAAAAAATGTAATTACAGCTAGGTCCAAAAGTCAACATTTTACCCTATTTTATCTTTTCTTTATAATTGTATAATTCATTAATTAACCGTTATTGCAAAATAAACCCCAAAACGTTTCTAACTCTCACAAACAAACCCCAAAATTTTCATTTCTTCAAATCTAAGTACCCACCATCTTCAACCTTCTTCCACCACCTCCAACCACCATCTTCCACCATCTCCAATCTTGGTCAACTTCTTCCTCCTCCATCTTCTTCTTCCTCCCTCCTACGTCGTCTTCTTCCTACTTAAAAAAAGCTCCGACAACTCCGATCGGAGCTATTACATCTGACTCGATTGAGTCAGTAACATCTCAATCGAGTCAGAATCGGCTCGGGTTGAGTCACATAGACTCAAATCGAGTGATATCACTCAACAGCCTCCCAGTAGTCAGATGTAATAGCTCCGATCGGAGCTTTTTTGAAGTACGAAGAAGACGGTTGAGGAGGGAGGAAGGAGAAGATGGAGGAGGGAGGAGGAGGAGGAAGAAGTTGACCAAGATTGGAGGTGGTGGAAGATGGTGGTTGGAGGTGCTGGAAGAAGAAAGAAGAAGATGGAATAGGAAAAAAATTGGGTATATTTTGAAAAATAAAATTTTATTGGGGTTTAACTTAAAATAATATTAAGTCATTGTTGCAATTTATAAAACATTAGAGTCAAATGTATTACAAATTGAAGATTGTAAATTCCAACCAAGTCCAACTAATTTTCTTTTCCATTTATTTTATTTCTGGTCAACTAAAAAATCAGGTTTTGGACGTATCTATAATTGTTTGAACAGAAGAGACTAAATTATAATTGGTCCAAATTTAAGGAGTAACAAACGTAATTTTCCCTTTTAACAAATCGAATATCATTCTTGTTTCACAAGTGTTAGAACTTGGATCAAATAAAAACAGACCTGGATTTTCTAAAGCTAGAGCTATGTCTTCTCATCTCAATTACGAGCAATGGCGGAACAATACTTTGTCTCCTAAACCAATTAAAACACCTCCTACAAATCTTATAAAAAATAGATAAAAAATCAATTGCATACAATACACTGAAATGGATGGGTGAAATATAAAATTTTTAATGTTGCATTCCTATCAATCAGTATAAAGGTACGGGTGAAATTTTAGTACCGTACATTTTAGTAGATGTCAGTTATACATTTTGGTATCCGATACTTATACATTTTAGTACCCACACTTTAGTATCCATATAGTTGGTAAACGGTTTGTTATGTAAACAACTAGAATGGAATATTGGTCCACAGATGGGAGCTATCTACACTCAACAGCAAGCTTAGAGCCCTAGGGTTGTAGCCTCTAGCCAGTAAACAAATTCAGTTTTATGCACAAAATAAGAACAATTCTTCAAAAACTCAACAAAAGCATAAAGAAGTTTCAACAGTTTCTGTCTCTAACAAGAATTATAACATGTTTTCTGGCAATTTGTCTAACTATAAAAAGCAATTCTCATCAACACTTATTCTCACACTTTTAACATTTATAGCAAAATTCTTTCTTCACTGTGTTTATTTACCTTCAAAATCTCTCAGGTGAGTCAGTCAGGTTCTTCCCTTGCTTTGCACTTCTTTATTCCTTCATTTACTGTAGAGCTAACTGTCAATCAATATAATAAATGTTCCGGAATTAATCATCATTGACGAGTAAACCAATAATTGTTGGCTCAATTGGCAACGGACTTAAGTTCTTATAAGATCTCAAGTTCGGGTCTGTTGTCGGATTATGGTTTAACCGAAATTTAAAGCCAATGATGTATTTAAGGCTAATAAAATTGGGGTAGGCTTATTCAAGCCTCTAATCTAGCTAGGTTGAATAGGCTTTAATGCTTAAACCAAAGTTACAAAAGCATATCTGCCTGAAGAAAACTGGAATCAACCTTTTTGACAGATGATAGCCAAAAGACATTGTTAGTCAAATAAATCTAATCTCAATGACAGAATGATTAATGTTAAACCATGACATAAGTACTATGATCTCTATAAAGGCAACAATTTCCAGATTAAGGCCATGAAAATAGCTGACAGAGATTCTATTTGTTTATCTTTCATAACCAAGATAAGTATATATACAAACCATCACCATCACAGAGAAATCCACAATGCTAAAGATAAACCATCTTTTCCTTGAAAACCGAATGTGCCATGTTAACGTTGGCGGATGTCTTTCACGTGATTTCCTCCATCGTTCCATTGTACGTGGCCACGATTGCAGCCTACGTATCTTTAAAATGGTGGAAGATTTTTACGCCAGATCAATGTGCCGGCATAAACAAATTCGTGGCAAGTTTTTCAATCCCCCTTTTATCCTTCCAAATCATCTCAAGAAACAATCCATACAAAATGAACCTCAAACTTGTATTGGCTGATTTCCTTCAAAAACTTCTTGCTTTCGCGGTACTGGCAGTTGTTTCTAGAATAAGGTCAATAGGGGGCGGGGGTATGAGGTGGGTCATAACTGGTCTTTCGTTGTCAACGTTGCCTAATTCTTTAGTTCTTGGAATTCCATTGCTGAGGGCAATGTATGGGGATCAAGCAGCAGAGCTTTTGAGCCAGGTAGTCGTTTTACAAAGCTTAATCTGGTATAACCTCTTGCTGATTCTTTTTGAGGTTCACGCTGCAAAGGAATCTGTTGACGTGCCACCACATTCAGAAATAACAGGTACGCGTAGCATTTTTTTCATTTTTGATCACGATAACGTTTTATGGTATGAACTCCTCTAGCTTTCGACTCACGCCCTGTTGAGGTACATTAGGTATAATGAAAATTGTCACATATATATGCTCTCTGTCTTATGAAAGAACTGTTTTTCCTGAAATATTAGAGTATATGGGAAAACACTCTTTCTAATCTTTACGGAAATAAATCTTTACCTGAACTTTACCATGTTCGGTACACTACACTACATTAATGCTTCGAAGGAAACTCACATGGATTGGAACCAAGAGATGATAACGGAGGAGATGAAAGAACAGAAAAGAGGAAAAGGAGCATGACAACAATTTTCCTAACAGTGGGAAGAAAGCTTATCGAAAATCCCAATACTTACGCCTCCTTGGCGGGTATAATATGGGCATGCATACACTTCAGGTAATATGATCACAGTTCACTTCATCATTAGTGCACAAAAAGGCAAGGAGCAATCAATGTGGA
Organism: Plantago major; assembly: GCA_026545765.1. Lineage (NCBI taxonomy): Eukaryota > Viridiplantae > Streptophyta > Magnoliopsida > Lamiales > Plantaginaceae > Plantago > Plantago major. Next base: position 107,755,858 of record CM048840.1, read on the forward strand.
TAAAATTCTGATCATCATATCGTAAACGATGCAGGTGGGGAACAAAATTGCCTAAAGTCATCGATGATTCAATATCAATACTTGCAGATGGTGGACTTGGAATGGCTATGTTCAGCTTAGGTTTGTTGGATTCAAAACACAGTTCATTAGCTACACTCCATAGTCCATACTTAGACTACTTTTTCGACCTCTAACTTCTAAATTCTTTTGTAGGCCTCTTCATGGCATCGCAGGCTAGTCTGATACCTTGTGGCAAGCGTAGAGCAGTGTTAGCCATAGCCATGAAGTTTGTAGCGGGACCAGCCCTGATGGCGGTGCCCTCAATCGCACTTGGACTCAGAGGAACATTGCTTCGAGTCGCAATTGTGCAGGTTCAGTCTTGGGAAAACATACCAGTCAATCTAAATGAGCATTGTAAATGAAATGCACACGACTGGCCTAACTGCATTGTTACGTAAAATGCAGGCGGCTTTACCACAAGGAATAGTTCCATTTGTATTCGCAAAGGAGTATAAACTACATCCAGACATACTGAGCACAGGGTACTCACTGCTCAAGTCTCAACTCTTTCATTAACAGCAACGTTTTACAGAAGATATTCGGATAACCGTTTCTTTCGTTTTTGCAGGATTGTACTTGGGCTGCTGTTGGCAGTTCCAGTTGGACTAGCATACTACTTGCTGTTGGCATTGTGATGAAAAATATCACTAGCTTAATATTAGTATATATACTACCACTGATACTGCAATCTTTTTTTAGTGTACCTATTTCAGATCATCAGTATTATCTGATGAAGGAGAAAGTAGAGATTTAAGGATTTATGACCTTGGCTGAAAATTACCTAGGCTATGTATATGTAGACAGAGTTTATTGGTGATTTGTACTTGTGGGAATTTCAGCAAATATAGCAAGTTGTCCCCAACTTTGGTTCTCAACCATATATATGGTCCCACATTATTGGAAATGATATTTCTTTGTACTAGTGTAATTTACGAAGTTTTTAGGTGTTACAAAAATAAGAATGACTAAAATTCATATGTCGATGAAAGAGTAATAAATACACAAATTACAAAGTATAGTGATTGATGCATAAGTGGGGAAATTAAAGACTTTTAAGGTTTTAATTTGTATGAATTAACATGGTGGTCCATAAATTGCTACGATACGATTCAATCATATGAACCAACAAAAGTTCATATAGATACAATTTATTATCATTATGTTACTGTAAATTCCAAAATTGTGAATTGGTATAGTAAATTATGAAATGAGTAATATTTTAATTGTATTAAAGGAGTTTGGCATTTTCAAGATCACCTAATTGCAATGTCCTCTTCTCAACGCATTTAAACCGTCGAAATAGAACATAATTCAGTTCTGTTCAGTTTTGTTCAGACGAAGAGAACATAACCTAACTCTTAGGTGGAAATTTATTTTACCTTTTTCTTTTGGTAATCTATTATTCACGACTTATCCCAACTCCCAACTTTTTGAGAAAATTCTAACAAAAAATCATTTGGCAATAAGTATTACAAAAAAGACCCGACATGAGTTAATACAGTGTTGTAACTCAGAGAGTTCTATGTTAATATAATGATGTAACTCAGCGAGTCATATGTTAATATAGTATTATAACGCAAAGGGTATCTAATTATAATAAAATTTGGTGAGGGTTCTTGCATGTGATGAACCCACTTTTTTTCACAACAAAGAAGTGGAATTTTCTATCTACAATCTCAGACAATCGAATTGGACTATCTGCAGTTCTCGCTCTGGCAATCGCCCTATTCGAATTAAGTGGCCTTGAAAATCGAGGCGACCACTCACCTTGGAAAATTAAAGGTGTAAATCAATCTATCTAAAACCCTAAAACCCTTTGCCAGTCACAAAAACCATTCATTTCTCTCTCAAGAAATCTCTCTCTCTGTGAAGCTTCATTTATAAGCTGAGAAACAATGTCGAAGGTACCTGGTCTCTACACCGACATCGGCAAACGAGCTCGAGGTATTGATACTCGTTTATCATTTATGTTCATACTTCTCCATTTCTTCATTCGATTCGTTAGATTTCAGCTTTTTCATCAGTTCTGATTTGTAAATTTGTGGAATTAGATCTGCTGTACAAGGATTACAACAGTGATCAGAAGTTTACTATCACCACCTATTCTCCTACTGGCGTGGTAAGTCTCCTTTAGCTATGGATCTGATTTTTTATGAGTTTCGCAGCTGAAATAGAGCTTGGTTAATGTTTTCGCGTTTTGACGATGTTGATTTCCTGTGTTGGCTAAATAAATATAGGTAAAATGATTTTGATTTGAGTTTTATAGCTGGAAAATGGAGTTAGGTTAACTTGTTAGCATTTCGATGAGTTTGTTTGTTTGTATTGGCCAAGCAATCGTTGGTGAAGTGTTCTGGATTGGTATTATTGTGTCTCTGTCTCTCTATGTGGTTTATTTTTTTGTTTGGAACATGATGAAAATGGAATGAGGATGTAAATGAAAAGGAAATGCAGCATTTCAATGCAACTTTCTGTGAAAGCTTACGAGCAGTTTATGATTCTAGCAGTTGTTTTGTTAGCATTTCGATGAGTTTGTTCGTCTGTATTGGCTAAACAATCGTGGATGAAGTGATTTTGATCATTTTATAGCTGGAAAATTGAGTTAGGTTAACTTGTTAGCATTTCGATGTGCTTGTCTCTATTGGCTACACAATCGTGGGTGAAGTGATTTTGACTGGTATTATTGTGTCTCTGTCTCTCTAAGTGGTTTAGTTTTTGTTTACAACATGATGAAAGTGGATTAAATGAAAGTGATTTTGATTAATTCTTACTTGAATATGTAAATGGAAAGGAAATGCAACTTTCTGTGAAAGCTAACGAACAGTTTATGATTCTAGCACTTGTTTTGAGAGCTAGTACAAGTATTGTATATTTTGTTACTTTAGATGGCTAGGCGTCTTTAGTTTTCTTAATTTATGTTTGAATTGGTTTCATTTCTCATTACTCACAAGTTGTTCTACGTTTTCCTGTTTTTTATGCAGACTCTTACTTCAAGTGGAACAAAGAAAGGTGAACTGTTTCTTGCTGACATAACTACTCAATTGAAAAACAAGAATGTCACAACTGATCTCAAAGTGGACACCAGCTCCAATGTATGCTTTCCATTTATGATTTATCTTCATCAATTATGTTTCATGATACTTGATTGTTTGTTCTCCGTATCTTGTGTATCCAAGGAGTAAAAGAGTAATCTCTTGCAATCTTTTTATGGTTTTGAGGCTTTGTGTGTCGAGTTAAATTCTATGGTTAAATGTCAATAATTGCATATTATGATTTTGCGCTTATGTTGTTTATCTTCTCCTTTTCAATGTCAGCTTGTCACTACTATCACTGTTGACCAGCCTTACCCTGGATTGAAGACAATACTTAACTTCAAAGTCCCTGACCAAAGATCTGGAAAGGTACGCAGTCTTTGGATCAACAGTTTGGGCCTGTAAACTTGTATTGTTCTCATTGCTGTTCCCTGTTGCAGTTGGAACTGCAATATTTGCATGACTATGTGGGTGTAGTCTCAAGTGTTGGGTTAACAGCAAATCCTGTTGTTAACTTTTCTGGTGTTTTGGGAACCAACATACTTGCACTGGGGAGTGATGTGTCTTATGACACCAAGTCGGGAGCTTTTACCAAGTGCAACTTTGGAGCTAGCTACTCCAGTGCTGATCTAATTGCTGCTGTAACACTGTAAGTGGTGTCACTTTGATATTCTGTTTCTCATTTCAGTTTCTGAATAAGAATACTTATGTCTGTTCAAGTAACAAGTAATGTACCTGATTACCCACATGACAAATAAATTCAGGCTTGTGGATTATCATGTAACTTGTGGCATTCTGCTTATTTTGTGGAAAAGTAATGTGATTATTCATTTTTGTTTGTGAGTAGACACAACTACGGCATTTACAGAAAATCTGATTAGTCCTTTGAAAGCGAAAACACATGTACTTTCAGTAGGAGGTGTAAGTTTTGCATGAATAGTAAGGGATGGTACACTGTAATTATGTGGGGTGGGTTGGCATGTTTCTTTTTAATATCTGGCATTTATGTAGTTTACGATTGGTGACACCATATGCAGTCCATCTACGTTGATGTTGTTAAACTTGTGAGAAGTCAGAATAAGCACAAGCACGATCTTCTGTGTGAAATGACTATTCTCTTCCTTTAGGAATGACAAAGGTGACACCATTGGAGCATCATACTACCATATGGTAAGCCCATTGACCAACACAGCTGTAGGTGCAGAGGTGACTCACAGCTTCTCAACTAACGAGAATACCCTCACGATTGGTTCCCAACACAAGTTGGATCCATTGACAACTGTGAAAGGCCGCTTGAACAATTTTGGCAAGGCCAATGCTCTGATCCAGCATGAGTGGCGTCCAAAGTCCCTTGTCACTGTTTCGGCTGAAGTGGACACCAAGTCTATCGATAAGAGTGCCAAGTTTGGGTTAGCTTTGGCCCTGAAGCCTTGAGCGAACTGGTTGGTTAAGGTTTCTGAACATCTAATAATGGCTGACCATTGAAGGAGCGGAATTCTCTGTGAGATAATGGTTGTTGGTGACGTATTTTGATTTAACATTGACAGGTCGAACTTCATCCTGTAGACTGTTTTCTTGTAATTCTAGCGTCACCTGTTCGATTTGGCATTTGAATATTTGTCAGATCACATTTTGAATTCTAATACTCCCAGCATTCGGAGGTTCTGCATTTGTTTTAAGTATTTACTATTCCTACTAAGTACTTTACTATGGTTGCCAAGTAATGATAGTCATAAGTAAATTACTACAGGTTGTTTGGATAGTAATCAGAATTAAAAAAACAAGTTAAACTATAGGTGTTTTTAACCCGGGTTACGCGATTATAATTGCTAGCCAAACAATCATATGACACACACTCTGTAATATTTCATCCGTACACAACTTCATTAATTTTAATCATCCCTCCGAATTTCATACTAAATAGAGTTACTCATACCCAACAAGTAATAGTAATATATATTCATTTTCATTTGCAAATATACATTTTACCATTAAAAGTGTATATTTTATTAAAATTTTATTGTTATAGTACCACTTATTTTAATTTTTCACCTAAATTATATGTAAAATCAATATATGAAGTTTTTCAGGATGGAGGGAGAAATCATCCTCAAATATACTTTTAAACTTAGGCTCTGTTCTCTTCAACTGAAATTTACTGAACTGAACTGAATTGTAGTATGAAATATAATTAAGTAGAACTGAACGAGTTTTCAGTTGAAGAGAACAAAGCCTTAATTACACAACACTATATGTCAAGCGGGCTAGTAGGGTTTTATATATATCTAAAATTTAAAAACACCATGTAAATCTGATACATCCACTATTACACGTCATGTAAAATCATTTACCTAAATTCCATCATAAAAAATCACAATTATGTTGGCTACCAAACTCCCAACACGGACGGAATAGAATGTTAATGTTGTGCCCATATCATCTATACTAATATTAAAAGAATGCTTTTTAGATTTATATACTTGTACTAAAATGTGTTGTTCTATTTTTAATCTTGAAGATGCCATGAGGGATGAATGATGAACTAAAAATCACAAATTCACAAGATTTAATATATACATGCACCGAAGTAGAGTTGAGTGAAACTTAATATATAAATAACCAAGGGTCAATACATGAACACAATTTAACAAATTAAAAGCATTCGTTTGAACATCTCAATTAAAAGAAGTCCTTTTTTTTAGATAATTAAAAGAATTCCTTAAGATTTATTCTATACTTACTAATTATAAAAAGAAAGGCCTTTTTATCTCACAAAAGGTAGTTATAATACCAAAAAGTTGATATTCCTTTGATACCCTCACTCTCCCAACCCATGTAATTAGATAAAATTTAATAAGTATAGAAAAAGAAAAAAGAAAATGCTCATGAGGGTTTGTGGAGGTTACTTGGTGAGTTAACGTCATTACAATACTTTCCCTTACTCCCTTCGTCCCGGAGAACTTCATACATTAGGGTTAGTGCGCAGTTTTATGCGAAAAGTTAAAGTAATAATAGAATATAGAAAGGGTGGAAAAAAGTATACTTTTAGTGGCAAAATGTGTAATTTGAGTGTAAAGTTGAGATTGTTTATTATTTGTTGGTGTGAGGTAGCTTCCTTTTTTGGTAATGTATGAAGTACTAATTTTTGTCCCAATTGCAACCCCTTTTTTTTCTTTCCGTAATCAATTTTACAATTTGGAGGTTCTTTCATTGTAGTAGTATCTAATCAATGTCTATATGCATTGTAGGTGAAGGCAAGGAAGTAGTTTATGGTGAGGAATGCTAGGTACAAACAAAGAAAAGAGCTCTTCACTTGTACACATTTTATGTACTTCCTATTCTCTTAGCCCATAATAGTAAGAACGAGTACTCAAATTCAAATGTGTATTGTTTGAATTATTTGAATTTTAAATTTGATTACTTTTATGTGTTTTTGTCAACTATTCAGTAATTATGTATTTGAAAACGTTTTTACTATATGTTCTTAATTAAACGAAGTTTTTTTATATTTGTAAATTCAAATTAAACATGCTTAAGGTGAATACGTGGGTACCGTATTTTGGGGCTTCAACTCTTGAGTAGAGTTCTTGCAAACTTTGAATTGGTACTTGGTCGGGGAAAATCTGGAAAAAAAAAAGAAAGGAACATTCGATAGGATGCAACGACAATTTTCCAATTTTGAATGGCAAGAGCAAGATAGCAAAACTGGAAAGGTAGAAAAGTGTTTAAGTGGGGTCACTTGGATCCCGCTCAAATCCACGTGGAATGCCCAAAACGCCATTTCGTGGAGAACAATGTTTATTTCCTGTCTTGTTGCCAAAGAAAATATTTGCATAAACCCTACAACAAGTTCACCTTCCCACTATATATACAACACCCTTTGCCATTCCCACTGAAAATTTCAGTACAAATTGTTCTACTCTCTCACTCTAGAAATCTCTCTCGTTAAGCTTGCGCTTCAGAAACAACAATGGCGAAAGGACCTGGTCTCTACACCGATATCGGCAAAAGAGCTCGAGGTATTGATTCTCGTTCGTCATTTCTGTTCAGCTTCGTTCGAATTTGCTGTAATTAGGTTTTTGTGAGTTCTGATTGTGATTGTTTGCTGTGTCTGTGGAACTAGATCTGCTGTACAGAGATTTCAACAGCGACCAGAAGTTTACTGTCACTACTTACTCTCCTACTGGTGTTGTAAGTATCATTTTCTCGATAATTTTGACGGATCTGGCTTTGGTTTGCTTCGTATATGGAAATTGAGCTAGGCTGATGTTTTTGAAGTTAGATGAGTCGGTGTTTTTCTGTATTGGCTGAATTTCATTTCGGTTTTACTGCATCTATGTTTGGGTTTGGTATTATGCAAGCTAGATTAAGAGTTTTGTGTGTACTGTCCTGTAAGGTGACTGCTCTATTGTAGGTGTAGGTTTGGTGTTCTTTCTGAATGTTATGATGTGTTTATGTGAAGAAGATTTGCTAATTTCTGAATAAGGATATCGGAAAAGGAGCTAGGTTGAAGTTCGATGAGTTAGTTTATCATCATTGGCCGAATAATCGTTCCAAAGAGCGTATTATTATTCACTCTCATTTTTTGCTCATCTACTCGGTTATGGTAATTATTAGTATTTGTTTGTATATATAATCCTGTTTTCGAACACAGTAAGTCATTATTGGAGTTTGTATGCGTAATTTAACAAATACAATGAATATCTCATGAAAGATGGCATGTTTTCAAGTTGTTTGCAAATTTTCCAAATAGAACTTTTCAATCGTTTTCCTCATGTGTGGGAAATGCATGTGTTGAACGACAAACTGATAAACATAAATTTGATTGAGCATATAACTGAGAAAGAAATGCAGCACGTTTTTGCAATGGCTGATGAACAATTTATGGTTCTATCAGTAGTTTTACCTGCTACAAGCTTGCATGTTTATTACTTTAAAACAGTCACTGTGTTGAATTATGTATCTTTAGTCTTTCCTATTTATTTGTCATTTGGTTCTGTTTTTTCCTTCCTGACACTATTTGAATGCAGACTCTCACTTCAAGTGGAACAAAGAAAGGTGACCTCTTCGTCGCTGATGTAAATACTCAGCTGAAGAACAAGAATGTCACAACTGATCTCAAAGTGGACACAAACTCCAATGTACGCTTTGCTATTTATCTTTGTCATTTATGTTTCGGTACTCAATTTTGTGTAATGCCTCATCTTTAGCCAATAAGAAAACTGGTGCTATCCTTCTATTTTTTATTTTTTTTTGGCTTTTATGGCATCTTGTAGTATTTCTCTAATGAAGGGTCAGGAAGTGTAAATTGTGGCTTTGTGCCTATTATTATGATTTTTATTTTTCCTCTGTTTTTTTCAATGTCAGCTCCTTGCCACGATCACAGTTGATGAGCCCCACCCAGGATTGAAGACGATACTTAGCTTCAGAGTCCCTGACCACAGATCTGGAAAGGTATATCATCTAAACCACTGCATTTTGGACCTGTAGAATGCTTGGTTGTTCTCACTTCTGTTTTCACTATTGCAGTTGGAACTGCAGTATTTGCACGACTATGCGGGTTTGGTCGCAAGTGTTGGCCTAACTGCAAACCCCATCATTGGCTTTTCTGGTGTTTTGGGGAACAACAAGCTTGCTATAGGGAGTGATGTGACTTTTGACACCAAATCAGGAGATCTTACCAAATGCAACTTTGGAGCTAGCTACTCAAGTGCAGATCTTATTGCTTCTCTGGCACTGTAAGTAATTCCTCACCCTGAGTGCATTTCTCATTTTAGTTATCGTAGTTGTTGATTAGTGATTAATCTTGGTGGAATAGTTTCTGCAAACTCCAAGGTAGGGTGGAAGGGGCAACTCAAAAAACAATTAATGTACCATTATGCCTATTCAGCAACGAGCTTGAGCATATGTTCTACATTCTACATTTACAGTATATCCCATAGCTTTTCAAAAATAATAACACAAGGCGTTCATTGAAGAGTAAATAAATTTGAGAACCAGTAGGTATACATAGGTTTTGCATAAATGCAGGATGCATGTGATTTCAGTGCTTCTGGTTTTCGTGTAGTGTACCAGCAGGTGGGGTGGGGTGGGATGTTTTTTTTATCCTGTTACAACTACTCAGAACCGAGGATAACACGGACAGTATGACTTTGCATACGAAATAATTTTCATTCCCTTGCTTCTCTTGGTTTAGGAATGATAAAGGTGACACCATTGGAGCATCATACTACCATACGGTGAGCCCGTTGAACAACAGTGCTGTAGGTGGAGAGGTGGCTCATAGCTTCTCAACTAATGAGAATACACTCGCAGTCGGTGCCCAACAACAATTGGACCCACTGACAACTGTGAAAGGCCGTTTGAACAATTTCGGCAAGGTCAATGCTTTGATCCAGCACGAATGGCGTCCCAAGTCTCTGGTTACTGTGTCGGCTGAGGTGGATACCAAGTCTATCGACAAGAGTGCCAAGTTTGGCTTGGCTTTGGCCCTGAAGCCCTGAGTAAATTAGTTCATTATGGTTTCTGAACTCAGAATTAAGAATTGGAACTTTGTAGGAACGTAATTGCTTGCGTGCGTGATATTGGTGCTTCTGGTAGCGTATTTTGGTTTTAGCTGAACTTTTCTCCATGTGGGTACTCTAAAAACTATATGGAGGAATCCTCCATAAAAGAATAAACACATTATAATAATAAAAAATTCCGGTCTCAACTTGGGTACAATTATGAATAAGAATAAATTCCACGTTGTAATATAATTATACTCCCCTATAGTAATAAATGATATAATATTCGATAAAATTTTTGGGTGTTGCAACTCTAAGTGGTATTTTGATGAACATTGGATAGTAGATCCTCTTTTGGTACTCATGGATTCTTATAAATCTCATGAAATGTTGTACTATGGTTTTTGATAGAATGGAATGAAGTACATTATTTAAAAAAAAAAAAAAAAAAAAAAAACACCGCACAAACCGCCCAAAAAATCTACACTAACATCTACAACCAGCTATATTCTATTTTTGGAAGGCTAAACTACAGGAAACCCCTCCATTTATGAAAATGCACCAAATCATCTCAAATATTAATATGTATATTGCACGATCTACCCTTAATTATTTTCGGTCATACCAAATCTCCTGAAACATAAACAATTAGCATGATTGACTCTCAATTATTAAAATTGCACAAGATTCCCCAAAATCTATCGATCGCAAAATACAAACAACCATCTACGCATATGTCGTATATAGACATAAAGTCGTTGTTTCATACCTCGTTAGATCACAAGCAGTACCCTGCCAGATCACCGAGAGGCTTCCAAGAACTTCTGTAACCTTTGCAGTTTGCACCCTTGCCTGGTATACAAAGTCCAAAGTCCATATTTAGAGCCATCAATGCTAGAGCTAACAGTAGTAAAAGAAGTAATAACATCAATGGGATGGGGAGGGGCGCAAAATCATAGGTTACTCACAAAGTAAGTTCCCCTTTACGGTCGAAACTTATATTTTAGCAAAACTAACTGATAATATATTTTTCTGAAGATATTTGTTAAATCAATTAGACACATGAACAAACTTATCAAATTACTAGCTTAAAATACCAGTTAGGCGTTCACGTAACAATTTGATTTAAAAAATAAGATAGTCGAACCTAAAAATAAACGGCAACCTAATGCTCTCTAATCTGGACACTGGTACCGGTACGTACGTATTTTAATCGCTTCAGATTCGCTGTTAATTACCCTGTTAATAATACTGTTAATTGAACTAAATTCTGACACGTGGCGATTTAAATAAAGACTTGTTTGATTTTCATTTTTCATGGAGCCTGACAAACCACTCTACACTCTGCTGTTACTGGGTTCTTCATCAATTCAATCCATGCCTAACAAAAAACATTAACAACCTTAACATTCCATTCCAATATGAAAATAGTTACACTCTGTATGTTGATTGTTATTTTAATTTATCCCATGAATTGATCTTTTTCATCTTAAAGTAATAGCATACGATAATTCACAGATTGTTAATGACGCAAGTTGGAAAGCCTCTGTTGTTAATTCAATTGGCAAGATTCGAGAGGGATTATGTACCGTTTTCAGAACAACACAGGTTACAATGTTTGCAAAGTTTTGATGACTATGGATCTGGGAATGTTGCAATGATAATGTCAAGGAAGGATAAGTGCATAATCATGGTCTCACAGGGATAAGTGGATGGCTACGACGCGGAGGAGGTTCTGGATGGTGGCTATGTTGGAGCGCCATTAATGGATTATGGAGTATACACCACACGGCTGCAAAACTTGAAGAAGATGGTAAGAAAAATGTAAATGAAGAACCAAACAATTACATTAATTAAAAAGACACCTGTCATAATTTGATTCATTTAACAGTATTATTAGTAGGGAAATTAGCAGTGAATCTGTGGCCTATTTTAGTGAACTACTAATATTTTGTGATATTGCAACTTTGCAAGTGACATTGAACCAAACATACGCATCAAAAAGTAAATTAAAATTAAAAGATTCGCCATAATCCCTTATTATAATTGCTTCCATGGATTGAGTAGCTGGAATTCTTCAAATTGAAGAGTCCTAATTATCTGTGATATATAAAAACCTGCCATCTAAAAAATTCAACGAAGTCTCCCAACTACAAATACAACGGAAGCTGTAAAATTCTGATAAAATACTTGATTTTCCTATAATGTGGGAATCTCCTTCTTCTTTGAAAGAATATTATTCCGTATCCTTCTCATTACCACCATCATGTCCATTTATACAAGAGTAATCCTATAGCTATGTTAAACTAGGAATCTAAATACAATAATAGTAGACATCTAAAATACTTAGGAATACTAAGATATTCCATATTCTAACACTCCCCCGCAGTCGAAACTGTAGGTTCACGAACATTAAGACTGGTACTATCACATCGCATGAGACGGGTCCTATCTGGAGTGGATGTCATATGCGAAGAAGCCCCGGTGTCCATAGACCAGTTGGGATCCGGCTGCGAAAGAGACATAGTGTGCATGGCGAAATCAATATCCGTTGGAGCATACGGAGAAGCTGCATACGCCTGTTGCTGTTGTTGGTGGGGTTGCGGGCCCAATATACCGGGCTGACGTGGCCCGTTGGGCCGACTCCAAGACTGGGTCGGATAAGGGCACGGTGCAGTAGCCCATGTGTCCCATAGTTCCTGTTTGTCATCTTTTAGCGGTTCTGTGTCAATAACTTTCCCATCTTTGAATTTTGGCGGGATAATATGATGAAGAACCTTGTGCGAACAGCAATGGACCTTGAATAATTCCGCCCAAGTAGCATACTGGACGTTTTCCATCGCAAGAGTGATGGGAACATGCGACTTGATGTTGGAAACAACAAGCACAGGGTGAAAAGAGTAAGAACTCTTGTGTTCGCCCATGATGCGGAATAGAAGAGAGAAATCGATTATATATAATCGAATGAAGAGGAAGAAGAAGATCGACGAGGCGTGAGGCCAAATCGATTACAGACGAGAGTTAAGAGGAAAGAAGATCGACAAGGCGTGAGGCCGAATCGACTGTTAATGGCGGAAATTGGCCGGAATTGAGAAGAACGATTGATAGAGGAAGAAGATCGATTTTCAGAGGCTGAAGATCGATTTACAGAGGCATTGATTACAGAAGATAATCAATTGACAGAAAAGAAGAATGATTGACAGAGGAAGAAGATCGATTAAGGCTGCCAATTACAGAAGCAGGTCGGCGGTAATGGCCAAAAACTGAGACAGAGGCGATGAAAAGAGGGAATATTATATCTCAGCAGGTCAGCAAGGAAGATGCCGATCTGAACCGATCTGAGCAGGTCGGCAGAAGATCAGACAGAAAGATACAGGAGGTGATAGATCCGGCAGAGAAGAAGAAGCGGCCAGAGAAAGCAGGGGAAGGAGAGAGAAGTAGAGAAGAACGAATTGAAGAAATCAGAGGAGAGGAAGATCGATTACTGCTCTGGTCTGCAACATCGATGACTGTTGTGCTCTGCGACGGGAGGAATTGGGGAGGAACTGACAAACGTTCGGCTGTGGCCGGAATGGATAGTAGAACGATGATAGAATCGAGGGCAGAGGCGATGGAGAGATCGAGTACAGATTTGACAGAAAGGTGATGATCTGTAAGGGCGGAATTTGGCCGGAATTGGCGATAATGGCGTGAGGCCAATTCGCTGACAGAATAGCGGCCAAAACAAAGAAGAAAAGAAGCGATGGAAGAGGTCGACAATGGCGAGCCCAAGTCGATTACAGAAGATCGATGACGGCTGGATGCCAAATCGATGACAGAAGCGGCAAAACACGGCGAAATCTCGATTTACAGAAGATCGAGTACAGGGGAGATGGAGAAATCGAGGATGGCTGAAAGCCAAAATCGATTACAGTAGTAGATAACTTCGAGCAAATAGAAGAAATCGAAGACAAGGAAGATTTGAAGACAAAAAGAAGATCGATTACCTGTAATGGCGGAAGAAATCGATTTGAAGACAGCAGGCAGATCGATTTGAAGAAATCGATTGGAAGAAATTGAAGATCGATGATTAGACCAAAAACGATGACAGAAGCGGCACAATACACAGGATGCAAGAGAAAGAAAAGAAGATAAAAGCAGCAAGCACACAACACACAAGAGAAAGAAAAGAAGAGAAAAGCAGCGGCAAGCACACAGGAGAACAGTGGCAAGCACGCAGGAGAAAGAAGAAGAGAAAGACGGAAAATAATATGGCAGCGGAAGAGAGGACCAATGCTCGTTAGAGTCTTACATGGCTCTGATACCATGAAAGAATATTATTCCGTATCCTTCTCATTACCACCATCATGTCCATTTATACAAGAGTAATCCTATAGCTATGCTAAACTAGGAATCCAAATACTTGCTAAACTAGGAATCTAAATACAATAATAGTAGACATGTAAAATACTTAGGAATACTAAGATATTCCATATTCTAACATTCTTGGCCGTGGCCTTTATGATGTTCCGGACGACATACTGACGGAAATTTTCTCGTGGTTGCCGGCAAGATCCATAGGTAAGTTTAGGTGTTTATCGAAGACATGGCGAACTCGTCTCTCCTCTAAGGACTTCATAGTTTCACACCAGCTGCATTATCGTGACCATGAAGAAAATCTCATTCTAATTCGAAACTATTGTGGTTTGTACTCAAATTAAAAGATGATCGATTCGCAAGAGTGATTGAAGTACTTCCCCCATATCACGACATAGAGATGGTCGGGCACTGCAATGGCTTGGTTCTCCCTGCTGTCAAGATTACCTACCTTCTCCCGGAATGTAATAACAAGAAGTTTTTACTACTCAATCCGGTTACTAAGCAGTTCGTAACCATTCCATACACACCTGTTCATCATTCGGCTGTCTCTAAGGATGTTCAAATGCATGGATTTGGTTCTGTCGATAGTGATCATTATAAGATTGTATCAGTTTATCCTGATGGAACAGAGTTGCAAGAAGGTAATAGTTCATTTGTTGTTTCTGCCTATTCCTCCGAAATGGGTAGTTGGAGAAATCTTGGTTTATCTCCATATGGTCACAAACCGGAGCTGCGTACTAGTGTGTTTCTCAATGGGGCTATCCATTGGTTTGGTTTTACCCGTAGAACATCATCAAGTAACTCTGTGATGATCATTGCTGCTTTCGATTTGGCAACTGAGGTTTTTCATGAAATACCAATTCCTACCGACACTTTCCGCCCCGGAGATATTCTTAATAATTACCATTGGTGGAACAGATTCAAAGGACCTTTTGCTCTGAGTGGGCGTTTGTGTATAGTAGAGGGATATTATGCTGTATCATGTAGTTCATGTGGTATAACAGATAATACTAACATATGGGTCATGGAAGAGTATGGAATAGCAAATTCTTGGACCAAATTAATTACCCTGCACACTGGTACCTGGAGAATCATTCCTTTGTTTATCATCACTGGGGATGATCATGTTCGGGAGATTGTGTACGCATCATTTCACGGTGGTTATAACGCGAGTATGAAGGTGCATAAGTCTACGATTAATAGAGGTGTTCCACATTGTCATAGAGACATTGAAAGCTCTACGGTTACAGTTGATGGAGGTCCAGATCCTATATCGGAGACGTCCACACTTTTGTGGAGAGCCTTGTCTCGCCCCAACAGGATGTTGAAAGCCATATGAGAAATGATGTGAGACAAATGTCGTCAACTTACATGCATAGATTGGACAATCCGAAGCAATCAGGACCATCCGAAGCAATCTAGAAAATCTTGAAGTTTTTCATAAAGTGTCGGATTTTGATTATTGTTTGACGTTTTTCGGGCGGAAGAACTAGTTGTGCTATGGGGGGGTCGTTAAACGCAACACAAATATCGTTAAACGCAACACAAAATATTTATAAATTGACCAAAATGCCCCTATCTCAAAACAACACTTATATGTTCAACAAAAATTCGAAAACGCACTTTTATGAAAACGAAAAAACATTAACACACACAATCTAACACATATAACAACACCAAACATAAATCGGAGAAAAAAAAAATTCCGAATTTTTTTCATTTATACAAATACAAAAACATTAACATGCAATTGAACACAAATTAATATCGAATTTCTTCTTTATCTTTTTTTTTTCTTTAATTGTTTTTTCCGATTATAATCGCCGGAAAATCCTGCAGCTTATTAGAAATCGCCGATTTTTCCCTAGCTCCATAGGAACGCCGAGTTGTTCTAAGAAGAATGGTATCAAGTTAATTAATTAACCCAATACCATTTATAGGAACTCGCCGAAAAATCCCAGCTTTAATGAATCCGGATTTTCCATAGCTTATAACCCGGAAAAAAAAAATTAAAGAAGAAAAAAAAAAAAAATGATAAAGAAGGAATTTGCTTGTATAAACGAGATATTTTCCGAAATTTACTTCTATATTTTTGAAGAAAGAAGAATTGTTTAAACGAAATTTTTCCTAATTTTTTTATCGATTTATGTTTAGTGTTGTTAATTTGTGTGCAATTGCATGTTAATGTTTTTGTATTTGTATAAATGAAAAAAATTCGGAATTTTTTTTTTCTCCGATTTATGTTTGGTGTTGTTATATGTGTTAGATTGTGTGTGTTAATGTTTTTTCGTTTTCATAAAAGTGCGTTTTCGAATTTTTGTTGAACATATAAGTTTTTTTGGAGTTGGGGGCATTTTAGTCAATTTACAAATATTTTGTGTTGCGTTTAACGAAAACTGTGTTGCGTTTAACATAGGTGGTGCTATGATGTGCAGCCTTTTTAGATCAAATTACATCATTCGGAGGGTCAAAATCGCATTTTACTGCTTTTTCAAATTTGATGTTTTCTTTAATTGCGAGGACCTTTATGTTGTTTCTTTATATTGGTAGCGATTATGGTTTGCTATTTACATTTGTTAGTCGTTTTTTTTTCCAAAGAGTTTATGATATTGAATAAAAATCGAGGTTTTCCTTCATATATGTCAATTTTCGGTTTTTTGTGAAATCAATATCTTTGAATTCTTGATATTCTGTAAACTCAACAAATTTTGAGTTATATCGTTCTTTGTATTTATCAACGCATACAACATAAGCAAGACTGTCTGTCGTAAAGTTATCGATCATGGAGGATCGATGAAGCTATTAAATGATCAAGAACAACTCTATAAAGTGATCATGGAGGATCGGTGAAGCTACCCACTGAATCAAGAACAACTTTATAGAATCAAGTTACTTTATATTATGTTAATAACATTTATGTTTATGCCTCTGGCTATTCAAGCACACAAGTGTTTTTAATAAAGCTTTCTTTCATAAAATCATACTAGTAGTAAACTACGAGTAGTAATTATTTATCTGATCAAGCACATAAGAAGCCAGGACGAGGCTGTTTTGTCCTCGTTTACCTGAAGTATTGCTCAGTAGAAGATGACACAGTGACCACATCTGAGGATTCGGCGACTGGTTAGTTCTGTTTTCTTGAGGCAACGTTTCGAGGGGTTAAGGTAATAAGGTAGACGAACAACCCCTCACCGTAGACTGTAGTTGTGGCCCAAAGTGAATAGTGAAGGGTTGCACCCCGGGGTCTAATTTTCCGTTTTGAGGATAGGAGAGCTAGTTTGTAAGATAATAATTCGTTCTCTTTTGCAGTAATTCAGTAATTGGTTGTTTTCAATTGTATAGATCATGTAGGACGGCTATATATACATAATGATTCATAGACAAATATACTTTCAGTGGTTCATTTCACTCTCTCGGCTCGATAATAAAATAATCACAAAGTTAAGCTGGAGTCGTGTAACGTTTAGTACTCCCTCCGGCAGAGAAGTATACTAGATGTGAGCTACATACACAACAATCATACAGTCTGTACTATTCAAAGTAAACAAAAAGGTAAAAGACTCAGAGTGATACAGTTTGATGTTCCAATTAGAAATAATATAGACAAAAATAGGAAGATGAACAACATAAATGAAACATGTAGTACAGTAGTATATCTTAAAATTTGAAATACGCATCCAACAACATCCCAAAAACATTCTAGCTCCTACTCTCTCAGAGACCACTGCTATTGTTATATATCCAGGAGCAAAATCAACAGGCAGTACACTCAATTACATGAATCTCAAGTATGTGTGGCGTATGAACTAGCGTAATATGCAAAGCACGTTGTCTCGAGAACTACTTCCCCAAACCCATCTTCTGCCCCAGCAACGAAAGCTGTTCTACAAACTCGCCACCAGTGAGAATCTCGGTGGTTCCATAAATAACATGCCTGGCAGGTTGTTGGGTCTGAGCAAGCTCTTGCAAGCTCCCGTGTTCAACATAATTTCCTCCACCAATCATGAAGACGATAGCCTCTTTGAAAGGTCCTTTCAGGTGGCTGTTCAGTCCTGAGCTTGACTTGGGTGCACGAGGATCGAAAGCAAGATAAGATTCGATGTCAGGATTTGGTTTCCCCTCCATTAGAGCATCGACTGTTCTTGTCAAAGCCAACTGATGATCACTGGAGAGCAAGTTCTTCACGCCAGCAGTTACAGCACTAATTGACTGCCCGTAGAGTTTTTCTGCCCAATCAACAATATTGCTCCTGCTGGCAGAATTAGCCGATGCTAGGGAAACATTCAACGCCTTAATCTTCTTAACATACTGAAATGCACTGGTGTCAACCTCTGATTCCTTCAGGGCAGCTTCAACCACCTCAATTTCTGATGAAGGGATGTTTTCTGTAGAAATAAGATACAGAATAGCAAACCGCAATT
Source organism: Plantago major (assembly GCA_026545765.1). Classification (NCBI taxonomy): domain Eukaryota; kingdom Viridiplantae; phylum Streptophyta; class Magnoliopsida; order Lamiales; family Plantaginaceae; genus Plantago; species Plantago major. The sequence continues at coordinate 107,774,233 of CM048840.1, forward strand.
TGTCCACCTTCTCACCTTTGCCCTTAAGCACACCAAGAAGCTCATTACGATCCATGGTGCCTCTGACCATCATCTCACTCTCTTTTTTAGCATAAGAATCAAGTGACCTTTCCTTGATCTCACCTAACAAAGCAGTCGCGATATTAGTGTGCTTATCTATTACATGCTTTCTTTCAGTCAGTTCGGGCAATGAGTTCACTGCGTTCATCAGATGCTTTGTGTTCCCAATCAAATCCGTTCCATCAAATTCAGCCCCAGCATCACCACCAGTCCGCCTGTTTACCTCCTCGACTTCCCTTTTATATTTATTCAATTGTGTCTCAATTTCCACAGCCACATCAGGGAACTCTAGCGATCCATTTGCTGTCCAAAACGGGTCCAACCGATCAAGTTCATATGATTTCATCTTACCATTCTCTTTCACATTATTCAGTCTATTCAGCCTCAAACCAAGCACATCATGAACAAGTGGCTTATACCTAAAGTCATGTTGTATAGCCACTGATAGCTCAAAATTCCTATCAAAGATGCACAAAATTGGCCTCTGAAATGAGCTTGTGAAGTTTCCACCCTCGTTGAATAAATTGTTCTTCGCCAACAAATGGTCTCGCAATCTCTGATCGAGCAAGGATGCTACCATCTCAGCAGGCCCACCACGTGGACACCTAATAATAGGCACAACACCAAGTGTGGCCAAAACACAGAATAATCCACCTACAATCTTTTCAATTATTTCCTCAATATCTTTATCACCAGCAGAGGGGTCATTTAATTGAACATAACAATTTTTATTGGCAAGCGAAAATAAATTATCCTCCAATGTCACAAATTCCAGATATTGATCATGCACCTTGGAAATCCTCTGAATAGAATCAGAATTAATTGTTCCTGAAACACAACGATAAAAACCAAGGAGAGACAATCTAAGTGTCTGTTCAAAATTAAACTCAAAAGTTCATCAGATAACATAATCAAGAAGGGATAAATCAATACAAAATAACATATAGAAGCAGTCTACCTAAGTCCAATTAGACACTGTCAAACAATTATTACAACATGTGCTTGTTCCTGAAAGTAATTCTATAAACAGGCATACAGTATAGTGGGATTCTATCTAATTCCAAATTACACGTTTGAACTGGTTAAAAAATCGGCAATCTGCCTGCCTTACAAAGTTAGCAATTAGCATGAATGTTTCATGACAAAACAAAGCAAAGAATGATAGGATATATCAACAAATCACTATCAAATTCCAAATTACACTTGGCAAAACATCAACTATCCAATTCCTAAATGTTTTGTGATTTATCTTATACCTTAGCAGAAGCACATCCTATCTAATTCCAGAATACCCACTCTCAAACAAATAGCACATAATAGTCATTTCGCCTGGAGCACAATAAAGAATAAGCTGGCCAAATCTAAGTGCCCGTTCAAGCTTGCTTCAATGTCTCATTAAAAATACACATAATCAAGTAAACAACTGAAGACGCAGAAAGTTAGCAAAACCACAGGTCATCTAATCGTACTCAAACTGTCAAACATATAGCTATCATTATCTGATTGTTCCTGAAGTAGAACAAGGAACAAAGAAGTGCAACTCTCAGTAACTCGTTAATTAAAACAAACGTAAACAGCACAATATGCAGAATCATAGACTTTTTAATTAAAAAATTACACACATAGCAAAACAACCTATCTACTAACAGACAGTTTCATTATTAATAAATTTGCTGAATGCTGAATTGTTTCCTATCTATGAACTAATTCTAAATAATACACTCTCGGGCAATCAAAATAATAATACTCATTTTCACCAGGAGCATAATGCAAAACAAAAGTATCCATGATGTAAGTGCCTTTTCGAGAAGATAACTCAATTTCTCATGAAAAATGAACACAGCCAAGTAATCGGCACAGAACATCTCAATTTGCAGAATATTAGCAAAATCTCAGCAAATCTAATCCTACTCAAACATATCTAGCTATCAATATCTGATTGTTCCTGAAACAGACTAATAAACAAAGCTCAGTGTCTTGTTACAAAACAAACAGAATCATTACAATTTGCAGAAACTTGGACTGCCTAACTCCACATTACACACTTCACAAAAGATAGACTATCCAATTCCAAACTATTTTCATTATCTAAAATACCATAGGATAACTGGATCCTATAAAATTCCTAGTTACGCACTTTCTAACAATTTAACTTATAGCTCATTTTCATCTGGACCACAATAAAGAGCAAGAGTAGTCACAATTAAGTGCCTTCCAAAGTTGACCTCAATGTCTCATGTCTGAACAAACACAACCGTAATCAAAACAGAAAAACGCGCAGAAATTATCATAATTGCAGCTTAACTAATCCAACTCAAACATATAACTATCAATATGCGATTGTTCCTGAAGCAGATCAAAGAACAAGGCAGTGTAAATCTCAGTGTCTCATAAAACAAGTAGAATAAACACGATACACAAAAACATAGGCTATCAGCTATATAATTCCTAAATACATAGTTAGAAAAACATAGACTATCAAATTCCAAACTGTTTTAATTGTCTAGTACTAGTAGTGTTCATTTTCAACTGGAGCACAAGAAAGAACAGAAGTAGCCCCGAACTAAGAATTTGCCTCAACGTCTCATTTTTCTTTTTTTTTAAATCAAGAACTCTACACAGAAGAACTCATTATGCAGAAAATTAACAAAATCTCACCTTATCTAAATCCTATAAAACATATGGAAATATCTGATTGTTCCTGCGGCAGAACAAAGTGCATCTCAGTGTCTCATGAAAGAACAACCAGAACCAACACAATACACAGAAATGAAGACCAGCTGTTCCAATCACACATTTCTGTCATACAGCTAAATAGCTAATAACCAAAATTCGAAACATCTACTCAAATTAACCATCACAGAACAGCTCAATACTCATTAAATTATCAAAATGCAGCTCATCTAATTCTACTCAAACATGTAGCTACCAATATCCGACTGTAAAATCAGTTTCACATCACAAAGTAAAGCGTATCAAAGCAGTAATCAAAACTCAAATTAATCATCACAGAACAGCTCAATACTGAGAAAATTATCAAAATGCAGCTCATCTAATTCTACTCAAACATGCATAAATCAATATCCGACTGTAAATCTCAGTTTCACGTCACAGAGTAAAGCGGATCAAGGCAATAACCGAAACTCACAACATCCATACATACCTGAGGCAAGCTCTTCAAGCAGTGGCCGAGGAATCGATGACGAGAAATTGAGATGAAACGAATCATAGAGTGCTCTAGAAGCATCGGAGATCACTCTCTGCACATTCTGAGGCGTCGCCTGCAGGAAATAGACGGCCGGAACATCGTGAACAGGATTCCGATCCTTATCGAGGAGGAAATAGAGCGTGACGCCATGTTTTCGCAGGTCCTTGACGTGGATCAATGGAGAAAGCACGTCCTGGCAGAAGCGATCGTAGATCAGGATCTTGTACACCTCCTCGTCCGCCGTACCTCCGGCACCGACCACCGCCTGGTTGAGATTCAGCATCCGGATTATGCTCTCCGTATGCTTTTGACGGAGATTCAGCGCCATTTTCGCGTGTCAGGTTTTCTGTTTCGCAGTTTGAAGAGAGAATTTTCCACTCAATAGATCTGATTGGAGAAGACAGCAAGGTTCAGCGTTACAACGGTGTCGTTTTGAAATGCAAGTATTATCATAAAGTCTCGAATTTAGTTTAGTATAGAAAATTGGGAAAACGGGATCCGCGGTTACTAATCGGCTACTCTCTGGGAGCTTGTATGAGGAGCTTTTAGCGAGTTTATAGTTATGTACCTCTTTGATTGGATTGATGTAATGTTACTAAAATATTAGGAAAACGGGTTCCGCGGTTACTGATCGACTGCTCTCCGGAGCTTGTATGAAGAGCTTTTAGCGGGTTTTATAGTTAGGTAACTCTTTGGTTGGATTGATGTAATGTTACTAGAAAATTAGGAAAATGGATTCCGCGGTCACTGATCGGCTACTCTCCGGAAACTTTTATAAAGAGTTTTTAGCGGGTTTTATAGTTAAATACGGCTTTGATTGGATTGATGTGATTTACTATTTACAATTGCATACTTTACTTTATAATTTGGGTGTAATTGCGTATTTGGAAATGATTTTCACTGTACTTACCGTGTTTGATAGCTAGTTTTGTCATTGGAAATTTCACATAAGTAATGTCTTTGTATGAGTACCATGTTTGGATTACAATTAACAATGTCAATTATATTTATATGTACATCATATTAGACTAACTATGTTGCTATATGTCCTGAACTACAAAACTCTGTGAATCTAGCTATATATACTAGTTGACAATGTTGAGGAGCGAAACTCTTGTTTTATCAACTGCCTGAACAAGCTTTCTAACTCTTCTTCAACAGCTTGAATGGTTGAGTCCATTTGGATCAAGTGGCTCATCAGCTCATCACTTTCTTGGCTCGATTGCAAGAGAGCATCCACCTTTGAAAATTCATTCAAATCTGATTCTTCAGCTTCATTTTTGGATTTCATCAGCTTGGATATTGTTAGTCCAGATAACGGCAAAGTAAAAGACTAGAGGGGGAGGGTGAATAGTCTTTTAAAACTTTTGTCGTAACAACTATTTCTCAGATATCTGAAAAGATATCTGATACTTAGAATCAGAGTGCGGAAGACTTAATAAAGATAAGTGCAGAAATAGTTAATATGTGTGTGTGTGTTGCTGAAATGTAAATACAGAAACGTAAATAACACAGCAAGTATAGTGGCATCTGGAGGTGGCGTAATCCTCCAACTAATCCACTTCGGTCTATCAGAGACCTAGAATTCACTAGAACATATAATTGAGTTCTCCTTACAATAATCCTATTCTAAGATTCTTAACAATTGGTTCCCAACCAAATGTTCCCCCTGAGTTGTTCCCCGGCTTTCACAGCCAAGTACTTCCTACACTCAGAAACCTTTGAGTTATTCCCTAGCTTCCCAAGCTAAGTACTTCCTATACTCAATAACCTTGGAGTTATTCCTTAGTTTTCCAAATCAAGTACTTCCTATACTCCGGTAACCTTGGAGTTATTCTCTGATTTTTCAAACTAAGTACTTCCTGTACTCCACGCCAGTTATGGTGTTGGTTTGAGTTGTCAGATGAGCGTCTTAATAACTTTTCAGTTAATCAGATAGCTCTGTGAACCAAGTTACTTAATACACTTTACAGCGTATGGTATCTTGTTCGATTTTATCTTAAGTCTTGTGATATCTGTTCAAGAGAATGAATCTCAGATAGTTGATATTTTGATTCAACTCCTTCACAGATAGCTTTGCTTGTTTAGGATCAGGACACTTAGAACTTCAGTGTTTACTCAAGATCAAAAGCTTTGGTCGCAACAGAAAGCTTTGAGAATAAGTAAGTTGCTTTGAGAGAGTAAGATGTTCAGCGTTTGTATGCAGTTCAAGGTGTGTTCTCAAGCAGTCTAAGTGTTGATATTTATAGATGAATTTGAGTGCCGTTTGAATTAGTATCCGTTAGGCTCAAATTCGAACTATCGATATCTGTGTATAGTAATCTTTAGAGTGTTTTGTCTTCTTCTTAGAAGTCGCCGCTTTTTTAATCAGACATCTCTGTCCGTGCATTAAATGCATTGTACTATACTTTTGTCCTGTAGTGTCAACGGAACTATGCTTTGTATCAGAGACTAGTGTTATCTGATTCTTTGCACGTCCTTATCTTCAATCTTCAGATACCACTTGTATTTATTGAAACAACTTTGTTTGCAATATATATTTCTTTTTCAGAAATGTGGTTAAAGCTCAAGGTATCTGAGAATAGATATCTGTGGACACTTTCCTTGTTTTCAGATATGTCTCTTATTTCTCAGATATCTCTTGTGACACAGTTTGTTTGAAACTATTCGTGTCTTCAAGATATCTGGCTAAGATATCTGAACAACAGATTCAGTAATCTTGTGCAGTTTTCTTCAAGTCTTCAATGTCGTTGAGCTTGTTCTGCTTGGATGTCTTCTTCTTGGTCTTCTCTTCATAAAATAAAAATTATATTTTGAGACCTAACATCCTATACAAGATTAGCTAGACTATCATACTTAGTGGGTTTCTTCTTTTACAATGTTCAAGTGAACCAAGAGTACTAATCACCTTTCTGAGACTATGATAAGTCATCATGTTGCTGATCAAAACTAAATAGATATTCTTTACAAAATATCTTACAAAAATTCCTAACAAATTTCTCAAGAAATTTCCCAACAAATTTCCCCCTTTTTGATCAGTCAACGATGACTATCTTTACCTATTACAAATCTGGATGAGGAAACAATCCACCACTTAATCATTTCTTATGATCTTTCAATTCATATAGTTAAGTGCAGAAAGTAAACATCAACCAAATCACAAGGTGTGATCTTTGCTGACAAGTTATCTTTTATAGAATACTATCTGAGAGTAAGTTCTTCAGATAAGTTACAAATAAAGATTACAGATAACTTCAATACATGATACAGTTAAGCTCACCAACAAAATACAAAAACTACATAGTAAATTAGGACAACAGGAGTAACCAAGCTCCAAGTAAACATCCTAATAGACTAGTCTTCAAGTCTTCAATCTTCAAGTCTTCAACAGTATTTCTATGGATCACCGCAAATTTCCTATCTCCAAACCTTTTGATGTCATCGAATAATCATAGAGAAGAGTTCGACGAGCATCTCGTGTCTCCGCAAATCCACACCTCTTTGTAGGTTTTGGTAGGATTTTCTTGACAAAATGTTTGACCCATGGTACTTTCCCCACTTCCGGACATGCTCTATTACGATATCCGAAAGCTTGAAGTATTCGTAGATAATCTTCGGATATCCGATGTCACCCTTGTATTGATCTTACATCGATAGAACGACTCATGGGTTCCACAGAAGTCTTGGTCTTGTGCCTCTCTGTGATATTCGTGGATTTTGTGCACATCATCCGGCTTTCCATATGGACAATCATCGAGAGGTCCTTCTTCATGGCTTCAGTTCTTGACAACTTCAAAATCCAACCATGCTTTGATGTGATTGGTGTTGATCAAGGTAGGTTTATCCTTTCTCCATGCCATAAGTTGTTTATGGATTGGTTCGAAATCTTGAATTTACCAATAGATGCTTAAGTTCCGTAATCCAATAGCCATTTTTCCGATTGATGCACCAGACAGAGGAATCATTGTCATACTTCACATACTCTATTTTGGCTTCTTCCGCCGAGTGGAAGTTGACTTTGTCTTTGCTCGACTCTCACCGTTCCTTCTGTCTTGAATTCTCTTTGGGGTTGTTGCTTGAAGAACCACCACCTGGATAGACTTGGTATTTCGAGGGTGTTTTAGCGCTAGTGGCTTTGCAGCTATGGGCTCAGTTAGGCTTTCAATTTTCCTTTTTCTGTGAAGAGGAGCTTCATCTTCATCAGTTTCCTCATCATCATCAAGATTAGATCTTGTGAGAGTTTTACAGCCTTCTTCATTGCCCAGAGACTTGATTTGACCTTCTTCTTCTTCTTCAGAAGATTCATCAATCCCTCTAACTTGTCTTCTCCTTGGAGCCTTGGTACTCCTTGGAGGTTTCTGTGCCATGGCCCTTGTTACCATTTTGGTTCCTTCAGTAGGTTTCTGGGAAGCAGCTAGGCTAGAGGAGGGTTCATTGATTCTGAGTGGTGGCTGGGAAGTTTTTCTTCTTCCTTTCTGAGCCGCACCAGCTCCAGACTTCTTCGTGTTTTCTTCTCCTTCTTCCCATTCCCCCTGACTTTGAGGTCCAGATTTGTACTGTCTTTCCCCCTTAGTCATTGTTGGCTGACTCAGTCTCATAAAGGAATCTGAGAGAGAGTCAAAATGCCCTTGTAAATAATTATAGGCAGTGACCAACTTCTGAAGTTCGGCTTTGAGCTCCTGATTTTGCTTGATAAGTCCATTTTCCTTATCAGTGAGCTCTGCCAATGGGCCTAGGATGGCATCTGCTTTTCCAGCAGTGTAACTTGCCTCTTGGAAAGCTTTTTCAGCTAAAGACATATCATCGTCCCTTATCATTCCCAGATCTTTCTGAGCAATGACTATGCTAGTTGTTCTCTGAGTGATGAGCTCAGTGAACTTTCTCATTTCAGAGGGGACTGAGGCAATTACTTCCTTGTTCTATGAAGACATCTCCTTTTCAGAGGAGCCAGTACTTGGTACCTGTTCATGTATTCATTGGAGTGGACATTTGGCAGTTTGCTAAAAATTGTAGGAGCAATCAGCTTCCTTTTTAAGTGAGAAACCGCTAGATGTTCATTGCGTTGCTCTGCCAAAGTCTTGTCTTCTTCATCATCTGAGTAATCAGCCTAGTGATCTTCATCCTCTTGGACATTTTCATCGATTGTATCGAGTCCAGCAACCATCTCAGAGATTGGTTTCTTTCCTTTCTGGGAGGAGGATGGTACTTCTTTCGAAGATGATGCAGCCTTAGCATCATGCTTGACTTCAGATACTTCTTCAGTATCGAGTTCTTTGGTAACCTCTTGCGCAGCATCCCGTAGCTCTTTAACCTCAGAGTAAGCAATCATTTCTTCTAAGTATAGATCTTGTAGTTGATCAATCTTATCTCTGGATTTAGCTATTTGATCTTCCAGTTGAAGATGGAGCTGTTGTTCTTCTTCCAACAGTTGTCTGAGTTGAGCAGATCTGGTTTGAGTGTTTAGTATTTTCTGATTTGTTTCTTCAGAAAGCTCAACTACTTGTTCAGTAGTAACTGCGTGTTGGTTAGAAGATGGATGAGTAGATTTCTGAGGTGATGAAGACGGAGATTTCTGTGAAGTCTTCTCAGTTTGCTTTTCAGCAGCTGAGGCATTGTTTCTCTGTGAAATTCCTCCGGTCCCTGGTGCAGGGGCATCATCATCATCCTTTTTGTCATTATCATCCTTTTGGTGATGGTTAGTGGGAGGTTCATCAAAGTAATTTTCATTCATTTCTTCCTCCTCATCATCTTCAGAAACAAGATTGATCACTTCCGGGATAGTGATCTTCTGCCCATTAACTTCTTCTTGTTCAGAAGGTATAAACTGCAGGGTCTGGGGCAGGACTGGCTTGAATGCCATCTGTAATCTTGTCTGACCATCTGCCTGTTCAAAGGCATGTATCAAACTATGCGCCACTTCTCTGGAAAAGTCCTGATGTAGTAGAGTCGCAACTGTATATTGTTCTGTAGGGAACATTGCTTGGACATATGTTTCCAGGTCAAGAGCTCGTGCTCGTCTGATTGGTTGATCTGTGATTCTCAATATTTCAGAGAGATCAGAGCACCTTAACTTCTGCCATTTCTTGAAGCATTGAATATGCTTTGGCAGGGTGTGAGCTTTGAAGAAGTGAAGTAGGTCCCTTGTTTCTTTAATGGGAACCTGCTTTGCATCTGTTTGAGCCTGAAAGAAGGAGTTTTGAGTGAGTTTCAAAACTTTTGTAGATATCTGAGTAGTAGTGTAGTTTAGTTTCTGAGTTACCTGAGTAAGTACTTCAGGCTCAGAGACTTGTTCTACTGAGACAATTGGTGTCTCAGATATCTTGTTGTGAGGTGGAGACTTGGAAGTCTGGTCCTCATCAACCTTTCTTTCTTGAACCTGAGAGAAATACAATACTTAGGAAATAGTTTGAAAGAATCTATGCATAAATATGCTTTTAATGAATTCTGATTTGAGCTACTTACTTCCTCAAAAGAGGAAGCTCAGATTCATTTTTCTCAGAAACTTGTGCAGTTTCTGGTGTTCTTTGGAGTGATGTTGCCTTGGAGGCTTCATCAATTTCCATTGATGCAGGGGATGTCGCAACTTTATCCCCTTGCATTTCTACTTCTGAAATAGCCTGTAAGTAGAAAGTATTGAATATTAGAAGAGATAAAAGATAACCCAAGATGAAGAATACTTGTCACTTGATTGTCATATACCTTCAAGTTTGAAGGCTCAGTGATGTGTTCTTCAGAAACCTTGTTGGTTTCTGGGTTTGTCTCTGGCATTTCTGCCTTATCTTCTTCTATCTTAGTTGGAGCCTGTTAGAAACATTTAACATGAATGAGCACATAAACACAAGATTTATAAGTATAAAATTTTTCACAAGGTAAGAGTTAAACCAGTCATTTACCTGAGCAGTTTCAGGCTGATTGGTCTTTGGAACTTGTGACCTTTCTATACATTGGTCGTCTTGTCCCAGTGCAGTTTCTTTGTTTGAAGTTTATGGTACTTCACACCTTTCCTGAGTATGCAACTCAGTTGCCTCCCCTGGTTGATCATTCTGAGTAGATGTCTCAGTTTGATCCCTCTCAGTGAGTTGGGGAACCTGCTCATTTATAGGATTTTCTTCAGCATACTGTATTGCTGGTAATTCAAAATGGAGTTCATTTACCATTTCATCAACCACTTGTGGCTGTTGTGTTTGTGGTTGTTGTGGTTGTCTGGAAGCAGAAGATTGATCAGTAGAATGTTCTTCCAGATTTTTAGATGTGGCATTTCCATCAGCATCTGCCAGCACTAAAATACCACTTATCAAGGCTTTTTGAAGTTGTGCAAGAGAGACATTCCCTGATGATGTGTTTGCACCAACAACCTTTGCTATAGGTTCAGCAACCTGTGGTGTAGGTTCTTCTTCAGATACCTTATCACCAGTTACTTTTTCAGTAACCTTAGCCCTCTTTGTTCTTTCTAGGACTTGAGAGATGACTAGTTCATCATCTTCATCGTCAGAGCTCTCATCAGCATTGGGAACTGATTGGTCCATTATTCCTGCGGTTTCTGCAGATGGGGCTTGGTGCTTTTCACCACTTTTGGCAGCATTGATGAGTTCATCTGCCATTATCAGTTCATCGGCAATGCCAGCAGATATCTGAGAATTGACAACCTCTTTGGGTGTGTCTTCTGATTTGCCAGCAGACTTCTTTCTTGAAGTTCTGGGCTTCTTGGTCGCAACCTTTTCTTCAGATATCGTTTCAGATTTTCGCTTCTTAGGACCTTTCTGAGACCCAATAACCTTTTTCATCAAATTTGTATACTCATATTTATAGAGTAAGTTACTGTTTACTATTTCAGCCGTCTCTCTGAGCTCAATGCCAAGCTTTTCCAGCAAGTAGCATATCTTCAGACCATAACCTACTGTGGCCTTTGGCTCAGCTAGTCCTTTGACAATCTTAGGCTCGAAGTCTTGAATCTTCTTCACGAATTTCATGAAGGCGTACTTTTCCCAGTTAAAAGTGTTTTCCAGCCTTTTGTCTTGTTGATTCAGCAAGAACATCATGATCCATCGTTCTTGGCTTATCTGGTCAGCACCTCCTTGTAGACCATCAAAGCATCTGTGAAGAACGCAAGCCAAGATATCCCAAAGGAACCAACAGATGTCCGGTTCGGATGTCGAAGTTTGAACTCGGTGTATTTGATTTTCAAGATCACACACGCCATCAGAAAGTTCTTTAACACCTTCAAGGAGTTCATCATCCTTGGTGTTTATTTCAAAATCCTTTCCAAGATTTTGAACCTCAAACAACTTACGAAGTTGTTAAGTCCGTATGATTTCCTTTCCTCGATCGAGGTTTTGATAGACACTATTTCAAAGCCTTCGTAAACACAGAAATAATCCTGGAGTTGTTGTAAAATTCCAACACATCGAGTGATGAAATTCCACTTGGGCGAGCAGATAGAAAACCCTTGATTTGTGCCTTTTCAAGCATGTCAAGAATCAATTTTCTGTCAGTTTGGTTTTCTATTGCAGCAGAGAGGTATTCCTCAACCATGGCACCACCCCAAATCATTCTGTGACTTGAAGTCCAATGGTCAGGATTAAAAACTCCTACCAGTCGATTGTTCACAATAATCAACTCTGGTGCTTGCTTTTCAGCAGTACCAGTGGAGGTTTGGGATTTCTGTGTTGAAGTGTTCTTGGAGGCCATCTCTTTATATAGTGTAGGGAATTGAAATTGGTGTTTGAAAGAGATTTGATTCAGTAATTCTTTGCAGAAAAACTTAATCTTGATTTGCAGAGATTGTAGAGGGTTTGCAGAGAATCAAGAGAAGGATTTGCTATTTTTGTGCAAGATGAAATTTCGGATTAGGCAAAAGTGATTTCATTTGCCAAAATCCTATATATATAGCAGTTGAATCCCAATGCATAAATACATACAAATTGATTTTGTGTATGCGTGATTTGCAAACAAAGCGTGAGCAAAAGCTAGTTCGGCATTAAATGCTTAGTGGGCCATGTCTGAATTTCAACAGTCCACTATTTACTGTGAATTAATTTCCACCGTACAGATCAATCGCTTAACTTCATCAAGGGTCACCATTGCTTCTTCAGCAATGATCACAATCAACAAGTGTAATTGTGCCCATTTAATGACTTGCTATCTGAAACACAATTCTGTATGACCAAGGACACTGTTCGCATCTTAATCTGTCTTATACTTAGGATTTTTCCAAGTTTTTCATCAAGATAGAAATAATGCGAGTTTCAAGAGAGTAGTTGACTGCAGATAGTTATACTATTCCCTTTTGTGTTCCCCGTTTATAGAGTGATTCAGATATATGAGTTCCAGTCTCAGAGATCTTAAGCTATCTTTTTGCTCTTTAGCCTTTTTGACTTTTGGATACCCGTTCCAAATTTCTCTTTTCTCTTTTCTGGATACCCGTTCCAGATACCTCTTCTCTGGATGCCCGTTCCAGATACCTCTTCTCTGGATGCCCGTTCCAGATACCTCTTCTCTGGATGCCCGTTCCAGATATCTGAACCTTTTCAGTTTATTGGTAGTTCCATTAGTCCAAGACTATGTCTTAAGGCTAAGAATCTGCTTTCTTGTAGTGGCTTAGTGAAGATATCTGCAAGTTGGTCTTCAGTGCCAATCTTGAGTATCTCTATATTTCCCTTTTCAACATGGTCTCTGATGAAGTGATGTCTAACATCAATGTGCTTTGTTCTGGCATGAAATTTAGGATTCTGTGTAATCGCAATAGCACTTGTGTTATCACAAAAATGAGAGTTTTCTTCTCATTGAGTCCATAGTCTTTGAGTTGTTGTTGTATCCACAGAATTTGTGTTGCACAACAACCAGCAGCAATATATTCAGCCTCTGTGGTAGAAGTTGCAATTGAGTTTTGCTTATTGCTAAACCATGAGATAAGTCTAGTACCCGTAAACCCAAGTTCCCGAGGTGCTTTTCCTATCAAGCAATGATCCAAAGATAATCGATTCGAGTACCAAATAAACTCAATCCACTTTCTTTAGGATACCACAATCCTACATTTACTGTACCTTTTACATACCTTAATATTTTCATAGCAATGTTGTAGTGTGTTTGCATTGGATTTGTCTGAAATCTAGGACATACTCCAACGGCATATTGAATATCAGGTCTACTTGCAGTGAGGTAAAGTAGTGAACCTATCAATTTCCTATACTTATGTTCTTCAACACTCTTATCTGATTCAGTATAGGTCATTTTGGTTCCAATGCTCATAGGTATCTTAGCATTCTTTTCAGAAGGATTAAGATTGAATTTTGTGAGCATATCTTTTGCATACTTTGTCTGACTAATGAATATTCCATCATTGAGTTGCTTGACTTGCAATCCTAGGAAATAATTCATTTCTCCCATCATGCTCATCTCAAACTTGCTTTTCATGAGATTTGCAAAGTCATTACAAAGTTGCTTGTCCTTAGATCCAAATATGATGTCATCAACATATACTTGAACTAAGAGTAGTTTCCCGTCATGATTTAAGGTAAATAAAGTTTTATCAACTTCACCTTTTTTGAAACCATTTTCCAGAAGGTACTTGGCCAAAGTGTCATACCATGCTCTTGGAGCCTGTTTCAGTCCATACAGAGCTTTCTGTAGTTTATAGACCATTCTACTTTCTGAGGAAACTTCAAAGCCAGGTGGTTGCTCAACATAAACTTCTTCTGCAAGTTCTCCGTTTAAGAATGAACTTTTGACATCCATCTGATAAACTTTGAAATCTTTATGAGTCAGAAGGCTAGAAAGAGTCTTATTACATCCAATCTGCAACGGTGCATATGACTCGTCAAAATCTAAGCCTTGATGCAGGTAAATCCTCGCAACCAATCTTGCTTTGTTTCTGGTTATTTCACCAAATTCATTCATCTTGTTTCTGAAAACCCATTTAGTTCCAATCACAGATATTCCTTCTATAAATGGAACTAGTTTCCAGACTTTGTTTCTCTCAAATTGATCCAACTCTTCTTGCGTTGCAGAGATCCGCCTTGGTCTTCTAATGCTTCTTCTATATTTTTAGTTCAATATTCGAGATGAAACATCCAAAGAGAGATTTAGCATTTTCACCATCGCTCTCCTAGTCCTAACACCCTGATTAATTGGTCCAATTATATCCTTTGTAGGATGATCTTTGATCCATCTCATCATAGGTTTAGTGCTAGTAGGATCAATATCCAAGTGATCTGAATGTGAATCACTAAGATTTTGATTTGATACCTTTTCAGTATCTGAGATATCTGACATATGGGAAATGTCATTGATATCTGACACTTTTTCAGTGTTAGAGATATCTGAAACATGCATTTCAAAGATTCTTATTTTCGATACCTCTTCATGATGAAGGTTCTCAAGAACTGCTCCATTTCTGGAATACTCATAGGAAATTCCTCATCATGTATGTGAGTCATCTTGTTGTTACTAGGCTTTTCAAGCTTTTCTACGTCAGAGTCATCCTCACTTTCCATAATGATGTTTCTCCTCTCTAAGGATTCTTCTTTAGAATCCCTCAGTAATAGTTCTTTGAACCTTTCTGAGAGTTCATCAATAGGAGGTGTTTTCTTATTTCCTTCATAGAATACAACGTGAACTGATTCTTCAATTTTCTTTGTTCTTTTGTTGTAAACTCTGTAAGCTTTGCTGTTTGTGGAATAGCCAAGAAAAACACCTTCATCTGCCTTTGGTTGAAATGTTCTCAGATAATCTTTCCCATTGTTTAGAACAAAACATCTACAACCAAATACTCTCAGATGTTTGATATTAGGGGGTCTACCAACCAAGATTTCATAGGGAGTCCTGTCATGGTGTTTGTTTATCAAACATCTGTTCTGAGTGTAGCAAGCTGTGTTTACAGCTTCAACCCAATAAATTTCACTTATTTCAGTGTCAGCTAGCATTGTCCTTGCAGCTTCTTTAAGGGTTCTGTTTTTCCTTTCTGCAACACCATTTTGTTGAGGTGTTCTTACAGAGGAAAGTTGGTGTTGTATACCTTTGCAGGTACAAAACTCCTTTATGTACTGGTTGACAAACTCAGTACCATGGTCTGTTCTGATTGCAGATACCTTGTCATTTTTAATGACTTCAAGCTTTTTCAGCAAGTTTGGTATCTCCACCCTGGCATCAGATTTGTGTTTCAGAAAGACAACCTAAGTGAATCTTGAGAAGTCATCTACAACAACCAGACCATACTTCTTTCCTGCATAACTAGTTACAGATGATTCAAATAGATCCATATGTAAAAGTTGCAGTGGTCTAACACTAGAGTGTCTGATTTTGGACTTGAAAGAGATCTTAGATTGTTTCCCCATCTGACAGGCAGAACAGATACCATCCTTTCTGAAAGATGTTTTGGGAAGTCCAACCACTAACTCTTTCTTGGCGAGTCTATTCAGAGTTTTGAAGTTCAAGTGACTCATTCTTTTGTGCCATAACCAGTGCTCTTCTATGTGACCAGATTGACTCACCATGAGACATTCTTCAGTTGTGGCAGATGCCCAATCGGCAACATAAAGACTGCCTTTCCGCCGACCAACTAAGACTGTCTGCTTTGACTCATTGTCAATTAGTTTGCAGTATTTAGCTTTGAATTTTATAGTAAAACCCTTGTCTGCAACTGGCTCATGCTAAATAGATTATATTTCAAATCCTTAACATGTAATACGTCAGTGATTGTTAAAGTCCCCAATTTGACGTTGCCAAATCTCAGAGAGGGATTTAATTCTCCTCCAGCAAATCTGATATCTGGTCCTGTGTTGCAAGCTTTGTAATTAACCAGATTTGCTTTGTCTCCTGTCATGTGCTTTCCGCATCCACTATCAAATAGTCATTGTGCTTTGGTCCAGGAGGCATTCTGCACACAACAGGAATGTAAGATTAGTTCTCATATCTTTGATGGAACCGTGAATTAAAAGTTCTTCCAAAGAGGAATCCATTTTGAATGAATTTCTTTGAAATATGCTTTGTCTGACAGAACGTAAGGAGGAATTATTTTGAATGAATGTTATCATTAGTAAGAATTATTTTCTTCCTCGTGTGTTCCTAGGTGCTCCATATGATGCTTTCAGATACCAGAGGTTTCGAGTTTGCTTTCAAAGAACTTAGCCTCCTTGCCGATTTCTTCTAGCCGCATTGATTTTCGGTGGCTTGATTTAACTTCCACCGATAATTGCTTTGAGCAATTCTAGCTTTCAGCCATCGTTCTTGCTCCTGCTTGTACTCATGAGCAAGTTGTTTTCCGATGCCTTTGTAGCCAATACCGTTTTGAGCACTTGAAGCTATCTGAGATCTTTTCTCAGCAGCTTTGCTAGTCTCTGGTTGATCCAATTTCTTTCCAGAAAAAGTGACATGGGAGAATTTGCACTACCTGCAATTCTACCTTTTTGAGAGACAGAGCACTGTGGGTGTTTACACTTTTCAGTGTTGTGTTTCTTTTCAGAGACGTACCCAACAGTTTTGTTTTTGACTTGTTTTTCCCACAAAGGTTTAGTCGCAACTGCCTTTCCTTTGTCAACAATCTTTGTCTTTTCACCGATACTATAGATTGCATGGGAACCGTCTTGCTGAGTACTTACAAATGTTCTTTTCTCCTTACTCTTATTCAGAGTGATAGAACAATCTTTCTGTGTATTCAGCCCAAGTCCTTTCTTTTCTGAAGGATCTCTTAAGTAAGATTGTACTTCAGTAAGAGTGTCACTAGCTTTGGCATAAGATTGAAAAGATAATTCTTTCTTCTTGAGTTCCTTGTTTTCAGAAAGAAGATCTTCATAATTCTTTCGTAACTCAGCCATTGCTTTTTCATGTGACTTTTCAGTCTCAGATATCTGAGCTTTGAGAGATGCATTTTCAGCATCCTTTCTCTCAGATTCTTTAACTAATTGAGAATTTTCCTTTTCAAGAGAATTTTTTTCTTCTTCAAGGTTTTCGGCTCTAGCTCGGATCATTAGAAATTCTCTTTCATAGATGTCAAGTTCTTTCCTGAGATTTTCTAGATTTTTTATTTCCTCTTCATCACTTTCATAAGTGTAGCAAGAAGTATGTGTTACCTCATAAGCCATAAGATGCTTTTCTATGTTGGAGATGTCCGGTCCACAATTTCAAAGAACTCCACACATTTCATTTTCTTGAGGTCAAGTCGATTATATCATGAGTAACTCCACATAATTACGGTGATGGTAAGGTTGAGTCATCTGAATTGTCATCTTGAATCTGTCTCAATGTCTACTGATCCAGTTGAATTTGGATTTTCTTTCTTTCTTCGCTTAACAAAGCTTTCGCTTCTTCAAGATTCTTCTATCTTTCTTGTCTTTGTCCTTAGTTTGTTGAGGCGTGACAATCCTTCTTGAAGTGGCTGTGTTACGACAATAGAAAGTATATCGCTTCCAATTCGCTTCTCAAGACATGATGCTTTCTCGAAATGGCTTGTTCAAAGAAGCTTTGCATATTTTATCTTGGTGATAGTTTGAGCCTAGATGCTTTTTCGACTTCTCTTCGCTTTTCTTTTCTCAATTTCTCGATGACAAATTTGCTCATTTGCTTTGGCAAAGAGCATCCTCGCCTCCTCCTTGCTTTTCTTCTTTTCGAAGTTCCTTGAGTAACTAGAGCAACATTCGCAACTTTTCGCTTGTTTGTTCTCTCCGAGTTGTCTCATAGTCAAAAGAGCAAGATGAGAGAAAAGTTCCACCGGAGTGATATTTGGCGCCTTGGTTAAAATAAAAGAATTTAGTATGCTCCAGGTTGTGGTTAAGACTTGACAATAGTCTTAATCTTCTCTCGACGAGAGTATCTATTGCTTTCCCAAGTCTTGCCATGTCACTCATGAGAGTGGTAAACCCGAAATCAAGTTCTTCCAGTTTCATGGGACCTTGTTTGAAATTTTGAAATTTCAACTTTAGAACTTCGAACTTGTTTTCCTTGGTTTTCTTGCCCGCACAAATTTCTTCAATCACCGCTGTGCAACTTTCGCTTTTAGCACCCCTACGCTTTTAATCGTATGTGCTCTGGTGTCGATCTGATGATGATGTTACGAGCTTGACCATCCAGACGATTCCTCTTGGCATCTTCCGATGTCCAGAGTTCTCTGGGCTCTGGTGTCGATCTGATGATGATCTTCCACTAGTTGACGCATCTGTTTGTGAAGATCCTTCGCTTTGATCTCTGTCTCTTCCACTCGAAACCTCCATGACTTGCTTAAGTTGTTGAATGACTATTGGGCCATTCTTTATTACTTCGATCATCTCGTCACTTATGGCTTCAAGGTGGAGCATCATGTTATTTTTCCATTTCTCGTAGTTCTCTGGTTTGAGAACGGGTGCATCACTCATAGACATACCTGCACACTTAACACACAAATTAAATAGTCCTCAATAGTGGACAAAGTTCCTTCACCTATCTGGGGATCTAGGTTCAAGGTATTTGGTGAACCTCCCGCCTCGATACCACTAGTTGGTCCAGATAACGCAAAGTAAAAGACTAGGGGGGTGAATAGTCTTTTAAAACTTTTGTCGATAACAACTATTTCTCGATATTCGAATAGATATCCGATACTTAGAATCAGAAAAGGAAGACTTAATAAAGATAAGTGCGTAAACAGTTAATATGTGTGTGTGTGTTCTGAAATGTAAATACGTAAACGTAAATAACAAAGAAGTATAGTGGTATCCGGAGGTATGTAATCCTCCAACTAATCCACTTCGTCTATCGAGACCTAGAATTCACTAGAATGTATAATTGAGTTCTCCTTACAATAATCCTATTCTAAGATTCTTAACAATTGGTTCCCAACCAAATGTTCCCCGAGTTGTTCCGGCTTTCCACAACCAAGTACTTCCTATACTCGAAACCTTTGAGTTATTCCCTAGCTTCCCAAGCTAAGTACTTCCTATACTCAATAACCTTGAGTTATTCCTTAGTTTCCCAAATCAAGTACTTCCTATACTCCAGAACCTTGAGTTATTCCCCATTTTTCAAACTAAGTACTTCATGTACTCCACGCCAGTTATGGTGTTGGTTTTGGTTTGAGTTGTCAGATGAGCGTCTTAATAACTTTTCAGTTAATCAGATAGCTCTGTGAACCAAGTTACTTAATACACTTTACAACGTATGGTATCTTGTTCGATTTTACTGACCCAAGTCTTATGATATCTGTTCAAGAGAATGAATCTCAGATAGTTGATCTTTTGATTCAACTCCTTCACAGATAGCTTTGCTTGTTTAGGATCAGGACACTTAGAACTTCAGTGTTTACTCAAGATCAAAAGCTTTGGTCGCAACAGAAAGCTTTGAGAATAAGTAAGTTGCTTTGAGAGAGTAAGATGTTCAGCGTTTATATGCAGTTCAAGGTGTGTTCTCAAGCAGTCTAAGTGTTGATATTTATAGATGAATTTGAGTGCCGTTTGAATAGTATCCGTTAGGCTCAAATTCGAACTATCGATATCTGTATAATCAGAAAGGTGTTTGTCTTCTTCTTAGAAGTCGCCGCTTTTTTAATCAGACATCTCTGTCCGTGCATTAAATGCATTGTACTATACTTTTGTCCTGTAGTGTCAACGGAACTATGCTTTGTATCAGAGACTAGTGTTATCTGATTCTTTGCACATCCTTATCTTCAATCTTCAGATACCACTTGTATTTATTGAAACAACTTTGTTTGCAATATATATTTCTTTTTCAGAAATGTGGTTAAAGCTCAAGGTATCTGAGAATAGATATCTGTGGACACTTTCCTTGTTTTCAGATATGTCTATTATTTCTCAGATATCTCTTGTGACACAGTTTGTTTGAAACTATTCGTGTCTTCAAGATATCTGGCTAAGATATCTGAACAACAGATTCAGTAATCTTGTGCAGTTTTCTTCAAGTCTTCAATGTCGTTGAGCTTGTTCTGCTTGGATGTCTTCTTCTTGGTCTTCTCTTCATAAAATAAAAATTATATTTTGAGATCTAACATCCTATACAAGATTAGCTAGACTATCATACTTAGTGGGTTTCTTCTTTTACAATGTTCAAGTGAACCAAGAGTACTAATCACCTTTCTGAGACTATGATAAGTCATCATGTTGCTGATCAAAACTAAATAGATATTCTTTACAAAATATCTTACAAAAATTCCTAACAAATTTCTCAAGAAATTTCCCAACAAATTTCCCAACAGATACCAAAGACCATCCACTCTGCTTCTTAATTCCCATAACATGTGTCAATAGAGACTCAAGCATGACAAAAGTAGCTGATTCGGTTTCTTTTAGCTTATATACAATTTTATTCTCGTTTTCCAGAGTTTTTCTTGAAGAACTCTTTAGATCCTTCAATGTCTTCAGGATCACTTTTCTTGACATCTTTCTTGAAGCCATATAACTACGAACGCCCTGCACGTCTTTCCTTCTCAAGGCAGTAGAAGTTCATCGACGGTAAGCTTCACTTGTGAGAAGATATCTTTAGTTGTGCTGCAAGCATCCA
Source organism: Plantago major (assembly GCA_026545765.1). NCBI lineage: Eukaryota > Viridiplantae > Streptophyta > Magnoliopsida > Lamiales > Plantaginaceae > Plantago > Plantago major. The sequence goes on from CM048840.1 coordinate 107,794,979, forward strand.
AGAGACGGATATGGCCATCCAATAATTGGTCAACCCATTTTTCTTTAGACTCTCTTGACATTGTTTGTTGAACATGGGGCAAAAGAAGCAAGTCGTCGAAGTTCTTAAGGCTTGAAGAGGTGGCTTCAGAAGCCTTTAATGTGAAGAATGTTTCTTGGTGAGTTTTTGAGGGTAAGCTAAGGGAACGGCTGTGGCGACTAGTCTTTGAGGTTGCCATTTCTGTTTTTACTTATTTTTAAGCTGTAAACTGAATCAGGAAAATAGTGATGAGATGAGATGTTAGAGATTGAGTGTTTACGTGCTATATATAGGCCTGGAGGGAGGAGACAAGAGGAATAATAGCAGCCCTATTCTCAATGAAATAAATGTGATATTGATCTGAATCCATTACAATTCTGCAAGCATTGTTTCTGATATGTTTCCCATCCTTGAAACCATCTACATAAACTGCGGCATGACAGTGTAAATTTGCACGGATGGCTCATTGTTTTTTACTATGTATATAACTCATTTATTCTCGATTAATTTTATAGTATTTGCGGAGTTTTTATTCATCCTGATCAACTCTATACGTTTATTTATTTGTTCCACTTTATCCCTACCTTTAGGTGGGTCCAACTCACACTAGACAATCAAAATACATGTATAAAATCTAAAGAATCGACATAAAATCAAATATAATAGGTTGATTTGAACAGAGGAAGTAACACATAATATAAGCAATAAACTGCAACCATAAACGGAAATTGACAAGGAGTGAGAAGAGTTCTAAAGAATCGACATAAAATCAAATATAATAGGTTGATTTGAACAAATGAAGTAACGCATAATATAAGTAGTAAACTGCAACCATAAAAGGAAATTGACAAGGAGTGAGTAGCATTCTCCGGTGGAGAATAAAATAAATAGAATAAAATAAATAGATTCAAAAAAAATTTGGAGATGCGGGGTATCGATCCCCGTACCTCTCGCATGCTAAGCGAGCGCTCTACCATCTGAGCTACATCCCCATATATCGTATTAACTCCACTTTAATCTATTTCTAATATACATAATACATCTAGCTTTTTTATCGCGATCTTACAGCGGAAAAACAAACCTTCGATCAAATTACAGTCTGTAGTCTGTACAGAAACCATGTTCAGAAAGGCGTTGCTGCGAGCTGCTTCTTCTTCCCGTCACCGTCTCCTATCCCCTGTTTCTTCTTCTTCTTCTTCGTTACCGCCATTTACACACTTTCGTAAATGTTCTTCTTCTTCTTCTTCACCATCTTCTCAAGAAGTTTCAGTCAGTCATTCTGTCGAACAGGTGGATGACACTCCCCAAACCCCTCCTTCCGCCACCATCTCCATCGACCGATCATCCCTCTACCACCCTCCTGGTAAAATACTCATCCAGCTTCTCATTGACATTGTCTTTTCAAGTTGGATTTTTCTGTGGATTAACAATTTTGGGTTTTATGTGCAGAGCATTCTCATGAACCTTCAGCTGATTCTGAGCTCGTTAAGCATCTCAAAAACATAATAAAGGTATTGACTTTTAGCTTGTTATGCATTTTAATCCTGATTCTGAGCTCGTTAAGCTTAATTGAAATCTTGGTTTTGGGATGTGTTTTGGATTCTTGAAAATAAATGAAATGTTGCTGGATTTTTTTTGAAACTTTTTGTAAATTTTCTGAAAATAATGTTTTTTAAAGGAGAATAAGAGTTTCAATTGTTATTTGAAGTTTCAAAATCCGATGTTGATTTCGTCTCAATGAGCTGAAGAACTATGACATTTGACCATGAACATGATTGAGGAAATTGGAGTGATGGGATTGTTTTGTGTTTTTAGTTCAGAGGAGGCCCAATTACAATTGCGGAGTATATGGAAGAAGTGTTGACGAATCCAAAAGCGGGCTTTTACATCAATCGGGATGTTTTTGGAGCTGACGGGGATTTCATTACTTCACCTGAAGTGAGCCAGATGTTTGGAGAGGTAGTACAGTTATTCATGCTTTCATATTGTATGGGATCACCTTAGTGCCTGTCTACGAACACTTTGAAATGTTCAAATGAAGTAGACTCATGTGAAATTGAAATTGGCTTTAGGTGAATTTGGTGGTTGTTTGCAAAATGTGTTGAGAAGTAGAAATGCTTAGTGAGGTTATGAGAATCACCTCAGTTGATGCTTTCGAAAAACTATTTTGTCATCAAAGTATACACCTCTTATGGACTATGGATATTATGCCATAAAGTATCTGTGATTAGTTTTTAAAAGTAGTATAATAATTCACTAAGTGTCACTAAGTTTGTAATTCAATTTAAATCTCATCCGTTCATCTTAATTATTCAATTTGAATCTGGTGCGTACATGTGTCGCTGTTTAAGTAGGAGGTGCAGAGTTCTAATCTCATTGGCGTGATTTCTTTTCCTCATGTTTTCTCTTTTTTCAATAACAAATTCATCTTTTTATATAAAAATCCTTAACACACGTAGTGTGTTACGTAAATGCTAGTTAAAAATCATTAGCAAACAGGAACTTGATTAGGTTTCATTTTTAGTAGTGTAGTCACATCGGGTAGATTGGTTGATTAAGATGATCTTTGTTGTTCTTATAGATGATTGGTGTATGGGCAATGTGCTTGTGGGAGCAAATGGGACGGCCAAGTAAGGTTAACTTGGTTGAGCTCGGTCCTGGTAGAGGAACTCTCTTGGCCGATCTTCTGCGTGTAAGGATTGGGAACTGTTTCATTTGTTTATTTTGTGTAGCATATGCATGAATGACCACGTTCCATATATCATGCAATTTCTCATTTGCAGGGTACATCAAAGATCAAACCATTTACGGATTCTTTGCAAATACACCTGGTGGAATGTAGTCCCGCACTGCAAAAACTCCAGTACGAGAAGTTAAAGTGCATGACTGAAGATGTCGCTGATGGAGATGCTGAGAAAAGCTTTATTAGCACAATAGCTGGGACCCCTGTATCATGGCATGCGACCCTTGAGCAGGTTCCAACAGGACGTAAGTGTTAATGACCTCATAACATAGTTTAAGCTAACAAAAGGGAGAATCGTATAGTTAAGCAAGCTATCTGAGCTGGCTAGTACAATATATCTGGATAACTTCACATTTTATCTGTTTTATTTCCTATGCACACCTGTGGTAGCATTTTTATTTCCTTGTAACCTGTGATAGGCCGAGAAGTTGATGCGGAATTTAATCTTTTACCAATTTTCATTCTGTAATATGCCCTTTCACAAAGCAATTGGTTATTTCAAGCACGATATAATTAAGCTGCATCTTTGTGTATAAAAGTCTTGTTTTGTGTTGCTATGATAGTAGTCAGTAGAATAGGATAGCCATGCATTGTGGTAATTTAGGAATACGTTATTCAGCTAGTCATTCTGGATTTTATGACAGATTATATATTGTTCTTTCTTACTTTCAGTGCCTTCAATCATCATAGCTCACGAATTCTATGATGCCTTGCCTGTTCACCAATTTCAGGTTTATTCCATTTCTCCCTGAATCAATATACCGCAAAATTTTGGTTTCATATTTAAGAACTTGTATTCATGTGGTGATGCATCAGCTTTGGGAATGCTTGCTTATGTTTAATTTTCTTGCAGAAAGCGTCTCGTGGTTGGTCTGAAAAGATGGTTGATGTTGATGAAAATTCAGCGTAAGAATTTTGAATCACCTCTCCCATACTTTGATTTTCTTCAACTTCGTCATAAACTAGATTAGATTTATGTTTTCTGTATAATGTTGGTAGGTTTCGTTTTGTTTTATCTCCACAGCCCACCCCTGCAACTTTATATCTCATGCAGCGCTGCGAGTGGGCTGGGGTTGAAGAGATCGCTAAGGTGAATCAGATAGAAGTCTGCCCTAAGGCAATTGATTTGACTCAAGAAATTGCCAAGAGAATAGGCAGTGATGGCGGTGGAGCTCTCATAATCGATTATGGCCTCGATGGTCTAGTCTCTGACAGCCTACAGGTTTGTTCCATTCTTACTCCCTTGATCCAATACTTCGTTAATAAGGAGTTTTCTTCTTTATACTTTTCTTTTTTTTAATGTTAATCATTATGAATATGCCAACCGATAACCTAACTCCCAACTCCTAAGTTCTAACACAGTTGTCAATTCATTTCTTGATTGTTTTTCTTTCTTTCTGTTAATGGGATCTAAAACTCTCGTGGTGATGGAACTTCAGTTACATGTAGTGGAAATAATGTGCCATGCTCTTTCTCTTCAAAGGTTCCGCGGTATTTGTTTCAGAGTTCCTAAAACTCGATTAATCATCAAACATTTTGGTATTTTGTTTGAGTTCCTTCTTCTATTAGGTAAAGAACATTCCTTGTTACTTCTCTACTGGATGTATTTTTGGTCGTTAATTGAGAGTTGCAAGTAAATATCTTGAAGCAAAGGTGTATATGTATCATAGATGAGAACTCCATCGGTATATCCGCAGTGTCTCTACTTTAAGGGGTAGTAATAAGCAAAAGAGTCGAATTTTAAGAGTACAACATGCAATTTTGTCTTGATGAAAAGGTCTGGAATGTCCATTTTTTAATGGTCAGGCTATCCGGAAGCACAAGTTTGTGGACATACTGGATGATCCTGGATCTGCAGATCTTAGTGCTTACGTTGATTTCCCAGCAATCATGCATTCTGCTCAAGAAATTCCAGGTTTGCTGTAATCATGTTTGCTTAACTGCTCTATTGTTCCCTATTGATGAAATCTAAAAGAAAAAACACAGGAGTTGTTATTGGAAATGCATATGACTCATATGCATCTCATTCATATAACAAATAACAATCTACTTGAAATTTCCTTGTTTTTAAGAAAATCTTCTTTGAAATAACGTCCTTGAAAATTATAAACTTTTTATACGTAGAGTAGATGTACGTGCATTGAAAACAACACCTATCTGGTAGCCTCTCCTGAAATCCAACTTTATATTACACAAACTGCATAACTTGTCCCTGAAGGCATCTAACCTCAGGTTTTTGGGTTATTTATTTGAATCTTCGTGTGGGTTCACATTTTCCCATGAACTTCATTCAGTCCGAGTCTGTTACTTATATTTAGATGAGTTGTTTCCTGCTCCAATGTGATAAAAAACGGGTTCTTAAAAGCTACGTTTACATACATTTTCAGACGTGTCAGTCCATGGCCCAATGACTCAATCTCAGTTTCTTGGTTCACTGGGTATCAATTTCCGGGTTGAAGCCTTATTGGGCAACTGCACCGACGAACAAGCTGAAAATCTAAGAACAAGCTATTGGCGTCTGGTTGGTGATGGTGAAGCCCCATTCTGGGAAGGTCCTGACGAACAAGCTCCTATCGGGATGGGCAATCGGTATTTGGCAATGGTGATTGTGAACAGTAAGCAAGGCACTCCAGCTCCTTTCCAGTAATAGTGTTTGTCTAAGTGTTGATGTAATAGTACTAGACTACAGTGTGTCATTTTGGAACTGTTGAGATGTACTTTTCTTTCTTTTTGGTCCCTTGTTAGAAGGGAACCTACTAATAATCGTTTTCGTTGTACAATGTTTGATTGTTGCAATTTTGTAGTGTTAAATTTCATGAAATAAACATTCTTCAATTGATAGCTTATAAGCTAGTAGTAGATTTGATAAGAAATTTCAAGTAGTACATTAAAAATAATCTAGCATTTCTTTCTTTTTATATTCTATTTATTTAGTAAACTAACTAACTTATGAGTTGATCAATTTACTAAACAATTTCATAAAAAACCAATTTGGGCATCATCTAACAGCTAGGTATCTAGGGCTTGGCTAATTTCAGTACTACGTCGCACTGTACTATCGTTAGTACACCATTCAAAACTTGACAAATGGCACAACTAACAATTAAAAAAATAATTTATAAAACCTTTAATAATTCAAATAATTAGAATAAGAACCTTTTATGTAATTACTTTTAGTAAATGAAAAATTAATAAATAATAATCTTCTCCCCTCAAACCACCACCAGCACCACCATCATCTCCGATCATCACTACCATCTCCGGCCACCACCACCATTTCCGGTCACCGCCGCCGACATAGTTATGGTTAATGAAGGTTTCCCAATTCATTTTCACTAATCACAATGACATCTAATGTGCCGGTGTGCTCAACCTCTCACTATTACCGACCTCCACCACCAGCTCCGGCCACCCACTACCACTACCCAATTAAATATCTGAATCTGGGTACAATAATGCTGCAGCAATATGAATGAATGCTGCAGCGTCAACAATTTATTCTTACATTTCTCCCGTCTCATAATGCTACAACGATATGAATGATGATGCAGCGTCTTATGTTCCTGACGGCGGCGCAATGCTGCAGCGATATGAATGAATGCTGCAGCGTCACAATTTAGGGTTATGAATGTACATTACATAAATTTACAACGAATATACTCCTATTGATGCATTAAATAAATTAACATATTGCTTTTAATTCATTTATCTAGAAAAAAAATCATGAAATATATTTATTTGCATCTAAAAGTTACATAAATACTTTTTCGTGACCAAAATACCCGTAAATCCACGTATTTAATTTGGTAAATTAAATTAATTACCGGTCAACTATCTTCAACGTTAACTGCAAAGTACTTTTAAGATATAGTAGTAAAATGAAAAGATTTCTTGGTGAGTTAGTACAATGATTTATATTTGTGGACAAATAATCATTTCTCGTATAATTGATTTACTTGAAGATGTATTCCTTCATTCCAAACAAGCTTTTATGTTTTATTTAGGGGTCAAACAACTAAAAATTTGACCACTAATTAATTTTAAATTAAATCGGTGAATTTTAATTATAGTTTAAATTTAGTACATACATTTTTACAACCCCATCAACAAACCAATTTGAGGGTAACATACAATCATATATTCACTGTTAAAATTATACAATTGCGTTTTCACACAAAAGCACGAAGCCCATGCATGACATCGTGAAATTGTACGAATAATATGTGAAATTGAAAATGTATTGGTGTCAACTACACTATTCATTCATTTAGCTTTAAACCGACTTACATGCATGAACATGCTTAAGCATGCCTAATTATTTGATTAATGTATAAGCTACATTCATTTATATGCGAACAATATCTAATGGTTACGATGACTGCATATAAGCATGATGGATCGACCGACTAAATTCTACAAATTAGTTGGACATGTTTAATGTTTCTTGTGACCATCTACACAGAGTAACTTGAACCACTCTGGTATGTTAGGTCGGTTAGCGTAATTAACTTTATATAAGCTTAATCCATGTCAACAAGTGAAATGGTATCAATAAACCCAAACGGTAGTTACACAATTTTATCATTCGAGCAATCCGATGAAGTAATTAGAACATTCAAATAATTTTAAGTAAGTTGAGAGGCGTAATCTCAATCGGTAACTCCAAGTGGTTGGAGGGAACAAGAAAACGAGTCGACAAGGACAGGGGACTAAGAAATCATGGAGTTAGGATATGATCTCCCAAAGAAAATCCCAAATCGGCAACCACCTCCGAAAAATAAAATTCATTAAATGATCTGTTGACAAATTAACTTAACCGATGACCGGGCCAATAATAAGATGGTTCAAACAAACTAAATAATCACAATTCACAAGTAGTGATTTAGTGTTGAAATGTATTGCTTCGTAATACTTGTGGAGTAATAGTATGCTCTTTATAACTTTACTTGAGTTATAATCAATTTGTTATATTTTTCATTCAATGGTAGTTATTTGTCCAAGGTGGCTTGTTACCATTTTACATTCGAATTTGTATTTTAATGAGGTTGTTGGTCCAACTACTAATCGACTAACAATATATACGAATAAAATACTTGCATGGCGAACCTGCATTATAATAGATGTATCTCCAATTTTTGACATATATTTTGCAATTCGACATGAATGAGAAACATTTACAAATAGAATACTTATATTTCATATATGCTTCCGATATATTTTTCCCTACCTATGGCCTATTACATGAATTTGCGTGCCCATAGAGAAGCTCACACCTTGTTTTAGTGTCGGCGAGGGAATACACGAACGCACGCAAATCAGGTGACATGAACTCTCTTGGGCATCTCATTCCACAAAAGGTTGAAATCATTCTATCGCAACAATCACGATGGGCTTGTGAACCTGCTGGGGTTCTCAGACAATTCGAGTCTCTTAAATTTTGCAAATCCGGTGTCATGTTACAAACTCCTGAAATTAAAAGAAATGATTTCGTTAATAACATAGACATCTTGATTACAAAAAAAAAGTGATTTCGTTAATAAAATATACATTTTGATTAATAACATAGATGATTTTTCTAACATTATAGTCGGTCTCTAAATAAGTTATCTAATAAAGACTGCATCTTATAGGACTTTTTACATATACAATACCTCTTTGGGCGTCGTTCAGATTGAACATGAAGGTGCTGCAGAAGAATACGATAACAAACACCACCAGAGTGCCTTTCATTTCAGTCATATCTGAATAATATAATAGATCGATCAATTGTTGTTAATGATATAATTGATCGATCAATTGGTTATTATATAAGTTCTTTTTCTTAACACTAATTTAATTATTTTTACTACTTTATAATAACTAGATCTTTACATTTTAGGCAACAAATCCTCTCCATCACACATTCTCCCTCTTCTCTCCTCTTACATAGTCGGATAATTGACATGTTTGACCTGATTGAGAAAAGTTGAGTGGAAATAGTAAAATGTTTTCTCGTGTTATTTGACCATTTACTTACCTATTAATTCCTCCGCCCCGGAACAAGTTTTCCACTTTGACTTTTTACGATCAAACTTTTTCAACTTTAACTACGAATTAATCTTAAACCGCAAATATAAAATGTTAATTTAATTATATAATAAAAATTTAGCCCCTTTGACTTGAAGGCTCCGCCTTGCAATTATGGGCGCCTGCACCCGAGGCTCCGCCTCGACCCATAAAGCGCAGCCCTCGACCCTCGCTCAGATTTGCGGTCGATAACTCGTTAGCTCAACAAGCGTTCACCCCGCACTACCCAAACTCATCCCGAGCCTTAACGTGAGATCGCATTGGTCTCTAGTAAATCACATTACTACTAAAATGAGTTGATGACACTAAAATCACCAACATAAATGACTAGATTTCACTATTCTCTACAAGTTCACTCGAATGACTTTCTCAAAGAGGTTGAAATTGGCCACGAGTGAGGGAAGTATTGAAATATAAATGACTAGATTTCACGACTTTGTACAAATTCAATCTTTTAGATGAGATGGAATTCTATCACATTGTAAATGTTGGAAATTTATTTTTTTGATGTTATGACTTGGGTGCAGCAGCGGGATACAATAATAACATGTAGTACAAATTATTTCATGTCATTATGATTGCAAATTTTGTCATTAGCCCGACTGCCCGAGCAATCTTCAATTAACCTTCACACTACTGTTATTTCAATATTTTCACAATACACCGTTTCTAAGAAACCTGAAGTAAAATTAAATTAGATAGCACAATGAATGGTGATACCATTAATTAATCTAGAGTGAAGTGTTCAAGAAACCCTTATTCCTCGAGTTCGAGCTGTAATTGAGCTCGTCTCGAGTCATTAATAAAAGAAGTTAATGTTTTCGAGCTCGTTATCCAATAAAAGTAGAGATTGAATTTTAACAAGTCAAGTCGAACCGAGCTCTAATAAGTCTCGATACATCTTAGATCACTAAATTTAACCAATAGATTCGTATAGCAAGATAAGTTTTCTTAATTTTCTTTTCTTTTTTATGATTAGTCCAGTTTTGTAAATCCAAACATGAAATCGGTCCTTCTAATTCCATAGTAGCAGGGATGAATTCGATCTGTCCACACTGTTGAGGGTAAAGTCCCCCAACCACTTAATGAATTATTCCTAAATCGTCCAACTTCCAAACACTATAGAGCGTCCAAATCAAGCAAAGGTCTAAAGCACACCAAAGAACTAATGGGCAATGACCTGCACAAGTAAGTTGGGGGGGGGGGGGGGGGGGGGGTTAGGAACAAAGATCCGGTTTGTTTAGTGTCAAACCGGATAAAGACTTTACTTGAGAGAGATTGAAGATCTACTCTGTATAATGTTCGGGATTAGTTCATAATGATGACATGACTTACCATTAGCATGGGAATGTGTGCCATATATATAGAAATCTCCCAAAGAGGAAGGACTCCGTTGGATCGTGCCAAGTGTAAGGCTCGGATAGCGCCAACAATGCTCTATTAGGCCCATGTCCCATTTCCCTTTTGGGCTTTCGAGGGTAGTTTAGTAATTCTTCGAGAGAAATTAGAGACTTCTGAAGTCCGTATCGGACCTTCGTCCGAGAGTGTAGGTTCGAACATCTGGTCCGGACCACAATCTCATGACTGAGATCAATTCCCATGAACCACAAGACATAGTGGTTCGGACCTTGATAACCTCGGATCCTACTTTCTCTCTTGGTGCCGATACACTTGGTTCCTTATGAGGGTTAGAGACTTATGTCCGGACCATCGTCCGAGTCGGACCCTCATGGTTTCGGACCATAGTTTGGGTCGGACCTACTGTCTTTGAGGTCTAGTTCATCGTTTCTCTCAGTAGGGTTGGACCTTGAGGCCTTGGACCTTAGACTTGAAACGCCTTAGGATTCGTTCCAAAGGCGTCTATGACGGGTTGAACATATTTCCGTATCAACACACATTACCTTGATAATAATTCTCACCGGTGGCTGTTTTTAAATTAAGTAGTATATTAATTCACAAAGTGTCACTAAATTTATAATTCAATTTAAATCTCATCCGTTCATCTTAGTTATTTAATTTGAATCTGGTGCGTACATGTGTCACTATTTAAGTAGGAGGTGCAGAGTTTTTAATCTCATTGGCGTGATTTCTCTCTTTCATTTTTTTTCCTTCATGTTTTCTCTTTTTCCAAGAACAAATTCATCTTTTTATATAAAAATCCTTAACACACGTAGTGTGTTACGTAAATGCTAGTAACCATATAATATGAAAAAATATAATATATTGAACCGACCCTAGCTAGTTGAGCCTACCTGAATCATTAAAAGAACATCAAGTCAGATTTGAACTCGACTCTCTTATCAAACGATTAAGCTGATTAAGGTGACCCTTGATGATTCCCAACTAGCCAACCTCACGAAATCTATCGTCACATTTCTCGTTTTTATTTGAGCGTGGTGGCCTCAATTTCAAGGAGAACAAACAATGCAGTATGAGAGAACTAGCTTTAATATAATTAATTTCCTATCAGAAAGGTACTTCAGTACATGATGGAATGAGATGTAAATTATTGAAGATTTTTATAGTAAACGAATTTAATGTGTTCAATAATACAAGGAATTGAGATGTACCAAACTTTGTATTGCAGTCTATATATCGACTGCTACACTTGCGTGGCAATAGATTAATAAACAATAGCATAAACATCAGCAAGAAGTAATAAATCAGAAACGATACAACTTTACCGAATAACAATGAATTACAGAGCTTCAATGGATAACAATGGTGAAAGTACTGTGTTACAGGAAGAAATTTTCAAGCTAATGGTTAAGCAAATCTCCACCTTGATCAGATGGATGATGTTTGCAACCCTAGAATCTCTCAAAATCTCTCCCAAAATTGTTGTGAAATGAAAAGTTATGTTTGAATTACACAAATCTGACATTAAAATGCCAAAAATCGACAAAATATAACGCCGAAACAGAGGAGATCGGGGCAGGCGATCGCCCCGCTTGGAGCGGGCGATCGTCCGCTCCGTCCTCTGGACGCAGCTCTCTGTGGCTGCGTCCAGAGCTTGAGGTGGTCGCCCCGCTTACTTCGGGTTCGACTTGCGACTTTTTTGTCCTAAAACCTGGAATCAAGGTGGAAACATATAAAACACAAACAAAAGATAAAATATATACAAATAAAGGAAAAACTAAACTAAAAGTTAGTAAAAACAAGGTAAAAAGAACCCGGTGAGGTGTTCTAAAAACGCCTCATTACTTCAAAAAAAACACATTATTAAGCAGTAAAGGTCTACACGATTTGAATAGATATATTATGATAAGGAACTTGCAGAATTTTGTGACAAATACAAATGAGTAATGGACATGTTACTCTCATAAGCCGATGATAAGTCTAGCTTGCTGTTTATATAATGCTACTTCCCTCAAGCATATGGACCATTCAATTTTCAAGAATTCAATTAGCCCTGCTGGCATGGCATCATACTTCCTCTTCAAACCATAAAAACTTTACTTCTCGATTAAGAAACTGATGAGATTGTTTCTTCCATCATCATCTTTCAATGCATTAGAGAGTAAGTTGAAAAATCTATCATGGAATCTGTTGTTTTCGAAGAACAGATATCTAAGTGTATCTCTCGTCTGTCTCAGAAATTCACAGACATACTTGGCATGTGAGAGTAATTCATTGTCAGCCATACACATCTTATTGTCAAAAGACAAATTCAGGCTTACTAAAGTCAATGTTCCAAGTAAGGCCTGATAAAAGTAGAAAAAATGTCTTGTTCAATTGTGCAATCAAAATCAGACATTAAAAAGAAAAAGGTGAAAAATACGACATGAACTTACAAGATTTCTATGAACACAAATCAACCTTGCAAACTTCAGAGCTAGTGATCTGATTTGACCAACAGCAAGTTCAACAAATTAACAGTTATTCTATATTCCTTTGCTAGAAATAATAATAGATTACTGTTTTCAGGCATACCTCACATGTGTGCCAAAGTAAGTGATATGTGATGACAAACGAGCCAACTTTATGAAAGTATTCTTTTTCAAGTGGGTCAAAACCCATCCAGTGGTAGGAGTGCGTACGTAATTCAATATCATATCTACATTTGATCGTAAATCAAGGTCATGGAATTACTAGAATAATGTCACATCACATGCGTATTGATTTAATTAATCGACTTTATTTTATTTTGTGCATATGTTTAAAATGTAATCAGATCTCAACATGCATGCCATATATGAGGCGACTGAAGTGTATTTGTACTAATATATGACACTGATCAAGAAGAAATTAAGAGAGTGTTTGGCTAACAGGCAAATGATTATATACCATTGGATATTTGATCTAACGGTCGATATCAAATCGCCTTTGGCGACCAGGCTATCGTCCTTTCGCCTTTTAGCGACTAGACGATTGCCCTTTCGCCTTATAAATATTTAAATATAAAAAATACAAATATTAGGTAAAATACCAATTTACCGTCAAAACTAATTTTTTTTATATATTATATTAATTTCACGAAATTATTATATTTTTTTATTTATTATATTTTTATTTTATTATTATTAGTAATTAATCTATATCAAGCACTCCCTAGATAGAGTTCGTGGTAGAATGTCATCATCACTAACTAACTCCAGCAAAAAAAAAAAAAAGAAGAGAGATTTAACAACAACAAAGATGAACAAAAAAGAACATGAGGAACAAGAAATTAAGAGTGTGTTTGATTACCAACTAAAACACCTAAAACCAAGTAAAAAAAAACATAAATTTTTCCATAAATCAATGTTTTAACTCTATATCAAACACTCTCTACATAGTTAGAGTTCGTAGCAGAATTCAGATTATATATGTCTCATCACTAACTAACTGCAGTAAAAAAGAAAAAAGATACTTAACGACAACAAAGATGAACAAAAAATTTAAGAGAGTGTTTGGCTAATGACTAAAACCAAATTAAAAGCACCTAAATTTTTTCATAACTCAATGTTTTAACTCTATATATAAAATACTCCCTAGTTAGAGTTCGTAGCATAATTCGGATTATATATGTCATCATCACTAACTACAACAAAAAAAAGAAAAAAGAGACTTAACAACAACAAAGATGAACAAAAAAGAACACCATGAACAAGAAATTCAGAGAGTCTTTGGCTAACGACTAAAACACCTAAAATCAAATTAAAAACACCTAAATTTTTCTATAACTCAATGTTTTAACTCTATATCAAACGCTGCCTAGCCTAGATAGTTAGAGTTCGAATTATCATCACTAACAAACTGCAGCAAAAAAGAAAAAAGAGACTTAACAACAAGTAAACAACAAGGATGAAAAAAAAGAATACCAGGAATAAATTTTGATCAAATGCAACAAAATTTAAGAATAAAGAACACCAGGATCACTAGCTAGCTAGCTAGAACGTCAAATTTTCATTAATGATGTTTTTGTACCTTTACTGATACTATTCTCTTTATAAAACAGTTACCTTGATCAAATGATGATATTTAACTAGATAAAAAAGAAATGAAAAATTAAATGGTATGCAAATTGAGTTACGTTACATTTGGTTATTGCTTGTGGGAGACCAATACCGGTTTGTTAGACCCCGGTCTTACCCCCCGTGGTCTTACCCTCTCACTGTAGCAGCGGGACCCATAGTGTGGGACTCACTGCTACAGTGAGAGGGTGAGACCACCAAAGGTAAGACCGGGGTCGAATTTTCCGACCAATCCGTACTTTAATTTCGCCCTGCTCGTGGGTCGAAGTAATTTTGGATGCAAATAAAGCATATGATAAAGTCGATTAAAATTTTCTATAATACATTCTTGCTGCCTTCAATTTCCGCGACTCGTATGTTGTAAAATGGTGAACCGGTTGAACCGATAACCTATTTTTCTTGTGTGTGGAACGTGTTTCTTACTTGGTGCAGGATGGAACAATGTAAAATTGTAAATGGTTCAAAGTATAGTGGGATTCCAGGGAACGACAACTTGGGTATACTATGTTGGAGTCCAACTCAAATATGTAGAGTGTCAAAAGTAATTTATAACTAGATATTTGATATACATTGTTTCGTAATTTGAGGCCGTTAGGATAGCCAATCGATCAATCCATGCTCTATAATGTTTAACTAAACGTTCCTAACTTTCAAATAAATAACTAGCTCATATGTTTATAAACCTCCATGAATGTTGTATATTTTGTTCTATCTATAATATATATATCTTTATCTTAAAAAAAAGAAAAACAACTAGCTCATATGTTTATATCCTTGCTAATTGTAGCACACTTTGGCATCCCATGTTATGCAATAATCAGCTCACACCAGTTCGATCATAATCAGCTCAAAGCGGGTCGATCGAACTGGTGTGAGCTGATTATTGCAACATGGGATGCCAAAGTGTGCTAGATTAGTGGCGAATAGTTTAGTTAAACATGTTCCACACTTACATAGGCGAAAGTAGCTAAGACATGGCGACACTATGTGGTGTAGAAATGGCACAATTTAAAAGATAAAATATTTAAGATCCATGGTCGAATAGTAATGCTTTGTATAGTAATATTAACTGATAAACTAGCTGAATGTTACTTGGGTAACTGATATACTAGTTAGTTTTTGTAAAAATGTTTAGTAAATTAATTGGGTGATAAGCTAACTGATCTGTTATATATGGTATGTAAAAACAAATCAGCTAATTTATTTTCATGACAAACTTCATAAACAAGCTTATCAGTTACCATGTAGACGTTCACGTAATATATGTTTGCTACAAAATAAATTTATCGAGCTGTTAAATTTATGTTAAACAGAGTCTCAAAGATCCAAACTATACATAGTTAGCGATTTCAAATAAAAAATGTTATGAGATTAACTTTTTAAAATTTCATACCATTATTCAATTATTGATCATGTTAATTCAATGAGATATATTTGACACCATGCTCAATTCGAATGGACCCCAACGGTTTCTTTGATACTAGGTCCACTAGTCCACATTCTCCAAAATTTGACAAGTGTCAACTCATTTAATTCTTTTTTTATTTTCTTATTTTTCAAACATTTTAATCTTAACCATAGTTAGTGTAGCGCCCTGAATTTTAAAAAGACGAACTAAGAAAAATATGACTCGTACTAGTTCGTGAGCTTGAAAAATCGACGAACTTGGCTTATAAAAAAATTAAACGTTACTAGACGACATGAAATTCTTGGTTTTAATTCGTGAATGAGTAAAATAATGCAGCAGGATTATAAATAGCATAAATCTTGAAACAATATAAAATAGTAAAAGTTGATTCCGACAATGATCACTGCTTCGGCATCACTCCACTCCGATCAGCTCGGCTTCAAGTACCTAAAATTGATAATTTTAGCAAGGGTCAGTCGTGACCACTTGACTGAGCAAATTCCATGTACGTGCCATGACTTAAAGTTCTATCTTCATATCTTTTAAATCTTTTAACCTTACTTAATGCAATGCAACTTAAGACTTGACTTGACTTTTAATACTTGAACTTGAACTTCTTGAAAAACATTCTTAAACTTTACTCTTAAACATGACTTGAAAATTAACTTGATTCGTGAGCTCACTTGGCATCGTAAGTACATTCCCAGCCGATGGTGACCGTTTAATATGGATAGCCACGATTTGCTAGTTGCCTAGCTGATGTGACCGCTTAACATGAATAGCCACGATTTGCTAGTTGCCTAGCTGATGGTGACCGCTTAACTTGGTTGACCATGATTTGCTAGGGAGACCTTACTAGCCCATTCTTAACATGACTTGAATTCTTTCTGGACTTAAAATCTTATTAATGTGAATGCATGCTCTTAGACTTTAAACTCATAAATGCATGGACTTATGTGTGTGCATAACATAACAAACATAATAAGATCGATGGTAATAAATCTATCAAATTTGGAAGTATAAAAAGACCACTGATCATCAAGAAAAATACATGATGCATAACAAGACTAAACCAAAATCACAAGTTTCCCTGTCTAATCAATATTACATATGTTATATTGTACATTATGACGATTTCAATTAACTAAACATGCGGCAAGGTGCCAAGGAGTTCATATAATGTTAATTTTCTCACTAAAGGCTTGTAATTATCCTCTGCTAATTACATATTCAATCATACCTAAACATCACTATTGATCATCTTAATTACTAACATCATCTTACCATCGCCACTATAATTGATCCAGAACTTTCACATACAACAACAATCATGTACTTGCCACAGAAAATATAGGCTCTAACCTTCAAACAACATAAAATTTAACATCACCAATCAAACACATGGGGAGATCATTCAAATAAAAATATCATAAACTAAACTCCAACAATTAGCATGTAAACGTGAATGAGAGTCCTATGGGAACTTGCCTTGAGAAAAACGAACAAGAGGTATAATTGAAAACGGTTGGAAAACAACCCTCTGTTGGACACCAGATTTTGGACGACTCACCAATCCAAACAGAGATCCGTCCAATAAAAGTATAGAACGGTCTGTTAGAAATTTACTCTCCAAAAATCAGCTCGATCGAACGATTAACGAACCGAAAAACTATTTTAGAACATGGCTGCGCCTTGCAGAAAAATTTGCACGCGAAATAAAGTTTTGGATAACGGTTTTTCTTTGAAAATAACTAGGGTTAGGGCTAAAATGAACTTGTTAAATAAAATGAGCTTGGTCTTAGATAAGTGATGGGCTGGATAAGGCTACAAGGCACAAAACTGGGCCAACAATGCTTTACGAACTGCGCTTTGACGGTCGGTTCGTTTTTAAGACGTTTAAATTCGAAATACGAATTTTTGGGATGTTACAGTTAGAGTCTAGTCATGTTTTTAAATTAATTCATCTGAAAATTTGGAAAGAAACATCAAACCCCGTCACAAAATTTCAGTTCCAAATTGAATCTTCAAAATCATAATCCGTCAACCTAGAATTTTATTTTGAGGATGAAAGCCCCAATTGCTCCAAAAAGTTGAACCCTTTTCTGTTAAATGTGAAGAAATTTTTTCAATGGCATCAACATCAAGCGGACATCAGGAGTCAATTTATCTTACTCATTCAATTTCAATATGGTGCATGCATGTTAAACTTTGTAATTTTTAATTGAAGACGTAAGGTCTGAGTCATGTTAGATACAACCCTTTTATTTATCATTTTTTTTGCAATTATGTAAATTATTTTATTATATGAAAATACGTGTTAAACTGAAATTTTGTGACGGGATTTGATGTTTCTTCCAAATTTTTTAGATAAATTAATTTAAAAATATGACTAGACTCTAACTATGGTTAAAGTTAAAAAGTTAAAAATTAAGAAAATAAAAAGAAAATTCAATGAGTTGATACTTATAAAATTTTATAGAATGTGAACTAGTGGAAATCCATTAGCATCAAACAAACCGACACCAACTAAATGACTTGCTAATTACAACTCACTATCCCAAGGAGATGAGTGCACTTTTGGGTCGGATTGGTGAAAACCGTGTAAGTGTTTATAAAAAGCTATTCAGGTTACTAGAATTTATCCCAAGCTAATATGAAACAACCGAGTTATCTCGAGATATTAAATTGGTATGGTAACTAGAATAGATTAAAAGGAAAACTAATAGAGAAAGTCATACATACAACTTTTTAAACTTTGTCCAACCGTGAAAGACGGAACATATATAAAACCCGGCATTTTGGTTCATCAAAACCATTTCCATAACATATGTAAAACATGAAGCATTTATTGAAGCCCGCTCGAATATTCATATGCCTTGCATTTTTGTATATTTGAATTTCGGATTATCCATAGCATATCCCCTTCAAGGAGGGTTTTTTCTACCCTACATCATGCTGCACTACCTCCTGCTATTTTAATGTGTTGTACCGTACATTATTTAATGCATATAGTACAATCATTGAACAACTTTTAAAGCACCAGGAGGTAGTGCAGCATGCGGTAGGGGAGAGGATACATCAATTACTTGGATTTTAATTGTAAGAGGATTCCTTTCTTAACAAATTTCACTTAACTCATGTTTTCCATACCGTCCTGGATCGCTACGTTTCTATCTTACTATGTTTGTCAATAGCACAATACTCATGGAAAATGCTTAAATAGATTAAACCATGACTAATTTCGTCAACATCATAGTGAAATAATTATTTCCCACAAATTGGTGCTATCTCTACGG
This sequence comes from Plantago major, assembly GCA_026545765.1. Lineage (NCBI taxonomy): Eukaryota > Viridiplantae > Streptophyta > Magnoliopsida > Lamiales > Plantaginaceae > Plantago > Plantago major. Next base: position 107,813,966 of record CM048840.1, read on the forward strand.
TATGCATACGGAAGTGAAGATATGTAGTACTATTATTATATTATAACATCAAAATCTATTAATAGATTGAAAATAAAGTTTAATTACATAAGCATAAAAAATGCTCTCTATATACAATTAAGCCAAAACCTCAACAAGGTGCTAACACTAGAGTTGGGATCAATACTATGAATTGACGTGGTGAAGGAACAAGAGTATATAATCAAGTTTCATTAATTCGATGCCATCCAAACATGGATTTTGTAAGAGGATTCCCTACTTTCTTAACAAATTTCACTTAATTCACGTTTTCCATATAGTACTCGATTGCTACGTTTCTATCTTATTAATATTTATTAATATTGATATATACATGAGTCCGCACTCACCTTCGGCCGAACCAAGACGACTTACTACGATCTATACATTTGCATTAAAGTTCGCCTGCCAGCTAAGACCGACACTAAAAGACTTGCCTTTCCTCTCTATGACCAGAATTCCGGGTTGAAATGATGGGCCGGTCCGACCCACATCCCTCACCACGGACATGTTTGCAATCAGGGGACTAGATTTCTTATAAGGACAATATGACTAGGACCGTCCCTTACATATTTCTGGCTGGAGTCTCTAAACGGACTATCTCTGATCAAATCCTGAGTATAATTGTGAGCCAAACACGCCACATATCTCCGAGACCACATGTCATCATCTCGCCAGGCTGACCAAACTCCGGGATGTCAGGTGGCTTGTCCCCAAAGCTCACCACTATAAATACTACGCATTTACTCCTCATAATGGTAAGAAACTACTTCTCAATATTCCACCCTTTAAGTTTTGAGGTTCGAGCCCAAGCTTGAACAACCTCCTAACAAGTTGAATCTTAGTTCAGACTGTCTTAGGCAGGCCGGCCCAAAAGGGTCTAACCCCTTCTTTTCTTGTTTACAGTTTAGCCATCTCTAAGTGTCCAACCAACGGACCATCACACATGGATGGTCTCTCCAGGTTGACGGACTCATTACTGTTAAAGAATCCTAAACTCTGACAATCCCTTATTTTCAGGCGAACTATAACCCTCTTGGCAGACATATTTCACTAAAGGACTTTGAACTAAGACCTAACAAATTACAAAGAACTATACTATTCCTACGCTCTGATGGACTCTCATGGACTTTGACTTTGACTATTGACTTATTCGCTTTTACCCTACATCAAATATGTTTATAAATAGCACAATACTCATCAAAGTTTATATAAACATAAGAAGGGTAAGAAATGCTTTTTATATACATTAATCCTTAACAAATACAGCCAAAACCTCAACAAGGTGCTAACAGTACTAGAGCTAGGATCAATACTATGAATCGATATGGTAAAGGAACAAGAGTATATGATCAAGTTTCTTTAATTCCAGTAAAATTGGGAATATGAATTAAGTGAATTGTTAAGAATATGTACGCCAACCTCTTTTTCTGAGTTTCCCATTTTTTAAAGATGTAAATAGGTATAAAATCAAAACTTAGATTATTCTTACTTGAGCTTGCGAGTTGTCTAGTTTTGTAGAATTCTGAGGAAAGGAACATCGTTTTCTGATTTCTGTCCTCGATAATTTCAAAGATCCCATGGTTTTTTCATGTTTAGTTATGATAATCGCAAAATGCCAAAATATAGAGAGTAATAGAGCGCAGATTCCATGACTTTTCATGATTATTCATGATAATCGCAAAACCATTTCAAATACTCATTTGTTCCAATATCTAACATGGTCACCTCAATACCTTTTACATGCACTTGACACCGTGCTTAATTACTACTAGTATGTTTATAAGTCTCATGCCGCATTGTGTTTTGGAGACACAATGGTTTCCGGATTCGATCGGTTAATCACCTGAATTTACCTTCAAAGATTGTTGAGGCAGGACATGTTTACCATAGTGAGATATTGTTCGAATTTTCGATAGAGAAGTGCAGTGTTTGGAACATTTAGGTAGATCGTGTTGAACTTGGACTTGTAAAGATATTTTAATGTCACAAGTCCTTTTGTTCCATGTAGATTATTGTCTTCTGTTTGGATCTACATACTATGTTTATGTGAATTAGTTCTGAAATGGTGTTCGACCATTCGAATGTGCAATAAAAAACATTTAAAACTTGATGTCAAACTTCGAAAGACCATCTGAACCCTTCCAAGCTGCTTTTTTTTTTCTTTTCCCTAAAGAAATATAAAAAGTTACATAATATCTAGACTATGATATGTTGAATGGTAGCGAGTGGGGATTCTCAAAATTCAAATGAGCACCAGATTTCATATCCTGGCTTTGCCGATTTATCCGCCATGGAAATTCATCCCGTTCTAATCAAACTTGAGTGTGATCCTCTAAGGATTATGGAAAAGAATTTTGCATTTCCCAAAGGTTTCATGCAAGGAATGAAATTTGTTGAATTATTGGACATTATTCCTATATGGAAAAAATGGCCAGGCATATTAAATAAGAGTATTGTAGCATAGAAGGAAAATGCTGCAAGAATGAGCTCATTGACATACTTAATACTAAAACAAAGAGCTTGCCTATGAATGGAGCTCTCTGTTCATTCAGATATCAAAGTATCTAGCCACGTATTTCTCTAAGTCCTCTTTATATATTTCGTATATTGGGTTGAGGTTCATGTGAGCTAGAGAGTGTTTGCTAGTGAGAAAGTTTTGTCAGGGTCGGTTCATGGAATAGATAGGATGGGAATTAAGGGGCGGGAGCCATATATGATCAGGAGGACGAGAGTCCATACTGTGTGATATTGATTCCCCAATGTATATGTGTGCGTGTTATATAGAGATAGTATATATTATATATTGTACGAGGAGTCCTTATCAGGTTCATGCGTCGTATCTGTTAACCATGTATTGTGAAATGGAACTTGTATTCTTTTCTTCGGTTCCTGTCTTTGGTTTTGCTTGGAGATTGTTTTGATGAACTTTTTGTCTTACAGAGCCTTTGCAGTTGATGGGTTTACACTCTTAAAAGTAGAACTGTTAGTCCAAATATCATAAAACACCTATGCAATCGGTGTTTACACAGTTGATGGCTTCATAGTGAAGGTGAGCACAGGTAGTGTTTTCAAATTTCAAGTATGAGCTGAAGTTGGGAAAGTGAAGTGAAAGCACCTATAGACCTCTTCCGGACCTCTTGTACAATTAGTTCGGGTTCCTGGTTTGGCAAAATGTAGCTACAAGAGTTCTTGTACGGTATAAAAAGTTAGCCAGATACGCTTTTTGATCATTTGTTGTGCTTCGCTTGCACATTCTTCAAATTTACACTTGATCCCCAAATTTACAACTGAACTGAAATCTTCATAGAAATTATCTTGAAACAGTGTGATATGCTGTACAGAAGTATTCTGTTGCCAGTTATCCTCAAGAACACCGAGATTCCTATATTCCGTCATGCCTGGTTAGTATTATACTATACTATTACCAGTCCTATTCCTATACTGCTCGCTCGATCCTTTATAAACATCGTTTCATGTGATCATGAGTTGAAACATTTCAGTGAAGAAGTCTTGCTAGTATCTTGAAAATGCATGTAGAAATATACTCCCTCGTCCCAGTTTCATTTACCCGTATTCCGTTTTGGTCCGTCCCAAATTTAATTACCCATTTCTTTTATAGAAAATCTCTTCTTTATTCAATCTATTTCTTACTTTATTATTATCTCTACTACTTTATTCACTTTTTTATTAAAACTTGTGTCCAATCCCACGGGCAATTGAAACCGAGATGGAGGGAGTATATGTATATGTTCTGTCAAAGGCCAATCAGTTCGGTAAGGTTGCTTTGGATAAAATACACATCTAGATAGTAGCTACTCTGTTAATTAGTCCTGAAAGAAAAGAACAGAAAAAGTGATAGAATCAATCTCAAATGTTTGATCATAATCAGCTCATACAAGAGAAGGCCCCAAACCCAACAAGAACTTGCTCTAGTGTCTCCTTCATTTTAAAAACCTTCACATTACTGTTATTTGAATATTTTCACCATACACCTTTTCTAAGAAAACTCAAATAAAATTAAATTAGATATCACAGTGAGTGATAATACCATTAATTGATCGAGGGTGTAGTGTCCAAGAAACCCTCATTCCTCGAGTTCGAGTTATAATTGAGCTCGTCTCGAGTCATTAACAAAACAAGTTAATTTTTTCAAGCTCGAGCTCGTTATCCAATAAAAGTAGAGATTGGATTTTAACGAGTCAAATCGAACTGAACACTACATAAGTCTCAGATTCATCTTAGATCACTAAATTCTCTAGCAAGATTTGTCACTTATCTTTTTTTTTTTTTTGATGATTAGTCTTTGTAAATCCAAACATGAAATCGGTCCTTCTAATTCCATAGTAACAGGGATGAATTCGATCGGTCCACATTACCTTGATATATAGCCATAATAATTCTCATCAGTGGCTGTTTAACATATAATATGAAAAAATATAAATATATTGAACCTACCCTAGCTAGTCGAGCCTACCCGAATTGTTAAAACGAACACCAAATTAGATTTCAAATCAAACGATCCAGCCTATCAAGGTGACCCTTGATGATTCCCGACTAGCCAACCTCACGAAATATATCGTCACATTTCTCATTTTTATTTGTGCGTGGTGGCCTCAATTTCGAGGAAAACGAACAATGCAGGGAGAACTAACTTTCATATAATTAATTTCCTATCAGAAAATTACATGATGGAATGGGATGTAAATTATTGAAGATTTTTATAGTAAAAGAATTTAATGTGTTCAATGATACAAGGAATTGACGGATTGCAAATTTGTTTTGGCACGTACCTAACTTTACATTGCAGTCTATATATCGGCTGCTACATTTGCGTGTCATATACACTTGTAATTTTTTTGCCATGGCTGCTTCTTCTTGCAATGTCACTTGTCTCATGATCCTCATTTGCCTGTCTACGGCTACACTAGCACTCAGCTATCCACCCTTGATGTATGTCAAACACGCTGCAAAGAAAGGAGCATGTATATGTAGCTATTTGATCCTTGTACGATATGCTCAGTAAATTAGTTGATAAGTAATACTAGCTGATTTTAATGTAGGTGTTTAACAAATTACTAGCTGATAAGCTAGCTGGTATTTTATAAAATGATATAAAAGGGCATTACTCTTATTTTTCTAAATAATAGTACATCACATTTTTGTCTAATTATTTTAATATATATTCAATGTACTTTTCACCGCCACTTTAATAACATCATTGAAAATTATCAGAAGTTGAAAATAAATATTCGTTGAGCATTCTAACTTAATACGGAAAAAAAAATTAGTAACTTATGCAAGTTGCAAACAAGTACACAAAATATATAACAAAGGTTCCAACAAATATAAAATATAAGTCGTCTATTGAGAAAAATAACTAACGATTGGTTTTACTTTATTTAATTTAGGTTAGGAATATTTTCGGAATAAAAAAATAACAATTGTAGCTTTTTTTAAAAAAAAAGTTAACCTGGGTAGCTTCTTCAACGAGCTAGCTGATTTAAAAAGCTGCGCATTCACGTAACAAACTTTTTATTAGTCAATGGTAAAAAAAAAAATAATTGAGCTGAAAATTTAGTGGTAAAAAGGGACTATCACTTCTTCCGCAAGTACTTAACATACTTGGGAGCCGAAGAATGATTAATTCTAAAAATTTTATTAGGTCCATGTTTCGCATTATTTGATTTTGTTTTCTTTTTAATAAAAAAACTTGCAGAACACAACGCTATATTATAGAGGCAAAAGAATCTTCAAAGCTGTCATCAAAGATCTCGTGGAGAAAGGGATGGGGAATGCTACCAACGTATGTTCATGCTTAGATTAATCCTTTTTATAATTTCAGTTGGTTTTTATTTTATTAGTACTAATCATTAATAAAAAATTTACCGTTTCAAAACACACAAAAAAGGTTATACTGTCCGGAGATTCCGCGGGTGCACTAGCGGCAATGTACCACTGTGATAGGTTCCGGCACATGGTCCGCCACGTTCCAAGGGTAAAATGTGTTTCCGACGCTGGCTACTTCATCCATGGGTATAGCTTAGAGTCTGGTGGACAAGTTGCCACAAAGTCTTGTACATCGAAGATGGTGGATCCTCGCTTGGTAATCTTCTAATTATTGTAAAATTATACATGTTGATCAATGAACTAATAATAATTATCTCTTTTTGTGTATGGAATTTGCAGTGCTTCTTTCCAGAATACTTTGTGAGAGATATCAAAACACCACTTTTCGTGATTAATTCTGCATTTGATTCTATTCAGGTATTTTCATGCAAATTTTGGATGGTACCCCTTAAATTGAGTCCAATAACATATTCACCTCTTCTATTCGAACAATAACATTTACATCAAAAAATTGAACGGAGCAATTTTCGATATTACAAATTGATCCAAAAGTCAAACTTTATGATGACATGGATTTGCGTTTTGCTGATGTGTCCGCCAAAGTTGCTAGAATTAACGAAAATGCCATTGGGTAATTTGATTTTTGAGTTTCTTTTTATTTTGATTCTCTATTTTCTTATATTTTTGCTTTTCTTTTTTCATCTTTTATTTAAGTTCCAACTGACATTGGACCTGTCTGTAATTAAGGAAAACAAATATAGGGACGCTAATGTAATTGGGGGTCAAATGAATAGACGGAAATGGTTTGGGTCCAATTAGCTATTATCCAAAAAAATTTAAAAGTTCAATTCAGTCCCAATAACTATTCCAATTTTGCAATTAGGTATGTTAAATTCTCAATTGTAAGGGTTTCGAGTTCTCAAAACTTTAAATTGAGTCCCTGAAACTATGAAACGAATGCAAAGAACAATTAAAACATCACATATTCAAGGACGAAGATGATCATCCAAACATTAATGGCTCCGATTGGAGCTGCACGGAGTTGTATATACACAGCTCAGGCCGGCCGGAGTGTTTAAAAGCTCCGGTGCCGGACCATTATTGAAAGAAAAAAGAAGAGCAAGAGAGGAAGAAGAAGATGGTTATGGGTGTCCTGCTCAAAAAAAGAAGAGATGAAGAAGAAGCAAGATAGTTTTATTTTTTTTTACCTTTTTATTTTGCTTTTTACTTTTCTTTAATATTTTAGATAAAATAATTCCAACATGGCATGAGAGAGAGAATCATTTCAGATTTGGTCAACTCCAGGGGTATTTGTTATTGTTCGAATAGAGTGGACCAATTTGTCGAGGGACCAATTTAAGGGTAACCATTTATAATTTTCTCTTTCATTTATTTTATGTTATCTTTAAAAACAAAAAGAAGTTAATGAAGTAGAAGATAAATAACATAATTCTACTGAATGTTTTTGTAACAACCCGAAAATCTAGGTAATAAAAATAAGCATCTTTATTTGGAAAAGTCTAGAAACAAAGTCAAATCCTAACAAAAGTCAAACAGTCAAAGGAAACGACAACTGCAACAAGTAACTAAGAGTTCATGTGGTGAAAAGTTTTTAACAAATCCCAAAATACTAAAAGAACACCCCCCACTCTCTGCTGCTGAACATCTAAGTCTCCGAGGCATCCTGAGTAGCAGAATCTACAAGAAGGTAACAAATCAAGTGTGAGATAAAACTCAGTGAGGTTCTGTGCTTAGTGAACAACGAATTAAGTAATACGAAGTATGGTTTTTAAAATCAAACGAATCATAGTATAAAAATAATCGAAGAAAACATATAACGAAGCGAATAAACTGTCGTTGGTGCAGTCAACCTTATAATCCCAATTCAAGCCCTTATCACTCCAGACAAGGTATGACCACTGTCAGACGAAGACAAAGACCCTGTCATGGTACATGGGTGAAACAATACTACTCCCAATGACCTCGGCGACTTCTGCCTCGCGTCAAGGGATAGTGAGCAGAGGTACTTCATGAACAACTCGACAGACACAACTGCCCAAGTATGTCCACTCAGAAACCCCCACCACAATTGCGCACATATCGGTAGAAGCAAATCAATAAATCGAATCATAACATATACATAAATACATTTCTTTTGAGCGGAAGCATGAGAAAATAGTTTTAATGCAGTTTTCAAGATTTTGTTTTCATGAACTTTCACAATAATTGAGATGCAGTAATATATATATAATATTAAAATAGCTTCTTGTAGTTTCACAAATATACATATATTTTTGGGTAGAACACTTACCTTAAATGACCTCGTAAAATAAGCAACCCGCAAATCCTAATAAAAGGTAACACTACTTAACAATTACGCAAACCACTTAACGATACTCTTTAACCCACGACTGGCACAAGACTAAAACCATGTAACATATAAAACACCATAAACAATTAAGCACATAATTACATAAAACATATTTATCACGAATCGACTTTTGCAATTTTATTGGTAAAAAGTAAAATAAAAACTAAATAATAAGCGCGGACTGGAAATTGAAACCTTGACCTCTGCAACAAACAATTTCAAGTTCACATAACTGACCACTTGGCTAAGACAGATACTGTTAAAATAACTTGCACATAAAAGGATATGATCGATCCTTCAGATTGTAATAGACAGAAATAGAAAAGAGAAAGTCGACAACTTAAACTCGTGAATATAATAAAATACAAAAAATACACGCTTAGGCAGGTACTGAACCCCTGACCTTTGCTGCTACCAGAAACATGTACCCAAGCTGATGACCACTCGGCCACGAGTGCTTAGTTGCGAATTAACAATTTCGTACAATTCTGTAACTCTAAGCAAAAACAGAACATAACAAAACAAAAACAGGTCTCAGATCTCGAACTCGATTATAAAATATAAAATAAATTTAATGTATTTAAGATAAATACATAATATTTTTAAATAATGAAGTAATATAAATTAACGTGTATTAACGAAACCATATAGAGTCGGGTCTCATACGTGTGGGTGTCATCACGTTGACGGATTTGTTCTGGCTGAACATGAAGGTGCCAGAAAACATGATTGCAAACACTACCAAGATACCATTCATTGCAGCCATGTGTAGTAAATGTAAACAATAGATCGATCGATCGGTGATCAATTTTTTAATCAAGAACAATAAACCCAATAATTTATACTCCCTAGCTAGCTAGAACACCAAGATTTCATTAATGATGTTAATGGACCGTTACTTATAACATTCTCTTTATGAAACTGTTTCATTAATGATATACATTTGTACTTCCAAAGGGAAAATAGTTGCAACTTTAAATATCATCTCAACTTTGAGTAAACTAGACATATACTTATATTCTAGAGTTGTGGCATCACCACTAATTAATTAAGTCGTATAAGCTTTTTAACGTTTTGTTGAAGCTGGTGAGATTATATTGGTTTAGGTACTGTCGATGGATTAATCCAAATGCTGTGGATTGGGCTAATGCAATTTTCGAGCCCAAGTTTTGTGGAAGGGTAGTCTTAGTGGAGGGAGGCTTATGCCGTTTTCTTTTGATAATGAATTAATGATGTAATCTATGTTGTTTTTAGAGCATTGCAGTTGTAAACGTTTGAAGAATTAATATGTTTTACATTAAAAAAAAAAACAACTTCAAAATAATTATTAAAACTCGAACTCGACTAGCCAACCACACTAAATTTATAGTCACATTTATCGTTTTTATATGTGCGTGGTGGCCTCAAGTCCTCAATTTCGAGGAGAATGAACAATGCAGTATGGGAGAACTAACTTAAATATAGTAATTTATTTTCTATCAGAAAGGTATATGGAATGGGATGTAAATTATTGAAGATTTTTCTAGCAAACTACTTTAATGTGTTCAATGATACAAGGAATTAACGGATTGAAACTTTGTTGTGACATGTAACACATTTTAAATGAGTAAGTCTTCTGAGAGACGATCTTTAAATGATTTATCTAATGACGGATTTATATTGTCAAAAAAATCATCGATGTTATTAATAAAAAAACATATGTTCTCAACATTGATATTTTTCATATTACAATAAGATTTATTTTGTTAATAACATATACGTTTACTTTATTGACAATACAAATTCAAATAGCTAGGTATTCCTCGATAACATGATAATATTGAGAGCAATAGTGAACAATTACCAACTACTCCACGATCATTTATTATAAAAACTAGATCCCGCCTCAGCAGAAGCCAGAAGATCAAGCTTTTGGCAGAGTTGGAATTTTGTCATTATTATTTACCCGTCTAGCACACGACGGAACGTGTTGATTCACGAATTATATTCACTAGCAGGACCTGTTATGATTGCAACCGGATTAATCGCAACTACTGCAATGACAAAAGGTATCATCGCCAATTTGGTTGCAGACAACGTTCTCGGGAACGCAAAAACTGCAGTAACACCCTTCAGATGTACATGATCCGTACGTGACAAAGTTCCCAGGAAACAACTGCTGACATATGTACCAACAATCACTACTTACACCCGCCCCGGTGCAGCCTATCTCCGGAAAAGGACCCAAATCCGCACAACCTTGGGCGACTACCATCAACTCTGCAACAGTGAATCAATTAATCCATAATCACAACATATTATCAACGTATTTCATTGGCTAGCAGTTATATTTATGTATATCAGTCTACATCTATGCAAAACAAATAATATACTGTAACTAAACTTAAAATGAGTTGAGGGATTGATGAATATATAATGATTAATGACTAATATGTATAGTTGAGTTTTGAGTTTTGTATCTGGTATAAATTAAGTTGTGATATTTGAAACATTTGAGTATTAAAATTTGAAGTTTTAGAGTTGATAAATAATAATTCAACTCGAGTTATATAGTATCGAGTGAAGAAATAAACATAAAAAGTTGACAAGATTAAATTCATGTTGATGAAATTCAACTCGAGTTTATACCCAAAGAATAATGTTCCAGGAATACCACATACCGTTGCTTTTGACAGCCAAGAGTAGAATCACTAACCAGACAACCAGACTAGTCCTCGCCGACCTAATTATTCCCATTCTGAGATCTGGATAATCTAAAATGATGCTTGTAAATTGGAAGTAAATTCACAAGAGCAACTAATTGTATGTATGAAACCAATCCTTCCTAGGAAGCTTTATACAGTTTCGTAAGCAACTAGTTACATGTTTAATTATTAATCGATGTTGACTTTTGATTTTTATAACAGCTTATAATTATACTAATTAACAGCTTTACCTTTTTATTAATGTTCAATGATTGATCAATGTCAACTATTTGATTTTTATCAAGGCCTTATTAATACAACTATTAGAACAAGTAGTTTTACTTTTTGATCATTAACCACATGCAATTCTTAGATTTTTATAAACGCCCGTCTTACTTATATTAGCAAGTAGCTTTATATTTCATCAATATACCCCTCATTAGTGGATGCCAACTCTTTGATGACACCATTTGTAGTTTAAATTAGGAAGAAAAAAAAAATCTGTTGTGACTTAAAGTGAATGCTCAATAAACTCCTTCCTTATATTAATAAAAACTTATGGTGTCAACTTGGGACCAATTATTAAATAAGAATAAATTCAATATTGTGATATTTCATGACTTTTTCAGGTCTCGTCTTAAATAATTATACTCCCCTATAATAATAATAATATAACTAAGCAGAATTGAACTGAACTGAAATTAATAAGTTCTCAGATAAAGAGAACATAGCCTAAATGACATAGTATTCGATAAAAATAATTATATGTATGTTTTTTCATTGCATGAAGTTTATGATATAAAATACTTATTTAATTATAGTTGTCTATAATACTGACTTAAACTCTTTGAGCGATAAACACATCTTTTAGCTTCCGTGTATTAGTAGATGATCTGTATGTGGACCTTTTTGTTGCAACCAAAACATATCTAACTTGTCAAGTAGGCTTGAAGCTTTTTGACATGAAATTTTTACTACTTCTGTGCTATCTTCTTCCGGATTATCCCCTCAAATTCCCATCTAATTGATGTGATGATTACATATTAAATTAAAACATCCACAATCTGTTATCCCCCTATGCCTAGCAGATATTTTTACTTATTTGTTAATATTTTATAATATTTTTTCAAGAAATATAACATTTAAGTTATGCATATGGATTTTATTTACAAAAATATATTTTTACCACAAAACACTAGTTAGGAATATTTTTTCCCGGTCCTGACAATATGACTAGAGTTTTTATTGTATTTCCATTTCTTTAATTATCTAACACCCACATCCCAAATTGTTTAAGAATGAGATAGATAAATTGAGTATAAGTAGACCACTACTCTCACATGAATCATGATATAAGACCTTTGATTGAGTCCAAAAGCAAATCGTGTGGACTCTGGTCCAAAGGAGACAATATTGTACCAACGGTGACTTGTATGACCTAAGGCGTATCTAACTGCGCCCGACGTAAAGGGTTGGGTCTCGATCGATTAGTGGTGAGGACTTTACAATTATTTTTCTATATCTAATTTGAGTATCTACCCAATGTGTTTAGCATTATCTTATCCGTTAGTTTTTGCCTATATCTAATTTGAGTATCTAAAAAAATCAAAAACCAAAAGATAGAAAGTGATTTGACCTATGTAATTCTTGACGGCGGCTCTTCCATTTCCAGCTAAAACTGATGTATGCAACACCAATTCTTATGAAATATGAGAATCGTAATCAGAAACATCCAAGGAATATGTGGGGATGGCTAGTGAAGAATCCCCTAAATCGTCCACACTAACAATCTGGAACCTGCGAAACCTACTTATATTAGCAAATTCAAACCTCGGGAAAAATTCGAGGATGTGTTAATCGATAAAAAGGAAGTTATTGATGAGAGCGCAATGATCATAATATTTAAACCTACAGAGGATATGCCGTTTAAATAGGTAGATTTCGATGAAGGCTCACAAGATCTCATGGAATCTCAATGGCAAGATAGCGTTCTGATTAAAGTATTAGGCAAATCTTGGTTTTATCCAACTTAGGTGAATAAACTTGATGCGAAAAATGCATAATTGGTCCTAAAGTTTACGGGGTCTGGCGCACGCAGTGCAATGTTTGTCTCTCCCGACAAATGTAGTCCCAATGTTCCAAAACTTGGGCATAAACGGGACTTTTCGCACAAAATTGACTTTGACCGGTGATGTGGCAACAAAGTCAACGGGCCAAACTCGATGTTGACTGCCACCTAATCATTGATGTAATTTCCTTTAATAAAAAATACAAAAATAAAATTTAAATTCCAGAAAAAAAATTAAACTCTGATGTTGGTCTGGAATTGAAATTTAATTTTTGTATTTTATTATTCAAGGAAATGACATAGATAAATTATGTGGCAGTCAGCATCTATTTTGACCCATTACTTTGTTGCCACATCATCAGTCAAAGTCAATTTTGTACGAAAAGTCCTTTTTTCTGTAAATATTTTGGAATATTGGGACTACATTTGCCGGGATAGATAAACGTTGTACTGCGTGCGCCAAATCCCAAAATTTTAGGACCATTTATACCTTTTTGCCTTGATACCTAGTGGAATCTACATGGAGCTTTTGATCTTGTTGACCTTGAATATGGTTGTTATTGTGTAGAGGATATTACTGAAACTCACGATGTATGATTTTAAGAGGGGGAGTTTCATGTCCATTAGGAAGTGGAAGCCTAACTTTAGAGCGGATAATGACAAGGTTGATAGTTTTATTAATGAGTAGCTAATTTCATTGTCTTCTCCAATTGGCTATCGAACAGGTTTTTTTTCTCCATTCTTCCTCTTCAATGAGATAGCTAATTTCATTTTTCGCTGATTATTCTTCATTTGATTCCATTTGATAAGGCTAGGTTTAGGGTTATCCTTTAAGTGTTTCTGCAAGCAAAGGTTTTTTCCCCTTTTTTGACATCGTTGTTGGTTAATAATGATAGATTGAAGATGTAACTGCTAGATTGAAAGATCCGAAATGGAAAGAATGTCGTATAGTTTAGTAAGGAGCAGCAATTTGGATATTTGAATTTACATTTGTGTTCTAAGTGTGTTTATGTTGTAGGGTGATGTTAGTAAGCAATTCATCTCCATTGTGAGTATGTCGTTTTTCGTGCATCGGCAGAACATATGTCATCAGCCTTGAGACGGAAGTTGTTAGATTCAATCTGTTGTTTGCCTTGTGTGACATCTTTTTATGGAACATGTTAAAGTTTTCTAGTTTTCTACTGTGGAACATGTTGAAGTTTTCTAGTTATCTTTTTATGGAACATGTCATTTTTATTTATTTTCATTTGAGAAACTAAGTGGCCTGCATTGAGTACATTAGAGAAACCGGCATCGGGGGCAGTCTGAATTTTATGTAATAGCAAAATAATTTGTGCCCGATATATTAAGCTCCAAATGGAGTAAAGGGAAGTGCACGACTCCTATGGCACTGAAATTAGATAGGTGCAAGCGTAGGCCTGGTTATGAAAACTCAATGTATCAATCATTGCAGTCTATATAGTTTTAGTTAGGTTATGACCATTCAACCATATGCTCATGTTTGTCAGTTTAGTTGATGTACTAAAGTCTTAAAGTGCCCTGCATTTTGTATCTTTTCCAGTCTGAAAGACTCCATAAAGTTATAGACTATATGAATGAAGTGCATACTTTGAGTACTGTGCTCAGTTGGACTTGGGGAATATCGTAAATGATGTGCACCCGAGCTTACGTGGTCGTGGATCAAGCTTGGAGAATGTCACGAATATCAGTGACGGCACAATTAGAGGGACTCGGTCAGGCTATCCAAAGGTTGAAAACAGAGAAAAATACGGTTTCAAAAGGTATCACAATAATTTTTCTCTCCTATTCTATGTTATAGTATTTCTTTTGTAATATTTTCTGTATTTAAAAAAAATCATTTCCTTGACTTTGGTGCTATTCTAAACAAATGGTTTCTGCAGCTGAAAGATGTAACTAGATCTCTGTTTGAACTCTGGAAGTTGATGGACACACCAAGGGATGAAAAGTTCAGCTTCCTCAGGGTTATGTCGGTTCTCGATTTGGCAGAAAGAAATTTCACAACTAGGTTCCCTATCTCTGGAAGTCATTGACCAGGTATGTCAGTTATATTATCATCAATTCTTCTCATCCATTACATTACTCTCTATAAACTTAAGATGGATAATATTGGCTCGCGGACAGGTATTAAATGAGGTTGAGAGGCGTACAAAATTGAAGACAAACAGGATGGAGGAACTTGTCATGAATAAAAGGTCAGAGTTGGACGATATATGTGTAAAGCACATATTGAACCTGATCCCAGCACTGCGGCTGATAAAACTACAGCTCTGATAGAGTCGGGTAAATGATCTCATCTCCCAGATTCGATGCCTTATCTTTGTTAGTGAAATTAGTAGCTTAGAACTTCTTCATTGTGATGCAGGCTTGGTGGATCCAAGTGAACTTTTAGCTTAACATTGAGGCACAAATCTATAAAGCAAAAGATGAAGCTTCAAGCCATGGGGACATAATGGATAAGATAGATCGAGGGCTTTCTGCATGTGAAGAGGAAAATTGGCTCGATGATTATAATAAAGTTAGCTAAAGGATATTATTATATACTGATTTAAGGTGATTTGGGGAATATGATTTGTTTTTATGGCAAACAAGTTGCTTTGAAGGTCTTGTCCAGTCATTTGACACGCAATAAAAGAAGCATGCGGTAGGGTGAATTCTTTTAACGTCTGGATATAATATTTCAAGAAGGTCTAAATAGCAATTTCGATGTTTTTCTGCTTTTAGATACATGTTTATTGTCAATGAATAAGATCTAAAAGACCTTAGACACCATTTGCAACAATCTTGTTCGTCAAAGGGTGTTCGACCTACATGTGGGTAAACGTTGCGTTAGTTTGTTTGGCCATCTCCAGCAGTTGCAACTCTCTGCAACCCACTCTCTCCGTCAGCATTGCACAAACTGCAACTCACTTTGCAACTCTTCACAATTCTCTACTTCAACAGTGAGGTCCAAAATCTATTTTCTTTTAACATTTATTTCAAACTTAATTATTCATTTCATTTTCTTTTCTCATTTCCTTTTAAACTTTATTCTTGGCTTTATTTTAAATGTAGTTAATTAATTATAACAAAATCATATTAATTTTTTTAAAATATTACTTGAAAATAAAAATTACATTACATAAAAAAACTATAATACTTAAAATTGAAAATTACAATACTTGAAATTGAAAATTACAATAATTGAAAATGAAAATTACAACAATTAAAATACTACATTCTATAAGTGTAATTTTAAATTCAAATAATATGTATTTTAAATTTGAGAAGTAATGTATAAGTATATTTCTATTGCTACATATAATTATTATCATATGGAAATATTCAAGAAAAATGAAAAATAATAAAAAAGATAAAAGTAGAAAAGATGAAAGAAAACAAGAGAAGAGCAAAGGAAACAAGAAACATGAAAGAAAAGAAAGAAAACAAGAAAAGATATGAAAAACAAAAAAAAATAAAAAAAAAAGGTAAAAAGCCCAGCGCTGGGCCTCGCGCTCAGACTCCGCTGGAGTCTGAGCCAGAGTCCCAAACTGATTTGGGACTCGGTTTGAGACTCTGCTCGAGATGGCATTATGCATGGGGTGAATGATTGGAAATGTTCACGAATTTTGCATTTATACATTTGTTACTTAATGACTTCTTTTTCATCTGATTGCCTTTTTTTCTGTTACTTGTGAGTTGCATTACTGTTTACATGTTTATCAATTTTTTTGTCTATTTTGTTGTGATGTCAAGTTGTGTTGAATCATAATGGCCATGGTAAAGTTATGCACTCGGATAACTATTATAACCCGACTTACACTGTAAACAGTGACGAATCCAGAAGCATATTTCAGATGGGTCGAATCTTAACTTGCGATTTTCACAACTAAAATATTATTGTCATATAAGTATATTATACAAGTATGAATATATATATATTTATCATCATTTACTCATTGATATTGCGTAACATTAGGTATATTTAAAATTAATATTTTTATGTATTCATAAATTTGTTATGATATATAATTATAAGGTGAGTATGGACGAATATTATTTGATATGTTGAGAAAACTATGTATTTTTGGAAAATAAAGAAAAAACAAAAGGAAAGTGAAGCTAAAATGAGAGAAAAATATGCTTAAATCAAAAAGGAAAAACAAAAGAAAAGTGAAGTTAAAATGAGAGAGAAAAATATGCTTAAATCAAAAAGGAAAAAGTGATAAAGATGGATGTTGAACCCATACACTCAAGATAAATATGGACATACTCATCCACTCAGTTACATACAAAGTTTGGTAATCTTGTGGATAGGTAACGTATACTAACTGTATTAAATGTTTTTTCCGCTTCGCACTATTAATTCAGAGTCGAGGGCAAGTCGAGCTGGGTCAAGTGATCCGCCTCGACCCAGCTTTGCCAGTGACTGTAAGTCTTTTTGTACTGACTTTAGTTGTTTCCAAAGAAGACATGTGAAACTTTTTAGTCTTGTACTGCGAATTGTTAATCGTTCATGTTAAGATTCTCTCCGTCATAAAAGAATGGGACTGCTTATTATGGGCTGAAAAATTCAAGCTAAAAGTCTAAATTCAAATGCTTGATTGACTGGAACACTGAAATTGGACTATAAGGGTCTGTTCTCTTTAACTGCAATTTTCTGAACTGAATTGAACTGAGCTGAACTGAACTGAATTGTAGTATAAAATATAACTAAGCAGAACTGAACTGAATGAGTTTTCAGTTGAAAATAACAGAACCTGTCAATTAAAATCCATAAGTTGGTCTCTTGGATACAGACTACTATGTAAATTGCTTGTTCTGCCTCCTCGGTGTCGATACAAGGAAGAGTATGAGACAATGACATCAGAGATATATCTAGATAGGGACTGACTATTACCAGATGATCGAATATTTTATCTTTACTCAGGATTTTATTATTGTGAACTCTGTTGTAACATTGAACATGGAAAATCATTATTGGCATCGCACTTAATTGAGCACGAATATGATGAGACTATGTGTTTGTGTCTCTTTTTATCACTGTTCTTGAATGTCTAGTCAGGTGTTTGAAAACTCATTCTCATGTGTGGTTTTCAATTTTTCATCCAATCAAACTTGTTTAGTAAGACGCAAATTCTCTCGATTTCTTCCTTCTCGCTTTTTCAGAAAGTTATATGAAACAGATTTAGATGCAGATGCAGATGAGAATCGATGAAGAAGGTGAAGAATATGAAATAATTATTTCCCACAAATTGGTGCTATCTCTACAGTATGCATACGGAAGTGAAGATATGTATTACTTGTTGTGTTTTATCTCAAATCAAGTAAGTTGAATTTTTTCTGAAACCGAGTTTCAGTTGGTTTCAGGCGAGTGAAACTAGTTTCAGCTAGTTTCAGAAAGTTTCAGAAATTCTGAAACCAGGTTTCAGATGAGTGAAACTAGTTTCAGAGAATTCTGAAACCAAGTTTCAGAAATTCTGAAACCAGGTTTCAGATGAGTGAAACTAGTTTCAGATAATTCTGAAACCAAGTTTCAGAAATCTTATGAAACCAAGTTTCAGCTAATGCTTACTCAAGATGATTGGACGGACCAGATTAATTCTCGATGATTAATGGCTGAGATTGATTCAATCGTTAGTTTGTTATGAACGGTTATTAAAGAGAAGAGAAACAGAAGAAAACAGAGCAAGCGGCTGTCATTCAGTTTTCGATTGATTTCTCTCTCGTTTCTTCACCATTTGATCTGAGATTTTGGATAGCGGTTGAGGAAGGTTATTTGCACGACTGACAATTGAAAGATTCAGGTTTCGTGATCTGCACATAGAGAACTGGTTCGAGTTTCATCGTTGTTTCATTTATCATTGAGATTGTTATCTTGTTTTCTCATTTGATTGATTGAGGAGTATAGATAGTCGATTAAGCTTGATCTTTGTATAGATTGTATAAGCTTGTAATCGAATCTCAGTTGATATAAATATACGTGCTTGGTTTCCCGTGGATGTAGGCTATATTAGCCGAACCACGTAAATTCCGTGTTTCTTCGTTTTCGTTTTGGTTGATCGATTGTGTTTGTTTTGTTGAGATTATTGTTGTGACTCAACATACTATTATTATTTTATAACATCAAAATCTATTAATAGATTGAAAATAAAGTTTAATTACATAAGCATAAAAAAATGCTCTCTATATACAATCAAGCCAAAACCTCAACAAGGTGCTAAAAGTAAAGTTGGGATCAATACTATGAATTGACGTTGTAAAGGAACAAGAGTATATAATCAAGTTTCATTAATTCGATGCCATCCAAACTTGGATTTTGTAAGAGGTTTCCCTACTTTCTTAACAAATTTCACTTAATTCATGTTTTCCATATAGTACTCGATCGCTACGTTTCTGTCTTATTAATATGTTTATAAATAGCACAATACTCATCAAAGTTTATATAAACATAAGAAGGGTAAGAAATGCTTTTTATATACATTAATCCTTAACAAATACAGCCAAAACCTCAACAAGGTGCTAACAGTACTAGAGCTAGGATCAATACTATGAATCGATATGGTAAAGGAACAAGAGTATATGTTCAAGTTTCTTTAATTCCAGTAAAATTGGGAATATGAATTAAGTGAATTGTTACAAGAATATGTACGCAACCTCTTTTTCTGAGTTTCCCATTTTTTAAAGATGTAAATAGGTATAAAATCAAAACTTAGATTATTCTTACTTGAGCTTGCGAGTTGTCTAGTTTTGTAGAATTCTGAGGAAAGGAACATCGTTTTCTGATTTCTGTCCTCGATAATTTCAAAGATCCCATGGTTTTTTCATGTTTAGTTATGATAATCGCAAAATGCCAAAATATAGAGAGTAATATAGCGCAGATTCCATCAGAGTGTTTGTTTATGAACTCAAATTGAGTTTATTCAACTCAAATTGAGTTTGAACCAATTTTCATGTTTGTTTCTCAATTCCGTATTGTGATACTATTCATCAATTCAAAACTCAATTATTTATCATTTCATTCTTACAAAACCTATTCAAATATCCTACAAAACCTATAAATATTACAATTTAACACCAAACACAAAACACAAAACTCAATTCCAATTTAGTTACTACTCATCAATTCAAAACTCAATTCAAATTCAGAAACAAACACTCTAATGACTTTTCATGATTATTATTAGAGTTTTCTTGATTATTCATGATAATCGCAAAACCATTTCAAATACTCATTTATTCCAATATCTAACATGGTCACCTCAATACCTTTTACATGCAATTGACACCGTGCTTAATTACTACTAGTATGTTTATTCTTTACTTGATTACTACTAGTATGCTTAATCAAAAAAGGTTTTTGTGTGATTTAAAAAACTGAAAAAAGATTTTGGTAGCGGGTGCAAGTTTTTTAAAAGGTTTTAGTGTGATTTAAAATACAAACTTAACGGCCGTCAATTTTTAGTGTAACGTCAAAATTTTGCTAAAAGTTTTAGTGTGAAATTAAAAAATAAAAAAGTTGTGGGGTAAATTCAAAAACGTACAAAAGTTATTAGTGTAAAAAATAATTTTCTCTTACTTTTAACTGTCCATTGTCTATGTTACCCTTACTTTTGTATATACAATGCACTTGATTGGTAGAAACTGAATGGGTGCAAAAAACGAAAATGTATTTTTCCAAAATGATGCATAAAAAATTAAGTAAAGATATTAATCATAATCGAAGCATTCAAACATTTTATAGTCACAGACTCTTACTCATTTGGATCTTAGTTTTTTATCATGCATGTCTCTCAGTAAAGTTGGACAGGTTTTTATATTTGCAAGTATCTGATTTCTGATTTGGTTGCTTACAAGTATGTTTCAAAGTTTATAGTATGTTACTATTTAGTATGCCCTATAGTGTTTTGCTAGTTGAATTAGGTTACTGATTTAGTCTGTTACTTTTTTTTTTTTTTTTTTTAAGTGACATTGGAAACCCACAGTCGCTACCCTTCGGGTGCACACTGGGTAAACTCCACGGACTCACATAATAACCTGCACCGCAAGAGTTGCGACAGGCTCAAACTCAGAAGGCATAAATCACAGAAATTCGCTTCCCGTGGAATTTGAAGCCGTGACCAAGAGGATATTCTCCTCCCTTTCAACTAATCGAGGCACTTTATGGTTAGTCTGCATTTTTGTTTATACTGATTTATCCTATTTTGGGTTTGTCTCCGTGTCGATAGTTGGTACACTTGAAAGCCGTATGCATTTTAATTAGGCAAGATGAAAAGTCTACTTGAAAGCCGTATGCATTGTTATTTAGGTGTGCCAAAACGTAGATTCAATTCAGACTTGACCTTGTTATAAGAGCACCAAGCTGACATATGATGATGTTGATGTTGCCCTGAGGAACAAGGAGCTGCATAAGGGACCCCATACTGGAAATGACAATGCAGCTGAAAGTTTAAATATCAAGGAGAGGTGGAGTCATAAGATGCAGGCCAAGCAGAAAGCACCTGTACCTGCAGATGCTAGAAGATTTGAAAAACACAAGTCTGCAGATGGAAATAACTCAGAAAAAAGGAAGTGTTTCTATTGCAAAATGCCAGGCCATCTCAAGAAGCAGTGTTTCAAGTATAAGAGAGACAAGAAGGCAGGCAAATTGCAGGTTAATGATACAGAAAACAATATGGCTCATAATGCACATATTGCTGAGTCTGCACAGATGTATGGTGATGCTGAAGCTTTAGTAGTCTCTGAGGCTTGTTCAGTAGTGAAATCAAAGTCTAATGATTCTGGAATCGGATTCGATGCTCATTTCATATGAGCCCTAACCTTGAGTGGTTCATAAACTACAAAGCTAAGAAAGGTGGTTAGACATTACTAGGTGATGATTTTGAGTGCAACATTGAAGGGATTGGTGATATAAGACTCAAGCTGCATGATGGAGTTGTAAGAATGCTTACAAATGTTAGGTACATACCTAAACTGAAGAGGAATCTCATTTCCCTTGGTGTACTAGACAGTACTGGTCACAAATATTCCTCAGAAAATGGTGTTCTGAGCATTACTAAGTCTGGCATCATTGTAATGAAAGGCTTGAAGGAAAATGGTCTCTATTATCTGGTAGGAGATACAGTTTCTGGGGAATCTTCACATGTTAGTGCTCAAGACAACACTCAGCTATGGCATGCAAGGTTGGGACACCTCAATGAGAAGGGACTCAGAGAATTATCAAAACAAAACCTGCTGTGTGGAGATCAAATAAATCACCTGCAATTCTGTGAAAACTGTATTTTTGGAAAATCTCATAAGGTTGGTTTTGACACAGCAAAGCACAATACTCTAGCACCTCTTGATTACCTTCATTCAGACTTGTGGGGACCTACAAATACACAAACTATGGGTGGAGGAAGGTATTTCATGTCAATCATTGATGATTATTCAAGAAAGGTGTGGCTGATAATCTTGAAGTCAAAAGATGAAGCTTTCAGCAAATTTAGAGATTGGTCAATTGAGGTGGAAAATAATACAGGCAGGAAAATCAAGCATCTCGAGCAGATAATGGCTTGAGTTTCTCTAATGATTTCAATGAGTTCTGCAAAAACAAGGGCATTGTGAGACATAAAACAATACCAGGCACACCTCAACAGAATGGAGTTGCTGAGAGGTTCAATAGAACTGTGCTAGAGAGAATCAGATGTATGTTGATTAGCTCAGGTCTGAACAAATGTTTCTGGGGTGAAGCTGCTGCTACAGCATGCTATCTCATAAATAGGAGCCCCTCAGCACCTCTGAACAATTTAACACCTGAGGAACTGTGGTTAGGCAAACCTCCTTATCTAGGACATTTGAAGGTATTTGGGTGTTTGGCTCTGGCTCATGTGAGGCAAGGGAAGCTGGAACCAAGGGCACTTAGATGCATTTTTTTGGGATACCCTCTTTGGTGTAAAGGGTACAAGTTGTGGATAATTGATCGGAAAAAATGTATCATTAGTGATGTGGTTTTAATGAAACTATTATGCCACTCAGCCTGTGGACAACAATACAGAATTGTGGAGCATTGCACAATCTTGGTGATTTACATGCAAATGATAAGCATACATCTATGGATGAGCATAGAGAACAACTGATATGGAGAATTCATCCTAGAGATACAGCCAGGAATTCTGCAGATGAAACAAATGTGTTATCCACTTATCAACTGGCTAAAGATAGAGAGAAGAGGCTAAATAGGAAGGTGCCTGATATGTATGGTTATGGACAGGTGGGAAAATCTTACAATGTGGCCTATGCTCTATCAGTAGCTGAAGATATAAACTACTCAGAACCAAGCACTTATCAAGAAGCTATTAGTTGCAATGATAGTGAAAAGTGGATTACAGCAATTCATGAAGAGTTGGTTTCCTTGGAGAAAAATGATACTTGGGATATAGTTACTATACCCAAGAACAAGAAGCTTGTGGGATGCAAATGGATATTCAAAAGGAAGGTTGAAACTGGGACAGCTCACTCAATCAGGTTTAAAGCAAGGCTTGTTGCAAGGGGTTTCACACAGAAGGAAGGAATAGATTATACAGAAATCTTCTCACCTGTGGTAAAGCATGTGTCTATAAGGGTTCTCTTAGCCATGGTAACTCAATGGGGCTTACAATTACAGCAGATGGATGTCAAAACTGCATTTTTACATGGTCTGCTAGAAGAAACAATATATATGAAAAATCCCTGAGGGCATTCATATTGAAGACAAGGAAAACAAGGCATGTTTGTTGAAAAGGTCTCTATATGGTTTGAAACAAAGTCCTCGACAATGGTATAAGAGATTTGATGAATTCATGAGCTCAATACAGTTTATAAGGAGCAGGTATGACAGTTGTATATATTTTTCAAACATACACAGTGTGAGCTGCATATATTTGCTGTTGTATGTTGATGATATATTGATAGCTGGGAAGTCTCTTGATGAAATTAGCATGTTAAAGGCTAAGTTGAGCTCTGAGTTTGAAATGAAAGATTTGGGAGAAGCAAGTAGAATACTGGGTATGGACATTAGCAGACAAGAACATGATAGAAGCTTATATCTATCACAATCTGCATATCTGACTAAGGTGCTTGCAAAGTTCAACATGAATATGTCCAAGCCTGTTTCTGTACCTGTAAACCCTGGAACTAAACTTTCAGTAAATCAATGTCCTGTGAAGCAAGCTGATATACAGGAAATGTTCAAGATTCCTTATGCAAATGCAGTAGGAAGCATAATGTATTCAATGATTTGCTGCAGACCAGATTTAGCTTTTGCAATGAGTATCATTAGTAGATTTATGAGCAATCCAGGTATGATACATTGGAATACAGTGAAGGGTGTACTCAGGTATATCAAGGGAACAGTTCATCATGGTGCAAGTTCTCGCATCTTCTACATCCGAGCTACCTTTGAAAGGTTATGTAGATGCGATTTTGCATCTAATGTAGATTCAAGGAAATCATATTCTGTGTTTGTATTTACATTGTTTGGTACTGCCATCTCTTGGAAATGTTCTCAACAGTCTATAGTAGCATTATCTACAACTGAGGCTGAATTTATTGCTGTAACTGAGGGAATTAAAGAGGCAATATGGTTGAATGGTTTGATTACAGAGTTAGGCATTGAACAAGATTGTGTATCTGTGATGTGTGATAATCAGAGTGCTATTCAGTTAGCAAAGCATCAGCATTTTCATGAAAGGACCAAGCACATAGATGTGAGATTATACTTCATAAGAGATATCATAGATGGAGGAGCAATTAAAGTTGAAAAGGTTCATACTACAGAAAATGCTGCAGATTTCTTGACAAAAGCATTGTCAGCTGCCAAGTTCAAGCATTGTGCAGAGTTGATAAATGTTGGTGAATTGGTCTGATTTTTTGCACATAGATTCAGAAAGGCATGCTCTAGCCATAAGGGAGCTTAAGTGGTTGTTTGTTCTACCGAGTAAAGAACAGTAAATTGGGAAAAGAGCATGTAGACTTGATTTTGAGCTAAGGTGGAGTTTGTTGTGTTTTATCTCAAATCAAGTAAGTTGAATTTTTTCTGAAACCGAGTTTCAGTTGGTTTCAGGCGAGTGAAACTAGTTTCAGCTAGTTTCAGAAAGTTTCAGAAATTCTGAAACCAGGTTTCAGATGAGTGAAACTAGTTTCAGAGAATTCTGAAACCAAGTTTCAGAAATTCTGAAACCAGGTTTCAGATGAGTGAAACTAGTTTCAGATAATTCTGAAACCAAGTTTCAGAAATCTTATGAAACCAAGTTTCAGCTAATGCTTACTCAAGATGATTGGACAGACCAGATTAATTCTCGATGATTAATGGCTGAGATTGATTCAATCGTTAGTTTGTTATGAACGGTTATTAAAGAGAAGAGAACGAAGAAAAGCGAAAGCGGTACGTCATTCATTTTCGATTGATTTCTCTCGTTTCTTCACCATTTGATCCGAGATTTTGGATAGCGGTTGAGGAAGGTTATTTGCACATCGACAATTGAAAGATTCAGGTTTCGTGATCTGCACATAGAGAACTGGTTCGAGTTTCATCGTTGTTTCATTTATCATTGAGATTGTTATCTTGTTTTCTCATTTGATTGATTGAGGAGTATAGATAGTCGATTAAGCTTGATCTTTGTATAGATTGTATAAGCTTGTAATCGAATCTCAGTTGATATAAATATACGTGCTTGGTTTCCCGTGGATGTAGGCTATATTAGCCGAACCACGTAAATTCCGTGTTTCTTCGTTTTCGTTTTGGTTGATCGATTGTGTTTGTTTGGTTGAGATTATTGTTGTGACTCAACATACTATTATTATTTTATAACATCAAAATCTATTAATAGATTGAAAATAAAGTTTAATTACATAAGCATAAAAAAATGCTCTCTATATACAATCAAGCCAAAACCTCAACAAGGTGCTAAAAGTAAAGTTGGGATCAATACTATGAATTGACGTTGTGAAGGAACAAGAGTATATAATCAAGTTTCATTAATTCGATGCCATCCAAACTTGGATTTTGTAAGAGGTTTCCCTACTTTCTTAACAAATTTCACTTAATTCATGTTTTCCATATGGTACTCGATCGCTACGTTTCTGTCTTATTAATATGTTTATAAATAGCACAATACTCATCAAAGTTTATATAAACATAAGAAGGGTAAGAAATGCTTTTTATATACATTAATCCTTAACAAATACAGCCAAAACCTCAACAAGGTGCTAACAGTACTAGAGCTAGGATCAATACTATGAATCGATATGGTAAAGGAACAAGAGTATATGTTCAAGTTTCTTTAATTCCAGTAAAATTGGGAATATGAATTAAGTGAATTGTTACAAGAATATGTACGCAACCTCTTTTTCTGAGTTTCCCATTTTTTAAAGATGTAAATAGGTATAAAATCAAAACTTAGATTATTCTTACTTGAGCTTGCGAGTTGTCTAGTTTTGTAGAATTCTGAGGAAAGGAACATCGTTTTCTGATTTCTGTCCTCGATAATTTCAAAGATCCCATGGTTTTTTCATGTTTAGTTATGATAATCGCAAAATGCCAAAATATAGAGAGTAATATAGCGCAGATTCCATCAGAGTGTTTGTTTATGAACTCAAATTGAGTTTATTCAACTCAAATTGAGTTTGAACCAATTTTCATGTTTGTTTCTCAATTCCGTATTGTGATACTATTCATCAATTCAAAACTCAATTATTTATCATTTCATTCTTACAAAACCTATTCAAATATCCTACAAAACCTATAAATATTACAATTTAACACCAAACACAAAACACAAAACTCAATTCCAATTTAGTTACTATTCATCAATTCAAAACTCAATTCAAATTCAGAAACAAACACTCTAATGACTTTTCATGATTATTCATGATAATCGCAAAACCATTTCAAATACTCATTTGTTCCAATATCTAACATGGTCACCTCAATACCTTTTACATGCAATTGACACCGTGCCTAATTACTACTAGTATGTTTATTCTTTACTTGATTACTACTAGTATGCTTAATCAAAAAAGGTTTTGGTGTGATTTAAAAAACTGGAAAAAGATTTTGGTAGCGGGTGCAAGTTTTTTAAAGGTTTTAGTGTGATTTAAAATACAAACTTAACGGCCGTCAATTTTTAGTGTAACGTCAAAATTTTGCTAAAAGTTTTAGTGTGAAATTAAAAAATAAAAAAGTTGTGGGGTAAATTCAAAAACGGACAAAAGTTATTAGTGTAAAAAATAATTTTCTCTTACTTTTAACTGTCCATTGTCTATGTTACCCTTACTTTTGTATATACAATGCACTTGATTGGTAGAAACTGAATGGGTGCAAAAAACGAAAATGTATTTTTCCAAAATGATGCATAAAAAATTAAGTAAAGATATTAATCATAATCGAAGCATTCAAACATTTTATAGTCACAGAATCTTACTCATTTGGATCTTAGTTTTTTATCATGCATGTCTCTCAGTAAAGTTGGACAGGTTTTTATATTTGCAAGTATCTGATTTCTGATTTGGTTGCTTACAAGTATGTTTCAAAGTTTATAGTATGTTACTATTTAGTATGCCCTATAGTGTTTTGCTAGTTGAATTAGGTTACTGATTTAGTCTGTTACTTTTTTTTTTTTTTTAAGCGACATTGGAAACCCATACTGCCTGAGTCTTGTGGTAAACCCCACGGACTCACATAATAACCTGCACCGCAAGAGTTGCGACAGGCTCAAACTCAGAAGGCATAAATCACAGAAATTTGCTTCCCGTGGAATTTGAAGCCGTGACCAACAGGATATTCTCCTCCCTTTCAACCAACTGAGGCACCCTTGCGGGTTAGTCTGTTACTTTTTGTTTATACTGATTTATCCTATTTTGGGTTTGTCTCCGTGTCGATAGTTGGTACACTTGAAAGCCGTATGCATTTTAATTAGGCAAGATGAAAAGTCTACTTGAAAGCCGTATGCATTGTTATTTAGGTGTGCCAAAACGTAGATTCAATTCAGACTTGACCTTGTTATATGTGGGGTTACAACTAGGATTATAGGTTCCTGTCATTTTGATAACTACATCTAAGTCCTTATAACATAATCTGCATGACTAAGGGGAAAGAACTAGAAAAGCTATCAAGGAGAAAGGCAAACAAAAGATGATATCTGAAGATGCCCAACCTCAGAGTGCAACCCCTAGTCAACTTCAAATTGTCATTGCTACTGAAAGAAGAGTCACTAGGTCTCAGAAACCTCCTATTATTGCCAAGAGCTCAAGGAGAAGATATAAAACTTGTTTCAATTCTCTATCAGATTTACTAGCAGTTTTTACGAATGCGACACCGGAATACACAATTGAACCTTGACATGCATATTGAGTAATACTCAAATCGAACAAGGCTCATCATGAAATACTGAAAGTGTCGCATTTCTAAATTACCTTTTTCAGATTTTACCCAACAATACATGACCTTAAGATTGCCTTGGTGCATGTAGCAAAGGCATTGCAATCTGCAGAGTGCACATGGTCCATGTCAACTAGTAACATTAGATGCATTATCATGACAACATAAAATGTAAGCACTAACAATAACAAACAAATCAAGAATCATAATCTAATCAATGAGTTGTACCATTGTTTGACTCTTAAAACCAAAAGAAGAGAATAAAAGATTAAAATTACAAGCACCACTTACCAGCAAGAACAAGACATTCCTTCCATGTTTCATGTCGGAATTGATTCCAATAAAAGCCAAAAAATTTACAATCATTCTGTGCACATTTACAGCTTGTTGCATCACCCAAGATCCCACGAGTTGTTACTAATAAAACTTCATAATCCATCATAACCAATCTGCACCAAAATGATGACATAAAACTAACTAAGAAAAAATAAAAAACCAGAAAGGGGGGAAAATGTATAGCAGCATGAAGCTGAAAAGAAGCATTTTTTTCATCCTTTTCTTCTTCTCATGCTGCTCTATTCCCATCTTTTATACGGATGTGGTAGCGGCCTAGCGGGTATCCAGTCGAACAATGAAATGCCGATTCTGTTGTTGATAAAGGCAACTTTTGTCGATTCAATGGATTATCTGAAAGGCTGGGAATTATCACCAGGCAGTTCAGTTCATTGCAACTGGACTGGAGTACAATGCAGCTCCAATGGCTTTGTCGAAAAGCTTGATCTGTCCAACATGAATCTCACAGGGAGCATTCCTGACGAAATCCAGGGTCTGCAGAATCTGAAATCTCTGAACATATGCTGCAACGAATTCTCTACGCCAATGCCGAAATCTCTGTCCAACCTCACTTCTATACAAATCATTGATCTGAGCCAAAACTACTTTATTGATACATTTCCAGTTGGCCTAGGTATGCTACCAGGGTTGCAAGTGCTGAATGCTTCAGGGAATAACTTCTTGGGTTATCTCCTGGAGGATCTTAGCAATGCAACTGCACTTGAGATCATGGATCTCAGAGGAAACTTCTTCGAAGGTTCCATTCCGAAAAGTTACAAGAACATGGTGAAGTTGAAGTTTCTTGGCCTGTCAGGGAATAACATCACTGGCCTGATTCCAGCAGAACTTGGAGAACTGTCAATGCTCGAGACAATTATTATCGGGTACGCTTGGAGCTTATACCTCAAATTTCTGTAATGCTGGTACATTTCAGAAATTCTGACCTTTCTGAGGCTAGCAAATAACAATCTCACTGGCCAAATCCCAGATGACCTTTCTGACTCTGAAACTCTTTCTTTCATTGACTTTTCGAGAAACCATCTCCAACCTTCTATTCCTTCATCCATTCTCGCCATGCCGAATCTCCAAACCTTCATAGCCTTTGGAAATGACTTATCAGGCAAAATCCCAGACCTGTTTTAAGACTGCCACTCCCTCTCAGTGTTAGATCTATCCTCAAACCATTTCATTGGAACCATTCCTCCAAGTGTAAAACCACATAAACTCAACAATTAACAAAACATATGGAACTTTTATACTAGATGCACCAACTGATTCATTATACTAGTATCCAGGAAAAGCATCATTGAACTACAAAAGTAACAAACAACGCCACATTTATGGACAAATTTCAATTCATTAACTACTGCAAAAGCTAACAGACACTGCCCTTTCACCAACAAACATCCATTAACTACTGTACAGATTTCAACCCGGTTTGTCGACCAAACAGCATCGAAACATCTTTAAACATCCAATGGAACATCATTAATGGGCACCCATACCCAACTACCATAAGAAAGGTTTTGTCCACAGTGCCGCACGCTGTAGTGCCTCCTGATCTTTAGTGTACACATACTGCATATTGTACAATCATGGTACAACACTTAAAGCATGAGGAGTAAATGTCACCAGGTAGTGATCTGGTCGGCACCACTTTTAACTCCTCTCGATCAACACAATGTCAAGGAAATGTCATCGGAATAAAGCTACGTTCTCTTCTTTTGAAAAATCATTAATTTCAGTTTAGTTAAATTCAGTTTAAATTTACTTAGTTATTTTCTATACTACAAATAAATTCAGTTATGTTCAGACGAAGAGAACGGAGCCTAAATATGGTACGATACATTCATTCATTTTCCATATTGAAGCAAGCTCCGAGTTCTAATAGTAGTTACACGTTACTTTGGCTGGACCGTATAGACTCGCAATAAGCTTTAGTCTCGTCGAGGAAAGCCACAAAATTATACAAGTCACACGGGTGTCCAATCTCCTGGGCATTTAACTCACACTCAATGCAACAACCATTCTCACCAAGTCAGAGTATCATAATTTCATAACTCAGACTCCAGCGTGAGTGTTAACTCGACTCAGTTCGTTAAGCAAATACTATATATAAATGTAAAAAAGTGCTCGAACTGAGTTCGTATGTGACTCTGAACTCGAGTTGAATTTTCTCAACTTCAATTTAGTTTAACCAATATTTTATATTCGCCTTCCACTCTACAATATGCTAATCGAGTCGAGTAAAGTTACTAATCATTAATTTTAAAACTTAAAACTTCAAAACCCAACTTCAACTTATTTACTATCCATTAACTCCAAATTCAACACAAATTGAATACCAACACATTTGTTACTTCTTTTATTCACAATGGCAGGAACGTACTGCAGCAATTTCTCCTCCAAACTGCATTTAGTGCATTATCTAGTGAATTGGATCTGAAATGGAGGGAGTTAGAGTGAATTGGATCTGATTTGGCATCACATGAAAGGTAAAAAATCAGATAATTAATGGACTACAAATATGGTTCAAATACAAATACGGTTGAAATACAAATACGGGACCAAAACTGCAAAATTAATATATTTTCTGGGGACCAAAATCACGATGGATGGCTAATTTGGGGATTAAAATGCAAATTCACCGACATAGAATATTGGCTTCACACGCACACCCACGCACACCCTCGTTATATTCTTTCAGATATTTTGGGAGACGTTTAGTAGGATATATTGGACTGAATTAAAACATATAATGATACGTAATATGATTTAATCTGTGTTTAGCATAGGCTACTAAAATTCGGAACTATCCATGTTTATATGCCAAGTCCGTGTATAACATATGGTATATCTGACTCCTCAGATGCATAGTGAGTATTATGGTCTCTCAATTGGCGCAAGTTTTATCCAAAGCATTGTTTTCTTCAAAATCTTGCTAATTCTAGTTTCCATCTGAAACAAAACTTATGTGATTTGTGAATATATATACCAGTTTGCCAGAACCCTAGGCTTACCCATCGAAAAAATCGAGCTTTTCAATTCGTGAAGAAGAATCAAACATGTAAGATTTGCGTTTTCCAACCTCTTCTTATTTTGTGAACACTTCGCTGTTGGGTTGATGATGTAATTTCACGGACATACTTTCTAGGACTTAATCTGATAGAAAACTATAAGATTTCGTGGATTGTTTGATGATTATTTGGTTGCTCTATTGTGTGAGCTTAAGGTGTAGAAGTTGTTTGCTGAATTAGAGTTTATATGTACGTGCAAATCAAGGATGATATCAAGTAACGTGTTTATAGTGCGTTATGGGTGAATAAGTACTTTTTTCTTGCCGATAATTAATAACAATAAAAATGACAAACTTTTAACTTGTGATCTGAAGTCTCAACAACTTTTTGAACTAAGAAAACTGGACATTTGAACTAAGAAAACAGGACATTTGTTGTGAGACGGAGGGGGTAACAAACATCATAACCAGTCCAAAACTCTCAACTTTGAATATTGAAACAGAACATGTAAAAGAATTTATCAAAAGATAATGGAAGCTACAAAAGTAAAACAACAGGCTATTAGTACGAACTGCATACTGCTATGTGAAGTTCGCGAAGTGCAAGAAACTGTAAAGCATTCATTATCGTGTTGTTGTCTAGCTATGGTGGTTATTTTTTGTGTTCTATTCATTGTTTGAATCCATCATGCATCTACTGGAAACGTAAAGCAGGTTAAGAATGAACTGTAAAGCATTCATTAGTGTTTGCACTCCCATTTCATAGTGAACTATATTATTATATTGACTATTACCAAAACGAAAAGCAGGTTCATTGCAATAGATTGGAAAGCAGGTTCCTACACAAATGGTCCTGCTTCTGCAACATTTTACTAATTTTACAAGCTTCTAGTAAAAAGAAAAAAAGTTAGTTGAGTTGTATTAGCAATTGGTTCTACTAAATATGGATTATATTTGTAATATGAATGTAATATCTACTAAACATGTTTCAATATAAGTTTAAATTATACTCGAGCATTCAGGCCACGACCCTCCGTTGCATGAGAGGTAAAGCAGCCGACTTCATCAGAGACCTGCTGCTGCGCCATTAGATTTCTTTGTTTTGATTTGCCATGTAATCTAGATACTCCCAAGTATTGTGCTAGTGTTGGGCATGGAAATATCGGCCCTAATATGTACTTCATTGATTTGGATAAATAAGACATGTTCTTTCGTTCCAAAATTATACTAATATGAGGTTGTATACCTACCAAATAAGATTGATATCATGGGTTTCAAGATGTACTACATGCAGCCCATATTGTACTTTAGGGATTTATAGAGCAAGAATAACCAATTTAACTAAGGTACAAATAACCAATTTAACTAAGGTACAACTTCTAATGAACATAGTATAACATAAATCCCCATATTACAATATGGAAGCACATCTTGATTCGGATAATCCGTTGTCTTCAATTCCTCTGACGAATTCTCGACTCGCTTGAACTCGTTGATTATCTTCACGTTGCATTTTCCAGAGTCTACCTCTGATACATGAAATTCAACTTCTCAACCCAGTCATTGTTAGCCTTAAAAAATAAAATAAAAAAAACATTTCCCTTGGGAAGATTACTTGGCCATAAGCCCGTTACCTGTATCCATCTTCTCGCGGGCATTTAACACCACATAACGCAGCAACCATTCTAACCGAGACGAATGTCATAACTCGGCTCGAGTGTGAGTTTAATCGAGTTTGGGCTCGACTCAATCCGTTAAATAAATGGAACTAAGAATAAACAAGTGCTCGGGAAAAAAATATAAATTGTATTACTATTATTTAAATATTTTCACTATATTAATGTTATTTAAATATTTTCACTATTCATTAACTCTGAACACTATTTCTAAGACACCTCAAGTAGAAATAAATTAGATATTACCGTGAGTAGTGAGACTATTATTTGATCGAGGGTGTAGGGTCCAAGAAAGCTCATTCCTCAAGTTCGAGTTGTAAGTTGTAATTGAGCTTGTATCGAGTCGTTAACAAAACAAATTAAGTTTTCGTGCTCGAACTCGTTATTCAATAATATAATAGAGATTAGATTTTAACTAGTCAAGTTGAACCGAGCTCTAGAAGTCGAACCTAAATAAGCCCTGATTCATCTTACATCATTAAAATCAACCAATAGATTCGTCTAGCAAGTTTTTGTCACTATAATTTCTCTCCCTTTTATGATTAGTCCAGTTTTGTAAATCCAAACATGAAATCGGTCCTCCCATAGTAACAGGGATGAATTCGGTCCACATTACATTAACTATAGCCATCATAATATGAAAAAATATAATACAGTAGTATATTGAACCGACCCTAGCTTATTAAGTATCAACGGGTCGAGTCCTACCCTAAAACAAACACCAATTAAGTTTGATTTGAACTCGACTCTCTTATCAAACGATCGATCCGAGGTGACCCCTTGATGATTCCTGACTAGGCAACCTCACGAAATCTATCATCACATTTCTGTTTTCCTATTTGTGCGTGGTGGCCTCAATTTCTAGGAGAACGGACAATGCAGTATATATGGGAGAACTCACTTTCATATAATTAATATCCTATCAGAAAGGTACAGGGAATGGGGTGTAAATTATTGAAGATTTTTATAGTAAACGAATTTATTGTGCTCAATGGTACAAGGAATTGACGGATTGCAAATTTGTTTTGACATGTACCTAACTTTACATCGCAGTCTATATATCGGCTGCTACATTTGCGTGTCATATAGCATATTCTACTACCAAACTAGCATAACACATTAACATACACTTGTAGTAATATTTTGCCATGGCTGTTGCTTCTTGCAATGTCACTTGTCTCATGATCCTCATTTTCCTGTCTTCGGCTACACTAACACTCAGCTATCCACCCTTGACGTATGTCAACCACGCTGCAAAGAAAGGAGCATGTATATACATCTATCCCTTGTACGATATGTTCATTAAATTAGTTGATAAGTACTCATACTTGTAATTCGCTCATGTAGTGTGTTTAAATGGGAGCATTCCGACTTATCAACTTGACCCGGGACACGGGGATGGAGCTTCTAATTGGATGGTCCATCTTGAGGTTCGATCCCCTAAATCATACTATGTGGTATCTATGAGTTATTATTTCGCTTTGTCTAATGATAATGTCAAGAGTATAGAGATGATCATTTAATATGGACTTGATTCGTTTGAATTTGTATAGGGTGGGGGCTGGTGCTACACAGAGGCTTCATGCATCCAGAATAGAAGTGGATGGGCTTTTAACAACTTCAAACCATACGGTGGCATTCAAAGTCCAAATGTTAGCATAAATCCATGTAAGGATTAATGAGCTCGGAATATTTTTCCATACTTTATGCATAAATGATCCTTTTGATTTACCCAGATTTCTAAGGATCCATGAGTTTGGGTTTTTTCCGCAATAATTTTTATTACGAATTTTTATTTATCCAGATTTTTACGATTGGAACAAAATATATGTGAGATACTGCGATTATGGTGGGTATTTGGCAGATATTGCAAAACCTATTGTAACATCTGCTGTAAGTACTTTATATACTTGGGAGCTGTAGAATGTTTAATTTCTATATTTTTAATTAGGTACATGTTTCATTAATTGATTTTTTTTGTCTTTTTAAACAAAAATAAACTTTTAGAACACAAGTCTATATTATAGAGGCAAAAGAATCTTCAAAGCCGTCATCAAGGATCTCGTGGAGAAAGGGATGGGGAATGCTAACAATGTATGTGGATGCAAGACTTCTCCGTTGGTTTTTATTCTATTAGTTCTATCGTTAATAAAAAATTACCGTTTCAATAACCAAAAAATGTTATACTGTCGGGAGACTCATGGCGCTACTGGCAATGTACCACTGCGATAGGTTCCGGCACATGGTCCGCCACGTTCCAAGGGTAAAATGCATTTCGGACGCTGGCTACTTCATCCATGGGTACGTCAATTTGTTGCCTAAAAGTTTAATTACATAATAAATATGTTATGTAAGTTATTTCTCCTAATAACTACTACTACTAATTTTACTTGGTTAAATGTTGCAGCAACAACAGCTTCCTACCAGGTCTTCAAAAAAGAGAAGGAGAGGTCTTCGCAATTGTGGACTTTTACGTAAGTTATCTCTTTTAAAACTTGCATCTTTAGAAATTAATTAATTAAAAAGCTTGGAAAATATATATAAAAATACATATTAATTGAGATAAATACAAACTTACAGAGATTGGTGGACAAGTTGCCAAAGTCTTGTACATTGAAAATGGTGGATCCTCGCTTGGTAAGAATCTTGTGTTTTTTTTTTTTTTTTTATTTAAGGTTTTCTAATTATTGTAAAATTATACATGCTGATCAATAAAATAATAATGATATTAATCTCTTCTTGTGTATGGAATTTGCAGTGCTTCTTTCCAGAATACTTTGTGAGAGATATCAAAACACCACTTTTCGTGATTAATTCCGCATTTGATTCTATTCAGGTATTTTCATTTATTGTATGTTATCTTTAAAAAACAACAAGAAGTTAGAAGATAAACAATTCTACTGAGATTTTTACTCTCTTCTCTTTCGATTTGTTTATCACAAGCTTATCTTTCGTTTGTAACAAATTAAATCCCGTATAAACAAAAGACCGTAACCTAAAAACCTTACTCTACAAACTACGACCTTTTTCCCAATTAAAAATTATCAAATTTAATTTCTTAATTAAGCTATGTCTTGTTGCAAATTAAGCTACGGGATCGGGTGGACCATGCGATGGTCAACTGGACGGACTGCTATGTAGCTCAAGCAAATTGTACACCGGCTGAAATGAAAATTATTGAAGGTATACACATGCATATATATATATATGCACGTAAAAGTTGGTTTTTAATTGTTATTATCATTTTATATTGTTACAGATTTTAATTATAAAAGCTATTAATGAAACCAGATTTTGGAAGAACATTTCGCGAAGCACTGCCGGAGCCAGATAGTTCGGGAAGGGGGATGTTCATTCACTCTTGGAGAGGCCACGTTAACATCTTATTCGGAGGTTGGATTAATATCCAACTAGATAACAAGGTAAATAATTAATTAATGCCTTAATTACTACACTTTTAATTATTTTAAGTACATAATATACTAATATAAGTTTGTTTAATCTTATGCAGACTATGGCAAAAGCCGTGGCAGACTGGTTTTTCGACATAAGCCCTTTCCGAGCTATCTCCCAAGTTGATTTTCCGAGAAACCAAAACTAATTAATCGTATGTAACTTGTTTTATATATTTATGGAAGCGTAATTAATTTATAGTCAAACATAACATAAAAAATCAACAAAAACATTGTATGAAATTTATTGGTCATATGAAACAAGATGCTAATAGTAGCCACATATTCTTCAATGCTAGATTGTGCATTGCCCTCAACATTAACATATAATTTACCAGTATCCACATGCTCCCGGCCATGTTATATTGCGTGGACCATAGAGTGCCACGCAATAATGTTCAGTGTCCTGAAGGAAAACAAAAAACTCTTGCAGCTCGGGAGTCATATCTCCCCGTGGGCATTTAATCTCACAAAACGAATCAACCATTTTATTGCAACATTTTTGGTGTCCTTCTGTACCTTCGTTGTATTTTGCCAGACAATTCGAGTCTTTTAACTTTTGTAAATCGTGTGTCATATAACAATAATCTTCTCGAACCTTTGAACCTGAAAAAGTAAATGCAAAAAGCTCAAATATTACCCGACTTGAGCTCGAGTTTAATTGAGTCTAGACTCAATTCGATTGTTATATAAATGAGCCTAAATCTAAATTTGAACTATTACAAGTGCTCGCACCTGCTAGCTATTAAAAATAAATATAAAAAATTATTATATGATTATAAATGAACTAAAACATCGAGTATTAACGAGTCATATCGAATTGAGTCTAACTCAACTCTAGATTACCTTATTCTACGAATTAAATTCAAATTTTAACGAACCAGGTTGACTCGACTCGAATGCGCTTTAGGGTTGCACACTTGCACTCATATAGTAGCAATAAAGCATATATACAATACTCTCTAATACCTGGTGTCATCACCCTGACGGCTTTGTTTTGGTAGATCATGAAGGTACTGCAAAACAACATTACGAACACCACCAAGATCCCATTCATTGCAGCCATGTGTCAAATACAACTAAATTAATTTTTGAAGTTACACTAAATCCACAAATTTATACACTACTTTAAAAATAGATTTTCATTAATGATGTTTTTGGACTGTTACTCATAATATTCTCTTAATGAAACTGTTGCATTGATCAAAGGATGATATTTAACTTCATGGAAAATGAAACGCGAAATTAAATTATCGGGGAATTAAATAACGTGATACATTTCTTTGGTGATTGTATTGGGTGGAACAATATTGGGTATATTATAGTGCCAAATCATTAATTTCTTCAGAATAAATCTTAGATACATGATCAATGTTAAAGTACTAATATGTCCTGTCTTCAGTGATCCTTCACTTTCCTACGTTAATTGAGATAATGCCTATTTTTGAAGATTAGATTAATCCTCTGTTATCTTTAACTGAAAACTCATTCAGTTCAGTTCTGTTTAGTTATATTTTATACTACAACTAGTTAATGGCCCGTCGATACTCGACGGGGCATGGAGGTCAAACTCAAAATAAGAAATGAATACATCGTATAATAAAATGTTAAAGTTAATGAACATAACGTATCATATGTTTTACCATGTTCGTCTTATATGAATACATTGAATCTCTTCTTACTGGTAACCGTAGAGAGAGAACATGCAATTGTTCACGTTTGAATACGGGTGAGGTGGTAGAGTCCGACGTGTGAGAAAGATTGCCAAGGACTTTTGTTTATGGTCATTGCAAAATAGACGATATGGAGAACTATATTCTATCAAAATTGACAGGGAACTTCGTCTTGTACAATGGGCTAACTATCACAATTTGAATGTAAACCTTTTGGGCTGGGTAGACTACCGATATTATATTTGCCTCAATGATATGTTTTCTAACATTAGTAACTATGAGCTAGACTTGTTCCATTTTACAATTCAGTAATTTGATCTATATATCTGATAAGCATTATCATGCATACGCTTTAGAATGCTATAGTGAAAAATTGGTATATTTAAGGTGGTTTAAAAAACAATGTATAATATGAGGTTCATAGTTTGTAAGAATAACAAATTCTTGACGTACAAGAATAATAGTTTTGCATTGAGTAAAATTTAGTAAATTACCGGTAAGACTTGACTTCATATGAAGGCATCCGTACTTGTAAAAGTATAAGGATATACGTTTAGATGTATTATAAATTGAGAAACATAAAACATAAATGAAATTATGCAAGTTAACAAATATATATGAAAAAATTAATTTACCCCATAATTTATCGAAAACTTCTTTGTAAACCACGTTAGTTGTCGTGTCGTACGTCTCACATTCATTATCACATATGAGTACTTTCAGTCCCTTTCTACTTATAACTCTTGAGAGAGCAATATACAGTTGTCCGTGGCTGAATACAGGAGAAGGTAGGTAGAGACCGACATGAGAGAGAAACTGTCCCTGACTTTTATTTATCGTCATTGCAAAGCAGACAGATATAGGAAACTGTCTCCTATCAAAACTTAGAGGAAACTTAATCTCATCAGATGGGCTCATCGTTATCCTAGGGATGAAAACCTTTTGACCGGTATTCATTTCAGATATCGTTCTTGCATCTATGATATGTTTCCCCAGATTAGTTACTATAAGCCTTGTTCCATTGCACAACTCAAAAGCCTGGTCAATATTTCTCAAAATCATGATCATGCATCCAACCTTAAGAACTACTATGATTAGGTAGTCCCGAGCAATTAATAGGGTTCGAGAATTCTATTGAGAATAATTCTGCCATTTCACTATCTACTAACTCGGTCTTGCTTATGCTATCAGCACTCAAAGTACTCCACAGAATCACCATGCATTATAGACATGACATAGTCATTAATCTCATTGATCATTTTCATTAGTCGGTGCAAGAACAGCACGGTGATGGAAGTATTCCGGATCTATAGTTGGATAGGCTAAGTGAT
The DNA here is from genome assembly GCA_026545765.1 of Plantago major. Taxonomy (NCBI): domain Eukaryota; kingdom Viridiplantae; phylum Streptophyta; class Magnoliopsida; order Lamiales; family Plantaginaceae; genus Plantago; species Plantago major. The sequence goes on from CM048840.1 coordinate 107,853,832, forward strand.
CCAAAAGGGAAGGATATGTGCAGTCTACAATGGTGGAAATAGGATTACTTACTTCACGAATAAGTATGTCATCTGGTAACTTGATGTCTACCTCGCCATCATTGGGTTACTTCGACCCATCACCGACTTGTAATATCCACTGCAAAATCTTTAGTTTCACTAACCTCAACGGTGATGATCCGATGCGAATAGAAAAAAAGGTGTTAATTAAAAAGAACAACATAACAGAACAATTCATATGATAGTAACCGGGAATTTTTATAGTTTACCTGCAATCGCATATTTTTTGTGAGTTTTAGAACCTCACATGAATCCCACAGTATCGAAGAGCATAGAGAGGCATTTACAATATCAAATCTGCTACCACCAGGAACAACTGGCAAAAATTGCCTGAAATCTCCACCGAATACCACTACTAAGCCACCGAAAGGATCATCTGGACATTTCATAACATCTCTTAGACTCATGTCAAGTTCGTCAAAGCAATGTTTGTTGGTCATCGGTGCCTCATCCCAAATTATAAGTTTGGTTTGCTTGAGTAAGCCAGTGACATCAGAATCCGGCTTCAACTTGCCGCATGTTGATTCCTCATGACACTTAATAGGAATACCAAACCTAGAATGAGCAGTCCTACCTCTAGGTAGCAAGAGTGATGCAATACCACTTAATGCTACTGGAAGCACTATATCTCCTCTAGCACGCAAGCCGGAACACAACGTCCTCCAAATAAAAGTCTTGCCTGTACCACCATAGCCGTATAAAAAGAACACACCACCTCTGCCCCCGTCAACTGCATCCATAATCTTATCGTAAATTGTACGCTCAAACGTGGGTACAGTCCATCGAATTCTGATCTCATGGCATCTCTGTCGTATGACATCTCATCAACTATAAACTGATTCGTGGCGTTGTCAGTTATAGACTCATCTGGGATTGGCATAGACTCAAAAAAAGCAAGACTGCTGCAGTTTGCTTTCAATAGCTTCTCAATTTCAAGCAACGCTAGGTTATGGATTTGTTCATCTGTAAGCCTCAAACCTGAATCGCGAAATGAATCGAAATAAGTAATGAGTAAATGTATAGCATTTTCGTATTTCGGTAAAATATAAAATTTACTAACAAATTACCAGGATTATGAGAAGTTTTTTGCTTGATGTATAGAATGTTGTCAGATAAGAAGTTACATGTCTTCCTCCATACCTCCTATGGTCTCGCCATGCTTCGAGAAAGAAGAAGCATCGATCGTAAAAAGATGACGAAGGAAATGTGCTAATCCCCAGTGACTTGCCTCAATAATTCCACGGACATACTCCCCGTCATCTGTTAGTAGGCCTAAAGCCACACATGAGTCCTTGTAGGTCTCGTAAACAACACTGTTCACTGTTCTAATATCCTGGAAACATGTTGCACCTCTAACATGATTCAACATAAGTCGCATATAGTACATGTTTTCAAATGCCATCGACACATTATACATCCTTCCAACAACTTGTGCCTTGGTTTTCCTACGGGACCACTTCTTCAGGCCATCCTTCCAGTAATACTCACGGGGCAACTCAGGATACGTCAATTTCCTAGCTTTTGGGTCAACCTTGTTCAGCTCAAACCATTCAAGAAACTTCGACTACTTAACTGAAGGTTTATCAAGCAGATCCGGCATGAAATCTCCATCTCTAAAAGGTACCCCCTGCTCATCTTCTAGATGAAATGCCAAACTCTCAACTGCAGGTATCCTATAATGTATCTAGAATTCAAAAATTCTCCATATTGCCTCACATGCTGAAACATATCGGCAATCAGTATGCATCTTAATCTCATCATTATTATTTATGTCTATGAATGTAACACCCGCTCTGTACCTTCCTTTCAACATGTACTTGAACAAATATTTCATTGAAGCCCCCACCTTTATAGTATTATATGTTAATGTGAGATTGGTACTTTAGGAGCAACTGAGCATTGTACGGGGCAACAAAACTGTTTAAAAACGTCGACTCATATACTAAGTTCGGCAACAAATAAATCTAGTTTTCCGACAATAAACTAAGCATAATATTTAATTAATATAAATCTACATGTTGTCAAGCTGAACTCCATTTTTATCGACGGTGACACCTGTGTCCCTTCTTCGATATATGTGATATCCAGCATCGACAACATATGTATTTTCGTTGTAGCTATTTGGAAAATGTTTGGAGCACCTGTTGTCCTCCATGCATGGAGAAGTAGGTCTAGCCGGACCACATGGTCCGTGAATCATATAGGTTGACACTACGTCGTACAATTCTGGATTAGTATCCTTGTCGGGTAACTTTGCACATATGTAGTCATCAATGTTATTTTTAATCTTCTCCTCACCCGCCTTATTCAGGATTACCAAAATATGAACATGCGGAAGTCCTCGCTTTTGGAACTCAACGGTGTATATGACTAAAAAAATTCATAGTAATAGATATTATAAAGCATTTTTGGATTTCATAGAATATAAACATGTTTAGACAAAAAAAAAAAAAAAAAAAAAACCAACTTACGTGCTTTTGGTTTTCCAAACATACGTCCATCCTTTATATCACTGATCAACTCATCGAGTTTCATCTTGAAGAGTCGACATATGATGTCAGGCTTGTCTTCCGGTCTCAACCCAAGACTCTCAACATACCTTGTGATCTCCGGCCACTTTGGATTGCATGTAAATTTATTAACAGGCACGGATATCCTGCCCACTTGCATATAGCCATATAATCCTGGTACATCTGCATGTACCATCTAGCACCCCTTAGATAAGATGATGGCAGTATGAAGAGACTACCACATGATGTAGGATCATATTCAAAGTTATCAACTTTGCTGGCAATCTTCTTATAAGATTTGTATCTAAGCTTTGGTTGATTGTGACGAATCCACTGAAGTCTTTGTGACTCCATCATCATGTAGGAATCAACAATAAACTATTGAAACAATCTCCTGCCAAGTATAAGCTGGTGACCTTCTCCCTCCCTGTGTTGAATTCTGAATGCTAAGAACTCCCTAAGTGTGAGATATGGCCTCTTACTGTATGTAGTTCTGGGTATCTCTGAATACCAACCATCTTCTGCATACACAAAAAATAATAGTGGGTAATGCAGAGGGATATAGCATGGAAGAAATTCATTTATCCTTTGCAAATATCCAGTCGACTTCAACTCAACCATGATATCCCTCTTATGCCTCACATTCTCAATGTCTCCTTCAATAATGGCAGCAACCTCTGATGCAGTAGGTAAATTATAGGTCCGTCCATCCTTGACACGTTTTGCTATAAGCTGCAGACTAATATATGCTGAGTTATTAAGGGATATATGATCCCTGACCATCTTATATGTTTTGGCATAAGGATTATATTGGTCGACCATATCTTTGATGCTGGCTGTTACAGAACTGTCCAAACCCTTCCCATCACCACTGGCATACATGCATATATACAAATTTACTTAAATGAACTAATTATCGTGTAACATTATTATTATAAGGAATTTTATTAAACAATATATAGATATTACTGGCACTAATCCAAGAGCATTGATTCCGTTATGTACTTCATGCTCAGTGTCATAGATGTATAGTTGAGCAAACTTTGGTTCTTTTCCTTCGTCTGGCAACAAAGAGCCAATTTTATGGAAATTCTGACCACCCATCTTGAAACAATAAGGACCCCGACCTTTGTTAACCTCTTTGTCTATTTTCCCACCCATAGAAGTAAAAGAGAGCATCATGTTATATGCCCATAAGTTCTCAATGATACTCCGACTATTCTCGTGTCTATCCTCTAGGAGATCACTTAACAACTGAGGTGGTTTTTGAAGAATTGGAAGCTTGACCAGACCTCTCATGCAACATAGGGTGAAATTAGGATTCTTTTTTTTTTTTTTTTTTTTATTAGTTGGTATCCTTTCTTCAAACCAGAATAAAGCACCACAATGTTCACATTTATACTCTGGATCACCCATGTCCAAATACGTTGCACATGCATTTGGAACAATAATTTTATAGGAGAGACTATAAATATGTAATTGTCATCCATTATCTTATGTTTGCAGAAATAATAAGGGTTATTACATTGAGCCCCATCGGAGCTGAAAATCTAAGAATTGGACATATGAAATGGATTGTATTTTAACGTTCAAATGTTGGAGTTGACCTCAGTTAGAAATTGGAACATTTTTGCAATTGAAAGAATGTCAATTGATATTATTTGTGCTTTTTCTTAATGTAATGTAATGGGTGTTCATTAGAGACTTAATTGTTCATATTTTGGGTTGCAATTTATCTGCTTTGTTATTGTTTGTTAACAATATAATAATATGGGCATAAATGTCTTTTCAGGTATTAATTCGAGTTGTGGTCGAGTTTGTGTGGAATAAAATATAATTTTGTTTTTCTCGTTAATTGTCATCTATTTTTTACTAATGTGTAATTACAAAATCTAACATGGTGCAGGAATGAAATTTTAACAATTAATTTGTATATCTTTGCATAATTAATAATGATTTTTTAAAACGAAATATGTGAATAATACATAAAATTGAGTGTAGAGGTTTAAAAAAATGCACTCAAGAGCAATGATCATGTTGTCAATTATGTGTTCAACGTCATATATGTATCGTTGGCAAAATTTTGGAGTTTGTACTTTGTTGGGCAACAATGTTCCAATTTTGTGATCATTTTAGCCACCTATCTTAAAGCAATAAATACATTTTCATTTAATGATTTCCTTAACTATTTTCAGCCCATTGAAGTAAATGCGAAGATGTTGTTATATGCACTAATAATAGAACAATTATGTAAACTGAGTACATACTGGATAAACAACTAATACTTGTAGAACATATTTTCAAATTAGTATAGTTCAAAACAATGATCATGAAAAGATAAAAAATAAAATAAAATTAGAGCATAGCGACTACTAATGGACAAAATTCTACATTAAATGCCTTCTTCTATAATGTAAGAAAAAGATGCAAATCTATAATCTGCAGACCTAGGAGATTTAATCACCAAAGATAAATCCGCTTTAATTAATTACTACATGTTGCCACTCAAAATTTCGAACCACTCCAGTTGCTAATTTGTCAGTCGAACTTTTCACACCTTTTAAAGGAACCATAAGACACAAATTTTGACACCAAGCAATAATCTTGGCCATTGATACCTAACAACAACACCAATACCACCCCTATGTTGACTCTACTCGTCTGTAGCATCAAAATTAACTAAAATGATACCAAGATCAAGAAATAACCAAGGTGCTGCCACAATTGACTATGCCGCACATAAAGATCTTTTACTGACTATATCTATTTCATCCTTAAAATAGTGCATTAATAATCCAATAAAGTAAATTTTCAAAATGTTCCATGTAGTAAATATATAAGTTAGAAGGTAATATTTGAATAAATAATGAGTAAAAGTAGAAAATATGTTAGAATTCATATAAATGTTGATAAGATGATGGTTTGTATTTAATCCAATGCGTAACTTTATTGGTCATTTTTAATGGAGAAATTTACATTTGGTACCCCTTAAATTGACCCCCTTCACAGATTGGTCCCTTCTATTCGAACAATAACAGATGGCCCCCTGTAGTTGACCAAAACTAAAAAACACTTCTCTCTCCTGCCATGTGGATTTAATTTTCTCTCTCCTTAAAAGAAAAGCTAAAACAAATTAAAATTTCTTACATTAATTAAAGTAAAGCAAAAATAACACATGGATCTATCTGTAATTAGCTTCCACAAATATAGGGAGCTATTTGTAATTGATTTTCAGGTAATTTTTGGTAATAACAGTCCAAAAATACATGCACTAAAAATAATTTCCTCATAAACTTCTATGTAATTGATTGAACTGAATTATGTCCTTCTAAATTGTCAATGGGAATTGGAGGGAAATTTTATCCCCAAATTCCCGCCCGGACCCTTACTAAATAGCCATGTTTGTGGCTTAGATAATAATGAAGTACTAGTAGTAATTAGGTATTTTAATTTTAGTTTAATGTATTTTTGTCGAGTGATCACAATTATCTCTTTTGTGGAGTGTATTGTAAGAACTTGTGATCAAATCACCATGTAATTTGCTTATGTTTACAATGAAATGAAGATGATTAAATGGTAAAAAACCATTGTTAATGTTGTCTCTTGTTGTTATTGTTGGTGGAGAGAGCAATAGAAATGCATTAACTGAATAACCATTAAGCAGAAGAAATGAAAGCCAATTATGGGAGAACAAAGAGCAATTACATCAAATATATGAAGTTAATTTGATGAGCTCATCCACATGCTTAGCAGACTTTTGAAGAAATGCATTATGCCACCTTTCACCATAATATGTCATGGCCAGTTGAGTATCCAAGACAGTCATCGAAGTCGTGAGTGCAGAACCTCTCGGACAAAGCTCGTCAGAGTGGCCACACTCACTGTGAATGAGCTTTGAAGCAATGTTGGAAGCCCTCATACGTGGTCCAACTGCTTGATCATTGTCGTTCAATTCTCTTCGTGAAGTTGTTAGTTTTTTAGCAAGAGTAGGGTTGTTCAAATTTTTTCCATGTTCGTCATTATATATGTTTCCATGCATTCAAATATGTTAGTGTTATTATGTGACTCATCATACAATAAGAGTATAGCAAATTACCCGATCCCCACATGAGATGATGGGCGAATCATTCTTTGATAGCCCTTAATTTTCATTGTTACTTGTTGTTTTTTGCTTGTCGCTTCTTGATGGTTTGTATTTATAGGTAAATTATAAAGATGAATGAGGATATGGACATGAAAACAATGGAAGAATTGAATTTGACTCTTGGAATATGTATAATAGACCTTTGACTTTCATACATTGGTAGTTTCTGGTTTGTATTCGTGATATGCATTCAATCAATACAGGGTCTTGGTGCATTTATTTGAAGTCAATAAAGGGACCTAGTACATTATTCAGCATACTGAGAAATAGTTGGAAAATAGATTAATTGACTGATTACCTAAAATTAACTGAAATTTACCAAAATTGACTAAACAAAATCTAAGTAAATTACAAATAAGTCCAGTTGGAAATTGATTTAAATCAATTACAAATAAGTCCCTGAATTTGTTATAGCTAATTACTGACACATCCAACAATCTATGTCACCAAATAATGGAGGAAAAAAAGAAAAGGGAAAAGAAAAGAAAATAGGGAAACAAAATTAAAAAAACTCAAAAATCAAAATATTCAATGGCATTTTCGTTATTATTACCAACTTTGACCGACACATCAGCAAAAAGCAATTCCATGTCATCATCAACTTTGACTTTTGGACCCATTTGTAATATCTAAAATTGCTCAGTTCAATTTTTGGATGTAACTGTTATTGTTCGAATAGAAGGGTTGAATTTGTTATTAGACCGAATTTAAGGGGTACCATAAGAAATTTGCCCTTTTTAATGTATCCATTCGTAATTGTATACCTAAATAAATATTTATTTCTTTGATAACTGGAGAAGTATTGAGTATTTAATAAATGCTCTATTTTTAAATTTTCATTATTTCAATTTATGTTATTTAATAAAAATAATATTTTAATAAATAAATACTTTAATTAATTAATAAAATATTCAAGTTTGATGTCCATGGATTCGTCTTGTCGCGGTGAATCTATATATATGTTTAAAATATTTTTTGAAATTTTGTAAATAAATATATATAAGATTAAATAATAATTATGTATTGAATCAACATACTAAAAATAAATAATGGGAGTTATATGGTGCATTACATCTTAACAACTTAAAATGTTCCACATCAAACATACTAAATTTACAATTGTAATAACCAATCAAAATCCTTCATATTTCCACATAATTGATGATGTGTAATGCAATGAGAATGCTTCAAATCTTTTTCTTTTAATGTATAGATTCAGTTCAGTTTATAAAATTGCAGTTGAACAGAACAGAGTCTAAGTTGGGACTCAATTGTGCCCAATATTTGTGACATGATCAATTCATTTACATATGATTCTAAAAAAAAAAAAAAAATTCATTTACATTTGTCAATTTTTAGATGAGATAGCGGACACCTATATTTAGTTTAATGAATTTTTCTAATGATTGTATTTGTATCAAGTGCGATCCGTATCTGATGCAATTACAATGTATCTCATATTAAGCATGTTTTAAAAAATGATCTTTGGCAATTATTGTATTTCCAAAGTAAAAATAGTTGTAACTTATTAAAATATATCCTAACTTTGATTAAACTAGACCCAAATTTATTTATACTCACGTATATCAGCATAATCTATCAGACTAGACTCGCTTAACACGCTACGCGTGTTATCATGTTGTATTTTACATTTTGTTTCTTTATTTCACTTAGTTTTCAATTTGCAATTGTAGACAAACGAAATTCGTCTACTCTAAAATGATATTTAAAAATATATATTAGAAGACAAAAAAAATACAATTTTCTAGCATTTTTAGAATTTTACTAAATTAAGTTTTAAAATTAAAATTGCTGGATTATTTTCTAATATATAAAAAATTAAATAAATTTAAATCGAATTATGTCGTATGGGACGACCCTGAACGTAATTGCATAAATCGGGCTACATACGATAAAATTGGGCCAGAAGTAATGGGCTAGGGTTCCATGTGATGAAATTGGGCCAGAACTAATGGACTAGGGCTCCATGTAATGAAAATGGGCTAGAGTTGAAGAATTGGGCCATGGGCTCCTATATTCTAGGGAAATATGCTCTTCTTATGCCCTTCCAAAGTGTTATAAATAGAAGACCCCCTTCATTCATTTTTAGACACCAAGCAACACATCAAGAGGAGCATAAGAAGAAGATGAGCAAGAGAAGGAGCAAAAAGAAGAGCAAGCAAAGGCAAGCAACAAGCAAGAACAAGAGCAACAAGCAAGATCAAGAGCAAGAATTACAAGTCTTCTCAAGATCAGCATCAAAGTTCTAGCAAACACTCAATAAGTTCATCCGGAAATCCAGGAGTAGCCGCCATTTGATCCAAGAAGAAGCCCCTGCGCACTTGGAGAAACGTTATTGGAAGAACAACTGCCGCCGAAGGAAGATCAAACCTAAAAGCCCAGCCCAAGCCCGATCAACCTTCTTTAAGTTTTTCGCCCAAGACCATCGTTAAATCCAAGATCAAGCTCAAAAGTCCTTGGGGAAACGTTTCCTGCTGGCCAAACTTCCTCTAAAGAAGATCAAAGGCCAAATCCTGCGACGATCTAGAAGCGTTCTTCGTGGACTTCATCAAATCCCCAAGAAGTTCGTCATCGCTCGCATCAAGCACTCCCAAGTTCATAATTCGATCCGAGATCAAGCTGAGAAGCCCTCGCATCGACGTTTGCCCGACTTTGAAGTCGTAAATCCTAAAAGAAGAATTTGAAGATCCAAGTTCGTCGCTTTAGAAGACTAGAATCAGAGGATTAGAATAGAGAATTGTACCCGCTTTTATCAAGATCAATAAAATTATCATTTGAGCAACTTTACTTACTACAGATTCTTGGCACGCCCAGTGGGACATCTCTACCTCTCATCTCTAGTGAAGCACTATGCCTCCTAGGAAGATGATTAACTCTTCTCAAGCCTCAGATGAAGCGCAATCCATGGGTGCTGAAGACCCGCAAACCTTGGCTAGCAAAGCCTTTGAAGCTCTAGGTGAAATTGCCACCAAAAGAGATGGAGAAGAAACATCCGATGATGACGACGGGTCTTTGCCATCATCTCCTAAGACAAGAGAAGTCCCTCCTCAGCTCCCAAAAATGAATAATCCCTCACTCGACCAAATGGTGTTAGCTTTGACAAAATCTATGGAGTTCCTTATGAAGCATACTCAGGAACAAGACCTCAAGATTTCAAAGCTTATGGAACAAGAATTCACACCCGAGAAGATTTTGAGCAAGGAAATAGCTGAAACTAGCAAGGCGGGAGGAAAGCGCCATGTGGTGTATGAGGAACCATCATACGCTAAGCCGATATCAAAACAAGGAGATATGTCAATCAACTCCAGTGGAATGATCCCGGCCGATCAGTTGAAGGAATTCATCAGGGGAGCTCTGAAAGAAAGTCTTGATGAAGGTTCCAAATCATCCTTCACATACAGTAAGCCATACACACGGAGGATTGACAACCTGAGAATGCCAGCTGGATATCAACCCCCTAACTTTCAACAGTTCGATGGTAAGGGGAGTCCAAAGCAACATATTGCCCATTTTGTCGAGACATGCAACAATGCCGGGATTTATGGAGATCATCTGGTGAAGCAATTTGTCTGCTCGCTGAAAAATAATGCGTTTGACTGGTACACCGACTTGGAGGCTGGATCCATAGATAGTTGGGATCAGCTGGAACAAGAATTCCTCAATCGTTTCTACAGCACACGAAGAGCTGTTAGCATGGTCGAGCTTACCAATGCACGTCAATGGAAAGAAGAGCCAGCCATCGACTACATCAATCGTTGGAGGAATCTGAGCCTTAATTGCAAAGATAGATTATCTGAAGCTTCAGCAATCGAAATGTGTGTTCAAGGGATGCATTGGGGGCTCCGATATATTCTCCAAGCAATCCAACCACGGTCATTCGAGGAGCTAGCCACTCGTGCACATGATATGTAGCTAAGCATGAATAACAGTAGTGTTGATGGCCCTCCCATGAACGAATCACGCAAGTATGACACCAAGAGAGGGGGCAAACCTCTCTTCAAAGGGAAAGAAGCAATGGCTTCAAATGCTACAAAGATCACTGTGCCAAGAGGGTCGAAAGACAAAGAGAAAGTAGCCTTTATGCCAGCAAATAGCTCGCAAAAGGAGGAACAAAGAAGATCTACTTTGAAAGAGATGATGGCAAAACAGTATCCGTTCCTCAGCTCCGATGTCCCTAGGATATTCGATGAGTTACTGAAGAATAACTTGATCGAACTGCCAGAAATGAAAAGGCCAAATGAAGAAGGACGCTTAGATGATCCCAAGTACTGCAAGTACCATCGTCTCACAAGCCACCCCATCCAAGATTGCTTTGTCTTCAAGGAAAAAGTGATGAAACTTGTAAGGGAAGGGAAGATCTCGCTAGATGAGGAGGGTGCCGATGTTAACACTATTTCATCCTCTGAAGTTGATACAATCAACACACCTCTGTTGGAAAAATCTTTAGATGACATGCCTTCACCAACTAAAGAGTTGAAGCATATCGACTGCATGAGCACCATATCCTTCAGTGACAAGGACCTCTTACTTGGCTCTAAACCCCATAATGGGCCGTTGTTCGTAACCGACTTTACCCACGAGCATAAGGTGAAAAGGATACTTATTGATGGAGGATATGCAGTCAACATCCTGCCATTACGTACTATGAGAGAAATAGGAATCCCAACTGAAGATCTTGGTAGCAGTCGACTGATGATCCAAGGATTCAATCAAGGAGGTCAACGAGCAATGGGCATTATACGATTAGAGTTGATAATTGGTGATATGTCATCAGTCACACTCTTCCATGTTATTGATGCTAAAACATCCTACAACATACTCCTAGGGAGACCGTGGATACATGAAAATGGTGTAGTTCCATCGACTTTACATCAATGTTTCCAATACTGCCAGAATGGAATGGTTAAGAAAGTGCTTGCAGATGAGAAACCCTTCACTGAAGTCGAATCTTACTTTGCTGATGCAAAATACTACATAGAACGCACCAAGAGTCCGAATGAAGAATCAAGCTCTGGTGAAGAGTCAAAAGACCAAACTGTCGTGCCGAATAAGGGGAAGTCATTGCCCCAAAGTCACGCTGCTAAAGTCTCACAGATAGAAGACGGTTGTTTGAAAGGTCTTACCCTACCCTTGACAAATCTCAGCATTGTCGGTCCTGTCAAACCACCACTGAAGGGATTCGTTCGTCCAGTGCAAGGGGGCTTGGCAGAACATGAAACTGCTCATCCTGAGGAAAGAGACAGTCGTTTTGGACCTAAAGCTTTTAAACTCTTGGTGAAAGCAGGATACAATCCTAAGAGGGGCTCTCCCCTAAAAGAAGATGCGTCAAAGTCCACCAGCTCACGAAGGAATGGAAAGAGTCGAGAAGGTTTGGGATTCACACGACCCAACCCCGTACGTATCACCATTAAGCGAGCCACTAGCAATTATATAGAAGAGGATGAGAAGTCTCGGACGGAAAGCAATTCCATCAATAGTGATAGCACTTTCCCACACAAGTCCGTCTTTGATAGGTTGGGAACAACTAGAAGAAATGTGCACCAAAGATTGGGACCAATTAAGAAGTCTGCACACCAAAGATTGGGACTAATTAAGAAGTCCACACATCAAAGACTAAAGCCAGCTAAATCTGTACACCAAAGTGGGGCCTGTAAATCCCGAAAAGGAAGAAGATGCTAGCAAGTTGTGCGCCCCTGAAAAACTACGAAGTTTAATCCCGTCCCGAATGGTGCGCGAGGAAGACATCAAGGTCTCAAGCGGCGAAGTACTCAAGGCTAAGTGGGTCGCGATAGTTCATACGAAGCCGCAAGCTATTAGCAATGAAGGAAACAACAACATAGAATCATCATATCACATCACCTTGAAAGATTGCACTGAGGAAGAAGATGCCGAAGAGGCACTGCCCGAGCTTGAGGAGGGAATTAAATCTACCATCGATGACACTACAAGAATTGTCGGATTTAGGGACGGAATTAGGGACGGATATTATCCGTCCCTAAGGTTAGGGACGAATCGGAGATTTTAGGGACGGATAGGCCTATCCGTCCCTAATCCGTCCTTAATTAGGGACGGATTACATAATCCATCCCTAATCCGTCCTTAATTAGGGACGGATTATATAATCCATCCCTAATCCGTCCCTGTTTTAGGGACGGATTTTTTATCCCTAAAGTTAGAGACGGATTTATCCGTCCCTAAAGTTAGAGACGGATTTATCCGTCCCTAATGGTCAAAGACCAGTAGAGACGGATAATATCCGTCTCTACTGGTCTTTGACCATTAGGGACGGATAAAATCCATCCCTGTTTAGGGACGGATAACATATCCGTCCCTAAACGGTTAGAGACGCCCGTTTTAAGGACGGGCATCCCTATCTGTCCCTAATCCGTCCCTAACGGATTAGGGACGAATCGGCGGTGGTTTAGGGACGGATAAATCCGTCCCTAAACCTTTTTTTTTTTTTGTAGTGTGAACTGAAAGAAGTCAATCTTGGTGATACTGATAATCCCCGACCTACTTATATAAGTGCATCCCTAGTCCCAGAGGAAGAAGCGACTTGCATAGCCTTGTTACAAGAATTCATAGATGTGTTTTCTTGGACGTACAAGGAGATGCCTGGACTTGATCCCAAAATAGCCGTCCATCAACTCTCGGTGAAATGTGGAGCCCGATCTATAAAACAAGCTCAACGAAGATTACGCCCCGAATTGATTTCTCCCATTGAAGGTGAAGTAAATAAGCTCATTGAAGCGGGGTTTATCCGCGAAGTCAAATACCCTACTTGGATCTCCAGCATAGTTCCGGTAAGGAAGAAGAATAAACAGATTCGAGTTTGTGTGGATTTTAGAGATCTGAATTCAGCATGTCCTAAAGATGACTTCCCGTTGCCCATACTAGAGATTATGATTGATGCCACTACCGGTCATGAAGCGCTATCATTCATGGATGGATCGTCAGGATACAACCAAATCTGTATGGCACCTAAAGACGAAGAGCTGACAGCTTTTCACACTCCAAAAGGAATATACTGCTACAAAGTAATGCCATTTGGTCTCAAGAACGCCGGCGCTACATACCAAAGGGCTATGCAAAAGATATTCGATGATATGCTCCATAAGAACATAGAGTGCTATGTAGATGATCTGGTGGTAAAAACAAGGGAAAGAAAAGATCACTGGCAATATCTGAGGGCAGTATTTGAATGACTACGAAGGTACCAATTAAGGATGAACCCCTTGAAGTGTGCATTTGGAGTTAGCTCTGGAAAGTTCTTAGGCTTCATTGTCCGACGGCGAGGCATTGAGATTGAACAAGCTAAAATTGATGCAATCATGAAGATGCCTGAACCCAGGAATATACATGAGCTTAAAAGCTTGCAAGGAAAGATGGCCTATCTCCGAAGATTTATATCTAACCTGGCGGGAAGATGTCAACCGTTTAGCCGCCTCATGAAAAAAGGATGTCCCATTTGAATGGGATGAAGCCTGTAGAAATGCATTCCAATGTATCAAGTCTTACCTGATGAAGCCTCCAGTGTTGGCAGCTCCAATACCGGAACGTCCCCTAATTCTATACATCGCCGCTCAAGAGCGCTCTGTGGGGGGATTGTTGGCACAAGAAAACGATGATGGAAAAGAGAATGCGCTCTACTATCTGAGTAGAATGATGTACTTTGATGGGGCTTCTCATAGAAATGGTGCGGGGGCAGGAGTAGTGTTCATCTCACCTGAAGGCGACGTGTTGCCTTATTCCTTCACTCTAACTCAAAATTGCTCAAATAACGTTGCAGAATACCAAGCCTTGATAATTGGGTTAGAATTGGCAGTAGATACAAAACGGCTAGAGCTCAATGTGTACGGCGACTCCAAGTTGGTAGTCAACCAACTATCTGGTGAATATGATGTTAAGAAGATAGAGCTGTCGCCATATGTCAACTATGCTAGAAGAATGATTGCATGGCTTGGAGGTGCGACAATCAAACATATTTCAAGAGGGCAAAATAGCCAAGCCGATGCTCTAGCTAAACTCGCCTCCACTCTTGCAATACCAGGGAAAAGTTTCAATGTCCCGGTCTGTCAAAATTGGGTTGTCCCTCCGATCTTCGAAGATGATGATATAATCAGCAAAGAAGACAACCATGTCATAGAGGTGTATGAAATCGAGAAATAAGACTGGCGTCAGTGCATTGTGGATTACTTGAAGTATGATAGATTGCCCAATGAAACACGACGAAGATCAGAAATCAGGCGTAGGGCAACTCGCTTCATATACTACAATGGGACACTTTATCGACGCTCCTTCAATGAAGTCTTCTTGTGTTGTCTACGTGAGGAAGAAGCTACACAATCAATGGAGGAAGCACATTCCGGAATCTGCGGTGCACATCAATCTGGCCCGAAATTACATTTTTGAATCAAGATGATGGGTTATTATTGGCCTACTATGGTCAAGGATTGCATGGATTATGCTAAAAGATGCCAAGCTCGCCAGTTTCATGCTAACTTCATTCACCAACCGCATGGGGGATGGATATTGTGGGACCAATGACGAAGTCCTCTGTTGGACATCTATACATACTAGCAGCAACGGATTACTTCTCCAAATGGGCAGAGGCTATGCCTTTGAAAGAAGTAAAGAAAGAGAATGTCGCCAACTTCATTCGCTCGAACATCATCTATCGTTATGGAATTCCTCGATGCATAATCACTGACAATGGAAAGCCATTCTGTAACAATACGATTGACAAGCTGTGCCAGCTGTTTGAAATCAAGCAAAGGAAGTCATTAATGTACTACGCAGCAGCAAATGGCCTCGCGGAAGCTTTCAACAAGACATTGTGCAATTTCCTGAAGAAGGTAGTGACAAAGTCGAAGAGAGACTGGCATGAAAGAATCGAAGAGGCCTTGTGGGCTTATAGGATGACACATCAAACTCCAACTCAATCCACCCCTTACGCACTAGTCTCTGGTGTAGAGGCTGTTCTTCCCCTAGAACGTCAAATTCCATCTCTAAGGATCGTAATTCAAGAAGGACTCACTTATGAAGAAAACGCTCGTATCAGGCTGGAAGAGTTGGAATCGTTGGATGAGAAGAGGCTGGAAGCCCAACAAAGGCTCGAATGCTATCAAGCACGCATATCTAGAGCCTTCAACAAAAGAGTTCGCATTCGTTCCTTTCAAGTAGGAGATCTCGTGCTTGCCATGAGAAGACCAATCATTGTGACTCACAAAACTGGAAACAAGTTCACTTCAAAGTGGGACGAGCCATATGTTGTCAAAGAAGTTTATGCCAACGGTTCGTACAAACTTAGAGCTGATGATGGATTGAGAATTGGCCCCATCAATGGAAAATTCTTGAAGCGATACTACCCGTAATGTATATAGTTAAAAAAAAAAAAGCAGAAGCCCTCAAAACAAAGTAGGGGTGCTTAGATTAGAAAGCTCCTGACCCACATGAGCATAAACAGTGAAGGGTGACCACCAATGGCATGACACGTGGCTAAACTGTTAACTCGCCTCACCTCGTCTAAGGTGGCTAAGTAATAGATACTCCTGGCCCGCATGAGTATAAACTGTGCACGCCCCCCCCCCCCCCCCCTTACAATCATAAAGTCTCCTTTGAACTACGTTTTGACTTGATCCTCCCTATGGAGGTACGTAGGCAACTTAGTATATTCTAAGTCCAGTCATAAGTGTTAATGTTATATGTTTGTTTATCCAAAGTAACATGATACTTTATACAAAAGCATGTGAAAGTCATATGACAAGAAGGAAAAGGCAGTCTTTATTATTAATCTCAAGAGATACTAATGTTTGTTACAAGAATGAAAGCGAAAAGCAACAAAAGACGAACATCTATCTCTAGAAAGGAAATAAAGGACAAACATCTATCTCTAAGAAAAGCAACAAAAGGGCAAATATATATATCTAGTAAGGCTTCAAGTTCTTCAATTCTTCGTGAGTAGTCTCCAACTCAGCCCTTAGAGTGTCCAAATTCTTCTGAGCTTCGTCATACGGTGCAGAGGTGTTATTCAACTCAGCAATTTCTCCTTCCATCTCAGTAATACTTGTTTTCATGGCCTTAAGGGATGCTGCCTTAACCTTGACCTCATGTTCCAGATCTGTTACCTCCTTTTTCAAAGACTTAAGCTTCTTCCTCATGGCTTTAACTTCTTTAGACCCATTGGCCATATTCGCCTTAGCTTCCTCAAGACGGGTTCCAGACTCCGTGATACGTTGAGCAAGTGATTCATCAGAAGGCATGTCAGCAATAGTAGACCTCGTAGAGTCGAACCTCTCAACTCTCTCAAAGAAAGCTTCAAGCAAAGCTTTCAATGGAGGAATATCATCACATTTGAAGTCCTCCAACCTCTTCAAAACAACAGGAATCTCGTCCTTAAGGCTTGACATCATTCAGGAATAAAAATGCTAATAAATAGGAAGAAAATACTTATGATATTCGGTAATCACACCAATAATTATATGCTATTTCTAAGTTATTTCTATAAGAATTCCTAGTAACTTGGCTTAGTACTTGGGATAGGATACCCCTTATTATTAATATATTATTTTAGTATTTGTATATTCTTTACTTCTGTACTTAATTAGTTCTAGTTAGTTCTAGTTCTATCTCTACAATGAAACCTATGTCCCTTACTTTGTCATGTGAAATTATATTGTACAAAGTAATACATCTCTATATATACCCTATGACTTCCGTTAAGATGATTGACATTATGTACCTCCCACTAATGACTGTAACTGAGACGATAATCTAGAACATACCTCCTCTTTGCCCATAAAATGATATTGTTGTTAAAAGTACTAAGTAAAGTAAAACCCTACACGTGTTAAGGAAATAAAATGTCCAAAGGAGTATTAGTGATCTTGGTGCTAAGTCCGGACCACAACATTTGAAGGCATTGTCTCTCCCATTTGTCCACAAATCTTTCTCCATGAAAAACAGAGGCAGCAGGACGACAAGGGACAATAGGTAAAGGAGTTGTTGACCGAGAGGATTCCCCTTGACACTCTACCGCAACCGTTGTGATCTCAACAGAAGAAGCAAGTTGTGGAGGAATGGTTATCTCAGGATCTAACACAGCTTCGGGCTCATGATCAACATTGACAGAGTTTGGTATGATATCATTCTCCAACTGTTACAAAGAAGAACACTAAATTAATAAATCAAAAGCACATTGTTGCAAGAAGAAGCGGAAAGCAAGACCACTTGAAGTCATTACCTCTCCAACAAATCCTACCAACGATGTTGGATTACTTGAAGCGTCCACACACGTTTCTACATCTATTGGCTTAGAGGCCCTTTCTCCCTTTTGTCTCTTCCAATGACGGTCAGAATTACCGCAACTAGCACTCTCATCTATGTCAGAAAGAGTATTCTTTTTACCTAATAAAGAAGAATGGCGATTAGCAAAGGAAGAATAAGAAGAGAAAGATGCAATAAACAGGAATAAGAGATGTACCTCTAGAAGCTTCGGGAACATGAACATGCGCAACATCTATGTGGGCAGGCGCAACACTCCTCTTAGGCGCCAAACGACCAATATTCCTTTCAAGAAAGTCCCCATCAAAGTTTATCCACCAATATGAATACTCGTGCTTCACTGAAATGGAAGCTCCAGGAAACCACGCCTTGTCAAAAGACTTGGAATATGTACTCATCCTCCAAAGTGATAGACCCTCATCTAAGTCAACACTATGAATCACTCGTTCAAGTTCACCTAGGACGTCTTGATAATAATCGAACTGACGGCTGAATCGATGTGGAGAATAAGCCTCGACGATGAAATGATCGCCATCCCACAACGTAAGATAAGAAGATCGAATGCTGGCAAATTATTCACACTCAGAATCCGAAGCAAGAGTGTTATCAACGGACCTGTAGTTCTGTCTCAAACCAATAAAGCAATTCCAACTGACAAAAACACCTTTGTGGATTCTTGAGCGCGCATCCCTAGGAGAAAATGGTTTCGCAAAATTCTCACCGGAAAATGACGCCATGTCAGGACTTCGAGAAGGCCGAGCCACTAAATGGTGTGTTTGAAAATAATGGGCCACCCAACTATAAACAAAGTGAGCTGGAAACGGGCGAGTCGAACGTGACGGATGAGGAGAATCTGCAATATGACTAAGACCTCCTCTATAAATCGAGGCTAGCACCGGGATTGCCAAAGACACGGATTTTCCACTTGCCATATGGTAAGCCATCTTGAAAGTACTCGGGCGTATCATGCCGACATTCTTCACTGGCAGGACAAAGGCGCACAACCAACAAGAAAGGTATGCAGCTAAATAAACCTCCGTCTTTAACCCTCTTTTGACCCCAAGCTTCTCGAAAAGTGCTTCCTCTGTAGAGTTCCATTCAGTATGAGCTCCAAAATCTCCAGTTGGGTTATGGGTGTCTTTAGGCGGGATTCTACTCTTTGCCTTGCGCACGGGTGGTTTAGAGTACTTCACCTCTTTGCTACACCAAAAGCGGATCCACTGTTCAAGACTAACAGAAGTGTCACACCCATCTTCAACATCCGCCGTCAATATGTGAAAGGCATAGTATAAATATTTGCAAGATCGCGGAAGATACAAATCATTCTTCTCATCAAAGCCAGTGATCTCCACTACGTCGGGATTTACTTCATCATACAAATTGCCCAATATAGGTAACCCAGCAAGTCGTGATAAATCCCATAAGGAGATAGAAACTTCCCCAGCCGATGTGTGAAGTGTATTTGTCGCCGAAGACGCCTCATGAACGCCTTCATAATGTTCGCCTCAAAATCATAGGTGAAAAGTGACGCGGTGACCGCTTCATAAATCCGTGCACTACGTAACATAGGTTGGCAACGACTCAAAATGTCTTCTGTCCATTCCCAATAGCCTTCAAAATAATGGAAGCCCCCATTGAAGGAAAATGCCTCACTGCTCCAAGTTGCCTTCCCCTCCAGAATATTGCGACCCAGAGTTCGGAGTTGCTCGGCGGTCCTCTTATGGTGCTTGTTCAAAAGTACTTGTGCCTTGGTGTGTTTTCCCGATGCATCAACGTAATCTCGTGTCCAATTGCTCATCCATGAGAATTAAAAAAGGCCATCATCGTCTTGCGTGCATGATTAGAGGCCTCAGAATCGGTACCATCGTTGCTTCCCCAACAAATTCGTTTTCATCTTTTGATATGGCGAGGAATTCACCATGAGTAGAGCCTGCAGTCGATTTTCTGAAAAACACCATCGTTGCGTTCCTGCAAAGTGACATGAAAAAGCAAGTTAGATCAAGAAAACAAGAAGAGTGTAGAGTAGAATAAAAAAGGCGAGAGGCAAATAAAAGAAAACAAGAAGTATGAGGATAAAACAAAAAGAGGCAAAATAAATAGGTTAAAGTGCAATAAACGATAAAGGGAGAAAAGAAGGGATAAATTCCAAATTATCTCCTTCTTTCCCAATTCACATCTCCATCTCCTTCACAATATTCACACTTCTTCTTCTCCAACGAACACTTCTTTCCTGCCAAGCTCTCATCAATGGCGGTTCCTCCTCCCCAAATCGAGCTCCTCACCGCGCCACTCATCAAACCACCTGCTCCGCCACTCCTTTCTGCTCCACCCAAATCGAGCTCCACGCTGCGCCACCGTGTCCCTCTCTCACAGCTCCTCCTTCTTGCGCCCCAGTTCCGCTCTGTCCTTCTACCACTCTCCAGCCACGCTTCTTCTCTGCAGTCTGCCATCTGTCATGCCTGCTGCTCCTCCATCGCGCCAGCTCGCCGCCATCCGCCACACGCTGCCTCCATCGCGCCAGCTCGCCTCCTCCATCACCGTTACCTCCATCGCACCAGCTCGACGCCTCTCTCTTTCTCTCTCCTCTGTCCCGGATTTGGATAAAGATGAAGAAGATTGGAACTCACCGGATTTGGATCGGAAAAGGTAGAATTCTGCCTCTGATTGTTGACTTCTGGTTTCTGCTCCTCTTCCTGTTGCTCGTTCTTCGTGAATGAATACTGTGGGTTGACTGGATGGGTCCAGGTCCTTATATAGTTGTGAAAAATAGAGTTCGAGTCCTGATCAAAGTCGAAAATTTGATAGAGTTTGAGTTAGAATCAAGTTGGAACTCTAGTTCGAAAAGGAGAAGATTTAGGCGTAAGTCTTGCAAATTGAGATAAACGCAAATAATCGAGAATCCAACAAGTTCATCCAGATGCAAATTTGATATTAGACCCAATAAAGCCGACTCTGTTCCGAAATGTGCAAGGAGTTGTAAAGCTGCAATACTTCTTTTTGCTGAAGAGGACGACAACCTGGACCAAAACAAGTGCATCAATGGGCCCACACAATTAGAAAAGAAGGAAAATGTTGAAGTGTACGTGTGGGCTTTATATGTTACAAAGCCCAAAGTCTATCAGGATCAATTTTATACCAAGCCCAAAGTTGAAATTATAAGCAAGTAAACAAATTTGGATCGCCACTCGTTCATTTTAAGACGCATCTCAAAAGATGCTACTCATGAACAAGTCACGAGGGGGAATTTGTAGACGAACGAAATTCGTCTACTCTAAAATGATATTTAAAAATATATATTGGAAGACAAAAAAATACAATTTTCTAGCATTTTTAGAATTTTACTAAATTAAGTTCTAAAATTAAAATTGGTGGATTATTTTCTAATATATAAAAAATTAAATAAATTTAAATCGAATTATGTCGTATGGGACGACCCTGCACGTAATTGCGTAGATCGGGCTACATACGATAAAATTGGGCAAGAAGTAATGAAAGGGTTAGTATGTGATGAAATTGGTAGAATTAATGAATTGACCAATATAATGAAAATGAAATTTAGAGTTGAAGAATTGAGCCATGGGCGCCTATATTCTAGGAGAATATGCTCTTCTTATGCCCTTTCAAAGTGTTATAAATAGAAGACCCCCTTCATTCATTTTTAGACACCAAGCAACACATCAAGAGGAGCATAAGAAGAAGAGGAGCAAGAGAAGAGGAGCAAAAAGAAGAGCAAGCAAAGGCAAGCAACAAGCAAGAACAAGAGCAACAAGCAAGATCAAGAGCAAGAATTACAAGTCTTCTCAAGATCAACATCAAAGTTCTAGCAAACACTCAAGAAGTTCATCCGAAAATCCAGGAGTAGTCGCCGTTTGATCCAAGAAGAAGCCCCTGCGCACTTGGAGAAACGTTATTGGAAGAACAACTGCCGCCGAAGGAAGATCAAACCTAAAAGCCCAGCCCAAGCCCGATCAACCTTCTTTAAGTTTTTCGCCCAAGACCATCGTTAAATCCAAGATCAAGCTCAAAAGCCCTTGGGAAAACGTTTCCTGCTGGCCAAACTTCCTCTAAAGAAGATCAAAGGCCAAATCCTGCGACGATCTAGAAGCGTTCTTCGTGGACTTCATCAAATCCCCAAGAAGTTCGTCATCGCTCGCATCAAGCACTCCCAAGTTCATAATTCGATCCGAGATCAAGCTGAGAAGCCCTCGCATCGACGTTTGTCCGACTTTGAAGTCGTAAATCCTAAAAGAAGAATTTGAAGATCCAAGTTCGTCGCTTTAGAAGACTAGAATCAGAGGATTAGAATAGAGAATTGTACCCGCTTTTATCAAGATCAATAAAATTATCATTTGAGCAACTTTACTTGCTACAGCGATCATGACATGACACGTAATAAAATCGAAATAATGTGTACGATTGATCATTGTGTGTGTGGAGAAAGTTTAGTAAAATGTCTTATTTTCCAATACAATAGAAAATACAACATTTGACTATGTAGACGAACAATCCAAGTCTTTATTGTCCAAGACTTGATTTCTTTAATTAATAATAGGAAATCCACGTAGAATCAAATAGTACGAATAAGATTAGTAGTATGATCAAGTCTGAGACGGTCGCTAAATAATTTATTTAAAAACATATCTATATTGTTAAGAAATTTATCGATGTTATTAACCAAAACACATATATTTTCAACAATGATGTTTTTTCATATTACAAAAAGACTTGTTTCGTTAACAACATAGCCGTTTTAATTAATAACATGGATAATATTATTGATAACCTAAATTGTATTTAGATAAGTTATCTAAAGACCGTCTCTTACGATATAAATAAGGTGAGTGATATACACATTTGTTTGTGAGGAATATGTTTTTCCATTATATTCTAAGGTATTTATTAGTAATATCTTGAGTGTTATGATGATTTAATTATGCTAGCATTCTAATTTTTTTTCATTCTCTTTTTGAAAATACATAGGAGTCTACATCGATCAAGCATTTACCTTTTTTTTTTTTTGTTCTTTTGAAAAATAAGATGAGTTATTCATTTCATAAAATAGAAAGTCATTACAGGCTGCTTGATGAATACTCCAGATGCTGAAATTGACATATAGTAAATCATTAAATCCGGGCGAAATATTTAAAGTACCCCTTAAATTTGGCCTAATTACATATTCAATCCTAGATTGGCGAGATTTACGTTTAAGTCCAAAACCCCATCTTCCGTTGACCAATTTGCTTACATCAGCTTTCTCTCTTTCCATGTGGTATTAATTTTCTCTCTCCAGCAAAGCAAATTTAAATTTAAAATCTAATTAAAGTAAAGAAAAAAAGAAAATATGGCTAATCAATTGAAGGTGGATGTAATTAACAATTAATAATTCAGGAATCCAAATGTAATTGATATAAACGAATTTCATATGTGTGGTAAGTCTATCCACGTGTCACTCACGTAGGGATGGTACCATAATTAACATATCATATAGTAGGGGTTAATCTGTAATTGATTTCAATTTTCTTCAAAAAAAAGGTATTCGTTATGTGACTGTATTTCTTGACTGTTTGGCTATAAACCCCTCTTTTCACCCTTCTATTCATTTGTTTTTTAATTCCAATTGAACACAGTTGCTCGCAGTGACCTCAAGTATTTTTTTTTTTTTTTACTTGATTGTGCACTTGATGGTCGTCAACATGCATCATGATCTCCATATATTTCTTGTTTCTTTTAAACATGACTTTAATATCATCAGCATCATCATCATCATCATCATCATTTTTTAACTCTAATTGTTCCATTGTACCATCTAAGTCACATTTCAGGGTAAAACACATATTTGGCATAAGACTTGAACAAACCCGATTTAACAGACCTTTAACAGATGAATAATAACTCGATTTTTTGTGGATGAAATAATGAGTTAACAGAGTTTTTTAGTTGCATGATAAACATGAAAACTCGTGAATAATGACATAATAGAGTTCTTACTTGTTTGCCAAACAGTCCATGATTCTCAAAAGTAGGGAACCTATCTAGTGCAGTAACCATCACATTATTTAGGAGTTTCATATATGTATACATATTGCTCTTGGCCAATGCTAACCAAGTAAGTTCCGTACACTTTTCCTGCATCATTAAGGTGGAACTTCATTTTAACATACAATTTCAACAAAGTCGAAAAAACCCTAACGATGCGGCATTATGCTATCATCTCCAAAAATCATCTATAGTGTTCATTCAAGAATTACAATCATCAATTTAACCGGAAAAAAAGGAAGTTCTTTTACGTTTATGTATAGAGCAACGGTGATACAACCTTATCATATTGGCTTTTGAAGTTGAACATGTAATCATCGTCCTCCGCACACAATGAAACTGCCTACAAATTTCACCACTTCTACCAGCAACCACTTTAGCACTTGAGAAAGAACTATTTTAAGTCATTATTAGCAAGTGTGCAAGATAATTGGAGTGCAAAAGAATGAGAATAAGGGTTCAAAATAGGGGTTTGTAGCAAAAAAAATAAAATAAAACAAAAAACAAAAAATCACAAAGAAATGGTCACATAACGGCTAGTTTTTTAAAATTATTTCAAATCAATTACATATTAGCCCATGTAATATGCTATGTCAATTACAGTACCACCCACACGTGACTGGCACATGGATACACTAAATAGCCTTGACAAATACTTTAAAATCAATCACGCAAGAGTCCCTGAATTATGTACTGGTAATTACATTCACATCCAACTATCAGTACTGCCAAAAATAAAGGAGGAAAAAGAAAAGAGAAAATAAAAGAAAAGGGAAGGAATGAATTAAACAAAGTCTAAATTAAAAAAAGGGGATGGCATTTTGGTGATTATTTCAAACTTCCTCCTCCACATCAACATTTTACCAAGCCATGTCATCACCTCCATTGACTTTTGGGGGTAGATGTAATTTTCAGATTCACCTTGTGTAAATTTTGGGTTAATCTGTAATACTCACCAATCTAGGGATGAAAGTGAAAATGGGGCATATTTAAGGGTAGTTTTTGTAATTTTCCCTTAAAGCCCTTTCACCACATTGGAGCAATCACTCTCCATGATAACATGTCTATAGCCCAGGTGAACAACAAATTCTCTACCTATATGTGCAGCATAGGTTATACTGGTGGTTCCAAGAAGCTGCGAACAATCTTTCATTTTCAAGCTAGTAATGAACCAGTGTAGTCAAGAAAAAGTTAGCTATTTTAGGCTTTTCAATCCGGCTCTCTCTTATTCCATAAATCAGTGTTAGTCCTGCAAGACCACTCCAACTCCACCCCATGTTATCTTCAAGAGGTATTGCAATATGAGTTAACCCACATTAACTTTTTCCTGAACATGATAGGAGGTTCCCAAGAAGAGTTGATAATTTTTGCAAGGTATATTAGCACCTAGAAATGATCAACAAACCGTATAAACAAACAGTAAAACCACAAGAGCAGTAGCATATGCAAAAGCCAAAAATATATTGGACGTAATTGGAATGGTGTCTACATCACTCAAGGAGGCCAAATACGCAGATAGTGAAAACTCAGTTCATTTGATTGTACGCCCATGTCGAACGAGTCTGTTATACAAAATGCAACAAAACCATTCTTTTTGGATGAAATGTGCTACGATAGAGTTGCAATAAGAGAAGAACAAGATGGTTTGTTCCCACGATTGACTGATGAACAACGTGTTATATATGTGGGAAGATTGTTTTGAGGTTGGAAGTTTGATGAAAGTCTTGTATTTGTGTTCAGTAGAGTGGGTTGAGTTTTCCTAGTGATGATTAGATTGTGTTATATGTAAAGGTGTTGGTTTGTGTTGAGTGTTTGTAAGCTGTTGTTTGTATGAAAGACTTGGTGGAATAAGGAGCATTCCTTATGCTCATATTGTGAAGTAATGAAACTTTTTGCTGTTTCAAAAAAAATAAAAAATGAGAAGATTATGTATGTCGTTGACGGCCGAAATGGTGGAATGTTCTTCTTATACGACTACGGAGGGACCAAAAAAACTTGTATATAAAGAACTTTGTGCGTTGGTTTAAGGGTTGGATGAGAGATATTGTACATCCAATTGCATCCAGTGGGATTGCATCACTCTTTCTTCCGAGGGGTAGGACAGTGCCTTACAAATTCACGAGGACTCAACATTCAATAAGCTTAAACATGATCAGAGGTCATTGGACTTCTTAAGGAGACTAGACTTATTATTTGGGGCGAGGCTCTCATTACGAACCGA
Source organism: Plantago major (assembly GCA_026545765.1). Taxonomy (NCBI): domain Eukaryota; kingdom Viridiplantae; phylum Streptophyta; class Magnoliopsida; order Lamiales; family Plantaginaceae; genus Plantago; species Plantago major. The sequence continues at coordinate 107,880,107 of CM048840.1, forward strand.
CATTGTTTTGAAGTGCTTGATGGGAGTTTTGGGGTGTGAGGGGTCGTCCAGATGAGCCATTTGGTGTGGGGGGGGGGGGGGGTGATTGTCTTTGGCTCGCACTTCCGAAATTTATTTACCGTCATTCCAGAATGAAGTAGTTCTAATATTATGAACGTTGTTATATGATGTTCTGGGATATGAGATGCATGTGTGTTGCTTCGGCTGATAAAGAACATGAGGTTGTAGGTAAATGATATGTCAAATCTATGTACCATGTATACTTATTTCATATTCAACTTATTTTTTAATGTCCAATTTAAACCTACACAGTCTGGTTCGTCATCTTCCGAGATTCAAAAGACGAAAGAATTTGCTAAGTGGATACTACATGTTGGTGAACCTAATGACGACGTGGTTGATATCAAGATCCCCGAATAATTACTTATTTGAGAAGTAAGTCATCGGATTTCACCCATAAAAAAAAAAAGGATCGTAATATGCACTGGAAAGTTCATGAATTAATATCACATAATATACTACATTCTAGTTTGACTTTATTTATGTGCTTTTTTGAATATTATTAATGATTGAATGATTTTGTACTATCTTAAGCACAATCATTCATAATATGATAACCATAATTTCGACTTACGTTAAATTTAAATAACTCGAGGAACAAATATAACTCTAAACTATATAAATTAATAACTATGGGATTAACGCATTCTAAATTGCAACTACAATAAGAATTGTGATCCTTTCAAGATAATTAGACTCGGAATATATCGGAACATAAAAGCAAATAAACGAATTAAAATGTGTGAACAAGACATGTGGTGCTAATATATGTAACAAGGATTATGTGCAAGTCAAAATAAAAGTAATACAAATCCACTATGACCATTTAGTTAGTAAATAAATTCCACAAACAAATATACATTAATACACTAAATACATCTAGTGTATTCATACTTGTATATGTACAAGTATATGCATCACATATACTTCATCCTAGTTACACTATTTTATAATAAATAAGGATCATCTTCTTCTTCCTCATTAGTTCCTTCTTCAAGACAAATAACTTGAATACCTCCATTAACAACCTCCATAACCACTCTCTCCAAGCTTCTCTACCATATGTAATTTCATTGAAATTCACATGCAATTATATATTTAGAATCCCCTCAACACAAGAAAGATAATAACCTATTCCAATTCATGATCAAGCTACAAGCCAAAAAGTTGGAAGGTAATAAGTTCTTCCTCCTAGTTCATTTTCTCCCTTTTCTCTTCTTCAATCTTCTTCCATCCTTGCACCACTAAGACCCTTGAAGAACTTTCTAGGAGATCAATTGTACAAGAAAAATTCGAGTTGGGGAAGAATACATCCAAAGATCAAAGAAGACATTTGACATGGTGGGTAAAAATATTATTCTCATCTCTAAGACCTCTTCTTGCCCCTTTTGATGGAAAGCATGTATAGTTTAAGGATTTTTCATCATATATCCTTAAAATTGCTTTAGAAAATGTCATAATCTGTTTCATGTGTTTATACTATTTATAAAGTACATTGCATGTGAGATTTAAGGCCTAAAAGGTTGAAATCTTGAAGATCCAACATTTTCGTATGCAAACTGTATTGATTTTCTAAAATTCGAGTAAAATACAACAATTAATTCGTTATTGATTTTAATTTTTATGGTGATATCCAACATGGTAAAGGAGAACAGAGGACTGGAATTACATTAATCGGACATATGTGGAATTAATTAAAAATTGTACACTCTTGCGAATTAACAGGTAGCGAAAAACAAGGGTAGTGCCAGATATCTTGAAGAAACAAGTGTTTCGAAACACGAATGTTGCAAAAGATATATGAGAATAAAAGGTTTCTGAGACGAGGAAAGTGCCCTCAGATATCTACACTCAGATACCTTGGATAAAGATTATGTTTCCAGGAAACAATATATTCTTAACAAGTGATATCTGGAGCTGTGATGATCTCTGGAAAAGAACGTGCAAAGCCTCAGAAAACTTGCATAGTTCCGTTGGCACTACAAGACAAAGTATAGTACAGTGTATTAAATGCGCAGACAGAAATGTCTGAACAAAAACGGTAGCTTCTGAAAAAGGAGACAAACCTGCTACAGTACTATACTCAGATATCAATAGTTTGAATTTGATTTAAGCCTAACGGATACTATTCAAACGGCACTCAAATTCATCTATAAATATCAACACTTAGACTTCTTGAGAACACACCTTAGATCACTGAACTTATATTGAATACCAAGCTCTCTCAAGCAAACTACTTACCTTCAAGCTTTCTGTTGCGACCAAAGATCTTGATTCTAAGTAGCACAAAAGTTCTAAGTGTCCTGATCCTTAACGAGCATTGCTATTTGTGAAAGAGTTGAACTAAGATTTCATATCTGAGTTTCATTCTCTTGAACACTTATCATAGACTTGGGTCAGTAGAGAACAAGATACCATACAATGCAAAGTCTATTAAGTATACTTGATTCATAGAGCTATCTGAATAACTGAACAAGTTATTAAAGAAGCTCACCTAACAATTTACCTTAACCAACACCTTAAACGGCATGGAGTACAGGAAGTACTTAGTTTGGGAAACTAAGGAACAGCTCAAAAGGTTTCTGAGTACAGGAAGTACTTGGCTGTGAAAGCCGGGGAATAACTCAGGGGGAACACTTGGTTGGGAACCTAGTGTATTTAGGAATCAAGAGAATATATCTGTAAGGTTACCTCATTTATCTGTCTTAGTGGATTCTAGGTCTGAGAAAGGCCGAAGTCGATTAGTTGAAGGATTACGCCACCTTCAGATACCACTATAAAAAGACTTGTGTTATTTACTTTCTGCAGTTTATTACTTGCTTTACTTATCTTGCAAAGTACTTACACTTATCTTGCTGAGCACGTGCACTTATCACAGAAAAGTCTTCCGCTCTCTGAAATTAAGTATCAGATATCTTCACAGATATCTGAGAAACTATGTTTATCGACAAAAGTTTTAAAAGACTATTCACCCCCCCCTCTAGTCTTTTACTTTGCCGTTATCTGGACCAACAAGTGGTGTCAGAGCGGGAGGTTCCCAAGCCTTCTGCATTGAACCTAGATCCCAGATAAGTGCCCACTAACTGCTTTTCACCTACACTTGATTTGTTTGTTTAGTGTGTTTTCTGCAAGATGTCTTTAAGTGACGCCCCAATTCTCAAGCCAGAGCATTATGAAAAATGGAAGAACAACATGATGCTCCACCTAGAAGCCATCAGTGACGAAATGACCGAAGTAATAAAGAATGGCCCAATAGTCATTCAACAACTCAAGCAAGTCATAGAGGTTTCTAATGGTAGAGACAGAGAACAAAGCAATGGGTCTTCACAGACACATGCGTCAACCAGTGGGAGACCTGCCAGTCAAGTTATTTACGAACCAAAGCCCAGAGAACTCTGGACATCGAAAGATGCCAAGAGAAATCGACTGGATGGTCAGGCTCGTAATATCATCATACGTTCTACTCCAGAGCACATACAGTGTAAACTGTTGGGTGCAAAACGCAATGAAAGTGGCTCGGCAATTGATTGAAGAAATCATGCAGACCGAGAAAACAAAGGAAAATAAGTTCGGAGTTTTGAAGCTCAAATTCCAAAACTTTAAACAAGGTCCCACAAAGACTCTTGAAGAACTAGATTTCCGGTTTACAACACTTATGAGTGACATGGCTGCACTTGGTGAGAGTAATAGATATACCCAGTCAGAAAAGATTAAGACTATTGTGACAAGTCTAAATCATAACTGGGAACACACAAAGTTTTTCTACTTTAACCAAGGAATGCCAGATATCACTCCTGTGGAACTTTTCTCTCACCTTGCCATTGTTGACTATGAGACAACTCAAAGAGAACAAACAACTGAGAAGTTGCAGAATGTTGCTCTAGTTGCTCAAGGAACTTCTGAAAAGAAGAAAGGCAAGGAGATGACTGAGGATGCTCTTGCTGTAAAGCAAATGGGAAAATATGTCAGTCGAGAAATTGAGAGAAGAAAAGCAAAAGAGAAGCTGAAAAAGCATCTAGGCTCAAACTACCACCAGTACAAAAATATGCAAAGCTCGCTGAACAAGTCGGCTCAGAAAGCATCAAGTATTGAGGAAGCAGAAATCGGAAACGATATCTGTTTCTATTGTCAGAAACCTGGTCATTTCAAGAAGGATTGCCCTGCATTCAACAAACTAAAGACAGGTGACAAGAAAGACAGAAGAATCTTCAAAAGAAGTTAGAGAGCTATGCTCACTGAAGAAAAGAAAAAGATTCAAATCCAACTGGATGCTCTAGATATTGAATCTGATTCTGAGGATTCAGATGATTCCACACTGCCTTCCCCAGAAATGTGCGGTGTCTCTCATGAAGTAATTGACTTTGGTCAAAAGAAGAAAGAAATGTGTGGAATGGCTGAAGAAATCTTTCCAGATATCTCCAACATTGAACCTTGTCTAATGGCTGATGAGGTAACACATACTTCCTGTTACACTTATGAAAGTGATGAAGAGGGAATCAAAGATCTGGAAAATCTCAAAAGAGAACTTGATCTCTACAAAAGAGAATTTCTAATGGTCCGAGCTAGAGCCAAAAACCTTGAAGAAGAAAAGAATTCTCTTGTAAAGGAAAATTCTCAAATAATCAAGATATCTGAGAAAAAGGATGCTGAAAATGCATTTCTCAAGGCTCAGATATCTGAGACCGAAAAGTCACATAAAGAAGCAATGGCCAATCTTCAAAAGAAATATAAAGATCTTCTTTCTGAGAATAAGGAACTCAAAAAGAAAGAACTATCTTTTCAATCTTATGCCAAAGCTAGTGACACTCTTACTGAAGTACAATCTTATTTAAGAGATCCTTCAGAAAAGAAAGGACTTGGGCTGGACACACACACAGACAGTTCCACCACTCTGAATAAGAGTAAAGAAGGACGAACGTTTGTCAGTGCTCAGAAGGTGATTCCCAAACAATCTACAGTATCGGTCAGAAAGCTAAGATTGTTGACAAAGGAAAGGCAGTTGCGACCAAGCCTTTGTGGGAAAAACAAGTCCAAAGGAAAACTGTTGGGAATGTCTCTGGAAAGAAACATAACACTGAGAAGTGTAATCACCCACAGTGCTATGTCTCTCAAAAAGGAAAAATTGCAGGAGCTGACAAATTCTCCTATGTCACGTTTTCTGGAAAGAAAATTGATTATCCAGAGACTAGCAAAGCTGCTGAGAAGAGATCTCAGATAGCACCAGGTGCTCGGAATGGTATTGGCTATAAAGCCATCCAGAGACAACTTGCTCGTGAGTACAAACAAGAGCAAGAACGATGGTTAAAGGCTAGAATTGCTCACAGCAATTATCAGAAGTGGAAGATAAATCAACCCACTGAAAATCTGAATGCCAGGGCTAGAAGAAATCTGACTAGGAAAGCTGAGTTTGCTGAGAAGCAGACTCCGAAACCTGACAGGTATCTGAAAGCACCAAAAGGAGCACCAAGGAACACACCAAGGAAGAAAATAGTTCTTAATAACAATGATACTAATCATTTAACTAGAATTCCTATTTATGTTCCTGTTAGACAAAAGAATGTTCCTAAGAAATTCATTCAAAAATGGATTCCTACTGGAAGATTCTTTAGTCCAGATGGTTCCATTGTTGGTATGAGAACCTAATCTCCTGTTTCATGTTTTGTGCAGAACACTCTAAAGACTAATTCAAAGTGGCATTTTGATAGTGGATGTGGGAAGCACATGACAAGAGACAAAGCAAATCTGATTGCCTACAAAAAATACAATGATGGACCAATTATCAGGTTTGCTGGAGGAGATGAAAATCCAACCATTGGTTTTTGCAATTTGAAGTTTGGAGCCCTTACAATCTCTGAAGTACTTCATGTAAAGGGATTGAAATATAATCTCCTAAGCATGAGTCAACTAGTAGACAAAGGGTACACTGTCAAGATCAAGTCAAAACTATGTAAAGTGATTGACAATGAGTCAAAGCAGACAGTCTTGGTTGCAAGGCGTAAAGGAAATCTTTATGTTGCTGATTGGGCATCCGCCACAACCGAAGAATGTCTCATGGTGAGTCAATCTGGCCACACTGAAGAAAATTGGCTATGGCATAAAAGAATGAGTCACTTGAATTTCAAAACTCTGAATAAGCTAGCCAAGAAAGAGTTAGTGGTTGGTCTACCCAAAATGGCATATAGAAAAGAAGGTGTATGCTCAGCTTGCCAATTGGGAAAACAATCCAAAACATCTTTCATGTCTAAAACTAGACATTCCAGTGAAAGGCCACTGCAAATGTTACATATGGATCTATTTGAATCCTCAGTAACTAGTTATGCAGGAAAGAAGTATGGTCTGGTTGTTGTTGATGATAACTCAAGCTTCACTTGGGTTGTCTTTCTCAAACACAAATCTGATGCAAGGTTTGAGATACCTAACTTGCTGAATAAGCTCGAAGTCATGAAAAATGACAAGGTATCTGTAATCAGAACAGATCATGGTACTGAGTTTGTGAACCAGTACATCAAAGAGTTTTGTACCTGCAAAGGTATACAACATCAACTATCTTCTATAAGAACACCACAACAAAATGGTGTTGCTGAAAGAAAGAATAGGACTCGAAAAGCAAAGAAGAACAATGCTTGTCACATCGAAATAAGTGAAATCATCGGGTTGAAGTCAGAAACACAAAGATGCTACACTCAAAATAGATGTCTGATTAACAAACACCATGACAAAACTCCTTGCGGGCTTTTCGTTGGTAGACCCCCTAGTATCAAACATCTAAGGGTGTTTGGTTGTAGATGTTTCGTTCTTAACAATGGAAAAGAATACTTGAGAACATTTTAACCAAAGGCAGATGAAGGAGTATTTCTTGGTTATTCTCTGAATAGCAAAGCCTACAGAATCTACAACAAAAGAACGCAAAAGATCGAAGAATCTGTTCATGTAGTGTTCTATGAAGGAAACAAGAAAGTACTCTTGAATGATGATCTCTCAGATAGGTTCAAAGAACTAATGATTAAAGATTCTGAAAAAGGATCCTCATAAGGAAACAATTCTATCATTCAAATAGAGGATGAGTCTGACGATGAAAAGCAACCTATGCTTAGTAACAACCAGATGACTCTAAGACATGATGAAGAATTTCCTATGAGAATTCCAGAAATGGAACAGGTTACTGAGAACCTTCATCATGGAGAGGTATCTGAAAATGAGATTGCTGAAATGCAAGTTCCAGATATCTCTAACACTGAAAAAGTGTCAGATATCCATGTCATTTCCCATATGTCAGATATCCCAGATACTGCATAAGTATCTCATCAAGATCATATTGATTCACATTCAAATCAAAATGATATTAATCCCACTAGTTCAAAACCCATTATGAAATTGATAAGAAATCATCCTGCAAAGGATGTGATTGGTCCCATAGACCAAGGAGTTAGAACTAGAAGAGCAATCGCTGAAAATGCAAATTGTCTCTATGGATGTTTCATCTCAAACATTGAACCAAAGACTATAGAAGAAGCATTAAAGGATCAAGATTGGATCTCTGCAATGCAAGAAGAGTTGGATCAATTTGAGAGAAACAAAGTCTGGAAACTGGTTCCATTTGTTAATGGAATATCTGTAATCGGAACCAAGTGGGTTTTCAGAAACAAAATGAATGAGTCTGGTGAAATAACCAGAAACAAAGCTAGGTTGGTTGCCAAGGGATTCACCTGCATCAAGGACTAGATTTTGATGAATCTTATGCACCAGTTGCAAGATTGGATGCTATAAGACTCTTTCTAGCCTTTGCAGCTCATAATGACTTTACAGTTTATCAAATGGATGTCAAGAGTGCATTCCTAAATGGTGAACTTGCTGAGGAAGTCTATGTTGAGCAACCACCAGGTTTTGAAGTTTCCTAAAAGTAGGATGGTCTATAAGCTTGAAAGCTCAGATGGCTCAAACAAGCTCCAAGAGCATGGTATGATACATTGGCGACATACTACTAGAAAGTGGTTTCAAGAAAGGAGATGTTGATAAAACACTCTTCACATTAAACCATGATGGGAAACTACTTTTAGTTCAAGTATATGTTGATGACATTATATTTGGATCTAAAGACAAGCAACTTTGTGAAACTTTGCTGAACTCATGAAATGTAAATTCGAGATGAGCATGATGGGAGAATTGAATTACTTCCTAGGGCTGCAAGTCAAGCAACTCAATGATGGAATATTCATTAGTCAAACAAAGTATGCAAAAGACATGCTCAACAAGTTCAATCTAAAGCCTTCTGAAAAGAATGCTAAGATACCTATGAGCATTGGAACCAAAATGACATATACTGAATCTGACAAGAGTGTTGAAGAACACAAGTATAGGAAATTGATTGGGTCTCTACTGTACCTCACTGCAAGTAGACCTGATATTCAATATGCAGTTGGAGTGTGTGCTAGATTTCAGACAAATCCAATGCAATCACACTACAACATTTCTATGAAGATATTAAGGTATGTAAAGGGTACTGTAGAAGTTGGATTTTGGTATCCAAAAGACAGTGGATTGAGTTTGGTTGGCTATTCAGATGCTGACTATGCTGGATCATTGCTTGATAGAAAAAGCACCTCAGGAACTTGTCAATTTCATGGTGCCAGATTGATATCATGGTTCAGCAAGAAATAAAACTCAATTGCTACATCCACCACAGAGGCTGAATATATTGCTGCTGGGTATTGTGCTTCACAAATATTGTGGATACAGCAACAACTCAGAGACTATGGACTTAATGAAGAGAAAACTCCCATTTTCTGTGACAAAACAAGTGCTATTGCCATAACTCAGAATCCTAACTTTCATGCTAGAACAAAGCACATTGATGTTAGACACCACTTCATCAGAGACCATGTTGAAAAAGGCAATATAGAGATACTCAAGATTGGCACTGAAGACCAACTTGCAGATATCTTCACTAAGCCACTACAAGAAAGTAGATTCTTAGCCTTAAGACACAGTCTTGGACTAATGGAGCTACCTAAGAACTGAATAAGTTCAGATATCTGAAGAAGATATCAGAGAAGAGAAATCTGGAACGGGTATCCAGAAACCAAAGGTTAAAGGGTAAACTAGCTATTTAAAGATCTCTGAGACGGGTACTCAGATATCTAGATCACTCAGTGAGGAGGAACACAAAAGAAAATAGTACAACTGTCTACAGTTAACTACTATCTTGAAATTTGAATTATTTCTATCTTTGTGAAAGACTTTGAAAAGACAACAAGTATAAGATAGAATTAGATACAACAATGTTCTCATTCACACAGAAACGTGATTCAGATAGCTAATAGCCAAAATTCATTAAATGGGCACAATTACAATTGTTGATTGTGATCATTGCTGAAGAAGCAATGGTGACCCTTGATGAAATGGGCGATTGATCTTTACGGCAGAGATTAACTCTCAGTAAATAGTGGACTGTTGAAATTCAGACGTGGCCCACTATGCATTTAATGCCGAACAAACTTTTACCCACGCCTGTCTGCAATACACAGATAACTACACACAAAACTAATTTGTATGTATGTGACTGTTGAGATTACATTGCTATATATATAGGATTTTGGCAAAAGAATTCACTTTCGCCTAATCCAACATTCAGACTTGCACAAGAATAGCAAATTTCTCTCTTCTATTTTTCTGCAAATCTCTGCTACCAAATTAGTTTTTCTGCAAAGAATCACTAATCTTTCACCTTAATCTCTTTCAGACCTTCGAAAGACCCACGCTATATAAAGAGATGGCTCCAAAACGTGCTTCTACCCAGAAATCCCAAACTACTACCACTGGTACTGCTGAAAAGCAAGCACCAGAATTGGTAGTTGTAAACAATCGATTGGTAGGAGACTTCAATCTCGATCGTTGGACTTCAAATCACAGAATGATTTGGGGTGGTGCCATGATTGAGGAATACCTCACGGCTGCTATTGAAAGTCAAGCCGACAGGAAGTTAATCCTTGACATGCTTGAAAAGGCACAAATCAAGGGTTTTCTATCTGTTGTTCCCAGTGGAGTCTCTTCACTGGATGTACTGGAATTTTACAACAACTCCAGGATTATATTCTGTGTTACAAAAGGCACTGCAATAGTGTCTATAAAAACGTCAGTCCAAGTAAAGGAAATTCTTCTGGACTCAACAACTTTCTGCAAGTTGTTTGACCTTCAAAATCTTGGAAAGGATTTTGAAATAGACACCAAGGATGATGATCTCCTTGAAGGTGTAAAACAATTGTACAGTGATGTGTGTGATCTTGAAAAATCAGATACACCCACTGATTTCAAGCTTGCTGACATCGTAACCGCACATCCGCCGTTCACTGGGATGTGTTGGCATGCATTCTTCACAGATGCTTTGATGGTCTACAAGGAGGTGCTGACCAGATAAGCCAAGAACGCTGGATAATGATGTTCTTGTTGCAACAACAAGACAAAAGGCTGGAAAACCCTTTCAATTGGGGAAAGTACGCCCTCATGAAATTTGTGAAGAAGATTCAAGGCTTTGAGCCTAAAATCGCTATGGGACTTGCTGAGCCAAAGACCACAGTAAGCTATGGTCTAAAGATATGCTACTTGCTAGAAAAGCTTGGCATTGAGCTCAGAGAGAAGGCTGACATAGCCAACAGTAACCTACTCTACAAATATGAGTATACGAACATGATGAAAAAGGTTACTGGATCTCAGAAAGGTTCCAAGAAGCGAAAGATTGAAGAGGTATCTGAGGGAAAAGTTGCGACCAAGAAGCCCAAAACTTCACGAAAGAAGTCTGCTGGAAAATCAGAAGTCACACCCATTGAGGTTGTCGATTCCCAGATACATGTCATCGCTGCAGAAGAACTCATCAATGAAGATGAACTTATCAATGCTGCAAAAGAGGTATCGACTACTGAACAAGTAGACTCAGCAAGAGAAAGTGCTTTCAGAAATGTTAAGACTATTGCTGAAAACCTTGCTGATGAACTCATCAATGCTGCTAAAGAAAGTAGTGACAGATACCAAGCCCTATCTGCAGAAACCGCAGGAATTATGGACCAATCAGTTCCCAATGCTGATGAGAGCTCTGATGATGAAGATGATGAATTAGTCATCTCTCAAGTCCTAGAAAAATCAAAAAGGGCTAAGGTTACTGAAAAGGTAACTGGTGTAGAGGTATATGAAGAAGAACCTACACCACAGGTTGCTGAACAAGCACCTATTTCAAAGGTTGCTGAAGAAGAAACAGTGTCCAAGGTAACTGGACAAATTACACCATCAGAGCAACAAAGACTGAAGCATATTGAAGATGTTCTGATGAGTGATAGCTTAGTGTTGGAGGATACTGCCATTGCCTCAACACTCAACAGTCTGTCTCAAGCACAACAGCCAGATGTGGATACTGCCGAAATGGTACTTGAGCTGCAGATACCAGCATCTTTCATTGCTGGCGAAAATCCTGCAAAAGAGCAGGTTCCCCAACTCAATGAGAGGGATCAAACTGAGACATCTACTCAGAATGATCAACCAGGGGAGGTAACTGAGTTGCATACTCAGGCAAGGTCTGAAGTACCTGAAACTTCAAACAAAGAAGATGAAATGGAACAACAAGACCAACGCATAGAAGGGTCACAAGTTCCAGAGACCAATCAGCCTGACATTGCTCAGGTATCTGAATAGTTTAACTCTCTACTTGTGATATTTTGTGCCACATAATCTTGTTATTTAATAGAATTTCTTTGTTACAGGCTGAATTAGAAACACAAGAACAAGAGGAAGTTGGAAAGCTTGCCTCAGAAACTGAGAAAGAGGCCACCACAACCTCACCTCTTGAGGAATCTGAGCCTGTGCCATAGGTGATAAAAAGTTCCTTAAGATGTTACTCTTAAGTTATATGTTAATACACTTGATTAATTAAGTGGATGTTTCTAATAGGCTCCAACTAAAAAAGAAGAAGATAAGGCAGAAATGCCAGAAAAGGACCCAGAGACCGTCAAGGTTTCTGAAGAAAATAGCATTGAACCTTCTAGTGAGAAGGTATATAAAAACTCAGTGACAAACATTCTTCATCATGGGTTACTGTAAATTCTTCTCTAATTACTCAATACTTTCTACTTACAGGCTCATTCAGAAGTAGAAGTGCAAAGGGAAAAAGTTGCGACATCCCCTGCACCCATGGAAATTGATGAAGCCCCCAAGGCAACATGACCAGAAAGAAACACCAGGAACTGAGAAAGTTTCTGCGAAAAATGATTCTGAGCTTCCTGTTGAGAAAGTAAGTGAAAAACTCAGAAATCATTGAAGCTTAATTGCATAAATTCTTTCATGACAATTTCCTAAGTATTGTGATAATTTTAATTCTCAGGATCAAGCAGAAAGAAAGGTTGATGAGGACCAGACTTCCAAGTCTCCACCTCACAACAAGATATCTGAGGCACCCCCTGCCTCAGTAGTACAAGTCTCTGAGCCTGATGTATTCATTCAGGTAACTCAGAAACCTAACTACACTCGTACTCAGATATCTACACACGTTTTGAACCTAACTCAAAACTCTTTCTTTCAGGCTCAAACAAGTGCCACTAAGGTCCCTGATGATGAGAAAAAGGACCTACTTCCTTTCTTTAAGGCACATACCCTGCCAAAGCACATTCAATGCTTCAAGCAATGGCAGAGGTTAAGGTGCTCTGATCTCTCTGAAATATTGAGAATCACAGATCAACCTACGAGACGAGCACGAGCTCTTGACTTGGAGAACTACATCCATGCAATGTTCCCCACGAAACAGTATCAAGTTGCGACTTTATTGCATAAGGATTTCTCCAGAGAAGTGGCACACAAGTTGATTCAAGCCTTCAATCAAGCTAATGGTCAGACAAGATTACAGATGGCATTCAAGCCAGTCCTGCCCCAGACTCTACAATTTATTCCTTCTGAGCAAGAGGAGGTTAATGGGCAGAAGATCACTATTCCTGAAGTGATTAATCTTGTATCTGAAGACGATGAGGAGGAAGAAATAGATGAGAATAACTTTGATGAACCTCCCTCTGACCATCAAAAAAAGGATGATGATGATGCCCCTGCACCAGGGATGGGAGGGATTCCACAAGGACACATTGCCTTAGCTGCTGAAAAGCACACTGAGAGGACATCACGGCAATCCCCTCCTCCATCTCCTCAGAAATGTAATCATCCAACTCCCCAACACAAAGATACTACTGAACAAGTAGTTGAGCACTCTGAAGGAACAACTCAGAAAATATCAGATGCACAAGCCAAAGTTGTTCAACTCAAACAACTGTTGGAGGAAGAACAACAGCTACATCTTCAACTGGAAAAAAGATAGCTGAATCCAGAGCAAAGCTCCAAAAGATTGAAGATCAAACAATCAAGAAATGGAAGCTTATGCTGAAATGAAAGAACTCCAGCTTGTTGTTCAGGCAATTGCTGAGGAATTAGATACTGAGCAAGTATCTAGTGACAAGCATGATGCTAAGGCTTCTGCATTCCAAAAATATGTACCATCCTCCTCACTGAAAGGAAAGAAACACATCTCTGAGATGGTTGCTGGACTAGAAAACATTGATGAAAATGTCCAAGAGGATGAAGATCACTGGGCTGATAACTCAGATGATGAAGAAGACAAGACATTGGCAGAACACCGCAATGAACATTTAGTGGTTTCTCATTTGAAAAGGAAGCTGATTGCTCTTGAAATATTCAGCAAGCTGCCAAATGTCAACTCCAATGAATACTTGAACATATATCAAGTACTGGCTAAATTGAAAAAGGAGTTATCTTCTCAAGACAAAGCTGCCATTGCATCAGTCCCTACATAAATGAAGTCATTCACCGAGCTCATCACTCAGAGAACAACCAGTCTGGTCATTTCTCAGAAAGATCTAGGCATGGTTAGGGATGATGACCAAAACATGGCTGCAAAAGCCTTTGAAGAGGCTTGCTATGCTGCTGGAAAAGCAGATGCTGTTCAAGGCCCACTGGCAGAGCTTACTGATAAGGATACTGGTCTTATCAAACAAAATCAGGAGCTCAAGGCCGATCTGGAAAAGTTGGTTGCTGCTTACAACTATCTGCAAGGCAACTTCAACTCCCTTTCAGAATCCTTTGTGATTCTTAGTCAATCAACAATGACTAAGGGGGAAGAATATCAAGATGCTCAGAGAGGAAGAGGAAGAGGAAACAAAAGAAAATCTGAACAACCACCTCTCAGAATAAATGAATCCTCCTCAAGGAATGACAACAAGGGCCAGAGCACAGAAACCTCCAAGGAGTACCAAGGCTCCAAGGAGAAGATAAGTAAAAGGGATTGATGAATCTTCTGAAGAAGAAGAAGAAGAAGGCCAAATCAAATCCATGGGCAATGAAGAAGGCTGCAAAAGTCTCACAAGAATTGATCTTGATGATGATGATGAAGAGACTGATGAAGATGAAGCTCCTCTTCATAGAAAAAGGAAAATTGATAGCCTAACTGAGCTCATAGCTGCAAAGCCTTTGGCAGCTAAAACACCCTCTGGAAATACCAAGTCTATCTAGGGTGGTTCTTCAAGCAATACCCCAAGGGAGAATTCAAGACAAAGGAGGAACAGACTGAGAGCTGAACAAAGACAACTTCAACTACCACTCAGGCCTGAAGAAGCTAAGATTGAGTATGTGAAGACCAACAGTGACTCCTCTATCTACAGGTGCATTAATCAGAAGAATGACTACTGGATTTTGGAACTTAATCATCTACTGGTAAACTCAAAATTTCCAGAACCAATCCATAAACAGCTCATGGCATGGTGAAAAGACAAGCCAATCTTGATTAACACCAACCACATCAAAGCCTGGTTGGATTTTGAAGTAATCAAGAGAATAGAAGCCATGAAGAAGGACCTCTCTGATGTTTGTCCTTATGGAAAGCCAGATGATGTGCACAGAATTCCCAACATTACTGGAACAGGCACAAGAGCAAGACTTGTTGTGGAACCCTATGAGTCCTTCTACTTAACTGAAGATCAATACAAGGGTGACATCAGATATCTGAAGATCATTTATCAGATATCAGAATCGAGCATGCCTGGAAGTGGGGAAAGTATATGTGGGTCAAGCACTTTGTCAAGAAAAATCCTACCAAAACCTACAAGGAAGTCTGTGGATTTGCCAGAGACACAGAGATGATTGTCAGAACTCTTCTCTATGACTACTCTGATGATATCAAAAGGTTTGGTGATAGGCAATTTGCAGATTGATCCATGGAGCTGTTTTTGAAGACTTGAAGTGTTGAAGACTTGAAGACTAGTTCATTAGGATGTCTACTTGGAGCTTGATTACTCCTGTTGTCCTAATTTACTATGTATTTTTGAAGACTAGTTCATTATCTGTAAACTTTCTCTGTAACATATCTGATGAACTTACTCTCAGATATCATCTTCTATAAAAGATAACTTGTCAGCAAAGATCACACCTTGTGATTTGGTTGATGTTTACTTTCTGCACTTAATTATATGAATTGAAAAATCATAAGAAATGATTAAGTAGTGGATTGTTTCCTCATCCAGATTTGTAATAGGTCAGATAGTTATCGTTGACTGATCAAAATGGGGGAAATTTGTTAGGAATATATGTTTAGATTTTGATAAGCAACCTTATGACTTATCTTAGCTCAGAAAGGTGATTAGTACTCTTGGTTCACTTGAACACTGTAAAAGAGGAAACTCACTAAATATGATAGTCTAGCAAATCTTGTATAGGATGTTAGGCCTCGAAATGTAATTTTTATTTTCTGAAGAAGACCAAGAAGAAGGCATCCAGCAGGAAAAGTTCAACGGATTTGAAGATTTGAAGACTGCACAAGATTGCTGAAGACAAAGGTTTTTCAGATACCTAAGTCCAGATATCTTGAAGAAATAAGTGTTTCAAAACACGAATGTTGCAAAAGATATCTGAGAATAAAAGGTTTCTGAGACGAGGAAAGTGCCCTCAGATATCTACACTCAGATACATTGGATAAAGATTATGTTTCCAGGAAACAATATATTCTTAACAAGTGATATCTGGAGTTGTGATGATCTCTGGAAAAGAACGTGCAAAGCCTCAGAAAACTTGCATAGTTCCGTTGGCACTACAGGACAAAGTATAGTACAGTGCATTAAATGCGCGGATGTAAAATCGAACAAAACGGTAGCTTCAAAAAGAAGACAAACTCACAAGATTATACTCAGATATCAATAGTTTGAATTTGATTTAATCCTAACGGATACTATTCAAACGGCACTCAAATTCATCTATAAATATCAACACTTAGACTGCTTGAAAACACACCTTAGATCACTGAACTTAGATTGAATACCAAGCTCTCTCAAGCAAACTACTTACCTTCAAGCTTTCTGTTGCGACCAAAGCTCTTGATTCTAAGTAGCACAAAAGTTCTAAGTGTCCTGATCCTTAACGAGCATTGCTATTTGTGAAAGAGTTGAACTAAGATTTCATATCTGAGTTTCATTCTCTTGAACACTTATCATAGACTTGGGTCAGTAGAGAACAAGATACCATACATTGCAAAGTGTATTAAGTATACTTGATTCATAGAGCTATCTGAATAACTGAACAAGTTATTAAAGAAGCTCACCTGACAATTTACATTAACCAACACCTTAAACGGCGTGGAGTACAGGAAGTACTTAGTTTGGGAAACTAAGGAATAACTCCAAGGTTATTGAGCACAAGAAGTACTTAGTTTGGAAAACTAAGGAACAACTCAAAAGGTTTCTGAGTACAGGAAGTACTTGGCTGTGAAAGCCGGGGAATAACTCAGGGGGAACACTTGGTTGGGAACCTAGTGTATTTAGGAATCAAGAGAAGATATCTGTAAGGTTACCTCATTTATCTGTCTTAGTGGATTCTAGGTCTGAGAAAGGCCGAAGTGGATTAGTTGAAGGATTACGCCACCTTCAGATACCACTATAAAAAGACTTGTGTCATTTACTTTCTGCAGTTTATTAGTTGCTTTACTTATCTCGCAAAGTACTTACACTTATCTTGCTGAGCACGTGCACTTATCACAGAAAAGTCTTCCGCTCTCTGAAATTAAGTATCATATATCTTCACAAATATCTGAGAAACTGTGTTTATCGACAAAAGTTTTAAAAGACTATTCACCCCCATCTAGTCTTTTACTTTGCCGTTATCTGGACCAACAGGCTTCTATCACTCGATTTAAAGGGAACGGGCAAAGGAAACCGACAAGTAGCTCGCCAGACAAAACTGACCAAACTGCAAGCTAATTAACCTGAACCAAACGTGCGTATCTTTCTTGAATCGTCAATCAAAGCAAAATAACAATCATGTATATAACAAATATATATCTTTCAAAATCAGCGGAACCATGCTAAAACTCTTTCGTGATTTGGTTTTTATGCAATAGAACGTGCATTTTGGAAACCATGCATTACTTATATATAAGTTGAAAACATATTAAAATACCTTCCAGGTTTTGAAAATAATACATACATATAGTTTTGTAGAACACTCACATTTTGAAGGAAAGGAAAAGCAAGAACTATGAGAGTACTTGCAAGAAGAAGTTGCTACTAACCTGAATGAAAAAGACAATAGTACTTGAAGATTTTTGGGAATAAAATACTATGAATTTTTGTGAGTAAAAGTGGTTGCAAGAAGGGGATATTTATAGGGTGGATTGAGTGAAGATGAAAGGGTTGAAGAGCTAAAAATAAATGGCAAATTTAAATGGCTTAAATTGCACTTAAAACTCATGATAAAACCAATAATAAAAGTGTCAACATAAAAGAGGCCAATCAATTTCTTTTCCACACATTTAAATCCATCAACTAATAATAAAAGGATCATATTTAACAAGAAAAAAGAGGCAAAAACGTTTTTGGTATCACATAGGTCATTTGTACACAAAAATAAAATGTGACACATAAAAAAAATGCAACATTTAGAGCAAGTAAATTGAACTCACAATTACACATGCGTATGCAACAATTAAACATGCATATGTAATATTTAACTTACAAGTAGACATGCATAAGTAACATAAAAGAATAACATAAAAGATAAACGAAAAGAAAATCAGAACGTTGATCGAAACATATCCAAAACGTAGCATGAAACATTCGACATTATAAGCGACCTTTCGTACCGTAACATGAAAAAGAAATAAAAAAAATATTTTATTCATTAAAGAAACCTCAAGGTACCCAACTCTTGTATTTTGAAATATAGGAATATAAAATAACACACACATAAGAGAGCCACACACACATAAGACATGCATGTACATTACATAATTCAAAAGTGACTCTTCACATTATAAATCAATCAAATAACACAAATAATTACTATTTATTGAATTGATGAACTAAAATAAAAGCTCTTCACATAAATCATCAATAAAGCACATACATTTAAATAAGATAATTAAAAAGAGACTCTTAGACTTCTAACTTAACTACTATTAACTACTATTAATATAACATATAATGGACTCCCATGAAGGCAATTGAAGTTAATCTTTAAATCTGATCAAGCCACACAAATAATGACATACATTAAAATACATAATTAAAATGGCACACTCACATTATACATCATCCAAAGCAAACAAATAAAGTCTTGAATTAAGCTAGATAATTAAAAATAAGCCATGTCACATTAATCATACATTAACAAATTAAATAATAAGAAATCAGATTTTCATGTAGCAATAGTACCCCCAAAATATTTTATCTTTTTGTAGGGTCAATTGTACAAAATAAAACACATATCACATATTAACATGTTGCATAGACTTTTAAAACAAATATAATAAACATCTAAAACAATAACACAATCAAATTCAAATAATTCAAATATATTTTCATACCAATACACTAACACAAGTAAAAGCATGCAAGGACAAAAATACTAAGGTACGTCAAAATCTGGGGTGTCACACTCACCCTCCTTAAAAGAATTTGGTCCCCAAATTCACACTTCAAAATTTTCTAAAACATTTTTGCACAAATAAACACACTTTTAATAAATCATACAAGACCCAAAAAAAAAAAAACCAAGTTAACTTAAAAACTCTCACATTAATGACTAAACTACCCTCGAAAGCCCAAAGTGGAATGGGGCAAGTGTTATTAATGGGCCTATTGAAGCCTTTGTGGCTCAATACGGACCTTACACTTGGCACGATCTGGTTGAACCCTCCCATTTTGGGTTAATCTCTATATATAGGGCACATACTTCAAGGATAATGGTAAGTCACATCAAGTCATAAACCTTAACCACTTACGATTCCCGATACATTTACCGAGTAGATTTCCAGTCTCTCGCAAGGAAAGTCTCCTTCCCGGTTTGACATCACGCAAACCGGGTATAAGGTCCTAAACCCCCCCCCCCCCCTCTCTAAGCTACTTGTGTAGGTCCTCTCCCTTGGCCCCTCACTGAAACGTTGGTCCTTATCGATCCTTCATCGGTTCTCGCTATTAGGCTCTTACCGCACTGGTCCTCACCTGGAAGTTCTTGGTCGTCTAGCTTGGAGTTGAGCAAGGAGTAATCATTAAACAGTTGGGGGACTCTTACCCTCAACATTTTTAGTGCCGTATGTGGCAATCATTACAAAAGGCTCCGTGCTCCTCGGCAATGGTGAGAACTAGATGGCCCGCAAGAACCAACACCAACGCAGTTGGTACTCCAGCTCCAAGGCAAAAGGGTAGACCTCCGACCCGGGGAGGGAGAGTGGCAAGGGCCATTTCAAGAAATGCGAATGACTATCTGAGTGATGGCCACACCGCGAGTATCTCCTCATATGAGGAAAGAGCCATTGATCCACCTCCAAGGACTCAAGTGTTAGGAGCAACAACACAAGGAGTGGAAGGACAAGTTCCTCCGTCAGGAATACATGGTCCTCCTCCTGGAAGAAACCTCACTCTTCCGAATGGACAAGTCATTCACCCTAGTGAGTTTGGGATGAATGAGAATCAATTTGGTCTCTTACTCACCACCATCCAAGGTTGCTTTGGGTCGAACAACCTTCAGCCTCCCCAACCCACTCCACCTCAGGCGACCCCAAGGAAAGTTGAACCCGCTCAGTCGAGGAATGAGCATCGCCCGGTCCATCAGAGGTTAGGAGAACCTGCATAACCTGAGGACTTGAGGAACCTTCTCAACAGAATAATCACCGCTTCCCATGAACATCGAGAGAGGAGTCCAGTGAGACCTCGAGCAGATTAAGCCGGGACTAGCCGTCATGGAGCTCGCCAGCACCAAGCGAGAGACCATATGGCTGAAAGCATCCCGTTGGTCCGCATTGATGATCTCCCTCCAGATGTTGCTATCAATCCAAGAATGGGAGAGAGACTGAACGCGTAACAATCTATCTTCAACAGAAGGCCTTGGAGACTCAAATATCCACTTTGGGCAAAATGGTGAAGGCACATGAGAAGGTGACGCTTAGAACCCCAAATCCTTTGTGTGATGAGATAAGAAGGGAAAGGAAGCACCCGGACTCCACCATCCCAAATCTTGAACACTATTATGGAGATACTTGTCCGGTTGGGCACCTTACTAGATATGAGAGCAAGATGGAGACCAATGGATTGAATGATAATATGAAGGCTCTTAACTTCTCCACTACTCTCTTTGGAGAAGCGATGGATTGGTGGACTTCTTTGCCCAATGGCTCCATCAAGTCTTATGCTGATGTCGCGTCTCGTTTCCTAAAAAGGTTCGAGAAAGTAAAGAAAAGGAAGAGGTCAGTGGAACAATTGGCGGGAGTAATCCATAAGGAGCATGAGGATCTGAGGACCTTCCTTGATTGCTTCAACGCCGAAGTACGCCAAGTTGAACCTCACAGCATCAAAGAATGGGTCCGACACCTGTATGCTAACACCTACAACGATGAACTCAGAAAGAAGCTTTCCAATGAAGAAATCACTACTGAAAAGTACTTGGAGGATATTTGCGAAGGAGTTCTGTGCGGTGAGGAATACCGAAGAAATGTTCCAATAAGAGCCGGGACCAAGAAGGGAAAAGAACCAATGAAACAAGAACTCCCTCCTCGGTCCGGGAAGTTCGAACAAAAGAAGGAATTTAGAGATAAGAGGGAGTTCCGTAGGGACAGAACTCCTCCAAGAAGATATGCATATTATACTCGTCTCAACAAAGCAAGATCCGACATCCTGGCCTCTATTGTTAAGAAAAACTTGGACATTCAATGGCCAAAGCCCGTAAGGAACAATAAGAGGAATAGAGCTTCAAAGGAGTACTGCAGGTTCCACAAACATAAAGGCCACTCAACTGAAGATTGCATCCAGTTGAAGATAAAAATAGAAGGGTTGATAAGGAGCGGGAAGTTGAAAGAACCAGCATATGAAGAAGAGCCCTCCAGGCACCAGAGAAATGAACGAAGAAGGGAGGAGCGCAATTCGGAACCTCCGACAGGAGCCTTACCCCCTAAACTCCACCAAAGACACTCGTGAGGTACCGCTGGTACTCAAGATGTGGAAATGGAGAACCTTCCCTACATCGGAGTTATCAACGCTATAGCAGGGGGACCAGCTGGAGGAGACAATAGGAATGCAAGGGAAAGAACCGCGCAACACCTGAGAAACAACGATAGAGCCTACGCTCCACCAGCTCTGAAAGGAACAAATGCCATCACTTTCGATGACATCGAAATTCCCCCACCAACGTCTGGTGGAGGAGACCTTAAAATCCTGATGTTCCTTTGGTCGTCTCTTTAGTCATCGCCACATATAGAGTAAACAAAGTACTTGTTGACACAGGGAGTTCCTCCAACATTATCTCTAAGAGAACTGTGGACCAGATGCACTTGGGCGACATCCATTATAGGCAAGTCTACACCTCGCTAGTGGGGTTCGGAGGCTTTGTAGTTCATCCCATATAAAGCATACATTTACATGTCTCTATGGGAACTTTCCCAGCAAGAGTGTCTGAGACTATCTCTTTGTGGTGGTAGACAGCGTGTTCGATTATAACGTAATATTGGGCCGCCCAGGTCTCAACCAATTCAAAGAAATTGCCTCCCCTCTACATAATAGGGTGAAGTTTCCAACTCCGGATGGAGTGGGAGAAGAAGTAGGCAATGTTAGGGAAGCGTGGGAATGTTACATCATGTCAACGAGAGGAGCCTCAACACCCGTTCTTTCGGTCACCAAAGGACCTGGAAATCCTCCCCATGCACCTCTTACTCAAGTAAGGGAAGAGATTGGGGCTGGGGCACTCAAGGAGAAGTTCCCCAAGACTGCAAGAATGGAACCCCATAAGGACTTGAAAGAAGTCCAATTGATTGAAGGCGACACAGAAAAGATAACCCGAATCGGAATAGCGATGAGCGATGAGGTAGAAACGAAGCTCATTACCTGCCTTCGAGACAACCACGACGTCTTCGCTTGGAGCACTGACGACCTTAATGGGATATACCCGAGGATCGCAGTTCACCATCTGAACATGGATCCTACAGTAAAACATATCCGTCAAAAGAGAAAGGACTTCGGGCCTACCGAAGATGCTATCATAGCAGGAGAAGTAGATAGATTAATGAAGGCAGGGCACATTGAAGAGGTTAGATACTCAGATTGGGTTTGTAACGTGGTCCTCGTCGAGAAAGCTCTGGGGAAGTGGAGAATGTGCAATGACTTCACTAGGCTCAACAAGTTTTGTCCAAAGGATCCTTATCCTTTGCCCCGCATTGACTAGTTGGTATATTCCACCACGGGATGTGCGCTCCTAAGCTTCATGGATGCCTATCAAGGCTTAACCAAATCAAAATGGCTCAATAGGACATAAAAAAGATGGCCTTCTTTGCAGCAGGAGGTGTCTACTGTTTCAAAGTCATGCCGTTCGGCCTCAAAAATGCGGGTGCCACTTACCAACGGTCGGTGAACAAGATGTTCAAAGAAGAGTTGGGCAAAACTATGGAAGTCTATGTGGACGACATGTTAGTGAAGAGCAAGACTGAGGAGCAACACATAGAGCACCTCAACAACTGCTTTTTTATCCTCAGGAAGTACAGAATGAAGTTGAAACCCGAAAAGTGCACATTTGTTGTAAAGGGAGGAAAGTTCCTCGGATATATGGTCATGGAGAGAGGCATCTGCGTCAATCTAGAGAAAATAAAGGCAATCTTGGACTTGCCACAGCCAAAGACAGTCAATGAAGTGCAGAAGCTCCTCGGGAGAGTGATGGCTCTAAGCCGCTTCATCTCCAGGTCCGCTGAGAAAAACCTACCCTTCTTCAAAAGCCTAAGGAAAGGAGACAAGTTCGAGTGGATGAGGGAATGCGAAGAGGCCTTGGATAATTTGAAGAGCTACCTCCTTTCACCCCCGCTTCTGTCCAAACCAGTAGAGGGTGAACCTCTCTATCTCTACTTGGCAAGCACTACGGAGGCCATGAGCTCCATGCTAGTATGGATCCAAGGGAACGATCACATGCCATTCTACTACCTAAGTAAGACTCTCGTAGGAGCCGAGGCTAGGTACATTAAGATTGAGAAGTTGGCCTTCGCTCTAGTCTACACGGCCCGAAAGCTGAAGCCTTACTTCAAGTCCCACCGAATTGTGGTCCTCACCAATGAGCCACTTAAGCAAGTCCTAGGCAAGCTCGACCAGTCGGGATGATTGTCCAAGTGGGTTATTGAGTTAATTAAGTGAATATGATATTGTATCGACTCTTCACCAAAAAGCTCAAGTCCTTGCCGACTTCCTAGTAGACTACCCAGAAGAGACCGAAAGAAGTTCCGACAATCTACAAGAGGAAATGAGCCATGTGATGCTCACCCAGGAGGAAGTTATCCCGGAAGAAGAGAGAACCAAGGAAAAGGAGCCCGAAGAGAGGTTATGTGATGATGTCCAACTCTTGGTTGAACGCCACGAATCCATGGACGACTCCCTGAGAGTGAAGCACATGTACCTCTTGGATGAGGTAGCCGACACTTCTGCACTTGCATCTTCCGTCAAGAAGCAAGCAGAGGCCGCCAGGCAGGAAAATACCAAGGTTAACGGGAAAGCTCCAATCCTCAAGATGAAGACTAAAGAGGAAATTGAGGGATGTTGGACGTTACAAGTGGACGGATCCTCTACTGGAAGACTTGGAGGAATAGGAATTCTCCTCGAGAGCCCTGAAGGCGCTAAGTTAGAATACGCCATCACTCTCAACTTCAAAGTGACGAACAACGAAGCCAAATACGAGGTGCCCCTCACCGGTCTGAAAATGGCCAGGTCTCTTGAAGTGAAAAGGATCAGAGCCTACACAGACTCTCAGCTCGTTGAGTCTCAGTTTTCCGGGTCTTTTGCCGCTAAGGGACCCAACATGATCAAGTACTTAGAGCTCCTCAAGAAATAAGTTGAGCACTTTGAAGTATTCACGCTGGAACGATTCAACAGGGAATGGAATGAGAAGGCCGATGCTCTTTCCAAGTACCTAGCCAATGAGTGGCTCCAATCCTTCAAGATAGATCAACGTTTTACTTCCGTTGGCTACCCTCAAGCCAATGGCCAAGTTGAAGCTACCAACAAAACCATAGTGAAGATTTTGGAAAAGAGGCTGAGAACTTCTCAAGACAGTTGGGCAAATGATCTCGATGGAGTCCTCTGGGCACATCGCACAACAGCTCGCACTTCCACTCAAGAGACACCCTTTGCCCTAGTCTACGGTTCCGAAGCGGTTATTTCCTCTGAGATAGCTGTGGAAACTCAAAGAATCCAACATTATCAACCAGCAGAGAATGAAGTGGCAAGGATCTATGATCTTGAGCTCCTCGTAGACAAAAGAAGCAAGGCACTAGCTAGCATCCTTCGCTATCAAGCTATGTCCGCCCGGGCTTACAACAAGCGTGTCTTTCCCAAGGACATACAAGTCGGGGACTTAGTTCTCAGAATAGCCAATATCCTAAGCAATGTGGGTAAGCTCAAACCCAAATGGGAAGGACCTTACAAGGTCATTGGAGCTAGAGTTAACGGGAGTTTCGAGTTAGAAGATGGCCAAGGAAGGGCCCTGAAGAGAACATGGAATGCTAAGAAATTACAGAAGTTCTATGCCTAGAGATTACTCCCTGGGAGAACACTACGTCAGTTGTTGCTTTTACCTATCCTTTTGTTTATTGGCCTTGAAGCCCACCAGTTGTAATTGAATTTCCGTCAAATCAATACAACTTTGCTTTCTTCACAATGTTCTGACCAGATCGCGCGGAGTCCTCCGGACTCTGCGACACATCCGAAGTACCCGGCAAATGCTACACAAGTTAGTAATTCATCTAGAATCAACTCAAGGATCCGAACCAGGGTGAATTTCGGATTAATGGAAGAAAAAGTGAGAAAAATCAGAAACAACTATAAAAAGTTCAAATTTTATTGCTCATCAAAAGGATAAAAGGTCCGAACGTCTCGGGCCAAATTACAAGTATACTTGGAACAAAAAGGAAACATTGCTATCTCTACAAGCTAATTATCCAAAGCCGCCGAGCAAATCGTTCGAGACTCGCAACCATGAACATCTTTAGCATCCAATTGTAACACGGCAAGAAGGGGAGGTAGGCTCTCTGAAACGAGCCCATGGTGGCACGACAGCGTCATTGACTTCTTTCCAGTAACTCGGATGAACCCTTTCGGGAACACCATTTACTGGAAACAACTCAATGGTGCAATCGGACCAGCTTGAGAAATTCCAGGCAGCCTTGACTGTCCAAGTCAAGGGCCTCAGACGCTCAGTCCTCCGAGACGAGCTCATGTAGACGCAAAAATTTGGATCGCTTCCTCCCATAAATTGTGGAAGATCCGTATGGATGCTTCAATTCCTGGGACCAAGAGATCAAAACAATTGAGCCAACTCAATACGTCTCGGACGCACTAGTAACAAATCAAGTTGCATCATGATGGGACGACGCTTCTTTCCAGTAACTAAGAGCAACCCTTTCGAGGCCTCCAACTATTGGAAAGAAGCAACAGATGCGATCGCACCAACTTGGAGCGGTCCGAACGTCCACATTACCTGGTGAACTTCTGAAGCACATTCATGATGGAGCAACGGCATCATTCGCACCTTGCTAGTAACTAACAAGAACTCTTTCGAAGCTTCCAGTTACTGGCAAAATTCGACTGAAGCGATCGAACCAACCTGAGATGGTCCGGATGAAGTTCAAAGTTTGGGATGGCCCGGATTCATTCATCAGGGTTGAGGTAAGCCAATCAACAGCCCTTCGGATGAAGAAAAGCTCCTGATGGACTGACCCAACACCGGATCATTGGATCCGAACCATTGGAGTAATCCTTTTTTGTAAATCAAACTCATTGATCCGGGGAGGGACTTGCCAATCAACAGCCCTTCAGATGAAGAAAAGCTCCTGATGGGCGAATCCCTACACAGGACCATTGGGTCCGACCCAAGTAGAAAGAAACCATACCGAACAGGTTGTTGGTTAGAAGATATGCAGGTCCGGCGACCTGCCCTTCATCTCAAGAAAGAAGTCTGGATTTAGAACTTCTTGAGGAACAAAAGGCAGCCCGCAGGAATGACAACTCAACTAAGCCGTCAACCAAATTCGGTGTGTACCAGCGAACCCGAACACTATTTTTGGTTGACATACTCCTTAGCAATGAAGGAAGACGTGCTTGCGTGTCACCAAAAATCAAAGAAAGCTGGAGCCGAACAGCCTAATCAAGGCTCTTCCCGCCAGCTCCCCAGTTCGGATGACACGCAGCACGTCCTCCTCTATCGGAAAGAAGAGAACTTGATGCCAAATTCCGAGTGGTTCAATCTCATCGCACCCAGTGAGATCCGACTCATACAAGCCCATCGGACAAGCAAGAGGCCTTTACAAATCAGATCACACATAGGAACGACGAAATCAACCCAATCGTTAGGTGTCAGAACCAAAGGGCCCGGATCACCCAAAATGGAAAAAGGGAATGATGTGGACTGATGTCGTACAACCCAGGGGTATTTATAGAAACCATCGACCAATCCCTCTCAGACACGTGTCCCATTAAAGTTGTTCGTGGGCCTAAGACTTGGGCCACTATTGGGCCCACCAGGAAAACCCTTATGATTCCGGCCTTATTTGATTGGGTCACTCCACACTTTAGTCCGTTCGAATCCGTCAATCCGAGCATGTCAAGATACTTCCATATCCTCGACGGCCCGCACCAGGTCATTCCATTTTTTACTACGATGGTCTCCTTTTTTACAAACTTCTTCACAAGTTAACAAGGCTCGGAGCCCCAAACCACGTCTATACGGATCGATTGGGACCCTAATGTCCGAACTAATCCTACTGGTTACAAACTTTGATCGAGCTTCTTGGTATGATTGGCACTTAAAGATAAAGACCGGACAAACGCCTTGTCCATCCGAGCCAAAGCTGTCGATCCATTTGATAGTGTTGTTTTATTTTTGAAAGCGTTTGGTTTCGATGACTCGGAGCCACTGAACGATGTCTGAATCAACACAACTTGTTTATCTTACAAAGGGCGCTAAGTGATCTGTATATCCGAATCATAGACAAAATATGCATTGATAAAGTCAATCCGAGCAATTAAAGAGCCCGAACCACCGCAATATATTTCGGAGTGATAAAGTACTTATCCGAATAAAAAAGAAGTATATTATATGAGCAAGCTAATACTTTACATCAACAAAATATAAATTGTATTATGGTCCAAATACCGGTGTTACATGCTTTCCGGGGCATACCCCGTCTTCAATCCTCCTGATGCCCGGACTGACCAGCCTGAGTCCCGGACGGTCCACCAATCTCCGCCCCCAGGGAAGCTTGGATGTCAGCCAACCTCTTCTCCTTTGCCTCCTTGGCTAGCCTTCTCTCTCTTCGGATCCTCATTTCCTCAAGGAAGGCGGGGCAATCCTTCATCAAGTCAACTCGGGCGAAAATCCATGCACACGCCCAGGCAGGGTAAGCCAGTCCCGGTTATGATCCACATTTTCTTCCAACGAAACGAAGACATTGGACATTAACACCCGAGGCACAAAGGACGGAAGGTACGGACCGCTGTGGTTATACTTCTTGTCCTCGGTCTCGTCACAGACCAGCTCCACGAATTCGCACTTGAGTAAATCATCGTCCAAAACTCCCTCCGGAGCGAAGTCCGAGCTATCCGCCTCTTTGAATGCAGAGATAGCTTCAACATCCAAGTCATAGTCACTCGGGATCAATCCCTTCTGTCGGAGTTGCCCTATGGCCGCATCGAAGCCATCCTGCCGAGCATTATCATACTTGGACTCAAGCATGAACTTGCAAGCGTCCGACCCCAAGAAGTCTTGAATAGCACCTGTCCGGACCTGCAATAACTCATCAAGCATCATGTCTTTGAAGGTCCTAGAGACCCCAACGTACTCATCCAAACCATCCTGCTGGGCTTTGAGGTCCTTCTCAAGGCTGAGGACGGCACTTTTCAATTTAGCACTCTCCGCCTCAGTTGACTTCTGGAGGGCCAGAGCCTTTTTCAGCTTGTCCTTGTAAGAGGCCGCCTTCTCCGCTTTCGCCGCACGGTTAGCCTCGGACCTAGTCAGATCCTCTTCCATAGTGGCCCTCCGACCCGCCACATCGGAACACGCCCGGACCACCGCGGTAATCTATGAAATAATGACGTCCGCAGATTAGCAGTCTGAATGAACGGGAGTTGAACAACAAACAGGTTTCGGGTTAGTATTTACCTTCCTACGAACCGCAGACAACTCAGCAATCCGCTCCATCTCCGAAACGGACGCGAGGCGAGCTACTTCCGTGTCGATGTCCGACTCGCTCACAATTTGCCCCTTGCCTTTTTTGGCTTGGGGGATCGGACCATCAGAGGGGCGCTTCTGCCCGCCCAGAGTGCTAGAGTCACTGACCAGTGCACTTCCGGATGCACCCTTGGGGGGCTTCTTCGAGCCCGAGACCCTGCCCTTATCTAGAATAGGGAGCTCTTGGGGATCTTCAATAGCCTTAGCTCCCCGAGCCTCCTCCACTCGGAAGGCAGCGGCATTCCGGGGCTCCGCCATGGGCAAAACTGTTGACGTCTTGATGATTTGCGTCCGAATGCCCTCCGCCTTTTCCCTCCTCTGGGCCTCGCTCTGTTTCCTCTTCAGCTCTCTCATAGTCGACATGGTGTACTCGAACCAGAATTCTGCAGACCCGAGGCTGAACAAGTTAGACATGGAAAAATAAGCTCTCTATCTACAAATCATTCACAAAGTTCGGACAAACAACAAGCTACACAATCAAGCCCGAGCTTACTTACTCAAATCTTTCCTACCATCACAAAAGCTGGGCTCCGAAAAGCCCGCTAGGTAGGGAAGAGGCTGACATATTAATCCTTGAAAGAAATACTTCTCCGGGTCTTGGTTCCGATGGAGCGCCTGCATCCACAGAGGGATGTTCTGAGCCGGAGGCTTCCAATCCGGCAGCTTCCTTGGAAGAACTTTCGCTCAAACTGCCGCTTTTCTCGCTTCGCTTTGGCCAAAGCTTCAACGCAGTTTTAACGAAATGTATTTCTTCCACCAGATAATCCCCAAGGAAGAAAGGGGATCCAAAAAAAATGTGTATGCTTGATGACATACGAGCTTATAAAAATGTTCATGAGTACCACTCAACTTTACACCAAAAAGTTTACGAAAAGTATCAAAACAAACGGGGATGTCCTTATATTTACACATCACCCCGAAGAACATGAGATTTCCGAGTGAGTTGGGGATGATTTGGTGCGGACTCAACCCCATGTCGTTCAGAATCCCCATCAACTCGGGCGCCACGGGCAAACGCCAGCCACAATGCAGGGATATCTCATGCGCACACATATATCCCGGAGGCGGATTGTAAAACACATGGGACTCATCCGGAATCAGGATTTCGACAGACTCTGGAATCTCATACTTCCTCCGGAACTCCACTACCTCTTCGGTTGTTACAATGGACGGGCAGGTAGGCAAAGTAACATCTTCGTTTAGCTCACCCTCCGGATCAGGAAGGACTACTGCATCCCTCGACCGAGGAAACTTCACCCGGATAACATCCTCACCTTTCTTGACTCCCTCCGGAAGCTCATCCTCAACTACTTGATGACTCAGACCCGCCTTCCAGGTTGTCTCGTTCCGAAATACATGATGATTGATCATCACATCCTCCATCCCTTCCCTTCTTCTGCTTCCTCCTCGGAACCGAGATCATCGTTGTCTTCATTGTCTTCCACCACGCCCCTCGCCTCAACTTTTTCATCCTCGGACTCTTAACTCAGCTCCACAACCATCCGAAGAGGTGTTGCAGTGCGAACTCGGTCCTCTATTCCCTCTTCGAACATAGCCAGCTCGGGCGGAGCATCCGAGGTATCTCGAACCTCTTCGATGCCTGGCTCTTGTGGATCCAGGACGAACGGCATGTGATTAGGGTTAATCCGGAAGTTATAACCTAAGTTACGTATGAGGGATCGAATCTCTACCGGAAGTTCTGCCTCCTCGCCGGCCTGATGCGGACGGGGATTTCCAATGATCCGAGAGGTTGTCTCCTGCACATTAGAGATTTCCGGGTAATCCTGATGATCCGGATACCTAGAACCCGGAACAACTAACCGAAAGGAGGAACTGGCCTCAGGCTCTTCCCCATCCGGATGGGAGGGTTGTTCTGCCCTTGCAAATCCTCCGGGTTGCCATTATCAATTTCCTGAGCTCTCCAGAAAGACATCACCGGATGTATACTCCTCACCTCGATCGATTTTGACTATCACTCTCGGACATCCTAAGGGAAAGAGAAGGAAGTCATATGAGATTTTGAGTTTTCCGTCCGAGAGGCCGTTTAGATGGATTCAAATTAAGTCTACAAGCAAGAAGCAACTATATCGGACGCAGTCAATTCGGAGTTAGTGTAGGGTCAGCTTAATGTTAGTATCAGCAACTATAATGTATATCCGAAGAGCCTACTTTGATCTACAATAGATGACTACGGATTATAAGCACCATACATACGTCCGGGCATGCGTAACTTTAAGAGCACAAAGCAACATAAACTTGAGAGAAGCAAGTGAAAGAAAACTTACTTGAACTCCGAACGGTTGGATTGAAGGCAGCTAGCGCTTTGGGACTGCTTCGAACCTTCTCTAAATCGCTCTGGATTGCTCAAACTTGCTTCAGACGTTCTAAAAATTGCAAAAATTCTCTCTCTAGCATGTGAAAGTGACGGCGGTAAAACCGCTATTTATAGGAGGACATATTTGGAAGCCCAACCGTCGTAACTTTTCGGGAATAGATCTCAACCATAGATTGAAATTCATCCAACGACATAGTACAAAAATGCCTAGTGAAATGACGAGTTGGTATAAGAAGTTTACCTTACGATGATAAGAAATACAACAACTTCACCATTCTCGGAAGAAGGACACCACTCAAAGATTCAATAGTCGATCTATCCTCCCAGATCGGATCCCTATCCTTTTTATAAGGAAGGACGATTTACATCTCA
Source organism: Plantago major (assembly GCA_026545765.1). Lineage (NCBI taxonomy): Eukaryota > Viridiplantae > Streptophyta > Magnoliopsida > Lamiales > Plantaginaceae > Plantago > Plantago major. Next base: position 107,911,641 of record CM048840.1, read on the forward strand.
CTTACGGACCTCGTCTGCTCGGATGTCCATTATCGGACCATCCCGACTAGATTGATAAAATCCTATCCTTTTATAAGGAAGGACGATTTACATCTCACTTACGGACCTCGTCTGCTCGGATGTCCATTATCGGACCATCCCGACTAGATTGATAAAATCCTCATCCTTTTTATAAGGAAGGACGATTTACATCTCACTTACACGGACCTCGTCTGCTTCGATGTCCATTATCGGACTATCCCGACTAGATTGATAAAATCCCTATCCTTTTTATAAGGAAGGACGATTTACATCTCACTTACACGGACCCTCGTCCGTTCGGATGTCCATTATCGGACCATCCCGACTAGATTGATAAAATCCCTATCCTTTTTATAAGGAAGGACGATTTACATCTCACTTACACGGACCCTCGTCCGTTCGGATGTCCATTATCGGACCATCCCGACTAGATTGATAAAATCCCTATCTTTTTTATAATTACGAAGGACGATTTACATCTCACTTACACGGACCATTGTCCGTTTGGATGTCCAATATCGGACCATCCCGACTAGATTGATAAAATCCCTATCCTTTTTATAAGGAAGGACAATTTACATCTCACTTACACGGACCCTCTTCCGTTCGGATGTCCATTACCGGACCATCCCGACTAGATTGATAAAATCCCTATCCTTTTTATAAGGAAGGACGATTTACATCTCACTTACACGGACCCTCGTCCGTTCGGATGTCCATTATTGGACCATCCCAACTAGATTGATAAAATCCCTATCCTTTTTATAAGGAAGGACGATTTACATCTCACTTACACGGACCCTTGTCCGTTCGGATGTCCATTATCGGACCATCCCGACTAGATTGATAAAATCCCTATCCTTTTTACAATGAACGACGATTTATCTCTCAATTACACGGACCCTCGTCCGTTCGGATATCCGCCTCTGGATCATCCCCTATCACACCAAAGGTACGCATCCAACCTTCTTTGTTCCTACACTTGATCTCGCTTACAAATACCCCTTTTTTATTGCAATCCAGCCACCAACCCTGATCGCAACAAAATTAAAGGGGGGGGGAGATTAAGTTAAGGACCACAAGAAGCACGGATTACACCTTTTTTCTGCTTTCGAGGGACAGATTGAACCAAGAAACAAAATTGTCATCTCCACTTTTAACTATAGTTCCACAACTATCTTCTACTAAGATACTTGGAAACTATGGGGACATATGTTGATACGGAAATATGTCCAATCCGTCATAGGCGCCTTTGGAACGAATCCAAAGGCGCATAAGTTGTCCGCTCATCCGAAGCCCAAGGTCCGACCCGGAGATCAGACCATAGGGCCACGTCCGGTCCAACCCTCCCGAATAAAATAGTGAAACTAGGGCTCAAGGACAAAACGTCCAACCCACACTACGATCCGAGAGGCTGAGGTCCGACCCGGACGATGACTCGGATACGTTGGCCCTTACCTCGCAAGCAACCAAGCAAACTGGCACTAGAGAGTAAGGTGGTCCGAGGCAAAAGGTCTGAGGGAGAGCTACCTGACAGTCTAATGATAACATCTGATGGACAAGTCAGTATGGTCCGAACCATACGTCCGGACCAATTCTCCACCTTAACTCAAGTGATCGTGATCAAAGCCTCTAAAAACTCTCACATTAATGACTAAACTACCCTCGAAAGCCCAAAGTGGAATGGGGCAAGTGTCATTAATGGGCCATGGGCCTATTGAAGCCTTGGTGGCTCAATACGGACCTTACACTTGGCACGATCTGGTGGAACCCTCCCATTTTAGGTTAATCTCTATATATAGGGCACATACTTCAAGGATAATGTAAGTCACATCAACTCGTAAACCTTAACCACCTCCGATTCCCGATACATTTACCGAGTAGATTTCCAATCTCTCACAAGTAAAGTCTCCTTCCCAGTTTGACATCACGCAAACCGGGTATAAGGTCCTAACCCCCCCCCCCCTCTAAGCTACTTGTGCAGGTCCTCGCCCTTGGCCCCTCACCGGAACGTTGGTCCTTATCGATCCTTCATCGGTTCTCGCTATTAGGCTCTTACCGCACCGGTCCTCACCTGGAAGTTCTTGGTCATCTAGTTTGGAGTTGAGCAAGGAGTAATCATTAAACAGTTGGGGGGACTCTTACCCTCAACAAAAACAAGTGTGAGAAAAACCTCAATGAGTGTTCAAAGATTTTCGTGACAAGTTTTCATCAAAATCATAACAATAAAAATCATGAACATACCGACGGTTGTTGGCTCAAGTGGTAAGGGACTTGAGTTCACTTAAGCAAGGTCTCGGGTTCGAGCCTTGTGGATATAAAAAAAACACCGCTGGGAGAGCCGCCCCCTCAAAAAGGGCTCGACAGTGCTCGGCTGGATTAGTCGCATGTAGCGGATACCAGGGAGAAATCAAATCAAAAAAAAAAATCATGAACATAAAATCCAATATACTTTCAATAATGTATACTTTTCAGAAAAATATTATTTCATGCCGCTCCTTATAACCCCACAGTAAAACAGGCCTTATGTCTCCCTGATAGTCGATCAAACTATCCAATCAGGACCCTGCCATGGTACAGAGGTGGAATTCTATGACCCAACTAAATCAGTAAAGTCTTCTATCACTCAATTTAAAGGGAATGGGCAAAGGAAACCGACAAGTAGCTCGCGCATACAATGCATCAAATCGCAAGCCAATTAACCTGAACCAAACGTACGTATCTTTCTTGAACCGTCAATCAAAGCAAAATAACAATCATGTATATAAAAAATATATATCTTTCAAAATCAGCGGAAGCATACTAAAACTCTTTCGTGATTTGGTTTTTATGCAATAGAACGTGCATTTTGGAAACCATGCATTACTTATATATAAGTTGAAAACATATTAAAATACCTTCCAGGTTTTGAAAATAATACATACATATAGTTTTGTACAACACTCATATTTTGAAGGAAAGGAAAAGCAAGAACTATGAGAGTACTTGCAAGAAGAACTTGCTACTAACTTGAATGAAAAAGACAATAGTACTTGAAGATTTTTGGGAGTAAAATATTATGAATTTTTGTGAGTAAAAGTGGCTACAAGAAGGGGGTATTTATAGGGTGGATTAAGTGAAGATGAAAGGGTTGAAGAGCTAAAAATAAATGGCAAATTTAAATGGCTTAAATTGCACTTAAAACTCATGATAAAACCAATAATAAAAGTGCCAACATAAAAGAGGCCAATCAATTTCTTTTCCAAACATTTAAATCCATCAACTAATAATAAAAGGATCGTATTTAACAAGAAAAAAGAGGCAAAAATATTTTTGGTATCACATACGTCATTTGTACACAAAAATAAAATGTGACACATAAAAAAAATGCAACATTTAGAGCAAGTAAATTGAACTCGCAATTACAAAAGAAGGGGCGCTTCCGGTTCTGTCGGTGCTTGAAACAATTTTGTCTTCTCCATATTACTATGTCTCTAGAGTCAATAATTTGATATGAGGAACTACTGAACTCAATCACTTGCTAATTATGGAATCTTTTTCTTCTTGAATTTCATTCGATTCATAGATTTTTATTTTATATATTGTACGATTTTATATAGTCCTTTTATAAAATATTTAAACATTATTTTTTGTCTTAGTGAAAGAGATAAAGGATCCTATCTATAGTCCTTGTCCTAAGATTTCTTACTTTTTTTAACTTTCTTGAATATACTTCAAATATAGTCCATAAGGGAGCGCTATACCACCACTTATAATTTAATATTCTTTCTATATTTTTTTAAAGTTCTTCTTTGAATAATAAGCAGCTATCCCAGAAAATCTGAGTTTTTGTAATATTTAACTTACAAGTAGACATGCATAAGTAACATCAAAGAATAACATAAAAGAATAACATAAAAGATAAACGAAAAGAAAATCAGAATGTTGATCGAAACATATCTGAAACGTAGCACGAAACATTCGACATAACAAGCGACCTTTTCATCAGAATATGAAAAGGAAATAAACAAATATTTTATTCATTAAAGAAACCTCAAGGTACCCAACTCTTGTATTTTGAAATATAGAAATATAAAATAACACACACATAAGAGAGCCACACACACATAAGACATGCATGTACATTACATAATTCAAAAGTGACTCTTCACATTATAAATCAATCAAAGAACACAAATAATTACTATTTATTGAATTGATGAATTAAAATAAAAGCTCTTCACATAAATCATCAATAAAGCACATACATAAAGACATACATTTAAATAAGATAATTAAAAAGAGACTCTTAGACTTCTAACTTAACTACTATTAGTATAACATATAATGGACTCCCATGAAGGCAATTGAAGTTAATCTTTAAATCTAATCAAGCCACACAAATAATGACATACATTAATATACATAATTAAAATGGCACACTCACGTTATACATCATTCAAAGCAAACAAATAAAGTCTTGAATTAAGCTAGATAATTAAAAATAAGCCATGTCACATTAATCATACATTAACAAATTAAATAATAAGAAATCAGATTTTCATGTAGTAAAAGTACTATACATCATTCAAAGCAAACAAATAAAGTCTTGAATTAAGCTAGATAATTAAAAATAAGCCATGTCACATTAATCATACATTAACAAATTAAATAATAAGAAATCAGATTTTCATGTAGTAAAAGTACCGGCGAGCTACGGATCAGTCATCTTTGGGACAAATTTTTACTCTAAAACAACAATACATTTGTTACTTACACTCAAGTCACAATTTATTAATCATTTATAATACCCTTGTATCTTGGTCAAAATTTCAACTTAATCATCTTCCTTCTTCCTATTTTCACTTTCTTCCCCTTTCTTCTTCCCTTCTTCCACCGCCGCCTTCATCAGATCTCGTCCTTCTTCTGCCGCCCTCATCAGATCTCGTCCTTCTTCCACCGCCTTCCACCGCCTCCACCAGATTCCACTTCTCGTCTGCCTTCCACCGCCTCCGCCTCGCCTTCCACCGCCCGCCGCCTCATCATATCTCGCCTCTTCCTCCACCATCACGCCAGAGTCCTCCACCGCCTCTTCGGTCAGATCTCGTCCTTCTTCCACTGCTCCGCTCCGTCTCCCTCTTGCTCCACCATCACGCCGGAGTCCTCCACCACCTTTTCGGCTCTTCCTAACGCCCCTTCTTCTCTAGCAACAGATCCTGTCAATTTTTCAGAGACGATCGCCTCCACCACTTCCTCCTATCATCCTCCACCAGTCCACCGCCTGGAGTACAAAATAATTACAATATACAAGATTAATTAAAAAATTTGCCCAGGGCACGCTATGCCCAAAGTGATGAGGCAATTTTTTCCCGGACAAAGTTTGCTATGAAGGTCTGTAAAAATTTAATTAAATATCATATAATATTGTGGTAATGGAATTAAACTTGTCAACTAATGCTCATAAGAAGGAATACAAAATAATCACAATATACAAGATTAATTAAAAAAATTTGCCCCGGGCAAACTTTGCCCATTGCATGCCATGTCCAACTATTCCCAGAGGTATAAATATTAAAAAATTAAAAAAAATTAATTAAACTAATAAGAAATAAAACTTAAGCAACATGAGAATTTTGATTCAAAATATCTCACTACTCCGCTTGTCAGATCAAAGTGATGAGATAATTTTTTTCCGGACAAAGTTTGCTATGAAGGTCTATAAAAATTTAATTAAAGTTCATAAGAAGGAATACAAAATAATCACAATATGATTGTGGATTCAGGACAACGCAATATTGTTTAATTAAACTAATGAGAAGGGTGACCTACAATGAATACACAAGATTTAAGTTACAAAGCAGTCACTTTTGGTGTCTTCTGAGTAAGGAAGGTGACTCATTAGTAAGCCCAATATCTATTGGTGTCTAAAAGTAAAAAAGAAGCCCATTAGTGACTTATGGGTAAAAAATCTGTAAAAGCACCCCCAAAATATTTTATCTTTTTGTAGGGTCAATTGTACAAAATAAAACACATATCACACATTAACAAGTTGCATAGACTTTTAAAACAAATATAATAAACATCTAAAACAATAACACAATCAAATTCAAATAATTCAAATATATTTTCATACCAATACAACAACACAAGTAAAAGCATGCAAGGACAAAAATACTAAGGTACGTCAAAATCTAGGGTGTCACAAGTTGATTATATATCGAAGTCATTATGTACTCCTAAGGCTATTCTCGTAAGGGTCGCCTCTAAATTCTGGGCCCAAATTTTAAAGTTTCTATTAATATGTTTTATTTATGTTAGTAAGTGTAATGAAATATGTTGTGTTGTAGTGGTAGGACTCTTGAATAGTATGCATCATGTTCCAAGTTCGAAATGTTGCACGGGGCCACCGAAATATGTGAGACGCCCCTGGTGCTCCCTAAAGAAAGAAATATGATCTGGATTTATTCCATTAGCGTTAATTTTACCTGGCATAATCTCTTTTTTTGCTCCTTGTTATTCAGTGCATATATCCTGATTGCTTGTTTCCTATGCTGATTAATTATTTTTAGCTAATTGATATGAGGTAAATCCGGATTAGTCAAAACTTTTGGTCAAGTTCGTAGAGCGGAGGAACTAATAGTCAAGTCTTGTAACTTAGATTCACTTAAGTCTGATATTTGATGTGTTAGAGCTTGTTTGAGTTATGTAGTCAATAGGTGAGAGTGTAGGTCCACTAGATTGTAAGGGTCACATGTGAAGGAATCAAAGTGAGAGATGGACCAAAATGAGGAGTCCGCCGATACATGAGGAGTCCTACGGTAGATGAGGAGTCCTACGGTACGTGAGGAGTCCGTCGGTACATGGGAGTCCTACAGTACATGAGGAGTCCTTCGGTAGATGAGGAGTCCTATGGTACGTGAGGAGTCCGTCGGTACATGAGGAGTCCTACGGTAGATGAAGAGTCCTTCGGTAGATGAGGAGTCCTACGGTACGTGAGGAGTTCGTCGGTGTATGAGGAGTCCTACGGTACATGAGGAGTCCGTCGGTACGTGGGGAGTCCTACAGTACATGAGGAGTCCTACGGTACGTGAGGAGTCCGTCGGTACATGGGGAGTCCTTCGGTAGATGAGGAGTCCTACGGTACGTGAGGAGTCCGTCGGTACATGAGGAGTCCTACGGTACATAAGGAGTCCTTCGTTAGATGAGTGCCTGAAAGAAAGAGGAATGGGTTAGACCCTTTTGGGCCAGTTTGCCTAAGACAAACCGGGCTCGGACTCAACGTGTTTAGAGGTTGCTCAAGCTAAGGCTCGGACCTCCAAACTTAGAGAGTGGAATATTGAGAAGTAGTTACTTACCTTATGAGGAGTAAATGAGCTCCTATTTATAGGTGAGTGCTTGTCATACTCTTGGATGAGTGCCAAGTGTATGCTCCAGATTCATCCATTTCTGATCACTTGGGCTCATGGGCCCTTAATGGACTTGGCCCAATTAAGTAGATGAGCCTTGGATTGCAGTCCAAAGGTTGGGAGTTGAGGGTCGGCCTCTTGACTTTGGTGGAGTCGGACTCTTAACTTTGGTGAGGTCGGACTCTAAACTTTGGTGGCGTCGGACTCTAAACTTTGGTGAGGTCGGACTCTAGACTTTGGTGGAGTCGGACTCTAAACTTTGGTGAGGTCGAACTCTAGACTTTGGTGGAGTCTGACTCTAAACTTTGGTGTGGTCGGACTCTTAACTTTGGTGACGGACCCATTTGGAACCCGGTGTAGGAACATGTTTGGAACGGTAGGACTTCTTGGAGCCATAGGACTATTTGGAGCCGTAGGACTTCTTTGGAACCTTTGTAATAGATCTAATAACTCGCTTCAGTCGCCTTAATCCGTCAATCCTTAAGTCGGACTTATTAGTACATATCACTAATTATGAGTTATGACCCTAAAAAGTTTCTCATCCAGATTCTGACTCTTGTTGTCATAGGGATGGTCTAAACAAAGACCTAACATTTCTCCTCTATTAAGCTGAAATGTGTAACCATCACATTTTTTTCGTTGAGCATTTCCTTTTCCCAAGCATATATACTGGGGCAAATGCCAAACTTCCATGCTTTAATTTGATGCTAGCTGTTATTGCACATTTTCATATTAATCCTAGTGAGAATATGTCGGACTTTTTTGGGAAGTTAGAAAAGGAGCGAGTTGTCTTGGGATTGGAATGTTAATTGTCCATATAAAGATTATATTGGAAATGAGGGAGATAGTGAAGTTGATATGATAGCAGAGTATTATATACAAGTTTCTTGTACATATTGTAGCAAATGAAATTGCACAAATAAAATTTTATTGATTTGATGGGTGCGGATACAATTCTCTATTCTAATCCTCTGATTCTAGTCATCTAATGCGGCGAACTTGGATCTTCAAAGTCTTCGTTTTAGGATTTGTGACTTCAAAGTCGGGCGAACATCGATGCGAGGGCTGCTTGGCTTGATCTCGGATCGAATTGTGAACTTGAGAGTGTTTGAGGCGAGCGATGACGAACTTCTTGGGATTTGATGAACTCCACGAAGAACGCTTCTAGATCGTCGCAGAATTTAATCTTTGATCTTGTTTAGAGGAAGTTCAGCTAACAGAAAACGTTTCTTCAAGGGCTTTTAGGCTTGATCTTGAATCAAACGGTGTTTTCAGCTTGAATTTGATGAAGAATTTCAAGAACTTTGCTTTAGATTCTTCAAGGCTTTTGGATGAGTGCTTAATTAGCAAAATTCGAAGAAGATGAGAACAATGAGAAGGAAATGGAGGAGAGGCGCAAGGTGACCTGGAAGCGATTAGAAGACTTGGCTGGTTCAAAAGCTGTTGTGAGTAGTGATGTCGTTCTTGTGTCAATGTTCCGTTCATCTGTTGCTATTGCTACTAGCACATTACCTAGGGACAACAACCATCGGTAGCTAATGACCTAGTGCAGTCGGTCAGATACTTGTATCTTCCTGGTGGACTTGAAATGTTGTGGATATGATGGTACACTGTTGGTTTTTGTTTGATTGTTGTTTCGAAAGGGAGTTGGCTCTTTGGTTCACAAGTCTTCAGCCATGGGGGTTCACTGTATATCATAAAGATGCTGGCCGAAGTGGTTGGATATTATGAGATTTGTACAAGATAATGTTTATTTGGTCTAACGATGCACACAGATTTTCATTTATGTAACTTAGAAGAAAACTAGATATTTATTGCCAAGTAAAATTTGATTGCATTCTTCATTAATTCTCTGTCATATTGCATGAGTGCAACTGTGCAGATACGGATTTTAGGCCTTAAATTGATTGACTACAGAAAATGTTGAAAACACCATATCTTTTTCACATACGACTGGCCAAACAGAAGATAGGCTTGGTAAATATATGCCCCTTGCACACTTTAAGGGTGTATGAATGCAATAAAGAGAGATATTTACGTATAGTACATATTCACATAAAGATTATGAATTCAAATTTAATTACGACAAGTACAGATCCAAAAGGCTCATCCAGTCAGAACAAATGTCACTTCAAACCAAATTTAATTACGATAATTTATTTAACACTACCACAATCCTCATGTTCCAAACATACAAAGTATTAAAACATAACATACATGACAAGACGATAAGGACATCACATTCTACAAAACGTCCATCGATATTTATCTACAAAACGTCCCTTGATATTTATCCCAATAGGTCAACCATTTGACTTCGACTTGAATCTTGCACCAGCCAATATCTGCAATTCCAAGGTCTTCATCTTCGTATCTAGGGGTGAATGGCAAATCTTTTACAATCTGACCATGCTCTATATGAACCATGAGAGACTCAGTTTTCATATTAACACAGATAGTTTGGCGTGAGAGCACAAAAGTGCGTTTGTCAACTTCAACTTCAACCTTATCACCCCTGGAGTCCAGTAGCACAACCTTCATGCCGTCGTCACACGGCGACGACTCATCCTTGTAGGAGGCATAGGCAGTAAAAAATAGCTGCCAGGGGGAGACCCATCCAGTCGCTATTGTCAGGAGTAAGCCGCACGCTGATAGTGGCCACAATGGTGTAGGTGACAATGCTACGTGTCATCTCCAGCCAATAGTGCTTGCTGGCGTCCTTCGAACACGGGTTGCCTTTACAGCACTTGCCAGGTTCTACGAGTTCGTCCTGGTTAAGTATACATTCAGCGGATAGGGTCAGATATTTGTCCTCAGATTTAGTAGTGCCCTTCAATATCAGACTGGCTGATATGCACGTATCACCTTTGATAGGAGCCAGAGGATGAGAGTTAGGACCTGTGAGTAGTAAATATGGATCCTGCATGTATGTCATTGAATAATAAGTAGATAGATCATGTGTTTCCTAGTTTATTATTCATTCCTAATAGGGAAGAATAGACTTGAAAATTGCAAATACAGAGGGGAAAAAGAAGAAAAAAACCATCCAGATGTACGTAAAATTAGTTTGTCAAGTGATGTAATTAATCGGTGGCAATGGCTAACATAGAAATACTAACTTAACTTGCAGTAGTAAGCACATGCAATTCACCAATAGCCAAACAAAATGAGTTGGGTAAACAAGAATGCATGCCATGTTTAAATCTATCTATCAATCAATCACTGCAACCCTTAGAAACTGCTGCTAGTGTAAATAAATACTAAATCATTGACAATTGATTCTTGCTAGTGTAATTGAACAAGTAGTCCAGTCCCTCCACAAGTAAATTAAGTTGAAGCAAAGAAGAGGTAATTAAACATAGAGCTAGCTAGAATTAGAAGCACAATCTGCAGCGTTTTTACAGAGAAAAAACATTAGACCTTTTTTTCATATATAACTACAGTAGAAACTCCCTAGAGGAATACTCCATATAGGAATAAACTCCTTATAAGAATAAAAATTTCGGTCTCAACTTGGGATCAGTTATAAATAAGAATAAACTCACATTGTAATATTCCATGACTTTTACAGGTCCCGTCTTAAGTAATTATACTTCCCTATAATAATAAATGTCATAATATTCGATAAAAATAATTATATATGTGTTTTTTCATTGCATGAAGTTGTAAAATACCTACGTAGTTAAAGTTGTCTATGATACAAACTCAAACTTTTAAGTGACAAACACATATTTTGACTTCTATGTATTAGTAGAAGATCTTTATGTGAACCTATTCTTGTTGCACCGAAAATATCTCTAACTTGTCAGGTAGGTTCTGAGCTTTTTGCCATGAAATTTTGTTACTTTGTATATCGCCTTCGGATTACCCCTCAATACTTATCTGATTGATGTGATGATTTTGTATTAAGTTAAAACATCAACAATTTATTATCCCCCTATGCTAATTGTCTAATAGTTATAATTACTTATTTTTGCCAATATTTTATATATTTTTTTAAGAAATACGGAGTATAACTTTTAAGTTATGCATCTGGATTTTATTTACAAACATATATTTTTACAACAAAACTCTAGTTAGGAATATTTTTTTCGTCCCACAATAATAATGTATATAGTTTTTACTGTATATAAGCTGGTAGAATCCATTCATTCATTCATAGAAAAGACGACTCAATTATCAAAACATGCTCGCTCATCAAAGCAGCAGTGTATCATATCTAAAGCAGGCAGGCAGGCAGCATTTGGGTTGGGATTCATATTATATTATATCGGCAGCCAGGCCAAGCCAGTTGGTAAACGAAGATGAGAAACCACCGGCCAGGAATATATATATATATATATATATATATATATATATATATATATATATATATATATATATATATATATATATATATATATAATGTGCAAGCAAGCAAGCAAGCATAACAAGAAGATTACATATAGTAAAATTAGCTACTACCTTTTTGGTGAGGGTTTGGCAGTTTTCCCTGGTGCGTTTGAAGATAGTTTGGGGATAAAAAACCCCACCCACAGGATGTGAGCAAAGCAGGAGCAATTCACCAAACACATCGAGTGAATAATCCTCCCCATCAGCAACATCATTACTGATAAGTTTGAGTGAATATATCTGCACGGTGACAGGCAATAGGTTTGAACGGTCTCCTGCCAAGGCAATTAGGCAAGGGGCATTTCATTAATTCAGTTAACCCATCTGTTTGTTATACTACTCTTTATCTCTCTTTACTTTTTCAATCATACTACCAATCATAAAACACATTTAAACCAATCAAATAACCTAAAAAAAAAATCAAATCTATCAGTTCATTCTTACAAACATCAATTCTATCTTACGGACAAATATAAGGTCCGTCTCCTTTCTCTTTTCTATAACCCAATTTTAACTCGGTGAATATTCATGAATGAATACATAATTTTACATTACATCAGTAGGAAGGAAATCATGAATGAATACAAAATCAATAATCCAACAGAAATTAATTAATTAAAGGGCAGGGCAGGGCAGGGCAGGGTGAGTACGTACCCATTAAATACATAGTCTTGAGGCGATGGTCCCATCGCAATTCCAATTCAGATTCAGGTTGTAATCGTTCCTTCTGGACCATGTGCCAGCGCTGGTTCCTGTAGTAGGGCCTTCCTTTGATTTCCTCAAAAGTCTGAATTGCTTCATCTATAGCCTTTTTCCTGCTCCATAGAGTCTCCAGGAAAGTATCATGACCTTCTATAGTACCATATATATCTGGATTGAAATCTTTCAACATATACTCAGCATGACGTTCGTAGTATTCCCTATCGCGTTCCTCTCTTTCTCGGCGTTCGTATTCCCTCTCGCGTTCCTCTCTTTCTCGGCGTCCGGCACTTGCTAGCTCATATCTTGCTCGTTTCTTATCACATGGATCCATGTCGCCATCATATTCGTCCATCTCGCTCTGCTCCCAAATTTCGATCGATGATCTCAATCGCCTCTGCTTCCGTTATATATGTATATACCCTACTACTTTGTTGTATGTATTGACTGGGCTGGGCCCTTGAGAATCTTTCACTTACAATTACAATCAACCCAACCAATATCAAATGTAGCCCAGTATCCTTTACTCTATCAATATCAATAAATTGATGGGATTAAGGACATATGTTGTCATCTATCCGGATCAAATATACTTAGTTTACTATTAAGAACCCGCAGAACGCTACTAAGATAATTTACTTAAATAATAATTATAATTGATGTTAAAATAAATTAATCTAAAATTAAATAAAACTTTCAGAAGAATATACGTGGTGTGCACTACTAGAAAATTTCAAAAAAGCCAACAACTAATAACCAACATCAATAATTCTCGTTATATAAAGTTTGTTATCACCAACAGTATAAAATGTTATGTTACTTATTTTAAAATAAGACCCCACATGTAATAAAATAATATATTGATGCAAAAATATACTACGGTAAGCTGTTGGTTATATATCTTGAATAAAAATAATCAGAAATTGTAGTGGGGTCTATTTTTTTTTTTTTTTTTTTGAGAATCAATCACTGATCATATATTAAGGGGCCAAAAAGGCTTCAATTAGTAGTTTAAAGCAAAATGAATGTAACAAATTTCACCTCACACCATGTGTAATATGTCAAGCTAAAGAATGGGCAAGAGAGTTACGGTTCAGGAGTGAAACTAAAGCAAATGGAATCAAAGAACAAGTCGCAACTTCTAATATCATCTAACAGAAGTACCAATAGGAGAGAATGGAGTATTTGGAGTCGCAATACATTTAATCAAGTTTAAACAATCACCTTCTATCCGACTCACGAAACCACGCCTCGTGCCACAAGTATCGCCTGCTTTTGTCGCTAAGGCTTCCGCCACTTCGGGTTTTGTATGAACCAGATTCTCGCTGCTTCCAAGCTCTCACCACACAATTGCAATCACGTCCAACAACGACAACTCCAAAGAAAAGTAATGCTTTTGAAATGGATCCATCGAAATTAAATTTGATAACATCATCCACAGGTGGATTCCAATCAGTCTGAGCCATCTCCGGGGGACGAGGATGTGTAAAGTGTTGTTGCGCTTCTTTAAATCGAGTAAGGTAGTGAGCCACGAACATATTAGCTTCCTTAGGATCAAAACCTTAGCCTTCATGGAAAAGTTTATTCCGATTGGACCATATACTCCAACACGAGCAAACAAAAACCTCGAACTCCATTGGTGTTGCAGCCCTGCGGACAGACATAACCCACTCCCAAATGTTTCTGGCAGCTGGAGCATAAATAATGTTAGATATGGATGATAATGCCCAGAATATTCTAGCATAATGACACTCCAGAAAAGTATGAAGAACAGATTCTTCACCACAGCCGCATACAGGACATGTAACAGTACTAGTAATATTTCTTTTATGCAAATTGACAAGTACAGGCAAGGCAAGTTTCATAAGACGCCAAAAGAAGACCCGGATCTTATTTGGGATTTTTAGCTTCCAAATAAATTCCCAGCTGCTGTCCAGAGAAGTACTAGTGCTGCCCATCTGATTAGCTACTTTTTGGGAATTAATGTGACGGGCCAGAAAATAGTCGATCCGATGTAATAGAATCCATGACAAGAGTAATGCCAAATTCTCCTATCTTGATTGTCGAGATCAAGTGGTATAGAAAGAATTCTTCATGATCTTCGCTCGAATAATGTATTCACCAACTCATAATTGCAACTCCCAAAGGTTGGTATCAATTAGATTTACATAGCCATTCTCACCAAGATCATAAAGATCAGGTGTAAAGGGCTGCAACCCATAGTCTCTAGGCACCCAATTCTCTCCCCATGTATTCACCATTCTTGACTAGAGGGATAGCACTAAGAATACTCTTCCAGGTAAAGGAAGCAGTAGATTTAGGATTAGCATCAAGTACATCATGTAGGAAAGTATTCGCTTTCAAGATACGACTAAGGAGGCCATTAGGATATTGAATAATTCTCCAAATTTGCTTCCCCAACATTGCAATATTAAAAGAGCGAAGGTCACGAAAACCCATCCCTCCATCCCTTTTACTATCACAAAGAGAATCCCAATTTATCCAATGAATTTTCCTCTCATTCCCATTCCCCCACCAGAATTTTGATATAATCGACTCTATTTCCTTAAGTAAGTAATCCGGTAGTTTAAAACAACACATTACATAAGTCGGAATGGATTGGAGAACCGACTTAATAAGGATTTCCTTACCTGCTTTAGAAAGGAATTTCTCACCAAAACCCTGAGTTTTCTCCCAAACCCATTCCCTAAGCCAGCTAAAAACCTCCCTCTTCGATCTACCCATCTCGGTAGGCAAACCTAAGTACTTCTCATGCTTATCCACCACTCTAACAAGTAGAACACCCCTAATCTCCTCAATCCGCTCCCTCGAAGTATTTCGACTAAAAACCACTATAGATTTTTCTAAATTGATTTCTTGTCCTGAAGCAAGACTATATCTAGTAAGAATGTCATAAATCATAGTAGCTGCCTCCACAGTAGCTTGGCAAAATGTAGGGTATCACAAGAAACAAGAGATGGGAGATCCTTGGTGCACTAGGGCTCACAGCCACCCCATTCAACACCTCCCTCCTCTCAGCATCCACAACTAAAGAGCTAAAGGCCTCCGTACAGAACAAGAATAAATAAGGTGACAGGGGATCCCCCTCCCTGGCTGGATTGGGTCAAGCTGTACACCATTCAGAGTGACTGAATATTGTACCGTACGCACACATAACATAATAAGATCAATAAACTGCTGCTCAAAACCTAATCTATACAACACTCGTTCCAGAAAAGGCCACTCAACTCTATCATACGCCTTACTCATGTCCAACTTTAAAGCCATAAAATAATTTTTGCCCTTGGTTTTCTGTTTTAAAAAATGATTCACTTCATAAGCAACCAAAACATTATCAGTGATAAGTCTATTTGGCACAAAAGGCATCGGGTTTCAAAGAATGATGGATGACATATGATTTTTCAATCGAGCAAATTTTAGAAGCAATTTTAAAAATCACATTGCTAAGACTAACGGGCGGAACGAGAAATCAATTTCGTGTTCGCATTTAGGAATTAGGATAATATGTGAAATTAAGTGGATCAAGTATTCGGGGATTTAAGATATCCAACACACAGCTAACAACATTATTGCCAACAATATTCCAAAATTTTTGAAAGAAAAAAGCAGGCATACCATCGGGGCCAGGGGATTTAAGTGGATACATATCAAAAAGAGCCTTCTTTACCTCGTATGGAGTGAATAACTGGCGCAGCTCCTCGTTGATAGCAGCATCCACCTTCGGAACCATAGTCTCAAGTACAGATTCAATATCTTGTTCGGTTGGCTCCGTTGAAGAGAAAATCCTAAAATACCCATTCACCGCTGTACCATCCCACCGCATCCTCACACCATTCACCGCCAGAATCATGAAGCCTTTAATTGCATTCCCATGAGCTCGACAAGTAGCTTTTTGATGGAAAACGCAGACACGATCCTCCGCAAACCATCGCACTCGATCTCTGCTTCCACATAGTTTCTCCCGATCAAGCAATGATTCAAGTTCAACTTTAGCTTCCTCAATCGATTGCACAAGAGAGTAAGAGATCGCTGGTAACTCAAATTTCGCTTCAGCTTCTCACGCTCATTGAACGCTCCCAAATTTTGATCGATCCCACCGATAAGCCCCATACGACATCGACCCAGATTAGACAAAGAAGCTTAAATCATCGCATCAGCTTGTCACGATTAAGTCAAGACAATCCGTGTTTTGACCCACATTGCTTCAAATCTGAAGCGTTTTGGGGGCCTATGCTGATTTCGGGAAAATCTGTCCAGATGTAGTAGTATTGGTCCATGATCAGAGGCCCTAGTAGAAAGATGTTGAATTTGGGCTCTTGGGAATCTATTCATCCAAATTGCTCGTTGATATCGCTTCTATCCAAAGTTCTCGAATTGTATGGCGCCTACTGTTATCACACCAAGTGTAAGGATAACCAATAAAACCCATATCCGAAAGATCATTATGCACCAAAGTTTCCCGGAAATCCCTGAGTCTCCATTCCGGTGTAATCCGTCCCCTATCCTTCTCACCATGAGCAAGGATCTCATTGAAGTCTCCCATACAAACCCAATCTCGACCGGACCTATCACCCAACTCACGCAATAACCTCTAAGTGCGTTTCCTATGATTAGCATCAGGTTCCCCATAGAAACCTGTAAATCTCCACAAACCATTACCATCTCCCCAATCAATATTTGCATCAATGTGATTCCTGGAGTAACTTTGAACTATCAGATTTACGTCTTTATTCCACAAGAGTGCCAAGCCACCCGAATGACCAACAGCAGCAACAGAAACACCAAAAAAATTCAAACTATGTTTTAAGTTGTCAATTTCACGGTCTCCAACTTTGGTTTCCATTAAAAAAACAACTTGGGGATTAAACTTACGAATAAATTCGCGAAGAGCCCGAACTGTCCAAAGGTTCCCCAAACCTTGACAGTTCCAAGAGAAGCAACTCATCGATAAGACATTTCGCCTCGGTAAAGATGATTCAACATACTGCTCTTCTTGCTCTCGACTCTTTATTTTTCCTCACGTAAGATTTTGACTTTGGTCCAATGGTTTTGGTTGGTACAAGGTCCGCTTCGCTTCGTAGTTGGGACACTGGGAATTCGCATTGTCACATCAGTCGCAAGGATGAGGTAGGCTAGTGGGTTTGAATTTTCTAATTAAACGTGGTTTGGACTGGAAAACAAGGTTATGGATTGAGTCTTTTGGTAAGGATAAGCTGGCTGTTGGACTGAAATCGGTATTGGGCTGGAGGAGCTGGATCGAGTGGGTTTGTGTGGAATAAGGATGATGATTTTGGGCTCGATCGATAAGAGGTAATGGTCGTTGTTCGGGCTCTAGCGAATAAGTCAGTAGAGGGTTCACCATAGTCCGTCCATCAACCAATTAGGGCTGGAAGTATTTGGGCCTTGGTAGATAACTAATTGGGCTTGGTAGTTAGGGTTACGGAGAGGTGGGATTATGTATGGTGGCTGAGTAATTGATGGAGAATTGGTATCCATGACACACTTTCCTTTATCACGTACTGCCATAGTGGTTTGACTACCAGAAGAACCGCCAACTTCCTCAACTAACTGGCATCGACTTTGCTGATTTCCCGGAATTCTCGAGTTTACCACGTCTTTTCCAAACTTACTGCTAACCGGCGACTTTCCCAGAATACCCTTATCCCTAGCCGAACTGAAGAACGTTGTTTCACTGGTCGGACGCCGAAGTGTCGATCCTAAGCTCCCATGAACAACTCTATTATTTTGCGCAGCATTGTTAAATCTCAACCAATCACCATAGGCTAGTTTACCCTCATCAATACGATCCTTTTCTCCTAGCAAATCCACGCATTGTGGACAATCATGGACGAGATGCCCCAATAATCCGCATAAATTAGGCATTTTCTCGTAAGCAAATCTGATTTGAATTTTCTGACGATTAGGGCCTGTTAAGTGCATAACTCGGGTTAATGGCTTAGAAACATCAATGCTTACTCGGATCCTCATTGTAGTACAACTTGATTTCTTATGAGTTGCTTCATCAAAATCAATGAGGCGACCAAGTGCATTTCCAATATACTCTGCTATGGATTGTTGCACAAAACCAAATGGGAGACCCGAAACATGGACATGAAAATCACAATGATTCAAGGGCATGGTTAAGGGACCATCTCCATCACTGATAGTGCTTAGAAGAACCAAATTTTTGTCGAACGCCCATGGCCCTCTCCAAATAATGCGATGCTTCTCCGACGTATTCTCAAACTGTATCATAATTCTATCATCACCCAATTTCTTAAACGTTGCACCTTTCACCCAATTCCATCCTCCCATCATAGCCTTCTCGAACGATTCCAAATGAATATTTTTCCTTGTAAGAACCCTACCCACAAGGCAGCACTCCAGATTCATCATACCGGACTGCCACAAATCCTCCGGTATATCAATCTCCCTTTCCTCATCCGATGTTAACCGCAATTTGGTGGCCAGGCTCTCAACAATTTCGTTCTCCATTGGATAGCAGGAAAGAGTAGTAAAACCGTGACAAGAGACTATGATTGAAAGAGATGCCAAAATCAATGAGGACTCACCTGTATAAAACACTGCAGAAAAGACAAAAAGACTCCCCAAACACCAAAAGATTAGGGTAGGTACAAAAAAGGGAAAAAAAATAGACTGATCACTGACGAATATTCTGAAACCTAGGAAATGAGTTTTAAATATTTTTGAAGCAAAAGGACAATTAGTAAAAGTGGACACAAGAGCCAGCATATAACATAAATCAAATGAAACCTTGGGTCTATTGATTATATGAAAATACAGTATGGACACCATATAAATACTTGTTTAACAGATGGTTGTTGATTAAAAGATGAAATAACTAACATCAGTTTGTGAATTATTTATTAGTGTATTAACTTTCAGCTTATACTGTATAAATACTTGTTATTATAAAATTTAACAGACATCTGTTGATTAAAATATAAATATAACTAACAGCGATGTGTAAATTATTTATTAGTTTATAAACAAAAATCCACAATTCCACAACCTAAAAAGCTAGTATTGACTTCGGATATATTGAAATTTTGTGGTGGTGCTTCATCTTGGTAGTATTCTTGTCCACGATCATTAGATTGCGGTTGTTCTTAAACTTCTATTGATGACACATCAATTATGTGTCTTGCTCGTATTGGGCATACAGCCCAACCTGCAAAAGAAACAATAAAAAGGTATTAAGTTTAATTTAAAAAATATTGGAAGTTAATTTAATATGACAACAATGTAGATGTGGTAAATAAAAAGTACAATGTTACCTTTACGAAAACGACCTTTCCTGGTACGTGGGTAGGTAGAATAGTACACCTGACTTACCATGTTAGCCAAGATGTACGACTCTCCCATACGCAATAAATTATCAGGGTTAAGTTCAATCAGATCATATTTATCCACAACAACATTTCTATTATCATACCAGTCGCATTTGAAAAAATATATAGATTGAATTGGACGTCCAGGGGTATGAAATTGCATTTCAATTATCTCAGTTAGCGTTCCGTAGAAATTTTGCACATTTCCGTTGTCATCCTCTGATTTCAAACAAATACCACAGTTGCGTGTTTGTTTTGACTTGTTGTTGCAGTAACTTTCTGTTTGGAATTTGAATCCATTGACAAAGTAACCGGTGAACTCCTTCACAGTACTTGACCCACCATGAAGTATGAAATTTATTTCTGAACTCCCGAGTTGTTCTATATTTTGTAAGCCAGTCAGCCATGGTACCAGATGATGAATATGGGCATACTCAAGATCTTGCTGAGAAAACCCATTACACATATTGTTTTCGAAATACCTAAAATTCATAGTATAAAATGAGAATACATTATTAGAATGCAGTCGTGTCAAAATGAAAGCATGCCCGATCAAACATGAGGAATTAATGCACTTATGCAATAAGGTTTCTACACTCAGAACAGTTCATGAGAATGCATAGGAGTGGTTGTTGATATGCCCTATTGCTTAGAGTTTTTTTTCTTTACTTTTTCCCTTCATTGGGCGGCCTTTCAGGATGAAAAGTTAAAATGGGTAATTGAAACTGGGACGGAGGGAGTACATCTTTGATGTTCCTTTTTATCACAAGTGGGTTAAAAATAGTTTATGAATAGCATAAAAAAGGGTTCCAAAGGGGATTCTTGCATGCTAATTCAACTCATCAATAATTACACCGTGACGCAACTCAATTCTTGCCATGCAGTCCCACATTGTGTCTCTTCGATCAATAATATCACCCAACACTTCAACTTCAAAGGTAGTTGGAGCGAGCTCTCCTCCTTCGCCTTTAGTTCAAACATGTGTGGCTCAGCAACTCTCAGCAAAGAACGTGAGGCTAAAATCAAGCTTTCCTTCAGACAGGTAGTTATTTTTGTATTAGACTGAGCACCGCTAAGCGCGGTGCCCATGCACTACAAAAATCTGCTAAATTGATGACGGAATTAGTGACGGATTTTTTGTTTCCGTCACTATTTAGCGACAGATAAAATATCCGTCGTTAAATTGAGCATTTTTTTAAAAAATTTTGATCCTTGTTTTCATATTTCACCTGTTTCACAAATATAAGGTCCGATAGTAAAATGTAGAATAATTAAATTGTTTTAATTAAACAGAAATTATTTGACAAAAATCAACAAACCATCCGTAATGAAATGAAATATTCGTACTGTACATAGTCTAAATTAAGAATTCAGAAAAATACAAGTCCAAAAATCTAACTACCGGACGGGGGTGGCTGCTGCTCGAACCTGGACATGAAAGCCTGCATCTGTTCCGAAGACGCTCGTTTTCCTCCCGTAGGGCTCTATCTCTCTGCTCCATTTCCTCTCTTAGTCGTGCAGCATGTGACTGCAGTATCTCAGAGACCTGCTTCTGTGTAAAAACCTGAGGTCTTGATTGCTGGGATGCTGAGTAGCTAGGAGTAGCCAAGGAAGGGCCGAGACTCCCCACTCCATACACTCGGCCTTTGCTGTCCATTGGGTTGACCGCTAAGAAGATGTTGTTTTGTTGTTCAATTGTCAGTGGCTCACCCCCTTCGGCCTGCTACCTCTCGATCTGAGCCTCCACCTCAGCCTGAAACCCTAAAATGTCGATATCATTAGTTACAGTTTTTTCAAAATAACTTGTGGGACACAATATTAACTTTAACCAGTAGAAATTAAACAGTAGCGAACATGTACGCATACATTGACAAATAAGATGTACACTTACCGATTTCACATGATGCGTAAGAACAGCTTGCGACCCATAGTGGTGAATGGCCACCCATGTACCCTCAGATGGCTCAGTCAGCCGGTTCTCTCTATTCTGGTCCGCAATCTGCTGGACATTAGGACGAGTCCAGTAGGACCCCCACATCGCCCACTCCTCCTCATCACACCATGCAGGCCTTTGGTTTTGTCGCCACATCCTTTTCATAGTGCAAACCATATCCTTTTATCGGGCAGACCCCAGTACCTCGAAACAAGGCCATATCTGGTGGAGCAACCTGTTGGGAATGAAGTACTTTTTCTACATTCCCAATTCCATACAACATCCAAATTACATAACGTAAATCAATACATCATTTTAATAACATAACACAACATAACATATTCAATGGTGACTAACATATCACCCAAGTTTAGCGGCTAACATACCACTCAAATATAGTGGCTAACATACCACTCACATTGTCCTAAAATTTACTAACACAGTGGTGACTAACATATCACCCAAGTTCAGCGGCTAACATACCATTCACATACAGTGGCTAACATACCACTCACATTAAAACAACGATTATAACAACAATTAAAGGAACGTAAGATTTAAACTTACCCGCAACTCATCAAAGTACTCGCCTCTCATCCGGTCGGAGATGCACGACCACTTCTCACCCCCTGCCCCGGTGGCTCCTTCTTGCTCCGAAAGATGTCACCGAGTTTAGCGGCTGCATCTGAAGGCCATAACCTGTTATCAATGTATAAGATACAAGAAACAAACATTAATTAGTATAGTACAACAAGAATGTGACATATTAAAGCTTAAGTTATGTTGTATATATATATAAAAGAATGCATAATGATACTTACTTATTTCTACCCAGTGGGAACAACACAGGCTTCCCTCTCCACTGAGCCCCGACCTCAAGCTCGGTATAGGGACAATCGTCATCCTCTAAGTGCCCGAAGATCGGATTCGAGCCCCTGCACGAACCAGGTGGGGTCTCAGGAACTGTAGACCGCCGCCTGCTACCCTCCTACTACTCTGACTCTAACCCCCCTCCTCGACTACCCCTAGCTGGCTGCATGTGGGAGGACGGTAGGTGGGTCGCCTATGTCGCGGCATCTGCAAAAACATGCAACAAATACAGGAAAAATGCATTAGTATACAACTACATACATTTTGAATTGCATTTAAATCACAAATACTTAGTATTAATCTATGTCGCGGGAGGAGTCAAATATTGCTTGTTTCTGCATTTTTTCAATTTGCAAGGGCACTATCAACCCACCCTTTACACAAGCCGGATGTGTCATCGCAAATGCAATGAAGTCTTCAACCCCTTCCACAAAGCTAGATTGAACTATGCCATTAACAGTACGACAGTACATCCATGAACGATCGGGATTCATTGGATGATTATATAACCTGACACGTCTGAATTTATTAGATCGTATTGAATTTCAACTCAATTCCAATTCATGGCTATATATAATTGCATTGTTAATTAAAATTTGTTCCAAATTTCATGAATTATATGCATTTTACATTTAAAGTTTTTTTCATGCAATTCTTTTATATTCCCATTACAATTACCAAATTATAAATTAAAAGCATTTCAATTACCGATTTTTTATACGAATTACCAATTTATATTCCAATCGAATTATACGAATTACCAATTATCAATTTTTTATACGAATTACCAATTTTTATACGAATTACCAATTTACAAAGTATATTCCCATTACAATTACCAATTTTTTATACGAATTATAAATTACATGCATTTTACGAATTATACGAGCCAATTATACTACAACCACCAAAATCACTTAAATCCCACAAACATCAATATACTACAACCAATAATCCTAATACATATACGAAAACATCAAACTAAATATCATACATACTTACAAACATCATACTAACGAATCAATCAATTGTACAACCCCAAGCTTAACCCACTACTTAATATAACCTATACTAGCTAGTAGATGAGTTTAAAAACATACAATTGATCGAAATTAGCAAAAATCCCAAATTTAGAAAAGTAAGGGTTTTAGACTAATACCTTCAATTACGGGAAAAATAGTCAAAGAAAGATGAAATTGAATGGACACCCGAGTTCCTTGTTCCACGAGTTTCGAAAAGAGACCAAGATTGACTGGAATTATGGAGTTTTGGTCGGAATTGGAAGGAGAGCGAAAATGGCAAAGAGAAGAAGAAAGGAAGAAGCAGAATCGAATTGGGGAAGAAGAGGGCTACTGCCAGCTTTTTATTTTTATTTAGCTTTTTATTTTTATTTAGCGACGGATAGCTATCCGTCGCTGTCGCTGTTTTTATTTTTTTTTTAATTTCTTTATTACTTTTAACGACGGATAATCTATCGGTCGTTAAAAGTAAATTTTCCTTTTTTATTTATTATAAAAGTCAACAAAGTCTAGGGACGGATAGTCTATCCGTCGCTAAATAGCGACGGATTAGTGACGGATAGGAATCGCTAAACGCCCTATCCGTCGCTAAAATTAGCGATCCATCGTTAAGGGGCGTCGTTATTCTCCTGTTTTCTTGTAGTGTTGTGTACAAACTAACGCTGAATAACAAATATTTCTCGCTAAATAAATGTACATAAATAGTTTTCAACAAATCAGAGTAGGTCCGAGGTTATAAAAACTTGAAGTACATTCGAGTCATGGCATGCTTTGAATCCCTTCAAGTCCGGAACATGTCAAGTTTCTCCATGCGGAGTTATAACCTTCCGTGTTATAACATCCATGCATCACATTCACTCACATGCAACACTCATCACCATGTTTCATAAGAAAAGAAAAAGATGGCATCGTGATTTTCAAAATGTGTTGTAATCTTCTCTACGTAAAAGCACCAAACTTGCACCACTCACTATAGTCCGAATGCTTCATGTAGACAGCAGAGGATTAGTGCTTGCCATACATTGGGGACTGGAGAGTAATACTTTTGATGTAATTCTTCCATCCGAGTTCATAGCCCGTCAAAAAGTAAACCTGGAGGACAAATCTTCTGGAGTATGAATGAACCATTCTACCGTTTATAAACTTAATGCGATGGAAATCAGCTCAAAAAAGTTTATTATAAGAGGATACTTATCCAAGTTTCTAACCAATTATTTCCCATTTTACCAAAAAATCCATTCAATCAAATTACAAAACTCCTCTGAACAAAAAATTGGCAACATACCATGCCAAGACTTTCACATTCAATGCCACCAGACAATGAGCGCACATCGATCTCTTCCCCCAGGCCCCAGCATATGCGTGACAATTAAGTTTAAAGATACCAGCAGGTGGATAACTCCAAACTCAACCCCATACTCCTGCATTTGCAGTACCATACTTGTTTGGTTCAGCATCAGTTTCAATATCATGAAATTATTATGCCTTGTATCTTGGATAATAATGAAAGCTACAACAATGTGGACATGTTATGCAAATAACCATTTCAGTAACATCCTCCAATAACAACTCAAACTATCAAACAGCATGTATTAGCTATATCACTTGCTACTTGACCTAGCCTAGTAGCCTGCTCTCTGGACAAATGTAATAAGTAGTACTCTAAGTAGTAAATAGTAACTTCAGAAAAACAAAATAACTGCTAGTGCACCTGCAAGAGTAACAGATGCAGCAATTTTAATGAAATCCGGCAACATATGAACTCAATTCTTTATTTTAACTACTTCATAGTCCAACTCTATTCTTGATAAATCCAAACCATTGGGAAAAAATATTACAATCAATAAAATTTTAAACTGCACTTGTATTCCGAAGAAGGTATAAAACTTGAACAAATAGAAAACTGCACTTGGATGATTAAGCATAGCATTTATATACCTGAAGAGGGGAGGAGGCTCTCATCGATTGTGGTGAAAATTTGAGGCACTGAGCAAACCTTTTAAAGCTCCTAAGTATGTGAGTCAGAAATTACCTGCCCGGAAAAGTCTGGATGGTCTGATAAGATATACGATGTTATCCTGTCTGGCCACAACCACATCATTGAAAATTTAATATCGATCAGAGTAAATAAAGTATTAAGTTTCATTAAGAAAGAGACCCCGTACGATGCATAGTACATTAAGACTCAACACGCGAATAAACACAAAAATGTAAGGATGCTCCCATATATATTAGAAAGAGGAAACATATGTACGACTATATATATATGATAATTACTTCAGCTATATTGCATAGGTTTACAATACTCAACATTTTCTCCCCTCACTTGCACTCCACTAATTCTCACTTTAACATAGCAGTTTTTTCCCAACCAAAAAAACAATGTGCACCAACTCTACCCTGACACCCTAAAGTCCCTACTCATTTGTCATCTATAAACCACTGACCAACTTCCCCCTTCAGCTTGGGCTATATAATTTGCCAAAATCATCGTTTATCCCACCCCAGTCCAGTAGCAGGACATGGATTTGAAGTACTAAATAAACTCATTCCTTTGAGTATTTCAAAAGAAACACTTATGTACATTACCACTTATCGAATCCAATCCTACATATAACTTCAGAGTAGACAGCCTAACATTCCACCATAACAAACTCTAGCAATATTTTATTTAAAAGGGGCAAAAATACATGTACCATAAATTTCCCGACACTGATACAAGATCATTTCTACCAATTTCATTTATCTGGATATACAAACAACTTGATTGAGTAAGAATCAAAAGACAATGATAACTGAAAGAATACAATGGAATCTGAGGGTGAAGTGAAAGCAGATGGTGAATTGATGATGATCATAAATTGCGTACAGTATAACAGTGGTTCTCATATCTGTCCTAATCGGTGCCTGGTGATTCTGCAATGACACTTCAATTGTATCAGAATTAGAAAGCCGCATCAACCAACGTTATAACAAATCATTGACCTTTAATTTGTCACATGGCCAAAGTCTCCTGACCATGACAAACAATACTAATTAATGTCATTGTTTATAGATGTTAAATGAGTAGGGACCTGCTACTTATGGGACAATTAGGAGACTTATTATATTGCAGCGCCTTTATTTTCAGTGAAAGCCCAAACCAATGCCACCATCAAACAACATTAACTAACAAATAAACACAGCAGCTGAATAAATTCCAGGATAAAAATCACAGGAAAATAATGTTCATCTAAACATATCACTATATCACTATAAAGGCAAATCTAAGAAAACAATGCTCTACAAGCACATATAACTCACAGACTTGATTATATTTCTTTTAATCAAAGCTGCTAAAGGAAAACAAGATGAAATGAACTAAAGCTCCAATTTTAGATGAGATTTGATTCAACATTGACAAGAGAAACAATTTATATCGAAGGAGATGAGAGTTTTTACTCACACAAGAGCTGACATCACAACATTGTCAATCTTTGCCTGCCTTCCTACCACCACACTCACGTCCAATCTCCAGAACCCTGAAAACCTACAAAAACTAATTCTGGTAAACTGCATAATAAGTCAAAGACGCAGACCATAAATCAGGTTCAGATTGCAACCCCTGGGCTGCAGAAAACTGTAAATACTTATGAACAATATTAATTTTTACTGAAAGAAGCAAAGAAGAAACCATTAACTCACCAAAAGTTGCATAAGCGCATCGATTACAACAAGGTTCAGTAATATTAAAAAAAAAATTGTGACCCCCAGAACAACTCAGAACACCTACAGACACACATCCTCACTATTTCAGAACTTTGCAAAGAAAATCACATACAAATACTACAGTGTTGGTACAGTACCTGGAAACAAATAAAAGAAACAGAAAAAGATTCGTATATAGCCGAAATTGCAGAACAAACAACTCCGACAAACTCGTGGTGAGCCAATAGATACATACCGGGACTGCGAAGAGGCAAAGCAGATGTCTCTGGTCGAAACAACTGTGATAAATTGAAGAATAGGTCGCATGGTGGTTTTATAGGGGTGAAACGATGCAGTATAGAGATGCATCGATCGAGAATAGTTGCACCGATTGGAAGAGAGAGAAAATGAGTGGCATTTCGCGGCAATCGTTTGGGGAAGCGGCAGAGAGTATACAGCGAGGAGCGATTCTAAAAATTGTTTTACGCTTTCAAAGTCCACATTGAGACTTATTATATTGTTTAAATCATTCTGCACTGTTGCAAGAGTGCTTCTGCAAGGACCCTCTACAGAATCGAGAGGGAAATTAACAGAACAAAAGAGAACAAGTTACGCATTTGGTTATAAAATGCATGATTTTACTTGGCATGAAGAGATGAAAGCCCACTTGATTGGAAATGAGGTTAAATAAAAATAGCTTACCTCCAAATGTTGTATGAAGAAGTTGAAGATCATCGGCAGAGCAGGAGTCTATCAAAGCATATATGCCAGGCCTCAAAGATTCATCTACTTCCCTAAAGGTTGGGAAATTCAAACAGAGAGTAAGTTGTCATCCTCCGATTATGAATATGTTGCAACAAACAACTCAATCAAGAATGTCATTTATTTTTCCATTTGTCCTTGACCCATAAAAAGATGACACTGTCGAAGTTCTATAGTTCTTACCTGAACTCTTTTACACATGGCACAGTATATTGAATGTTACAAACATTTCAATTAGTTCGAAAGGTACATATAACAAATTAAGTTTTAATTTATGCTCATATTTTACATAAAAGAGAACTTGTAGCAATTACAACAAAGTAAATAATAGAGAAGGATAGAGGAATTACCTTATAATACCACGCCTGGCCGGCCCAAAACCACAATAAACCCAAACGTAGCTAGACAAAAATAAATATGAGCTTTGTCCAAATATATGCTTCTGCTGCCGCAGCTTTGGTTTCAAAAGGAAAGAGGGTGTCAGTAATATACCAGACAAGATAACAGAAAAGAACGGCATAATAGCAAGTTGCATAAAACTTGGGACTTAAACAACATAATCAAATTTGCATGGGTCCATATGCGACATGAAGCAATCCCATTAGCAATATGTAAAAAAAATTCAGTTGAATGAAGATAAGTTGTCTGGAATTGCTCATCAACCTCCAAATGTCATACGTCTACCACTTATATTACTAATAATAAAATAGATTATTCGTATTTCAGAAAATATGCATGCAGACAGCAATTAACTTAACTTTAACCAAAATTGGCAAGTGAGACACCAAGTCCACACAGACCTGCAAAAGTCGATATAGGCACAAATCAAAAGCATTGAAACCAATAGTTTAGGCCAGGCAGAGCGACAAACATAGACTTAAAACCAGCAATCACCCCATCTATCACATTTGGAGCCAAAGTTTGCATTAACAGAAATGCATGCAGCATGAAACAAGCCTCATAGCAAAACGAGATTTCAATCAAGCAGCAAAGAAGCTAGATGAAACTAGTAAATAGAAAAGCACCTCTTCATAAACTCGTCGTAAACAAGCGGCACATTTAACAGCCTCTTTTGTACTTCCCATGCCGAAGTACCAAGTCTTCCAGCAACTGGATCAGTATTTACAATCTCCAAACAATGAAGGACACTGACAGAATCTTGAAGAAGAGCTATGCTTTGACGAGACTCACTGAGAATCAAACGGAGAGACAATGAGATTGATTCTAAGAAGAAAGTTTTTGAGCACAAAATAGAAACTATAACAGGTTGCAAATATCAAAACTGTGATCACACAATATGGATAGAGATGCAGCATACTTGTTATGATGTTTAACAGCAGTACATAATAAACGGCAGCATCCAGCATATAGCTCCATGGAAAACTTCTTGTCTATAGCACTATTGTTTTTGGTAATTCCAGTCGGGGTCATAAAAGGAAAGCTGGGAAGCTGAAGATGGAGAAATTGTTGAGATAGTGCCCCAGGTACACGAAGCGTCTGAGATATTTGGCCCATTTCTATCTGAAAGAAAGTGGGTTTCCCAGATATTGTTGCCAGCGTTCCAATACACATGAGAATAACTGAGCCAGGATCAGGGCCCACATTACTCTGGGTGCAATTATCATCTACAAGGAAGACAGAAGGAGCTTATAAATGCAGGGTGACAATGAAAAGACAAGCAACAAAGCTCTGAATGTGGCCTTTGATCATACTAAAACGTTTATTGCCTGCCACAAAAGAAAGTGTCAATCAAATATTAAATAAACCACAGAACTATGTTGGATATTTGATGCACCGGCTCTCAGAACAATGAAACATTAGTCCTCTTGAATTTATAAGTTAATTGCTTATATTAGAGTAATAATTTAGGACATCCTTTTTTTCTGCGGTCAAAAGACCAATTTCAAAGATTATTTTCACATTGTATCACTTCACACCCCTCAAGGCAAATGCAGTTGCCAAAGTGGAGTTCCGCATGCCATTTTAACAGGGTATAATAGAGGTCACTTGTGTTATGTTGCAACGGGAAACGGAGGAAACAAATTATGAATGGTGTTAGAAGCACAGATTTGAGAAAATTACCTGCTGCTAATTCAAGAATCAGATCTAAGCAATCAACGCCTGCAGCAACAAAGGAGGCAACCTCTCCTATATATGGACTTTTGATAACTATTTCATAACTTGTTGAGCAACCTTCCTGAACCCCAACCAAAGCTCTCTCCACAGACTGAATGACAGATAGTAAATGCAACTCACATGATTCTTTGACATATGTTGCAAACGACGTCCTCAACCTTCGCTTAAACTCAGCCAGTTGACTTAATGTAATAGAACAAGTTTCTACGTCATTACTTGGCATCTTGGAGGTCGAACCTGTCTCTTGAGAAGCCACCTTTGCCTCCTTCCCTTGTAATAATATGCATTTTCCAATTGCTTTTATGTGTAAATCGACAAGCTCAGCATAAAAATCTCTTGACGATATAGGATCGATCAGTGGAAAGTAACTACCTAACACTTCAAGAAATTCCATCGCCGCGTTTAAACAATAAAAGTTAAATAGATGTGGCATTTCACTGCTGCTCGCAAACTCCTACAGAAGAAAGTCAGAAATGCCTACTACAATAGGAAATAAGCCCGGAGAAAGGGATTTCACTCCAGTCAGCAAATTCAATCTCAAAATAGCTGAACAGGCAGAAAACAGCTGCTGAAGAAACAAAGCAGCCTCGGCGTTTTCACCACTCACCACTTACATTAACAACGATTTTCCTCAAATATTTTCTCACTGTTCTAACCTCAGCTTCAAAAGCTTCAAGTTCCTGGATATTAGAGGGTAATACCTTGTCAGCAGGGATCATCTCCCCTTTGTTGGAAGCATCATCAGATACATCACAGCCACCAAATGAAGCAGCTCTTGACCCTATTGTCAAGTTGAGAGTGTGATCATTCTCAAGGAAGAAAGCCTTGAGAAGAAAAGTTACAGAATCTATGCATGACGCTAAGCATGGATCTATATTGGTCAGTTCCACAAGGTAGCTTGAATTCTTTATGTGGGTGTTACCATCAACTACATTTTGCTGCCAATGTAGAAACCTGGCCCTGCAATACTCCCTTAAAGGAAGGTAGTATGGATGTCAACTTGTTCACCTCATGAAATCCAGCTGAGCTTTCTACTCTTTTGTCATGAGGCACATCCTTGAAACTACTAAGTGAGATTTGTATTTGATCACTTATTGCTTCCACTAGTTGAAATAATTTTTTCGA
The DNA here is from genome assembly GCA_026545765.1 of Plantago major. Lineage (NCBI taxonomy): Eukaryota > Viridiplantae > Streptophyta > Magnoliopsida > Lamiales > Plantaginaceae > Plantago > Plantago major. Next base: position 107,943,043 of record CM048840.1, read on the forward strand.
GTTGTTACCAACATGACGACCGTTTTCTAATGTGTCTGACTCCACAATGTCAGAACCTAATCGTTCTCTTCCTGCGAAGCTTCTTAGATGATCTGGTTGAGCATTGAAACCAATATATGCTAACTGTCTGGAATATATTAGATGTGTGGTCCATCAGTGAATATGTTGCAACTTTTGCTTCAAAAACGATCTCTTCTGGAAGTCAATGTTGAAATCCAACGATTACAGACAATGACTTTAGGAGCCATAACAGAGGAAAGGAGCTTTCAGAGAGTGCTTTGGCCAACACAGGTTGACGGCCAATGACCATATTCATCCAAGAAGCTGTAGTTAGAAACTTCAAAACCCTTCGACAGGACACAAACAATCGTAGGATCTCATAAAGACTGGGTGAGGCTGATGCTTCGTACCAACCTAACATGATGCCAACCAGAAGCCTGAAAAACAGAGGCAAATTTTACTCGATGTTTAGACAATACCAGGAGTACAGAAGAGAAAAGATTAATTGAGACCGTAGATATGTCAAACGTCCACAAATTAGTTAAAAGTAGTCAACAATTTAGTCTAGAAGGGTAGTTGTAGAGACAGAGTGGGCCCAGTACATAAGGTGGGGAGTTAAATGCATAACACCCTGAGTTATTAATAATGTGCGCGAAACCCCCATGAGTTAACGAATTAGTACCAAACCCCCTTGAGTTATTAAAAATGGGCACAAAACCCCCCACCCTTTATTTTTAAAGTGTATGAGGTACACTCTCATTAGGTGCGACTATAGATGTTTGTTTATATTATCCTACACCAAATCAATGCAAAAAAAAAGACCATAGTTATTAAAAATATGCGCAAAATCCCATGGAATTCTTATAAAGTCATTTCAATACCCCTTTTACATAAATATTAAATATACATGATAATTTCATATTGTGTGCAGTTTGATTCGTTAGTCCAAATTTTCGAAAATATTAAAATGACTTAAATTTGAGCTATTAAAAATAGTAAAACTCTACTTTTTTCTTGGTTAAATGAACAACAAAAATTGATCACACACTACTGGTTATATAGCACTGAAATATATAAATAACAACCATAGATAACACTAATTAAGATTGTCATTACATATCAACAACATATACCAATTCATTATTAGTGTAAATGGAAAAAAAGTGAGGGCAAAAGATAATAAACTGAAACTATGAATGTCCAGTCCACATAGTCGCGTTAATTTGGAGTAAGAAAACCTAAAAGAACATCCATTGTCGCACCTAACATGAGCACGCCGTAAAAAAAAAAAGGCTGAGGGGGTTCCACGCACATGTTTTAATAACTCAGGAGGTTTCGCGCACATTTTTCATAACTCAGAGACTAATTTATTAACTCAGAGGGGTTCCACGCACATTTTTTAATAACTCAGGGGATTTGATACTAATTTGTTAACTCAAGGAGGTTTCGCGCACATTTACAATAACTTAGGAGGGGTATTTTGCATTTAACCCACATAAGGTGATGGGGCAGTTTACTTCAGTTAATAATTATGTCAACCGAAATATAGCAATGTATCTCATCAAAAAAATAACAAAGGTGGAAGAACGCCACTCTTACCTCTCAAGGTTGAGAACGTAGGTAATGTACAATGATGATGATTTGAACTCAGTATTCTCTCGGCAGTTGTGCACAAGGGCAAGCAAACATTGACATCTAACAAACTCTGGCCTAGTTTGTCTTATGGAAACTTAGTCGGCACCATATTTGGCTTTAACCATGTTAACTTGCCACTTCCCACATCAGGTACATGTTCAAGAGCAGTCATGACGTCTGCCCAATCAGGTAACTTGCTCACTTCAACTCCAGAATTACATACAGATAACACTGAATCCTGAAGGACTTTGCAGAGCCTTGATGCCATATATCTGTGGATGGACTAAGATTACCAAAAGTGAAAACATGACCAGAAAGAATAATAATGCAAGCACCAACGACAATAAACAATGGAGAGCCATAGAATAAGATAGCATGGATTTTGTCCTCAAACATGAAGGTAAGCAACATTAAGACAATGTGTCATCAAGTATATTGTAAGTATTGAGCATTGAAATTCTACACTTTCATCCCCTCCACCCACCCCCCCGTGCAGTTTCATCTCCTTACTACCTGATTTCCAGCGATTCAGCTGGAACCTTGAAGCAATTTAAAGTCGAAATATTAAAATGAAATATTGATCAACTGCCATTTCATTAACAGATATTTACTTGTGCTATTACACCTACCATTTTTCTGTGCTGGTGTAATTGCACTAGGTGATGCTCCTCTTGAATTCTCAATGTCTAAGACAGTTATGATCTCGCAAGCTCAAAGGAATGTATAGTTTTTCTGATTATTTACAAATAGTTGATGTCTTGCACATGTCAGAATAACTGATTGACAGCTAAATTTTGCTTGTTCAAAATACTGTTAATCAAATAATGGCGTCTACATCTTTATCTTGAAATAATATTTTTTTCAATCTCGACTCTGAAAGAGATCCTCTTCAAGGAGCAGCATATGTGAAAGAACAAGGATCATGAGTAGAAAAATTGCTTCTGTAAAGAATAGATATTTAAAAGAAAGAAGCTAATAAAACTCTTACTCTTTGTTCATGTGCGATGGTGTTTCTCAGAAACTTCAGTGCAATTCGATGTGCAGCGACTCTTTTAAGGAAGCTCGCCTTGTCAGCATTACAAATATCTATATGGACAATTTTGTCACTTTCACACAAAAGAAAAGCCTCAATTAGAATTGTAATAAACTTTTTCATGTCCTTCTTGGCAGCATGAGAACACCAAAGATCAATGTCTTCACAAATTATCCACCACAGTGTTAATGGCAAAAACTTTAGATCCAGGTAACCTACAGCAAAATCTGGACTGCTATAATCACGCAGGCCTAGAAAGATTTTGTCATCAATCGCACCATTAAATGAGGGATGATATATCTGGTCCTTATCCACAGTTAAAATATATCTTAGAATGAACTTTGTCAGATCCTCAGCTTCTTGCTTCATGTTCGCAGCACAATTCTTCCATTTCCTGGTTCTCTTACGATAAGATAGCAGTTCACTAGTTTCTGTCAACTCTTTCTAACACAGAGTTTGGTTCCACTGAAGCATGTAATCAGAAGACTTAACTAACAAATTCTAATCAGCAAGTCTCTGGAGAGCCATGACATGTAATACATAGGCCAGGGGTGGACAAATCACAACAACATCTTCAATATATATATCTGAAACTGAATTTAAAATACTTAGAAGTGGGACTGAAGGAAGGAGAGTCCAGGTAAAAAATCCTTCTTGAGCACAACCAGACATTTCCATCCAATCCTTCCAAGAGTATGCTGTGAAGGAATCGTCTATTACTCCCAACTTCTTTTTTAAAGCATCGGGAGGCATAAGGCTGATGATTTGCTGGAATAAGCATCTGCAGGACAATAACAAACGGAATAGGAACACAAGGACCCAGCATGTCGACATATTATCAAGTTGTATCCCCTCACTCGAACTTTGTCTATCAACAGCAGCAAACAATTTGTCAGTACGGTTTGGTAGTGCCAAATCAACCTACTCGCACTAGGGCGTACAGACTTGATAAGATTTACCAAAGAAGCACAAAAAAAGAGAAGTATTGCCAGAAGTCACTGAGACCGAGTCTAAAATGATTGTATACATGATTACATGTCAGACAGTACCTTACCGAGGACTTCGGCTTGCAGACAAGAACGGCAAAAATCAGATTTATTTGGGTATGAATGTGAACCTTCACTCAGATTGACAATATGATGCTCCAAATTTATCCACTCCAGTGATTCTGTTATTTCTGAGTTTAACTGCCGAACTAATCCAGCTGCTTGCCCTTCTGGTATGACTTTAATAGTGTTGCTGAGCGAAAGCCTAAAGCCCGAAGAGCACAGCAGCTTGCTCAATGAATTTGAATAGGAGGAACTGCTATGTGATGGGATGCACACACTGTCCCCAAGAAGTATTGTGGTATTCTTCACTGCTCTACACAGAGCAAATATAGAGGAATTCACCTACACTATTAAATATATAATTAGAAACCTGATGTATATACTCTTGCACCAAAAAAACAAAAGGAAAAAAAGAAAAGAAATTAACAAAAAATAATAATTAATTGCTGCACTGCACAAAAAAGAAAGAAAAAGAACATTTGTTCTATGGTTTCAATGGGCAGGCAAAATCAAATAGTTTACGGCAGAGATCTATCATTCGGAGTTAAATGAAACATTACATCATGATCTTCAGAGAGCAACCTCTAAGTCGAAGAACTACACATATTATTTTATCAAAGTTCATGAAACTAGCACTATTATTGCTTTAATGCTTTTAATGAATAACACCATGAATACCAGATTCAAATTTTAGCACTAGGTAGCTTACATCGTACATTGTAAGCAGTAAAATACACTATTACATTGAACTTTAGGCTTCAAAAATCTTTGTCATGCATCAGAGAAAAGTCATATGTTCGTTGTAGTAGACAATGTTTTACGCTTTGAACAAACATAATTACACAATTATAAAGGTGAAAACTTAAAAAAAAAAAAATTGACTCCAACCTGCCGAAGTTCGCTGTAAAGATCAATAAGCTTGCATCCCAGGCTCAATATATCTGGGAACAGCAGGGCCTCATCCAAATCAGTTGAACTAAAGCTGCAAGAAACAGAAGAGAAGACCATAGTCCATAGGTTCTCTAGATCGTCGCCAACAACCTCATATTCAATATCTAATAAATTATGTACTGTGGCAATGAGCTCCTACCTTGCATGAATTTTCATCTGACTCAATTTTTTATGTTTGTATACGAGTGATTCTAGTAGAAAATGACATGATCGTAACATAGATTAACCTCAGAAAGTTTTTGAACGCTCCTTCAGAGAGGTCCTCTGTTCTTATATATATCTTGTCATGATTTAAACTAGCAAGTAAGTTACCGATGGATCTTAGAGTGCTGACAACATGCAACAATATATCTGTGGCCGCCATGTCAAGCTCAAGGTATTTATTTACATCAGCTAAAAGACATTCCATAATCTTCACAAAATAATCAAAGATTGACTTGCGCAGTTCTGCATCCATATTGGGGTATCCTGGTTTCTTTTGCGGAACTACAGTTCCTCCAGGAAATTGGGTTACGAGAACATGACTACTATGACTGCTATCAGATTCTCCAGCGACTCCTCCATTGGCCATTGCTCCCTTATGTTTTGTAGCACAACTGACAAATAAGTGAAGCATATAACCCAGCCCAGCCATTGCCAAGCCTTTCTTCTCGGACACTATCTTCTCCACCTTACCAAATAGGTGTTTATGATAACTTGTATTTACCAATTTTTCCACCCTAGCTGCAGCATCTGAAGAATCTCCGTATTTAGTAGAATTCTGTGAGCTAAGAAAACCATCAATGTGAGTTGAGTGAAACAGACCCTGGGCTAAAACTTCTTCAACCAATTTAGACAAATTTGTGAATACCTCATTGTTATCTGGAAAAGAACTTGAACGTGATTGATATAGCAAGTGCATCAGATGCTCAAGAAGTTTGTCAATAAACTTACGGAATCCTATTTTATCTGTTGGATGGACCCTCAAGAACTTAGCTAATGGCTCAAGCAAATAACATGTTAGCTGCAAAGACAAATTTGCCAAACTGGCTGCTAGCATGCTGATCCACAGGAACTTTCACGATAAGCCCGAGTACTTCTTCCATGAGAGATATCCATGAGTCTAAATCCACATTTGCTACTCCACCATGAAATGTGAAAACCAATGTGACACAATCGAGGACAACATTATACAATTCCATCCGTTGACCTGAGAGATTTCCTTCAAAGCACACAGACACATCTTTTACGGAAAACGATGCATCTGCCACAATGTGCCGAATAACACTTGACAAGTCCTTGTGACAAGCCAATGAAAGGCGAAGTTTTTTCGACTCTTCCAGGCAGAAATGTAAAATCTTCCAGCATCTAAGATCAAAGCACGAACCTGGAGTCTCAAACAGATCTTCCTTTACTTTAGCTCCCATTCCCTTGTCAGATTCAAACAATACCTTCTGAACCCATTTGTTCATGGAAACTAGTGCCCGTGACATATCCACCACTTGCTTGGGCCCGTCAGTGTCATCCATTAAAGTTAATGCTCGACTCAACAAATTCAAAGGCCAAATCTATCTTCCTGCAAAGCATATAACAACTCTCTTATCGTGAACCACGGAAACAATGCCCGTAAATAGAAAGCAAGTAATGAATAAAGCTCCCATTCCCTTGTCAGATTCAAACGATACCTTCTGAACCCATTTGTTCATGGAAACTAGTGCCCGTGACATATCCACCACTTGCTTGGGCCGGTCAGTGTCATCCATTGGGACGTTAATGCTCGACTCAACAAATTCAAAAGCCAAATCTATCTTCCTGCAAAGCATATAACAACTCTCTTATCATGAACCACGGAAACAATGCCCGTAAATAGAAAGCAAGTAATGAAGCAATAGAAAGTGAAACAACCAATAAAACATTCATCCCAAATTCCCAACAATTGGGTCACTAGAACATAGCTAAATGCAACAATTAAATGATTCACTACACTAAAAAACTAATCTTTTTCCCATATTTGGTTTCCTTTTCTTACTTCAACAGGTAACCAATAGTTCAGCTTTAGCTCAACACAGACATAAATTGAGAAAAGAACTAAAATTAACACTACCACGTACTCTGCAAGGTCATTGATAAAATCAGCTGCAAATTCCTCCATGGAGAATTTACATCGTCAAGCTGGACTTTTGCTGCTTCTTTCTCTATTGTCCGGGGAGCTTTAGAAGCTTCTCCTTGTACCAGTTCATCTTCGGTTCTGTTTTTCCTTTTCTGCTTCTTCTTGGTATGTTCTTTCGCCATAGTCAAGAATTGAAGAGGTTTGGAGGAAGAAGAAACAGAGGTTTAGGGTTTATCGGTAGCTCCGGTTTACTAAACACCGGTTTAGCTGATTCCATTAACATTAGAGTAGACCCCTAATGTTCCACGTAAAGAAAGGGAAAAATTATTTTTCATACGCAAGTGTTGGATATTCGATTTTGATATCTTTAATTATGATGATTTTGGTATTTTTTATTTTGTTTTTATTCAATTTTAGTACACTGTAGTTAAAGTTAGCAAAAAGTCTCATGAAAAACAGTGTCTACATTACTTATTTAGAGACGGATTATGTTATTAATAAAACAATTTTATTAATCAAAATGTATATGTTGTTAACAAAATAAGTTTATTGTAATATGAAAAGACACTTATGTTGAAAACATATGTATTTTGATTAATGACATCAATAATTTTAACAATGTAGGTTCGTCTCTGGATAAATTTTTATCAGTTTTTGGATCTCCACTTTTATCAGATTTTGGACCTCCACTTTTGGGGACAGGTTTAGGTCGGTTACTCTTGCCATGTGATATTACAAATACCGACCTGTTACATTTACCCTCACCCAAATACACATTGAACTGACCATAAAGCCCCTAATTGATATAACCAACCTTCTTCCTTCTATCATTCAACATTCCATCACATTTCTCCATCTCTCCACCTTCACCTCCGCACCACTGCCTAACCACCGCCCCACCATGCACCCTTCCACCTCTACCTCCCATCCACCGCTCCGCCATCACCACTCCACCCTTCCACCGCCTTCCACCACTCCGCCACCACCACACTAGCCACCCTTCCACCACTGCCTCCGCCGACTTCCACAAATCCACCACCCTCCATCAACCCACGACCACCACGACACCACCAGATCCACCACCATCCTCCATCCACACAGATCCAGCACTGCCTCCGTCGCCTTCCACAAATCCACCACGGCACCACCAGATCCACCACCATCCTCCATCCACACAGATCCACTACGACACCACCATTCTCCATCCACACAGAATTACCAGATCCACCACGGACTCCCACCTCTACGGCTCTACCTCCGCCGCCTCTTCCGCAGCCCCATCGGCCTCCGACCACCAGATCCACCACCCGATCTTGCCCCACCATCAAGATCCGATCCAGATGTTCAAAACCTCGATTCAAGCTTCGATGGCTTTTTCTTTTTATATTTTTACTTTTTATGGGTTTAGGGTTTTATGTTTACAAATATCTCATAATTCTTCATGATTATGATTATGTGATTTCTATAATTTTGACTGTATAATGGACATCAGATGTACATTTGACTGTAGGATGGAATTGTAAATATACAGTTTTACTGTATTGATGGAATTGTAAATATACAGTAACTTGAATATTGGATTCTTTAGTATACAGTTAGACTGTATCATTGTTAATTTAAAATACAATAAATGTATATATAACTGGATATTGAAACTACAAATATACCGTATGATTACATTTGAACTATACGCAGAGTTATAAAAATAATATGTGAAACAAAAAAATCTGAAATTGAAAATTTTAAAAATAAAAGAATATATATTATTTGAACAATTGAAAATTTTATAAATAAAAAAATATATTGTTTTTAATAATCCAGGGGCATATTTGGAATTATTCAGGGGCATTTTTGGTAAAAAGGTAGGATAGGTCGTTATTTGAAACTTGATATCTAGCTTGGTTGTGTTGTGACCCGTCTACATTTCTTTTTACGCCAAGTTATTACCTAATTCGCCTTTTTATTATTGGCAACAATTCTTTCAAGAATTCGTTCTTTTACTTTACCTAAGTGAGTAAGAAAGCCGTTAGAATAGCTGGCAGGGAATCTTCGTTTCATCATCACGCAACTCGTCATCTGCTTCATATACTGCAATCGACGAGTTCAGGAGCATATTGATGTAATCCTCTTACTCATCACTTGATTATACACCACATATTCACCTAATTTCCGATATTGATCGATACCTAATTTACAGGTGATTCCGGCGAGTTCGATAGGCATTGCTAGCTCACACAGTTGTTATTTTCCATATTATTCTGTAATCGAGCTTGTTGAACCATTTTATACTGTGATTTTGGTTCTTATTCAGTCATTATTCATTATCAGGTCACAATACTTGGTATTTAGAGCTAAGGTTGTTTTACAGAGCAAGTGACCCATCGATGACGACTGGCACTCGGATGAAAGATCTGTTCGATACCCAGAGGAAACATGGTGAGGAGATACAGGAGATTCGAAAAGAAATGGATGTTGTCTTATCGGCAATCCAGCAACAACTGGAGACTATGATGTCTTTCCATCAAGCTCAACTAGCGAAGGAGAGGGAGAAATCGCTAGTGGAGGAACCACCAGCTAAATCAGTGTACACACCACCACATAACCGATCATCGCAATCTAGTCAACATCAGACAGTGACAGGATTTAACCCGGCAGCGAGATTGGAGTTTTCGGAATTCAATGGTGATGATCCACGCTCATGGATGAGAAGAGCTAGTAGGTATTTTCAAAACAACCATATGGATGAATTAGCTAAGGTGAATCATGCTGCGTATTTTATGACTGGAGCAACAGATCTTTGGTTTTATGAATACATAGAGGGTAGGCAGCATCTTTGTTAGTGCAACTGTTTTATGTATAGTGTTACATCAACAATTCACTTTATAGTGCTCTCGGATATTACAGGCTATTTATGGAATATTGCCTTCCTTCACTAATTTTTTAACCTAGTTCGACAGTTGTGATTTATTAGTGTATACAGGTTAAAGATCTGGGAGATTTAGAAGAATCGAAGAAGCTCAACTTAGAGAAGAGTATACAAGGAAAGAAATCGAAAAAGGAATCAAAGAGAAGGAAAGAGATCAAGAAGAGAATCTGGAAGAATATCTTGGGCTGCAAGCTTGAAGATTTGATAAGCATGGAAAGAAGAATCTGGAGGATCTTGTACACAAAGAATGAAGACACTGTAAATACAAGATCCGATCAGTTGTCTAGTAACGAGGCTAGAGCAATTACTTTGCATATCTTCATATAGTCGAGTTACTGTGTTTCATTAAAAGTAGTTTGAGGTTGGTCTTTTGAGTCTTTTGTCTCAATCGTCTCGATTAGTTCTAGATCAGATAGTCATTGACGTTGACGGGTCTATCAACTTCTATCTTGTAGTTCCAGGTTTCAACTTGTGAAACTCTCGGATGTGGTTTGAATAGATTCACCATTGGTGGATATTTGATTGAGCTGATATATTTTAACAACAGAAATGGTTGTATAAATTAATGGGTTATAATTTCACTATTGAATACAAACCAGACAAGGCTAATGTGGTGGCAGATGTCTTATCTAGGCAGTTTGACAATGATACTGTGGTTGAGACACCTGGGGAGGAGCATCTGTGTGCATTGATCACTCACATTCAACCTAGCTGGGTAGAAGGAGTGATACTCAGCTATGAGCATGATAAGGAAACTCAGGACCTTATTGCTCAAGCCATTTTGGAACCAACTAGAGAGGTTTATACTTACAAGGGAGGTATTCTGAGATACAAAGGCAGAATAATGATTGGAAAGTCTCATGATATAAGGAGGAAAATCATGAGTACCATTCATTCTTCAGCTATTGGTGGTCATTCTAGCATACATACCAGCTATTTGAGGAGTAGATCCATTTTTTATTGGTCTGACATGAAGAGAGAGTTCACTGAGTTTGTCATGGCTTGCGATGTGTGCAAACAATGTAAAGATGAATGTGTAGCTTACCTGGTCTTCTTCAACCATTAGAAGTACCAGCTGCATCCTGGACTCAAGTATCTATGGATTTCATCAGTGGGTTGCCTAAATCAGAAGGAAAGGATGTTATTTGGGTCATAGTGGATAGGCTGACTAAGTATGCACATTTCATTGCATTATCTCATCCTTATACAGCTGAGAAACTGGAAGATATCTACCTCAAACAAATTTACAAGCTACATGGAGTTCCTGAATCCATAGTGAGTGATAGGGATTGATGTGTCAAATCAAAGTTCTAAGTTTGTTTAAAATCCAAGAGTTAATTCTCAACACTACAAAAACCTATAGTGCAGGGAAGTTAACCCCGAGGTCGGTCTCGAAGGACTTAACTAGGCTGAGTTTTGTTTACGAATAATAATTACAGTGAGAAAAGCAGTAAAAGGTTGTTTTACTTCGGCAGCAAATGTCTAGTCACTAGTCTAACTCTACTTCTTAACACAAAGAAATCAAGCACAAGTAATAATGATCTTATCAAATTATCAAAATCATGGAGTGGTGATATTCATCTAATGCTAACTGGCAGGATTATACAATCAAAGGCAACGAGTAATTGATCTAGTTATCACTGAACATGCCCTACCGATATTACACTGCTCTAGGCTCTCTAGGAAGACACCTTATGTCACGTAAGGTACGGAGAACTATGACAATGAGCCAACCGGTTTTAGTTCTAATGCAGATATTAATGTTTGCAACAAACCAACGGATAGAGATGATGTTACCAAGAAGCTGTCACTATTCCTGGAGGATGACAAAAAATCCCAAATCAATCAGTAGAAAAGAAGCTAATGTCTTGAATATTGATAATCACGAAAATTACAAGTAAATCGGGTTCAATTCCGTGAAGGAATTGCCCAAGAATGAAACCTAGGGTTTTTGAAGAGAGAAAGAACCAGAAAAAACCATAATCCTTTTTCAGAATGAATCTGCGTTCTCTTTTATAGATAAACAGACCGACTTAACGAATCGGGCGAAATAGAATCAAGGCCGCCATTGATCGTTGAGGAGACAGAGAGTTGCTGGCATACGCCAGTTTTTAAACTGGCGTCCAGTTCTTCTAGTTTTGACCATTTTGCCCTTCTGACTCCTTTTGACTCCAATCCTTGGTATTTTGGTCTTCCTGCTCCACTTCTAGCATCCATCCAAGGCATTGAAACTTCAGATTCAGAATGCATATAAAATGCATCTTTTTGCCTCCAAACCACGCGTTTCGACCAAATACCTACAAAACACACAAAACATGAAAACGTAATAAAACACATAAAAACTATACTTGAGAATGGCAATAAGACGGTAAAAAAGACCGAATGAGACGATGTAAAATCGACTCATCAGGGATGTTGCATTTCAGAGTGAGTTTTGGAGGGAGTTCTTCAAACTACAGGGTACTAAGTTGTGCATGAACACTGCTCATCACCCTCAAAGTGATGGCCAAACTGAGAGAATTAATAGGTGCTTGGAAACATACTTAAGATGCATGGTACATTCTCATCCCATGAAGTGGAATTAGTGGTTATCTCTAGCAGAATGGTGGTACAATACATGTTACCACCATTCAACTAAGTTCTCTCCATTCAGAGCTTTATATGGGTATGAGGCTCCTCAGTTATTAATAGGGCCATATCTGCAAACTGCATCTTCTAATGCACAGGCTTTAATCCAGGAAAGAACTCAGATGCTTCAATCTCTCAAGGAACATATGAGACAGGCCCAAGAACGGATGAAGCTTTATGCAGATACTCAGAGGTCTGAAAGAACATTGCAAGTGGGAGACTGGGTGTTTCTTAAGCTGCAGCCTTTCAAATATAATAACACTCTGTTGCGCAGACCTACTAGATTTTCTATTAAGTATTATGGTCCATTTCAGATACTGCAGAAAATTGGACCTGTTGCTTATCAACTTCAGTTGCCTACTAATTGCAGGATGCATGATGTTTTTCATGTGTTCTTATTGAAGCTAAGATCAAGAACATGTATAGTGCAACTCCCACACTTCCTGACATGGACTCTGAAGGCAGGCCTAAAGTGTATCCAGTGTCCATACTTGATACTCGTATGGTTAAGGTGCGTCGGAGGTTGGAAAAGGAAGTACTAGTACAATGGAGCAATCTCCTACCTAGTGATGCTACTTGGGAACGAGAGAGACCTATGAAGGTACAGTTTCCAGATTTTGCATTGACTTGAGGACATGTTCAATGTCTGGAGGGAGTAATGTTGTGACCCGTCTACACGCCTCTTTTACGCTACAAGTTATTACCTAATTCGTCTTTTTACTGTTGACAACGAATTACTCCTCAATAATTCGTTATTTTACTTTACCTAAGTGAGTAAGAAAGCCGTTAGAATAGCTGGCAGGGAATCTTCGTTTCGTCATCACGCAACTCGTCATCTGCTTCATATACTGCAATCGACGAGTTCAGGATCATATTGATGTGTATTGAGGTAATCCTCTTACTCATCACTTTATTATACACCACATATTCACCTAATTTCCGATATTGATCGATACCTAATTTATAGGTGATTCCGGCGAATTCAATCAGCGTTGCTAGTTCAGAGTTGTTATTTTCCATATTATTATGTAATCGAGCTTGTTGAACCATTTCATACTGTGATTTCGGTTATTATTCAGTCACTATTCATTATCGGGTCACAACAGGTTGCTGGAGCAACTTTTCCCCACTTTTGGCACATTTTGTTTGTTTTTTTACCAATTTTGTTTCGTTTTTGTGGACTTGGACTACGAAATGTCGGACTAAGAAATGACACCAAATGACTTGGTACATAATAAGCCCACTCTTAAAGCCCAAATCCATAAATGTTGAATTCCTGTTTTGCTCTCTATTTACTATTTAGGTTTAGATATAGTCAAAATAGCCTTCTTTCTTTCTAATTGCAACATTTTCTCACTCACTGACCTTTTCTTCTCACTTTCTTCGTACTTTTACTTTTGGCTGAAAACACACACAAGAAATCAAATAAACCACCATTCCAAATACACACAAGAAGAAGAAGAAGAAGAAGAAGAAGAAGAAGAAGAAGAACGATGAGGACTTCAGAGAGGCTGATCCAAGCTGTGTTGCGATGGGTTGCAATATCCCAAGAATATGATGTTAAACTAATTTTGGTTGTTCTTGTCGGTTGCATAAGTGAAATAGATCGTGTTGAGCTGCTAAAAAAAACATACATGAGTTACAAGATGTATTACACAAAACTTTATTTGGTAGAAGATACTTAATTGTACTTGATGATGTTTGGCCCACGAATGACTGGGATCAGATTCGTATCTTCTTCCCTGATAACAAAAGTGGATCTCGTATTGTTCTAACTACTAGGAACATGGAAGTGGCTAATTACACCAACTCACCAAGCTCAAATCATGAAATGCACCTGCTAAATGAATCTGAAAGTTAGGAGATGCTTCGTAAGAAGGTATTTGGAGACAAGAATTGCCCTCCTGTGATCGAAAAGATTGGAAAAAAAAAACTGCAAGGAGTTGCAGAGGGCTGCAAGGGGTGGGTATGGTTGGCATGCACGTGAACATGTGTATTTACAGTTTGAATTGTTGAGGGTACTGGACATGGCTGATATCAAACTGAAATGGTTCCCAAAAGAAATACTGCAACTAGTCAACATTCGATACTTGGCTGTTTCTGTGTCTTTAGCGGCATTACCCTCTTCACTCTGCAGATTGAGGAATCTACAAACATTGATCACTTTTCCAATTTTTTCTCCTGTGTTTCGCATACCTTTCTGAATATTCGAGTTGTCGCAAATAAGACACATCCTGCTTAAGGGTGCTACACAGTTCACAATTGGGGGTTGTTATAGAGACGGAGTTGTCTCCGGAAATTTACAAACATTCTCTGGTTTGACTGCATCCGTATTTAGAGATAGCAAGTTCACTGAACTATTCCGAATTTAAGAAGATTGGGAATCAATTGTGAAGAGTTCGAGGTGGTTGATCTTTCCACTTTGCTTCAACTTGAATCTTTAAAGTGCTGGACATATTATCATAAATCCCACTCTGCCATCTTCTTGTCTTGCTTGACTGTACCTCCTTCCCTAAAGAAGCTGACTTTACGTGGAGTTGAAGTGCCGAGCACATTCATGGCATGTATTGGTTTGTTGCAAAATCTGGAAGTGCTCAAACTGCAAAAGTGTAAGTTGGTTGATGAGGAGATGAAGGAAGTACAAGTGTGGGAGCCAAGTGAAGAAGAGTTTGTCTCATTAGAGTTTCTACTACTTGAAGAGTCGGATATATTGCATTGGGTAGCTAGTGATATGCACTTCCTGCATCCGCATTTGGTGATTCAAATTGCTACAACCGGAGGAAATTCTCTGTACATTGGTGGTATTCCAATGTTAGAAACAATCGAATCAGATTGCTCTCCTCTTGCCGTGGATTCGCCGATTCAAGAAGAACAAATGAGATGGGGAACCATACCTCCAAGTCCTTATCCCGGAGTAGGAGTTATCCTGTGGATCGAGATCCTTTTCACACCCATCCAATCGAACACAAGGTAAATAATTACTCAGACAACCTTCATCACTTGTTTTATCTAGTCTACTTGCGCATTTTCTAACTTCATTTTAATATTCACCAACTGCATGCGAGCATTGCACTTCATCGACTGACTTGAATGTTATGTTTATGATTCGTACTATCAATGATGATGGTGGTGGTGGTGGTACGCATTATAGCCATAATTCATATTTCCTAGGCTTAAAGATAAAAGTTGTTGGGTTTGTGTTGTCTGAGGTTATTTAATTAGAATTACATATTTTGCCATCTCTAATTTGCATAAACGTGTAAATTACTGTTGTTTAACAATCTGGTCGAGTAACTCATTTCTCGAGCTTGAGAAGCTCCTTAGTACTTAGTAGGGTACTTTTGATAATGATCCAGATCAAATACAACTCTTTCAAAATCATCTTCCTTGATGCAAGTGCATGCCATCCTTTTTCCTGTTGCTATTGATTTCTTTCTGATAATTCTTCTGCTTTTCCCCTTCATTCATGTCACGTTTTTATCCTTTAACGATGATTAATCACGACATACTCCTCCGCCTTGAGAACTTCATATATTAGGGTGGACGTGTAGTTTTAGGTGAAAGTTAAAATAATGATAAGATATGAAAAAAGGTGGAAAAATGTCCACGAGAAGGTTACAATGAGAGAAGTTGATGGTGTTGGATGGAGCGTTGTGCTGGATTACAGGATGCTTAAGGCGCCTTCTAAGAGAGATTTGAAGTGCCCTTCTTTAGCTCTTGCATGGGCTTTGTACTCTATCGCTGTTGATTTTATCAAACTTTTGAGCAATGTTCTCGCAAAGCAATGGATTTGGACAAGTATGTGCTGCAAACTGATTCTTTAAATATGTATTGGACTGTATGTATTGTCAGGCACAGGACACCAACATGGAAGCACGAGGAACTGGTGGAGCAAATTAGGAAGCAATACGAAGGGAGAGCAATGGAACTGATTTACAGGACGAGCAATGGAACTGCAGATCATTTGGCAAAATTGAAAGTGGACATCATTTTGATAATTTTGAATTTTTGGTTGTTTTGATTCTCACCCTTCAAATTATGTTAAACTTCGTAGTAGTATTCAAATTTGAGATATTTGCCCTATGTGGCTTGGTATGTACTTGAATTGTGACGTGAATAAAGTGGCTCTTCGTATAAAATGTCTCGCCTGGTTAATATAACTTCTAGTTTGGGTTTTAAAAAATCGATATATAAATTGACTTTATTTGTCAAGTGTGATGGATGTTATTAATCATGTCAATTTTGTTTATGCATTTTGATTTTATCGTTCCGTGTTCTCCTCTTCGCACTTTTAACACCCGCCTATATTAAAATCGCTAAACGACAAGTGCGTAGATCTAGCCTCTACTAAGATGGTTAGAGTCAATTTTGGCTATTTACCCGCTAGCTTTCTTTGGTGAATGCTATTGTGAACCTTCTTGAGAAAACGGATGACCGTGAACTAGCTTCCATTGACGCAATTGCTTCAGCTTCTCACTCTCTGACCATTGCAATTGCAGTTGTTCGTGGAAAGTTGAGTTGAGCAAGCAATTGAGTTGATTAGGTTGGAGGAAGATATGCAAGTTGATCGGTATGGTTTGGTTGAGGCCTGAGGGTAGTCATGACGTCGACATTGCTAATTTGAGAGTTCAAGTCTCGTCTGCTACTGTGTTTCTTGGACTTACACGTGAACATTAGTTTCTTTTACTTCAACCTTAATGTTGGTCCAGATAACGGCAAAGTAAAAGACTAGAGGGGGGTGAATAGTCTTTAAAACTTTGTCGATAAACACGCTTCTCGTAAACTTGGGGGTTCGATACTTAAATTCAGAGCGAAGACTTTAAGATAGGTAAGTGCGTAAACAAAAGTATGTGTGTGTGCTTTGAAAGATAAATGCGAAAGATAAATAACAGAAGTATAGTGGTATCCGGAGGTGGCGAATCCTCCAACTAATCCACTTCGGCCTTTCCGAGACCTAGAATTCACTAGAACAGATAATTGAGTTCACCTTACAATAATCCTATTCTAAGATTCCTAAACAAATGGTTCCCAACCAAATGTTCCCCGAGTTATTCCTCCTCCTAGAGCTAAGTACTTCCTCTACTCAGATAACCTTGAGTTATTCCCGATTTCCCAAATCAAGTACTTCCTCTACTCCACGCCTCGATGGTGTTGGTTATAAGGTTTGTCGAGAGGCTTCTTGTATAACTTTTCTTATGTTTCCAGAGAGCCTAATAGAACAAGACTACTTAATACACTTGTTCAAAGGTATGGCAATCGCTTTTATCGACCCAAGTAATTGATGTCCATTCGGAGAATGAGCTTGTAAAGGTTATCCGATAGTTCAACTCTTTCACTAATAACAATCTCTTGTTAAGGTTCAGACAACTTAGAACTACTAGTGATTCTTCAAGCAATGTAAAGCTTTCGTAAAGGGTAGTAGAGTGCTTGAGAGAATACTTTGCTAGATTGTAAGTTTGCAAGTTAGATCGTTCGTTGTCAGATTTCTCAAAGATCTAAGTGTGTGATATTTATATATGAATCGAGAGTCGTTGATGTTATCCGTTAGACACAATTCAAATTCAGTCTATACTTATCTTGAAAAGAGTACTCAGAAGTCCTTGTCTCATATCTCAGAGAGAATTGTGCTTTAGCGGCTTTTCTGCAGATGCAATTAATGCATATGTACTATTTCTTGTCGTGTAGTCTTCAACGGATACATTAGCCTTTCTAATGGCTTGCATGCTCCATACTCATGATGTCATATGTTCCAGAATCATGTTTCAAAAGTAACTAAATGCACTTGAGAAAGGATTAAGGACATAGTCTTTCCGAGTGAGACTAAACCTTGGTGTCTTCATAAATCTTGTGCAATCTCCGGTCTTGTAATCTTCAAAAAAGCTCCATTGCTAGGATTGATCTTCATGGTCTTCTTGGAAATAAAAATTACATTCAGAGACCTATAATCCTAAAACAAGATTTACTAGACTAATCATACTCAGTGATTTCCTCTTTTACAATGTTCAAGTGAACTAAGAGTACTTAATCACCTTTCTGGCAAAGATAAGAACATGTGATGAATGATCAAAATACTAAAAAATATTCATAACACTTAATTTAGGCCATTCACTTGAATAATACTACATCCATGCATGGTGTGTATTATGAGTTATGACTGATTCCAAAAGGATGAAGAAATAATAGTAACTAATTTTGCTTTGTAAGCAAATGATCAATGATGTTACTAAACACATTTATAGAAGCCAGACTCCCACCTGAATAATCTTGGCCACCAAAATTATAAACTGCACGGCACTGTATTATGAGAGCACAGCCATAAGAGCACCAGCCCGCAAGCAAGCAGTTGGATGTTCCTGAGATATCTTTTTCAGGCCTTGCAGTGTCTGTTTCAAAACATGCCAAAAGAAAGGTGTGTTAACATTAGAACAAATACAAAAACCTTAGCTTAGTTCATGTCTCGGGTAGGCAATAACACAGTCCATATTTATCACAGCTTAGTTATACAAACAATATTCATATTCCCAAGACATCAACAGGACAATTAATGGATGAATTCACCTGTTCAGCTAAGTCCATGTACTCAATTGTCAGCAGCCTGACAACGAAGCAAGATATAGCACCATAATGCACCACATAAGAACATGAAGAGGGTAAGACATCAACCAAGTGTGTCAAAGTTGTAGCCGCATAAAGCATGATATCAGGATTACTCTCGTGATTCAGCAATCCCACCAGCACTGGTACAAAAGAATCCACCGAAAAAGTACTTAGAGAATCCTCCGTCCCAATGGAAAGCATATCACAGAGTTGTGTAAGGGCTTCAAACTGCTTCCTTCCTCTCCATCAACCCTCAACCCTGACAGAATCTTCTTCAGCCGCCCGTTCTGCTGAGATGACGAAGCAGACCCCACCGCCGAGCTTGGAAGAAAATCATCAAATCCAGCACCCAATTTCCTCAACAGACCTTGGAGAGCACTGCTCGCAGTAGTCAAATTCTGGTGCAACTTTCCAACTCCTTCACTATCATCATCGTCCTCATTCCCGTCTTGAGGATCAATGTTAATCCCTAATCTCCTCTCCATCTCCCTAAGTTGGAGCTAGGGTTCTCCTTCTTGCTGCCACTAATATCTGCATTCTAATTAACCATAGGGTTTTTGCCACGGTGGCTACGAGTAACCGGAGCAGAAGGCTCAGGTAAATCCATAGGAGGAGTACGAGTCGCAAAACGGCTAGATATTGCCGTGCATCGGGTTATTAATCAGTCTCTCTCAACAACTGTGCTATATGTACTTGCCTACTTGGTTGGTGGCTTGGTGCTTTGATGATGATTGATGAGAGCGGTCAGGCAGATAACACTCCGACCAAACTCGGTAGAAGCACAACATATCAATAATCAACTCACCTATGCCATCACATCTAGATATTTGTTTACTAGTATTTACGTAAGTTAATAGTTTTTACTTTTTATATAAACTAATGAATCTGTAATTTTTTATAACATTAAAAAATAATAAATATTGTTTACTAGCATTTACGTAAGTTAATAGTTTTTACTTTTTATATAAACTAATGAATGTGATTTTTTATAACATTTAAAAATAATAAATAAAAGGGATAAACTTACACCAATGGAATTTGAACCACCTTCTACCTAAACAGTGACATTATACCAGATTCAAATTGAATATGTAAGTTCAACGGATAAGATTTTAATTGAATTATAAACTAATTAGTGGAACTTTGTGAGTTATTATACCCTTATAATTTATCAGCGATAGTTACATAAAGTCTACTTTTTTTTTTTTTGAAGCCTAATTAAGCATAGATAAGATTAGTTCATTACATTGGCAGCCTCATTAAACGCCACAACCCGGCGAGGTAAAACTGAAGAAATGTCTGAAACTAAGGAAGCAGATAACCAAGGTGGGCAAAAGTCCCAAACCTTCACATAAAATCCTAAAGACAAAACACTACTGCAGGGTTCAAGCAAAAAATCAGGAGAACATGCAAATTTTGCTAGTGTATCTGCTGCGCCATTTTGTTCCCTGTAAACAAAAGTTGCTTGAACACATTGTAACTTCTTCCAAAGATCAAGGATATCTTGGACCAGATGTAGTTGTTGCCATTGTGCTGCTTTCTCCCTATTTAGACAAGAAATCACATACTTAGAATCAGTTTGGATCAATAAGTTTCGAATGTTAGCTTGCATGGCCATTAAAATCCCTGTTCTAAGTGCGCAAAGTTCAGCCATGTTAATGTTTGTCCTGCCCAGACTTGCTGCACCTGCAATCACTAATTCACATGAACAATTCCGAATAATGCATCCTATCCCTGCTGTATTATCATGTAGTTGGACAGATCCATGAATGTTTAGACAAAAAAATTGTTGGGGGTGGTGGAGTCCATTTACAAAGGATAGTCTGATACTGTTGTTCAGTCTGAGAAGAACATGCAGAAATATTCTTGTGCAAATCCCACAGTTTAATCTCCAGAGAGACTAAATTAATGCTTTCATTACCAAACACTATACTATTTCTACACTTCCAGATTAGCCACATAAGATGCAGGAAAATGAGGTGAGTAGAAGTAGTAGCATTATCACAAAAGATCAACTGAGTGATATGAGTACCCGCACTACACTGTTTGGGGAGAAATTTTTGCACAATAGGTGCAAAGACTGGGCATTGCAAAAATAGATGATGAATATCTTCCTGAGAATCACCACAACAAGGACAATCAGGAGATTCAATAATGCCTTTCCTCCATAATCTAAAAGCAGTGGGAATCCTATCCAAAACAATTAACCACAGGAAAAACTTGATTCTAGGCAAGGTTGGTAGATTCCAGAGTTTTTTCCATGGCCAATTAACAGTTTGATGCTCCTCAAGCTGAATGAGGTGGTTGCAAGCACTCTTAATGGAGAAGCACCCATCCCCACTTGGTCTCCAAACCAGCATGTCCTTTCTATTCTCCTGAGGTATAGGGATGCCTAAGATTTCCTTAACTAAATCCCCAGGGAGGGCTTGCAACAGTTTGTGATGATTCCAAGTACCTTTAGTGAGGTACTCAGAGACAGTTTCAGACAGATGAGGTTGGTCTCTGTAATCAATGAGTCTACCCTTCCCAGTCCAGTTATCAGACCACATGTCAATCTTACTCCCATCACCAACAAGGTAACCTAGAGCATTTCCTAAAGGTATCTCTTTGCCTCAGGATTTGTTTCCAAATCCAACTGTGATGGCCTTTTAAATTGGTTCCCCAAAGATCAGAGTTAGTTAAGTATTTTGTTATGTAAACCTGAGACCATAGAGAGTTTGGTTGAGAGAGGAGTTTCCAAATGTGCTTAAGCACAAAAGCTTGGTTTAAAAAGGAAAGGTTTCTAATACCAAGGCCTCCCATAGTCTTAAGTTTGCAAACAAAATCCCATCTAACTTTAGCTCTAGTCTCACCTTTGTTCTTACCGTTCCACAAGAAATTATTGTTAATAGAGTTAATTCTAACAAGACAAGTTTCAAGTATTCTTACAACTGACATACTATAGGTAGGAATGGAATTTGATACAGCTTGTATTAAAACCATTCTACCAGCATATGAAAGATAGTTAGAATACCAGATATTAACTTTGTTCATAACTCTATCAATAATGTGCTCAAAAAAATCTCTTTTTTATGCACCCAAGAGGAAGGGAAGACCAAGATACCTATCCAGTCTTTTGTTGTGAATGACTCCCAGATGATCAGTGATTTTTTGTTTAAGAGTAATGGGAGAATTAGGTGTCTAGATTTTTCCCAACAAACAAACTGACCAGAGGCTAGAGCATACTTATTGAGACAAGAGATCAAGCTGTTCAAGGACTCTTCGTTAGCTTTGCAGAAAATCATGCAATCATCTGCAAAACATAATAAAGGAATAGCAGGTCCATTTCTGCAAGGTCTGAGAGGATGGAAAAGATTTCTGTTGTGAAAAGTGAGGAGCAAGTGAGTGAAAAGTTCTTGACACAAGATAAAGAGGTATGGTGATAGAGGATCTCCCTGCCTTAAACCCCTCTGAGGAAACCAAGGCTCAGAAACATTGTTATTTATCTTAATGGTGAAAGAACAAGTTCTAATGCAAGTCATAACTAACTTGATAAAATGTGGAGGAAAGTTAAACTTATGCAATGTAAGTTCAATGAAATCCCACTCCATTTTATCATATGCCTTGGCTATATCAAGCTTAAGCCCTAAATAACAATGTTTTGATTTTCTTTTCTTGTTCATAGAGTGAAGCAACTCATGAGCAATCATAACATTGTCACTTATTTGTCTTCCAGGAACAAAAGCAGTCTGGAAGGGGGTTATGATGGAATCCAAAAGAGGTCTCATCCTTGCTACTAAAATTTTTGAAATTATTTTGTAGCTCACATTATATACACAAACTGATTGGTTTGAATTGACTTGGGTTTTGGGGATTTTCTTTTTTAGGTATGAGGACCAACTGTGTTGTGTTCAAAGCAAGATCAACAGTTGCCTCATTGAAAAAATCCTAGACATAGTCAAAAACCTGTTGTTGAATGATGTGCCAGTGTTTTTGGTAAAACAAAGCATTAAGACCATCAGGTCCAGGTGCTTTGTCACTACCAATTGAGTTAACAGCAAGGGTCACTTCCTCCAAGGTAATAGGTTGGGTGAGTGAGTTCCAACTACTAGTCTGGATGGAAGGTGTGGGAAGATCACAAAAAGGTTGCAGATCAGAGCCTTGTGATTGTGATTGATCATGAAAAAATTGCTTAAAAACCTTAAGTAGATCAGATTGGTCAGTGATCCACACACCACTAGGATCTTTCACTCCATGGATGAAATTAACTCTCTTTTGGTGGGATGTTTTTGCATGGAAAAACTTAGTGTTTGCATCACCAAGTTTGAGCCAGTTCCTTTTGGCTCTCTGTGCCTAGTAAAGAGCTTTTTGTTTCCTGAGTGTATTAATTTTTCCTCTTAGCTCTTTTTCCTTTGGTCCCCAGGCAGAAGGGTTAAGGTGAAGTTTTAAAGTTACCTCATTTAGAGCTTTCTTTAAAAATCTTAACTCCTTATTCAATGAACTTAGATTAGCAAGGGGCCAACTCCTAGCACACTCACCCAGTTTACTAGTAGCAGAAGCAAAGGAGAACTCAGATTGAGAGCTCACATTTTCCCAGAAGGATTTGAAGTGAGTTAAGAATTGAGTTCCTTCTACCCAATGATTTTCAAATCTAAAAGGCTTTACTCTAGAAACAGGTGAGGAACCAGTATCAACAAGAAGGGCAATATGATCAGAAGTTGAGTTAACTAAATTCCTAACCACAGTATTTGGGAACATAGATAACCAAGTATGATTCACACAAGCTCTATCTAATCTTTCCATAATAAAATTAGAAGCAAACTGCCTATTACACCAAGTAAAACTCGGACCACAAAAACCTAAGTCTTCCAAACCACAATGCATTAAACAGTCTCTAAAACCATGAATTCTACGCCAAGAAACTTTCCTACCCCCTACTTTTTCATGCATATTAAGAACATTATTAAAGTCACCACCTACAATCCATGGCAAAGTAACAAACTTGCTGAAATGTAAAAGTTCTTGCAATACCTGATCATGCTGAGAAGGTTGGGCGTAGTTATAGACAGTTGACATTTGAATGTCTCTGCTATTGGATGGAAATTTTAGTTTGAAATGGGCAACACGTTCAGTTGTTCTGTCTATCTCTACACTCACCCTATTTCCATCCCATAAAAACCAGAAACCCCCCATGTTAGGGTGTTCCACAGTGGGAGAGATTATGTGCTGCTTATTAAAGCCATTACGCCCAATTGGACCCACAGAGACAGATAAATCTGCTCGAGTATCCATGAGAACCACCATGATTGGACCATATTCCTCAATATAATCTTTAATCTGGCGAATTGTATCACCACTTGTACTACCTCTCACATTCCAGTAAATGATCTTCATGGAACCTCTATCAATTAATGGAATCCAGGCCCTCGTGTCGGGGTTCCTCCACAAGTGTCCTGTGACGTTTTGCAATGACAACGGAGTGATCGATGCTTCCACTCTGTTTATGTGAGGAACCATCACTATGTTGTGCATTACCGCTGGGCCAGACAGTATCGGCGCTAGTAGCATGTTGTAGTTGAGCTGGACATATTCACTGTGCGAGCAAATTGGATCAGAATGGGCTCTGAGTGGAGAGGATTTACGTTGAATTCGTTTGAACTTAACACCTCTAGCGCCCTTGGATTCCTGATCACCTGAGGGGGGAGGTCTCTCTCTGTGCGTCTATCAGAATGTTCATCATTTCCTGAATTGAGCGGGAGGGGGTTGTGTGCGTGCTCTGGTTAGAGGTGAAGGAGGATTTGGGACCCTGTTTAATTGCTGTGATGAGTTTGGGGTCAAGGGAAACAGGGGAAGCTCTATTGGTCTTGTTCTTAGTGTGTTTGTTTGTGAGTTTTCTAGGTTTAGCAGAGGTGCTTGGTTTGGTAGTAGAGTTGGAGAGGTGGTTATGTTGATGCTTCTGAGAGGAAGAGGTAGGGTAGTCAGAGGTGGAGAGCTTAAGAGGGATACAACTGCCATCTGTGAAATTCCACTCACAAGAGTTGGTTGGGAGACTGAGTTGAAGTTTGTCACTAGGTTTAGTGGAGGAATCATCGTCTGAATTCCTGATAACTGGTTGTCCCTGTAAAGCCATGGGAGAGTCGTTCTTGGTGGTCTCCTGATGGATGGTGTTGGGCTTAAGTGAGCCCTCAGCCTGGCTCTTCTTCGACTCTAGAATTGCTGGTACCTTGGGCTGTGAGGTACATTCTCCGATTCCTGAATGTGGTAGCCATTCCCGAACACTTGAATTGGTTCTCCATGTAGTAGTGTCTGATTGAATTCTGGGATTGTTGTGGGTGGAACTCTGATTGTTAGGTCTTCCTCTGGTATATCCCTTGGCGGGGCTTCCCAATTTGCTTGAATCGCCTCTTGCACCAATTGTGACGTTGTTTGCACTATCTCGATTGTTGGTGGCAGTGGTGAGTAAGGAGACACCACTGGTGATGGTGAGTTGGTGCTCCTTTCCTCCGTTATTTCCGTGGTTCGTGCTAAAATTTCCATCAGTGATCTGGTTCTCAAGATTTGTGGATCTTGTTCTTGTGAGTCTTCTGTCCTTTCCGTTGATCTTGCCATTAAACTTTGCTTCCTTAACTGCTTTGGTGTTTCCAATTGAGAATTTGTTAGTTCCCTCGCAATTTACTTTGGTACTAGTTAAATTATTAACCGGCTGTGGCTCTTTAATTACTGACCAATTATCATTAACATCTTCCTGTTGTTGATCCTTCCCGAGAAGAGCGAAAGGATTTTGTGTTAAAATCTGGCCATGATATCTACTATGATGATTAGATATACCCTCCATGGATAGGCTGTGAGCACTGAGTGAATCAATTTCCCGGTTGATATTTTCCATTTCCAATGCCTGAGACTCTTCGTTTCCTTCAACCAAATTGCACGTTTCATGATTACCTTCTGCAAAGTTACTTTTTTCCTTCCTCCCCAATGGTTTACTCTTGCTTAACACAGTGGAATTAAAAATCTGCTGCCGGAACTTACCTACGCCACCATCATTTAATGCAGAAGTAGACTCATTAATGTGTTTTTTCTTGGAACTCAAGTCTACGGATTCTTCATTAGTAACCTGCTGTTCTTTTTGGAGAATCACTCCCTTTCCTGTCGGGTTGTGTAACACTGCTGAAATGGGATTAACCTTTCCACTTTCTTTTGTACTCAAATTATTGTCCTCTATTCTAACCAACTAGACTGCAATGTAAAGTTAGGTATGCCAAAACAAATTTGCAATCCGTCAATTCCTTTTATCATTGAACACATTAAATCCCTTTACTATAAAAATCTTCAATAATTTACATCCCATTCCATCATGTACCTTTCTGATAGGAAATTAATTATATGAAAGTTAGTTCTCCCATACCGCATTGTTCGTTTTCCTCGAAATTGAGGCCACCACGCACAAATAAAAACGAGAAATGTGACGATAGATTTCGTGAGGTTGGCTAGTCGGGAATCATCAAGGGTCACCTTCATCGGCTCGATCGTTTGATAAGAGAGTCTAGTTGAAATCTAATTTGGTGTTCTTTTTAACGATCGGGTAGGCTCGACTAGCTAGGGTAGGTTCAATATATTTAGATTTTTTCATATTATATGTTAAACAGCCACTGATGAGAATTATTATGGCTATATATCAAGGTATTGTGGACCGATCGAATTCATCCCTGTTACTATGGAATTAGAAGGACCGATTTCATGTTTGGATTTACATAGACTAATCATAAAAAAGAAAAGAAAAGTGACAAATCTTGCTAGAGAATTTAGTGAACTAAGATGAATCTGAGACTTATGTAGTGCTCGGTTCGATTTGACTCGTTAAAATCCAATCTCTACTTTTATTGGATAACGAGCTTATTGGAAATTTATGAAGAAAAGAGTAAATACAGGGACCAGAAATTATATTTCAGCAGAAGTTAAATGCAATAATTTTGAAACTACAAGGACCAAAAGAGAAGGAGCCAAAGTCTGTGGGACTAAATTGAATAAAGAAAAGGAGAACAGGGATCGACGGATAAAGCGTAAAAACGAAATAGAAGAAACCAACCAATCAGGACAAAACATGTCAAACGTTTTGTCCCCGATCACGCACCCAAGTCGCCAGAGCGTGCCTCCAGTTCGTCTTCCCCAAATCTGCAGAAAAGAACAAAACTCTCAGCAAGCTAGTACGAAGCAGTACAGATGATCTCAGCCCTCTATTTCAAGATTAACGGATGGATCTATACAAGGACGAACACAAGGATGGAGCACCTGATCAATTGTAACTGATTTTGTCCTATTTTTTGAGTTTTTTGGCATATGCGTGAATCGATATTTCATCGAGCTAGGGCAAATGATAGCTGTATACTTACATTATAAATATTCGACACTCTAGCTAGGTTTTTGTAATGTGATTTCACTCCGCAACTCTGAGAATCAATAAAATCGATCTTCTTCTTGTGTGTTTCTTGTTTTCTAACATGGCACCAGAGCAGGCTTGTTGATTCTCAGTTTTATTTCTTTTATCACTACCTTGACTCTCTTTTTCCTTCTCTGCTTCTTTACTCTAGCTCTGACCTAATCACTACCAATGTCTTCACCTGAATCTGACACTCCTACTGCTGAGAACACACCACCCAACTCTACTCCTGCTGCTTCCATCCATGAGAATCCTTTCAGTCCATTGTATCTTCATCACTCAGAAACAGCTATTTCAGGTGCTATAATGTTAGATATTTTGTTAGAATATATGTTTAAGATTTTGTTCAGCAACATGATGACTTATCTTAGTCTCAGAAAGGTGATCAGTACTCTTGGTTCACTTGAACATTGTAAAAGAGGAAACCCACTAAGTATGATAGTCTAGCTAATCTTGTATAGGATGTTAGGTCTCAAAATGTAATTTTTATTTTATGAAGAGAAGACCAAGAAGAAGACATCCAAGCAGAAAGCTCAACAAGAATTGAAGACTTGAAGAAAACTGCGCAAGATTACTAAATTTGTTGTTCAGATATCTTAGCCAGATATCTTGTAGACAGAAGCTTCAAACAAATCAGGTCACAAGAGATATCTGAGAAATGAGATACATATCTGAAGACAAGGAAAGTGTCCACAGATGTCTATTCTCAGATACCTTCAGCGTTAAACTCGTTTCTGAAAAAGAAACATATATTGTAAACAAAGTTGTTTCAATAAATAACAAGTGGTATCTAAAGAATGAAGATAAGGATGTGCAAAGAATCAGACAACAAGTCTAGTTTCTGATACAAAGCATAGTTCCGTTGACATTACAGGACAAAAAAAAAAGTATAGTACAATGCATTTAATGCACGGACAGAGATGTCTGAGTAAAAGCAACGGCAACTTCTGAGAAGAAGACAAAACCTGCTACAGTACTATACACAGATATCGATAGTTTGAATTTGAGCCTAACGGATACTATTCAAACGGTACTCAAATTCATCTATAAATATCAACACTTAGACAGCTTGAGAAGTACACACACATTGCATACGCTGAAACATAGAACTCTGAACATCCTACTCTCTCAAAGCATCTTACTTATTATCAAAGCTTTCTGTTGCGACTAAAGCTTGTGATCTTGAGTAAACACTGAAGTTCTAAGTGTCCTGGTCCGAAACAAGCAAAGCTATCTGTAAAGTTGTTGAATCAAAAGATCAACTATCTGAGATTCATTCTCTTGAACAGATATCATAAGACTTGGGTCAGTAAAATCGAACTAGATACCATACGCTGAAAAGTGTATTAAGTAACTTAGTTCACAGAGCTATCTGAATAACTGAAAAGTTATTAAGACGCTCATCTGACAACTCAAACCGAAACCAACACCAAAACCGGCGTGGAGTACAGGAAGTACTTAGTTTGAAAAATCAGGGAATAACTCCAAGGTTACCGGAGTATAGGAAGTACTTGATTTGGAAAACTAAGGAATAACTCCAAGGTTATTGAGTATAGGAAGTACTTAGCTAGGGAACAACTCAAAGGTTTCTGAGTATAGGAAGTACTTGGCTGAAGAAGCTAGGGAACAACTCAGGGGGAACATTTGGTTGGAAACCAATTGTTCAGAATCTTAGAATAAGATTTTTTGTAAGGTTATCTCAATTATCTGTTCTAGTGAATTCTAGGTCTCTGATAGACCGAAGTGGATTAGTTGGAGGATTACGCCACCTCCAGATACCACTATACTTGCTGTGTCATTTACATTTCTGTATTTATACTTCAGCAACACACACACACTTATTAACTGTTTCTACACTTATCTTTATTAAGTCTTCCACACTCTGATTCTAAGTATCAGATATCCATTCAGATATCTGAGAAACATTTGTTATCGACAAAAGTTTTAAAAGACTATTCACCCCCCCCCCCCCCTCTAGTCTTTTACTTTGCCGTTATCTGGACCAACATATAACACCTCTACTGACCAAAAGTAATTATCATACTTGGTCAAGAGCCTTCACTATGTCTCTAAGCATTCGCAACAAAGTTGGTTTCATAGATGGAACTGTAACAAAACCAGCTAATGATACTGAAGATAAAATCAAATCCTGATCTAGATGTAACACGATTGTGATGTCCTGGATGATGCACTCTGTATCACCAGACATCAAGAGTGCTTTACTATATGTTAAGACAAAGAACAAGGTCGCACAAATCAAGGTGAGATATGCTCAACTTTAACGACTGCGCATCTTTCAACAGTGCAGAAATTTTGAAAATCACTCAGGGCAATAGCACTGTAACTGACTACTTTTCAAAACTCTCTGGTCTATTGGAAGAGTTAGGTGACTATAGGCCTGTACCAAGCTGTGTTTGCAAAAATTGCACCTGTACTATCTCTGATCTATTTGAAAAGATACAAGATATTGATAAAATCTTCAAGTTTCTAATGGGTTTGAATGATGGTTTTGAAATGGTGAGAGGACAAATCATTTTGATGGATCCTAAGCCATCACTTGATAAGGCCTACTCATTAGTATTGCAGGAAGAAACTCAGAAATTATCAAGGGATATCTTTCCCATGAATGACAATGTTGCTATGAGTGTTGGTTATAAAAGAAAAGATAAGAGAGGGCTTGTTTGTCCTAACTGTCCAAATCTCAGTAACCATACTATTGAAAACTGCTACAAGGTAAATGGTTTTCCACATAACAGCTCAAGGAAGATGCATGAGGGTAACAACAATGCTAAGGGAGGTTTTAGAGGAAGAGGTGGAAGGTTCAACCATGGTGGAAGATCCAATCAGTACCATGCCAACAGTGCCAATGCTGGCACCAGCAGCACAGTGAATCTCACTAATGAGCAGCTTCACCAGCTCATGGATTATGTTCACACCAATGGAGGGTCATCTGTTAACTCTGGCCAGATGAATGCAGCTGTCAATGCTAGTCCCATCAACACTGCCCTGTGCACCACCACACACCGAGAGCTCAACTATGCAGGTAAAATCATTATAGCTAACACTTCAACAGATAATGAGAAATCATGTTGGATAGTTGATTCAGGTGCCTCAGATCATATCATTCATGACAAGAGGCTCTTTACACACAATGTTAAGAAAGTATCAGCTTGTGTGCAATTGCCCAACCTATCTAAAATTCCTATTTCACACTCAGGAGACATTAAAATAGCAGAAAATTGCATATTGAAAAATGTTCTGTGTGTACCAACTTTTAGACTAAATCTAATGTCTGTAAACAAGGTGTGTAGAGATAAATCTATTGCTTTTCTATTTATTAAAAACACCTGTCATGTATTGCAGACAAATTGTTCATTGACACAATCAGTGACAAAGATTGGACTGATTGAGGGAAAGAGAGGACTTTACCAACTGAAGAATGTTTTTCAATCACCTAAGGCACTAGCCATCTCCAATCAAAGTGACCAGGATCCAGATCAAGCAGCAACTGTGAAAGATCATCTATGGCATTTTAGATTAGGGCATCTTAGTTTGAGTAGATTTTCAATTATTCAGGCTTCTAATCCTGATATGCAATGTAAGAAGTTCTCTTACTGTGATGTTTGTATGCAAGCAAAGCAGAAGAAACTTTCATTCTCACTTAGCAATAAAAATTCTAGCTCTATTCTGGAACTATTACACTGTGATTTATGGGGACCCTATTCAGTAGCAACACTAAGTGGAAAACACTATTTTTTAACAATTGTGGATGACTATAGTAGGTTTACATGGACATTCTTGCTCAGACATAAATCAGATACAAAAGAAACTCTGAGCAATTTCATACAGTTTATTCAGAATCAGATGCAGAGTAAAGTGAAAATAATAAGATCTGACAATGGGATGGAGTTTCACATGCCTGATATCATGAATAAACATGGGATTCAACACCAAAAGACATGCTCTTATACTCCACAGCAAAATGGAGTGGTGGAAAGAAAGCACCAACATCTCCTAAACATTACAAGAGCACTGTTATTTCAATCAAAATTACCCAAGAAATTTTGGGGAGAAGCAGTACAAACAGCAGCATTTCTGATAAATAGAACACCTAGTCCAATACTGAATAACAAAACACCATTTGAACTGTTTTATGACAAGAAACCAGATTATTCAGGTATTAGGACTTTTGGATGTTTGTGTTTTACCTGTACAGAAACTGTAGGAAGAACTAAGTTGGACTCAAGGTCACAGAAATGCATATTCATTGGCTATCCATCCAATGTGAAAGGATACAGAATTTATGATCTTGAGAAACATACAACTTTTGTATCAAGAAATGTGATATTTATTGAAACTGTTTTTCCATATAAAGAGAAAAATAAAAATGAAAATGATATATCAATACTTGCACCAGATTATATGGACTATGATTGGCTGAACAATAAATATACAGAACCAGATCATAATCAAGAAATAGAAACTGACAATCATGTATATGATATACCATTAGAAAATGATATTCTTGATACAGAAGAAAATATGGTTGATGAAATAATAAGAACACCTGTACAGGGATCTCCTGAAGAGATTAATTTAAAAAGAACTGCAAGAATAAGAAGATTGCCTTCAAAATTGGACATTTATCATCATGAGGCAAAAGCTTATACAATACAGAAACATGATATAAAAGCTAAATACCCTATTTCAGCTTTCCTTTCATATGATAAATTCTCTAAACATTATAGAGAATATTCAATAAATTTAGCTCTTATACATGAACCTGACAATTATGAAGATGCAGTTAAAGAAAAGCATTGGAGAGATGCTATACAAAATGAATTGAAAGCCCTGATTGAAAATAACACTTGGACAATAGTTAAGAAAACATCAGATATCAAACCAATTGGCTGCAGATTTGTTTTTAAAACAAAATTAACATCAGATGGAAATATTGATAAGCATAAGGCCAGATTAGTGGCAAAAGGATATACACAGCAATATGGTTTTGATTATACTGAAACCTTCAGTCCAGTAGCAAAATTAACATCAGTTAAACTCTTCCTGGCATTAGCAGCTAAAGAGAATTGGTGTCTATGCCAACTTGATGTTCATAATGCA
Organism: Plantago major; assembly: GCA_026545765.1. NCBI lineage: Eukaryota > Viridiplantae > Streptophyta > Magnoliopsida > Lamiales > Plantaginaceae > Plantago > Plantago major. The sequence goes on from CM048840.1 coordinate 107,975,488, forward strand.
TTCTTAAATGGTGATTTAGATGAAGACATCTATATGAAAATACCACCAGGACTTTCAATTCAGGGGGAAGATAAAGATAGACTAGTTTGTAAATTAAACAAATCTATATATGGTTTAAAACAAGCATCAAGACAATGGAATTCTAAAATTGACCAACTATCTGAAAGAATTGGGATTTGTTCAGTCTAAATGTGAATACTCATTATTCACTAAAGAAACTGAGCATGACTTCATTGCTTTATTGATCTATGTAGATGATATAATAATAGGAAGCAAGAATAAACATGAAATAGATCTTGTTAAGCATAAACTGCAGAACACTTTTAAGATAAGAGACTTAGGTCAATTAAGATATTTTCTTGGGCTTGAAATTGCACAAAACAATGAAGGAATGCATATCTCACAGAAGAAATATGCATCTGAGATTATACAAACAGCAGGACTATTGGGATGCAAACCTGTAGTGACTCCCATTGAGCAAAATGTGAAGTTCATACAGAACAGTTCAACACCACTAGAAGATCCTACTTTTTACAGAACTTTGATTGGAAAATTGATTTACTTAACTATTACAAGACCTGATATAACATTTGCAGTAGGGATCTTCAGTCAGTTCATGCAAAATCCATGCAAAGATCACTTAAATGGAATTTTGAGAATAATAAAGTACATTAAGAGTGACATAGGTTTGGGGATTTTTCTGTCAAAAGATAAAAATTTAGACATTACTGCATATTGTGATTCTGATTATGCAGGGTGTCCCATGACAAGAAGATCCACCTCTGGCTATTGCATTTTGCTAGGAAACTCACTTGTGAGCTGGAAGTCAAAGAAACAAATCACAGTGAGTAGATCCTCAGCTGAGGCTGAATACAGAGCTGGCTATTGCATTTTGCTAGGAAACTCACTTGTGAGCTGGAAGTCAAAGAAACAAATCACAGTGAGTAGATCCTCAGCTGAGGCTGAATACAGAGCTATGGCTTTTGCTTGTTGTGAAGTGATTTGGGTACTATCATTATTGAAAGATTTAAGGATCAATATCACCAAACCAGTCAGATTAATGTGTGACAATCAATCAGCCATCTATCTAACTAAGAATCCAGTTTTCCATGAGAGAACAAAACATATAGAAGTTGATTGTCATTTTATAAGAGAAAAGATCATAGAAAGGAAGATAGAAGTTGTTTTCATTAGTAGTATGAATCAGCTTGCGGACATTTTCACTAAAGCAGTGCCCTCTACGAATCTTGTAAATGCAATGATCAAGATGAACATAAGAAATCCATATGTTCCTCTTGAGGGGGAATATTGGAAATTTATGAAGAAAAGAGTAAATACAGGGACCAGAAATTATATTTCAGCAGAAGTTAAATGCAATAATTTTGAAACTACAAGGACCAAAAGAGAAGGCGCCAAAGTCTGTGGGACTAAATTGAATAAAGAAAAGGAGAACAGGGATCGACGGATAAAGCGTAAAAACGAAATAGAAGAAACCAACCAATCAGGACAAAACGTGTCAAACGTTTTGTCCCACGATCACGCACCCAAGTCGCCAGAGCGTGCCTCCAGTTCGTCTTTCCCAAATCTGCAGAAAAGAACAAAACTCTCAGCAAGCTAGTACGAAGCAGTACAGATGATCTCAGCCCTCTATTTCAAGATTAACGGATGGATCTATACAAGGACGAACACAAGGATGGAGCACCTGATCAATTGTAACTGATTTTGTCCTATTTTTTGAGTTTTTTGGCATCTGCGTGAATCGATATTTCATCGAGCTAGGGCAAATGATAGTTGTATACTTACAGTATAAATATTCGACACTCTAGCTAGGTTTCTGTAATGTGATTTCACTCCGCAACTCTGAGAATCAATAAAATCGATCTTCTTCTTGTGTGTTTCTTGTTTTCTAACAGAGCTCGAGCTCGAAAAAATTAACTTGTTTTGTTAATGACTCGAGACGAGCTCAATTACAACTCGAACTCGAGGAATGAGGGTTTCTTGGACACTACACCCTCGATCAATTAATGGTATCACCACTCACTGTGATATCTAATTTAATTTTATTTGAGGTTTCTTAAAAACGGTGTATGGTGAAAATATTCAAATAACAGTAATCTGAAGGTTTTGAAAATGAAGGAGACACTAGAGCAAGTTCTTGTTGGGTTTGGGGCCTTCTCTTTCTCTTGTATGCAAAAATCATGATAGGCGAGGACATGAATATATGAGCTAGTTATGTTTTTGAAAGTTGGAACATTTAGTTATAAACATGATAGAGTACAAATTGATCGATTGACTATCCTAATGGCTTTAAATTACGAACCAAAGTCTATCAAATATCTACTGATAATACATCTCTTTTGACAGTACTCTACCGTTTTTGAGTTGGACTCCAAGATATTTGCCAAGTTGGGCGTTTGCTGGAATCCTACTTTCCCCATCTATGTGTTACCGGTGCAATCGGTTCACCATTTTACAAAATACGAGTCGTGGCACTACAAACGCATATCATGATAAGCTTAACCGAGGGAGTTGTGACTTGTGAGTCTAGCTACTTCACTCGATCGTGGAAGGTGTGAATTGATACGGAATTGAAAAATGAAAATTCTCTAGCATGATTTTTCAAGGTTTCCTCCCCATGTTGTAGTTATACCATCAATTTAATTTCAAAGTCATAATTTGGCTTCTTATTCGACTTGCCATGGTGACTTGATGGAAGTATATATTTTGTGTTCAGAAAAACTCAACTGTGCGATGGTAAAGCTAAATAAATGGATTTTTTTATTTAATAAACTAGTCAATGGCCCGTCGATACTCGACGGGCATGGAGACAAAACTCAAAATAAGAAACGAATAAACTGTATATAGCATATTGACGTTCACCAATAAATAACTGGCCGTAAGGGGTGTCCATATAAATTATCAGCCCGCGCTCCACCGCCAAACCTCTACCGTATAACCGAACAATGCCAATTAACTTTTTACATAGTATCCACCGCAGTTGAAACTTTTTTAACCTACCCACCCGCCGTCCGTCCTGTAACGCCCCAAGTGTATGAGGTATTATTACAACAAATTTCAAGAGTTTTTAATAAAATATTATATATTTTATTTTCTGAAAATAGTTATAGATATACAATTGTCGCATAATATAATATTTAGCTTACCAAAAGGTGAGTTAAGTGTCGCAAGTGAACAACGTTTTGCTATTCAAGACCTTTACTCAAGATAATGAGCAAAACAAAATAGCCGCGAAAGTCTTCCGTTAGCAGCAGTATAAGACCATATTGCTTTGCATGTCAATTCTTCCATCTTCTATTCATGATCGTAACATTCGGTTGACTTCAGTCCCCTGGACATGTTAAAAAATGTGGGGTGAGCCAAACGGGCCCAGTGGGTTTGGGGATGATGGTTACGAGTTATTTTAAAAGGTGACCACATAGTGTTTTTAGTCACATTGACAAGTAAGGGTTTACCATATATAGTTTAAATTGATTTATCATTCAAGCTCAACGATGCATTAACATAGGTGCATATTTCAAGCATAACTTCTAACAAATAACTCAGACATCATATAAAATTCATACAGGTTTACAACTATACTTGCAATATTGCGGAACATATATATAACTTTAAAAGTTAAGCGAGGCATCTCCCACACCCATTTTTATTTTATTTTTATAAATTCTGAGATGTTAAAGTTCAATATGTAATTCTTTAAATATATTACAATATCATTAAGAGGTCTATTTGAGCACGATATCTTCCTTGATTGTACAAAATAAGAGGTGAGCTTCACATGTTAGTGATCTATGTGACCTTCTCTGGATTGCCTTTTAAACAAAATGCCAGTTATAGAAACTATTATTGATTATATTTGAAATAAAAGTCATTATGGGAACTACTCCCGATTACCTTTCATGCAAAAGGTCCGTTATGGGAAGTACCCCCGATTACCTTTAACCAAAAGGTGGTTATGGGAACAATTACTGATTACCTTTAATCAAAGGGTCATTTATGGGAACTACTCCCGATTACCTTTAAACAAAAGGTCATTATGGAAACTACTCTCGATTACCTTTCTTTCAAAAGGTCAGTTATGGGAACTACTCCCCATTACCTTTAAACAAAGGTCATTATGAGAACTACTCCCGATTACCTTTCTTGCAAAAGATCAGTTATGGGAACTACTCGCGATTACCTTTAAACAAAGGTCATTATGGGAACTACTCCCGATTACCTTTCTTGCAAAAGGTCAGTTATGGGAACTACTCCCGATTACCTTTCATGCAAAAGGTCCGTTATGGGACAACTCCCGATTACCTTTAAACAAAAGGTCATTATGGGAACTACTCCCGATTACGTTTCTTGCAAAAGATCAGTTATGGGAACTACTCGCGATTACCTTTAAACAAAGGTCATTATGGGAACTACTCCCGATTACCTTTCTTGCAAAAGGTCAGTTATGGGAACTACTCCCGATTACCTTTAAATAAAGGTCATTATGGGAACTACTCCCGATTACCTTTAAATAAAGGTCATTATGGGAACTACTCCCGATTACCTTTAAACAAAAGGTGATTATGGTTGAATAATGATTTACCGTTGTCTCCTTTTCTCAAGATTGTTACGCTCGGTTGGAATTCATTCATTTTTAGGAGTATTTTAATCACGAGTTTAAAAGTGTTTATTAAAATTCATATTGACATCAATAAGTTTAGTCCTCTAGATGTGGCCCCCACGAACTCGAGTGTAGGCTCCCACCATTATCTGTTGTAGCACTTCACTTCGCATGGTACTTAGCGATTGTCCTTAATTCAAATTAAAGCTCCTTTTACGCGAGGTTAACACTCTCGCCTAAATCTCTTCTTTAGCGAGATTGTCACCCTTGTGAATTTGGATTTTTTATTTCGTAAACTTCATTAGAGACATAATTATTTAGTGGATAAATGTCTTTGGAGGTTCGACCAAAGTCGTGTTCTCGTATGAATTCACTGTTCCAATTAGCAAAGGTAAGTCCCTTTAAAAATACTTATTTTCATATTATAGGTCCATCGTAAAAGTCTAGTTAAGTCCTTGAGGTTTCTCGTGTGATAACTTTCGAATTCGAGTGAGGTTTCGTCAATCCCGATTCTGGCAGTTTACTAGTCCCTTCTTGTAAAATAAAAATTCGGTGTGAAAACTTTTATTAAACAAGCTATAATTATTTTTCTCTGATAGCATACTGAGTTAGCTTTCCGATTCCTACTTATAGGGTTAATGATAATTAGTATGTTGGTCACAATGATTTTTCCAACTACCACACTCCTGCAGGAAGCAATGATAGTATTTTAATCATAAAATATTCATTTCTACACTAAAAATTCCAAATCTTACTGAAAGAGTTAGATAATTGAAAGTTCTATCATTTTGCAGAATCTTAGGATATTTGAATCTGAGTAAGTTACTCAAATGAACGGTTTGGTGACAAACCCTTGTTCTTCGCTACCTGTTAATTTGCGAGAGTGTAAGATTTTTAATTAATTCCACATATGTCCGATTACTGTAATTCCAGTTCTCAGTTCTCCTTTACCATGCTGGATATCACCATAAAACTTAAAATCAATAATGAATTAAGTTTTGTATTTTACTCGAATTTTAGAAAATCAATACAGTTTGCATACGAAAATGTTGGATCTTCAAGATTTCAACCTTTTAGGCCTTAAATCTCACATGCAATGTACTTTATAAATAGTCTAAACACATGAAACAGATTATGACATTTTCTAAAGCAATTTTAAGGATATATGATGAAAAATCCTTAAACTATACATGATTTCCATCAAAAGGGGCCAAGAAGAGGTCTTAGAGATGAGAATGATATTTTTACCCACCATGTCAAATGTCTTCCTTGATCTTTGGATGTATTGTTCCCCAACTCGAATTTGTCTTGTACAATTGATCTCCTAGAAAGTTCTTCAAGGGTCTTAGTGGTGCAAGGATGGAAGAAAATTGAAGAAGAGAAAAGGGAGAAAATGAACAAGGAGGAAGAACTTATTACCTTCCAACTTTTTGGCTTGTAGCTTGATCATGAATTGGAATAGGTTATTATCTTTCTTGTGTTGAGGGGATTCTAAATATATAATTGCATGTGAATTTCATTGAAATTACATATGGTAGAGAAGCTTGGAGAGAGTGGTTATGGAGGTTGTTAATGGAGGTATTCAAGTTATTTGTCTTGAAGAAGGAACCAATGAGGAAGAAGAAGATGACCCTTATTTATTATAATAGTGTAACTAGGATGAAGTATATGTGATGCATATACTTGTACATATACAAGTATGAATACACTAGATGTATTTAGTGTATTAATGTATATTTGTTTGTGGAATTTATTTACTAACTAAATGGTCATATAGTGGATTTGTATTACTTTTATTTTGACTAGCACATAATCCTTGTTACATATATTAGCACCACATGTCTTGTTCACACATTTTAATTCATTCATTTGCTTTTATGTTCCGATATATGCCGAGTCTAATTATCTTGAGAGGATCATAATTTTTATTGTCGTTGCAATTTAGAATGCGTTAATCCCATAGTTATTAATTTATATAGTTTAGAGTTATATTTGTTCCTCGAGTTATTTAAATTTAACGTAAGTCGAAATTATGGTTATCATATTATGAATGATTGTGCTTGAGATAGTATAAAATCATTCAATCATTAATAATATTCAAATAAGCACATAAATAAAGTCAAACTAGAATGTAGTATATTATGTGATATTAATTCATGAACTTTCCAGTGCATATTACGATCCTTTTTTTTAATGGGTGAAATCCGATGACTTACTTCTCAAATAAGTAATTATTCGGGGATCTTGATATCAACCACGCCGTCATTAGGTTCACCAACATGTAGTATCCATTTAGCAAATTCTTTCGTCTTTTGAATCTCGGAAGATGACGAACCAAACTGTGTAGGTTTAAATTGGACATTAAAAAATAAGTTGAATATGAAATAAGTATACGTGGTACATAGATATGACATACCATTTACCTACAACCTCATGTTCTTTATCAGCCGAAGCACCACACATGCATCTCATATCCCAGAACATCATATAACAACGTTCATAATATTAAAACTACTTCATTCTGGAACGACGGTAAATAAATTTCGGAAGTCCGAGCCAAAGACAATCACCCCCCCCCCCCCCACCACCACACACACCAAATGGCTCATCTGGACGACCCCTCACACCCCAAAACTCCCATCAATCGCTTCAAAACAATGTCGATTCGTAATGAGAGTCTCGCCCCAAATAATAAGTCTAGTCTCCTTAAGAAGTCCAATGACCTCTGATCATGTTTAAGCTTATTGAATGTTGAGTCCTCGTGAATTTGTAAGGCACTGTCCTACCCCTCGGAAGAAAGAGTGATGCAATCCCACTGGATGCAATTGGAAGTACAATATCTCTCATCCAACCCTTAAACCAACGCACAAAGTTCTTTATATACAAGTTTTTTCGGTCCCTCCGTAGTCGTATAAGAAGAACATTCCACCATTTCGGCCGTCAACAACAAACATAATCTTCTCATTTTTTATTTTTTTTTTAAACAGAAAAAAGTTTCATTACTTCACAATATGAGCATAAGGAATGCTCCTTATTCCACCAAGTCTTTCATACAAACAACAACTTACAAACACTCATCACAAACCAACACCTTTACATATAACACAATCTAATCATCACTAGGAAAACTCAACCCACTCTACTGAACACAAATACAAGCCTTTCATCAAACTTCCAACCTCAAAAAAATCTTCCAACATATATGACACGTTGTTCATCAGTCAATCGTGGGAACAAACCATCTTGTTCTTCTCTTATTGCAACTCTATCGTAGCACATTTCATAAAAAAGAATGATTTTGTTGCATTTTGAATAACAGACTCGTCCGACATGGGCGTACAATCAAATGAACTGAGTTTTCACTATCTGCGTATTTGGCCTCCTTGAGTGGTGTAGACCCCATTCCAATTACGTCTAATATATTTTTGGCTTTTGCATATGCTACTGCTATTGTGGTTTTACTGTTTGTTTATACGGTTTGTTGATCATTTCTAGGTGCTAATATGCCTTGCAAAAATTATCAACTCTTCTTGGGAACCTCCTATCATGTTCAGGAAAAAGTTAATGTGGGTTAACTCATATTGCAATCCCTCTTGAAGATAACATGGGGTGGAGTTGGAGTGGTCTTGCAGGACTACACTGATTTATGGAATAAGAGAGAGCCGGATTGAAAAGCCTAAAATAGCTAACTTTTTCTTGACTACACTGGTTCATTACTAGCTTGAAAATGAAAGATTGTTCGCAGCTTCTTGGAACCACCAGTATAACCTATGCTGCACATATAGGTAGAGAATTTGCTGTTCACCTGGGCTATAGACATGTTATCATGGAGAGTGATTGCTCCAATGTGGTGAAAGGGATTTAAGGGAAAATTACAAAAACTACACCTTAAATATGCCCCATTTTCACTTTCATCCCTATATTGGTGAGTATTACAGATTAACCCAAAATTTACACAGGGTGAATCTGAAAATTACATCTACCCCAAAAAGTCAACGGAGGTGATGACATGGCCTGGTAAAATGTTGATGTGGAGGAGGAAGTTTGAAATAATAACCAAAATGCCATCCCCTTTTTTTTAATTTAGACTTTGTTTAATTCATTCCTTCCCTTTTCTTTTATTTTCTCTTTCTTTTTCCTCCTTTATTTTTGGCAGTACAGCTGACAGTTGGATGTGAATGTAATTACCAGTACATAATTCAGGGACTCTTGCGTGATTGATTTAAAAGTATTTGTCAATGCTATTTAGTGTATCCATGTGCCAGTCACGTGTGGGTGGTACTGTAATTGACATAGCATATTACATGGGCTAATATGTAATTGATTTGAAATAATTTCAAAAAACTAGCCGTTATGTGACCATTTCTTTGTGATTTTTTTTTGTTTTTTATTTATTATTATTATTTTTTTTGCTACAAACCCCTATTTTGTACCCTTATTCTCATTCTTTTGCACTCCAATTAATCTTGCACACTTTCTAATACTGACTTAAAGTAGTTCTTTCTCAAGTGCTAAAGTGGTTGCTGGTAGAAGTTGTGAAATTTGTAGGCAGTTTCATTGTGTGCGGAGGACGATGATTACATGTTCCACTTCAAAAGCCAATATGATAAGGTTGTATCACCGTTGCTCTATACATAAACGTAAAAGAACTCCCTTTTTTCGGTTAAATTGATGATTGTAATTCTTGAATGAACACTATAGATGATTTTTGGAGATGATAGCATAATGACAGATCGTTAGGGTTTTTTCGACTTTGTTGAAATTGTATGTTAAAATGAAGTTCCACTTTAATGATGCAGGAAAAGTGTACGGAACTTACATGGTTAGCATTGGCCAAGAGCAATATGTATATGTATATGAAACTCCTAAATAATGTGATGGTTACTGCACTAGATAGGTTCCCTTCTTTTGAGAATCATGGACTGTTTGGCAAACAAGTAAGAACTCTATTATGTCACTATTCACGAGTTTTCATGTTTGTCATGTAACTAAAAAACTCTGTTAAGTCATTATTTCATCCACATAAAATCGAGTTATTATTCATCTGTTAAAGGTCTGTTAAATCGGGTTTGTTTAAGTCATATGCCAAATATGTGTTTTACCCTGAAATGTGACTTAGATGGTACAATGACACAATTAGAGTTAAAAAATGATGATGATGATATTAAAGTCATGTTTAAAAGAAACAAGAAATATATGGAGATCATGATGCATGTTGACGACCATCAAGTGCACAATCAAGTAAAAAAAAAAAACTACTTGAGGTCATTGCGAGCAACTGTGTTCAATTGGAATTAAAAAACAAGTGAGTAAAAGGGTGAAGAGAGGGGTTTATAGACAAACATTCAAGAAATATAGTCACATAACAAATACCTTTTTTTTTTTTGAAGAAAATTGAAATCAATTACAGATTAACCCCTACTATATGATATGTTAATTATGGTACCATCCCTACGTGAGTGACACGTGGATAGACTGACCACCCATATCAAATTCGTTTGTATCCCTGAATTATTAATTGTTAATTACATCCACCTTCAATTGATTAGCCATATTTTCTTTTCTTCTTTAGTTTAATTAGATTTTAAATTTAAATTTAATTTAAATTTGCTTTGCTGGAGAGAGAAAATTAATACCGCATGGAGAGAGAGAAAGCTGATGTAAGCAAGCTGGTCAACGGAAGATGGGGTTTTGGACTTAAACGTAAATCTCGCCAATCTAGGATTGAATATGTAATTAGGCCAAATTTAAGGGGTACCTTAAGTAATTCGTCCAGATTTAATGATTTACTATATGTCAATTTCAGCATCTGGAGTATTCATCAAGCAGCCTGTAATGACTTTCTATTTTATGAAATGAATAACTCATCTTATTTTCCAAAAGAAAAAAAAAAGTAAATGCTTGATCGATGTAGACTCCTATGTATTTTCAAAGAGAGAATGAAAAAAAAGTTAGAATTCTAGCATAATTAAATCATCGTAACACTCAAGATATTACTAATAAATACCGTAGAATATAATGGAAAAACATATTCCTCACAAACAAATGTGTATATCACTCACCTTATTTATACTACATAAAGTATCGTAAGAGACGGTCTCTAAATAATTTATCTAAATACGATCTAGGTTATCAATAATATTATCCATGTTATTAATCAAAATGGCTATGCTGTTAACGAAACAAGTCTTTTTGTAATATGAAAAAACATCATTGTTGAAAACATATGTGTTTTGGTTAATAACATCGATAAATTTCTTAATAATATAGGTCTCTTTCTAAATAAATTATTTAGCGACCGTGAGACTTGCTCCTGCTACTAATCTTATTCGTACTAATTTGATTCTACGTGGATTACCTATTATTAATTAAAGAAAAAAATCAAGTCTTGGACAATAAAGACTTGGCTTGTTCGTCTACATAGTCAAATGTTGTATTTTCTATTGTATAGGAAAATAAGATATTTTACTAGACTTCTTCACACACACAATGATCAATCGTACACATTATTTCGATTTTATTGCTTTTCATGTCATGATCGCAAATTGAAAACTAAGGCTATGTTCTCTTCAACTTAAAACTCATTCAGTTCAGTTCAGTTCAGTTCAGTTCCATTCAGTTCAGTTCTTCTTAGTTATATTTTATACTATAATTCAGTTCAGTTCAGTTGAAAAGAACAGAGCCTAAGTGAAATAAAGAAACAAAACGTAAAATACAACATAATAACATGCGTAGCGTGTTACGCGAAGTCTAGTGTTTTAATATATAGATAGATTAGGCTGCTATGCATGAGTATAAATAAATTTGTGTCTAGTTTAATCAAAGTTAGGATATATTTTAATAAGTTACAACTATTTTTTACTTTGGAAATACAATAATTTGCCAAAGATCATTTCTTAAAACATGCTTAATATGAGATACATTGTAATAGCATCAGATACGGATCGCACTTGATACAAATACAATCATTAGAAAAATTCATTAAACTAAATATAGGTGTCCGCTATATCATCTAAAAATAGACACATGTAAATGATTTTTTTTATTTTTTTTTGAGAATCACATGTAAATGAATTGATCATGTCAAAAATATTGGGCACAATTGACTCCCAACTTAGGCTCTGCTCTCTTCAACTGCAATTTTCTGAATTGAACTGAACTGAATTGTAGTATAAAATATAACTAAGCAGAACTGAACTGAATGAATTTTTTTTTGGAACGAAGAACTTGTCTTATTACTTCCAAAACAAAGTCCGTACATTTAAGGGCTGACAAAGTGTCCAAGCCCAAAACCTGCTACTACAAGTAAAGACTGAAAAATACAAGGAAGTTCTTAAGTTTAATCAAGGTGCGACAGCAGTGTAGCTGTTCTTCCCGCGCGGCATCGTATGCGGACAGCGTCAATTACTGAGTGTAGTATATTATTGGTGTCGCAATCTCTTTGCTGAAACAGTTTTTCATTCCTAGCAATCCAAATATGATATACGATTTCCGCCATTAGCGCACGGAAGACATATGCATTCCCTCCTTTTCCCCGAGCCATACGACGAAACCAGGACAACAGTTGTTGCCAGTTTGCGATGCAAGGGTGCGCAAGTCTCAGCCATTGTAATCCACATTTCACAATTGCATATGTTATAGGACATTGGAAGAAAAGATGTTCTATGGTTTCCGTATCCCCACAGAAACTGCAGGCCCCATCCGTGTGAATTCCAAAGAAAGCCAATCTGTCTTTTGTTGCCAATCTCCGGTGAAGTGTTAGCCAAAGTATAAAAATAGCCTTCGGTCGAGCAGGATTCCGGCTAATCAAATCACACCACTCTACCTTTGAAAAACAAAACACGCTGAGAAACCCCTCCACCGATGCCAAGGAAGAAAAGAGCGGCGCCGGCGACCAAGCGGCCGGTGGGGCGTCCACGTAAGACTATGGTGCCTATCGAGCCTTCTCCTTCTTCCCCATCGTCTGCTGGGACAACAAAGGATACGTTAGACGCTGCTGCGTTTTGTGTTTCGGAGGATGTTGCTCCGACCAATTCGATTCCACCTTCCCCTGTTCGATTCGATATACCTGAGATTGACAGTGCTCCTCCTGCTGCAGATTCATGGGCCCAATCTGCATCGACCTCTGCTGATATCTCTGATAAGGATTGCTCCAAGAAAGACGACGGTGCTCTGGATTTTGACACAGGTAAACAGAGCCACGATTTTGAATTTAATGTTACAGAACCTCCTGTATCAAACTTAAATCGAACAACCACGGCCTGGGTGGATATTATCCGAGGAAACCGCGTTCCTGATCGTGGATTGACCATAGCTTATAGTCCTCCTCCTGTGACTAAGGGTGAGATAATTGTTGAAATTGAAGAGGAAGACATTGAATCCGAATTGGAATTCTGGAAGAACTCATTAATCATGTATGTTGCGGATAATTCCTTATCAATGAATGCGGTTAAGAATTTTATGGTGAAAGTTTGGAACTTTGTCGCATTGCCTGAACTTTATTATAATGAGGAGGGGTTCTTCATCATTCGATTTCAGTCGGAGGAAGATAAGAACTTGGTTGATGCTGGTGGACCTTACTACGTCTATGGAAGGCCAATGATTCTACGACCATGGAATCGAAATTTTAAGTTGAAGGAAGATATGTTGCGACTGGCGCAGATATGGGTAAAGTTCCCACAATTACCGCTCTATCTCTGGGGAGCTAAGAGCCTGAGTAAGATTGCTAGCGTTATTGGAGCGCCTAAGTTCACTGATGAGTGTACGGAAAAGAAGCTAAGTGTCACGGGATGAAACTTTGATTCGTAAGAATTCCTCGACCCGTGCGGCACTAGACTAGTTCGCCCCGAGACTAGCTAGTAAGCCTTTCGATCAAAGTGCTAAGTGTGTATGAAGAGGGTGTGTTGAGAGCTTGGAAGTTTGCAAGAATGCTTGTGTATTGCTTGATGATCAAAATGTGAAGGCCAAAGGCCTATATATACATGCATCCCACCTCCTTAAGGGAAGAGTGGAGATGTTTCTAGTCCCTTCTATGTTCTAGAGAATTCTATACTTCTACCATTTACAAGAACAATCTAGAAATTGGACTTGGGCTCCTGAAAATCGGACTTGGGCTGCTCAAATATGTTGGGCCATGACATAAGGGTCTCTTATGAGAGAATTCTGATTGAGGTGGATATTACGCAAGAACTCCGTCAATTTGTAATGATTAAAGATTGTCAAGGATCTCTTATCAAGCAGCCAGTAGAATATGAATGGCAACCGTTATTCTGCCAAAAGTGTCAAAAGATGGGTCATAAGTGTGGGGATAGCAGGATGAACAGGAATGTCGAACGGGAGGACCAGCACGAATTGATACAAGGTCAGGAAAACCAACAAAGGCGCAGGAATCTCACATTTAATAATGGACAAGACAAGATTTGGGTTCCTAGAGCTAAACAGCAGATTAACATACCTCCCTCCCATTTGAATCCAAAGCAAGCTGTGGCAAGTACTCAGTCAGTTAAAACTCAAACTGATCCGGGACCATCTGGCATACATCAGCAAAGTTCGCCTGGAGATGGATGGTCACCTGTCAGAATCCGGCATGGATCTCCGAGCAGACCTGCTCAAGGGTCAGAAAATAGACCAGCCTTGGATGATGAATTAATTATGCAGAACGGTTTTGCTCCACTTGAGTTTGGAACTGGCTCAGGTGGTGATAAAAATCGTGATAAATGTTAGCCTGGAATGTTAGGGGGCTGAACAAGGTCGCTAAACATAAGGAGATTGGCTCCTGTCTCCTGGATTGGAATGTAAGTATAGCGGGCCTATTAGAAACAAGAGTTAAAGAGGAAAACAAGGATAGAATTCGAAAACGTCTGGGGAACCGCTGGAGTTTCTATGATAACTACTCGGCGCATGTACTTGGCCGAATATGGGTGGTATGGGACCGAGGACGTGTGCAAGTAATATTTTTGAGTTGCTCATATCAGTTTCTTCACTGCCGATGGTTTGATGTGAATGGGGTAGATAGGGGGCTTATCACCTTCATTTATGCCCATAATCAACTTGTGAATCGGATTCGGTTATGGCACGAACTGAGAATTCTTGCGGCTGGTATAAGTGAGCAATGGGTTTGCATAGGAGACTTTAACAATGTCCTTCGTTTTGGGGATCGCATTGGGGGTAATCCTGTGCTGGTAAATGAGTACAAAGATCTGGCTAAGATGATGGATGAGATTGGCCTTTTCGAAATCAACATGGTAGGGGAACGATTTACTTGGTCGAATAAACATGAACATGGCACTATTTACTCTCGCATTGATAGAGATATTGGAAACGCTGAGTGGTTTCAAGCGAATCACAATGTTGATATAGAGGTCTTGGTGCCAGGGTTATCAGACCACTCCCCGTTGCGATTTAGAAATTACTTAAATATCCCGGTAAAACGTTCTTGCTTTCGATTCATCAACTACATCACTCAGTTTGATGATTTTAGGGAAGTAGTGGCGGCTTCGTGGAGAAGGCAGGGACTGTACCCACCTCAAGAACGGGTGTGGAAAAAATTGAAAAGTTTACAACCCGTTTTAAGGGGCCTGAATAAGCGAATCAGTGGAACTGGACTCCGAATTGCGCAACTTCGAGATCAACTGCAGCAGAGACAGGAACAATTACGCACGGATAGATTTAACTCTAATCTCATTTGCCAAATCAGGGAAACTGCGCTGGAACTAGAACAATGGCAAGATATTGATGAGCAAATTATGCGTCAAAAGTCGAAGGTGGACTGGATAAAATTGGGCGATGGAAACTCTGCCTTCTTCCATGCGCAGGTGAAAGAAAAGAACAAAAGAATTGGGTTACGTAAACTGGTGACTGATGATGGGCGCATTCTAACCCGTGCCACAGAATTCGAAGGAGAGATTCTTGATTTCTACTCCAAGTTGGTTGGCAATTCAGCCAATAGGCGTGCAGGAGTAAATGTTGAATATATCAGATTGGGCAATCGATTATGTCATGGAGATAGGGAATTTTTAGTGCAGCCTATTACTCGAGCTGAAATCGATCTGGCATTAAAGGATATTGGTGATTTGAAAGCCCCGGGAATTGATGGTTTCAATGCGTACTTTTTTAAAAAGGCGTGGCACATGATTGGGAAGGATGTATATGATGCAGTGCTGGATTTCTTTAACACCTCTCGATTATACCCTGCCCTGAATTGCACACTAGTTACATTGATTCCAAAGACTCCAGAGGCAGTTAAGGTACGGGATATGAGACCCATTGCTTGTTGCACAACAATGTATAAGATTATTTAAAAAATAATCACTTCACGGCTGGGAAAGGTGATTAATAGCATTGTCAATGATAGCCAATCGGCCTTCTTACCGGGAAAGGTGATTCAAGATAACATCTTACTTGCTCAGGAACTTGTAAAGGGCTATAGTAGAAAGAATGTTTCGCCTAGATGCATGATACAAATGGATATGCATAAGGCCTATGACACAGTGGAATGGGATGCTCTGGAAGTGATTATGAAAGAACTGGGTTTGCCAGCTCAGTTCGTGCGCTGGATCATGTGTTGTGTCACGACGGTATCGTACAAATACTCGATTAATGGGGTGCCGTCAAAACTACTTAAAGTAAGAAGGGGCCTGCGTCAAGGTGATCCATTATCGCCATATCTCTTTGTCTTGGTTATGGAATATCTTCACCGGTGTTTAAAGAGTTTGAGAACTATTCCTGAATTTAATTTCCATCCTAAGTGTGAAAAGCTGCATATAACGAACTTATGCTTTGCGGATGATTTAATGCGCTTTATGCGTGGGGATTTGAAGTCGGTTCAGTTGTGTATGGAGAAATTTAATCACTTCTCGTATGCTACTGGTTTGCGTGCCAATGTAGCTAAGACGAAGGTCTACTGTGGTGGCATGGTGGCATCGACTAGGCAGCAAATACTTGCTACCACGGGTTTCATTGCCGGCAGCCTTCCAGTTCGCTATCTTGGCGTGCCATTATCTCATAAGAAGCTAACTGTTGCTCAATACCAACCCCTATTTGATCGGATTCTGAGTAGGATGAAGCACTGGACGACTAGACTACTAAGTTATGTTGGCCGTGAGCAGCTGATTCGCAGTGTCATTACCTACATCACGACTTATTGGTTACAGGTTTTCCCCTTCCCAAAAAGGGTTCTTGATCATATTCAACGTATTTGTCGTAGCTTCCTATGGAGTGGGAAGGATGGGAATTACAAGAAAGCTCTAGTGTCGTGGGAACAGGTATGTGCTCCTCGGAGTTGTGGTGGTCTAAATATCATCGCCTTGCCAGAATGGAATAAAGCTCTGATTGCTAAGCTCCTGTGAAAAAATTCAAACGAAGGCTGATTCCCTATGGGTTCGATGGATACATAGCTACTACATCAAGAATCAATCGCGGGAGGAGTGGTCAGCTCCCCTATGCAGTTCCTCTATGATTAAAGCTATACTTAAGATTCGTGAGAATGTACAACACACACAGGAATCGCGTGAACAATTGGCAAGGGACAGATTCTCTGTGCGCAAGGCTTACCAAATCTTTAGAAATTGTCCGGAACTGAATGAATTTTAAGTTGAAGAGAACAGATCCTTAATCTAATCTTCAAAAATAGGCATTATCTCAATTAACGTAGGAAAGTGAAGGATCACTGAAGACAGGACATATTAGTACTTTAACATTGATCATGTATCTAAGATTTACTCTGAAGAAATTAATGATCTGTGACAAATTTTTGGCACTATAATATACCCAATATTGTTCCACCCAATACAATCACCAAAGAAATGTATCGCGTTATTTAATTCCCCGACAATTTAATTTCGCGTTTCATTTTCCATGAAGTTAAATATCATCCTTTGATCAACGCAACAGTTTCATTAAGAGAATATTATGAGTAACAGTCCAAAAACATCATTAATGAAAATCTATTTTTAAAGTAGTGTATAAATTTGTGGATTTAGTGTAACTTCAAAAATTAATTTAGTTGTATTTGACACATGGCTGCAATGAATGGGATCTTGGTGGTGTTCGTAATGTTGTTTTGCAGTACCTTCATGATCTACCAAAACAAAGCCGTCAGGGTGATGACACCAGGTATTAGAGAGTATTGTATATATGCTTTATTGCTACTATATGAGTGCAAGTGTGCAACCCTAAAGCGCATTCGAGTCGAGTCAACCTGGTTCGTTAAAATTTGAATTTGATTCGTAGAATAAGGTAATCTAGAGTTGAGTTAGACTCAATTCGATATGACTCGTTAATACTCGATGTTTTAGTTCATTTATAATTATTTAATTATTTAATAATTTTTTATATTTATTTTTAATAGCTAGCAGGTGCGAGCACTTGTAATAGTTCAAATTTAGATTTAGGCTCATTTATATAACGATCGAATTGAGTCTAGACTCAATTAAACTCGAGTAATATTTGAGCTTTTTGCATTTACTTTTTCAGGTTCAAAGGTTCGAGAAGATTATTGTTATATGACACACGATTTACAAAAGTTAAAAGACTCGAATTGTCTGGCAAAATACAACGAAGGTACAGAAGGACACCAAAAATGTTGCAATAAAATGGTTGATTCGTTTTGTGAGATTAAATGCCCACGGGGAGATATGACTCCCGAGCTGCAAGAGTTTTTTGTTTTCCTTCAGGACACTGAACATTATTGCGTGGCACTCTATGGTCCACGCAATATAACATGGCCGGGAGCATGTGGATACTGGTAAATTATATGTTAATGTTGAGGGCAATGCACAATCTAGCATAGAAGAATATGTGGCTACTATTAGCATCTTGTTTCATATGACCAATAAATTTCATACAATGTTTTTGTTGATTTTTTATGTTATGTTTGACTATAAATTAATTACGCTTCCATAAATATATAAAACAAGTTACATACGATTAATTAGTTTTGGTTTCTCGGAAAATCAACTTGGGAGATAGCTCGGAAAGGGCTTATGTCGAAAAACCAGTCTGCCACGGCTTTTGCCATAGTCTGCATAAGATTAAACAAACTTATATTAGTATATTATGTACTTAAAATAATTAAAAGTGTAGTAATTAAGGCATTAATTAATTATTTACCTTGTTATCTAGTTGGATATTAATCCAACCTCCGAATAAGATGTTAACGTGGCCTCTCCAAGAGTGAATGAACATCCCCCTTCCCGAACTATCTGGCTCCGGCAGTGCTTCGCGAAATGTTCTTCCAAAATCTGGTTTCATTAATAGCTTTTATAATTAAAATCTGTAACAATATAAAATGATAATAACAATTAAAAACCAACTTTTACGTGCATATATATATATATGCATGTGTATACCTTCAATAATTTTCATTTCAGCCGGTGTACAATTTGCTTGAGCTACATAGCAGTCCGTCCAGTTGACCATCGCATGGTCCACCCGATCCCGTAGCTTAATTTGCAACAAGACATAGCTTAATTAAGAAATTAAATTTGATAATTTTTAATTGGGAAAAAGGTCGTAGTTTGTAGAGTAAGGTTTTTAGGTTACGGTCTTTTGTTTATACGGGATTTAATTTGTTACAAACGAAAGATAAGCTTGTGATAAACAAATCGAAAGAGAAGAGAGTAAAAATCTCAGTAGAATTGTTTATCTTCTAACTTCTTGTTGTTTTTTAAAGATAACATACAATAAATGAAAATACCTGAATAGAATCAAATGCGGAATTAATCACGAAAAGTGGTGTTTTGATATCTCTCACAAAGTATTCTGGAAAGAAGCACTGCAAATTCCATACACAAGAAGAGATTAATATCATTATTATTTTATTGATCAGCATGTATAATTTTACAATAATTAGAAAACCTTAAATAAAAAAAAAAAAAAAAACACAAGATTCTTACCAAGCGAGGATCCACCATTTTCAATGTACAAGACTTTGGCAACTTGTCCACCAATCTCTGTAAGTTTGTATTTATCTCAATTAATATGTATTTTTATATATATTTTCCAAGCTTTTTAATTAATTAATTTCTAAAGATGCAAGTTTTAAAAGAGATAACTTACGTAAAAGTCCACAATTGCGAAGACCTCTCCTTCTCTTTTTTGAAGACCTGGTAGGAAGCTGTTGTTGCTGCAACATTTAACCAAGTAAAATTAGTAGTAGTAGTTATTAGGAGAAATAACTTACATATTTATTATGTAATTAAACTTTTAGGCAACAAATTGACGTACCCATGGATGAAGTAGCCAGCGTCCGAAATGCATTTTACCCTTGGAACGTGGCGGACCATGTGCCGGAACCTATCGCAGTGGTACATTGCCGCCAGTGCGCCCGCGGAGTCTCCCGACAGTATAACATTTTTTGGTTATTGAAACGGTAATTTTTTTATTAACGATAGAACTAATAGAATAAAAACCAACGGAGAAGTCTTGCATCCACATACATTGTAATCCAAACTCATGAATCCTTACATGGATTTATGCTAGCATTTGGACTTTGAATGCCACCGTATGGTTTGAAATTGTTAAAAACCCATCAACTTCTATTCTGGATGCATGAAGCCTCTGTGTAGCACCAGCCCCCACCCTATACAAATTCAAATGAATCTAAGTACGAAATAATAACTCATAGATACCACATAGTATGATTTAGGGGATCGAACCTCAAGATGGACCATCCAATTAGAAGCTCCATCCCCGTGTCCCGGGTCAAGTTGATAAGTCGGAATGCTCCCATTTAAACACACTACATGAGCGAATTACAAGTATGAGTACTTATCAACTAATTTAATGAACATATCGTACAAGGGATACATGTATATACATGCTCCTTTCTTTGCAGCGTGGTTGACATATGTCAAGGGTGGATAGCTGAGTGTTAGTGTAGCCGAAGACAGGAAAATGAGGATCATGAGACAAGTGACATTGCAAGAAGCAACAGCCATGGCAAAATATTACTACAAGTGTATGTTAATGTGTTATGCTAGTTTGGTAGTAGAATATGCTATATGACACGCAAATGTAGCAGCCGATATATAGACTGCGATGTAAAGTTAGGTACATGTCAAAACAAATTTGCAACCCGTCAATTCCTTGTACCATTGAGCACAATAAATTCGTTTACTATAAAAATCTTCAATAATTTACACCCCATTCCCTGTACCTTTCTGATAGGATATTAATTATATGAAAGTGAGTTCTCCCATATATACTGCATTGTCCGTTCTCCTAGAAATTGAGGCCACCACGCACAAATAGGAAAACAGAAATGTGATGATAGATTTCGTGAGGTTGCCTAGTCAGGAATCATCAAGGGGTCACCTCGGATCGATCGTTTGATAAGAGAGTCGAGTTCAAATCAAACTTAATTGGTGTTTGTTTTAGGGTAGGACTCGACCCGTTGATACTTAATAAGCTAGGGTCGGTTCAATATACTACTGTATTATATTTTTTCATATTATGATGGCTATAGTTAATGTAATGTGGACCGAATTCATCCCTGTTACTATGGGAGGACCGATTTCATGTTTGGATTTACAAAACTGGACTAATCATAAAAGGGAGAGAAATTATAGTGACAAAAACTTGCTAGACGAATCTATTGGTTGATTTTAATGATGTAAGATGAATCAGGGCTTATTTAGGTTCGACTTCTAGAGCTCGGTTCAACTTGACTAGTTAAAATCTAATCTCTATTATTATTGAATAACGAGTTCGAGCACGAAAACTTAATTTGTTTTGTTAACGACTCGATACAAGCTCAATTACAACTTACAACTCGAACTTGAGGAATGAGGCTTTCTTAGACCCTACACCCTCGATCAAATAATAGTCTCACTACTCACGGTAATATCTAATTTATTTCTACTTGAGGTGTCTTAGAAATAGTGCTCAGAGTTAATGAATAGTGAAAATATTTAAATAACATTAATATAGTGAAAATATTTAAATAATAGTAATACAATTTATATTTTTTTCCCGAGCACTTGTTTATTCTTAGTTCCATTTATTTAACGGATTGAGTCGAGCCCAAACTCGATTAAACTCACACTTGAGCCGAGTTATGACATTCGTCTCGGTTAGAATGGTTGCTGCGTTATGTGGTGTTAAATGCCCGCGAGAAGATGGATACAGGTAACGGGCTTATGGCCAAGTAATCTTCCCAAGGGAAATGTTTTTTTTATTTTATTTTTTAAGGCTAACAATGACTGGGTTGAGAAGTTGAATTTCATGTATCAGAGGTAGACTCTGGAAAATGCAACGTGAAGATAATCAACGAGTTCAAGCGAGTCGAGAATTCGTCAGAGGAATTGAAGACAACGGATTATCCGAATCAAGATGTGCTTCCATATTGTAATATGGGGATTTATGTTATACTATGTTCATTAGAAGTTGTACCTTAGTTAAATTGGTTATTTGTACCTTAGTTAAATTGGTTATTCTTGCTCTATAAATCCCTAAAGTACAATATGGGCTGCATGTAGTACATCTTGAAACCCATGATATCAATCTTATTTGGTAGGTATACAACCTCATATTAGTATAATTTTGGAACGAAAGAACATGTCTTATTTATCCAAATCAATGAAGTACATATTAGGGCCGATATTTCCATGCCCAACACTAGCACAATACTTGGGAGTATCTAGATTACATGGCAAATCAAAACAAAGAAATCTAATGGCGCAGCAGCAGGTCTCTGATGAAGTCGGCTGCTTTACCTCTCATGCAACGGAGGGTCGTGGCCTGAATGCTCGAGTATAATTTAAACTTATATTGAAACATGTTTAGTAGATATTACATTCATATTACAAATATAATCCATATTTAGTAGAACCAATTGCTAATACAACTCAACTAACTTTTTTTCTTTTTACTAGAAGCTTGTAAAATTAGTAAAATGTTGCAGAAGCAGGACCATTTGTGTAGGAACCTGCTTTCCAATCTATTGCAATGAACCTGCTTTTCGTTTTGGTAATAGTCAATATAATAATATAGTTCACTATGAAATGGGAGTGCAAACACTAATGAATGCTTTACAGTTCATTCTTAACCTGCTTTACGTTTCCAGTAGATGCATGATGGATTCAAACAATGAATAGAACACAAAAAATAACCACCATAGCTAGACAACAACACGATAATGAATGCTTTACAGTTTCTTGCACTTCGCGAACTTCACATAGCAGTATGCAGTTCGTACTAATAGCCTGTTGTTTTACTTTTGTAGCTTCCATTATCTTTTGATAAATTCTTTTACATGTTCTGTTTCAATATTCAAAGTTGAGAGTTTTGGACTGGTTATGATGTTTGTTACCCCCTCCGTCTCACAACAAATGTCCTGTTTTCTTAGTTCAAATGTCCAGTTTTCTTAGTTCAAAAAGTTGTTGAGACTTCAGATCACAAGTTAAAAGTTTGTCATTTTTATTGTTATTAATTATCGGCAAGAAAAAAGTACTTATTCATCCATAACGCACTATAAACACGTTACTTGATATCATCCTTGATTTGCACGTACATATAAACTCTAATTCAGCAAACAACTTCTACACCTTACGCTCACACAATAGAGCAACCAAATAATCATCAAACAATCCATGAAATCTTATAGTTTTCTATCAGATTAAGTCCTAGAAAGTCTGTCCGTGAAATTACATCATCAACCCAACAGCGAAGTGTTCACAAAATAAGAAGAGAGGTTGGAAAACGCAAATCTTACATGTTTGATTCTTCTTCACGAATTGAAAAGCTCGATTTCTTCGATGGGTAAGCCTAGGATTCTGGATGACTGGTATATATATTCACAAATCACATAAGTTTTGTTTCAGATGGAAACTGGAATTAGCAAGATTTTGAAGAAAACAATGCTTTGGATAAAACTTGCGCCAATTGAGAGACCATAATACTCACTATGCGTCTGAGGAGTCAGATATACCATATGTTATACGCGGGCTTGGCATATAAACATGGATAGGTCCGAATTTTAGTAGGCTATGCTAAACACATATTAAATCATATTACGTATCATTATATGTCTTAATTCAGTCCAATATATCCTACTAAACGTCTCCCAAAATATCTGAAAGAATATCGAATTTGGGAGAAATAAGTAGTACTATGAAGTAACGTTTTGGCCCACAAATTATTAGGTAGTTACTTCCTCTATAAATAAAATAAATTAGTCATAAAAGTAAGAAAGTGGATTAAAAAATGATAATTGGGATAAAACCTTTTCATTTGTAGATTAGAAAGTTTATAATAAAACGTAAAATAAAAAAAGTAAGTTTTTAATGTTACGAATGAATTAGGCTCTGTTCTCTTCAACTGAAATTTACTGAACTGAACTGAATTGTAGTATAAAATATAACTAAACTGAACTGAATGAATTTTAAGTTGAAGAGTAGATAGCCTTATTCTATTAGAAAGAGAAATACGTATGGTAATTGGTACCTTCCTTTTTCTGCATTTGGAATAGCATCCATTGTGAACTTTGTTGGAATAATTTGCCAGCTAAGGTCCATAAGTTGTGTCATTATATTGGAATGTAACTAACTGATTCCACAATTCTCTACAAGTTCGAATTTTTAGATGAGATGAAATTTTATCATGGTATCAGATCCTCTGGCTCGCGCCAACCTGGGTTCGAATCTCCACGGATACAATAGGTTGAAATTGGCCACAAGTGCGGGGAGTATTGGAGTATAAATGACTAGATTTCACTACTCTCTACAAGTTCACTCGAATGGCTTCCCCAAAGAGGTTGAAATTGGACACGAGTACGGGGAGTATTGAAATATAAATGACTAGATTTCACTACTCTCTACAAGTTCGATATTTTAGATAAGATGAAATTTTATTACATTATAAATGTTGGAAATTTTTTTTTTTTTTTTTATGTTATGACTTGGGTGCAGCAGCGGGATACAACAATAACATGTAGTACAAATTATTTCATATCACTATGATTGCGAATTTTGTCATAGCCCGACTGCCCGAGCAATCTTCAATTAACCTTCACATTACTGTTTTATTTCAATATTTTCACAATGCACCCTTTCTAAGAAACCTCAAGTAAAATTAAATTAGATAGCATAGTAAATGGTGATACCATTAATTGATCTAGAGTGTAGTGTCCAAAAAACCCTTATTCCTCGAGTTCGAGGTGTAATTGAGCTCGTCTCGAGTCATTAATAAAAGAAGTTAATTTTTTCGAGCTTGTTATCCAATAAAAGTAGAGATTGGATTTTAACGAGTCAAGTCTCGATTCATCTTAGATCACTAAATTCAACCAATAGATTCGTATAGCAAGATAACTTTTCTTGATTTTCTTTTCTTTTTTATGATTAGTCCAGTTTTGTAAATCCAAACATGAAATCGGTCCTTCTAATTCCATAGTAGCAGGGATGAATTCGATCGGTCCACATTACCTTGATATATAGCCATAATAATTCTCACCAGTGGTTGTTTTTAAACTCGTATAATAATTCACAAAATGTCACTAAATTTGTAATTCAATTCAAATCTCATCCGTTCATCTTAATTATATAATTTGAATCTGATGCGTACATGTATCACTGTTTAAGTAGGAGGTGCAGAGTTCGAATCTCATTGACATGATTTCTCTCTTTCATTTTTTTCCTTCATGTTTTCTCTTTTTCCAATAACAAATTCATCTTTTTATATAAAAATCTTTAACACACGTAATGTGTTACGTAAATGCTAGTAACCATATAATATGAAAAATATAATATGTTGAACCGACCCTAGCTAGTCAAGCCTACTCGAATCGTTAAAACGAACATCAAGTCAGATTTGAACTCGACTCTCTTATCAAATGATTGAGCCGATTAAGGTGACCCTTGATGATTCCCGACTAGCCAACCTCACGAAATTTATCGTCTCATTTCTCGTTTTTATTTGAGCGTGGTGGACTCAATTTCAAGGAGAACAAACAATGCAGTAAGGTACTTCAGTACATGGTGGAATGGGATGTAAATTATTGAAAAATTTTATAGTAAACGAATTTAATGTGTTCAATACAAGGAATTGAGATGTATCAAACTTTGCATTGCAATCTATATATCGACTGCTACATTTGCGTGGCAAGAGATTAATAAACAAAAACATAAACATCAACAAGAAGTAATAAATCAGAAATGATATATCTTTACCGAATAACGATGAATTACAGAGCTTCAATGGATAAAAATGGTGAAAGTATTGTGTTACAGGAAGGAATCTTCAAACTAATGGTTAACCAAATCTCCACCTTGATCAGAGATGGATGATGTTTGCAACCTTAGAATCTCTCAAAAACTCTCCCAAAATTGTTGTGAAATGAAAAGTGATGTTTGAATTACAAAAATCTGACATTAAAATGCCAAAAATTGACAAAATATAACGCTAGAAAAGAGGAGATCAGTGCAGGCAATCGCCCCGCTTGGAGCGGGCGATCATCCGCTCAAATCCTGCAGAGTAATCGCCCCACTTACTTCGGGCTCGACTTCCAACTTTTTTGTCCATTATTGACCCGTTTGGCATCCCGGACACCTTCGTGGCACCTATTTGGAGTCTTGGAGCTTGTGATCTCCGACAAAGTGCATAGAAACGCATCGTTTTGCCTCCTTTTCTTCATGAAAAGTACCTAAAACCTGAAATCAAGGTGGAAACACACAAAACACAAACAAAAGATAAAATATATACAAATAAAGGAAAAACTAAACTAAAAGTTAGTAAAAAAAAGTAAAAAGAACCTGATGAGGTGTTCTAAAAACGCCTCATCACTTCAAAAAAAACACATTATTAAACAGTAAAGGTCTATACGATTTGAATAAATATATTATGATAAGGAACTTGCATAATTTTGTGACAAATACAAATGAGTAATGGACATGTTACTCTCATAAGCCGATGATAAGTCTAGCTTGTTGTTTATATAATGCTACTTCCCTCAAGCATAGGGACCTTTCAATTTTCAAGAACTCAATTAGCCCTGCTGGCGTGGAATTATACTTCCTCTTCAAACCACCAAACCTTGACTTCTCGATTAAGAAACTGATGAGATTGTTTCTTCCATCAGCATCTTTCAGCGCATCAGAGAGTAAGTTGAAAAATCTATCATGGAATCTGTTGTTTTCGAAGAACATATATCTGAATGTCTCTCTCGTCTGTCTCAGAAATTTACAGACATACTTGGCATGCGAGAGTAATTCATTGTCAGACATACACAACTTATTGTCAAATGACAAATTCAGGCTTACTAAAGTCATTGTTCCAAGTAAGTCCTGATAAAAGCAGAAGAAATGACTTGTTCAATTGTGCAATCAAAATCAGACATTAAAAAGAAAAAGGTGGAAAATATGACATGAACTTACAGGATTTCTATGAACACAAATCAACCTTGCAAACTTCAGAGTTACTGATCTGATTTGACCAACAACAAGTTCAACAAATTAACAGTTATTCTATATTCCTTTGCTAGAAATAATAATATATTACTGTTTCTAGGCATACCTGGCATGTGTGCCAAAAGTAAGTGATATGTGATGACAAACGAGCTAACTCTAAGAAATGATTCTCTTCTAAGTGGGTCAAAACTCATCCAATGGTAGGAGTACGTACGTAATTCAATATCATATCTACATTTGATCGTAAATCAAGGTCATGGAATTACTAGAATAATGTCACATCACATGCATATTGAGTTAATTAATCGACTTTATTTTATTTTGTGCATATGTTTAAAATGTAATCAGATTTCAACATGCATGCCATATATGAGGCGACTGAAGTGTATTTGTACTCATATATGACACTGATCAAGAATAAATTAAGAGAGTGTTTGGCTAACAGGCAAATGATTATATACCATTCGATATTTGATCTAACGGTCGATATCAAATCGACTTTGGCGACAAGGCGATCGCCCTTTCGCCTTTTAGCGACTAAACAATTGCCCTTTCGTCTTATGAATATTTAAATATAAAAAATACAAATATTAGGTAAAATACCAATTTACCCTCAAAACTAATTTTTTTTATATATGTTATTAATTTCATGAAATTATTATATTTATATTTTTTTATTATTAGTAATTAATCTATATCAAACACTCCCCTAGATAGAGTTCGTGGTAGAATGTCATCATCACTAACTAACTCCTGCAAAAAAATAAAAAAGAGATAGAGATTTAACAACAACAAAGATGAACAAAAAAGAACACGAGGAACAAGAAATTAAGAGTGTGTTTGGCTAACAACTAAAACACTTAAAACCAAGTAAAAAATCTAAATTTTTCCATAAATCAATGTTTTAACTCTATATCAAACACTCCCTACATAGTTAGAGTTCGTAGTAGAATTTGGATTATATATGTCATCATCACTAACTAACTGCAGCAAAAAAGAAAAAAGATACTTAACGACAATAAAGATGAACAAAAAATTTAAGAGAGTGTTTGGCTAACGATTAAAACCAAGTTAAAAACACCTAAATTTTTCCATAACTCAATGTTTTAACTCTATATATAAAATACTCCCTAGTTAGAGTTTGTAGCATAATTCGGATTATATATGTCATCATCACTAACTAACTACAACAAAAAAAAGAGACTTAACAACAACAAAAATGAACAAAAAAGAACACCATGAACAAGAAATTAATAGAGTGTTTGGCTAACGACTAAAACACCTAAAACAATGTTAAAAACACCTCAATTTTTCTATAACTCAATGTTTTAACTCTATATCAAACACTGTCTAGATAGTTAGAGTTCGAATTATCATCACTAACAAACTGCAGCAAAAAAAGAAAAAAGAGACTTAACTACAAGTAAACAACAAAGATGAAAAAAAAAGAATACCAGGAATAAATTGTTGATCAAATGTAACAAAATTTAGGAATAAAGAACTCTAGGATCACTAATTAGCTAGAACATCAAATTTTCATTAATGATGTTTTTGTACCTTTACTGATACTATTCTATTTATAAAACTGTTACCTTGATCAAATGATGATTATTTTATAATAATATATTCCTTTGCTAGAAATAATAATATATTACTGTTTCCAGGCATACCTCGCATGTGTGCCAAAGTAAGTGATATGTGATGACAAACGAGATAACTCTAAGAAATGATTCTCTTCTAAGTGGGTCAAAACCCATCCAGTGGTAGGAGTGCGCACGTAATTCAATATCACATCTACATTTGATCGTAAATCAAGGTCATGGAATCACTAGAATAATGTCACATCACATGCATATTGAGTTAATTAATCGACTTTATTTTATTTTGTGCATATGTTTAAAATGTAATCAGATCTCAACATGCATGCCATATATGAGGCGACTGAAGTGTATTTGTACTCATATATGACACTGATCAAGAAGAAATTAAGAGAGTGTTTGGCTAACAGGCAAATGATTATATACCATTGGATATTTGATCTAACGGTCGATATCAAATCGTCTTTGACGACAAGGCGATCGCCCTTTCGCCTTTTAGCGACTAAACGATTGCCCTTTCGTCTTATGAATATTTAAATATAAAAAATACAAATATTAGGTAAAATACCAATTTACCCTCAAAACTAATTTTTTTTATATATGTTATTAATTTCACGAAATTATTATATTTATATTTTATTATATTTTTATTTTATTATTATTAGTAATTAATCTATATCAAACACTTCCTAGATAGAGTTCGTGGTAGAATGTCATTAATCTATAAACCCTTAATTGTCAATGTGACTAAAAACACTATGTGGTCACATTTTAAAATAACTCGTAACCATCATCCCCGAACCCACTGGGCCCGTTTGGCTCACCCCACATTTTTTAACATGTCCAGGGGACTGAAGTCAACCGAATGTTACGATCATGAATAGAAGATGGAAGAATTGACATGCAAAGCAATATGGTCTTATACTGCTGCTAACGGAAGACTTTCGCGGCTATTTTGTTTTGCTCATTATCTTGAGTAAAGGTCTTGAATAGCAAAACGTTGTTCACTTGCGATGCTTAACTCACCTTTTGGTAAGCTAAATATTATATTATGCGACAATTGTATATCTATAAGTATTTTCAGAAAATAAAATATAGAATTATTTTATTAAAAACTCTTGAAATTTGTTGTAATAACACCTCATACACTTGGGGCGTTACAGGACGGACGGTGGGTGGGTAGGTTAAAAAAGTTTCAACTGCGGTGGATACTATGTAAAAAGTTAATTGGCATTGTTCGGTTATACGGTAGAGGTTTGACGGTGGAGCGGGCTGATAATTTATATGGACACCCCTTACGGCCAGTTATTTATTGGTGAACGTCAATATGCTATATACACTTTATTCGTTTCTTATTTTGAGTTTTGTCTACATGCTCGACGGGCCATTGACTAGTTTATTAAATAAAAAAATCCATTTATTTAGCTCTACCATCGCACAGTTGAGTTTTTCTAAACACAAAATATATACTTCCATCAAGTCACCATGGCAAGTCGAATGAGAAGCCAAATTATGACTTTGAAATTAAATTGATGGTACAACTACAACATGAGGAGGAAACCTTGAAAAATCATGCTAGAGAATTTTCATGAAGCCAAATTATGACTTTGAAATTAAATTGATGGTACAACTACAACATGAGGAGGAAACCTTGAAAAATCATGCTAGAGAATTATCATTTTTCAATTCCGTATCAATTCACATGACCTTCCACGATCGAGTGAAGTAGCTAGACTCACAAGTCACAACTCCCTTGGTTAAGCTTATCATGATATGCGTTTGTAGTGCCACGACTCGTATTTTGTAAAATGGTGAACCGATTGCACCGGTAACACATAGATGGGAAAGTAGGATTCCAGCAAACGCCCAACTTGGCAAATATCTTGGAGTCCAACTCAAAAATGGTAGAGTACTGTCAAAAGAGATGTATTATAAGTAGATATTTGATAGACTTTGGTTCGTAATTTAAAGCCGTTAGGATAGTCAATCGATCAATTTGTACTCTATCATGTTTATAACTAAATGTTCCAACTTTCAAAAACATAACTAGCTCATATATTCATGTCCTTGCTAATGTTGTAGCACACGTTGGATTAAAACTCCTTAAAACTGGATCTTGACCTATTCTGGCTGGAATTACAATAATCTCCACTGCCTCTCGCCTATCATGATTTTTGCATACACCGTTAATATGAAACCCAACAAGACCTTGCTCTAGTGTCTCCTTCATTTTCAAAACCTTCAGATTACTGTTATTTGAATATTTTCACCATACACCGTTTCTAAGAAACTTCAAATAAAATTAAATTAGATAGCACAGTGAGTGTTGATACCATTAATTGATCGAGGGTGTAGTGTCCAAGAAACCCTCATTCCTTGAGTTCGAGTTGTAATTGAGCTCGTCTCGAGTCATTAACAAAACAAGTTAATTTTTTCGAGCTCGAGCTCGTTATCCAATAAAAGTAGAGATTGGATTTTAACGAGTAAAATCGAACTGAACACTACATAAGTCTCAGATTCATCTTAGATCACTAAATTCTCTAGCAAGATTTGTCACTTATCTTTTCTTTTTTATGATTAGTCTTTGTAAATCCAAACATGAAATCGGTCCTTCTAATTCCATAGTAACAGGGATGAATTCGATCGGTCCACATTACCTTGATATATAGCCATAATAATTCTCATCAGTGGCTGTTTAACATATAATATGAAAAAATCTAAATATATTGAACCTACCCTAGCTAGTCGAGCCTACCCGATCGTTAAAACGAAAACCAAATTAGATTTCAACTAGACTCTCTTATCAAACGATCGAGCCGATGAAGGTGACCCTTGATGATTCCCGACTAGCCAACCTCACGAAATCTATCGTCACATTTCTTGTTTTTATTTGTGCGTGGTGGCCTCAATTTCGAGGAAAACGAACAATGCGGTATGGGAGAACTAACTTTCATATAATTAATTTCCTATCAGAAAGGTACATAGCATCAATAAAATTTTACCGTTTAAAACAGGTTATACTATCAGGGGATTCCGCAGGTGCACTGGCTGCGATGTACCACTGCGATAGGTTCTGGCTCATGGTCCGCCACGTTCCGAGGGTAAAATGTGTTTCCGACGCTGGCTACTTCATGCATGGGTATGTCAATTTATTGCCTAAAACTTTAGTACTTCTCCTAATAACTAATTGTACTTGGTTAACTATCGCAGCAACAACAGCTTCCTACCAGGTCTTCAAAAAAGAGAAGGAGAGGTGTTCACAATTGTGGACTTTTACGTAAGTTATTTCTTTTAAAATTAGCATATTTTGAAATTATAATTATGTAAGAAGCTTTGGAAGATTTAAAAATACATATTAATTGAGATAAATACAAACTTATAGAGACTGGTGGACAAGTTGCCAAAGTCTTGTACATCGAAGATGATGGATCCTCGCTTGGTAAGAATTAATCTTGTTTTTTTTTATTTAAAATTTTCTATAATTACTGTAAAATTATACATGCTGATCAATAAAATAATAATGATAATAATCTCTTGTTGTGTATGGAATTTGCAGTGCTTCTTTCCAGAATACTTTGTGAGAGATATCAAAACACCACTTTTCGTGATTAATTCCGCATTTGATTCTATTCAGGTATTTTCATTTATTGTATGTTATCTTTAAAAACAACAAGAAGTTAATGAAGTAAAAGATAAATAACATAGTATATTCTACTAAGATGTTATCTCCCTTCTCGTTCTGATTTCCCAACTTTTCTGATTTACCACTTAATATAACAAATTAAAGTCCGTCTCCTAAAAAAACTTATTCTACAAAGTACAACCTTTCCCCAAATGAAAAAATTATCAAAAATTATCAATTAACCTAAAATTATCAACTTATTCTAAAATTATCCTAAAATTATTCTAAAATTATCAACTTATTCTACAAAGTTGGGTTGCAAATTAAGCTAAGGGATCGGGTGGACCATGTGATGGTCAACTGGACGCATGAGTCATGACTGCTATGAAGCTAAAGCAAATTGTACACCGACTGAACTGAAAATTATTGAGGGTATGCACGTAATTAATCAGTTGGTACTTAAATGTTATTATCCCTTTCGAGCTATCTCCCAAGTTGATTTTCCGATAAATGAAAACTGATTTATCCTCATGTTGCATTACAGAAGCATGATTAATTTATAGTCAGAACATAAGGTGCAAAATCAACAAAAACATAATATGAAATTTGTCATTGCACTTGAGGAATAACATTTATTATTCACTTGAACCAAGATGCTAATTGTAGCCACGGTTTCTTCAATGCTAAGGATGAGATTATCTACGCCATACACAAATATGTTGGATCTACATGTCGAACCCACATGGATCCCACTTTTTATTTATTTGTTTAGTGTGTTCATTTCTCTAATCCTTAGCATAAAGTTTACCAAGAGCCACATGCTCCCCATGTCATATTGCGTGGACCATAGAGTTCCACACAATAATGTTCAGAGTCGTCGAGGAAATCCAAAAACTCGTGCAACTCGGGTGTCAAATCTTCTCGCGGGCATTTAATTGCACAATACACATCGACCATTCTACTACAACACTTTTGATGGCCTTTTGTACCTTCATTGTATTTTGCCAGACAATTCAAGTCTTTTAATTTCTGCAATTTGGGTGTCATATAGCAATCTTCTCGAACCTTTAAACCTTGAATAAAAAGCGCAAAATGATTACTTGCTCTATATTCCTAATTAATTGATAAAATATAAATTCACTCGAGTTCAAGTTTGATTATTTAAACAAATAAATCTAAAAGTAACCTCGATCTCGAACTCAATGATAAAATATAAAATACATTTAATGTATTTAAGATAAATATATAAAAATTATTAAATAATGAAGTACTATAAATTTATGAGTCTTAACGAGCCATATAGAGTCGGGTCTCATACCTGCGGGTGTCATCACGTTGACGGCTTTGTTTTGACTGAACATGAAGGTGCTAGAGAACATGATTGCAAACACCACCAAGATACCATTCATTGCAGCCATGTGTAGTAAACCTATATAATAGATCGATCGATTGTGGTCAATTTTTTTTTATCAAGAACAATAAACCCAGCAATTTATACTACTAGCTAAAACACCAAGATTTCATTAATGATGTATTGATGTTTATGGACCATTACTTATAACATTCTCTTTAATTATGAAACTGCTTCATTAATGATATACATTTGTAATTATATTCTAGAGATATGGTATCTCAACCTAACTATATCGTACTCGCACCACTAATTTCGAATTTAAATACTGACTAAAAACCCCATATATTTAGTACTATCACCTAAACCATCACACATTCACACTGTTTTAGTTTTTCTAAACACCAAATATATCCATCAAGTCACCATAGCACGTCGTACGAGAAACCAAATACTACTAATGACTTTGAAAATTGAGGAAACAAAGAATCATGCTTTGAGAAATTTTAACTCCATATTCACTAATTCATCTCTGATTGCTCTATTTATCAACTGCATTTGTTTCTTTTTACATCCCCACAAATTTAGTTAGAAGTTTGATCGTAATTGAGAGATTTTTTTACGCGTTAATTTAGAGTGGCGTACTTACGTTGGTTAAATCACAAATCCCTAGCTAGCTTTTTGACGGACTCCAACTTCTGCGATCGATCTAGAGGAGTAAATATTTGGGTGTGGCTGGCCAGGCTGGGGATCTAGATCGATCTGAAAATGTAGTTCCCTTTTGTTGTGGAACGAATGTCATTAAATTAATGTGGCTCGGGATTATCAACTTTAAGAGACTTAATTGATATATTTAGTACATCTCAAAAATAAAATGTAGTTCCCTTTTGTTGTGGAATGAATGTCATTAAATTAATGTGGCTCGGGATTATCAACTTTAAGAGACTTAATTGATATATTTAGTACATCTCAAAAATAAAATGTAGTTCTCTTTTGATGTAGAACGAATGATGTTATATTATTTCGAGAAGAACATACAATGCAGTATGAGAGAACTAACTTTCATATAATTAATTTCCTATCAGAAAGGTACATGATGGATGGAATGGGATGTAAATTATTGAAGATTTTTATAGTAAACGAATTTAATGTGTTCAATGTGATACTAGGAATTGAAGAATTGGAAATTTGTTTTGACATGTACCACACTTTACATTGCAGTCTATATATCGGCTGCTACATTTGCGTGTCATATTGCATATTCTACTGCCAACTATTGAAGCTAGCATAACATATACATATTGACATACACTTAAATTTTGCATCTTTAGAAATTAATTAATAAGCTTGGAAGATAGTATAAAAATGCATATTAATTGAGATAAATACAAACTTATAGAGACTGGTGGACAAGTTGTCAAAGTCTTGTACGTCGAAGATAGTGGATCCTCGCTTGGTAAGAATCTTGGCTTTTTTTTATTTAAAATTTTCTAATTATTGTAAAATTATACATGATGATCAATGAAATAAGAGTAAGTCCATTGAGATACAGTCTTTAAATAATTTATTTAGAGACGAACCTATATTGTCAATAAAATCACCGATGTTATTAATCAAAACATATATGTTCTCAATATTGGTGTTTTTTCATATTATAACAAGACTTCTTTCGTTAACAACATAAACATTTTCATTAATAAGATGGATTATTTTATTGATAACATGGGCATCTCTAGATAAGTTATATAGAAACCGTCTCCTATGAGACTTTGTGATAAAATAATAGTAATAATCTCTTGTTGTGTATGGAATTCGCAGTGCTTTAATTTCCAGAATACTTTGTGAGAGATATCAAAACACCACTTTTCGTGATTAATTCAGCAGATTCTGTTAAGGTATTTTCTTTTAGGCTTCATTTGGATTAAGGGAAAATGGGGGAAAAGAAAAAAAAAATAGGGGAAAATAAGATTTTCCTGGAAAATGTGAGGGAAAAACAACTTTTCTTATTTTGTGGAGATAGATGTATTTTGTATATATTTTGATGAATTTTCCAGGATTTCCTGAGAACTACCAAATGGTGGAAAATAATATTTTCCCATATTTTTTTATTTTCCCCCATTTTCCTCAAATCAAATGAAGCCTAAATTCAATTTAAATTTACTTAGTTATTTTTTATACTATAAATAAATTCAGTTATGTTGTTAATAAAAACAACAATAAGTTAGAAGATAAATACTTCTACTCAGATGTTTACTCTCTTCTCGATTTGATTTTCCAGCACTTTTTCACCTAAAAGTTCAACTCTTTCGGCTTGTTTATCACAAGCGAAAGATAATCAACTCAGTTACCATTAGTAACTAATTAACTCCCGTACAAACAAAAGACCGTATCCTAAAGGCTAAAACACTTACTCTACCAACTATGACCTTTTTCCCAATTAAAAATTATCAAACTTAATTTCTTAATTAAGCTATGTCTTGTTGCAAATTAAGCTAAGGGATCGAGTGGACCATGCGATGGTCAACTGGACGGACTACTATGAAGCTCAAGCAAATAATACACTGGCTGAAATGAAATTATTGAAGGTACGTGCATACACATATACTATGCACGTAAAAGTTGGTTTTTAATTGTTATTATCCTTTTATAATGTTACGGAATTATGAAAGTTATTAATGAAACCGGATTTTGGAACAACATTTCGCGAAGCATTGCCGGAGCCAGAGAGTTCGGGAAGGGGGGTGTTCATTCACTCTTGAAAAGACCACATTAACATCTTATTCGGAGGTTGGATTACAATCCAACTAGATAACAAGGTAATTAATTAATTATTTAATGCCTTGATTACTACCCTTTAATTATTTTAAGGACATAATATACTAAAGTTTGTTTAATCATATGCAGACTATGGCAAAGGCCGTGGCAGACTGGTTTTTCAACATAAGCCCTTTCCTAGCTAGCTATCTCCCAAGTTGATTTTCCGAAAAACCAAAAGTAAATAATCTCCATGAAGCTAGGCCATAAACAAGTCAATTATCGCATGTAACTTGTTTTGTATATTCATGGAAGCGTAATTAATTTATAGTCAAACATAACATAAAAAATCAACAAAAACATTGTATGAAATCTATTGTTCATATGAAGCAAGATGCTAATAGTAGCTAGCCACGTTTTCTTCTATGCTAGATTGTGCATTGCTCTCAACACTAACATATAATTTACCAGTATCCACATGCTCCCGGCCATGTTATATTGCGTGGGCCATAGAGTGCCACGCAATAATGTTCAGTGTCGTGAAGGAAAACAAAAAACTGTTGCAGCTCAGGTGTCATATCTCCTCGTGGGCATTTAATCCCACAAAACGAATAATTAAACCATTCTATTGCAACATTGTTGGTGTCCTTCTGTACCTTCGTTGTATTTTGCAAGACAATTCGAGTCTTTTAACTTTTGTAAATCGTGTGTCATATAACAATCTTCTCGAACCGCTGAACCTGAAATAGTAAATGCAAAAACTTACTTTCTTAATCATGTTACAAATATTACTCGACTCGAGTTTGATTTTAATGTCTAGACTCAATTCGATTCGTTATATAAATGAGTCTAAATCTAAATTCAAACTATTACAAGTGCTCGCACCCGCTAGCTATTTAAAACAAATATAAAAAGTTATTATATAATAATAAATAAACTAAAAAAATCGTGTCTTAACGATCTAGCCATATCGAATTGAGTCTAACTAAACTCGTTAGATAGGTGCAGTTCAAGTTCGACTATTTTACCTTGTTAGCCGAGTCAAATAGAATTTTAACGACTCAACTCGAATGCCCGTTCCGGTTGCACACTCATATAATAGCAATAAAGCATATACTATAACCTATATCTTATACTCTCGAATACCTGCAAAAAAGGATTACGAAACCACAAAGATCCCATTCATTGCAGCGTTGTGTCAAATACAACTAAATTAAATTTTGAAGTTACACTAAATTCACAAATTTATACACTAGCTAGCTAGCACATCATATTTTCATTAATGATGTTTTTGGACCGTTACTTATAATATTCTCTTTATGAAACTGTTGCCTTGTTCAAATGATGATATCTAATTTCATGAAAAAATGAAACGCGAATTTAAATTGTCGGCGAATTAAATAACGTGATAACTTTAATTCTTTGGTGCTTGTATTTTCAGAGTAAGAAACTACTAGTGTAGAATGCTCATTTAATTGTTTAGTCATCTTAAGTTTAGGATAAAATGTTGATAAAACAATCTTCTTCAAAACTTCCTTGTTTAAAATCTGCTTTGAAATTGCTTCCTTGAAATTTTTTATTTTTTTAATACGTAGAGTATATCCGTGCATTGAAAACCACACCTATCGGCTATCAGGTAGCCTCTCCTGAAATCCAACTTTATATTACACAAACTGCATAACTTGTCCCTGAAGGCGTAATTTGGGGCCTCGGCCGTCCCAGTCGGCTGGGCCCCACCTTTTTTTTATTTTTTTTATTTTTTAAAATTAATTTATAAAGTAATATTAAATAAAAAATGCCAAATTCATTATCCATATCTTGTACTAGATTTGTTCTGTTTTTTTCTGATTTTTTTTCATTCTGATTTCAATCTCAATAAATTATAAAACGAGTTTTAAGAATCCAATTTGAGTAATTTCAACTTCTAAACACTCTTATAATATGTGAAGCAAGCTAAAAAAAATATTAAAAAAATACGAAAAAAAAAATAATAAACACTATTCACGGTCGTCTACACCTGCTGATGCTTTTTTTCTCGCAGTCGTTAAATCGATTAAATCGCTCACGACCGCAACTATTCACGGTCATCGCGACGACCCATTGGGAGTGGTCTAAGAACAGGCTATTGGCATCTGGTTGGTGATGGTGAAGCCCCATTCTGGGAAGGTCCTGACGAACAAGCTCCTATCGGGATGGGAAATCGGTATTTGGCTATGGCGATTGTGAACAAGAAGCAAGGCACTCCAGCTCCTTTCCTGTAATATTTGTAAGTGTTGATGTAATAGTACTAGACTACTAGTGTGTCATTTTGGAACTGTTGAGAAGTATTTTGTCTTTCTTTTTGGTCCCTAGCTAGAAGGGAACCTACTAATAATCGTTTCCGTTGTAATTCCTGAACCCGATCCCAAAATGTTTTATTGTTGCAATTTTGCAGTGTTAAATTTCAGAAAAAAAATCGTTATTCAATTGATAGCTTATAAACTAGCAGAAATGGAACTACTAATCGACCAAGAACATATACGTATAGAATACTTACGTGGTGAACATGCATTATAATAGATGTATCTCCATTTATTTAACATAGAATACTTGCATGATGAACAGCATTATAATAGATGTATCTCCATTTATTTAACATATAGTATTTGTGCATGAGAAACATTTACGAATATAATACTTATATTTCATACTTTCGGGTTTTCCCTTCCTATGGCCTATTACATGAATTTTCGTACACATTATAGATACCCTTACATATCCTAAAAGAGTAGGAAAGAGGATCCAAGAACGCACGCAAATCAGGTGCCATGGAGTTTCCTGGGCATCTCATTTCACAAAGCCATGGATCGTTTTCTGGGCATCTCATTCCACAATACGTTGCGATGATTCTATCGCAACAATAACGATGGGCATTCGAACCAAATGGGATTGTCAGACAATTTGAGTCTCTTAAATATACCAAATCCGGTGTCATGCTACAAACTCCACGCCCCCCTGAACATGAAATTAGGATGATGAAGTTGAATTTGAAACGAATTAAAACTGAAAATGAGAAGTTAAGTTCAGAATA
Organism: Plantago major; assembly: GCA_026545765.1. Lineage (NCBI taxonomy): Eukaryota > Viridiplantae > Streptophyta > Magnoliopsida > Lamiales > Plantaginaceae > Plantago > Plantago major. The sequence continues at coordinate 108,014,901 of CM048840.1, forward strand.
GAACGAATATATTGTTATCCTCTCATGAAATACCTCTCTCTCTTTGGGCATCATACTGGTTGAACAATGAATGTACTGCAGAAGAACACGATAACAAACACCACCATAGTACCTTTCATTCCGGTCATATTTGAAAAATATAATTAATCGATCAATTGTTGTTAATGATATGATTGATCGATCAATTGGTTGTTATATACGTTTTTTTCTTTAACACTACTTTAATTATTTATACTACTTTATAATAACTAGATCATCTACATTCTAAGGCAACAAATCCTCTCCATCACACATCCTCCCTCTTCTCTCCTCCTACATAGCTTGGATATTTGACATGTTTGGCCTGAATGAGAAAAGGTTGAGTGGAAATAGTAAAATGTTTTTCTCGTGTTATTTGACCTTTTACTTACCATAGAATGATTAATTAAATGTGATAAATTGATTGCTCTTATAAATCTGACAGACCTAATCCTAAAAGGTTATAAATCTGGTTAGATATTTATTAATATCACCCCATTATTTAATATGGAGGATAAAAATCGCACTTTACGTGGAATTACTTGGTGGTAACTAATTGTGAGCTTATAGGCTAGCTAGGTTTGTTAAATAACGTCTATATTTATTAGTAGTAGGACGTAGTATTATTATTTAACTATTTCTACTATTTATTAACTCCGTAAATTAAACTACTCGTAACTAACCAAACCAATAATGAGAATATTTCAAACAAATTCCATCAACACAAGTAGTGATTTGAGTATGTTTGGAAAGCGATTAAATAACCAGAAAACTATGTTAAAATAGGTGTTTTAATCAGATTTTGTTGGTTTTAATCGTTTGGTGTTGAAATATAGTGATTGTAAAACTTGTGGTGTACGTATGTACGTACTTCATATGATCTTTATAACTTTACTCGAATTACAATAAATTTATTTTTCTATTTGTAAAAAGATCAGTATACATGATTATATTTCTATGCAGACTATTGAAATTTCAAACATCGGTGGAACACTGGTGTACAACATAAAGCCATTTCCTAGCTATCTCTCGGATGAATTACAAACTGGCCCAATTACATTTTTCATTCAATACTTACGTTCTAAACCAAATTCTAAACCAAATCATAGAGCGAATTTGGGAGAAATAAGTAGTATGAAGTAGTAACGTTTTGGCCCATAACTTGCTTAGAAATGTTATATACTACCCAGGTTGATTAGTACTCCCTCCATTTCAGAAAAAAGTGTTGCATTTTACTATTCTGCGATCAACTGTCTACGCGTTTGACCACAATTTACTCTTAAACGATATTAATAAATAAATTATTAAAATTATATAATGAAAATTTAGTAATTAAATTTTTATTATATGATTTTATTAAATTATTTACTATTATCGTTTATGAGTAATTATTACTAAACGATTAATGACCCAAAATCAAATGTAACACTTTCTCCTAAAATTTAGGAGAATAATTCTTAGGTAGTTACTTTATGTAAAAATAAAGAAAATTAATAAAAAAATATATATAATAAAGTAGTAAGTGAACGACAAAGTGTGGGAGAGAGTTATGCGAATTGAGTATTCGGCAAGTGTAAGGCTATTCTTATAAAGAGAAATAAGTATGGGTACCTTCCTTTTTCTGCATTTGGAATAGATGTGAACTTTGTTGGAATAATTAGCAAGCTAAGGTCCACAAGTTGTGTCATTATAAATGTTGGAAATTTATTATTTTGATGTTATGACTTGGATGCCTAGCAATGTGTCATATATATTACACTAAGACTAAATAACACCAAAAGTTATGGCCGTGTGGGTGCAGCTGCGGGATACAACATTAAAATGTACAAATTATTTCATATGTCACTATGATTGCGAACTTTGTTAAGCCCAAACAATCTTCAATTAACCATCATATCAATGTTATTTGAATACTTTCACTTTTCATTAACTTTGAACACCGTTCCTAAAAAATCTCATGCAAGTAGAATCAAATTAAATATTACAGTGAGTGGTGAAATCATTAATTAATCGAAAGTATAGTGTCCAAGACACCTTTATTCCTCGAGTTCGAGCTGAGCTCGTCTTGAGTCATTAACAAAACAAGTTAATTTTTTCAACCCTAAATCCACAAATTTATACACTAGCTAGCTAGCACATCATATTTTCATTAATGATGTTTTTGGACCGTTACTTATAATATTCTCTTTATGAAACTGTTGCCTTGTTCAAATGATGATATCTAATTTCATGAAAAATGAAACGTGAATTTAAATTGTCGGCGAATTAAATAACGTGATACTTTCTTTGGTGCTTGTATTTACAGAGTAAGAAACTAAGTGTAGAATGCTCATTTAATTGTTTCACTTTAAGTTTAGGATAAAATGTTGATAAAATAATAAAAATATTCCATTTTCTTTTTTCTTTTTTTAGGGGAAATGAACTTATATTTCAATCAAGTAGTAAACACTACAAATTATGAATCCAGAACTTCAGTGAGGAAGGTCCATAAGACCATCAGCAATATTCCATTTTCAGTTTACCTAAAATCAGTATGGCACTCTCAAATTTGCAATATTGTAAATCTCACCCTTCATTTGAGCACTTCCTTAAAAAAATTTGAAGGAGTAATTGATGGACCCAACAAATTTTTTAGGTAGTTTTTATTGAAAATAAGACTCCTATAATTATGTAGAAAAGTAAAGTCTCCCTAAAATAATATAAGAAACTGAGAAGCCCCTTTAAGAATCATCGTGAAGCACTCGTACATCACCTCTGTTGATACAAATATATGTCCAATCCGTTAATGGCGCCATAGAGCGTGTCCTAGAGCGCATCAAGGCTAAAATAGCCAATTAAGTACTTATCCGACCTTGGCTAGTCTGCCTTAAGGAAAACCTTCCGGGTCAATCAGTACGCTCAAGTCGATACACCTTTTCAGCTGGTCCCACCTAGCTAGGTGCACAACTTCCAAACCTGACAAGAGGTCACATGGTCTCACCAAGTACCACACACTGTCATTCCTAGGATGCCAAACGGACCGGACGAGACAAACTTGGATGCCACCTTAACAATAAGACCAAACGTATACACTGGAACCTCAAAGATACTTCCGAGCAGCTAGTGTCTCGGACCGTCACTGAGCTACCTAGAAACAGACCAACTCAACATAGCTCGGATCATTCTAAAAAGGTCTCACATGAACCCATCAATGGGAATAGTACTCTGAGGAGCAAAATGACCAATTTACCCTCCCATACCCATCTAATTGTGTTGGACTTTTACATACTATTGGGCCATGGGCCAAGGGAGAATTGTTGTCCAAATCCTGAACATACACTTGGCATCATCTTATGAACCACTTCATAAGTACATGATAACTATAAATATAGCACAAGGTCCAAGACCTTAAGGTAAGTCTTAAGTGAAAAAGTTTCCAATATCATAACCTTCCTCATAACTACTACATTGAGAGCCTTCCTCTCTCTCTTGAGTAAAGTCTCTTTCCGGTTTGACATTTAGCAAACCAGATTACCTATCTAACCCCCCCCCCCCCCCTGTCTTTTTCAGGTGTTCCTGCTCGGACCAACTCATCAGGTCGGACTTCAAGTTGGAGGCGGACCTTAGATTAGGGACTTGTAGTAGTTTAGTTAGTGTTTGAGGCTCAACCCCTCAACAACCTCTAACTTGGGAACTATAAAAAATAAAAAGAAATGGGAGATATTTTTTTACTACCCTATTAGCGTCTCTAATTACATATAATAAACCTCAATATATTAAACGTTTTGGTTCAAAATCCCATTTTTTGTGCGCGCCAAAAGATTAAACCAAACAGGCCTTAAGTAAAAAAATAAAAAATATACTTTATATCGTTTTAAATTATTATTTTAAAAAAATTCAAATTCGAGGCTTTCTGGCGGAGTCAATAATGTTAGTTTCATTAGTTTAGTTTCAGCACCAAATGTGTTAGTTTCAGCATTAATGGTGTTAGTTTCAGTTGAAACTAACATCATAATCGACATGTGGTAATATTCAACGTTAAGTAATAGTTCCAATGTTAGTTGGGTTCTTCTATGGACAACAACATGCAATTGATTATGCACTATTGGATTTTTTATCTAACGGTCCATATCAAATCGGCACAAATTGCCAAAGGCGACTAAACGATCGCCCTTTCGCCTGTGATCGCCCTTACTTTGGTGAAAAGGCACCAAGGCCCTGGAATTACTACTGGTTGTATGCTCAAACAAATTCATTAATCTGATGCTTAATTAGTCATGCATCAAACCGGGATATGGGTTGGTTGAATTCCATAGATAAGAAGCAAGTCACCACTATCACACCATCCATCAATCAGTGTCTTAATCCTAACAGATTACAAAGTTAGCTTGCCTTGGCGCTTCCAATGTTTTATGATGTATTTCTCATTTGCAAGCATCATGCACATGGAAGATAATCACATTATGAAGCTGACATAAACTTTTAAACTGTGCAAAAACAGGACTAAAGAACTCTATTTGAAAGAGGTAACAAGAAAGAAACTGAGAAGCCCCTTTAAGACTCATTGTGAAGCGCTCGTACATCACCTCTAACTTGGGACCTATAAACAATAAAAAGAAATATTAAACAGTCATCCTCAAAGTACACACTGAACCAAGTATTGGATACTTACATATTATACTCATCAAGCTGCCCCTCATTGCCACTAAAAAGATCAATTAGCTTCACTTCTGCAAGCGAATAGTGTGTGGATTGCAAGAAATAAGATAAGTCCCATGACAGACCAGCACCACTTAGTATGAGTTCTTTTAAGTGTGGCACTACCAAACCCGGGACATATTCATCATCATCATCTTGTTTATGTATATAACAAAAATCACCAAGATCATAAAGCTTCATGATGCGTCAAATCAAGTCCTTAATTTATAAGCCAAGAGCAATATCAAGATTCATTAGAAAAGCACAAAAATCGCCCGCTCCGGCCTCTGGACGCAGCTCTCTATAGCTGCGTCCAAAGCTTGGGATGATCGCCCCGCTTCCTTCGGGCTCGACTCGCGACTTTTTTGTCCATCTTTGACTCGTTTGACATCCTAGCACCTTCGTGCCACCTGTTTGGAGTCTTGGAGCTTGTAATCTCCGACAAAGTGCATAGAAATGCATCGTTTTGACTCATTTTTTTCATGAAAAGTACCTAAAACCTGGAATCAAGGTGGAAAAATACAAATCACAAACAAAAGACAAAATATATACAAATAAAGGAGAAACTAAACTAAAAGTTAGTAAAAACAAGGTAAAAAAACCCGATGAGGTGTTCTAAAAACGCCTCATCACTTCACAAAAGAACATTATTAAACAGTAAAGGTCTGTACAATTTGAATAAAGATATTATGATAAGTAACTTACAAAATTTTGTGACAAATACAGATGAGTAATGGACATGTTACTCTAGTAAGCCGAGGATAAGTCTAGCTTATTGTTTATATAATGCTACTTCTCTCAATCATAGGGAAGTTAAGGACCTTCCACTTTTCGAGAACTCAATTAGCCCTGCTGGCATGGCATTATACTTTCTCTTCAAACCACCAAACCTCGACTTCTCGATTGATAAACTGATGATATTGTGTCTTCCATCATCATGCTTCAGCGCATCAGAGAGTAAGTTGAAAAATCTATCATGGAATCTGCTGGCTTGGTTTCAATAGATCCATCCATTTCTTTTGGTTGATAAGTGATCATATTCAAATGTTTTAGCTTATATAAATACACGAAAAGTTTCTCAAACTCATAAACTTTTCATTGCTAAAGGTTTTAATGATGACACCAAGTCCTCAATGATAGTACGAAAAGCGAAACTGATACATATGTTCGTCGGTCGTCTCTACGTTCATAGATAATCCTTGGGAAGATACATGAAGAATGTTTCTCTTATTGAAAATTCTTTTATAATATTGAATATATTGTATAGTATATTTTTAGGTATTTTCTACGGTCAGTCATGCTATAAAATATATTCAATATCATAAAAATACATTTTTCAATTAAATGTAATAATACTGAAACTAAAAATGTAGGTATTTCTTACAAAATATTTTTTATTAAATTAATAAAGGGGTAGATTTGGGTATTTTCAATTATTATTTGTATTTTTAAAATTTAAATATCCATAGGACGAAAGGGCGATGAATAGGCGATAAGACGATAGAGCCCATCTTTTTATGTATTATGTTAGTTACTTAACTTATCTTTTATTTCTTTATGGCTAACTTAGGATATTTCCATTCAATGAAAAGTTTCCAAAAAAGTTGTAGTTGTAAGAGTTATAGATTCCGGAAGTCATTCTTTGTTATATTTAGGTTGTTAAGATTAATAACCCTAGTTATTAAAAACGGCGTTTACCATTCAAACGCATGTTGTTCTAAATAACTTAGTTTATACGTGAAATTGTACGAGATTAGTCCGGTGGCCATAAACAATTGCTGAGAGGCTTATTTAACAAAACTAGTTAGATAACTTATAAACTAATCGATTTTTCTGGAGGTATTTAGTATATACTCCTAAATTAACTAGCTGAAATCCTTAATTAGTGATGTGAAGTTTTGTATGTACTTCAAAGAGGAATGCTTGAACTAACTAATGGATTATATAACTTAAGCTAATTATACTTTATTATTCAATTTGGTTGGAATGACTTTCGGCTTTGTTTGGGATTAAAATCATAATCGTGGATTATGATTTTGAATTTCAAAGTTGATTTTGAGGGTTGAGTTTCCGATTTGATTGTAAATATGTATCTTGGAGTTGGTGGGGGTAGTGGATTTGAAAATCAAAACTAAATCCGATTTGTTTCACTGGATTGATGAAGGTGTAGTTGGATGTGGTTTTAAATAATAACAAAATACCATATATACCCACAAGTTTACGAAAAGTATAGGGTTTTGTCACCTCTCCAACCACCTCTCCATTAGGCAGGATTTTAAGGTTATATGATTTGATCTGTAAATCATCACAAAATCTCATGAAAAACGGTCTGTAGATAACTTATCTAGAAACGAGATATTTTTTGTCACGCCCCAAAACCAAAATACTTTGGCGTGACCGGCCGTCTATCGTGAGATGGGCTCACGCCAAGACGAAGCCTCAATTTTAGTTACAAAACAATTTTAAAGGTAATTCAGAGCGTCTAAAACACAAATACAATTCTAGAAATTACAACTTAAGCTACAAAACCTTCATTTGACACCACTAGTTGTTGTAACCCGACTTGTCTCTACTAGAGACCTCCACGAAACCAGAACCACTCATACAACTGGAAAAAAAAAAGTGGAAGGGTGAATCTCCTGACACTTTTACCGGATCAAGCAGAGCAGTAAAACATACTTATATATACAATCCATATCTATACACATAACCAGAAAACAGTTCATGGAGTACTTGTAACAGGACAGTAGTATCAGAACATTTAGCTCAACAGAAATCACACTATGGCCACTAGTATAAGTCCGTGTACGCAGGTACGAGCATGTAACATAACAGAAAGTTCCCCGCTAAAGTAACAGCGACATAAAGAAGTACTTCAGAACCCAGACGTAATCACCGTCAAAGACAGACCCAAAATTCATAGGCAAAACTGTGAGCTCAAAAAGATATTTATCTCCATATATCAGAAACATTATTTTCACACATCACATGCATCAGAAAACATACTTTTGGGAATTCACATACTTGATCTTTTTGAATAGAATATTATATCAAGTCTCATAACATGATATAATAATCATAAGTTATTTGTCAAACATTGAAACTATACATATAGGATAATACAAAAATATAAGCAATAGTGTCAAGAAATACCCTTACCTCAAGGTCAACTCGAAACAAACTTAACCTAGCTATACCACCAAAGCTCTACTAACTTGCACCTCGAATCCTTCGAAAATCACCACTATAATGTAAGAACCTAAATAAATAATTACTTGTGGGGTTAAATCGTAATATACAAAAAGAAAGGGGCTCAACAAAATAAAGATTGAAGATTTGGGGTTAAAAGTGTAATTTACCATAAATATATATAACCAGGTTACAAGAAACAGTGGCTAGCGAGTGGGCAGACAAGAGGCGACAAGAACAGAGAACTTGGGAACCCGTACGGCTTCATTTTTCATCCGATTTTCATGAAACGAGTTTCCGCGGGTTCGTTACAAGATAGAGAATGTGTTACGGAAACCGCGGTAAAGTTTCGGTAAGAGAATAAGGAGAACAGAAGGTCAAAAGCTTACCAAAGGCTGAGTATGCAACCGCGGAAGGAAACGACAAATTCTACGGATCGAGGCTTGTATAAACAAGATCTACGTCTTGCAAGAATCTCAACGATATGAACTGGGTCAAGATTGGAAGTAGTTTGATAGGGATTCGGTTGCGAAACGGGGCTGGGTTTCTGGATATACATGTCGCTGTGTGTGTATATATTTTGGCTGGTTTTCGATGATGAATTGATGATGATGATGGTTGAAGATGGTTGTGATAACAAAGTAGTTGTAGGCTGCTCAAGAACTTGCAGCGGCAGAGTAGAAGAAAAGAAAGGCACGGTTGAACTGAGGGTTACATAATTATATATGGGTTCGGGCCTAATAATATGAAAATCAGTTTAGCAAATATCATCATTCCCGGTCCACTATAAAAATAAAATAAAACCATAAAATTGAATTAAAATAAAAAGTACGAGTTCTTACATTTTTATTAATTAAAACGTCTATGTTGTTAACAAAATAAGTCTTGTTGTAATTTGAAAGATTACAAATTTTGATAACATTGTTTTAATTAATAACATCGATAATTTTTTTGACAATATAGGTCCGTCATTAGATAAATTATTTAAAAGCCGTCTCTCAAAAGACTTTACTCTTAAATTTTAATATGACGATACATGCAGAAAATGATAAAATAATTTGTTGTGGCAAGGCAAGTTATAAATTAACTACAAAATATGTCTGTAAACACGAATTGATTTATATTTATGGACTCGGTAATTATTATATTAATGCGCGTTTTCCTTCGTTAGTGAAATAAATATAAAATGTTTTCTCTTAAAAATTAAAATGCACTATATTTTTTTGTAACATTGTGAGTTGAGTAAAATGGTGAGTGTCGGTTTTGAATTTGAATTGTTTAATGATTGGGAATATACGTTTTCTTTTCCCGACTACCATCTAGTATACTTAATGTTATTATATAATAAGTACAATTTTAGTTTTCGACTTAAATAATTAAAATTATATTTACGAAATATAGCAAATATAGCAATGGAGAAAGAAAGTCTCGCCAAAAATGCTACAGAAGGAATTCAAGGAAATGGATTTCCAAAAGCTGATGTGGAGGGTTGGATTTGAGTTAGCCCAACATTTTCCTGGACTATATAAGCCCAAGATTTCGGTCCAGTCAGCATAATTGGGCCAATCACAGAGCTGCCCCATTCCGAAAACCTGGGCAGGAGTTCAGTTAATCCACTTCCGAGAATGCCAAACAAATCGGGAGAATCCAAATCTGAGAATTACTCCAAAGTCCAAACGTTTTATTAAAACTCCATAAATTTCCTTTTTTTGTGTTCCACTAAAAATTCACTAATCCAAAGAAAGAAAGTTTTGATCCACTAAATAAATATTTATTATTTTTATATCCTTCTTTATCATCATTTTATTCATTCACTCACTTATTTTATTAAACTTATAACTTTATCAATAACTAACACTCGCAAATTAATATTTAACTAAATCTCCTTAAATTAAGAGGAAGTAGCTCCTTAGAAAGCCTGGACCGAAGAAGTAAAAGAATAATGATATAATATAAATGAGAAGGTTGTTTTGGATAGAGTCACTTCCAAAAACTTTCGCTTATAATAGTGTTGGGCTCTATTCTCTTCATTTGAAAACTCGTCAGTTCAGTTTAGTTACGTTCAGTTCAGTTCAGGCGAAGAGAACATAATCTTAGCGGTTGGAGAGGTTATGGTAATTTCAATATTCTGGTAACTGTAGGATGGATGAAATAAGTGAAATAAGTTAGCAGACAAGCACATTGGATTTGATTTTAACGTTTTGTGTGTTTGGTATTTGATTTTTGATAGAGTTTTAGGCTATGTTCTATTCGTCTGAACTGAACTGAACAAAATTGAACTTATTTGTAATATAAAAAACAACTTAGCAAATCTAAACTGAATTGAAATTAATAGTGTTTCAGATGAAAAGAACATAGATTTAGTGGTATATTTGTTTTTTGAAATTGACGAATAGTAACTTAACTCGAATAACATAGTGAAAACACACACAAAAATTTACAAAACTCAACTCAAGTCAAGAAAAATTAATCCGAATCAATAGTAAAACAAGTTGTTGTGGTACTTAGGCTCTATTCTCTTCGTATGAAAAGAACTGAACTGAATGGAACTGAACTGAAAGAATTTGAACTGAAGAGTTTTGAGATGAAAATAACATAACGTAAAGGACTAAGGAAGAAAATTCGGTTGGGTTCCTTACACTTCATTTCATCTAATCCTAAAGTTTGAAAAGTAGATTCCTAAAATATAGTAGTAGCAGTCTTTCAAAAAAAATATATGGCAGTAGCAGCACAAAGAAAAACTCATCTCAATTCTCACCTACAAAAACATTTTCTGCGTTGATTCTAGGCAGACTCACAATCAACCAATCAATCAATCAATCTTCTCTCTTCCAAATCTCTCAAAATCCAAACCGAATGGGCTCGTTTCTCTCTTCCGTGATCGGAATCGGACCGGCCGATGCGGCGGAGACACCTGCCGGAGACTCATCGGAGCCTTCGCGCGTCATGGCGTTCCACTCGTCGCAACGCTGGCAGCTCCACTTCAACTCCTCCAAGCAGTTAAACAAACTGGTTAGCTAATCTCTGTCTGATTGAATTTGATGATTCCGATCTGTGTTTTGTTGATCGATTGAGCTGATTAAAGTGACTGTTTATCACCAGATGGTTGTGGATTTCACGGCGACTTGGTGTGGACCTTGCAAGTTCATGGCGCCTGTTTTCGCTGAACTTTCTACCAAGTACAGTGATGTTGATTTTGTCAAAATCGACGTCGATGAGCTCGCTGTATGTTCATTTTCTTCTCAATTTACTGTTTATCTCTCTAACTTTACTGTTTTCTGTAATCGACTGATGATAGAATTGTTTGTGTAGCAGTTTAGGCATGTTATGTGTTGATGTTTATCTGATGCATTACTATAGTGCTTCCATTGGTGTTGTGAATAGTGATCATGAGCTGAAACTTATATTTGGCTTTGAGTTGGTTTAACTTGTTGGCATGTTGCGAAACTGCATTGGAAATCATTTGTAGATAGAGGATACAAGAAGAGAGAAAAAAAAAATTGTAATCGAGAATGAATTTGAAGTGCATTGAGAGTTTGTGTTCTGTCTTTTCGATTTGATCGAAAAACTGATTATGTTTGTTTATATTATGTTGATTCTGATTATGTAGTGATCATGAGCTGAAATTGGTTTTAGATTGTGTTTTTGGTTAAACGTGTTAAATAACAAAATTGAAACTCTAGACTGTATATATACTCAAATATGAGCTAGTAAAGACTTTCTAAAGGACTATTTTAGGTTAATGGGAGGAAAAGAACATAGAGAATTCAGCTTGTTAAATTCTGATACATTGATCAAATAATCTATATGCATGTGTTTGATTCTGATTGTGTATTTATTTATGTTGCTTTGGTCAAAATAGACGTCAATGAGCTCAGTGTGTGATACATTCGTTCTCTACTTGCACTCGCTCCCTCTCTACTGATTTCTGTACCTGATCAATCAATATATTTCATTCTATATGTATGTAAGCTGTAGAGTTTTGGTGTTGGTTCCTATTTGTGTAGTGGTCACGCACTGAAATTTTTTTTTGGCCGAGCATTTAGCAAAACTGAATTGGAAGTTTCATAGATAGAAAAGAAAAAAGAAAAAGAACTAAAATTTCTAGTGAACCAAAAAAAAAAAAAAAAAAATCCGTTGACGTGAATGTAAGTAACATATAGTCTGGCTTGTTTACATCCAAAGTGATCTGATGAGCTCCCTGTATGTCAGTTTCTTCTCGATGTCCAGTTTTTCCATTTCTCTAATACTCTTATCTGAAACAGACCAATCAATATGTTTCTGGTATGTAAGTGATGATTCAACATATGTGTATGCATGTTGATTCCAATAGTAGTGAATCATGAGCTGAAATGTGTTCAGATTGGGTTGGAGTTCGTGGGACTTTGTGTGAAATCAAATTAATTGGTATGTTGTACATAATGGAAGATATCCTAAACGGCAAAGAGGATCTTAAAAGTTAAAATCACAAGAAATAAATAACAGAGAGAGTGGCATTTTTTTCCTTTGATTTGACCGTATTGTGCATATGTTTCTGCCTGCAAAATCATGGTGTCATGACCAATGAATTTGATTTTATATGCATGTTGATCCCCGTTGTTTTCAATGATCATGAACTAAAATTTGATTTAATTTGAGCGATGAAAAGTTTACCGTACTGAATCTAAAATCTTTAGTAGATCATCAACCTAGGGAATAGAATAGATGGGGACATTATGTCCATGTGAATCGAAGAGCATAGAGAATCGCATTCTTGTGTTCCTTATGATTTCATTACAGTGTGCGAAGATGCATCTGCTTGTGAAATCCTGATACACGATTGTGATTTGATAGGATGTGGCGCGGAAGTTTGGTGTGCAGGCGATGCCAACATTCATGTTACTAAAGCAAGGAAAACAAGTTGGTACCGTTGTGGGAGCTAAGAAAGATGAACTGGAGAAGAAGATCCTCGAACACAGGGAAGCCCCTAGATTTGCTGCATAGTTTTATTCTTTGACCCACTCAATTGGATGAATGACTGTAAACTGCGTTTTCTTTTCACCAGTGCAAATTGTGTGTTGTCCATAGTGATGAATTAATGGTTCTCTCCATGTAACTTTATAATTCATCAATAAATACATTGTGTCTTGAAGCTTTGGTTTCTTGGGCGTTCTTCAGTGGCAAGGCAATCCATACCTTGCTTTAAGGCAATCCATGCCTTGCTTTTAGATAGTCTTTTCCTGAAGCTGGTTCTTACCAGCTTAATAGGTATTGTACTTTGCTTACAGCATTATGCGCTCTCATGTATTCCCCCGGTTCTACAATGTTGTGCTATGCAGTGACTAGAGTTGCAATGTTTTTGGCCAACTGGATAGGTCCTATCCTATCATCATTCTGAACTAGGTACATTTCTCACCCAAATCACCAGTGGCTGTGTATCAATAGGCTAAACAGGTTATCTACCAGTAACCAATCACAATAAAGTTCCATCTTCAGTATACAACATGACAGCCAATATCTACAGACTACAAATAAGCAGAGGTAAACAATGTTACTAAGAGAGCACTAACTATCACCGGTAATCTTTTACCGTGTAACATTGAGAAAAAATTATTTTAAGCACTAACTAGTGTTTGGTAAAAGGCTGCGTTGGGTTTTCTCTCAGGCTGGGTTTCCATAAGTCGAGCTTCACACCAGGCCGTGACAGGTTCATATACTGGTTTGTCACTTTTCAGGTTCTAGTTCGGATTTTCTTACACACATACGGGTACATGATCCTAGCCCGGAACACCAATATTTTAAGCCGAAATTGAATGGGCTAGGAGTTCGGACCATTAGTGTTAACCTTCACCGTTCAGAATCACGATACTCCGTACCTACCATATTCCATATTTCCAGACACAACAGGAGAAATATGAACAAGAACTATTTTATTGCAACCATAAAAGGCAAAACCCTATCCTTCTAATACAATATAGCCATAGGCACCAATAATATTAATAGATACAAGACACGGTCAGATATGGGGATTAACAGCGGATAAATTCGCGTCTCATATTTTAACTACTACCAAACAAAAATTGGGAACTTATCTACATTCTCTCTCTGAGAGTGAGCAAAGAGACACGATCTCTCTACTTAGTTGGCTGATCAAATACGAAACACAGGCATCACAACCAACAATGTAACTCAGCTCACACTAAATCGGATGACCAAGGATGCCTTGTAAATCAGACAGTGTAAGATTGCTGTATCGTGTCTATGTCAAGATTCTTCAGCTTTACAACTGACTCCACATGGCCTTTCAGAGTAAGTAATTCTCTCAGCCTGCAAGTGAATACATATTGTAAGCACACAATGAGGGGATGTGAACACTCAAAACTGCTGATTGGCAGAAAACCAATAATGAAAACTAAGAATGCGACAAATCTAAATTGCCGCATGGCAGGAAGTTCATCATGCTAGAATCACAGCTTAAAATATTTTATATGAAGAAGGTATCATGAAACGCACCATATAATCTATATTGTATAGCACATGCGCTTGGAAAATCAGTTTACCACAAGAAATTAGTCATGGCAAGATGCATGAAATTAAACTCGGCGAATGCACCCCTTTTTATGTAATTCATTTCCCTCTTCTTTTTTCATTTAATGAGTATTCACTACTAGTCCACTAGTATCTTTAGAGCAATTGAGTGAATACAGTGTGTATTGTACTATTATAGGCCGACTCAAAAAACGCATAACGTGAAGTCGTGAACTATGTTCAAAATCAGGAGTTGGGCAACATAACTGGGAAGTAGGAACACGTATAAAAGTCTGGAAGTAAAAGAGTTGTGTTAAAGTTTCCAAATGCAAACTTGAAAAGTTGTTATTTACCTAGCCATTTCAGCTCGTCGTTTTGCCTCTTCAGCAATCTGGTTAAGCTCAGTGACATGGGTACGCTCACCGGACTGTTCCTGGGGAGGATTAAGACCATGGAGCGTCCTTTGTGCCTGTGCCCATTTAAGTTCACGATCTTCCTTTCCGAAATCCTTTTTCCTAGTGAATGCAATCTGCAATCCAGAACATGCCAAACAAAATTTAACCAAATGCCTCCTAAAGTTATCTACTGATGATAAACTTATACTAGGATTTTCCATACCCTCTGCTCAAAGACAAGATCCCAAGCCTTTCCACTCAGGACGTATCTGATGGCAAATTTGATGAAATCAAGTGGGATATACGTTACAATGTTGTATAACCATATGACTCCTGCCCAACCCCATCCAATCCCTTCTATTGCAGCGAAGCTCCAATTCGCATACACAGCAATGAGGGTGGCAATCTGCAATCACATGGAAGTAATAAGGTAAGACCAAAGCTTTGACTACTTCAAGTAAAGGATATTTGCTTTTTGGACATTGTTTCACTCCACTTACAAGTTGAGCAATTAAGAATGCCCCCAAAAGCAGAAGCCCTGGACGCTCAACAAATGACCAACTTCTGGACCTTGTCACAAAGATGAGAGCCTGACTAATAATACTGACTTGCAAATATATTGCGGAGGCCATCATTCTGAAGTTTGGGTGAACATTCCTCTCCAGAGACCTGACTCCAAACACCCTCTGAGACGGACATTTCAAGCAAAAGGTTAGCACAAGATGACACAATTTCCATAGAAAACTTGGGAGTAAAAGGTCCAATACTAATGAGGCATAACACATCTCTGAGGTATAGGGATATGAAGTATCATTTTGAAGTTGAATTACTTACCGTGAAGAAATCAGTGTCATATGCGGCCCAAAAAAAAATGACTGTCATTACTGCCATGTATCCTCCAAGAACAACTCCAGTTGCGAAAATTTCTGCCAACTTCCAGCTATCCGGTAAAGGAGATGGTTTTACCCTGTCCTTTGATATAGTCATGATGGTGCCTGCAAACCCGAGACGATTACTAGGATTCTATTATTGTTACAAGAGAATTGGACATGCTTTGACATTGTCTACAGACACATTACTATTTGTATGCTGTATTGTACAAGGAAAAAAAATAGTAAGAGAAATTAATTGGCAAAAGCAGGTACTATACATGCACCAATTACTATAAAATAGAGACGGTTAGTAAAATGTAACAAATACATACCGTCATTTAGTATGGCAATAATCAGCACCATGAAGGGTGGGAAGTCAAACCTCCATATGAGTGCGAGCAACATAAAACCAAGCTGTAAAAAATGTGAACATTGTAAACTATCAGGAATAGAAGGAAATGGTTATCTCGTCTTCAAGTAGGCATTAAAGACGGAGGACCAGGCCGTAATTAAAACACTACATTGATAAATATGCTCTATAATTAAATTGAACAACCAACTTTCAAGAAGA
Source organism: Plantago major (assembly GCA_026545765.1). Taxonomy (NCBI): domain Eukaryota; kingdom Viridiplantae; phylum Streptophyta; class Magnoliopsida; order Lamiales; family Plantaginaceae; genus Plantago; species Plantago major. The sequence goes on from CM048840.1 coordinate 108,031,130, forward strand.
CTTACCACTATACGGATTGTGATGGAAACAGCATATATCTGCATGGAATTTAGAAAATCAATTAGCATAAATTATCAATACAGTAACAAGAACAGTGAATCACTACAACTTATGCTTAAGCTAGACGGATCAACGATTTAGACATTGTGAATCAGTGCAGCAAAGCATTCCTTTTGAGACAAAAAAATGCAACGGTTCTGCACTTTCTTAAAATAAGAAGTTCAAGAAACAATACATTTTTCTCCGTGTAACTGGATTATATATATCTTTGCTAACTGCACTGCAAGTATTTTAAAAAATAACTTCACCATTTCTACTACAAATTATAGCTGATAATATAATATGCATACAAAAAATAACTGAACAACCCCCAAACGACGAGAATAAATCTCTGCAGCCCCAAATCAAAGGGAGTTTTCTTATGCAAACTTACAGTATAATTTTTCATCCTCTGGAAGATTGCCCGACTAGTCAGCACAGCACTAATAATAACACTTAATCCAGGTTCTGTTAGTACAATGTCAGATGCACTTCTAGCAGCATCAGTTGCATCAGCAACAGCTATTCCGATATCAGCCTTTTTCAGAGCAGGGGCATCATTCACCCCATCACCCGTCATGCCACATATATGTTTTCTAGCTTGTAAACGCTTCACAATCTCATATTTGTGCTCTGCAAGAAAGATGGCCAATTGATTTAACAACTGACTTACTACAATGTGAAAATTAATAAATTCCATGACCAAGTGGCCAGAACAACTAGTTGATGGATCATCGAGGTCCCACATAGGAGCATAGGCGTATCTTCATGCGGGCTAAAAGCAAAATAGCACATCTATCTAACAGATAAGTATCATTTTCAGTGCAAAAACTACATACCAGGAAAAACTCCAGCAAAGCCATCAGCCTTTTCAATTAACTCATCAATGGGCAGGGCAGCAATGGACTCGTCTTTGTCTTGTCCTAACAGAGAAGATGAGGGATACATATTGGTACCCATACCCAGACGACGCCCTGTTTCCTTTCCTATTGCAAGCTGATCACCTGCAAACGGGTATATAGTGGTTCATGCCATTGAAGAGAGGGACAAATTATACAAATACTTTATTGATTTGACAGTTCTCAAGGACTTGATCACAGGAAATCCCATCATCCCATTTCGGCATGAAAGTTGCAAACCTATTTACACACTTGTTGCCAAGTAACACATGATACCATGGACACTAGCACCGGTACTGTATAATTATCTAATTGGATGACCTAATATATTATTTTCCTTTACACACCTCATATAAAAATTTAACTCTAGAAAGAAATATACCCAGAAAGCATCAGCTGATATGTACTCACCAGTAATCATCTTAACATTTACACCTAGATTCAATGCCCTTCTGATTGTCTCAGCACTATCGTGTCTCGGGGGATCAAAAAGAGGCATAAGGCCAATGAATTTCCATGGTCCACCAGGGCTCTCCTTACTGCATTCAGGAACTTCCTGTAGGGCAATTTCACCAAGATTCATGAGAATATGTTTCACAACATCAAGAGATCTAGCAGAAACAGGTCATGGAAAGAAGTTGGGCCATGCGGCATAATATACCTGGTATGCAACTCCAAGTGATCGTAACCCACGCTCAGCAAACTTGTCGATGACAGAGTGAACTCTACGCTCTATCTCCGATCTGTTGTGTGCCAGATGTAAAATCTGCATAAAAGAGTATGCTTGTGAGCTTATTAATAGAACTATATATATACTTATCAATTCCAATACCCAACAACATCCTATGATCAGTTGTCAAGAACATCATACCTGCTCAGGGGCACCTTTGCTGACTCGATGCATTTTACCTTCACCGTCAAGGTATGTCAAAGCAGTTCGCTTGTCAGTTGGATTGAATGGTAGGAAATGAATCTCCCGGATTCCAGCTCTCGCCTTAGAATATCACAGACAGAAATTTAAGTTAAGTCAGGCAGCCATATAAAACAGATATAAGGGGACTGATACTCCATAATTTCACTATCATGATGTCAACATGCAAGCTACTTTGTCACCAAACTGAAATGAAAGTAACATGAATGTTGGCGTACTTCTTTCGGATCAGCCAACACCCCCACAATAGCTGCATCAATAGCATCTTGGTTTTCCAGGCGAGATGCTCGGGCGGCCATCAGAACAACAGTGTCTGGGTCCACGCCTTTTTCAAAGACCTGAGGTTGAATAATAAATTGTTATGATGTGAATCAGAAATTGGACTGTGAATTAGTAGTAGTACTATACAATTTAAGCATCACTATAGTATTTTGGCAACCTCAATGATATTTTTGTCGACGGTTAATTTGTTCAATGTTAATGTTCCAGTTTTATCACTGCAAAGTACATCCATGCCAGCCATTTCTTCTATCGCTGTCATTCTTTTCGTGATAGCTCCCTGGAAAAGCAATAAAAGAAATGTATGTTAGCTGGATCATTCAACATAAAATTAGCAGCTCTAACCGAAAGGTCCAGAACAGCAAAGAAATTCTACCTGCTGGGACAGACGATGAGAACCAATTGCCATTGTGACAGACAACACTGTTGGCATTGCTATCGGAATTCCTCCAATAAGCAAGACAAGCAAGTTATCAATTCCAGGACGATAAGGACGGTGTTGAATAGGGTACATCACAATTATCTCAATGATCATTCCCACAGCTATGGAGCATATGCAGAAATTTCCGATTGCAGTCAAAACCTTCAGGCCCAAATTTCAAGTTTGACAGGTCAGAAATTATCAATGGCCACATTCAGAAAGAGAAATAAAAAGAAATTATTATGCAAATAATTGAGTCAGAGTTTCAAATTTCAGGCAATATCTATGCTACATATATTGATGATTAAACCAAGCAAACTCAATTTCTACCGCACTAACCTTCTGAAAATGCCCCACTTGATTAGTGGAGTCTACAAGGTGCGCAGCCTTGCCAAAAAACGTATGGACACCCGTTGCTATCACCACTGCTTCAATCTCCCCTTGTTTGACAGTTGAGCCTGAGTACACACCGTCACCAGCGTTTTTAGTCACCGGAAGGGATTCCCCGGTCAGAGCAGACTACAAAAGAGAGAAGGAAAGGAGTTCAGGAATCATAAAGAAAACAAATAAAAGAAGAAAATGGCACAAGTCTAAATTCGAATTCTCATAATGTACCTGGTCTATCTTTAACGGATCACCCTCAAGCAGACGAGCATCAGCAGGAACAATATCTCCCAGCTTTATGCTGACTATATCGCCAGGAACAAGAACAGCAGCATCTTCCTCATTCCAGTGCCCATCTCGAAGGACCTATATGTTTTGTCATGAGGTTAATAAGTATTAACTCATAAAATCCAAAGAACTCAAAAAATGGAGGAAATATGCGACACATGTTATATACAGCTTCAACATTCCATGATTCTATACCTTCGCTTTGGGAGCAAGACGAGCCATAAGTGCAGCAGCAGCATTTCCAGCATTGTTCTCCTCTATGAAACTGATGGTTGAGTTGATAACAAGCAATGTGATGATCCCAACAAAATCCTGCCAATCTGGTGGTCTTCCCTGCAAAGTATTAACAAATATATAAATTAAAACACCATTCTAACAAGGAACCAGATAACTCCAATATTATCAATAAGAAGTCACAGGAAACCAAAGCAGTCTGAACAGACATGTTCACACATATCAAGTGATGTAGGTGTACTAATAACATGCATAAAATTCAGGGGATCTGAAAGTCAACTTTGGTGTAGGTTTCAAAACGAACTCCTATTCAGGCAAAATATATTATGGTCTCGAGGGTAATCTTTACACAACGACGATTTTCCAGAATGTTAATGCAATGGACCACATCACTTGGAATCAGCTACTGAACATCATTCATAGTGTACTTGTTGTGCATGTACATGTACAATAGCTATTAAACAGAGAGAGAGTGCAAGAACTAACTCCTCCATTGGCAAGTGCAATGGCCATAATTGCAGCAGCCTCCATGACCCATGATAGAGGATTCCACATAAAGCCTAAGAACTTCAGAAACTTGCTCTCCTGCAATTTTCACATAATTTTCCACCAAAAGAAGTTAAAAACCACAAAATAACACAGAACCAAACAAACAGCCACTCTACGCCATATAAGTAAGCATCAAACCTCTTTTTCCTCCAGCTTATTGTAACCGAAAATCTCGAGCCTTCTCGCGGCATCTTCTGCCGATAACCCTTGCTTCGAACACCTCAGATTCTCAAACACCTCTTCAACTGGTATATTCTCCTACTCACAATTAATCGAAACACAATCAGAAAAGGCACAGCAACGGTGAAATCCAGTACGAATAAATCAAATCAAACAAAACAACACAGCAACCAGACAATCCAGTACCAAAACGAAACACAATTTTATAAATGAAAAAAAAAACAGACAGTAATAGTGAAATTCGGTACGAATACAAACAAATACTAACAAACTCATATCAACTTCAAAGAAATGAAACGAAAATTACCATATCAAAGCACACAAACTATATATACAGTACCAATTCAAACATAGAAAAATAACAGTTAATCACATAGCAAAACAACAATCCAGTAAGCATACATAAACTAATCTAAACCTCTTCTACCGGTATTTTCAATAATTTTATGAAAAATAAAAAATGAAAAATCACGCTGAATCAGTGATATCCGTTACGAATACATATCACAGCAAGCACAAACCTCAAATCAAATAAACTCAAGTTGATCCAATCAAACCACACAGCAATCAAACAGTCCAGTAACAGTACAAAACAGAGCAAACACAGCAAAAATTCACACAGAGCAAACACAGCAAAAATCCATCTCCAATACAGAAACAGAACGCAAAATTCGTAATCGTACCAAATCCACTGCTTCTCTCTTGAGAGCTTCTAACTGGTCATCCTTCTCCGCCATCTTCTCTACACAAAAACCAAAAAACAAGCAAAATTCTCAGTTGAAACTCATCGATTATGCACTCGAGCGGAAAATTGAGAAGAAACTCACCGGTTGAGCTAGGGTTTCCGCAGAAATGAGAGTGGGAGGAGAAGCGTACGGACAGGTTGTAGAGAGAGGGGAAGTGGGAAGTGGAGAAGGTGGTTTGGCGTGGTGGAAGTGAAGCAGAGGTGTATTTAAACTATTTTGGTAATTGCACGCGCTTTGAGCGCGTGGAGAGTGTACCCAAACAGTGTACTGATTTACCTACCTTATTCTCTCTTTTTCTCTTTTCTCTTTTCTTTTTGGGATTGTTATCGGTGAGTTTTAAAATGTAGCACGGCATCTTCCCATCTTTTCTTTATTTCTTTTCAATTTTATCTATGTAATACCCGGAAGTTCCAAAATACTCCCTCCGTTTTATAAAAATTGTTACATTTTGACTTTGACCGGTCAACTGTCTTCGAGTTTGATCAAAAATTAATCATAAACGATAATAGTAAATAATTTAATAAAATCATATAATAAAAATTTAATTACTAAATTTTCATTATATAATTTTAATACTCCCTCCGTCCCGGGTTGATCTTCCCGTGGCCCCGGGCACGGATTTTAAGATAAAAGTGAATAAAGTAGGAGTAATAGTGATAAAGTATGAAAGATAGTGTATAAAGTAGGAGTAATAGTGAATAAAGTAGGAGAAATAGTGTATAAAGTAGGAGAGAGATTTTCCATTTAAGGGATGAGAAGATGAAGTTGGGACGGACCAAAATGGAATGCGGGAAGATGAAGTTGGGACGGAGGTAGTAGTTTATTTATTAAAATCGTTTAAAAGTAAATTGTGGTCAAACGCGGAGACAGTTGACCGCATAATAGTAAAATGTAACACTTTTTATGAAATGGAGGAAGTATGTTTTATAGGATTTAACGGAATTTATGACGGTACTAATATTAACAAAGTGCATTTTTATTTTTGAAAATTAGTTCATAAGAACTTAATAGTTAAGCGTGTTTAATTTGAAACAAACTTGACTTGGGTATCCAACTGAAAATATTCTGGTTCGCACACGGCTGAGTAGTGTACAATAAATGACATGTGTTAGTAGTTAAGACAAGATTTACCAAAGATATCATCTCAAGATCGGTTCACGAAGAATCCTCCTATTTAATTTCGGCTCAATCGAATATTGATCGAGTTGTTACAATATATATCTCATACATTTTCAGTATATTAATATTTTTTTTAACTTAAACCGTACTAGTCAACATTGCCATTGTTTATTCATATTCTTTAAACAAAGACCTACAAAAGAAGTTTATCAAGGTTAGTACGAAGGAATTATAATTTTAGTTTAGGTATTTATTGCCTATTTGTTAAATGTGTCCACAAATGTGATTGAATGTCGTACTATCTCGCAATGGGAAGTTTCTCGAGTGAGATTGTTGCCACATGTTAAACACTCCATTTCTTTGTTTGATTTTGTGATTATTCAGATTGTTTCTGTGGATTTACTTTTTAGTATCCTGACACAATGATATTATCAGTCTTTTTGTTCAAGTTCGCTGTCATCATTTCATGTAACTTAAAACAATATGTATGTTGTATTATATTGTATTCTAGTAATAATTTACAGTAGTTATACAATATTATGACTCGGTTTTCTTTTATATGATTTTATTCCAAAGACACTGTAACTTTTTGCACTATTAAAAAGTTGCGTAGTTTTTTCACCTGATAGCATAAGTGCTGTTGTAAACGAAATGAGTAACTTCGTGCGATTGTGTCAGTGTCACATACTTCCAGTATTTCATATCAAAACCTCGCATGTTAACATTTAACTATGCTCCAAGTCTCCAACACAATGTATCAAATTGCTTTAATTAATTGACAAATTGTATAGTTAAGTGGCATTAACGGACCAAATTAGTTATTCTTTATGTATCTATCAATATTTACAATTTAAAATGAGAAGATGATCAGGGTTTTAGGAGACCAAATTAGTTATTACTTTATTCTTTTAACGTTTTACCTGGCACATTACATTCAAATTGAAAGATTATAATAATCTTATTAAAAAGTTGCATAATAATTAATAGTTTTACGATAATGTAAATTATTAATTTATAATTTCTTCCAATAATAAGTTAAAATTTCGTTTTCGAGTATTAAATACTACAACTCAACTTTATCTTCGTCATTTTACTTAGGCTTCGTTATCTTCGTCTAAAAACTCATTAATTTCAGTTCAACTCAGATTTACTTAGTTGTATTTTATACTACATATAAGTTCAGCTCAGTTCGAATCACTTATGTTCAGATGAAGATGACCAAGCCTAAACACCGTAATTCTCCACTTTAACTTCATCATTTTAATTAATACCTTAATTTTCACACTAAATATCAAATGTGACCGTTCAGACTTCAGCCTGATAATCTTTCGATCTTTCTTTCAATATCAAAATTGCAACTTAAAATGTCAAAGAAGAACGCAATAGCTAGATAATCACCTACTAGTACTTAGACATCATTGGTCTGTCCAAATTATCGGGAAATTTTATGCACACGTGCTTTTACTTTTTCATCCATGGTTTTTTTTCCTTTTCTTCAAAAGTACATTTCATATACGTTGGTTTCACAAATGATGGTGAAAGTTCCAACTAATTACTCCTAATAACCTCAATACCTCATGATGATGGTAAAATAATTAGTCAAAGAAGAATGGTTGTCTAAGTTTGAATATTTAATTTCGTCTTTGGAACATTCAAAGTGAGAACGTTCGTCAGTCTACGGCATTTAACAACAATATATTGGATTGGTCACCATCTTGAAGAAGAAAGAAACAAATAATAAATAAAATAATGGAAGATGATGATATTTGTTGAATGTTGAAGAATTGGTCTATGAGAACACTCTTTATATGTGAAAATATTGAGTAGTTTAGACTAGAAATAGCTAGTCCGAGGAGAAGACTAGATGCTATAATTGAAAAGTTACACTGATTTGTCAAAACGAGATAATAAGTTGATCGATAAGGTAATTTTAGCGAATAATGTGTCTGGAAGTGGATCAATCATTTTATTTTTGAAAACTTACAATTAGTAGTTTTTCACATCGGTTACCTTACATGTGTTTTACCAAACATACTTTCTACATATTGTTAAATCATTTTATTTTGATTTTATAAAATCACATTATAGGATGATTGATTCGGTTGCACCAAGTAAACACTTCTATAGACATTTTGATTTCACATGGTTTCATATGATACAGTGATACGTGTTAGTTGTATTGCCATAATCTTATATCACAATCTTAGGCTCTATTCTCTTTGTCTGAACTGAACTGAATTGTAGTATAAAATATAATTAAGCAGATCTGAACTGAACTGAATGAGTTTGCAGATGAAGAGAACATAGCCTTACTCCATACGGTATTGTTTTCAAGTGATCTGAAATTAAACTTTGAAGTGAAATTACGACATCAATCGCAAACTTCTAAAGAGTATTTTTTTTTTTGAAAAAGTAAAATGATTTTATTCCAAAAGGCCAAATGTACACAAGTAGTGTTCACCCAGCAGGTACAACTGAATAATCCTGACAATACTCTGAGGAGTATTGTCTTCAAGTAATCTTGAAAAAGTGAAACATAAAATCAAACTTTAAATTTATACCTATCCAATACCGTTTTCTTTTTTAAAACGTACTATTCAATATCGTGATGCACTAATGCCTCCAGCTTGTAGTTTTCATCTACTTTATACTAGACGACGAGGTGACCATTTTTCTCTCCATTCAGAATATAATATGGTGCTCGTTTAAGATTAATTGTGTAGGTTCGAAAGTGTTCCCCTTTGTTTGTATTACTTTGATACGAAGATTGTATTTCGCCAGTATCATTCCTATGCTCATTGCAACATCGTAAATATTATTCGGATTTCGGATAACAATAATTTTTTGCCATTTCAAAACTGTTTTTTTTTTTAAATGTATCGACCTACCATAAAGAGTGTGTATGATCAATCTTTCAAAATATTATCCAAAACTTGTCGCCGCATATGTTAATCTCTCAATCGTTCATCGAAATGGAAAGAGATCGAATCAGCAAAATTTGCCGTTTCTTCCCTGCCTTTCATTTCGTGTGGCAAATAATCAGTTTTAGTTCGTTCAACCACAATAAATGTAAACTTTTCTATATTTCAACATTTGTTACCTTTACGATAATTCCTTCAAACTTTGTGGAGTACAGTAATTGACTTTTCTCCAACCCAAAGGGATAAACCAATATGTTAACTAATCGATTATTCATAAATTTGAACGGAGGGTATAAAGTATAAACTGATCGAGCCGATACTAAAATCGAACTCGAACCTTGTAGCTAGCGTGCCCGATCAATCTTAAACTTTGTACCAGATATAAAATTTAATAGGATTAGAACATTATTGAATCAAGCCTAATTAACTAGACCCATTAGATGTAGAGCTCCACAAGAAGCAAGCCTAACTCGACCCATTAGAGGTAGAGCTCCACTCGGTAATTTTATCGAACGAGTCTCGACCCATTAGAGGTAGAGCTCCACTCGGTAATTTTATCAAACGAGTCGATCGATCACTCGTTACAATTGAAGCATCACTTGAGTATTTTGGCAACCTCAATGATATTTTTGTCGACAGTTAATTTGTTCAATGTTAATGTTCCAGTTTTATCACTACAAAGTACACCACAATAAATGTAAACTTTTCTATATTTCAACATTTTGTTACCTCTACGACAATTCCTTCAAACTTTGTGGAGTACAGTAATTGACTTTTCTCCAACCCAAAAAGATAAACCAACATCTTAACTAATCGGTTATTTATAAATTTGATCGGAGGGTATAAAGTATAAACTGATGGAGCCGATACCAAAATCGAACTCGAACCTTGTAGCTGCGTGCCCGATCAATCTTAAACTTTGTACCAGATATAAAATTTAATAGGATTAGAACATTATCGAATCAAGCCTAATTAACTCGACCCAATAGATGTAGAGCTCCACAAGAAGCAAGCTAACTCGACCCATTAAAGGTAGAGCTCCACTCGGTAATTTTATCGAACGAGTCGATCGATCACTCGTTAGACCACTCCCGGTCGTGGAGGCACGGCCAGCCCCAAATTCAGCCTTAACAAGGCTGAATTTGGGGCTCGGCCGTCCCGGCCGTTGGGCTGGGGGCCAGCCCAACGGCTGGGCAGCCGGGTGGGCCCCACCCCTTTTTTTATTTTTTTAAAAAAATTAATTTATAAAGTAATATTAAATAAAAAATACTCCAACGGCTATATTTTTTCGAGATCTATAAATACAACTCATTTCACCACACCTCAATTTCCTCTCATCTTCCATTTCTTAAACTCAAAACGTCTATAAACTCAAACACATATCCAAACATGTCTGCAATTAATCACTACATCAACAACTTATCATCATCTAGTTCCGATGATGATGAGTTTGCACAATATGCTGATTCCTCATTTTTTTTCATTCTGATTTCAATCTCATTAAATTATAAAACGAGTTTTAAGAATCCAATTTGAGTAATTTTAACTTCTAAACACTCTTATAATATGTGAAGCAGTTTAAAAAATATTAAAGAATCGAAAAAATAATAAAAATACTATTCAATTCGTCCGACCACCGCATTGAATGATTTATTTTTTCTGCAGATTAAAATCAACCGTCACGCATCAGATTATTCACTATCGTCATGACGACCCATCGAGTGGTATTACACATGGAGTGGTAATCACATCACTACTTCCATGCAAGTGGCCAGTTAATTGGAATAATGGTCGATGTTACATGTATCATGACATGATTTGGGCCATTTCATATCTTATATATGGCGGAGAAAAAGTCTTACTATAAGTTTAACTCATTTATGTTGCAAGACACGTACAGGTCCCAACTATTTTTCCCTCAATGATATCCTAACTTCTATCAACTTGCTCTCCTTTTATTAGAGAGAGAGGGTTAAAATTCACTGAAACTCTTCACATACTAGTTTATATTATATAATCCTCTGTCCAGTAAATAAATTCTATTTTGTTTCGTAAACCTTTTCTATTGGTTCGTTCAGACAATATTACCCATAAATCGTATCAAAAGAACAATTTTAGAAATTATTATTTATTATAAACGTGTAATCTGCACTTTTATAATACTCCGATTAAAGTATAGGATTTGTTTGTCGTTAAAAAAAAAAAAAGTAGAATATGAAAAGGGTGAACGAAAATGAAATTGAAAACTTTATTATATGGTTATACTGGTCGGAGCTTTTTGACATCATAAGGTGACAAAGAAGCCTTAAAACTTTGGCGTGTAAAATTGACTAGTACCAGTCAGCCTCCATGTCATCATATAATCAGCATTGACCATATTCGAGTTATGTTTCATGAAGGACCAAACATACAGTAAGAGGCGAGGTGGAACGGGCATTATGGCATACTCTTAAATTTTATTTCTGACTCGGACTTTTTTTTTTTTTGAAACTGCAAAAAATATTATAAATTTTCACCACGTTTACAATAGCATAAGGAATGCTCGGAATTACACTTATACATTCATTACTCAACCATAGAGCGTCCCAAACCTATTGCTCTATACCTAAACCATACAAGTGCATAATACAAATATTTCATCTCTTCATTTCTCTAAGCACGGCCCAGTTTGAATTTTTGATGGACCATTTTCCAAAACCAACAACTTAGGCACTAATGGTTCAGCAATCAGCACAGATTCGCCCTCCACCTTGTCACCACTTCAATTCAGCAATCCACAGAACATAACAAAAACCATCAATTCCACGGTACAATCACTAGCCACTTTAGCCTTACTCCTCCACCCTATACTCGTAAAAGAACAAGTGATAAGTAATTTAAGATAAAGTCTTTGGCTCCAAAATCCGTCAATTCCAAGGTAAAATCTCTAGCCTCTCTAGGCTTACCCCTCCACCATATGCCCGTAAAAGAGCAAGTGACAAGTAATTTAAGATAAGGTCTTTGGCACCAAAATTCAGTCAATTCCAACAAACACACTCTCTCCACTCAAAAATAATGAATTCTCGTTGTCATCTTGGTCACCCACATCGTCTAGTATGTCAAGACCAAGGTCTAGTCAAGAGTGAGGGGTCGCAACTGAAGACATAGACCAAGACCACGAAGGAGGAGATACCCCACCACAAACAAGTATGGTGCGAGGTGATGTTTCTTCGTGGCAACCGAAAAAGCATCACTTGAGTACAAGAAAAGCCATTCCCAACCAAAAACACCCCAACCCACACTTAACCGACACTCCTACACCCTATGCTCCAAAAGAGTAAGTGACAAGAAATTTAAAGTGTCGTCTGTGGTTAAAAATCGGTTAGATCATCAAAGTCGACCGTCTCTAACTCGGACTTTTAGAGTTTCAAAACTTATGATCTACGAAGTACTTCGCAATTAGTTGGCATTCAATGATTATAAACGTGTAGTATTTAGGTAGGAGTACTACAATTCATTTGGCAGATTTTTTTTTTGGCTCATTTAGTTCATTTGTTAAAGAATATTTTGTTAGTGTACCGTTGGCTGTTTCCTGGATGAGCTAAACTGCAGCCCTAGTGATTGAGCAGCTGAAATAATTCATTTTTGTCGTTGTTAATAGATTTAACAGAGAGGTGGCTTGAAAAATTGACAAATAATAGTTGCAAGTATGCATTAATTTAAAGGGGGAATAATATTATATTTGTCACATGATCAAATTATGTAGGAGTGCATTTTTTACGTATGAATTTTGATTTACAAATCTAAAACGATATATATGTGATGAAAAATATTTGAATCTGAGATCTGAAAAGTAACGGATGTAGACTACCGATGTCATTTCCGAAAACATTTAATCTGACCAACCTCCACCCTACCCCCAGCTTACGCATTTCTTAATGTTCAGTTTTAATATTCCATCATTCTCATTTTCCTTTGTTCTTTTTGATTATGTTTGAGATCTCATTTTGCTATGGCACTTTATAATAGTCTATGTAAACCGTTAACGTTAATGGTCATGCTGGTCCATCGGTAAGATAGATATTGAAACCTTATTCTACCACATTGTTTATAAGGAAGAAGATATCAAACTCTAACACACAAATTGGATAAATTTCTCCCTTCACGGTAATAATAATAATAATTTATTATGCGTAATTAAAGTTAAAGTGGTTAGAGATGCCAATACAAGTCACAACCACCAAAGACTAGAAGTTAGACTTTTGGATACAGGGTAGTTCATCCTTAGATTAAATTTCAATTTCATTAAATGATACACTTGCTCATATTCACCTAAGTTGTATGACATACTCACCTTATTTATACTAGTATATTGTGAAATTTATATTATTTAGTAAAGTCAAGAAAATCCAATTATAGATGTTATATTAATCGGAGCATTAATATGACAACAATTAACATCTTTATAAACATGAAGCTTGGACATCTTTATTATTGTACCGTATATCTTGCTAAGTTAGTATTTGGGTTTTAATTTCACATTTTCGATGCGATGATGAAATTATATTTTCGATGAAATGATGAAATTATATTACCTTGTCAAAGTATTTGACTCATAATCGTATTCAATGAGTTCGAACATCGGTTACAACAATCCATAAACTTTCAAAATTTATAGTCAAAAGATGTTGAAATCTGACAAAATTCGAGGGAATATACATACATGACAGCATACTCACATTGATTCCGATCCAAACGGCCGTAATGCCATTCCATTTGATTACAGCTTATTGCTTAAAATCTGATTCCAGCTTTTTTGGCACTAGTAGAGTAGTAGTGTATTAATTTGGTTAGTTCTTTCTTGACTTTGTCTAACTTGTCGCAAAGTAGAAATGGGCCCATGTATTTCCACGTAGTAGTCGGATTTGTCATGTAATTCAGAAGCAAAACCATAACTAATACTTATGTCAACCTGACACGTTAGCCAAACAGATAAATGCATTTTCATTACTATTTTCTAATTATTCCGTCCCGATACAGACTTTTTACAGTCAAACTTTTTCAACTTTAACTACGGATTAATCTTAAACTACAAATGTAAAATGTTCAATTAAATTATATAACGAAAGTTTACGCCCTAAAATTTCATTATACTATAATTTAATTGAACATTTTACGTTTGCAAGATTAATTCATAGTTATTACACATAGTAGGAGGGAGGAAGTAACTTTCACTCATTCCGTTATGACACATAGTAGGAGTCCTAAATGCTACAACCTACAGTAGTAAAGGTGATCTAATTCACATGAGAGGTTGATTTTGTGCATCGTGGATGTATTGCACCTGCCCTTGCCCAAGTGCCCATAACATATACTCTCCATTCCGATTTCAACTCAATGAAGATCTGAATACAAGTTTTAGAGAATATTGAATAAAATAGGAGAGACAGTGATCAAGTAGGAAATAGAGTGAATAAAGTATGAGAGATTGTGAATAAAGTTGGAGAAAGATTTACCATGTAACGGATGAGAAGTTGACATTGAGACGTTTCAAAATAGAATGTGGAGATTGAAATTGGAGGGGGGTAATTATTAACCAAATTAGTGTATATTTTCATCCATCCATTGAGTTTTTTCTTCCTCTATTAGTTGTGTTATTGGCCTATATATTTTTGTACTCTGAACTCAGTCAAGTACGAAGGCAATTAGAGCAGTCGCTTTAGTAATTTCAAGGTGATTAAAGAAATAGCAATAAACGCTGAATATTCAACGTGAAAACTACACGAAATAATATATGCACGTCACTTTCTTGAATTTTATCATTATCTTACCTAATGTCATTATCCCTCTTTAGTCTGTACTACTACCATTTGTAGGCATCCCTCTCCTATTTAATGTGTAGATAAAATTTGTGGATGTGTTACAGCAAAAAAATAAAAAATGAGTACTAATTTTGTTAGTAAGGCTTTTCTTCTGACCGAATCGAATTGAATCGAATCAACTAAATCGAATCAATTATAAGATAAAATATAACCAAGCAGAATCGAATCGAATCGAATTCGAATTAAATCGAATGAGTTTGACGGGTATAGAGCCTAAATACTCCCTCCGTCTCAGACTCAACTTCCTACGGGTTCAGACACAAATTTTAAGAGAAGATTGAATGAAGTATGCGGGATGATGATAAAGCATCAGGGATGGTGATAAAGTAAGATATAGTGAACAAAGTAGGAGATATAGTAAATAAAGTAGGAGAAATATTTTTTATTTAAGATATGAGAAGTTGAAATTGGAACGTATCAAAATCAAATGCGGGAAGTCAAGATCGGGGTGGAAGGAGTATATAAGAAAAATAATAAAGATTCAAACTTTTAACATTTTTTGAATTATTTTTTATTAATAATGAGTAATTATCTTGAAAGAGTGTCTTTGTAGAAGGAATAAAATGAATCACGCAAGGCATTACAGTTATAGTCAGAAACATAACATATTTTTACTAATAACATTGGGGTTGTACATACACGTAAAACAAATTATAGACAAATAAAACATTACCGATATTTATTTTATTTACAATATTATATAAATATAATAACATCAGTCCATCACTCAAATATCTCAATAATGCAGATCATTTGCAATACTTTGTGATTAATGTTACGTTTTAAAATAGAAAAATGAATATTTAAAAGTGAAACGGATTATTTTCCGTGTCGTTTCCGCAAGGCCGTTTGAATTTGTTTCTAGACATTTATTTAACTTCATAATCATAATAATAGGATGAGTCTTGGACCAACTATCGTTTGGCAGCTTAATGTCTTCGTCAAGAGTCACATTGTTTATCTTTATAAAACTATTTTGGTGTTGAAGTGACGTTGATATTAACACACTGATTTTCCTTTGTCTTGTAAATCCATTTTTTTACCAACTGGGGTACTAATTTATTGTTACGGATTAAAGTAGTTGGTACCCCTCCATGCGTAAAATTTCATACATTAAGGTTGACACGTAAGTTTAGGTTATAAAAATGAGAAAATGGTAAAAGCTGATTTTTCTGAGAAGATGTATAATAATAATACTTCCTCCGTCCCGCAGAACTTCATATATTTGCCATTTTTAGCCGTTCCACAGAACTTCATACATTACCAAAAAAAGAGGCTACCCCACACCCAACAAATAATAAACAATCTCAACTTTACACTCAAATTACACATTTTGCTACTGAAAGTACACTTTTTCCCACATTTTCTATATTTTATCATTACTTTAACTTTTCGCATAAAACTGCGCGCTAGCCCTAATGTATGAAGTTCTCCGGGACGAAGGGAGTAAAGTGTAAATATAGATTTTCGTTTTTGTTTGTTCGGTGTGTATGGCATAGATTAAGTTTAAAGAATGTATGAAATTTTGTGGGATAATTAATTATAAATATGCGAGGATTGTGGGAGTACCATTTTCTTTATTTCTTCAAGAGCTAGCAACTCTAAAAAAGGTAACGCAGTGACTACCCATGACCCAAACAATAGAATGTAAAGTTGCAAAGCACCTGGCTGGAATTTTGATGGTAGGTTTGGAATACTCATCCTTGGACCGGAAAGTGTAATGATTTGGAGATGTTTCCTTGTATCCCTAATTATTCTCCTTATAATTTTGTTCAGATTATTTGTTTGCCGTTAGCAAGAAAGAGTGCAAGCCACTCAGAATGGAATAAATCTCACCTAATATGACATGCTCTATTTCAGTAGGCATAAACACATGATAGTATTCATCTCTTTTAACGAATTGAGACATAATTACAAGCCTTCTGTAACTATTTTTTAATTTTGTGGACAAGAGACTTGCATCACAAGCAACTTTTGTGAAAGTCCATCTCTAATAAACTTGTGGTATAGTACTCATTCAACTGATTATAGAATGTAAACCGTTCAATTCAAGTAAATCGCACCTAATGCGACGACATGCTCAAACTTAAAACGCATAAGCAACACCTAATCGTGTTCATCTTTTTTAGATAACTGGGTCAAAATTATAGGCCTCTCATAACCATCTTTTATTGTGCAGGTAAGGTAGTTATATCATGAGCAATTATTGTAAAAAATCGTCACTCTAATATACGAGATTAACATTAAAAGTTAACTAACATTACATGTTTAAGTATGTCATGTCGGGGTAATGCAGTCATGGTGTTTGGTAAGATACTTAGAATGACTAATGTTATAAAGATGCTTCATCTGGTTGGTACTATAATCTAGCTTTTGCACTACAAACTGCTTTATGAAGTAGACATAATAGTGTTTAGTGGATTAGTGAATCACGAGCTAATCTGCTACTGCCAAATCCAAAATGGAGTACGTGGATTCCACGTTGAAAGTATGTTGATGAATGATTGAGAGAATCAGATTGACACTTTTAACTTCTAATTATGCACCCGGATGAAGTTGCCCTACAAAATTGATCCCCAATGGAAAACAATCATTGGGTATACCTTAAATGAGATGAGATTTCCAGTGGCTTTAATAATAGACTGATTAGGGGTGAAATAGCTCGATTCAAGTTTGAGTTTGAGTTAACCGAACCAAACATGTTTGAACAAGTTTTATAATGTAAAATATCTCTCTTACACCTACGACAAATTTCACTATCCATTTGTTAACAGATGTCAACATGAACTACTTACCTCGAATTCTTCAAAATGACTTCGGTTAGGGGCGCCCCTAGACCTATACAACTTGTTCAGCCGTATAGAGCCCCTAATTTCAGGCTCATAGTAGTATATTTTATAAAAACAAATTGTTAGCCATTAAAATCACTTTATGCACAAAAAACACTTTAGTCTTTTTAAGAACATAACACGCAACGGAAGAGAGAAGATGCAGTTCTCAATCAAACGGGCACATAAATTTTTCTCTTAGCTACATCTTTACCTCAACCCCATCCAAAGAACTCACAGAAAGATGCATGTTAAAAAGATTCTTTTTATCATATACATTATTCACTATATTATGAATTTATTTATATTTTGCTTTATTATCTTTTGGAATTCGTTTTTGAAAATGGGCTTGAGACTGAGATATTTTGGGCCGGCCCTACACGAAACAACACAAAAAGGCTACCAAGGGGGAAAACCAAACACCAGCACCAAGTGGATCGAGGATTGTAATGCAAACAGGAAAAAACCATGGTGCTGCAGCTGCACTTGAACTTGTTTTCCATAACACAGTCCAACTGTTGTCTTATTCATCAATCGATCCTATCTCAACACCATTTCGAATAGCGAAACTACTCGGTCATTTGTGGCGTTAACTTCTCCGAATACGATCATTGCTCCCCTTGAAGCTCGAAGCTGTTGTGAGAATCCAAGTTCAAGAGATGGACAAGGGAAAGGCGGACGAGCTGTTGTATGCCTCAAGTTCCATACAGCTATGGCTTACGGATCTGTATGATGCATAGATGATGCAGGTGATGACACCAAGTATTGTGGTCACTTTGGAGGAGTTAGTACTATTGGTTGTATGCTCAAATAAACTCCTGCTTAGTCTATTGGCAGAATGCTCAAATAAGTGCATTTGACGTATGTCTCTAATTTTGAAAGCTCGAACTTGTAAACATATTCAAATTACTGCAGTAGTATATAAATTACTTTCAACACTCCCCTCACTTGATAGCTCATTTCAACCATCTTCGGAGTCTTAACAAATTGATGTCAATGGAAGGATCCTTAGATATCGGGAATCTTGGAGTAAGACAATCATTCAAATTTATTGTTGAATTTCACGCCATTCACATGATCAAATTTCTGAAGGGGTGAAATCTAGTCATTTATACTTGATCTGGACTAGAGGAAGAGCCCGACAGATGCAAGGTAAACACAAGATACTTGTATACACTGGCGGAAGTAAGCTACCGGAACAATACAGGACATTCATTCTAGGATTCTGTTAATTCCAGAGAGCGTGCGGAGAAACAAGATTGATCAATGTAAAATAAACTAGGACTACTGAGAATATTAGTTTTCTCACTAATAAAACAAACAGATTTGATAACATGACTTGTTCGACAAACCGAGCAGCTCAAAATGGCTACTTAAAGAAGAGTGCTCAACATTAAGATACATAAACATTTTATGCCCTCCCTCTACCTCTGAAACCACCTCCACGTGCACCTCTGAAACCACCACCTCTGAAACCACCACCCCTAGGAGCACCCCGTCCACGAAAGCCACCACCACTTCCACGTCCACCCCGGAAACCACCTCGTCCTCCCCCGCGTCCTCTACCAGATGGTGTAGATCCTCTGCATAAACATGAGAGCACAATGTAAGTCAAATTTGCAGTTGAGCAAGCAACCATTTATAGATAATGGACTTGAAGTATGGCTAATGCCTAAAATGCTCAGACAACATCACTGTCAGTATCTAATTCATTTGTATCCACGGCATACTCTACATCCCTAACAGTATATCATCGAAGGACCAAAAGAATCACATGTCCATGTATAAGACCAGAGCAAGTTAAACTTAGAGCTGCTTTTGTTTATAAGTACCAAAACTTGTAGAGTACGAGTAACACAGAAACTGCAAAGCAGCCTTCAATAAACAACTCGAAATGAAAAGGAAAAACAGTAAGAGATCATAAACACGAATGAAACCCATACTGTACTTACTGACTGAAAGAATGCAAACTGGTCCATAAACCTTAACCTCCCTAAGACACTAACTCATTTCGTATCATCTTTCCGTTCAATAAAGAAACCAAATTTACGAGTCAAGCTACAAACAGTACAACTGTTATCAAAGGGGAAAAAAAAAAGGAAGAGGATTGAAGCATGAGAATGAAATCCAGCAGTTGGTGAATGCTAAATTACACAGCTAAGTGAGAGCAGAGCAAATATGCATCAGGAAATAACAGACACTTGGTCTGCAGCAAACATATACTCCAACAGAACACATTGAATTTTCAAGGAACCAGCAACTAATAAGTAGCATTGTATTACACAATTAAGCATTAGTCGAATATCAACCCACCACCAGATACTTTGCAAAGCAAACCAATTAACAAAATTAAGCAACACAGAGAATACGAAACGAAGCAGCAAAAAAGACCATTATGTACTCATATATGCACCCCATACTACCAATACCACTACAGTCTGGACAGCAAGTTTCTTATCATTTACTCACGAACCAGGATATTCACTTCACTCGATAAAACGCAGTGATCTTCTCTTTCATATTCTAGAGGTAAAATCTAAACCTCAATCAAATACATCTGCTCATCTACCACAAGCACAAACCCGAATTCCATATTTTCAGCATAACATTCAAAGACTAATAGTCCAAACCAATAATAAAGCAGATGAAGAATAGTAAGTATTAATAACCCACGGGTGAAATATCAATACATCAAGTTTCAGTTAACTAACTTACACCGAGCCGAACATCATTCGGCTCAAATTTACTCACCAAACCAAAAATAACAAAATTATGCAACACAGAGAATACGAAACGAAGCAGCAAAGAAGACGACACGTACTTGGGCTGAGGAAGAAATCTGGCAAGAGGCAAGAGCTTAGCCGGATCAATATAGAACTTATCACCAGCACTGTAAGACGTAGCTACAATCCCCTCCATCATCTTAATCGAAAAATACTTGAACAAAAACAAACTACGAGTCAGCAACTACAAAGCTCAGCAGCAAACACTACACACAAAAGCTGAATTCACTCACAGATTCATTAATAGGTCCGAAAATCTCGTCGACTTTACCAATCTGCGTCATGTTCTGAAGGTAAATCGGCGCGTTGAAGTACGGTATCTTCTCGTTTGTGAGCTTCGTCACTGCATCTCCTTCAGCAGCGTGAAGAAATGTCGCAACCTCTGAAATTTGACAAATTTTAGGTTAGTTTCTCAATAAACGAAAGGGAATCGGATTGAAATGTAGAGAGAGGAATGGAGTACTAACCGACGACTTCGGAAGGAGGACCTTCGTCGCGGTATCCACGTCCGCCGCCGCCGCCAAATCGACCACCGCCGCCACCTCGGAATCCACGGCCACCGCCGTCTCTTCCGCCACGGAAGCCGCCGCGTCCTCTCATCGGAGGTCTCATTCTGTAAGTTTCAGTTACGGCTGGCGGAGCTCAAGGTTTTTAGGGTTTAAGGAGTTCAGTGTTATGACCTAGCTGGTTTAGCTCTATATATAAATTGGTAGTATTTGTGTTTTTGGGCTCTAGTTCATTTTTTTACACATAGGCCCCCGGTCTAGAAATAAATATGTTCTGTTCAGCCCGATAAACCGTTGACTGTATGACTGGAGTGGACACTAGGCTTGTGGTACGGGTCGGTCCGGTTCCGGTTTTACCCTTTTTTCCCAATTTTTTTTCTCTCATTTTTTGGCTTTTTCGGAGAAAAGTTAATTTCAAAGAATTGTAAAGGCATTTTAATAAGCGCAAAAAAAAAAAAAAAAAAAGAAGAAAGAACATAGTAAAGCAATAAGATCAAATGGAAAAAGGAACGGAGCAGGAAAAAAGAAAAGGCAAGAAAGGAGGCAGTAAATTAATTGAAAGAGACGACGAGTCAAATCGGAAACCCAACGCCAGATGTTATATCAAGGTTGCCTTGGATGGATTGCATCCATTGACAGGTTAAAAAATTTAAGTAATATTTGTCGAAATTAAAGCGTGGAAGAAGTAGTTTAGAGAAACTAGTTAAGATATCAATGCCCGAAATTAGCTGATTTGTTAAATATGGTATATGTAAATATTACCAACTAGCTTATTTTTTATATAAGCTTCCTAGACAAGTTTATCAAATCGTTTTACTACCAAAGACTACGTTTCTATTCAACCGAAATTTCATCGAATCAATTGAATCGTAATATAAAATATAACTGTTCGAATCGAATCAAGTTTTAGGTTGAAGAACAGAGCCCAACTAGGCATTCACGTAACAACTTATTGTGAAAATAAGCTCATCGAGTTGTTAGGCTAACTGATAAGTTTGTGCTAAACAGAGTCATAAAAGAGAGGAAATGTTTAGTGTTTATTGATTCTTCAGTATGTTTCATTGTGTAAATCGATCGAAAGGATACTGTCTTTATATGCTTATTTCATTTTCTATCTTGTTATGCAATTATATCATCATTACTATGTACTTTATAGTGCATCGCTATATATACACCATGCGTTGTTATTCATGATGGTGACATTTACAAAATCTAGAGCATACACTTTTGAGGAATATTGTATTTGCTATAAAGTTCTACAATGACACGGAATTGAGAGTCACTACTCTTAGGAAGCATATACTTTTTCACTATACCCGTCGAGTATCAACGAGCCATAACTAATATTTATAAATTCATAGTAACAATTTTGTAATCATGCTTATTTTTATCGTTCTTGAACTTTTTAATCTTTTTTCATGTGAAAACCAACAAACTCACCCATGTTTTACGATTAGGACCACAGTTACATGCCCACTTGGAAGTCTCAAGTTATTCGCAACATCCGGATACAATTGCATCTGGTTATTTCGAACAAGTTATAATGCAGAACTGACATATCTATTCCATTTCCATCCGTTCATCATTTCTTCAAGTTGTTATCTTCATTTCCAGATGTTCCATTCATTTATTTAAGTCACTTTTTTTTTCAATGATATTATTAAATCATCCCCATATACTTACCTTAATGTAATCAAGAACAAACAAATTTGAAGTACACGTTTAAATCGGTTAAAAAATAATTTACCGAGCCTTTCAGAATTTTAACAAGGGAAATGTTGTACAAAGTACAACTTTATAAATGAATATTGATTGAGGGACAATTCAAATAAATTTTGATGATTCTAGTACAAATCCACATTTGATGTTCCATCTTTACCCTTAAAGGTTATTTTGACAATCCATATACAATAACAATCCTAACGAAGAAACAAGCGAAACAAAAACAATTCACATTCTAGGGCTCTTGAATGACATTGCAGCCTTGCTGTATAAACATGGGGTGTTTAGTATAGAATTAAAATATTGAGTTAAGTGAAAATGTTGGTGTTTTTAACCCAGTTTTCAGGATTTTAGTTCTTAGCCAAACAACCTCGAAATCAGTAAAATGGTAATTCTAGAGAACGATCACAATTTCAAACACAGTACTTTTCTCTACTACTACTTCTTAGTCTGTTCAATAACAAGTTAAAGTGAATACGAAAAACAAAACCAAAGGAGACAAACACATCGACTTGGATTGTAACATCCAGGTCTAGTAATTAATTTACATGTAAAACAAAGAAGGTTTTCGAAAGCGCACATCCTGAGAGAACTACTCTCACTTGGATGTCAAATAAATGAAACTCGTTACCTTCTGTACTGCACCTGAAGGCTGCAGCTACGTCGAGTTATTAGAGTCTTGACATGCAGGGTCAGGTTTCATTTTTGTGGATTTGCCACCATGGTGCTTCCCATTTGAGCCTCCATGCTTGTTAAAGGGCCAAAGGTTCACAAGGCGTTCCAAAACTGAGGCACTTTTCGAGAAGTAGCCTGTGAATCCATGTGGAATATCTGGAGGGGGGAAATCTTCGGCCGGCATGGCAAATGGACGAAGCATCCTCTCCATCATTTCAAAAGTAAGGTAAGATCCTACCTCTTGCAGCCTCTCAGGTCCCATTATTGGCAATGTGTGCTCCTGATGCAGACAAGCTGCCTGTTTATCATTTTCCTGCCATGGAGGAAAAAAAGAAAAATTGTTAAATTCACTAAGATGCATGTTTATAAAACAATACACCCCGTCAGACCATTTAGATCAAAGCTTGGCTCAGGGTTCTGCATTCAAAAAGTCTGAATTCTGAACTACAGATTTGGATCAAGACTAGTAAAAACCTCAAGATTCGCCATCTTAGTCTAACCAAACAAAATAAACTTTAATCTCTAAAATTAAACCGATTTGAAACCAATATTCATGTTATTCACAAAATCCTAAACCATCATCGGAATCCAAGTCCAAAACCGATTTGAGCAGGCGGCGATTTGAGTATACATTTGATGCATAAAAGACAGATTTCAGTAATAGCCACTGCTAGTTAGTAGAAAATAGAGAACTGAGATATTCTGACTGAATCATTGTCCTGTCATACATATTCCCTAGTAATGCCTAGATCTAAGCAGACTCTACGGTTGTACTGGAAGATTTCAGAATCGCATATCATAGGTAGACTGGAACCTCCAGAATAAAGGTCATGAGGCCAATAATTTAAGAGCCAAAACATGATGCCAAGCAAACACGTGATTATTTCACGCATGTGTAAGAAAGAGTACCTCCAGAGGAGATAAATCGGCACCCCTGCTGAAAGTCATCTCGACACGGAATCTCTTCGGGTCTTCTATAGCCACCTGAATTCAATTATGGACAGAAATGAGCAAGTCCGAGATTCTAAAAGCACGTCGGCATTAAGACCAATAAATGAATGAGCTCAAGTATTGATTACATAAATTCTCAGAGACAAGTCTCTTCCTTTTCTTTTTTACAGGTGATCAATTAATCTAGTATATTAATAATAATCAGCTGCAGTTCAAAGCAGACAGATTCTATATACAATTTATTGAGATGAAAGAAACTCTAGCCATGTCACCAATCACCATAGCCCAAGTTCAATTTAGGGATCCTCTAAATGAGGCGTGCACCGAATTAAACTGTAGCGAAGCTGACTGTTGGAGAATGTGAAATTACGAGCCACAAAAGATTGATAATACGTGGACGAACATAATTTAAAGTTGTGCATGAATGCAGAAAAAGATTTGCTGCGAATACCAACCTCTGTGTTCTCAAATAACCTCAAGACAATGTAACTCATATAATCAAGCTCCTTTGTCCTAAACAAGCGCTCCAAAGCATTATCAGACAAAAGACTAGGTTCTCCTTCAAGAGATTCATCCAGGTTGCAATAACGAAGAACATTCATTAAAGAATGGATATGGGACTCCTGTGATTTCAA
Source organism: Plantago major (assembly GCA_026545765.1). Classification (NCBI taxonomy): domain Eukaryota; kingdom Viridiplantae; phylum Streptophyta; class Magnoliopsida; order Lamiales; family Plantaginaceae; genus Plantago; species Plantago major. The sequence continues at coordinate 108,056,081 of CM048840.1, forward strand.
CAATTTACAAGTCCAATTTAGTTAGAGCTGATGAAAGAACAAAGTCGAACAACATATGTTTACTGTGTTAAAATTATGCAAGTCCGCTAATAGCCTACAGAATGCAACAAAGGAAATACAACACAAAATGCTATTCTGCAGCCTCCACACTGTCAAAAGTGGTTGAAAGAGCATCTTTCTTTCTTTTTTTTTGTATTCAACCCAGTGATATACCAGACTTCACAAAAACCTTAAGTAGGGCTATTTTAATCCAAATACTCCTTTCGTCTTGGTGGATTCTATACGTTTGCTTTCGGATTGGTTTTCTAGGAAGATTTTAGTATGGGTGTGTTTAAAAACCTCAAGTATGGAAGATTTTACCAAAAACAGAAACGCCTAAAATCCAATGGGATGGAAGAAAATGGTAAACATACAAATCCCATGTAATGGAAGAAAATGGAAAACGTAAAAAGTCCAACGGGACGGATGGAGTATTAAACAAATGGGATTAAGTCATTAAGGCCATGTGGTATAACTTATAAGTCTATTAGAGCAGACTAAACCAAGGACACCTAGAGAGAGTTAAACTATTCCAGTGCCTCAATTTTCAACAAAATGGTCACATGACGTAGTCTATATATATTGCCATGAAACTTCCAGAATCCCGTGCCAAAGGAGCAGAAAGTTAAGAGTAGTACTTCTGACTCAAAGTCTAGAATACACATGGGAAGCAGAAAAAAGATTCAAGTTTTACTCACTGATGTGAAGTATAGTCGTGTCCGCACATGACGATCTGGAGTTTTCACATTTGCGTATCTGACATTAAGATTGTATTTCAGTTAGCTTCGACAAACTTAATTGCAAGTACATAACACTTGATGCTGATGACCATATGCAAAGGAAGGGAAATAGAGAGCTAATGTACAAAGAAGCAAAACAAAAGAGTGTCACATGAAAAAGATCAGCCACCATAATGCACATACTTTGGGTCCAGGCGGTACTTAATTTCTCTGTCATCATCATCATCTTGATCCATCGACTTTTCACTGGTAAAACTGGATCTTCTTCCCTCAGTTTTGGTAAAAGATTTTAAATGATGATCTGTATCTTCTTTACTATTGCTCGGGCCAATGGAATTATAGTCTGGATTAATCTTCAACTCAGCAACGCCAATCGCTTCTTCACGTGTATTACTCAAATCAATAAAAATTTTGCCCAACAAACGGCGAGCAATCTGAAATACAAAAAGCATTTCAAGTATGAAGCATTTGCAACATTCTTCACTGATAAATCAAATTAATATTCTACATCTCAAGGCAAGGCACATTTCAATACAATGATATGCTTCTGTCTCAGGCAGTTTCTGTCCATAATTTTGATTAGCCATTTGGCCTGGTTGTGCTGCATGTTGGGCCATATTAATCATTTATCATTTGCGGCCGAATATTACTCCTTGGCACGGGTTCCAAACCATTCTTATTACTGTGTCTCTGCAACAGGAGACTGACCAACTACAAATTGTGGCAGATGATCAATGTTCCAAGCTAGGTCCACTAAGATTATGACTAAGTGGCCTCACAAATGTATCTCTGCCATTATCTTTCTTCCGTGTGGTAAGTAATATGGCAGAACAAACTTCACCAGTTTTGGTAGAATATTTTGCTTTGAGCACTTGAGCACATCAGCACGCTTAAAGAACTCTAACAACCTCTCTTCTACATTGGACCAGAGATTGCCAATATCTCTTTCAAACACATACATATTATTCAGGGTCTTGCATGTATTGATAGGTGATTAGATGTGACAAAAATTTACATTTTCTGTATACAGTACCGCAGGACCAGCACTTCAATGGAAGCGAAATTGCTTTTCTCCATACTGGGAAAACCTCTTGACAAATGTTGTTTTTCTTGGAATTACTTTCAGAGCATGTTGAGTAGTTATGACAAATTAATATAGGCAGATCATTGGATTTACCAACAAAATGTAACCTAAGGGGCAACAAGACAAACATATATTAATCAGGCTATAGGCTGTTTCAGCCAATATCAGATTAAGCTGCTGCTCTTATAGTGTTCTCATACTGGATAAAAAAAGAGTGACTATTGTTAATTACATACATAGGGCCTATACAGGGTTATCCCAGGCTGTTGGTGTAGGCATATACTTCCCATCTGTCTACATTCAGGAGAATCTATCTAACCCCGAAATTCAAATTGCATACAGGGAGAACAATAATAAGTACGCAAATAGTTAGGATTGACTCTACCTTTGATCCAATCACTAGCTTCTGTTTCGGATTTATGCCATATTCATTTGGAATGACACCATCTGCGAGTAACTGAAAAGAACAGGAATTGAAGTTCATGAACTTCAGAATTCAAACATCAGCACATGCATAATGAGAATGAGAATGAGAATTTCATACCTGCGCAACTTTGAAAAGCTCATCTAATCCTTCAAGTTTCAAGTGTGCATTGTGCAGGAGATCATATCTGCCATACAGAGATGAGTGAACCACAAAATTTAGAACTAAACAAAGACAACATCTATGTGCCTTCTCAATGGAAGCTAATAACCCCACTAAACAAAGAAAGTAGGTGTTTATTTTTCCCTAACTTCTCAAGATTTCAAACTGTTTTCAACATAATCATTGTTAAAGTAAGCACGGAATGATGGAATTACAACATGTCATTTTGCAATACTAACTAAGTGCTTGCATATATGACATAGAGCAGATCATAGAAATATCATATTGACAATGGTAACATGCTTACTTGCAAGAGTCGTAAACATCAGGAATCTGTGTTATATCAAACCGCCTGCAATCGTGGACACACTGTTAGTTAAGAGCTTCCAAATGTGATGATATTAGTTAAATGTGGTACATAATGTGTTAAGGTGACAGAAATGATAGCCGTGAAGAGAGAAAACAATTAGGATGACAGAATACTTGCCCTTTACGTTCACTATACAAATCCCTCTCAAGTTTTCGCCATCGAGCAAACATAAGGAGAAATCCCTCACTACCACAAGGTAACCCTGCTGCAATCCTATCAACATCTATGTGCGTCTTACCAAGTGCATTAGCTTGGTCATATGGAACACCATAAGAACTTGTCTCCACAAGCTCCTCATCTTCGTCCTTTGCTAGATCTCTTACTTGATCAGTGACCTTCTTTGTTAGATTCACCTAATAGTGATAACGAGAAGTACACAAAAATCCCATAATAAGTACAAACCGAAGCTTGCTTTACAGGAAAGGTATGTGTTTTCATGGGGAGATAGCATTGCAAAAAATGAAGACATAGTAGGGTACATTTTTCTCTTTTTTACCATTCTGGGTAAAAGTTCAGATGCATTTTGCGGAAGTCCAGCCCCGTCAACCATCCAGGGTTTCTCTGTCATGGCACTGCTAACGACAGCTTTTATTCCTGAGATAACAATCTCTTTTAACCTGGCCTAAAATAGCAAGCAAAGAAAGTTAATATTAAAAAAAAAAAGATAGCAGAAGTTTCTTTTCAGCTGTTGCAATATTTATTACTGTACTTGAGTATTTGATCTATATAGAGAATTTTTCATATGGCGTGATTGCGTCCAGTAAAAAAGTTAAGATACTGGAATTTCAATCTGAACTTATTGAATTTAGATGACTTTTTACTGACATCAGATAAGATGCTCTAAACTGGTCAAATGTTAGTGATATGGACCGAAATTGCGGGCAAAAAATATCTAGGCCTTTTCTGAGTTATCTACACTTCTATTTCTTTTCTTTCTTTTTGTGTGTGTGTGTGTGTGCAAATAAAGGTGGGGAAACTTTATTCATCCCTTGCTTCTATAGGTTTTCAATTGTCCATAAGTTCAAGAAAATATTCAAGAGATACAGCTCTTATACAAACCTTGGCTTCTACCATTTCAGTACTGGCACTATCAAGTCCATCCAACATGGAGGAGTCCTTGCTCACGAGTGACACCTTAAAAGCAAGACAAATGTGTGAGTGGTCTTAACAAGATAATCAAGGCAGCTTTCATAGATCTTAAGGTTACAAACCAAGATAGGTGTTAATTGCCCCTCCAAGTCCAGAAGACCTTTAGCAAATGCAGCTGCTGACATCTGTCATTTTTAACAAATAAGCAAGATAGAATTAGATGACCTCATGAAGACCCTCATTGGAGTTGAGAACTATCAGGAAATTACTATCTGAAAAGATCGAATCTTGACACAATAACCATGTGGAAATGAATGTCATAATAGGGTGCCATATTGGCATTTCAAAACAACTATTGAGATGGACCCCCTTTGATCATAGGCATAGCATAATCTGTAAGCTCGTTCACAAAAAATTATAGAAGCTACCTGTACACGGCCTTCATCTGAACTGTATATTTTTAAATCATGACGATATGTGCTATGGAGGCGAAGCAGACCAGTACCTTCACCTGCAACAGATTGAGCACCAAGAACATTAATTAGAAGTACAAAATAAATGGAAGTGTCAGAGATAGGAAACATCAGACCATTCTAAATATATTATGTTATCCGACCAAAACTAGATGCAGATGAGTCAAAGTGCAATGAGTTGAATCTGAATATATGCAAATGAATATATTCCTATCCTCAATAACAGGTGAACTAACTAGCATGAAAAAACAATAAACTGAAGTACGTCATCAACCCAGGGTTCACCTTGAAACTACAAGCTCATTACTAGGACAGTTGTCAAATTCATAGTGTAAACTCAAGCACAAACATTTTAACCACAGATGTAATGACTCACGCATGGAAATCAGAAAAATAGTAACATAACTTCAACCAAAAATTAAAAACAGGAAGAATTTGTACAACTGGAGATGTAAAGGCCTGATGATTAACCTGGGTACATATTGTTCCGGAAATACCTGCCCAGTTCTTCAGCCTGCCAAGATCAATGAGCGCACATAAAATTTCTTGTTAAATAAGTAGAACTTATTAATCTGATTTATCATTTTGGAAGAACAAGCATAGAGCAATTCAGACCTATCCATACAGAAGAACATACCTGTTTCCTGCCAGCATGAGTAAGGACACCACCATATTTAAGAACCATCAGGGCCTCAGTGGGCCTTTCTTCTTCTCCTTCGCCATTATCTTTTGCTACTTTGACCCACTTTAATGGCTTAAGTTGGACCTTTCGGTAGATGCCAGAAAAATGCCCCCCCTGGATAATGAAGCAGCAATAAACATTTATATAAATACATCAATCATATCCAAACAATGCTTGTCAAATTCAATCAGACTATAAGTATTGCGAAATATGTTATTTCTCTATAGAACGTACAAAAGCTACTCCTTGCTTTCTTTTACAAACATTCACATTGTACAAATATGGTGTGTTTTTTACGAACATTCACTTTCCTTTTGTGGAACCCACTATCTCAACTTATTAATTGTTTAAGATTCTCTCTCTCATACTCAATAATAAGTTTCTCTCCTACTTTTTATAAAAGAACTACTTTATTAATATAATATATCTCCAGAAATCATTTTTTTCCTCTCATCTTAAACTTTGTGCCATTTAAAAGTGAACTATTTAACAAGAACAGAGGGGGCATTAATTATTAAAAAGAGAGATTGAGTTTGCATGGGCAACGGTGAGCCATGGCCAAAATTTGAGTATATACATCGATCATTCACGAAAACAGATCAATGGGTTCAACTCTATGCAACATCCTTCCTTACCTTTCTTTTTTGAGTTTTTCTTTCTTCTTTATTGCAGACAGGGTAGGGTGTAGAAGATGCCATGGTCGAATGCCCAATAGTGCCAGTGAGTTCTGAATACGGAATTAAGATTTTGTGCAAGATATAAAAGCAAACTTGCAAGGATTTACTAAGGAATTTAAGCAATGTCCCCTGTTAGGCATGTAGTGAAGGAAAAAGATTTGAGGAGAATTTCCATCTCCAACTTCGACCACGTGGGGGATAGATTGGACTGAAATGGGAAAACTGAAGTACAACTATGACATCTTCCTCTTTATTTTCATTACCAACGTGTGAAGAGGAAACGCCTTCCATCCCAAACCACTAAACAACTAAATATATATGTCATGCTCCTTGCTCGGTGAAATATTCCAATGTTTAATCTCACCCGTTCCCCTTTCGCCCTACCAAGCATCAAGGTAATGAAGAAGCAATCACACTCAACTACCAGTGAAGGACTTCTTGTCCTTAACCTCCAGTACCAATATTAGATAAATTCCATTGGTCACAGGAGAAGACCAAAAATAAATAATAATAAAAAATTAAAAAAAAAAAAAAAGAGCTGGTCATTATGGAAGAAAAAAGAACATCCAGATTTGAGCTTTCTGATGGTTTCAACGTATGAATTAAACATCACATAAGAAGAAAAAGATCACAGACCTCCTCAAGCACAGCTTTAACTTGGCGTAATTTTTCCCCATGCTCAATGTCTTCAGCTTCACTATCACTCTCTCGCCCAGGTCTGGGGAAAATCATTATCATAATATGGAGGTATTTCAAAAACTATTCAGATTGTTTTCATTTCTGCAAACAATGACATAGAAACCACATGTTTTGTGAAGCTGTAATTTTTGTGTAAACAAGCAAAATGTCTCGACTCGAGAAGCACCTAATCTGAAATCTTCTAAGCTTGCTTGTATAAAGGAGTTAAACACCTCATAATTTCAGAATGCCAAGTCTCTCAGAAAGAGAGATAACCGATGCATTTATGCTAAGAAACATGCACCGAATTGATTTATTCATTTTTTCTAAAAGTCTTTATATATATAGGAACAGTTTAGTGTGAGCATATATATGTTACCAAGTGAAATCCCTCACGGAGAGGGTTGAGGACAGGAAATATATGAATTTTGGGTCTCTGTAACATTGATATAGAACTTCACCAAAACTCTCTCTATTACTTAATGTTTATTTATAGCAATGTATCCCTGATATGCTCGCAATGTTTCCTAATATGTTTAAGACTCTTCAAATATTTGACCAAACAAGCCACCTTGAAAACAAAACTATGATGGATGTTGCTTCAGCATTCAAGTCACTGTTGGCTGTCAACCATGCATGCATGCACATGCTATTTAAAATCATTTGGAAACTAAAGCAAGGATGTTTTTAGGCACCTAGTACGAGGCACTAAAGCTCTTGTGGCATCCAACAGATCTTGCAGTTGAACTGCTGTTTTAAGCTTTGTCTGCAGAAAGACATAGAAAGTTCAAAATGTTTTAGTTTAGTTCTGCATTAAAACCAGGAAATAAGTAAGGGAGCATTCAAGTTTAATAGTCACCTCTGCTCTAGGCCTTCCACCGTTGTACTTTAACATCAAATTCAATAACTTTTCCTCAGTAACTTTTAACTTCACCTTCTGTTTTGGAGTTCTATCTCCACTGCCCAGCCAAAAAGAAAAAAAACTTACAAGGAAGAACTAACACGTGAAACACAGTTATAAAGATAATATGTCTTACTGCCGGATAATGGCTATCACACAACGTAGCTCTTCAGATTGACCAAATGTGCCAATAATCCCGCTTCCCTGACGTGTAAGACCTTCGGTCGGTTGAGCTGGCTCCTTCAGCTTCCATGGCAAAATCGGAGGAATTGCTGAAGAAAGATGTGGGGCTTTTGCATCAAGAAACATCTTCCTTAATACACAAGCAGCATCATCATAATATCTGTGTGTAACATGCAATAACCGACACTCAGGAACAGAGATCCAAAAGAAGAACACAAAATATCAGGAAATACAGATCCAGAAAGCTCGATATGCATTTTAAGCATGTTCAGAATTACGAATAGAGGGGATCTCACAGGGAGAGGGGTGTGGGTAAGCACTGCAACCCTCTTCAACAGTTCAACTCCTTTAGTCTATTTATTAACAGTTACAAGTCCAAGAACACAATATAAATTTCAATTTGAGGCTCTAGCATAGTAAATCTCCTCACATCCAAATACGACAAACTAGAAGTTCTTTCATAATATATTGAGTCAGCATCAGTCCCACATTGAAGGTTAGAAGTTAAACAGCGTAGAAGTTAGGTATTAGAAATTTACTTGTGAGAGTTCTTAACAAAGCTCCATCCATTGACATCACAAACATAAGAACGGCCCTCACAGCGCAAAAGATCAAAGCCACAAACCTGAGATGCACCAGGAATATATATGTTACTTACGCAGTGAAATACAATCAGATAATCGCCTTAACTCCACTTAAACAGATAGCCTGGGCTTATCACCAACATATATTCTCTAGCAAACTGAAATGCTCCGGACTCGCAAACTTGGCGCGAGTCACTTTGTAAAGTATGATTTAGAAGTACTAGGATGATACACAGACACTCCATAAACCATCAAGCTATAAGGAGGAAAAGTGAGCATCCATTATTGATCCTTCTGCTGACAAATATTTATTTTAAAAAAAAAAAGAAAGAAAGAAAGAGGACAAATTTGTCTTAACAGAAATATACTGAGATTCTGAAAGGTGCAAATTGACTTGAAAACTTTGTGAGTGAATATAACTCTCAATTAATAACTTCAGCCATCCAGGAAAAACCAATATAAACATTCTGGTTACTATCAGGAGGAACATTGTACTCACTGTGTATACATGTAACAAATTGACGATTTTTACTTACTGAACACATCCATTCAAATCAAATTCCAGATAAGAAGACAGCATTCTAATGCTTTAAGCTGCGGCAGCAGCGTAACATAGAAATGGAGCTTTTACCTGATGCTTAAGATCCGGATTGACCAGACATAATCAAATGCATGGACAATGAATTAAACAACGAATACATTTTTAATGTCTTCATGTTTACTTACACCTTGACTGAACGCAATGCACACCTCTCTTGCCATTTGCTTCTCAGTTGGAGTAAGTAGAACGGGATATCTGACCTGCAACGAATCAATTTTGTATTGTAAATTTCAAAGTATAGCTATCAATTGATAACTTCAACACTGTTAATAACTTGATGTCCAGAGAAGCACAGAATTTCAGCATTGTTAAATACAACTACACTTCCAGAGGGAAATTAAGACAGGGTCAGCTTGAAAGTAAAAGAAGTGAGTGTGAGACTGCCGGCAGCACATGGGAGAGCAGATAAGGAAAACAAAAGGGGAATAGTATTGGTCAATGGAGCAAACAAGACCTGGGAGGGAGGGGGGTGTTGGAGCAAGCATCATCTGCCCTATACAAGATGATACAAAATGGTGTCCTGCATTTTATTTTTTGAGAAAAGCTGCCTGGATTCACCAACTTGCAAATTCAGATATGAAAGGAAAAATGAAATAATAAACATGCTCCATTTCTACTAGCTTTGTCCAAATCTCAACTTCCCACTTTCCTTTTTGTTTGTCCCAAACTCAACTACCCATATTTTAAATAGAAAATCTCTCTCCTACTTTATTCACTCCGTCTCATACTACCCATATTTTAAATAGAAAATCTCTCTCCTACTTTATTCACTCCGTCTCATACTTTATTCACCCCCTCTCATACTTTTATTCATTCAACATCAGATTTTCTATACTATTCTAATTATCTATACACTTTACTCTTAAAACCCGTGGGAGTATATTTTATCACCTATACAATGAAAAATACGCAGATATATAAATTCGGTATCAAAGTTCTTCGCAAATACATAAGGGTACGTACTTCTTTGCCATCAGGGTTTCTCATGACGACGCCATCAACAACGGGTGATTTCCTTGCCTCTGCATGAGCATACTCAGGGCCCACAGTATACACCTAGGGTGCAGCAAGAAGAATAAATAAATTACAACACAATGAGGATCTACTAGCAGAGGTCCACAATGGATATCAAATCTATAAGTGACAACTACTCATTTTGCTTCAGCTATTTATTATATGTCGTGTGTAGAAAAAAGGAATCGTCAACACAATGGGTGAAAGTGAAGATGACTACAACAAGACAAATCTGACATAGATAGTATACTAAATTAGCACGTTCAAATACCAACCAAGAAGCTTTTTCATAAGTTTATGCAAATATACGCAAGAAGGCTTAATGCTGATATGGAAAATTTCCAGTAAGAATCATTCTCCAAAATATGCTAAACCAAGATGTCAAAATGCACAGAGATGGTCGTATGTTATAGCAATCGCTTCTGGTTTTACAAACTCAGAAGTACAAGAATTCGAGATCCAGTAACAATAACTCCATATTTCCAGTATATAAAAAACATGTATGTGTGCATAAACTAATTGGTCAATGTTCCATGAGATTCAATTTGCTGAGCATTGAAAACATAGGTTAAACAAACCTTCACGTCTGTTCCCCCAGTGGGCATAAATTCCTCATATACATAAGAACCTTCACGCCGAACTCGTCTGACCTCTGGATGAAATTCACTTGATCGGTTACCGACCTGAGAACAATGTTAAGATGCCCATGCAAACTAGAGTAAATAAAGTACGGCATAAACCATTATTTAAAAAGAATAAGATGAAAAATAGCAAGGATTTGAAGCTACAATATCCTTCATGAGGAGCTAATCCTATATTATTAACCAAGGCCCATGTAGTATAAAGTATAAACTGCATCACATGTCCTAATTTGATCGACATTGCAATAAAAGATCTTGAATTACAGACCAGATTTAATATTATAACAAACGAGTCTATTAGACTTACTAAACCAGCCTTTTTATGCTATGAACTATAAAAGGAAACTCTACAAATAGAACTCAGGGACAACGAAATAATACAGCACACATCGGGAAGTGGGCATTTAGCTCTTCCTCAATGAGAACAATGTGCAAGCTTAAGCGGAAATAATAAGTGTATGTCTTATCTTTTACCACTGATGACCGGAATATTTGAAATTACTGCACTAGGAACCCATGAAAACATACTGCACTGGGTAATCATGCAAACATAATTCCTAGGACCTATACATGAGCAACAACGAACATCTTGTATGTAAAAGTAAATCTATTCTTACAGGTTTTGATTTTCTTCAAATACAATTTTCTAGCAAGGAATTAGCAAAAAACAACCTGAGTATCTCCAATAGATAAGACAATACAGAAACAGTCAGATCGTATTCAAGTCTAGAAGAAACAGGTGGAAAAAAACATTAAACCACTAACCTTTCGGAACAGTTCCTTCATACCTCCGCCAGCTGAACTAGGATAATAAATCATTATGCTGTGATTATCACCTTCAAAAGAAAAAATGAAAATTATGATTCTACATATTATTCAAGTTCCAACACTTAATATATCGCAATGAAAATAAACTTTAATTAAGGGAGCGGCATCTATGAAACTTTTAAGAAATTAAAAAACTCAGAAGCAAGTAAACCATCAAGATAAAGCACCTCCCAGACAAGAAAAACAAACACATTTCTTAAACAATCAGTTGGTGCTGATACACAAAGACAATATCCTGAAGCAAAATACAATCTGACAATCTAGCAAGAAATTTAGAAATGTCTCTTCCAAGAGCAATTTTGTACCCCGTCCACGAACTCATAGCAGATTGGTAAGGGTCAAGAATGTCACTATAATACACAGGTCAGCTTATCATGTGGCTCGGACCACAATTCTAACCAAAGTGGGTCTATGCATGTAGAGAATGCATACATAGTACTCTTAGTAATTATCATACCATCGACAGGCTTCTCCACAAAAGGTTTCCAAAATCTGTTTCCATGGACCTCAACAAAGTCTTCCTCCTCGACAAAATAGTGTAGCTCTTGACTGGGGAATTCCCTGTTAACAAGGGCATATCTTGGAACTGGAATTCCAAACATTTCAAGCCTCTGTTTATATCAAAAAAGCACCCCATCATCATCATAATACTGTCAAGCTATCCAGCCCGGAGGGGGAGAAAGTCAATATAATTTATGCCTAAAGAACATGGATTTCAAGCTGAATAACAGGGAAGCCAATGCCGAGAAAGCAATGAACAAAAAATAAATACATTACAACACAGATAAAATGTGTTTTGGTTCAAGGGACACATGCCTTATAGTATCATACTATGTATTTTATATCTAAGCTAGTAAGCTCTGTATAGGGCTGTAGATGCAAACCTCATAGACTTTCCTCCGATCATGAAGAAGGCGTTGTTGTTCCAATTCATTTACAAGGAATGGCCTGCAATTAAATAAGAGAGCAAGAAGCATGAGCAATAGCTCAATGGGAACACGAGCTGTTACTTCTTTGATTAGAAAGTTAAGTCAAACATTATATATTTTCTCCTGTCAATCTCCATCTTCCTCCACAGTTCCAATAACCACCTTCATTACTTTTTTCCAAAATTAATATACATATGAAGTACTCAGTCACATCTAAATCAAATTTATGAAACTATATCAAATTCTGTCATCCTACGACTAACCTATTCTGAATTCCCGTTAAGTACAAACAGATATGATATATGGTTAGAGTTGCAGCAAGCAATACTGCAGTGTTGAGCAATAAATAGTTAAAACTGCTGCTTCATTGCACTGACATGATCTCTTCTTTTTTTTTTTTTTTCTTTTCTGAGAAAGAACATCTGCCCCAGAAATCAGCTTTTACCAAAAGGTACCAATAAAGAGCAGGCTTGATCCGAATCAACAAAGTGCATGAACCAATTTTAGATTATCTAGATTCCAGGAAGAACTTTTTGTGAACCTCTTCATTTCGTTACACTGGATTCCAAAAGCTAATCTAGGTCTGGGCACATGAGTTGTTGAGAACCCCAAATACATTCACAAATAATGATGTATTTCCCCATCTCACACAAGATTCAGTATCAGCAAAACAACCTTTAAATGTACGTAGTTTCTAAACCTTTTTTCGTACATTCACGAATTCTCCATTGCGTTACTTAATAATCAATTAAGAAACAACTCGGAAAGATAAAACGTCTAGTATCTGATTCTGACTTCATTCCGTATTTAGCGTATCTACGTTCATCTCTCTGAAGTTGGATATCATACTTTATTGTCATTTATAAAGCAACACCGAGATGGTTTATGAAAAAGAACTTAAGACATCATGAGTTCATAAAGCAATCATGCCTGATGTAAAGATAAACTTACCAACATAGCACCGAAGAGCCATAACTAGTAATGATAATTAAACTTGAACATGCATTACATTGCACATGTGGTATGTGGATTTTGTATAATGCTTATGTCACCTTTCTCCCCACCACCATCCTTGAATATAACTCTTGCTTCTTCATTAGAACAATTCAAAGGCCCAACAAACCGAAATCATATTCTAAAGAAAGTTTCCTGGAGGTATAACTTGTTGAAATAGAGATGACACCTGTCATATGATTTATTTGCACACCCAGAAAAGAGAGACATCAACAAAACTATTTTGTCATATTAACAGTATCACATGCAAAGAAAACTAACTCTAATATCTTGGATATGCAGAAGCTCAAAATCATATAAACAGACGTGATGACATAAAGATACGTGAAAGCAGAAGCTGGAGTGTGAGATAGAATTTGCAGATGTGAACAGAAAGAAGACGACGTAATCATACTTTCTCAGTGCAGCATATGCTTCAGCTCTCCGCAGGGGATACCCAGAGGAATAGAAGGCAATCAAGCATTCACATATTGGCCACCTGTAATATCAACAAAATCATAATGCACAAATGCTAGTATATTAAGCAGTTAACCTGAACATATGTACATGGAAGTAAGAGAAAATCTGAAACATAATCTAGAATAGTAACAACCATCAGTGCAACAAATTGACTCCTATCAGGAAAAGAAGTTCACCTTTCAATGGGCTCTTCAAGTATAACCTTGTCCCCGAAATGTACAATCTACACTACGATAAACAGTAATTAGTTAAACAGTAACGATAGGAAAACCAGAATCGAGATTAAACTATTAAATTATCGCCTTCACAAAATACATCTCTCTTACTTGCAACAAATGTCACTATACAATTTCTCAACCAATGTGAACATGAAGTACTTACCTCGAATTCTCCAAACGCCTCCAGTCTCTCCAAAATCTGCAACATCGGCGCTGAAGCAGCCTAATCCAATCCAAAACCACAGGAAAGTCCGTGAAAGGGGCACAAAGAACCAAACATCAGAACTAAGCATATACTGGTAATACACAACCCTACAAAACATGCTTCATTGTGTGGATTGAGGAACGTAAAGCAAACAGGAACAAAACCTCGGAGCTGCACTTCACCTTCTTTTCCATTACACACACTCCAACAGTTATCTTCTTCATCAATCCATCCTCTTTCAGCACCATTTCCAACTCAAACGATTCGATCAGCTACTTTCTAACTTAACTCAACTCCAATCCTCTGTTATAAACAACCCAACAACGAAACTAAGCTCAATAATCATATACACATTGAACTGAATTTTCCACCATAAATGTTGAACAAACTATTTGATTAGCTACTTTCAAACTCCACTGAACTCCAATCCAATGCTTAAAACCATTCGAAAACGAAACGAAGCTGAACAATGAACATACATATACATACATATCGAACTGAAATTCCGCCATGAACTTGACTGCATACGATTTAATTAGCTACCTTCAAACTTCGCTCAACTCCAATCCAATGCTAAAAATCAGACGAAAGTGGAACAAACCTCAACAATCAGCATACACACACATACACATCAAACTGAAATTCCACCATAAACGATAAGCAACATACTAATTTCATTAGCTACTCTCAAACTTCACTCAACTCCAATCCAATGCTTAAAACCAATCAACAATCATCATGCATATGCATACACATCGAACTGAAATTCCATCATAAACGATGAACGGCATACAATTCCATCAGCTACTTTCAACTTCACTCTACTCCAATCCAATGCTCAAAACCAGATGAAAAGGAAACTAATCTCAACAATCAACATACATACACATACACATCGAATTGGAATTCTGCCATACACTCTACTCCAATCCAATGCTCAAAACCAGATGAAAACGAAACTAATCTCAACAATCAACATACATACACATACACATCAAATTGGAATTCTGCCATACACAATAAACAGCATACGATTCCATTAGCTGCTACACTCAAACTTCATTCAACACCAATCTGCTGCTTAAAAGCCATACGAAAACGAAACTAATCTCAACAATCATCACACACACACACACACACAACACACACCAAATTCATGTTCAAATTCCGCCACAGCCGTTAAACAGCATACGATTCAATTAGCCACTACTCTCAAACTTCACTCACCTCCAATCCGCGGCTAAAAACCATACAAAAACGGGACTAACCTCAACAATCAATATACATACACATACACATCGAACTAAAATTCCGCCATAATCGATAAACAATACACGATTCAATTAGCTACTACTCTCAAACATCACTCAACTCAATCCGCTGCTGAAAACCAGACGAGAAACGAAACTAATCTCAGCAATCAACATACACACTCAACTACACACCGCCATCACCATACCCATTCAAAACCGAATTTCCGCCATGAACACATTGCGCACAGATTGAAAACTACAGAAAAATACACTGAGAGCAGAGTGTGTACCGGAAATGCTGACGGAAATGGAAACAGCACGATTGAAGACGACGAGTATATGTTGTTTTTGTTGAAAGGGAGAGAAAAGTAGTACAGGTTTCTGTAGAGAGTTTAAATTTAATGCTGAGCTTTTTTGGGAGAGTGGGAATATGTGGAATATACAGGCTTGTATTTAAGGGGGTGGGCACAAGTGGATATGTTTATTACGTGTCCCTTTCAACTTGTTTTTTTGTGTACCTGATAAAGCTTAGTGTCTTTTTGTTTATGACTATGTAATCCACTATTGTGGACTAGTTGGGCCTGTTAGATATTTTCTTCTGAGTATGTTCGGTGAAATAGATGTATAAAGTTTTGTTAGACGTGAGTTTGATTTATAGTGTATCATTTGTTTTGTATAAAGCATTCCTCCCAAAAACAAAAGTCAATTAGAAACAATATATAGTTGTATTGAATAAGAATTGAACTTTCTTTTAAATGATACTAATGCCATAAGAGACCTTTATGACATGCAAATATTGAGTCAAAAGACTCCAATTATGAATGGATCATATTGGCATATATAATGGTATAGTCATGTTATTTTATTAGAGAAGATATTCGTCTGACAAGTTACCGTTAAAAATGTTTCTTGAATGTTCACGACAATTGACAAATTATAATTATGATTCTCAAGCAACCATATTCATGAAAATTTGAGGGGCATGGGATGTTTATTTGCTTTGTAAGGAGATGTATGTTAAAACTCCCCGCCTCATATTGGTCAATACGGGCTTGGCCATACGAGCTCGGATATTTGTAATATTTTTATCTAATGAATGTAGTAGTATTTTAAAAAAACTTGAGGGGACGCATGCAATTTGGGTATAGTAGAAACCAGGTAGAGTGTAGGATATACCATTCGGAGCTTTACAGGGTGATTTTGTCAGGATTCAAGATCCTCACATAGAAGATGAATTTATTGATTGGTCTGTTAGGTTAGTATATACTCCCGTACATACTTTTCCAACAGAGACAACATACCCACAACATTTGATGTAGTAAAAGAGCCATTCTTTTTGCATATTCTATCTGAATATGCCATTTTGGGCTTTAAGTTAGAACTTAGAAGTGAATATACTAGGCATCATATTGATTCTGCTTTTCATTTTTTCCAGGTCAGATACTCAGATTAACTTCTAATCCTATATTTATTATTTTACATGGTTTTCAAGTTTTGGGAACTAGAATCTGGAATAATTTACTCACAAAGGAACTAATATGACCTTTCAAACACGGATAGTTTTCCATTTTTGCATAAGAAATAGTATCAAATAGTTTTGTATAGTTTCTAGTTCTAGGTAGCCGAAATGTAGTAGTATAAAATATGTATTTTTGTATGCATTGCCTTCCGAATGCATGATATTTATTAAAATTGGAAAATTGACACGTGATACCCGCGTGCAAACTTTCAAATTAATGTTGTTGTTTGAAGGAACTATAAATTTATAATTTAAATAATCATTGGAATATTGTTTATAAATTATAATGCAACTTTTATTAAGATTGAACCACATAAGTATTTTTGTATCTTCTGAATGCCTCATATTTAGAAATCTCAGATGTCTGATAATTCAAAATCATTAAAACAGTTAGAAACAAAATTTGTAAATTACCCATGTATTCGGACACGTCTGTATCCATAACGTCAATTTAACGGGTATAGGTTCGGGCTACCTCAAGTCACAGGTCCGGATTTGGCCCAAGATGGGTCCATAAAAAATCAAGAGTCCAAATTGGATAGGGTAGGCAGTAGGCACATCGTGCATAAATTTTTAACGTTGATTTTTGGATCCCTGATTTAGGATAAATTTATGCCGAGTACAAGTGTAAAACTTTGTCACCTATCCACGCTTTAAACGCCAAAATTAATTGCATGCCTAATTAGCAATCAGATAAAAGACTAATAGAAGTTATTATTATCAAAATTGAAGTTACAAAATGGTAGTTACAACAATTAAAAAAAGTGAGATTCCAACTTTATGCAAGCGAGTTTCATGCATTCCAAGTAGTTGAAATTCGATATACAGTTATCCTAACCAAATTTATATACCCTCCGTTCAATGTCAGTTGTCTAGTTTGGACTAATTCACGGTCAAAAAAATTGAACTTTGACCGCGAATTAATCATAGTATAAACACTCTAAATCATATTAGGTACCATATATGTTAATCTGGCACATGGACCCGAAATATATGAACCCCAACAATTTGACCCATGCCCCTGACGCACAAGAGCATGCGGTTCCATGCATCAAGATTGAAGACCAGTGACGTATTCCTCTACTAACTCACTTTTATAACTTTAAAAACTGGTAATACTACTAACTTTTAAGTAGCATGTACCACAAGGATAAGAAATTAAGAATATTATCATATGTCCACAATCATGGCATGAAGTCTCCATCGAAACTTTCTGCCTGATATTGATCAACACTTCAACAGATAACAATGACAAAGCAATAAGATCTGACCTGGCTACCTGCTTCTTTGTCTAGACTCTAGAATTTACATGGAAGGGGAGGATGTATTTCGCAAACAATCAACGCGAAACAAACAAAGTTAACGCTATTACACAGGCTAGCGTTGCATGCAGTGGCAGAGCCAGGATTTGAACCCAGGTAAGGCACAATTAATAAAATCGAAAATATAATTCCACCATTTCAAATATGTCAAAATATAACATTATGTCACTATTCTATCTTCTTCTTTATCTCAAATATACGTTCAGTACTTCAATTCTCTGCCACTATTCTCCCTTCTTCTTTCTCTCAAATTTATCTTTCTAAGTTCTCAATCAGTCCATCTATATACCAATATGCAGCAAGAAACAACAATACACATAAAAACCCCCTTTTATTAGCCTAATAAATCCCTAAATTTTCACTTTTCAACAAGCAATAGAACCTTAAAAGGTACAGACGGTGCGAGCTCAGTCTTACAACTTACAAGTCTCAGAGAAAGGAGAATAAGAAGAAAAAAACTTGTTGAAGGAAGGTAATATTATGTACCTTCTACTGGTTATCCTGGAAGAGAATAGAAGATGGAATCGGCAAATATCGCTATTTTTTCTTCCTGTGTCAGCCGTTTGTTGATGGAGAGATGGGGTAATTAGAGGCAGTAAATGATTAGGGTTGAGGTAAAATTATTTTTTTAAAAAAACTACCAAGGGTATAATAGTAATTTCACAGGCAAATTTGAGATGAGGCACTTGCCTCACCTAGCCCATGAATACATCCGCCCCTGGTTGCACTTGCACGCGGCTCAAACATGATCCACCTGCGTGTTCTTGGAAGATTCGCACAAGACTCTAAGAGGGATCTGCATATTAACATTCCAATGAGGTTCTTGGACATTTTCAAACACAGAGATTATAGATAGGCAGTTTTCGAACTCTATACCATGTTAGGAATTCCTCTAAAGTAACTTGTCAAGTTTTGTGCTTACTGATTATTGATTAACAGTTAATAACTCAATGCATATGAAATGACAAAGGAGGAAAATCTGAAGGGGAGTGATATGACAAGAATAGGAACTCTTGTCTTGACCCCACCGGACTGCCAGCTAAGCTCAAGGCAGAGAGGGCTCCGAGGCATCGAGCCAGACCAACCTAATCAAGCCCACATACCTCCAAACAAGGGGCCTCGAATCGAGGAGCTACGCCTCGGACTAGCAGCCTCGAAACAGTCTTGTGCAGTGCCCTTCGAAGGACTAAGATAGGCCGTCAATAGTGCCTATATAAGTAGACCGTCATTAAGCATTAATGACCAATGATCAATAGGAACTAGACTCATTTACTACTCACATATTAAGATTGAAAGTTAGGATTTGTCTAACTCTACTCTTAATTACTCACTACTCTTAATCACACATTTATTATACGCTATTTTTGGTAGCATCAGGGAGTATATATTTCGCAAACAATGGACACGAAACAGAGAAAATTAATGCATCTAACTAGTATGAATAGTTGTGTAATATCTGGTCGTTTCATAACATAAAAAACAATACTGGTTGTATTATGATTTTCAACCAGTAAAGTTATGTATTCTGGAGAATTACTTTGATACTTGCAAGTATCTTCAGCATCATATTTACACGATCAAAATAAGTGATATTGTACATCTTTTCCACTAGATCGTTGTATCAAATCCCACTGCTAATTTTGACATGCTTAGGCGTAGCACCTTCATAAGCAATTCCACGAGAATTCGATGTCATTGTTCCATTCCAATAGCATAATATTGTTATGTTTTCTCGAACCATCATAAGCAAGAGATAAGAAAAGGTCGTCACTCAAGTATTTGAACTAGTAATTAAAATAATTAATAGCAGCTTCAAGAAAATTTAAGCAAAAAGTTATAACAGGTGAATGCCATAGAATTATACGGATAAAATCATGCAGACCTATTAAAAATTTAAAATTACATGTGAATCACACCGTACTTAACACAATAATTAACACAGTGAGCTCCATTACCAAAATAATGCAGTTAATTTATTGATACATCTTAAGGTCTCTAATCATGCTCTCTTTAGGTTTCCAGGTGTTCCTTCAAAGCAACTCATTGCATTATTTACAACTCATGTTGGAAAGCTTGAGAAGTTTGTTCACATGAGCAATTATTTGTGCAACTATTATACAATGTGACAAAGTGCATCATATTTGTCTTCATCTTGCATACAGATGGGATTGTGGCCTAAACATGTGATGTGTTTTCACTGTACGTGCAAATGTCATGACTAATTGGCTAGAGCAAAATCTTTATAAATTAATAATGGATATGAAAATGACAAAGAAGAAGATCTGAAGTAGCTACCTGCTTCTTTGTCTAGAATGTACAGGGAAGGGAAGCATTTTTTATTTATTTTTTATTGGGCACAGCAGGAATCGAACTTGAGACCTATGGATTCGCAGACTGGAGTCAGACCTAGGGAAGGGAAGCATGTATTTCGCAAACAATGGACATGAAACAGGGGAAATTAATGCGTAAACTGGAACGAATAAATTGCACATGCTTGAATGGTTCGTGGTTCAAACATAATCCACCTGCTTGTTCTTGGAAGATTTGCACAGGGTACTCTAAAAAAGGATGCAAATAACTGAATAAGCATTCCAATGAGGTTTCTGGACATTTCCAAAGACATATATAGGCAGTTTTCGAACTCTAAAGTCTAAAGCATGTGAGGAATTCCCAAGTACTCATTAAAGTCACCACGACCTCTCCATGTCTATCTTATAAAACACAGAGTCTACACTAAATCTGAAGCACAGAATGCCATATAGAACTCTAGAAGCAGTCAATTAAGTAAACGATCCAAAAATAAACCTTTTAACTTAAAGTGTGGAATGTGTTAGACAAATCAAAAGTAACATGCTGGTCCGAAATGAAAGATATGCAGAAGAAATTCTTGTGAGTACAGCATACCGAACAGACTAACAGCTCCTTGCCAGCACATTCCATATTCACCATTCTCATATCCATTGATTCAGACCAAAGACACAATACGAACACTAAAGTACTCGACGCCATAAGTGAAGTGAAAGAACAGAACAGTATGTACTATATCTTTGCGGGCAGATGACACAGCAACTAGGTTTCGAGTAAGAATATATTCACATAGAACAATATAAGAAATGCAATTTACAACAGGCCTCGATCAACTTTACCTTATGCAACACTGGAATAGAATAGATAGTATGGATGGGCAAGTAAGACTTTCCAAAGACAATAACTCCCTTGCTGCTAAACAGGAGGAGGAGCCTAGATAAGAAGGGGAAGCTCTCTCCCGATGAAACAGCTACCATAAGGCATAGTTAGAGTAAGGGAAATGAAAGCAAGGTTCTGAATCATGCGCCGAGGGCAACATAAAGTCACTGTCTATATTCTAGTACTAGGGGAAGATGCATGAAATAACCTTAGTTATATGTAACTCATAGCAAATCCCCCTGTGTTATTTTATCAGATGAAAACCCCCCACGCATTTTATAGACAAATTTATAGTAGAGGAACTTTCCAGATAAAAAAGATTGAGGTGTTAATGTACCAGGTTATTTAAGGCATGGCCGCATGGGGATTGAGGTGAAATGAAAATAACGCATTGGGGACTTCGCATAAGTTACAACTAACACAAGGTTTTTTAATGCTATTATCCCAATAATTCTACGGAAACCCCTTGTCACTCATCTGGTTCACAATTCTTGCAGCATCATCTAGTCTATTTGCTTTTTCATAAATTCCAGCAACCACAAGATGGAGATCCTTCTTGTTAACATTAGGATCTTTCTCCAGCCTCTCAAAAACCGTCTCAACCATTTCAAAGTTTCTTTTCCCACCCCAAAGACTCAGCATCTGAAAATGTACTTCATCATAGAAAACACACCCTGCCTCCTGCATCTCACGATACAGTCCATCCGCCTTGTCAAACTCTTGCAACTTCCAATAAGCATTCAGAACGAGCGCTATCACATTAGAGTCAGGAAAGAACCCCACCTCCTTCATTCTCTCATACACTTCAATCACATTCCCGTACTTCTTGTACTTTGAAAACAGATCAATCATTCTCTCAAATACCACTATTTCCTTAATCTCTCCACCTTCAACTGCCTGTCTGAACACCCATGTGGCTTCTTCTAATCTACCAGATCCAGCAAGGATTTGAATGGCAGTTCCCCTTGGAATATTATCCGGGCGTTTAAGTTCATGCAATAAACGTTTAGCATGAGCAACCAAACCGGCTCTCTCATACGCTACAATCATAGTCTGGTACAGAACCTGATCAATTTCAACACCAGAGCTTCTTAGCTTCTGAAACAGCATAGCTGCACGGTCTAGTTTCCCTGCCTTTCCCCATATCGATATGATTGTGGAATAAGTAATGGAATTTGGCTCAACCCCCCTTTGCTGCATCTCTTGGATAAGATTATTAGCCTTTTCATGCTCAAGTGTCTTGCCATATATCATTATCATCGTGTTATACGTAACAACATTCTGATCAATATCCTTCCTCTGCATCAATCTAAACAGATGTATTGCCTCCCCGAAAAGCTCAGCATCACCATAAACTCGTAAAAGGGTATTATAACTAACTACATTCGGCTCAATCCCATTCCTCCGCATACCCCAAAACAGCCTATCAGCCTCTTTTGCCATATCAAGTTGCCCGTACACGTCTATCATGATATTACAAGTAGTCAAATCAAGTGAATGATCAGTCTCCCTCATTTCCGAAAAGACAGAAAGTGCTTCCAAAAACTTACGATTCTCCACATACATTGTCAAAAGCGTCGAGTAACTAACCGTATCCGGCTTCACCCCAGCCTCCCTCATCTCACTAACCAACAGCCTCGCCTCTCGAAAAAGCTTAGCCTTCCCAAACACATTGATCATCGTATTATACGCCACAAGATCAGGCACAATCCCCGACCGTTTCAGCCTCGAGAAAATCGATATAGCCTTAGAGTAGTCACAAAGCTTCCTTGACAACTCAATCAAATTACTATACAAGACCAAATCACCAGTCACACGGTCCTGCTCCATTTTCTGTAGCCAAGACAAAGCTTCATCAAACAGACCCTCCTTCCCGAAACCGGTAATCAGAGTAGAATAAGTATACCTATCCGGCGATAAACCCCTCTGGCGCATTTCGTCGAACAGTCCACGAGCAATGTCCGTCTGCTTCGCTCGCAACACGTTCCGCAAAACCACGTTGTAAGCGAACACAGAAGGCGTGTAGCGTGCCTCCTCGTTGATCCAATCGAGCAACGCGAGTGATCTCTGCCAGTCAGACTCGCGTGTAAGGAGATTTACCATGAACCTGATGGATAAAGATCGGTTTTTGTAATTACTCACATCATTCATTATCATAAATTTTTCTTATCTCTTCCACAATGTAAATTCCATATTGAAATTTGATGGATTCTGGAGCTCAATTGAGCTTCGACGTCACTCTTCAACCAAGCTAAAACACAAATTTTCACAAACCTGATGGATAAAGATCGGTTTTTGCAATTAATCACATTGTTCATTATCATAAATTTATCTCATTCTTCTCCAATGTAAATTCCATATGGCAATTTGATCAATTCTCGAGCTCAATTGAGTTTCGAAATACATCTTTATTAACCATTCATCAATTTCAACCAAGCTAAACAAAAAAATTCAACAAACCTGATGGATAAAGATCGGTTTTTGTAAAGAGACAATAAAGCAAACAGTTGGTGCTCGTCCGAAGTCTGGCTGATTGAGTGCAGAAGCTCGTCCATGTCCACGAGGTGGTCGAGAAACGGCGAGCTGTGAGATGGGTTTTGCTTGCGCCATACATCTCTGGTGACGGTTTTGGTTGAAGATGGTGAGGCAGGTACGGTGAATTGGGTTTTTTTGGTGTTGTTATAGGAAGGTAGGAGAAGTGTGGAGGTTGTGAGTGAGTGGAGATGTGGTAGTGGAAGTGGAGATGCATGTTGGATGTGTATGGAAGTAGATGGAATTGACAGTGAGCTCATTTTGTTGAGGAGTAAATCGGACTCTTGGACATGGTAGTATCTCTGCAACAACCAGAGACGAAGGAGATAGTTTCGATATTTATGCAGGTGAAGGAGATGTAGCAGTTTGTCTCCTTCTGCAGATTTTATATTCCGTGCCAAAATGATACTTCTCCGGACTGGTGTCTCATTTGATTTTTTAAATCCACAGTTTTAGGTTCCGACTACAAATTAATTTTAAACTATATAAGTAAAATGTTTAATTAAATTAAAAATGTCAAAATGGGATTCTTCGGACGAGACGAAGGAGGAAATAGGGTAGAGATCAGGTCGGTATCCTTGTGGAATCAATAATTCAAAAAACAACTTTTGTATTTCGTCACACTAAATATACAGTTAATATTGTATAATATTGTATTTTGTCACACTAAATATACAATTTTTTACCTTTATTTTTCTTCATACTGTATATTTTCACTCTAATATACAGTTTTTGTATTTGATTTCAAATTTTAGGGCCAAAAGGGTCTTTGGCAGAAATTTTCCCAAGAAAATATGGACATGTAGTATCTTTCTGGATTGAGGAAATATATATGGAACCGATGATAGATACCGTGAAATATCAAGGCACAAAGATCAAGTCCAGTTAGGTACAAGCTCAACAAGGAAGAACTAGGCAAGGGCCCAATAGGCCTGGCAATCGGGTCATTAGGATCAGATTGTTTGGTTGCTTTGGGTCGAGTTTGGATGATCTTGTTCATACTCGGGTCATTTTTAAATTATAAAATTTCACGGAATTTTGAGGCGTTATTAAGATTTTGATCTTGAAGTGACCTATTTTTAAAATTCACATCTTGTTGCAAACGTATGATAAGTATATGTACAAGATTGACTTCAGTTTTCTAATATTGCTTAAACTCGTCTTGGCATTATAAAAATCATATTCGAACTTGTACAAGTTTAATTTGGATAATTTTGGATCGAGTGAATTAGGGTCAAACTGTTTCGAATAGATTTAGGGTCAACTTTGGATGGTTGACCTTCGTGATTTTGGGTCAAATTCTGAATTCGAATCGGAATTCGAATATGGATCAAGTTTGTCGACTAGTTAGGCCCAGTGCATACTCTCAATGGTCCTTCGAGGAAGCCAACTCAAGGAGAGGGATCTTTCGAACACTTCCCATAAATACCATGTAGAGAACATTCGCGTGGAATGTTCAACTTGAGAACCAAGTCGTCCGATAAAAGGCACACTTAGCATCCACATTATTATACCAACAAAATATTAATCGATCACCGTATATATTTATAAAACAAATAAAGCAACCTCTTGTCAATCAATCTGTTGTCAATGAACAGTTTACTTCATCAGAAATATTTTAGAACAAATTGTCCAAATTTCGTTATTCATCCTCTCCATGCACTATTACTATAGTGATACAATTCCTGTCACTTACATTTCACACGGTCAGCGATCTTTGCTGAAATTCAATCATGTGGATTGGGATAGTATGAGACGGTTGGGCCGAGGTTCAACCGGATCCGGTTATGGATGGAGCCGATGAGTTTCATACGTCAATTGCCACTATTAGTTGTTTACTTGACTTGTACTTCACGACTTAGACCTTGAGATGCAACATTTTATGATTCCCAGTAATCCCAAACTTTGAAAAAGATGGAACAAAGAAAGAGTTTAATTGGGATTTGGGAGGTTGTCATGAACCATCACGTAACTCATGATTTATCTATCCGATTTATCCCACAAGCTCATAAATGCCCTGTGAGTTGTGAATTGTGATTGTTCCCAACCAAAATTAGAACGCTGGTTACATTTTAAACTCATTTGCGTGATAGTATGAGAGGTTATTGTTACGTTCGTATATTTCTTGCTATATCCCATAAACAACGGACTCCCAACACAGTATCAAATGGGTTTATATGCTAGGATTAAACACCAAAATCACTTAGGCTATATTCTCTTCGTCTTAACTCAATTGATTCGATTCGAATTTCTTGAGTTATATTTTATCTACAATTGATTCGAGATCGATTCGATTCGATTGAATTCAGATCGATTCGATTCGATTATGTTCAAACGAAAAACGAAAGACTTACAAGATCAAATGATATCCATGTGGGTTTCACATGTTGACCTCATGTTTTTGTATTGGTTAGTGTACATGCTATTATTGTTTGTCACATAAAATGAACTGTGGTCAATATTTATCCGCACAAACCTTGAATATTAATTAATTAATGATCAGGATATTACAAATGTTGTCAGATCGGGATCATCCGAATCCACTAGTGGTGTGCATGGTTGCTCTTTACCAAGTGTGACGAGAACGTCCCACATATTAAGAGCGATGGTTATAATATACCCAAGCTTTAAAAGACCTTTTGGGATCGATAATATTGATCATATCTAGCTATGAGGTGCAAGAGGAGTAATTAGCGATTTATGTGGTAAACTATAGATCTTAATAATGTGCAAGAGGAGTAATTAGCAAGGAGTAGATAGTAATTAAAGTGGAAAACTAGCTAGGACATATGATTTGACTTTACTATGGGTTTAATGAGCTATTAGCATTGGATTAGGCAGGGCTAAAAGCCTGAAATCGGACTGTAATAAGGTTGAGATTGAAAATGCACCCTATAACCAGATGGCTACATCCTTAATCATAAAACTAATCTCATAGTAGTAACTAAAGCTCTGTTCTCTTCGTATAAACAGAACTGAACTGAAATGTGGTATAAAATTCAACTAAGTAAACCTGAACTGAACTGAATGAAGTTGTAGATAAAGAGAACAGAGCCTAACTGATCAAATCGAAATCGTTATTCTAACTGATCTAGTGATACTTTTCAAAATATATATGTTACGTACAATCATCAACACCAATTACTGGTCACATACTAATTTAAGTAGCCATCATGTGTATTTTCGTGTGATTTGTTTGGAAAATCGAGTGGAGTACCATGGATAAAGACGGTGGATAATATAAAGCAAATAAAATATACAATAACAAGAGCACTGTATATGGAAGGTGGATTTTAAATCGTGCATATAATATACAAAGACAACCTTAATAGTAACATAATACATGATACAATTAGAACTATATTATTCGCATTTTACTTGAAATCAACATTCATACAACCGACTTATTCCTTGCAAAGCTCGTTAGCTAGTTAGTGTAAGGTTCAATATCTCCGAAAGAGCCACACGGCTTTTGTCCCCTCCGATCCGACCCTTCCTCGTGAATGTCCCATTATTCTCTTTTGTTGATTTGGAACTGCGAGCCCACTTGATTATAACATCCTTTTATTATCGGATTTGTATACTAAGGCCGTTTGGACAACTAGTCGGCCGAACCATATAGATATCAATAAATACGTTCTAGTTGTAAAAGTCATGCACTACTGCCTAGTATCATAAACAATTAATTTATGGAAACTACTTAGCACCTACTTAGATTTCGTCATTTCAACCCTGCAATTACTCTACACTAAGTTTTCCTCCATGAGGCTGCCATAAACCAAATAACACGGGCATGAAAATGTAACATCTTGAAGTCTTCATCAATGCCATGAAGTACAAGCAAATGACTTAAAAAAAAGTCGTAGTCAAATCTGCTTAAATTGTCCTCTCATGGTTAAAGTTCTAAACGATTGATACACTTTACCAACTATGATTTCTAAAAGAACACAACTTTTCCTAATCTTAATTGCTTATAAAAGTTCCGGGTGGTGTAGATTTAATTTAATTTAATTTAATTCAATTCATACATACTCACTGATTGGTAACTAGACAATTTCTTTTTAAAAAAATACGTTTCGAGGCATTAGAGTCCAATTTACATCGATAAATTACAAAAGATTATTTTTTTTCACCTTACAACATTGTAGGGCTATGTTTTAAGAATACTAATGGTTGGTCGTTATTTGATAAATTAGACTATGTTCTTTTCAACTGAAATTTACTGAACTGAATTGTAGTATAAAATATAACTAAGCAGAACTAAACTGAACTGAACTGAACTGCACTGAACTGAACTGAACTGAACTGAATGAGTTTCAGTTGAAGAGAACAAAGCATTAGTCGATAGTTTACATGTTACTGATAGTTATTAGATAGTTGATGGAATAGTAGATTATTATAAAGTTATTAGGTGGTATATGCTACTTAGTTATATTTTATACTACAATTCAGTTCAGTTCAGTTGAAAAGAACAGAGCCTTACTCATGATATTATTGATAAAATAGACAATTTCTATACAACTTATTTAGAGACCGTCTTTCATAAAACATTGTCATCTTTATTAGGGAAAAAGGAATTTAAAAAAACTTCCCAATAATCAAACTTTTTTTGTTTGAAAGATAATAATCAAACTTTCATAATAAGAAAGGAAAAATAAAAACACTTTCCAATAATCCCGCATGTTTTATTTCTCTTCCTTTTCCTCCCTTGACTCAATCCAAAATCCAACACTATATTAAAAGAAATGAGAAAGGAAACCAAGTAAAGAAGAAGAGACCGACAAGTATTAAATTCATCCCAAAGATAATCTTCAAGATTACAATGAAAACATTTCATTAAACACCCCATTCCATTCAAATGTTACTACTTTTAATATAAGAAGAAGATCTCATACTCACAAAACCAACACTACTTAAACTAATCCTCACTCCATCTTCTTCTCCATCCATCTTCTTCTCCACCATCATCAATTCACCAACTGAAAACCTACCCAATCCAAGATTGCATCTGGGTTTTCTGCAAAACCCAATCTTTCACCAAACCCAGATGTTCTTCTTCTCATTCCTCTTCTCCAGAACATGAAGAAGCTCAAAAACTACTACCTCCATCTAAAGCACCCACACCCAACAATGGAACGGAAATGGATCTTCCCAATCGCCATCGGCTCCATCTTCTCCCTCTTCCTCCTCTTCCTCACCACCCTAACTTCACCAGACGGAACCCCATTACTCCCCTTCTACTCCTCCACTTCTCCCTCATCCGCCATTTTCGTCGAATCGAAGCTCAAGCCTCTCCCAATCGTCTCCGTCCCTCCGCCTCCTCGATTCGCCTACCTGATCTCCGGCTCGGCCGGTGACGGGCCGATGCTGAGGCGCACATTGGAGGCGGTGTACCATCCGAGGAACCAGTATGTTGTGCACCTGGATGCTGAGTCTTCGGCTGAGGAGAGGCTTGATCTGTCCAGGTTTGTGAAGGGGCATGAGGTGATTACGAGATTTGGGAATGTGAGGATGATGGAGAAGGCCAATTTGGTGACGTATCGCGGGCCAACTATGGTGGCGAATACGCTACACGCGGCGGCGATTTTGTTGAGGGAAGGTGGGGAGTGGGATTGGTTTATCAATCTGAGTGCTTCGGATTATCCTGTGGTTACTCAGGATGGTGAGTAATGTGGTTGATTTTGGTGGAATTTGAGCTCATTTAGTGATGATTTTGTGTTAATTTGTATGTTTAGTGATTTGGGGTTTTTGTTTGATTGATTGATGATGACAGATCTGCTGCATACGTTTTCGTACTTGCCGAGGGATTTGAATTTTATTGATCATACGAGTAATATTGGATGGAAAGAGTAAGTGGGCTTGTTTTTCTGATGCTTAGTTAGTGTTAAAACTTAAAACCATGGATCAAAATCTCAGTTTCGACTTGTGTTAGGGATCAAAGTGTTTGCATACCTTCTCGGTATGTTTTAAGAATAAAAAGGTGAATTTTTTGAAGTGAATGAGTTCATCCCAGTCAGCTGAAAAAACTGACATTTTGGGGTTTTTTCCGATCAGGTCGCTGAGATTTTGATCCATGGTTACAATGATGGGTTTATTATCTGTTTATGTTAGAGATGTGGCAAGAGATTAGTAAATGATGTCAAATTGGGTTTATTTGTGTAGGTTTCAGAGGGCGAAACCGATTATAATTGATCCGGGGTTGTATATGACAAAGAAAGCTGATGTGTTCTGGATTACGCAGAGGAGGAGCGTACCCACGGCGTTTAAGCTCTTTACAGGTGTGTTTGTGTGGGTGAATTGGCTTGTCGTATATACGTGTGAATATATGTTAGTTATATCTGAACAAGTTGTGGAAGGAAATGAGATGTGAATGCTTTTGTGGAAACCTAAGTTTTAGGTTTGGTATCTTTCCTGGTTCATTTTCTAGTGAAATAATTGTTACTTTTTCACGTGGTAATGAATTTAATGAGTAACAGATTTTTCATCTTACTTTACTACCTGGTGCAATATACTGTCTGTGGATTGGTTTCGTTAATTTTAAATTGATATACTCATAAGACATGATTAACTTGTTTTAATTTTGAATACGAATGTAACTTTTTATTGGATTCGGCCAGTATGACTTGGCTCCTTGGATTTCTGTGCGAGTGATTTTAATTTTAATCTAAACAAGTTGTGCAAGGAAATGAAATGTGAATGCTTCACCTTTTTGTCACACACTATGTATTTGTTGTAACCTAAAGGGTTAGGTTTGGTATATTCTAGATCCATTTGATAGTGAGATAGTGGTATATTTCCTTTTATGGACATTTTTATTTTCTGAGTGTTTTGTTATGTGGCCATGTGGGTATCAATGCAATATGTCAATGATGTTCAATTCTGTTTAATTACTTGGTGTAATGTTTCTATGAATTTGTTTTGCTCATTTCAGTTTAATAGTAATTTATACTGCACGATTTGTTTTACTTGGCTTTTGAAGAAAGTTGTAGTTGAATACTTATATCTATTTCTGTTTGTAGTACCTTTTGTCTATTGCTGACCAATTAGTTAACATAGGAGAATGACATGTGAGTTTCATGCTCTAGGTTCTGCTACATGATATGAGGCAGGAAAAAAATGTTCGAAAACGGATGTAGGAAACAAATCATACTATTCATGAGCCTATGGGGTTCTTACCTCGTAATTTTAAATTATGGTTTGTGACTGGAATTTTCACCTTAAAGGTCTCTATGTAGTGTTGGGTCACTCTAATCAAATTAAAGCTTGTAAATCAAACATGTCTAATCTTACTTTTGCCGCATTTTACATGCTCCACGCTAAATGCTTCTTTGCTTTGGGATACGGGAAACCTGTAAATGTTATGTATCCGAGTTGATTAAAGGGTTTTTTTTTTTTTTTTTTGGGGGGTAATCATCATAGTCTGGCACAGTGTCGATCTCTGCCTGGAACTGATGTAACTGGCAAGTGTATGCTGCTGAATGTTTGAAATAGTTATGTTCAGTCAAGCATATGGTTATCCGAATATCCGATGCATAATTCTAATGTGTTCACTGGAAAACAGAACTGCCGGATTATGCTACAGGATGAAATAATGAGTAATTAAGTTGTAGTCTGCAAAACTTGTACTAGTTTTGTATGTCAGCTGAGTTAGAGTGATACTGTTCTATACTCTTTTTTTGGATTTGGAAAGTGCATATTAGATTTAGTAGTTTTGGTTTTGTATCGAGAGTATTCTGATTTGAGTGGTAGGTTTGTTATTTAGTGTTTGATATGGAGTATTGATGTGCAGAGTATTTTTTGTTTTGGCAGGATCTGCTTGGATGGCCCTGTCTCGATCATTCATTGACTACTGCATATGGGGTTGGGACAACTTACCCCGAACAGTTCTCATGTACTACGCGAACTTCATTTCTTCCCCCGAAGGTTACTTTCACACAGTCATATGTAACGCTCAAGAGTTCCGCAACACAACTGTAAACAGTGATCTCCACTTCATTTCATGGGACAATCCTCCCAAGCAGCATCCTCACTATCTAGTCCTAGATGACTTTCAAAAGATGGTCGATAGTAATGCCCCGTTTGGCCGCAAGTTTCACCATAATGACCCGGTCCTTGACAAAATTGACTCAGATCTTCTTCATCGGGGCCAAGGCATGCTCGTTCCAGGTGGATGGTGCATAGGTAGCGGTAAAAATGGGACCGATCCTTGTTTGACTGTGGGTAATATTACAGATCTCAGACCAACGGGAGGTGCAAAACGGTTGGAAAAACTTGTTAGCAATCTGTTGTCGAATCAGAATTTTCGACCGCGCCAGTGCAAATAGTTTACAGTAGCATTCTTAGGGAGATTTACATATACACTGCCCTTGGGTTGCGTGGGTAAGTACTTGCTCCCCTTATAGTTCGAAAGTTACATATATTCCATTTACGGGGGTGTATAAGTAATGGTTTTCGGGGAGCATTTTGTATCATTGAGGGTGAATGTGTAACCAAATCCGAACTTTAGTGATGAGCATCAGTATTTTCGCAAGAATTGCAAGGAATAGAGTCTGGAGAGAATACGCGATACTTTTGGGACGAGGTTTCAACTTTTATGCATTAAGCTGAAGAAATTACGAAGCTCTGTATGGTGACTGCTGATGTTGTTCGTTTATTCGTTTACTGGTAAGCATTTTTTGGCTGGTAGGTTGGTCACTTGACTGGGATGGATTCTGGGAGAAGGGATGTATATGATGAGCTCATGTTGTTAGTTACTTCCTGTATTAATTGAAATGAAATCTTCAGTCATTATCTGTGTTCATTTGGTTTTGATCTGCATTTGGGCAAACGAGATTGTTAAAATTATCAGAAAGTAGTGAAGCTCAGTAAGTGTGTTGTATTATTTATGATAATCAAAACGCATTACAGGCTCGCCTATTTATACAGAAAACATAGAAACTAAATTCTTGCTAAACAAGTCTAATTTCCAGCTACAATACAAAGCAAAGGTACTCGATTAATTCTAGCTATAATTCTTGGTGAACAAGCTCACCATTTCAACTGTTGACTGAAGATTTCACAGCTATGATCGAAAAGTAACAAATGTACTATCTGCAAACCCTAAACGTCGAATTTTGTCTTCTTTGTCGAGAAAGAAAACGAACTGGCATGAGCTGGAAGAAACGTAAAATCGTTTAGTGACTTTAGCGTTAAAATGGTCACTTTTCTTTTCCGTTTTTCAAGTTGGTCCTTCTATGTTTCTTGTTTGTTTGATTGAGTCACACTTTCCTTCGCGCCTTGCTTTCTGGCCCTGAAACATTCAAAATCTTTGCAATTAACTCTTGTTAAATTACAATTCTTCTCATTTTTCTCTTTAAATATTCAATATTCCCCCTCAAAAGGAACATATGGATTTCTTATGTTCATCTTGTGAAAAGCTTTAATCAAATTTGCTGAACAAACTACTTTAATAAAAACATCCGCTAATTGGTTTTGAGAGTTAATGAAATCTATCTTTATCTTCTTCTCTCATGAAGTGGCAATCCACTTCTATGTGCTTGGTCCTCTCATGGAAAACGGGGTTATTTGTTAAATGTATTGCGGATTGATTATCACATAGCAATTTTACTGGCTTGATCATGATTATCTCAAAATCTTTTAGCAAAGTAGTTAACCGCATGATCTCACAACAAGTGTAAGTTATTGCTCTATATTCAGCTTTTGCTGATGATCTACTCACAATGATTTGTTTCTTGGAGTTAGCTATTAGCTAGACTTATATCCGGTAGACTCGTAGCAACACATATTTTTGAATAAGCCAATAGATTACCAATAGAGTGAACTCACTAATGAGCTTCCAAAAAAGATGCAATAGCCTGAAGTTGATCTTATTGAAATAGGACAGCCTGCATAGTCTGAATCACTGTAAAATGTATCGAAGATTGGCATGTTCGAGTATGGGGGTCATTTTCGAGTTTGGAAGCTCAAAAGCTCCATAAGTCAGTCCCACGTTCGAATGCATTGAAGATTGGCATTTCCGTGGAAAAAGAGGCGGTGACGCGTCCCCCTACGCCGCAATCTGGGACGCGTCCCAATTATTGGCCCATACGCATCCCAGAATCACCCAACATTCTGTCTTGAAGTTTTGCACTTGGGATGCATCCCAAAAAGTCTTAGGACGCGTCCCCATACGCGTCCCATATATTGGCCAGGACGCGTCCCAGAATCACCCAACATTTTGTCCGGGTGTTTGCAATTTCGGACGCGCCCCAACCTCTTTCAACGGGATTTTGACTTTTCATACTTAGTCGAATTTAGACTTAGTTTTTCATGTTCTATCTTTTATCTTTCACTCTCAAAGCAAGAACGAACCCTAATTTTGGCTTCTTGTCTTTGATTATCATCATATTGATTTGTAATTCCGTACATTGACATCGAATTCAGATTCGAAGGTTAGATTATCAATCTAGTTATCTATTCTATTGCAATTTATCTATTTTGTAATTAAATCGTTACTTGCATGAATCTATCTTATTCTTCTATGATTAATTCGTTCGTGACAATGAACATGTATGTTATTGCATCGATCATGAGTTGCTAATCTCATAGTGAATACGGTAGTGATGTAGGATGAACCATGTTAGAGTTTCTAACCTAGAATCGTTCATATTCAAAATCTTCGTAAAAATCCCTAAATCCAATACGCTAGTTTCAAATCTTATAAGCATTAGGTTAAGAATCATTCGTCTGGCAATCGATTGATTTCACTAGTTCGAGATTTTCAAATGATGTTTTGGTTAAATTGAATTTGAGTTTTTTTTTCTAGACAAATAACTGTGACAACGTATGAACGATATGTTTAATCCTGCATTGATTTATTTGAATTGCTATCGTGTTCATTATTTCTCCACATTTGATTACATTATCTTTTATATTGTTTAGTTTGAGCTAATTACATATAACACCCATGTTGTTTTGCTTAATTACAGGTTAGTACCCGGTGTTTGAACAATTACATCTACACCCATTTGCAATCTCCGACATTGACTCTGGCTCCTAGCTAGGTGGCATCAATTGCTTATGTGGCTGATTACATGTGTCAATTATGGCTTCTCCTCCTCCTCCTCCTCCTGCTTCTTCTACAGTCTACACTTCAACCACCCCCACCCAATAACAACCACCACCTCTTCCAGTCAATAGCTAGCCACAACCACCACCGTCTAACCATCACCGTCACAAGAATTACAGAACAAAAAATATTTAAAAAATTGAAAGAAATTGAGTCTCCATTGGAGACCCAATTTCAAATGCTTAAAGCTTCAAATGGGTCTCCAAATGAAGACCCAACTAAGCTCATATTGGGCTGTAAATGGGGCTGAATCGGAGCTTAGTTGGAGACCCATTTGAAATGGGTCTCCAATGGAGATTGAATTTACTTTTATTTTTCGTGAGTTTGAAAAATCTTTGGGTTTCTATATTGAAAATTTGATACTTTTGATGGATTGTGTTGCAATAATGTTTGGGTTAATCTAGCAAATTAAATTTTATATTATTTTTTTTTAAAATTTTTGGGTCAATTTAGTAAATTATAAAACGTAGAGATTAAATTTGTAAATGGTACAAACTAGTTTTTGAATCAATTATAAACAGACCCAGTCAATATTAAGGGTCAATTACATATAGAACCCCTACATTTTGCTCCAATTACAGATTCATACCCACTGTACTTTGAACAATTACATATAAACCCAATTTCGAATTCCGGCGTTGTCTCCGGCTCCAATGTGGCAATTATGGATGATGTGGATATGATTTGGACTGCCGTGTCACTAGTTTTGCCAAATCAGATGGGTTTGCATGTAATTTTCGCCAAATCAGATGGGTTTGTATGTAATTGATTTTAATATCAATTTACAAATTTGATCTCTATATTTATATACTTTACTAAATTGACCCACTCTTTTTTTGAAAGATTCAAATGTAAATTTTACTTTGCTAAATCAACCCAACCATTTTGCAACACACTCCTCCACAAATCTAATTCTTGAAACTCAAACTCAAAACTTTTCAAAAAAACAAAAAAAGCGTAAAAATCGATTCACCATTGGAGGCCAACAAAGCTCCGGTTGGGACTGAAAACAGCCCCAATCGGAGCACCAAACATGAATTTTCTATTATGACCAATATTTGGATTAGTAAATCCTTCATTCTATAAAAAAGGCGAGATTGAATCTACGGCTACGTTATGAACTATAAGTTTGGTTCTTTTTGTCTTGTCTATGCTTTTATACTTGTCTATGCTTTTCTATTTTATACTTGTGTTCTCTTCTATTTTGATATTTCGAATATTGAGTCTCTCCTCTCCTTTATTATTTCGCCAAGAAAGAAGTACCGTACCTAAATTCAAAAACTTAAGTAGGAAGTACATTGCTCAAATAAACCAAAAACGTCATCTACCATCGAGGCATGTCTTGTCCCATTCATGCTACCATTAAGAATTTCTACTACAAAGTAAGGAATATGTGCGAAATACGAATTTATGTAAATCTATATGATAAATTATTAGGAGAGAGTATGTATTACTAGACTAGATTATCCACTGAGCCTAACTTTTCGGTATATTTCACTACTTGTGAGGAATAGGAATAGTAAACTAACACGTAGCTTATTATAGTAAGAGTTGCAGTTGAAAAGTATAAGTTTGAGATATTGCACCTAAAAGAAATGTGTTTCGCTTTCTCCTGTCTATTGTAATGAAAAAGTTATCTGCGGAGTCCTCTTTTTTATTTATTCCCAACATTTGATAGAAATCGTGAGTCATAAAACGAGACAAATACACTTACAAACAGACTAAAAACATAAATAAATTGATCGGTCTTTATATATGTACCAAGAAAAGAGGGTTAACACCCAAAAATGTACAATAATTTCAAAAAGCAAAACTCAATGATATTAATTAAAGAACTACGTACATAGCACTTTTCTGTTCCGCTTTTATTAGAGAATTGATTAGAAGGATAAATTCTACGAATAGAGGAATAATAAAGTTTAATATAATTCTTTTGAATCTTTTTTTATCTTTGAATGAAAATAGCTTAACCGTACAAAGCAATAATTAAATTAAAAAAAAAGAAGAAGAATCAATTGAAAGGAAAGGAAGTTGAGAAATAATTGGGCACGGAGCAGCACAAGAACGTAAGCAAGAATTACTACTGGGTAAAGGGGGATGTACCAACTTAAACCTTTCGTACTTTATGGCAGTATTGTGAAGGAATATTTCTAGTACTAGTTCCATAAGAGAATATGGGCAGCTCATTAATGTAAAATTCTAAAACGAAGACTATTCCCAAGTGGTACTAGTTCCATAAGAGAATATAGGCAGCTCATTAATGTTATGTGTGTGACCCCTATGGTAGGGATATGTTATGTGAAAGTCGGTCTGTGTGCCACCATGTTTTGTGTGGTCATAGTGTATATCTGATTCGAGCTAAATGTGAATTGTGATTATTGTGACATGTTCCATGCAAATGATACCTCCTATCACTCGAACTTGAAGCATTGTTTGCCATTGACAATATGTGCAACAATGAGGTAAGATGGGATGAAGAAGAGTGGTTAAAAATGGGAGAAAAAGCCTTATTTAAAGGTAAAAAAACCCTAAAAAAATGGCTAGTAACGGCTAGTTTTTTTCCAAAAAAAAAAAAAAAACAATTACATATAAACCCATACAATAACTATCCAATTACATGTAGTCCGCGCGTGTGTGTCAATCTTTAGTTACAACACTCATCAAATAGATATTCAAATCAATTACATATAAACCCAACTTATTTGGCAAATATAATGACATGGCAGTCCATGTCATCATGAGGCGTGTGCCTCCGGCCATGGTCCGAGCTGACTGTGCCTCCGGCGTTGACTAATGGATTTATATGTAATTAGATCTAACACTTAGTTCATTTTTTTGGAATCATTTGTAATTGTTCAAATAGCGGGTACTAATTTGTAAATAGGCCATTTAGCAGGGGTGGGTTTTGTAATTATCTGCAATATTAATTAATAAAGGTTGAATTAATGACCTATAAAACAATTACAAATACACCCAGCTGACATGGATGAACACGTGGACAAGGGCGTGTGTCAGTTGAGCTGATGTCGGCACCGACATGGACCAATGAGGCTATGTGTAATTCTTGTTTTACTTTTGGATGTTGGTGTAATTGTTCAAACACTGGGCATTAATCTGCAAATGGGGCATCTAACAGGGGTGGTTTATGTGATCTTCTGTGTTTAGTTTTATCAATCTTAATTCTTTGCAAACTCTTACGTTTTAACACTTTAAACGCTAGGTTGTTTAGTTAACTCCTTGAGAACGATTTCGTAGTTAAGGCTTGTTTTACAATAACGGTTTTAGTTACTTTTGTTTTTTCAAAGAGTACTAATTTGAGCACATTGGCACCTGCTGGAAACTATATTGAAGACATTTAACGCCAGTCAAGTTCTTTTACTAAGATAGTGTCTAGACATATTTTGCGTTATGCGAATTTGGTACCACATGATCTTTTTGAGCAAGTAGTGTGTAATGCTTAGTTATATTTTATACTACAATTCAGTTCAGTTCCATTCAGTTCGGTTCAGTTCAGTTCAGAAAATTACAGTTGAAGAGAACAGAGCCTAAATAAGAAAAATCAGCACCTACATCTATCTGTTAACAATTTTTAGTCATTCTATTTAATGTTTAATTAGCGTAATTAAAAACAAAGCCAACAAATTAAATCTTCTAATATTATGCAATTTTACATGCGTTGGTTGTTACATAGTTTTAAAAAATCCAACAAAATATCAACAAAACGTAGCCATATTTTGATATTATAGATCTCACAAAGATTCTTTAAAATTTCTACAAAATTGGACTCTGAAGAAAAAATCCCACAATTATCTCTACCAACAGATTTATTTAAATTGTTCACCGCATCATCATTTTTACCGGATCACCTTTTAATCTCCACCAATTTACTGCAAAGCATTGGAATTTCAGTGATGGGTTGTGGACTCGGTCACTCAGGTATGGAGTTAGGTTTATTGATCTCTTCATAAATTGCTTATATATCAACTCAATTAGAATCAATACACAACAAAATGTGCAATAAATGGTGGTCGATTGTCGATTATTAAAGAAATCGGCCTTTTGATTCGTTCGCCCCAAATAAATTCTTCTCCATCGTCTTTAGTTTGCGCCAGCCGGCCAGTGCAGGGGCGTGTGCCTTCTATGATGCAAAAAAAATCGATTATTCGGTGTTAATCTCAATTCACATAATATATTAACTCGTAGAATTGGGTGAGCCTATTTATAATTGTTTCGGGCATCTATTTTCGCCTTCAAGTAAGTATTATAATAATCGGTCCTTCCGATTTCCTCTTCATTTGTTTCGGTTTTAATTCAACGAATGCATGTTTATTCACTTAACTTCCCATTGATACATGGTTTTAATGATTTTTCTTTTTGATCATTTGGAAATTTTATGTTGAGTCAATTATTAAATTCTCACCTAAGTAGATATAAGTTTCTAGAGAATGTTGAAATTGTCGGAGCGCATGAAGAGAGGTAACAAGGTTATTTATTGATGGATTCAATCGAGTAATGTTTCTATTAATCAACTGCAACTCATAATTTATATTATGTTCTGGTTATTAGGAGAAGAAATGATCTCCGCCATTGAATCAAAGATGATATCAGTTCAGGGGGAAACATATCATTCTCGGTGACTAATTAAGGGTAACTAACTAATGATTCTTATTGTGTTTTGTGTTGTTCCTTATAGATCTGATTCAATCTCGATCAATAAACAAAATCTGTTATTTGGTGCTATCCTCTGATCACAAATTGCTCTAACCCCCTAATCGTCGTTTCTCCATGTCGTTCATCCTTGAACAAAAGGAATCTGAGATTTGAAAAATGAATAGTCAATGTCTTAGGTGAAGTACTCGAACCTCGACCAAGAAATGTTCGATTTGTTGTATTTATTAATTTTATTATTTATTTGATTTTTTTGAATCACTTTGGGTGATTGCAGTTCATTCTATTATGATTCATAAAAGCTAGAGAATCATAATGCTTGAAAGTAATATGATATGATGTATTTGTCTTTCCATTTACTGAGAGCAGGATATGGAGTTATGGCAGAAAAATATATTTGCCCAAATGAAAGATGGTCAAGTAATGGTCAATCCGACGAGAATCGTCACATATCATACGCATGGTTCTCTATTGGCACATATGTGTGGCTGAGTTTGGATTATATCTGCCTTCTACAACTTCATTGTGTTTGATGTTGTTATAACGTAGCATGGAACAGATTAGCAGAAGTACATGCCGACATAAGAAAATCCACTTTGCAGGCTGGCATGGAACAATCTAGCATCATTGGTTAAAGTAATGATAAGATACTACCAAAATTGTACTTTTAGTGACAAAATGTGTAATTTGTATGTGAAGTTGAGATTATTTGTTATTTGTTGAGTGTGGGTAGCTTATTTTTTTTAATAATGTATGAAGTTTTGTGGGACAGCTAAAATAACAAACGTATGAAGATTTGCAAGACAGATGGAGTATATTTAATAATGCATGTAATACACTTCAAAAGAAGATCGGGACTTCTGAGAAACGGTCTCTACATAATTTGTCCAGAGACGGACTAGGTTATAACTTTATCTACAAAAATCCGGAAAAGTATTTTGAACATATATTTGAATTCGCCATGACAATACGAATCCTTAGACACCAATCTTGAATACTATTACACCATATTCATTCAGCCCTACGTGGAATTTTGTAGAATTAATTGTATTTTAGTCAGTATATATTTCATTGTTATTTTTTGTGTATTGATTGTATATATATAATTTTTATTAAATCTCATATAACTTTATCTATAAAAATCCAAAAAAATATTTTAAACATATATTTGAATTTGCCACGACAAGACGAATCCATAGACACCAATCTTGAATACTAATTAATTAAATAAATCATTTTATTCATTAAAGTAAAATATAAATTTATTAAATAAGAAATAATAAAATTTTAAAAATAGAGCATTTGTTAAATTAATTCAATCCTACGTAGAATTTTGTGAAATTAGTTGCATTTTCAACCAGGCTAGACTTATCATACATTTGAATTCGTCGTGACAAGACGAATCTATATACATGCACCAATCTTGAATACTACTATTATTAATTAAATAAATTGTTTTAGTCATTAAAATTAAATATAATTTTATTGAATAAGATAAAATGAAATAATGGAATTTTAAAAATTAAAAACGACTCATTAAAATACATTATAAATAATTAACGTATCATCAAGCATTCAAAAAGATACTAATTTTAAATAGTTTAGCATCAAACATTCTGGACAAACTAAAATACACGACTATATAATTCTGCCAATGGTATTCAACCTTTGTAACTATTTATAAATGTGATCAATCAAATCTTCTAAATCCCATAATTTCATCAAAATCGCCATCCACACACTAATTTTCTTAATGGGCATGAATCCAGATAGGAGGACCTTTGGATCTATGCTTGACATAGTCCATTCAACTGATCTTCTAAGAATGTCCTATGAATCGTGTACTAGACGTGCTCTTTTCAATTCCAGAAGATAGAAGAGACACATGAGCTAATTGGTGGTGTGTTGATCTTTACATGTCTATCAACAACATTTTACATGTGAAGACTTTCAATTTCCTTTTCTTTATGTATAAGATTCGATCGGTAGGATGAGGTATAAGGCTTCTCTTCTCTACGATCTCCGGCTGGAAGGACTGGTTCTATCCAACCCGAATTTTAACCCCGTTCGAAATAATGATGTTCAGGCCCGGTCTGGTATATACTCGAACCCGTTCCATACCTTTGTTACAAGACCCGACCGCAACATTTTATAATTAAGTTAGTAAAAGCTACATTTTTTCCGGTGGATGGTGGGGGGAGTCTGCATATACTCTCTAGGTGGGGAAACTCTCTTCGATCTTCTTTTTACTTTCTTGATACATAACGGGCCTGGGGGATATGATACTCTCTAGGTGGAGAAACTATGTTTTATATTCTCTCTACTTTTCTGATCTTCATAACGAGCCGGGGGGGGGGGGGGGGGAAACAATAGGCGGGGAAAATATCTTCGATCTTCTTTGTACTTTCTTGATCTCCATGACGGGCCGGGAGGGGTGGGGGGTTTGGCAGTTACTCTCTAGGCGGAGAAACTCTCTTCTATCTTCTCTTTACTTTACCGTACCATGTAAAATTATGTTCGTAGAATAATAATTTTTGTGTCTTTGGTGGGGTGACGCATACCACCGCGGGTTGCTGGGAACCGGTGGGTTTTAAAAAACAACCGTAACATGTGAAATTACGTATGTATAATTTTTCTTTTTTTGTGTGTGTATGTGGTGGGGTGGCAACATATCACTGCGAGATTGTTGGGAACAACCCTATTGATTGTGTTGTATATTTTTGTATTTTATTTTGGTTCCGTTTGAGGGATAGATTTTTTTGTAAAAAAATATGTACCTGTTACTAATTAACAAGTCAGGTACTGTAGGACAATATTTTTACATTTTATATAATTAACATAAATAAACACTCAATGATATAATATTGGATGAAGAATGACTTTCGACCGACACCACTACCAACGTTGTCTACAAGGAATTTTGACTATCTTATTTTATCTATTAATTTATTTAATCCTTACATTTCTATTTATTATTAAAAGTGGCATCGCCACGGGTTAGTACTAGTTGTGAATGAATATCGTTTCTATCTCAAGAAAAAAAATATGGAAGACACTTTCAACTTCTTCATTTTCTCGGCCAGGACACACTCAACTTCTCCTGCCGATTACATAAAAAGAGGAGAAAAAAGAAAACGTATACTCCGGTCGTATCAAATAATTTATTTTATAAACTACATGTATATAAATTCAAAACATCCGGTCGTAATCGAGCATAATCGTATAACATAAATTCACGAGCAGAAATTGTTTTCCTTGCAAAAATTTAAAACACAAATTAAAAAGTTATCCGCTGCCGCGCGTGAGCGATGTGTATTAACAATTTAGGCTCTGTTCTTTTCAATTGAAAACTCATTCGATTCGATTCATTTCGATTCGATTCGATTCGATTCGTCTTGATTCGATTCGATTCGATTCATTAAATTCATATTATTATTATTATTGTTGTTGTTGTTAATAATAATAATATTATTATTATTATTATTATTAATAATATTATTTTATCATTTATTTACACACCCGATCTTTTGTACGAGGAAAATAAGAAAATTTATCCAATTGAGTTATTTTCAACTTTTTTTCTTTCTTTATTTTTAATACGACTTTTAGTAGATCAATGAAATAAAGAGTATAGTTACAATTTGAACTAACAAAAAATCTACATGTTCAAAAACTCCAAAACAAGTTAAACCAAACCAAAAATCGGACCAAACTTTATAAAAATAATATTATATATATTGAAAAATGGCATTTATTCTTCTATATTATCTTCCCCAGGCTCTATATTATCTTCCTCTATATCGCCTATATTGGAATAGGCAAATTCTCAATGTCATCTTCTTGCGCACCCTGTTCATCGTTTCTTTCCTTGTTGGGTTCAATAAATCATTATCCATTCCACCTTGGACATTGATATCATGTTGCAAAACTGGTATTTCAAGTTTACACATGCGCATAAAATTATGCAGAGTGAAGATAGCAACAATCACGTATATTTGATATGTGTCTTCCATCTGAGGCATCATATAAAGTAACTTCCACGCGGTTGGTTTTAAAGTTTGTTATACAATAATAAATAAAAATGTAAAATGACAGAAAAAAGAGTAGGAAGAATGTGATAAAGATGATAAAAATAAAATATTTTTTTTAGTTGTGATTATATATACCATTATATAATTGTTATTATTATTACACAATAATTTCTTGATTCGATTCGATTAGTTTGATTTGATTCGATTCGATTAATTCGGTTTAGTTCAAGAAATTTGATTTGAAAATAACGTAGAAGTCAAAAGAAAAATCAAATTTTGGGTTCCATGGAGAAACGAAATTGCTTCCGGGAAAAGCGGCTGTAAACTTGGCGTATGAAAAAGGCGGTAATTTTGGTGATTATCATTTACCAAATCGAGTAAAAAAATTCAGTTGCAAAATTAATTAAGGTAAATAAGACTTTTCACTTTGGGTAAAATCATCTAGGTTAAGGGAGTGACATCAGTAGCCGCCCACCGTATTAGTGGGTGATTAACCCTACTATTTAAATCGTTGTCGTCCACTTCTTCTTCTTCCTCTTCTTCCTCACCACTTGAACATCTTCTTTCACAGTATCAAATCTTATCTTGTTCTTCCCGATTCTACTCCTTCCGTATTACTAATGAATTTCTACACAGAATCACCATCACAAGCTTCATGCCTTCCTTCTGTTTTTCATGGTTTTCTTAAGTCTATTTCAACTAATTTACTTCATTCTTATTGTTTTGATCCAAAACTCTCTTCAATTACTATTCTTTGTTATCTTTTTATCCTAATCGGTCTCGAATTGCTAATTCATCTATCGATTTAGCTAAATCTGATCGATTTCATCGATATGACGAAACATAAGACCGATCTATTTTCTCTTTGAATCTTTTGTTTCAATTTTTCATTTGGAGATATTGAATTGCTAATCCAGTTTCAATTCAGCTAAATCTGATCGCCAAGTTTCAATTCAACCAAATCTGATCGATTTCTGAGATGAAGATCTATTGTTTCAAATTTTCATTCAGAGTGATCTTTTAATCCAAGTTTTAATTATCTGAGTCCTCGTAGATAAGAAGGTTCTCAAGTTTTTTTTTTTTTTTAATTTTCACTTGAAATCAATCATTTGTTTTGTTTTGTTTTAATTGCGAATCTA
Source organism: Plantago major (assembly GCA_026545765.1). Lineage (NCBI taxonomy): Eukaryota > Viridiplantae > Streptophyta > Magnoliopsida > Lamiales > Plantaginaceae > Plantago > Plantago major. The sequence continues at coordinate 108,100,833 of CM048840.1, forward strand.
TCATATCTGATTTACAGATCTGCGTTACCTTCTCGATTTTCTTTGTTTGTTTTCATGAAATTAACCTTTTGTTTCAGTGCGTTCACTTGTCGACTTTCTTTGATATAAATAATCTTTGTTTTAGTTCTTTATTCAAGTTGAAATATTGAATTGCTAATAATGAAATCTGTTCAATTTCATTCGAGTTGTATATAGATTAAGAAATGGAAGAACGATTTTCGTTCTTTTTTACTTTTATTATTTTCTATAGAAATTAATCTTTTGTTTCAGTTCTTTAGTCAGTTGCTATTTTTAAGTACTAATCTATGTATTGTATTTGCTAAATTGGATAGATTTCACGCAACATCAGCATGTTCATTTCATTTCCCCACTGTTGATCTTCCTTAATAGCCATAGTTAATTGTAGTTTTGAATCCCCCTGAACTCTGTATATTATTAACAAAGTTTAGAATTATTTAGTATGCATAGAGACTTTAATTTGTGGCTATTTTTTTCATTTCATTATCTTGTAGAAGCGTTTGGTAACCTTTCTTCTAGTGTTTTAGTTCTTGTAGCCCAAGGGCTAAGTCATAGCCATTATATGGCCATACAGCTAGTGTTGGTTTATTGTGATGGGCTGGCCCAAGTTGGTTGCATCTCTTAGGAGAAGTCCAAGTCCAGCAGCTGTATGTGTCCATTACTCCAGCTGATGATTTAGTGATGATTTTATCTTATAATGAATCGCCACCAGTTCAATTGTCACAAACAAACTGAGTTCAAATTAACTTCTCAAAACCTAAACCCTATAACCCATAGCAGAACACATCAAGCTCCTCAAAACCAATCTCTGAAAACCCTAAATATTTCAATCTCAACAAACGGCCAAAACTATTCTCCATTGGTTTCATGGCTAACCCTCTGGTGAGCTGTTTCTAGTTGTTTTAGCTAGCTAGATTTTTGTAAGTTGTATAATATCCACATCTCTATAATCTCTAATGGTTTCTTGGAACTGTAGGTGTATGAAAATGTTGATCACAACATACATTTCGTTGGCCGGGATTGTATAGGAGAATATGTCATGATCTACGGATTCTTGAGTAACCGGTTTATTGAGGGAGAAATTGGTGGCGTTGATGTGGTTCAAGAAGGAGTTTGGAGTATAAAAGATGACTTAATAGAGAGACTTAAGTTGGCTTATCTCATGAATAGAATCACAGCTGACAATTTGATTTCCCAATTGAATGATGTTTATCTGAGTCAGGTAACTAATTTTATGTCACATTATGTTTCTTGTTCTCTGTAAATGTTCTTTGGATTTCTACGAATTGTCAAGATTTATGTCACATTATGTTTCTTGTTTTCTGTAAATGTTCTTTGGATTTCTACGAATTGTCAAGGAAACTGGAAATTGAATAGCAAGTACTCTTATTTGAAACGTTAATAGGTAATATAATTTCATCTTGTATGATAATAGTAGTAGTTTAATCTGTATTTTTATGTGAAGTTCTAGGGTTTGTTATATATTTCTTGGACTTCTGCTGAATAGTCATTAGGTGATGTTCTTATTATGTTGATTTCAGACTTTTCATTGGATGGGAAGGGGATTAATCTCAGATGAAATTAAGAATCAAGCCGGTTTTGGTTGTTGTGGTGAGATTGCGATGTCCGAGCTCCTCGGGGCTTATCTCTTCATTGAAGAGGGTGGTGTCCAACCACTTATGGAGGTCTCAGTTCAAGACTTGATTGACCACACCCATTTACCTCAGGCTGGAACCTATGAGAGGCTCAGGGAATATGTTCTTGAACACGGAGTGTGCAGTGAAGCCATTTACCCTTTCGTAGGCCCAAAACAAGACCTTCCTACACATTTTACTGTGAGTTCTAGCTTGGTTGATTGTTTAACTTATCTGTTTAAATTACTATATAATTATCAACTTTTCAATGATAGGGAGTCATTGAGAAGGTTACCTGTGATAAATTTGTTGAAGTCACTCCGACATTCTATGATGTGATCAAACATGTGAGGCAGTGTGGGCCCCTGCTTACTGCGATGTATTTGACTCAGAGATTTGTGGACTTCAAGCGTCCCCTTTTTCTTGATGGAGGTTTATCTGTGGAGCATGTATGTTTTATTTTTTATTGCCTAATTAAACCTAATGTATTTTTTTGTACTTTAATGATGTAAATACATTTGACAGGGTGTTTACTCGCATGAGGCGGGAGATACTGATTTCCTTGAGGTGGCTGATGGATCGCCTCGCATATCCCATGCTGTCCTCGTTGTCGGCTATGACGAGGCTACCGGTTCCTTGATGATTAAGAACAGCCACGGTACAAACTGGGCAAATCTAGGACTGGGGAAGATTTCATTCACTTGCTTCCATCCGCTTTTCGTCTATCCCAAAGGAACGCGTCGAACTAAAGTAACATATGATTACTAGTCAGGTTAGTTATCAAGTTAAATTTAGATCATTAAGTATTTATTTGTGTCTATAGAGTTATAGTTGACCTATTTTACAAGGTTGGCGATTTAAAATAATGAAAGAGCATTGGTTGTCCTGTTTTAACAGGACCATGCATTGGTTGTCCTGTTTTAACTTTGGTGCATGGTCCTGTTATACTTTTTGGGTGATTACTGATTAGTGAAGTTGGAAGTTGTATACCTTAGGAATTTATGTATAGAAGTCATAATATTGAGATAGAATTGTTTTCTATTATGTTTCTTGATATTGACTATAACATATATATAAATTTTTTCTGATGTACTGTTTCATGTTTCAGGGGGAAGTCGAATTTGTTCATATGGTGGTGGAGTTTGAGGATGTATTGGTAGCTGACATCTTCTGACCATATGTATGGTGGAATTCGTTCATATGGTGATGGAATTAGTTCATATGGAAACATGACATTGATGCTCTCTTGATAGATATATTTTGATAGCTGATGTATTCTGATTATTGGCCGCTACATGATCAGTACAAGCTTTTGTTCATCAGAGTTCATTGTAACCTTGACAAACCTATCTAGTAAGGATTTTTAATAGATGAGAACAATTCACTGTTTGAGCTCTTTTAGTTTTCCAAATCGTGTTCTGTGATATTTACTCTTTTGAATGTTTCTTGAATGAAAGCTGAACTTCCAAGTGAGAAGAGTGTTCTTCCTTGTATCAAGCTTCAACGGCATCTGTGTGAGCGTCATTTTGTTGTCTTGTCGACAGAATAAAGAAAGTATTACTTAGTACCACATTTTTTCAATCTGTGAACTTATTACTCACTAGAAATGGAAAGCGCGGCGACAATCTTGTTAACATAAGATTTGAAATAAAATAAATTATTGCGATTTGATTGCTCACATTATTTTTGGGAATTAACTGTTTTTTTTTTTTTTTTAATGTAAAAGGAACGCCATGGTGTATAAACCCCGTTAAACATGTTAAAGAGTATTGAGATATTTTTCACTCGAACCTTGCAAGCATAAACGTGCATTACCATTACGATTGCTCAAAATTCATGAAACTCCTAACATTTTGGATGGCCTGATTATAAGTGGCTCAAATTCAAGAACTAGAAATTACACATTCGGTCCAATTAGCATTCTAATTTATTGCAGCCAAGATGACAGTATTCTCTCATTTAACTGAGCTACCCTCGCTAGCATCCTGAAATTTATTTCAATGTTCATGAATCATGTAAGTATGTAATTAAATAATACTTGAACAATGTCCCTTGTTTTTAGCATTTGCACACAAATTTTTTAGTGCAAAGCAGAGATTGTAGTTCGTAAACAAAAATGACATGCCATTATCAGTAACTTTTGGGTGCAATACACAACTGAAAGATGAAGATTATTCCAAAATTCACCTGCCTCATATAGTCTTGTATTTTGTAGCACAATCAGGAAGAGATCAATATACAGCCACATATTTATGCTTCTATTTGTGTCCTCCTGACATCACACTCTGAAGATGATAATACAGTGTATGTGCTGTCTGAAAATGGAATTCTTACAATGCAGAAGCTTTCGGGAACCGGGAGTCCATGCACCGCATTGCCACTGGAGTTTGATAGCAATTTTAATGGGTAAAACATTGAAGGAGTCACATATTTTACAGCTGGCTTAGTTAGTCTCTGCAATAGCATAGAAATCCAAATTAACCACGTCACAATCATGTACTCTTGATTTAGGAATGCATCAATAATTCAATACACACAGTAATAGTCATGTTTTCAAAAGTTAGTTACAAAAATAAAGAGAGGCAGCCTATTTACGAAGAAGGTAAACAATAGGTGAAATCTGTAACAAAGCTATGCATATAAGACAACTTTACACAACTATCCTCAGTGGAGTGACATATTTTAAATTTTCAAAATTTCACAAAACCTACCATATACTTAGGTCTTTGTTTTGTCTCTCCACCTACTGTTGTAGAATCAAAACCTTTGAAAAAAAGCACGGAAATGAATACGACACAATGCAAGAACACAAATGTTTCTGAAAAATCACTATACATAGTCGTTCCAGAAACGTTTAGTCTGTCAAAAATGTTTAACATGCATGGTAAGCTAAACTCCCTCCATCCTGATCTCCCCGGGAAAACTTGTTTTATTATTAAGAGCCTATCATATCTAATGATGAAGAATTGAAGAAATCCAAGTACTGAATAAACCAATTTATTTTAATAAAAACCAGGTTGAGAAATCTATATACACTTAGTATGCCAGTCTGTTTGTATTGCAAAAACTAAAGGACACAAAAAGATGATCTACGAATGTTACAACATTTACAAAGTGCAAAAACCTTAAGAAGTCAAAGAAAAAAATTAGCTATATAGAATCGAATACATACAGATGTCTAATGTGATGCTACACGCTTAGAAGGCAAAATTTGAAGCTTGAAAATTGAGAAGAGGACGAGATGCTAACCATTAGCCGCACAATATCTTATGTATGCACATGTAAATCAGGCAGATTTTCAATCAGAACTTTCTTAGTAGTAAACCCCAAAAGCACTAAACCCATTGAATACCTGGAACATCAGATAACAGGCACATGCACCGATGTCCAACAACCCCCCATCGGATTGAATAAAATTAACACTGGTTGGTGCACATTCATTCTTGTTTTCTACAGATTCTTCCCATAGTCAAACTTCGGTTACTGGAGAAATTTATACAACCACATTAATCATAATGCCTCTACCTATCAGGTTTTATATGTAATCATTCCCAAATAACGCCATTCAAGAGTCTTCCAGACTCGACAAACTAACTAATGAGTTAACAGCATAGAATCTACCCGGCATGAAGTTGGCATTTTTGTAACTTTGTCAACACGTAAAGAAAATGAAATTAGACCGTCGCATCAAGTTTAAAAATGCCACAACAGTTCAGAGTAGCAGAGTTTTTATGATAGGCCATGTTGCTAGTGTTACCTATATGTTTTTATTGTATAAAAGTTTGTGTATGTTTCCTGTTACATATAGCAATTTGGCATTGCACCTTAGCGTGCAACTGCAAGAAGCCAAGGCAAAAATCTCAAATAAATAAAGAAAGGGACATGTATGGTCCCTCTCTTGGCATTTATGAGTTGTAAACATATGCAAATCAACATAGATAACTGATTTATTCAGCAACACAGATAAAGCATAACCTTAGGCTTGTGTACTTACATGTGAAAGGTTTATTTTGGCTGAAAATTTTGGTAAACTGAAGTTCCATCTGATTGGAGGGCATTTAACTTGCAAAGATGGAGCGGCAAAAGCTTAACGCTGTAAGTACTGCCGCCTACTACAAGAGAGAGCTTTTGCTGAGGAGACACAGTAGCCCTGGCTTGTCTCCATTCCGATTTTTTCATTTCACGACCTTCTTGTGGACGATAGAAAACAAAATTTCAGTTATGAACAGAGATGTACAATTTGAATTTCCTGATTGAAAAATTCCCTCAATAAAAAAAAAACTCAGAAAGAAGTATGTTTGGTAAGTTCAAAGTCCTTGTGAAGTTCTCCAGTATATATTATCCAGATATCATCTGTAAGAAAAAAAGCACTCCAATTAGGAATGAACGATTGTGGTTGTTTGCCAAATAGCCCGCTCACCTCATAGAAACCATTGCATATCCAGAATGTTCCTTACCAGGTAAAGCTGGATAATCTTCTGATTTGATGTCTGCAGGTGGCAGTACATGGTGTACCATGGTTGGTTGGGTGGCATTTGGCGTCATTTAGGAGGATCTGGGGAAGGATAAACATGACTAAATCAAAATGAAGAGAAAATCAACAAACAACCAAGACCCTTATGAGACATTACCACGATATTTTATTGTAAGAGCAGCTGGAACTGAATTTCCTACCTGGCACAGGCACGAAACAAATAACACAAGAGTTAGCATTTAATAAAGACTGTCAAAGGACACGAACAAACAGAGAATAGCATGTGGTAGAGGAATGGACAAGAAAACAACATGATGAGGAACTGGCTGGAGATCTCAATACTTTTTTCAGGAAGTACCAATTCATCATGAATATCATTCAACTTGACAATAAATAAATAATCAAAAAACGACAAAAGAAGAGATGAACGGAATTGCCAAATGAGAATGTCATAGTAATTGGGGCAAAGTATATGACATAGAATCATGTTCACTGTTGGACATACATTCCCAATACAGTGTGTTACAAACAACAGTGATCAAAAAAGAAAATAAGGCAAGTTCAAACACTGGTGACCTGAAGGAAATAAGGCACATTTTTGGAAGCATCTGACTAAGTACAAAGAAATGTAAGGTATGTTCCAATTGATCTACAGTGACAGCTAAATATTGCAGCAACATAGTTGGGGAATATTATGACTAAGGAAACTTAAGAGAACACCAAACTGAAACAAACCTACATGCATCCTCATATACCACCCTTGCTTTAAACCAGCTGTTACGCAAAACCAATCAAATCCCACAACAACTATCCTAAACAAACAGAAAGATCAACGCTCAACTCACCGATCACAAACTCACATTAAGCAACCAATCGATCAAACCAAAAACAATACGAACAACCGATATAACGTGCACGGAGAACCACCTGAGAATGATCTTATTAATCACGAACAAGTTACAGAATCATACAACGAAAAAACACAACAAATTTACAGTTGTTCGTCAATTCTGTTCGCTATCCCTAATTATTCTTCTGCTTAGAATTACAAAGTGTAATATGAGGGTAACTGTTTCTCTCTAGATGATGAAACGATAACCGTCTTCAATTTATACTGAAAGACTCTAAACAGCTCTGATTTTGATGAATCCGTTATGACGATGAGTAGAAGACTTAATTCGCCAGATTCCCGCTCAAAGCCTGAGACTTAATCTGATTTCCAGAACAAATCTTGACCATCCAAAGTTCCAGTTGACTAGATTGAACTAATAACCCGTACACCAGCAGGCAGCAGGTGCAAATATTATCTATCACCAAGGCAAATAACAAACTTAATAAGCTAAAAATGCATGAGACGGATCAAACATAATAGAAAGCCCCAATTCTGCAAATGTAAAACAATGGCCTGTACACATTTTTTTTTCCAAGGCAGAGAATATGAATGAAGAAAACAGTTGATTAATTATCATTCATTAATAATTCAAGCAATCAATTGTTAAATGTTAATTAGCTAAAACCTAAGAAGCCCTTAAAAACGGAACACAAATACGGAGTAAAGCCAAACAAATCATTCAAACCTGGATGGAGATAAGAGCAGCCAACAAAAATAGAATTATACTCGACAAAAACTATGAGCGACTTGATTTATTTATACCTGAGATGAAGAAGAAGAAGAGAGGCGTTGCTGCGTATTATTTTGGAATTGGTGATTTGGCTGGGTAGTAAACAGTGAGAACTGAGAAGCAATAGGCGAACAAAGTTAAACGGAGAACAATTTTTACTAAATGCAGAACACTTTTTAACATATTGTAAAAAGTACCTCAAGTAGTATAAATATGAAAATTGGTCACATATTTATGTTATATTCCACAAAACCCCACATTTTCACAATTATATAATCGTAAACACATAACAACACAATACGATAACAAAAACTCATGTCTTCCAAGTATTGGCCGGACTTTGGCAACTATGACGGATCTGAAGAGGTATTAATTTGTTCATTATCTTAATTTAATATTTTATAGGTGTTTATTATTAGTTTATTGCGTTCGTATTTTTAAATTAATTAAGATTTTATTAGAATTTCGAAAAAAAAGCAAAAAAACAAAGACGCCGATCGACAATCATGGATCTGGCGACCCTCAACTAGAAATTTGCCAGGTTCGCAGCTTTCAGTCTTGCTTTCGTCTCGGCGTTTGCAAGTGCTTCTGGAGATAACTGCCCATCATCATCATCCTCCTCCTCATCATCATCATAATCATCAGAGTTGAAGCCTGGAGAGAAGTCAACAAAGACTTTGTAATACACAAAATAAATCAACGAAGGTTTCGAGCACTAAAACTTGCTACAATTATTACAATACATATTCACAACAATTCGGCAAAAATGCATAAACATTAAGTTTTATTAGGCAAAATTTAGACTAAATAATGTTAGAAATATTAATACTTGGAGAAGTTAGCAAAGTTCGAATAGGAGTCGCAGTATGAGTGTGGGATGTCGAGTTCCCACCTTGATGAAGCGTATTCATGTTATCAGCATACCTAGCAGCCACTCTGTCATCTACTGCTCGCTTTCGACGTGATCCGGTAACAATTCGACCATGGAGACGTCCGGAATTATCAACTACTACTCTTTGTTTTCCAGATCGACCCTTATCCATCTACATTAAACAATAAACAAAAGAAATCAACAAAGAATCCGTACCAACCAAAACGACATGCAAAATATGAGAAGAAATACACATAATTACATAACAACAATTATTATACATGTATAACACAAAATTAGGTCACAGATATAATAAAACTTGCAAGAATAATTTACAATAATTATAACATGCATAATAAATAGAATAATTACAACATGTTCATGAAACATTAGTCAAAATTTAGATCATATAATCGAGAACAATTAGTAGAAAAAGCAAGAAAAAAAGTGTTAAACCGGACCGGTTCTCGTTATAACCGGACCAAAGAAACAAAAAAAACTAAAAAACCGGTTCTGAAATGAACCGGTTCTAACCAGAAGGTTTTGGTCAGATCCGGTTCTGGTCAGATTTGGATCTGACCAGAACCGGGTTCTCGTCAGAACCGGATATGACGAGAACCAACTCTGACGAGAACCTGGTTCTCGTCAGATCCAGATCTGACGAGAGCGAAGCTCCAATCGAAGCTTCATAGATCGGAGCTTATGAAGCTTATGAAGCTCCGATCTGGAGCTTCACAAAGGTCCAATATGGAGCTTTATGCTCCGATCAGGAGCTTTGAAGCTCCTGATCAGAGCATAAAGCTCCAGATCGGAGTAGAGTCACAAGCTCCGATCGGAGTAGAGTCACAAGCTCCGATCGGAGCTTTGCCGGATTCGCAGCTGCCCCGTTCACTGGAGCTGCTGCGAATTCGGCCAATTTGGCCCATTTTTGCCGGAGCTCCAGCGACATTCGAAATTGACGAACGGAAATGTAAAAGAATTAAACTTGATGATTCTTCAAATGCTTCTTCGTGTTTATCGATTGTGTTCGTTCGAATATTAAAGGAGGGACGTAGCAGTTAGGGGGCCAAAAGTGCAATTCACTCGGTGGAAACTGGAAAAAAACTCCGGTTGGAGTGAGCAGACCATGATCTTCAGATGAGTTTTATACGCCGATGTTTTCTTTGTTCTCCTTCTTCAATATTTAAAAAAAAACGCAGTGCATTAGGTGTTCCCTCACATGGACTAATATACATACATGTTAACTCAAAAATTTTACTACCCGCTGCCTGTCTGTTATGGTTTGAGGGAAGAGCGACCGAAGCATCAGTTTGTTGGTGTGGTAACTGGCATTTACCAAGAAGTACGTTTCTGCAGAGAAGATATCGATTTGCAGATGAGTTAGACAAAACATGCATGAAACAAACTCGTCAATGTAAATCGTTCACACACAAAGTACGTACTGGTTAGTGAGTATTGTAAGAGGCAGAAATGGCCATGGAGCAATGGATTGATATTTATACATGTTCATGTAAACATGTGGAGCCAAAGTAATGAAACACAATCTTGAGAAATTAAATCTACCAAAACAAAACTGTAAGACGAAAACAGTATAGTCGGAGAAAAAATACCGATGAAGGCGACTCACGCAAAAATGTTACGAACACAAACAATGAATGTTTGAATGAAGGAATGTGTATCTAGGTTGCATCTGATATGGTTAGTTCCTAATAAAACAAGGAGGCATGGAGTTGGAAGTACAACTACCTGCATTCATCCATTTATATGTAGGCATCGGTGCGTTGCAGAAGAGTGAGCATTGGACCGCTGCTCAGGAGAGCCCTTGCTTTCCTGCTCCTTAAATTTTTGGCCACGCGGGCTTCCTCTACAATCAATTAAACAGTCAGGGTAAAATCACATTCACGATATGAAATTAGATTTGAAAAAAAGATAAAGAGCGTAAAGGATTCCCCTGGAGATTTCATGGATATTGTGAAACAATCTTGTATTGAATGAGTTAACAAGATTACAGAATATCTCTCAGAAATCAAAAAAGTGAGAGTGAATTGTATGTTAATTGAAAATAAATGATCAAAGAATTACTACACTTACATAGATGAGTTATTTGACTAAGGTTCTGCATAAGTTCAAGATGCATGAGTCTAAACCAGCATCAGTTCCCATTAGTCAAAGTGTAAAAGTCTCAGCTACTCAATGTCCAACTAGTGAAGAGGAAATTCAGAGAATGAAAACAATTCCTTATGCTAGTGTTGTTGGAAGAATTATGTACACAATGGTGTGTTGCATGGCATGCCTGATTTGTCCTGTGCAATGAGTGTTATGAGTAGATTCATGAGTAATCCTAGATATGTTCACTGGGAGGTGGTAAAAGGTGTATAGAGATTCCTAAAGGGTACCACAGATCATGAATTATACTTTGAAGTTGTAGAGAATATTGATCAACCTCTAGTAGGCTATGTGGATGCAGATTTTGCAACAAATTCTGATACAAGAAAGTCAAATACAGTTTATGTGTTTACACTTTATGGAACAACTATCAGTTGGAAGATTTCTCAACAACCTGTGTTTGCTCTATCTACTACTGAGGCATAATTTATTGCACTCCCTGAAGCAATCAAAGAGGCTATATGGCTTAAGGGATTGTTGAAAGAGCTTGGTTATAGTCAAGGCTGTGTTACTATATTCTGTGACAATCAAAGTGCTGATCAATAAAGATTCTCTGGCTCCCGTGTATGTAAGCATCTGCCGAACCACGTAAACACTTGTGTCATTGTTTAATTTGTGCGGTTTGTATTTGATCGGAGTTTTATAATTGTTCGATTGGATTTCAGTTGTTATTGTTGTTATCGACTGATTGTGCTTAACAGGTTGTGATAATTTCAAAGTAATCTCATTTAGTTTTTTAGTTGTGATGTTGGAACTGAAAGTATATATGTCCTAGAGACAATCGAATTGAGGACAAGTATACATATTCGATTCAGTATTTATTTATGACTGTTCATTTATAAATAGGCATTACGGTATGTAAATATTATTATCTGTTTGTCTGTAATTGTTTACATACGTGTTCCCATGAGCTTCATGTTATCACTAAGAATGTGAGATCTTGAGTGACATAACATAGCTCTAAAATTAGCCCCAATCAATGATCATCGAGAATGGGATATCGATGAGGCATTGGAGATTGGCATGTGGTCTGCATCATATCCTTTGAGGGTGTAGTAGTTCTCACGACTACGAATTACTTGGTAATTCATGATGGACACATGGACACTTTAGAGAGTGTTGGTATACCCAGCCGAGAAACCGTTTGATGTACTCTATTTACGTGTCTACGGAAGTAACGGTTTATAGGGTGGTGTAATAGTCCTTTGACTTGAGGTCAATACTTACTACATGTGTGGACTCGTGTGCTTTGACCATGACCAACGCTTGCACTCCTTGTAGGGGTAGATACGGCATGTGTTGGGCACATCACGGAACACATGTTAGTAGTAGTTGAACCAAGATAGGATTCATTCCTCAAAATAGACTTGGAGAGAGAACACTTAACTTCTCATTACTAGTTTGATCAAAGTCGTTGGCCAACGCAAGATATATTTGGAATGGTGTTCAATATTATGGATCAATTAGTAGAATGAGATAAAGTGATTAAGTTATTGGAACATACACGAAATCAAGTTCTAGACTTAATCAGGTGTTCGCGAATGAAAGGACCGTATCATCATAAGCTCTACATTACAGGTGGTTTGCAATCCTTTCAAACGTTCCTTATGCATTGAGAATGTTTGGTAAATCGTCTAGGAGTTTCACCAAACCTTAATTAGATTAGTGCTTACTTACATAAAGGCACATTGCGATGTGGTGATTGTTCTACCAGTTGAGTAATAGAGTGAATGAAATATTAATTGGATTAATAAATATTTAATTTACTTTTATTGAGAATTGATCTATTTGATAGAAAACAATTAATAAGTCAAATTGGATTTATCGGACTTAATTAATTGTTATACTTTAAATTAATTGAATTGGATTTAATTTATATTTGAAGAAAGATTAATTAGATTAAATTGGATTTAATTAATTAAAGCAAGAAAGTTTATTTGGACCAAGTTGGAATGAAGTCCAAATATAAAAGCCCAAAAGAGATAAAGAAAAATAAGTTAGGCTTGGTGGGTTTTGAACCTATGACCTGATGCTTGATGGATTTAAGCCCAACCAACTGGGCTAGGAGTACTCATCATCATGGACTGCATTTCGATTATTCTAGTACAGATATGATCTGCGAGATCATTGTAGAAAATAGATAATACACGTTTTCTCTTCTCTTGCTTGCCTATCATGACATCTTTCTTCATGATTCAATTCTTCATAACCATACTCACTAAATAGTTTAGTATAGTTTGAGCAGAACATCCTGGCGTTTTCGATTAGAATTAATCCGTGGATCTGAGATTAAGTTCGATCATTATGTATTATTGGGTTTCACATGCCATTCATGGTGAACTGATTCAAGGTGTTTGACGAACGGATTCAAAGAAGAGCTTTAAGGTTTTAAAGCTGCTGTCTGGAAAGCTAGTGCGACAAGTAAGTATTGATTTGATTGTTTACGTTATATAGTCACTAGATCAAGATCAATATGCAATAAAATTTTCGGTCCATTGCGTTAATCTGGGTTTTAATTCGTATTCTAAGCGGTGATATCGGTAGGTGATTTTAATGACTATATACGCATATTTTTGTGTTTAATATCGTTCATTAAAATTGAACTCATCTCCAAATTTACCTCAATCAATGAGATTGATTAGTGATTACGAACAGCCAGGTTGCAAACAACTTTCCAACCAAGATTACTAATTAATTCTCAGGTTATTAATTAGGTAGATTCATGAGAACAAACTGGGTTTGTTTTCATTATTTCTCGAACTGGGTTTTGCTCAAACAGAGACTTCGAGTCTCGTGACTCCCCGTCCACCGCCATCAGCCACCGGTTTGACCGGATCTTATCTCCCTCGCTCAACTACGAACGGATTCTGACAACGAGTGTGAAGGGGAAGCAGTTGTCATGGTTAACCGACGGAGTTTCAGTAACTCGCGATTCGATTCGCGAAATTGAAATCAATTTGATTGTGGATTTGTTCATCTTGGATGATGATATGAGCAGAGTTTGATGTATTGATCATGATTTTCGAACCATGATTCGATCTGGGCTGTAGAAATCGAATTGGGAGAACTTGTTTATGTTACAGGGACTCAATCGAAGTTTTAGAAAAATTGAAGGGCTTGCTTTTGAGAATTAGATGGTACTGAGGACTTGTGGATAATTTGCTAATTTTTGAAATTGCAATCTCGGCCCAAAGGTTTCTAGCGTGTTTCAGTTGAGCCCATAATGTTTCTGACTTATTAAATTAGGCACAAATTGTTTCTGCCTTATTCAATTGAGTCCAAACGGTTCTGGAAATTCCGAAATTACCCCATATTTCGAAATAGTTTTTCGATTTGATTTTAAAAATTGCAAAGGGACCCAGAATGTTTTAAAATTGTGTTTTGACCCTACTGAAAATTTCAGAATAGTCTTTATAGCTCTCGACTCTGTGAGCCAAACACTGTGTATTTTTTACATTGTTTCTGTTGTCTATGCTACTCATGAATGGGAGTAGCTAGTACGGATTGCAATAGTTCGGGTTGGACTGAAACATTGGACTCTAATATTCAAATGGTTACATTGTCGTTCTTATTACAGAGTGCGTAAATGATTTAAGACGCCATGAATTAGACCTTGGGCGAACTGGCATGGCGAAGATATTGCAAGATTAGTTGGTGAATTAGGTCAAACTCAATTGGGGGCCTTTTCTTTAGACGATATCGATTCAGTCGTCTTCATCTTCATTTCTCCAGTTGACACTTTAATTTGGCCAATTATTAGTCTATAGGCGAATATTTACTACCGTCTCCCTTTCTCTCAAGATCAACATATGTATCATATTTAATTAGGCAGAACGTTATTCAAAAAAATTAGGCAGAACGTTTTGAACTCAACTGAATTAGGCAGAAACAGTTTTCGCCTAATTGAATAAGTCAGAAACATTATGGGCTCAACTGAATAAGGTATAAACCTTTTGGGCCCAGTTTGTAATTTCAAAAATTAACAAATTACGCACAAGTCCTCAGTACCATCTAATTCTCAAAAGCAAGCCCTTCAAGTTTTCTAAAACCTCAATTAAGTCCCTGTAACAAAATCAAAATTTCTAAAATCGATTTCTTCAGCCCAGATCGAATAATGGGTCAGTAAACCTTCGCGTATAACGTCAAACTCATAAACCGTTCAGGAATCATCGTCTAAGATAATCAATCGATAATCAAATCTCGAATAGAACTCGCGAATCAGATTCGCACGGGTTCCTCCTCCGTTTTTATATAGATCGAAACTCATTCCTCTTTCCTGTGTTTCTGTTTGCGTCGTTTTTCTAATAGGAGAGATAAATCTCGAAAGCTTGAGCTTCCATTAATGGCGGCTAGAGTTTCTGGATTTATCAATCCGTTCGAGACATCAAGCAAAAACAGGTTTGCGGATGGGTTAAGAAAAATACGAAAGGAAGAACAGGAGGCCGGTCTAGACGGTGTTCCGAACGGCTGATGGGAGGCGTTGGTCGGCAGATGACGAGGCCATCAATGGTCTCTTTCTTAACGTTACTTCGAAGTCTCAAGATTAACATGAAAGTAAACAAACCCAGTTTCATTTACAGCAGGTTAATTAACAAATCTATTAACTTCAGGAAATTAGTTTACTTTCGATCCACGATAATATCAAGAAACATATACGTATATAGCCATTAAATCAGCCTAGCTTTGATACCAAGTACTATTAATTAGTCTATAGGCGAATATTTACTACCGTCTCCCTTTCTCTCAGGATCAACAGATGTATCATAGTTAATTAACTTCTTAATTGTGTTTGTGTATATGTGTAAATATTACATTACTAAACGTTACGGTACATGTTTGTCGCTAACCACATGATGTTTGTAGTTGTAGGTAAAACATATGATATTGATATGGAAAAATTGATTGTTGCGGAAAGAAAATATGGGAAACTTACAAGTGTATATTGGAATTTTAATTTTGTATCAAGTGATACAATTAATGTGGCCTTACTTTTACGTACTTATTTCTCGTTGAACTTTAATAGTACGTGTATGTTGAAACTTGCTGTGATGTTAACCTAAAACTTGAGAAGAGTCGAAGGTATTATTTGTTCTCATGTTGTTTCATTGTGAAGTTGCATTATATGCTTGTTTTTGGTTTAATCATCCATTTGCGATCATACAAAAGTATGCAAACTATGTGTCGTTATGTTTGTTTGTATGATGAGTTTATTACATTTCGTTTATGTAATATTGTGTGATGATTGTGTATGCTAGCATATTCAATGCATGTGTACTTGTTATGCATGAAGTGCATGGGAAATTCGAAAGTGTGAATGAGACCTCTGGTCCATGCTTATCGAAATCAAGTATCATTTAAGTGGGTCTTGTTATGGGGAAATTCCAGGCATATGGAAAAGACCACATTAAATGTGTAATGTCTTGAAACTTCGTTCATGTGGTGACGAGAGCTTTACACTCTATAGTTCAGATTTAAAAGAATCATTTCTCATGTGTGTGTGTGTGTGTGTGTTGACTACATGAAACTGGTGGTCTTTGAATCTTGTTAGAATTCAAGTTTTATTTAAGTGGATCTCATAATGTGGAAATTTAGTTTCTCGACATGAAAGTTTAGACCACGTTAAATATATAATGGCTTGAAGTCCTATAAATGTGGGAAGGACGAAAATTCTTAAGGAATACTTTTAACATTTGGCACATGATAGCGCAAGAGCATGGTGTATCCAATACATAGTTGTGCAAGTATGAATACTTGTGGTTGTTTCGAGGTGGAGAAAATATTTGGAAAATTTTCTTGAAGAACATTTGTTGTATTGTAGGTCCAAATTGCGATTATATCCAAATTGAGACCATGTTACCGGCATGGAATTAATCGATTGAACTACAGGTTCTATGAATGATGATTTCAATTAAGACCATTTAGTGGAATGAAATCGAGTGAATTTCTTGTGTCCAAACTGAATTCTTTGTGGTTTACTGAAGGTAAAACCTAGTAGAAAAGAATCCTCTATAGTTGGAGACAATAAAGAAATTATTGACTTATGAAACAT
Source organism: Plantago major (assembly GCA_026545765.1). NCBI lineage: Eukaryota > Viridiplantae > Streptophyta > Magnoliopsida > Lamiales > Plantaginaceae > Plantago > Plantago major. Next base: position 108,117,667 of record CM048840.1, read on the forward strand.
GAAGTTTTAAGTCATGGATATGCATATTCTTATGCATAAGGTACATGTTGAGTGCATGAGCATGATGGCTCAAAGAAATACTTCCTTATCGTTGTCATAACATATGAGTTGTCTCAGTCATGCATGGAGAAACCATAGATTGTTAGTGAAGCATAGGTGGAAGTAAAATGTGGATTGATGTACACAATCACATTAGCATATGTTAAAGTACAACATGTCATATGGTTAGTCTATACGCTGCGTCATAGACATAAAGACCATTCGGCAGTTGATCTATAGGTGGGTTATCACTATTGATTATGTGAAATCAAAGGATAACATGCGGATCCGCTAAACAAAAGCTACACCTAAACGATCAAATAATCTGCCTGTCTAGGGGAATGGGCTTAATTAGGCCCACTAATTAAGGAACTTTACTGTGGAAGAAACCCAACCATACTGACTGGAGATCCCAAGAATTTGATTCAATGGGAAAACTAAGTTGTAAAGGACCAGTACGTGCCTCGTGAAGTTTTGTACTTCGAGGTAAAATCACTTAGGAGCTTTTGCTCCACCCGCGCCATCCCCGTGAAAGACATTAAGTGCTCCTGCAGAAACGGGCGGAGGTTGAGTCACTGAACTCTTAATGATCTCTGAAGAGATTCTTAATCTCTTTAGCTTACGAGCGGAGCATTGGCAGGATGCTATTAGAACGAGATCACCTATTTAAGTGTGAAGTTTAGGCCGCTTCAAATGTAAACACTTAAGAATCCGAGTGAGTCCAAGGCCTTTAATGGATGAAACAAAGGAATGAGGCAATATGGAGAATTATTGTGTTGATATCATTGTCTTGGTTTACACAAAACGACGACCGGTTCAAGGCACCACGTCCATCGTGTGGCAAGTAAATCCGATGGTATTCTACTAGGGACGATTCAATGTCAATGACAATCGATCCCGATGCAATATGATTTTCCGTTGGAAAACTGAAGTGTGTGAAGCACGTGTGTGCATGAATTTTCATTCATGTGGGGGATTGTTGGAAATTTTAATTAAAGTGTGTTTAGTGTCTTTAATTACTCAATTCGTATTGAAGATGAATGAGAAATTAATGCACAAATAGACCGCTTGTAATTATTAATACGAAAGTATTCGCAATGAAGTTGCGTGAAATTCCGACAATATAAATGTAAATATATAGATAAAAAGGTGTGGAAGAAGAGGTTTGAACTTGGTAACTCATGGAACACCTCAAAAGGTTGTAGAATGAAATGTTGTAATTGTTCCAAAAATTGTAACTATTGGGTGTAGAGCCAAGGAAATATTGGTTGTCAAGGATTGTGCCCATCCAATTGAGCTATGAACAATTTCATGAAGACTCATGAACGAAAATAGTAAATATCTGTTCGGCCGCAGACAATCATTCACGAACAATTGCGACCCTTCCTCCCATTCTTTGGACATTTTATATATAGGTCTCCCCTACTTCATTTTAAAGATACACATCCGAATATATCATTCAAAATCTAATATCATCCAAGTCCATACTCTCTTTTAGGAGAATGGTAGGGTGTTGGATGTTCTTCAGTTCTTCCATTATTATAGTAATTCGTCGGAGTTAGTGTTCAGTGCTAGAACTCTAATTCATCACTGTTGTTCTATCTTGGGAGACTATTTGTTACGTAAACCGTGAGCACCAGAGCGAGACAAATAAAGTCTTAAGGACCGAGGGACACCCTCTGCTCAGCAGTATAAACATTTTGTTTTATTTTGTATTGTGTTCCAGATATCCATCTTTGATACACTACCCACCCGTATCTATATGTGAAATTCACCCAACATATTCCTCTAGTGGCCCTTGAAGATCCCCTCACCTGACGCTTCGACTTCGGCATAGCAGTGTTACGACCCCGAGTTATTTTGAAATATTAAGGATTGATCTTGACAGGAATAGAGGAAAGGGAGGGGAAATTAGACGAAGGGGAATATTAGACAAATAGGAAGAAATTACTATGAACCACTACAATTCTTATTTTTCTTGTTCAAAACAAAAAACTGTGTTTATAAGAAATAGAGGTTTGAACCAATCTAACGGCTATAATTTGGCTAACAAAATTAAACAGTGATTCCGGTGGAAAGGATGAGAGTGACGCAGGTGAACAATACTAATCGTACTTGATCGTTCAGGAACCGTCAGATTATATCAAGGATTTAACGTTCAGGTTGATTATATGAAGAATCTAACGGTTCAGATTGAAAATACAAGTCAAAACGGGTGTCGTTGTACACAGATGCATTTGGTTTGAAAGGGTGTGAGAAGATTTTGGGGTTGAGTTTGGTTAGAGGAGAGGTGGATATTTCGTGCCAGCTCGATGATGATAAGTGGAGAGCTGCTGCATTGATGCATTTATTGTTGAGCGAATTATCCGGAGTTTTAACACGACATTACATTTTGACCCCCTGAGGGTATTTCAGTACTTCCAGATTTATAGTAATAAAAATTATTTTTATTAAAATTAAAAAATAATTTTTAATTAATTAATACATGACGTCATTAATACAATAATGATGTCACCAAACGTTGACTAACAGTGGTCAGGGACTAAATCCGGGGCAGGGATTGATCTGTAATTTCTGAAAGTTGCGGGGTACAAACTGTAAAGGGGTATTATACAGGGGTCAAAATGTAATTTACCCTAAAATCAAAGTCACCATATGAAATTAGATTTGAAAAAAAGATAAAGAGCGTAAAGGATTCCCCTGGAGATTTCATGATGATGAAAACACGTTTGTGTAATTTGGCGGCCAGATAGATGAGGACCATGATTTTTGGGTTTAAGGGGGAAGTGAAAGCGGGGAACCATGCCACGAAAGAGTGTCGCCTGAATATAAAGCTAATTTAATTTTGTGCTGCTCTCGTTGCCTAAAATGGAATTCCATGGATAATTCAAGTCGGAAAATACATTTGTGGAAGTAGAAGATCAGTAAACGGAGAAGGATACGGTTGATGGAGAATGCGTTAGCACGTTTCTACCAACAAAAAGACGGATTTCACGTGACATTCACTTCCTCCGCCCCGATAATAGCTTTCCGTTTAAAATTTGATAGTGGGTTGATAAACTGGAAATCTAATAAAGAATAATTAAAATTTAATAGTGGGTTGATAAACTGAAACGTTAAATATTATTTAAATGAAAAAAAGAATAAAGAATGAATAAAAAAGAGATATTGGGTTTGTAAATTTGTAAATATGAATACATTATGGGGTATTGATTGGGTATGATAGGTAGTCTTATTACCAAAAATGGAAATGTGAAGCTTTGTATGAGATAATTAAAATGGTAAAATGGAAAACTTTGAGCGGGACGGATAAAGTATTATATTGTTTAATTAATTAATATTTTCCAACCTGTGAACTTTTATTACCCCTTAATACTCTCCAAACACTATATACTTAGAGAATGAATGAACAATGGGAAAATGACGTGGACAAATTGAGTACACTTTCTCTAACTAAAACCTCTCCCAAGACTCGCACCACCACCGTTTAGAAACTCCAATATGTAGGAAAATTTAGTAGTAATCAGTGGGTGAGGAAGTAGAGAGGAGAAACAACAAGAGTGTTGAGAAGAGTCGATAGTTGGACTATTTCTCCTTAAGACTTTATTGCCCGGCTACGGTGCAAACAAGTTTGTTGGAACAGTCTTCCATGATAAAACTTCTCTGAAACAGCTAGGTTGCACTCTGATAGCTGAGTCAACCGAACCTTAGTTTGAGTGTATAAGGATGCACAGAAGAGTAAGAGGGAAAGAACAAGTAGGCTTCTGATATGTGTTCTTGTGAAGAACTTCTTCATATTTATACTTGTTTGGTGATCTTTCCCAAAAGTTATATCATTCCACTAAAGTTGTTAACTTTCAGATATACTTGCCACGCGATGGACGTGATGCCTTGAACGGTCGGCATTTGTGTATACCAAGACAAAAGTACCCACACTAATATAACCCTGCACTCGTTTCGAGTTCTTATCATTTGTCCGTTGTGGCCATGGACACAAAGATGTGACAAATTAACGTTTTATATTTGTTTAATAAGCCAAGAGTTAATTCTCAACACTATGAAACTTATAGTGCAGTGAAGTTAACACCGAGTGTCGTTCTCTAAGAACTTAACTAGGCTGAGCTATGCTTATGAATTATAATGAGCAATAATGAAATTAATTAAATTTTGGCTTGCTTCGGCAACATATGATAATCTATCTATTAATGCAGACAAACTAGAAAACAAATTACTTGTAGAGATTAAGATACTAGAGGGAATTATTGTGTGGTGACAGATAACAAGCTAGCTAGCAGGATTAAATGCAATAATAACAATGGTGATTTTCTCTATTTATCACTGGGACACGTCCAAACGATCATTACACTGCTCAAGGCAGACACCTTACACCACATAAGGTACGATGGCTCAATGACAATGAGATATCTGAGTTTGTTCTACAAAATATATAGCAATGCTGGAGTCGTCAATTCCACCAAGCTACAATTATAAGCTAATGTCGTTTATGTGTTTGCTACGAAGCTATGGATATGCAATCTCTACCCCTTTAATTTGTTCAGAACATGCTCTTTGTTCTTGATTTTTTTTTCCTTGCACATCTACTTATGCACACGTTGCAAGTTTTTACTACATCAATTTTTATCTATATTCACCTGCCAATCCGCCCGCCTTTTTTATCAACCGAACCGCCGCAGGTTGAAAAAATATTATACCCGCCTCGATTTATAATTATAATCCGGCATAGGTCGGTCGGTTTGATTTTTCGTAAAAACCCGTCCACTTGCCCGCACTCAGCCACTCACCCCTAGGTGGCTCTTCGTATGGTTCTCATACGAGACAACCATACGAGACCAAGAACAATATGTATCTTTTGATGTTTAGTCGACGCATATCTACTTTGGTTTCTTAAAAAATGAAAAAAGGATGCGACACTATATTATAGAGCTGGGTGAAATAAAAGTCAAAAGAAACAAGACCGAAAAATACATGTTAAGCATGTGGAAGAGCTCTTCAGGCCGCCACTTAGCCATCTTGGCAGAGCAACATAGCCCCAGATCGAGCAGCATGCCACCACACACATGTTAGTCTTAGTGCATTCTTAGTAGTATACGCGTGCAGAATTGGAAAAGGATATTAATTGAAATAACAACTGTCACAAGATATAACATTTTTACAATCCACAAATTCAGTTTCACATGACAAGTAGAACAGCCTGGAGCGTCAAACAAAAAGTTTTGTGTCATAAAATGGTAAACACAATTACGGAATACAATATATGACTAGATAGACTTGCTGCAAAATTCAACAGTAAATCTTTTGCGCTTTTCAGGGTTGCCCAAAAAGACCCGCACTGCAGCTTCAAAGGTCTCCAATCCAACTGCTGCTGCTCGAACGTCCTTGGCCGTGAATGTCAGATCATAAACAAAGTCGCACAAGCTCGCTTTGGATTTCACGTTCGCTTTCTGAACTTGCTCAACCTCAAACTCAGTTTCCATCTAAAACACATTTTAAAAAAAAAGTCAAAATAGCAAATATTACTTCACATTACCCATTCACAGTCATCAACACCTCAAGTAAAAAATAAAAAAGACAAAACAAAGAGGATTTGCATCCAGATTTTTGGTAGAGAAGTACCTTGTCTTTGTTATAGTAGGTAATGGCCAGCTTGGCCATCTTCAAATAATTATCTTCTCTAGCAGCACGAATATCATCAGGATTTACAGGACCCCCACCGCCGCCAAAACATAGGAGCAGACAGGGTTGTATGTCGGCATAGAATCCCTACAATATGTAGAAAGATGCATCAAGAGTACTCCAAAGAAAATGAGGATGGTGCTGATATCAAACAAAATCTATCTTATGGTAGGTATGAATCCAATTTACATCATCCAATATAACATTCTTTTTAACGAAGGCATATAATTGCAAATGTGCAAAATACTGTAATCATATAATTATGTGAACACTTAATACGTAACCAGGCTCCGGGTCATGCAGAAGGCACGAGAAAGGTTTTTGGAAGTCTAGTTTATTAACTGCAATAAAGAAATTTCCGGTGAAGTACTTTGAATATGACTGCTCAAGAGATTGTAAGTCTGAGGAAGTCTTTAGCCATGAAGGGCATACTTTACAAAAAAAAATGGAGTCAGTTTAGGAGAATGGAGCATGGAGAAACAAGGATGCTGCTTTCCATCAAACTACAAAAGGTGTACTTTCTTAATCTCTCAGCTTCAGAACAGAGCATCTGCACAAGGGATGTTTGGCCAGTCACCAAGCCAAAGAATCTGAGTGGCATTCCGAAATGTATAATTAACAGAAGATCTTAATTACTAAAAGTCTGAATCAGTAAGCAAACGCTTCAGATTTGCCGACCCTGAAGCTGAAGATGATCCTGAAATCTGAATTCGCTGAAAAAATGTATTGCTTGGATGTAAAAAGCAAAGAGATGGATGATAAAATAGCGGTCCAGCGGAGAATTTGAAGGAAAAAGAAGGCTCTTTTTAATGCGGTCCACAAAGATCTAGGGGAGGGACCTTAAACATAGTAGCTTTGACAGATACGTAATCTCCAAGAGCTGCAGCTTCCATTGCAAACAGGCTCGAAAGCCTCAAGAAAATGCTTGGCGAATCAACAAATAATAAATAATGGTAAAATGACAAAATAATGCAGAAATAAATGCAGCTGCGAAAAGGCTTGTAACAAGACAATTGGCTCCTTATGCAAAGCATTCGGTTCGGTAAAGAAGTAGACGGTTCTCTTTTCACACAAAAAAATAAGAGGAGATGAATCTTCGGGAAGAGAACATAAAACTTCATCCATTTAGTGGAAGAAAAAGATAATAGAATCGAGTATTTTCAAGAACAGATTCTTGAACTAAATGATGGTTGAAAAGGAATTCTATAGCCAGGAGAAGCCGGAAGAAAATCTTCACCAGCTTGGCGAAGACAAGGACCAAAGAATATCCGCTTGGAAGGCTTTCACCGCCTTGAATTGTTGAACAGCTCGACCAGTTCACACACACTGAATTTTTGGAAAATATTAAAGCAGGTAAGACTGTTGAAAGAAGTCGAGATTCAAGAGACAGAAATCCGTTAATTGTGGAACTTGAAAATGATCCACTAACTTTCTACAAATAGTGGAAACGCAGGATAGGCCGTTATTAGTTTGGAGAAAAAAATTATCGAACCCCAAGCAGAATTGGGAAGAGAACAGTTGCAAGTTCATGAGTTGGAAAGGGAAATAGAAGAGAAGAAACAGTTAATAAAAAAACATGAAATTGTATTGAAAGAACTAAACGGGGTGTAATCATCTATATAAGACAACCAACTTTCAACACATCTTGCAAAGATTGTCTGGAGTGTTGAAGAGGATGAGCATGATCCTCTTAAAAAAGAACATCAACTGTTTTTCATCCCCATTGACAAAGAAAGCTGAAACAGTTCGGGCAGAAAGATCATGCTTAAAGGCCACTGCCTCTACCAAGCAAAAGCTGAGGATTTGGATTTAAAACTAACTTTGTTTATCAGCTTCTTGATCACTGTGTTGATTATCTTGGTTTTAGAGTAAACAAGACAATATGAGTTTTGCAATTGTTAATGGTATAACTAGTTTTTTCCAAAAAAAAAAAACATCGAAGTTTCAATTGAAAAAACAAAGTGCATTAACAAGTACTTACCGATTCTTCGGGCCAATCCTTCTTAAACCCGGCAAGTATTTCGCTTTGTGACTGAAAGATTAATTTTCGGACACGAGGAGAATCAGGCTTCACAGGATCCACTACTGCAACTGGATTATCATGAAGAACGGTAGGGTAATAAGACCTCGCTCTTGCTGCTGCTTTTTGGATTTGGATTGCGAGAGGATCATCCATTGAAGAGGGCTTCTGGCCAGCATGGGATCCCTAAGGAGGTTGGCAAATTTAAATTCAAGAGATCAGCACTAACAATAAAAGAAGTTAAGAATAATGTAGATATCCACTCAGTCACAAGAACTGTTTCATTTAGCAGTCTTTGAAGTGCAACATGATTACACATCAATCCAAACAATCCAGCAAACAAGTAACATGGTTAAAGTATGGAGCCTGAATTATACAGTAGTGACAGTTCATATACTTTCTTAGAATCTTAATGACTATATCCAATAGTAATAATTCTTATAAATAAGTACAGTATACTCTCTTAGTGACTGACTATATATAAAGATGATTCTTATATATAAGTACAGTATACTCTCTCAGTGACTATATATAACTATGATTCTTAGAAATAATTAGAGTATAATCTATTAGTGACTATATATAATGATGATTCTCATGAATAAGTACAGTATACTCTCTTAGCGACTAAATATAATGGTGATTCTTAGAAATTAGTACAGAAAACATGTAACAGAGGAGTGGGAAAAGCAAAGAGAAACACGGCTTTGATTCGTCTCGTCGTGTCGTTTATATATCAACGGCAAGCAATCCGATCAGAAGGAATTGGGGATGATATTGATATATGGTTAAGGTGTGGAGAAGCTTTGAAGCTTTACACCAGTCTAATCTAACATTGTTTTTTTAACAAAATCGGAATATAGTTGCAATATACTGTAAACATATAATTACATGAATACTTAACATGTAACCAGGCTCCGGCTCATGCACAAATAAGCTTTAAACTTGTTTTGAAACTCAAGAGGACAAACCTGTTTTACAATTGCTAATTGAATAAACAGTTTTTTATTTTTAAATTGCGACGAAAGCTTCAATTGATTAGCAAATAAGTACTTACCAAGGATTCACGGCATCTCTTCTCAATCTGGGAGAGCCATTCACTATGACTCTGAAAGGTAACTTTTAGGGTAGGGGGAGGCTTTGCGGGGCACACACTAAAGGTTTCAGCTTCTTTAGTCGGCTTGATAATGCGACAGTATTCGACTGTTGTAGGTACTTCAATTGGGTTGTTCTTTGATTCCCACGCCTTAGCTTCAAAAGTATCACGTCTACCTTCTCTACAATCCTTTGCAGTGAATGTGAGAAGATAAACAGGCAGTTCCTTGTACTTAATGCTCACTTCCTCAATTCGCTCAACCTCATACTCTGCATTCGCCTGAAACATTTGATGTTTAATATCTATTTGTACTTATAACACCTCTGTTTAAAACCACTGATCAGTAAATTTTTTTTAGGAAAAATCAGGCATACCGTGTGTTTGTTATAGGTTGAAATGGCAAACATAGCCATATCTTTAGCCGCATCCTCCATATGTCTCCCTGGGGTAATCTGACTGTGGCTTTTATACAGCATGGCAACTGAAGAGGGCTGGGATCCCTAGGAAGTTAGGCAGATTTAAGTCATGAGATCAACGAGAACAATCAAAGATGTTAATATAATGTAGATATCCACTCAGTCACAAGTTCTGTCTCATTTAGCAGTATTTGAAGTGTAACATGATCACGCATCAATCCAAACAGTACCCATGGCCAGAAAACAAGTAACATGGTTGAGGTGTGGAGTCTGAATTACACATTAGTGACAGTTCATATACTTTCTTAGAATCTTAATGACTATATCCAAGGGTAATTCTTATAAATAAGTACAGTATAAGTACTCTGTTAGTGACTGACTATATATAAAGATGATTCTTATAAAAAAGTACCGTATACTCTCTTAGTGACTATATATAGCTATGATTCTTAGAAATAAGTAGAGTATAATCTATTAGTGACAATATATAATGATGATTCTTATCTTATAAATAAGAACAGTATACTCTCTTAGTGACTATATATAATGGTGATTCTTAGAAATTAGTACAGAAAACATGTAACAGAGGAGTAGGAAAAGCAAAGAGAAACACGGCTTTGATTCGTCTTGTCTGTCGTTTATATATCAACGGCAAGCAATCCGATCAGAAGGCAGGCGAACAACACGAAAATATAAACAGAACTAGGAATCAAAACCTTGCACAGAAACATAATAGCCTTAATTCACTGCCAAGTAGTATCAAATATGGCAAAACCTACTTCAAAAAACAGAAAGGAAAAAAAAAAAAAAAAAGCAAGCAAAGTGTGATATAGTAGAATGTTGTGGTAAGAGTCATGCGTACCAGCACACACGGGTTCTGTGCTAGTTGATAGCTGATCTTCTTCTCCCTCAGTTGCTCAATTTCTTTACTATTAAAATTGCGCTTCCATATTCCACAGCCTGACGAAGGATCATCAAAATTCCATTCAGATATTCCAAAGCCTGGTGGCGCATCATCAAATTTGCGCTTCTTCGATTGAGATTTTCCACAGCCTGACGGATCTTCCATAGAACCCTAAAATTTGATTTTCCCCCTTTTCTTTTTTCTGCTTCCTCTTTAATCTTTTACTATTTTATTTTCCCTGTATATTAGTCTTTTTATAACAGAGCTCACCTTTTCCCAACAGGACATGACTTGCAAAAAAGCCCACCTTTTCCAGACCGGATGTCAGTTACAAAAGCCCAACAAAAAACCTGACAAGGCTGCGACCCAAGGCCCAAACGATTGCCCGTTAAATTCAACTAGATACTCTTACTTTCATCTCGCACATACTCATATTCCAATCCAAACTTTTCATCTTCCGGTAACTGCTTTCGATTTTACCATAAATTACTCTTAAACTATCAATACTACTTATAAAAAGATAGTCACTTTTGTCTCACGCTAGGTAGTTTTTTTGGTGATTTTCCATATAAGACCCTCACCATTCTAAATATACCTGAATGTCTCAACTTAACGCCGATGTGAAATTGTGAAATTCAGAGGCCATATTTGTCATTTTGAACATCTTTCGCAATTGTAATACCAAAATTTTGTTTGCCCTACCCTTAACTCTCAATACATACTGAAGGATGCAAATGGTTGACATTGTAATTTTATGCAAAATATACGCTATTCTGTGTAAAACCTAAACACGCAAGTCTCTTCAGTTATCAAATCTGAACTTTCCACGGAAGAAGCAAAACTGAACCTCTACATACTCATGACTTAGATCCTTTCTCCAACAATTAAGGTGTGTATTTCTTCCATTCAATCCATATTTCTACTATGGCTCCATGAATTACATCTACAATGGCATGTTCAAGTTCAAATTAATCTATTTTGAGGTGTAGCTATTTTCCCTCTGTTCCGATAATTGCGTTAAAAGCCCCAATTTAATTATCACCATTGTCATCATTTGTTTTGTTCAAATTGTTTGATGTTGACATTCATTATTGTTCTACAGTCTATATACATGGTATCCTAATTAGCAACATATATTGACTTTTTTGGATCTCTCCTATGTTTTCTTTTTTCAATTGACGTCATATAGTTGAGTTTTTGTCATCCATTATCTTTATCAAGTCAAATAGTTACTTTTCACTTCATCAAGCTTTGTTTTCAAATGCTCCCTTACAAGTTCCGAGCTATAGCAGCTTCGTAAATACAGAACGGAATGGAATCAAATTTACACCACTAAGAGTTATCACTGTATGCATTACTACATCGTATTTCAAACGTTCTTTTAGCTCTGCCAACCAAGTAGCTATCACATATATATAATTCATTAGATTGGGTACAATCATTAGATTTCACGACTAATTAAGCATTAGTGGCTGATTCATAATACACACAACTCCAGGATTAATTTTTGAACTTATCAATGCCTAAATTTATAACAAGTTAAAGAAGGATTCTTTTTTCCTGTCTTTTATCATTTCAGCTGTATATAATTCCCTCAATTTCATTCCATCTTGGTGGCAGGTTTTAAGACTATAATGCGATGGATCATCCAGGTTATAATCAAAATAATCATGGTATGTTAGAAGAAGTTGAGCGTCAAAGAGCAAGTGCCCGCAAAAGAGCAAGACAGAGAAGAGAATCAATGACTATTGAAGAAAGGGAAACTTATCTTGCCCGCCGACGTCAACGTTATCGTGCACAGAGGGCTATGCAAGCAAACTAACGGGCTCAACTTTCACACACCGGGACAGGTTAGCAAACTTGGAGTTCACACTAAAATTACTCCAACATCCAACAACTCTAAACTATTTTAATGCTAACTCTACTTACTAAAATTCCCATTTAATCTACTAACACAGTTTCCGGTAATACTGTTCCGACTTCTGTCAATGTGAACTCAAGTCCTGGACAACATTTCGAAGCAACGACCTCACATACGTCAACTGCAATTGCAACTGCAACAAGCCATGGTACACTAATTTTATACTTCAACAAATTACTGAATTTTTCATATTAAACTCCCACTACTGACTTCTAATTCTTCTTGCAGCCATTCACCATGTTCATGACACAAGAGCTGTAGGTACAAGCCATTTCACTCCGCTATTTCACAACCCATTCGCAAATTCGACTAGAAATAACCAATTTCATGGATCAACCTCTAATGCACAATCTTCAACTATGCAAGGTAGAAACTACATTATTTACAGATTAGACAGTCCTACAATACTGAATTTGTTATTACTTCCTATGCTATTGTCATGCACCAGATCAAGAAGTGCGTGGTCATGAAGATGCTGACTCTGATGACGAAAATAACATGGTTGCACAAACCAGTTCTCATCACAATGCTGCAAGAGATTTTAGTGATCGAGAGGCAGGGATTTCAAGCTTTTGAACCACTAAGAACCTGCCATCACTGTCAAGCAACATTGTTTCAATATGAAACAGAAGCATTTTGTTGCCGAAAGGGAAAGGTTATGCTCCACGAAATTCCTGTTCCTTCTGAGCTATATAATTTATTTAAGGATCAATCTTCTCAAGCTAGAGAATTTAGGCATAATATCCGTGCTTATAACCATGTTTTTTCGTTTACATCAATGGGTGTTGAACTGGATGACCGTGTCGCTGGACAAGGTGTGTATACTTTCAGAGCTCACGGAGCAATTTATCACAAGATTGGAGCACTATTGCCTCCCCCGGGGCATCGACCAAGATATATCCAACTTTTCATCTTTAACACGGAGCATGAGACTGAAAATCACCTACTCGAGAGCAATGATTTGCATCCTGACTTGATTGAAAAAATAAAACGCATATTAGACGCCCATAATCCGTTTGTCAACACATTTCGACAAATTGCTCAACATTCAGACCTTATGAACTGTAAGTTGCTCATTAAGGAGCGGTCTTCAAGGGATAGACAGTATGTACTTCCTACCGCATCACAAGTAGCTGCTGTTATCTCTGCCGGACAGGATGATAGTGATGCTACTGAAAGGGATATCATCATCCAAACAATAGGAGGTCATTTAAGAAGCTTAAAGGAATACTCGGGTTACTACGACCCCCTACAATATCCTTTGTTTCTACCTTATGGCACATACTGCTGGGACTCAAACACTGTTACCATTTACAACACTAGAGTAACATGTTGCGATTACTATGCTTATTTGTTACAGGTACTTTAAAAATTCAAATTTATCTGATTTATTTTCAGAATATGTAACTCTAATTTTCCTTCACCTTTCACCTTCCCTCTTTATGTCAGATTCGCATAAACAATCCATTAATCCTTCTGTATGGAGGTCGACTCTTACAACAATACGCTGTCGACAACTATGTCAAAGTTGAAACCCAGAAGTTACGATATATCAAAAGCCATCAGCAGAATATTAGAGGAGAGTTATACCAGGGGCTACAAGATAGTTTCACCTTGGACTGAATTGAATGTTTTAGAAACTTGAAATCCTTACTTTTGTGAAGTAGAGTTATAGACTTGATTGTAGAACATAATTATTTTAAAAACTTCCACTTTCTTTCAGTTCGACCCATATATAGTTTCTAAATTTCCTATTAAGTCTAGAAATTATATTATTTATTTATTTATAATTTTTAATATTTTTAAGAATGAACTTTTAGTTCCAAGGACCCGAATGAAGAAGTTTAGAAACTTAAGGGAGAATTTAATTTTATTCAAGAACTTCAGTTGTAAATGGGTTGTTTGGCCATTTTTAAAAGACCAAAAAGAAACCAATGCGTAAACATAAGCTCATTCTTAATCACTCACAATAAACCCATAACAAATGTATGTATATGCAGGTACCCAACAAGAGGAAGCTGAAGCATATGACATTGGCGAGATCGAGTACTTATCACCATCTTTGATTTAAGTACTTGTTTTGGATGGTTGAAGCGAACGGTGAACAACTCAGTTCCTCTTCAATAAAGAAAACCAAGCACAACTTCAACCAGGTTACCATGTTTCGCCCGTCAACAAAAATCTTAAGCCAAATTATCCAAGCAAGCAAGAAAGCTATGCAAAATCTCGTCTACGGCCTGGAAAACAGTAATCATCAAAAGCACTGGACCTATCTTCTGTTTTTAGCAAACTGATCAGGAAGAACTCAAATCTATTGAAAGAGAAGCACGAAGATTAGAGCACCATGACCTGCCCACAGGCAAGTGCTAATGGGAAATACATACTTCATGATATCCCCCTGACCTGCTTTCCTCTAAAAGATTACATTTGCTAGAAACATGTATAAACTTTTTATAATTAATGAACATTTCCATCGGTGTGTCACCTTTCAAATATGAGCGGAGTAACTTGAGCTAAAAAGAGGTTTTAACTTAAAAACGTAAACATAGTGAATAACATTCAGCCTTACGAATTACAATCCACAAATTCCGATTGACAAGCCAAGTAGAACAGGCTCAAATGGCTCCAGCGTCACACTTCAATCATCAAATTGTAAACGGTTGATATAGAATACAATAAGTGACTATCCAGACTTCATCCTGCAAAGTTCGACAGTAAACCTCTCCCCAACATCTGGGCTGCCCAAGAACACCCGAACTACAGCCTCAAAGGTCTCCAAGGTACTAGCGGCTGCTGCTCTGGCAGTAAACACCAGATCATAAGAAAATCTCATCAGTTGTTCTCTGGATTTCACCTTCGCTTTCTCAACATGCTCCACCTCGAACCCAGTGTTAGCCTGAAACACAAAAAAAGTTAAAGATGTATGTAAGTATGTTTATGTATGTAGTATGTTTACGTATGCATGTATAACTATGTATATTCAAAAGAGGGAGAAAATTACATTTTGTTTGTTATAGTCAGCAATGGCAAACTTGGACATACTCAAGTAGTTTTCTTCTCTTGCTGCACGAATGTCATCAGGATCTACAGGATCCCCAACGCCGCCAAGGTGTCGCAGCATACCGGTCTCCTCTAGATCAGTATAGAATCCCTACAAGATTTGGGCAGATACACCATCAAGAGTAATCAAAGGAATTGGGGATGATATTGATATATAAGAAAATCTATATGGTTGAGGTGTGGAGAAGCTTTGAAGCTTTATACCAATCTAATCTAACATTTGTTTTTTTTAACAAAAACGGAATATAGTTGCAATATACTGTAAACATATAATTACATGAATACTTAACAAGTAACCAGGCTCCAGCTCATGCACAAATAAGCTTTAAACTTGTTTTGAAACTCAAGAGGACAAACCAGTTTTACAATTGCTAATTGAATAAACAGTTTTTTATTTTTAAATTGCGACGAAAGCTTCAATTGATTAACAAATAAGTACTTACCAAGGATTCACGACCAATCTTCTCAAACTGGGTGAGCCATTCACTATGAGACTGAAAGAGATATTTTCGGACAGGAGGATCAGGCTTCACAGGATCCACTACTGCAACTGGATTATCATGAAGAACGGTAGGGTAATAAGACCTCGCTCTTGCTGCTGCTTTTTGGATTTGGATTGCGAGAGGATCACCAATTTAAGTGGGCTTCTGGCCAGCATGGGAAAACCTACTAAAAAAAACAGAAAGGAAAAAAAAAAAAAAAAAAAAAGCAAGCAAAGTGTGATATAGTAGAATGTTGTGGTAAGAGTCATGCGTACCAGCACACACGGGTTCTGTGCTAGTTGATAGCTGATCATCTTCTCCCTCAGTTGCTCAATTTCTTCACTATTAAAATTGCTTCCATATTCCACAGCCTGACGAAGGATCATCAAAATTCCATTCAGATATTCCAAAGCCTGGTGGCGCATCATCAAATTTGCGCTTCTTCGATTGAGATTTTCCACAGCCTGACGGATCTTCCATAGAACCCTAACAGATTTTTGAATTTCCCCCTTTTTTTCTGCTTCCTCTTTAATCTTTTATTTTATTAATGTTGAGAATACCCTTTGAGTTGAGCTTTAAGGTTACGATAATCACATAATTAAAGTTGATTTACATTCCGAGTATCAAAGTAAAATTATTCTTTTTTAGAGATTATTTTTCCCACAAAATGTTGTTTAATTTACAGCTAAAGCTCCCTAGTTGTAATTATCTCATTCATAAGGTTGATTTACATTCCGAATTGATTACGTACCCCATTCTTATAATATTTTTACATATACTGTGGTTTATCATTTGTTAAGGTTCCCAAGTTCTAATTATCTCATCGTTAGAGTTGGGTTGGGTCTCAAAGAAGAAACTATCCCAACCGTAGTATGCAAATTATCCTTCAAATTAGATTCTCATGTTGGAACTATCTCATTCTTATAATTGAGTTTCCAAGTTGAAATGATTCCATCCCTAATATTCATTTACCCTTATATTAATTTAGTTCCTAATTTTGAAAGTAAAGTTCATAATTTGAAATTATCTCACCCTTAATATAATTACAAAGTTGGAATTATTTCATCTAAGAGTTGAGTTTACCCATCAAATTGTTCTCAAGTTTGAATTATCTCATTCATAAAATTTGGTTACCTTTAGAATTGAGTTCTCAAGTGACAATCATCATATTCTTAGAGTTGGTTGACATTCGAATTGAATTTTCATGTTTTCAATGTCACATTTACAAAATTTGTTTACCAAATAGAGTTTGTAAGTAAGAGTTATCTAATTGTTAGATTACTTATTCAATTAATGTAGTTTGCACATCTAATTAAGTTCCCAAGTCATATTTATCCAATTTCTAAAGTTGTTTACCCTTTAGATTGAATTCTCAAGTTGGGATATCCCAATTTGTTAAAGAGTATTGGGATATCTATGTGTGTTTTAGTGGGGATACGCATTGGGTAAATTTAATCTTAGAGCTTACCCTGCACTCGAACCTTGCAAGCAATGTATGGCCTGATTATAAGTGGCTCAAATTCAAGAGCTAGAAATTACACATTCGGTCCAATTAGCATTCTAATTTAATGCAACCAAGTGACATGAAATTTATTTCAATGTTCATGAATCATGCAAGTATCTAATTAAAAAATACTTGAACAATGCCCTTGTTTTTAGCATTTGCACACAATTTATGAAGTGCAAAGCAGAGATTGTAGTTTGTAAACAAAAATGACATGCCATTACCAGTAACTTTTGGGTGCAATACACAACTGAAAGATGAAGATTATTCCAAAATTCACCTGTCTCACATAGTCTTGTATTTTGTAGCACAATCAGGAAGAGATCAATATACAGACACATACTTATGCTTCTATTTGTGTCCTCCTGACATCACACTCTGAAGATGATAATACAGTGTATGTGCTGTCTGAAAATGGAATTCTTACAATGCAGAAGCTTTCGGAACCGGGAGTCCATGCACCGCATTGCCACTGGAGTTTGATAGCAATTTTAAAGGGTAAAACATTGAAGGAGTCACATAATTTGCAGTTGGCTTAGTCTTTGCAATAGCATAGAAATCCAAATTAACCACGTAACAATCATGTACTCTTGATTTAGGAATGCATCAATAATTCAATACACACAGTAATAGTCATGTTTTCAAAAGTTAGTTACAAAAATAAAGAGAGGCAGCCTATTTACGAAGAAGGTAAACAAAATTAAGGGTCTTCGTTTTGTCTCTCCACCTACAGTTGTAGAATCAAAACCTTCAAATAAAAAGCACTGAAATGAATATGACACAATGCAAGAACACAAATGTTTCTGAAAAATCACTATACATAGTTCATCCAGAAACGTTTAGTCTGTAAAAATGTTTAACATGAATGGTAAGCTAAACTCCCTCCGTCCTGATCTCCCCGAGAAAACTTGTTTTATTATTAATCCCATAGTCAAACTTAGGTTACTGGAGAAATTTATACAACCACATTAATCATAATGCCTCTACCTATCAGGTTTTATAACGCCATTCAAGAGTCTTCCTGACTCAGACAAACTAACTAATGAGTTAACCACATAGAATCTACCCAACATGAAGTTGGCATTTTTGTAACTTTGTCAACACGTAAAGAAAATGAAATTAGACGGTCGCATCAAGTTTAAAAATGCCACAACATGAGTTCAGAGTAGCAGAGTTTTTATGATAGGCCATGTTGCTAGTGTTACCTATATGTGTTTATTGTATAAAAGTTTGTGTATGTTTCCTGTTACATGTAGCAATTTGGCGTTGTGCAACTGCAAGAATCCAAGGCAAAAATCTCAAATAAATAAAGAAAGGGACATGTATGGTCCTCTCTTGGCATTTATGAGTTGTACACATACAAAAATCAACATAAATAACTGATTTATTCAGCAACACAGATAAAGCATAACCTTAGTTTGACTATTAACAGATAAAGCACAACCTTAGTTTGACTAGTAAAATTGAAAATATCTGATGTACTCTCTTATAACTTCAAGTAAATTTAATGGTAAATAAAATTATAATAGCATTTGTTACAGTTAACTTTTAGAAAAATAAATTTTTCATGATATAAATGAATTTTGTATATATATGATAAATATCTGTAACAATAGAAATTATATATACTGATCTATACGGTGCGTATATTATGTGAACGTATTTAGAATTTATTTTTAATAATAATATTTTCTAATTTAATAGAAAGTTGTAACAAAAGAAGTATTTACTAGCGAAATTGACTTGGTCCTTCCATAAGAAGTAAGATGGGCGGATTGGTTCAATTGAATTAAATCTAAATTGAGGGTTGGCTGTTACATATGCATACTAGTTAATGGCTCGTCGATACTCGCCGGAGCATGAAAAAATAATTAAAATAAGAAATGAATAAATGTATATAATAACATGTTGAAGTTGAGAAACATATAAAAATTGTAAGATGATAAAATGCATGATCTAATCGCTTCAACATTGCATCGGAAGTAACACCTACATGTTGAAAAGTGCATAATATAAATTAGTGAAATTGAACAAAACCATATATATAAACATGAATACTAAACGCATGACATAAAATACTAAATACATGACAACTTAAAAATATTTACACATTAAATCTCTATTTTATATTATTATCAAGTATTTACATTTATTTTTTAAATTATCATTTCAGTCATAAATTTTCGAAACCCCTAATTAGTCAATACAATCAGTCACAAAACCCCTAAAACAACAGACGCTTCCAAGTTCCAACACCCAAAAAACCACAAAAGCTTTAATCAATTAAGAAGATGAGCAATTCACCAAGAAGAAGAGGGAAGAATTAGGTTAGTGTTGCTTCAAGTTTTATTCACCGCCTAAAACAATCAAAGCCATCAGCCACATGTGGCTATGGATATCGCCGCCATCTCACTGTAGGTAGCGATGTATTCGATCGCGGATTCCCGTCTCTTGGCGCTACATCTCAACACTATATATATAGACTTGGTGACATTTTGTTCAGTCGTTCCTGCTTAATGGCGCTTACTTTCGGCGCCATGTAGCACACCGGCCATGAATATGGGCGTGGGTTAGCTGATGAAGGCGATGGGGTTCGGCGCCAATATCCAGTTACGGTTTGGCAGCATCAACTCGAAAAACACCCTCTTTTTCTCGAATTTTTCTGTAAAAATAGCTTAAAACAACACATATAAGTATATAAATACCTGAAAATAACCATCTTCATACCATGGTGGTTCTTCTTCACTTTCTTTGTCACTCACATTAAGATAGGGCTCTTCTTCACTTAGATTTTCGCTCATGTTTGATTTCGTCAACGTACAAACCATCAACCTTGTTATTTTAATTTATTTGTATTAAAAGTGTATCTTGTTGTAATTATTCAAAATATGAAGTCTATGTAATGCAAATTTGGCTATATATGGACTTCACGTGTAATTAAGTTTAAGTTGTCTTGCGTTTAGTATTTTATTGTCCTACGTTTAACATCTCTCTATAAAAAACACACATAAAAGATAAAATCAACTTATAACTTGTCGAACACTTCTTTATAAATTACGTTTGTTGCCGTGTCATATATATGTATTACCCTCTACGTCGCAAATTACTACGTTCAAGCCCTTCCCGGTGGTAACTCTAGAAAGAGCAACATTTAACTGATCACGATTGAATACATGTGAGGGGAGGTAGAGGCCAACGTGTGAGAGAGAGAGTGTCACTTATTTATGGTCATAGCAAGGCAGACGAATATAGCAAGTTGTCTCCAGTCAATTGATAGGGAACTACTTCCCGTCGGATGGCTCATCATCATCCTCATAATGAAAATCGTTTGGCATGCATTGATTCCATATATCATCTTTGCCTCGATGATATGCTTCCCAAGATTAGTAACTATAAACCTTGTTCCGTTGCACAACTCGAAAGTTTGATCTATATTTCTCAGAAGCATTACCATACACACAACCTTTAGTATGATCCTGAGATTAGTCAATCTAGATCAATTAATGTTGTTGAAAAATTATACAGTGAAAACATGTTCGAGACCGTTCTCAAAATTATCTTCCGTAGCAATGCTATATGCGCTCAAATATTCAATGCTATATATTGACATCTTCGACATGAAAAATTAATTTATATCATCAAATATTTCATTTGCAGGTGCAAAAACATCCCGGTGATGAAATATACAGGGTCAAGTGATGGATCGCCTAAGTGATACAACAACGAAAGATATGTACTATCTATAATAGTTTGAATTGGATGACTCACTTCTCAAATATGTAAAACTTCGGTATCTTGATATGAACCCACAATTATTAGGTCCAGCGGTAATGCCCTCACCAACATGTTTTATCCACTCAGCAAATTCTTTCATCTCTTTAATTTTGAACGATGACGAATCAGTCTGTATAGGATTAAATTGGACGTAAACAATGATAAGTTAAATACTCCCTCCATCTCAATTTCAACTTCCCGCATTCCATTTTGGGACGTCTCAATTTCAACTTCTCATCCATTAAATGGAAAACCTCTCTCTTACTTTATTCACTATATCTCCTACTTTATTCAATATTTGTCATACTTTATTCACTCTTTTCATACTTTATCACCATCTTTCCTACTTTATTCATTTTAATCTTAAAACTTGTGGCCGGGCCTGCGGGAAGATGAACCCGTGATGGAGGGAGTATGATATAAGTATGTGGTATATAGATAAAACGGGTCATTTACATGCAATCTCATGTTCTTTGTCAGTCAAAGCACCTCACAAAAAGTCATATCCTAGAGGAGCATATAGAGGCATTCACAATATTATAACTATTCCTCCGGGAACAACGGGCAAAATATGTCGGAAGTTCCCGCCGAAGACAATCACCACTCCCACCAAATGGCTCATCTGAACGGCCCATCACATCATTCAAGCTCTTATTGATCGCTTCAAACAATGTTGGTTTGTCATGAAAGCCTTATCCCAAATAATAAGCCGAGCATCCTTGAGCATTCCCGTCACCTCTGAATCATGAGCTTATTGAATGTTGAGTCCTCGTGATATGCAATGGTATTCTGAAACTTGAATATGTCGGACTACTGTCCTACCTTTATAAAGAATGAGTGATGCAAGCCCACTGGACGCAAATGGAATTACAATATCTTCTCTAGCCCTAAAAAACAGGGGACATCGTTCCCTATATAAAAGTTTTTGTGGTCCATCCGCAGATGTATAAGAAGAATACTTCGCCATTTTGACCATCGACAATAGACATAATTTCATATATGGCACGTTATCTATCAGTCAATTGTGGGTATAAACCATCGTGCTATGCTCCATTGCAACTCTAACATAGAACATCTAATACAAAATGAATGGATTTGTAGCATTTTATATAACAGACTCATCCGGCACGGGCATATCGTCAAATGAACTGAGATTGTTGTAGTTTTTCTTCGGTAACTTCTGTACTTACATAATAGCAATGTTTTTTATTTGTTCATTAGTGAATTTCAAACCTGGCTGAAGAGTTCTCTATCGTTACATGACAATTACATAGAAAATTTAAATTGATTGTCATTGTATGTGGGAATGTGTAATATAGTATTTAAATTTAGTGTACCAGGATTGTTGAGTAACCTTTGTTGATTGTACATAATGTCGTCTAATAATAAAGTCCATGTTTTGTTCCAAACTTACTCAAGCCTCGACATGCTGCGTGATTACAACATGGTTACGAAAAGGTGACGTAAAAAACTCGCAAATTCCCATAGACTTCCCCCCTTTCAAACCACTAATATACTCTTCACTAAATTCCCAAATTTTGGATGAGCATATTGTTATATTAACAATGACGGATCTAGACCCTCGCGAAACCACTGGCAGTATCTGTCTAAAGTCTCCGCCAAATACAATAATCAAACCACCAAATATGGGTGGCTAGTCGATGCATAACATTTCTCAAACTCCTATCACGCGCTTCAAAACAATGCATATTAATTGGTCATCAGACACTACAAAAATCACATGGCGGCGGATAGATCCGTCGCTAAGTTACATCTATCCGTCGCCTCGGGCGACGGATAGAAAATCGCCCACGGAGTGGCGACGGATAACAATCCGTCGTCCAATTCGCGACGGATTGACCATTTTTTTTTAAATTGATAATGGGGCGACGGATAGATCTATCCGTCGCCCCATTTCTACTTTTTTTAAAAAAAATAAAATCAATATTCGAATTTTTATATTCGTATACGGATTAATTAAATATCAATTTGTATTCGTATACGAGATATTGATTTGTATTCGTATACGGATTAATTTGTATTCGAATTTTTATATTCGTATCCAATTTGTATTCGTACGGTGCGGTGGTGGTGGGAGGAGAGAGGTGGTGGTGGTGGTGGTGGAGATGGTGGTGGGAGGAGGATGGTGGTGGAGGAGGTGGTGGATGGTGGTGGTGGGAGGAGGAAAGGTGGTGGTGGTGGCAGGGTGGTGGTGGTGGTGGAGGAGATGGTGGTGGTGGGAGGAGAGAGGTGGTGGTGGTGGAGATGGTGGTGGTGGGAGGAGAGAGGTGGTGGTGGTGGTGGTGGAGATGGTGGTGGTGCGGTGGTGGTGGGAGGAGAGAGGTGGTGGTGGTGGTGGTGGAGATGGTGGTGGTGCGGTGGTGGTGGGAGGGAGAGAGGTGGTGGTGGTGGAGGAGGATGGTGGTGGAGGAGGTGGTGGTGGAGGAGAAAGGTGGTGGAAGGAGAAAGGTGGTGGTGGGAGGAGGAGGAGAGGAGAAATGGAGGAGAAGTGGTGGAGGAGATATATGGTTTTTTTTTAGGCTTTTAGCGACGGATAGATCTAGATCTATCCGTCGCTAACGTTTTTTTTTTCCGGCTATAGCGACGGATAGATCTATCCGTCGCTAAATTTTTTTTTTTTTTTTTAAATCTTGGTCAATGCTCTGTAGCGACGGATAAGTTTTATCCGTCGCCAAACGGGACGAATTCTTGTAGTGGTAGCCTCGTCCCATATAATAAGCTTTGTTTCTTTGAGTAGACATGTTACATCAAAATCAAGCATAATCTTACTGCTCAAGTAAGGATAGATTTGTACTTTGGACAATGGTAGGAATAGGATCTCTCACTTCTTGAAAAAGAATGTCCTCTGGCATCTTGATATCAACCTCATTGTCATTATCACAGTCGGCAACTCCATCACCAACTCATAGTATCCACTTTGCAAATTCTCTAGTCTCATGAATCTCAATTGTTAACGTACCAGCTTAAAAACACAAAACACACTTTACAAAATATAAAGAAAGATACAAATTACTAAAATCATACCATAAGTGAAACAAACATTTAGTTACCTGCAGTCGCATGTTCTTTGTAAGTCTGAGGACCTCACACGAATTCCAAATTTTGGATGAGCATATTGTTGCATCAACAATCTCAGATCTAGACCCCCCCCCCCCCCGCAATCACTGGAGATATATGTCTAAATTCTCCGGCAAATACAATAACCAAACCCTCGAATGATGAGGCTGGTCGGTGCATAAAATCCTCCAAACTCCTATCAAGCGCTTCAAAACAACGCATATAGGTCATTGTAGCTCCGTCCTATATAATAACCTACATTTCCTCGAGTAGACAAGTTGCATCAGAATCAAGCTTAATCTTACTGCATACAAAGTTTAAATGGATCTTCAATGGTATATCAAATCTTGATTGAGCAGTTCAGACCCTCGGAAGCATCAACGATATGATACCTAAGGAATCCATTGGGAGAATTGTATCTCTTCTAGCTCTCAAAACGGAGCATAAAGTCCTCCAAATATAATATCTCCTCTAGAATCAATAATGATTGTAATAATGACGTCCTGCTAAGTATGAGTTGATGACCTTCATTCTCCCTATCTTGTATCCGAAAAGCTAATTAAGAACTCCCTAAGAATAAGATTTGGCATCTTGCTCACAATACTATATCGATATACCATCCTTCTTCTCCATGGACGAAAAGTAATGGATATTGAAAAATAAGGTAGCATCGAAACTCAGTTATGTACTTCAAGTCCCCATTCCTCATCTGATCAACCATAATATGATATTTTGCATGTAAGTTATCACATCACCCTCTACTATAGCATCAGTTACTTTAGATGCAGTAAGCAAATTGTAAGTTCGCTCATCCCCTGGCGTCTTGCATTAAGTTGAAGTCCTACCTCACGGGCATTATCAAGGGAGATGCGATATCTGGCCGTCTTGTATACTTTTGCATATGAATTGTACTCTTCCACCATAGTTTTGATCAATGTTGTAGTAGCAGTTTTCACACCAGCCTCATTGGTTTGGCTTTACCATAATAATAAAATAAATTATTTATCATAGAGTATCTATAATTTTAATGGATACTAATGATGTATAACTAATAATTTGTTTGAAATGAAATATGTGAAAGATACATAAAATTGAGTGTAGATGTTTAATGAAACGAACCCGAGAGCATTGATCATGTTGTCAATTCCGTGTCCAATGTCATATATGCAACATCGGGCGAATTTTTGGAGTTTGTCCTTAGTTGGGCAAGAGTGGGCCAATCTTGTGATCATTTTAATCACCTATCTAACATCAATAAGGACATTTTTGTTTATTCACTTCCTTGACTATTTTCCATCCATTGAAGTAAATGCAAATATATTATTGTGTGCACGGATGATAGAACAATTATATGAACTGAGTGAGTACCTAATGAATAAACAACTAATACATGTAGAATATATTTTCAAAATAGTATAATTTTGAACATTTCCGCTCATTTAAATTTATTCAATCTCGTGGAGTCTGATCTTGAGACTGTAAACGCTTACTCGATTTAGACGATTTGTTATCCATCAGGAGTTTCAAATGTAACCAATTCCAAGCAAGAACTATGCATGTTTATCAAATAAATAAAGCTTACAATCATATGTCTCATTTCACAACTAAAGGTAACAGTTGAGATTTGAGAATATAGGAAACATTTCAACATCTAGGTGTTGTTTGAAAACAAATATGTAATTGAAAAATAGTTCGAAAGATTGATCATGAAAAAAAACAAAAATAAAATTAGAGCATAGCGACTACTAATGGACAAAATTCTACATCAAATGCCTCGGTTTCTTCTATAATGAAAAAAAAGACGCAAATATATAATATGTAGACTCAAGAGATTTAATCCCTAAAGAGAAATCCCCTTTAATTAATTACTACATGTTGCCACTCAGAATTTCGAACCAATTCAGTTGCTAATATTTGTCAGTTAAACCTTCCGCACTTTCTAGAAAAAACCATATGACACAAATTTTGACGCCAAGCAATAACATTGACCCGGTTGATGCCTAGCAACAACACTAATTAATACCACCCCTATGCAGGCTCTACGTAGTCAATCGCAACATCAAAATTAGCTAATATGATACCAAGATTAGGCGACAACCAATCTGCTGTCACAGTTGACTATGCAACACCTAAGATCTTTTACCGACTTTACTTATTTTATCCTTAAAATAATGCATTAATAATCTAATAAAGTTAATTTTCAATCATAACAACCTCAATATATATAAATTGAAATTTATGGGTCATATAAAAATAGACCCCCTGTAAGATTGTCCAATTACAGATTCATAGCCGATGTTTGAACAATTACGTCCACACCCAAAATCGTTGACCAACATTAAAGTTTCATTTTTGAGAAAAAAGAAAAGATAAAATACATAGTAAAACAAAACTTAATGGAAAAATAAAATTAAAATTGTAAGTTTTATTACAGTAGAGCCCCTTATATTTTAAACTAAACAAAATATACCCAATTATAAATTTTGCTCATACTATCATCAAAAAACATATTTGAAATCAACCCTCAAATTATTTGAAAATTCAACAAACTCCCACATTTAATTATTTAAAAAAACATTTTTAAAAAAAATGTCTGGAGCTCCGGTCAGAGCTTCCATAGAATTTTTTTAACAAATTAAAATTAAAATTAAAAAACATAAAAATAGAAAAAGAAGATGTAGGAGAAGAGCTTCCATGGAAACTCGAATTGAGCTTCCATGGAAGCTTGGACAGAGCTTCATGTCCATGGAAGCTCGTCAATTTGAGTTTCCATGGACATGAAGCTCTCTTGAAGCTTCCATGGACAGAGCATCCATGGTGGTTCGTGGTGGTGTACTGGTGATGAAGATTCCATGGTATTTGTGCGTGGTGGTGGTGAAGAAGGGTGGAGCCGTGGAGGAGATGATGGTGGAAGTAGAGGTGAGTTTTGGAAAAGAAGGAAAATGGGGGTTTAAAATATGAAGTAATGAAATATTTAAATGGAATGATTAAAAATAAATGATAAAATAGAAAGAGAAAATAAAGGTAATGGTAAAATAAAATAAAAATAGAGAATTTTTGACTTTTTGGGTTTATATGTAATTACTTTAAAAATGTAAGGGCGGATTTTGTAATTGTTCAAACATCAGGTATCAATATGCAAAGTGGCCATCTTGGAGGGGTGGGTTTTGTAAATATCTGTGAAATTTATATTCAAAATGTTTCATATAGTGAGTATATAAGATAGAAGGTAATATTTGAATAAATAATGAGTAAAAAGTAGAAAACGTGTGAGAATTCACGTAAATGCTGATAAGATGATGATTTTTATTTAATCAAATACGTTACTTTATTGCTAATTTTTAAAGTATACATTTGTAATTGTATACCTAAATAAATATTGATTTCTTTGATAAATAGAGGGAGTATTAAGTATTTAATAAATGCTCTATTTTTTAAATTTTATTATTTCTATCATTTAATAAACCTACATAATATTTAATTTAATATATAAATAATTTACTTAATTATTAAAATATTCAAGTTTGGTGTCTATGGATTCGTCTTGTCGCGGTGAATCTATATATACATTCAAAATATTTTTTGGAGTTTTGTAAATAAATATATATGAGATTAAATAAAATTTATATATGGATTCAACATACTAAAAGTAAATCATGGGAGTTATATGGTGCACTACGTCTTAAATACTTAAAATGTTCCACCACCAACATACCAAATTTGAAATTCTAACAACCAATCAAAATACATTTGAAAAAAAAACTGACCAATAGGAATGCTCAATAGTGCCACGTCAGCATGACACATGGCTTAACCACAAGGCTTGAAATACGCTTCTTTTAATATAGATATAGATTGAAGTAAATATAAATTGAGAGTTGACTGTTACATATGCATATACTCCCTCCGTCCCAAATTGGTTTACCCGTAGGACCGGGCACAGGATTTAATGCAACCAATTAAATTAATGGTTGTTTATTGAAGTGAAAATCTGAAGATAAGTTTTAGGGCAGCTTGGGCAGTTTTTTACTGTTCCTGATTGGATGCATAATTAAAAAGAAAGAAGTCACAGTACAAGTACACAATTACTCCCTCCGTCCCGAATTCATTTACCCGTATTCCGTTTTGGGCCGTCTCGAATTCATTTACCCATTTCCTTATTTGGTAATTTTTGTACCCCACAATCCAATTAAATTCAATATTGTAATAACATTGGGCAGCCCATCTTTAACCCCAATCCATTAGGTCAGATCATCACTCATCACTCATCACAGTATTGTAAAAACCATCCTCAGTTCATCACTCATCACCGTCCTCAGTTCATCACTCATCACCATCGCCGATCATCTTCATCAGCCATCACTGCGGATCCCCACCACCATGGATCCGTTACGCCCAGATCGATCTGAACAGCCACATATATGGTACCGAACCCCAGTCGCCAACCCAGATCGATCCCCAGTCGCCAACAACCTCTTCATCGTTGCCTCTTCCACCGGCAACTCCTTCGCCGTCGCGTCCTCCACCGGCATCGACTTCATTGTCGCCTACTACAATCGAAGTCTCCAAGTAAGTATCTTGAAGCCCGATCTGGGCGCGACGGTACTCAGATTATTCTTCCAGTACTCAGATTATTCTTCCAGTACCAAACTCATCAAGTTTAATTCATTTTTTGGTACTGGAAGAATTATTAACAAGATTACGATCAAACTTGAGTTTGATGAGTTTAGACTCGACTTTATTTTGTTTAAGAAATTATGGTATTAAGAAGAGCAACAAGTGCATAAGGATTTGTTTGGCGCATAAACTTTTTATGCTTTTGTACATTTTTGGAATAAACTCCTACAGTGGAATTTTTTCTCCTCTTTGCAATCAATCTTTACAATAAATATATTTTTGATCTTCTATTATCATCTAGCTACAGGCACCTTTATTCTGGGTGGTTGCGTTGTGATCTTTATATTTGCACATGAATACTTTTTTGAAAATAGTTTGCGTAGAAAGAAATCAACTTCTGAATTTCATTTGCATTAAATCTGTCTTGTTGTATGTTTTCTTTCATGAATGGACTCTATCGGACTTTATTTTGGTTTCTGAGAATAGCAAATACTCCAGCAAATTTATGTAGTTTTCTGGCCTAATTTCATGTTTGTTAGAGTTGTTAGAAGGGAAATGGAAAAGTTGTTAGTTAGCACTTACCTAATTTGGGAAAAGAAAGTAAGGAAATGGAATTTCACACTACTACCAGCTAGTACTCAAAGTGAATTGTTTGCAATAGTTTTTGTTTCAAGATGGAATATTGAATTGGTAATGTAGCACGTGCAACATCTCGATTCCCAAATTATGCTCAATGGTGTGCAGAATGGGAGGCAGAATTGATGGCTGCGAACGCTGATATCGGCATGGAAGATGAGGAATGTAAAATTGACATGGAAGATGAGGATGATGATATTGACATGGAAGATGAGTATACCATTGAGAGGCTGCTCAACTTTCGATTATTCGAAAATTACACCGTCCTGCTTTTATATCGAAAAAATCAAGAAACCTTATTGTCAATGCCGTCGTCACAATTTTCAGGTATGTTTACTCCATTGTAAGTCTATAATTCTATCATTTTTACCTCAGTTAGATTATGAAATTCCGCCTACTTGTTTATGTCAGAAACTCAAGAAACTCCTGATTTGAAGAACTGGTTCCCAAGCTATGAGTATGAATCACCACCTATGGACACTACAGATGATTGCAAAGCTTAAGAGCTGCAAATTGTTTTCCAGGTATATCTATTTATACTTGTTTTCTGATGTGTGCGTAAATGGTAATCGCATAATTTTGCATGCATTTGTTCTGAACTCTGCCTGTACTACCATGAGCATGGATAAATTATTTTATGCTATTAACAATATTAATAAAGCATAGAAAATCATATCAAAATAAGCAACATTTATATGTTCGTGCCGATAAATAATTTACAAAATGTATTTTTACAGCTTAAACATTACCTTTTACTTGATCAAAACTACCAAGGTCATATGACTATGCTTAAGCTATAAAAATAACCAACCTTTTAAGGTTTAGTTCAAAAGTATACATGCTATAGACCCCAAAAGCCACCCACTCCTCATAAGTAACCTAAATCTGACATTAAAGTCCCCAAGTTATATGCATCTCCGGTGTCTAAAAAAGATTGGTTGAAGTAGTCAATACATTCTCTAACAAAGACCTCATCGATCTCTACGTACTCCGGTAGTGTATTTGCCCTAATGAGTGAGTCCTTACCCATGTGAGGTAGAATGTAGTTGTTGTTTCCAGCTTTTCTCAAAATCTCAACCATACAAGATTGTAGAGTAAGGAATACCTTGTTTAGTGTGGTGTCAGTTAGTTCTTCAAAAGTTAGGGAAACATTCTTGCAAAGATCTTGAACATTGTATGCTGCATGGTCACATTGTAGTGATTGAATAGCCCTGAACCATCCAAGATCATTTATGTTAAGATCAGGAGAGTTAGCTGGCTGATTTAGTAGGTGGATATCCCACCCATCTGCATTTGCAACAGCCCTAAAATCCACATCATTGTCGTCTATATGTGGTTTTGCATTGTCTTGTTGAATTATTATGCTTTTGCTTGCAAATGGCGGCCATTTTGCTTTAATTGCCGGAACAACCTGATATGTTAAACATTTCTTATAAAACTGCATGACATGTACTAATATGCATAAAACAACAGCACTTGAGAAAAATTTCAGCCATAAAAAACTGCATCACATATGCATCCATTTAAATTTTCTAGAACTTGTAGAGGACTGCACATACTAAAAAAGATGCATCCAATTATAAAAACTGCAGCTCTCTTAAGAGACATTTCAGCAATAAAAAGCTGCATCACATATAATCTGCATCCATCTTAATTTCCAGCACTTATAGCGGATTGCACATAGTGAAAAGCTGCATCCAATCATAAAAACTGTATAGAACTGCATGAATAGTTGCATAAAAAACTGCATAACATATTGCATAAAAAGCTGCATGTATTTAGAGAACTGCATAAACTAAAAAACTGCACTTTGCATATTACCCAATTGATCATCATGTGCTTGTATACTGGCTGCGTGATAGCGTCGATTGGTTTTAACTCTAGTGTGCCCTTTTCTCTATTTTTGCTGCTTCGCTTTGCTGGGACCATAGTTGTGAAAGGAAACATTCCTATTTTGCCATCCCATATGCATGTTCCATCACTTGCATACATAGGTATACTAACATCACACTCAAACATCACCTTAGTTATGAATCTTTTTGACTGACATGTTCTATGAGGCATTTGTTCTTGCTCTTCTTCTGTTGAGATGTAGTACTTCTCGGTTGTTCTTGTTATATAGAACCACTTTTCGTCCATATGAACAACATTGTGCATGCTCCCGAATCTCACTTTATTGAGCAGCCTATCAACTTGTAACCAACTTAAGCAGAATTTAAACCTCAACAACATGTTTAATTGCGTCAACAAAGGCTTGATCGCATTGGTATGTGATTTGATTTCTTTTTGTTTTCACCCACCTTCCAACTTGACTTTTACTCACATCTAATTTCCTCGCAAGCTTCCTGATTGTTGTTCTATCTTCGAATGGAATGGATTTGATCTTTGCATGGTCCACCACAACATGTTTCTTGTATTGCAATCCCATTCTTGGACATATGAATCGAATTGCACCATTATCTTCCATCTGTTTCTTTGCTGCAATCCACAAAGTACTGATTGTTTTTCTTGACACTCCATATAATACAACCATTTCTTGCAATTTGCCATGTTCTGGACGTCCATCCTCCCCGGTATGCCTCAACAAATTATGCGCGATTATGTTCTTCTCTCCAGCGGATAATTTGACCATTTGTATCTTTTTTTGTGAATTTGGTTAATTAGTGGTTGAGCAATCAATGTTGTATTTAATGAATTGATAGAAGTGTATTTATGTAGATACTCGGAGGGAACTTTTGAAACTCACCAAACTGGTGGGAATATGTAAATTTTGGAGACTTGGCTGAGAAATGGTGGGAGTTTTAAATGATTTAGCTATAGGTGAAGGTCTGGATAATTTGGTTTATGTACAGGCGCAACAACCATGATACTTGGAGGGAAATTGGGGAAATTGTTAATTAGTTGTGTACTTGTACTGTGACTTCTTTCTTTTTAATTATGCATCCAATCAGGAACAGTAAAAAACTGTCCAAGCTGCCCTAAAACTTATCTTCAGATTTTCACTTCAATAAACAACCATTAATTTAATTGGTTGCATTAAATTCTGTGCCCAACCCTACGGGTAAACCAATTCGGGACGGAGGGAGTATGAGTTGAGAGTTGACTCTTACATATGTTAATAAAGGTTAATTGATAATGTAGTATTCTTTTCTAACAGCTACCTCATAAAAATAACCCTAAACTCTAAGTTCTAAACCCTTGACTCAAACTATATATTACTAAAATAGATAATTACGTCTAATTCAGCATAAATGACCCGCAAAACACATGTTACATGCTACCTTAATTTCGTTAACAAATTTATTTTTTGTTTTGCGGTCCACCGATTTGAAGTTTGACAAAATTTTATGTCATTATATGTCAAATGATTTAATAAATCGTATATAATGAAAATTTAAGATGTACTTTTGTATTACATTTTGTTAAATACTTAACCATGATAATTTAAAAGTAGTTAATTTATGTTAAAACCAAAATGAGTGACCAAAAAAAAGTATTTTATTTATAATGAATGGAAGGGGTATATACGTGATCAAACGTTGTATATGGAACTACCATGATCAAACATTTCATCTTGATTTATATTCATTAAATATGTAAATTAGTTGTGCGGATACAATTACTTCACTAACATTAGGTATGAGCTATATATAGTATTCACGGGTCACATAAACTACATGTATTATTAAGGGACAAGGGGAACTGACTGATTTTCTTATATATAAGAGTAAACTTTATGTCTGAATGTTTTTATGTGTATGTCAAGATGACCGGGCCTAAAGTGACACATTTGCACTGAACAACTATAATATCATCGATTCGATAATCTTTTTTATAAAATAAACTCACAACAATGAATTTCTTTAATTGATATATATGAATTTAACACAATAATAGAATCTGATATTAAATTATTAATGAAATACAATTCTTCGGGGCGGGATCTGAACCAATGCGACATATTCAATCATATATATAATACCCTTGATTTTTTGAGGCCCCACGCTAGGCGCAACCATATATAAAGAAATTATATGAATTTTACTGTTTGTAATGAACTTATTCGCAACATAATTTTAATATTGTGTGTGAAATTTTCTTTTGTCATATTCGAAAGATAATTTTAATATTGTTTTTACTATATGTGAAATTTATATTTTTTATTTTTACTATAAAATTGTCCAAGATCCATTTTAAAAAATTCGAATGGAACCTCTATAATTTTAACCTGGTTCTAATTATTAAAAAAATTATAAAATACATTCAAATCCAATTTCATTAATTTATTAGAGCAAGCTGTTACACAATGAAATAGTTCAAAATTCATCGAAATTTGATGAAATAGTTCAAAATTCGCTGAAATTTGATGATTCTACCGCTAAACCAAATTTTAATTTAGCTTAGTTAACAGCCTAGTGTCATGGTCCATCACTCTTGCAGCTCAAGCCCAATACTTACAAGAACCAAATCCATGGGGCTTAAGCATTCTCTAGAATGTTATTGAATATTGTAGATAATAGAAATACCTAGAAGGCTCTCCACCATCCCTTAGGAAGATCCCTTAGGAGGTGGTTGTTTTGTATATATAGGCCTTTGGCCACCCATTTTGGATCATCAAGCATTCAAAGCATTCTTACAAACCTTTTAGCTTTCAATACTACTCTCTTCATACACACTTGGTAGTTTGGTTAGAAGTATTACTAGCTAGGATCGAGGCGAACCAGTCTAGTGCCGCACGGGTCAAAAATTTCTTAACGAATCAAGTTTCATCCGTGACATTAGTCTTACGTATTGAACTTTCCAAATGTTATCAGCCTAGCTACTCTTCGATCTTCTCCGGTTTGCTCAACTAAACACTAGTATTGACAGTAATAGCTATCAGCCTAGCTACTCTTCAAACTCACGTGAAACTGTCCACAGCTTCGTATTAAAGTCTTCTGTATCAATTAAGATCAGATCCCAGAAACACTAGTTGAATTCAAACCATCCTTTCTATCTCCAAATCAAATCATTTGGGTTCCCACAAACACTAGTTTCCACTTGCAAAACCGGCTCCTAGCTCTCATCTCATCGCCTCCTTGCTGGTAGCTTTTCTTTCCGTTCCCAATCGAGCTGCAAAAATGTAAGGGTTTTATACTCCTGTCTCAATTTCAATGTTTTTGTTTAAATATGCATTTGATGTTTGGTTTCATAATAACTTAATAGCTATATATGGATTCTTAGTTTATAATTCAGATATAAACTACGTGCATAATATATGGATCTTGTTGTTAATTTAGAGCTTGGACTCTGGTCTAGTCAATTGCATTAACAATGGATCCGTAATTAGCTTAGTATAACAAGTAGCAACTGTACCATTATATGAGCTAGATATATATGCGAGGCCTGTGTTTGTGTTTTTTCCCGAATTCAACTTACGAAATGTTAAATATATTTACTTCGTTGATCATAAATTATTCACTTATTCTACTTTATTTATTTTTGTTATTTTAAACTTTTATATTCTACTTCATTCATCTTTTTATTTTAAACTTTGTATTAGAAACTTGAAATTGGGACGGGGAGTATGTATGTACTCTGTATACATTTTTGCATGTATGTATTCTCGTTGAATCTAGTTGTTTGGACTTGCACATGCTGACTAATGTTGATGTTGTTCTGTTATGTTGGTGTAGTATATAACCGATTAAAGAATATATATGGAGGACGGGTTATGCCGTGTGGAAGATGAGGATGACGATGACAATCATTTACTTGCAAATTAACAACTTGGTTGCATGAATGGAATTGAAAATTAAATTACGGTATTTTCGATTTTACTTTCTTTTCATGTCTTGTTTTCTTAATTTTTCTTCTTGTTTGATTAATTGTTCCTTATTATATATCTCAACTCAATTATGTGGCTATTTGATTCCACTTTTTTTCCCGTGTCTTGTCTTTCTTAATTGTTCTTCTTGTTTCATTGTTCCTTGTTATAATAATCTCAACTCAATTATGTGGTTGAAAGATGTTATGAAAATTTTAAAATGTATCCAATCTAACAAAGCTAATGCTAACGTGAAGTACTCATTAATTCTTTGAAAAAGATCTGATTATTAATGTATTACAGTATATTGAAAGTGTATTATTAAATTTGTAATTCAATTTCAGTTACAAATGATTGAACTGTTTTTGTTGCTCGTTTATGCTGTTCACTAGCTGGAATAGTGATAATGATGAATTACCGATGATTGTTATTGAATTAGGACTTGGAAACTTTTGTTTATGCTTGTCTATAGTGATAATGATAGTTTATTCAGTTATTGATTTCAATTTCACGGCATTTACAATATGGAGATAGTTGTGCATCTAACTGAACTCGGTTATCCTCCACAGGTGTTTATTCCCCACCACTACGAACCCGGAACCTTTATATACACTAAGTGCCTTCCACCCGCAATTCGAGGTTTTATGTAAACTCAAGGTTCATCAGGGTTTTTCCCCTGGGTCTTGGGTCCACACTGACAAAGGTTTAAGAACCGATACCTTGGAAAGTGGGTTACGAATCCCCTTATCACGTTACAGCTTGAGCGACTTGAACTGACCATGAGAATTCGGTTCATGGTCAGTTCAAATGATGAAAAAGTGAAGGCTAAGGTGGTGAATAAAGAAGGAGCTCTGCTGGCGGAAGAATACAGATCTTTTGGCTGCAATGATATGTCATGATATGTCTGAGGAGATAACTTCGAGTCAAGTCATATATACAAACTCAATGCTGTTCGAACGTGATGACGTCGGACTGGAGGCAGATGTCATTAAGAAAGGAGCCTTCGCATTGTTTGGGTTGATCCTTTCCGCTTCAAGCTGCTGTTACTCTTAATGTTTTTATCTTGATAATTATAGGCTTATGTGAAGTTTTGGGGGTGTTTCGAAGATTCCAGGTTTTACAGGGATTGGTTTGGAAGTTTTCAGATTTACAGGGACTTGATTTTGAAAGTTTTGGAAGTACAGGGATCTGATTGGAAAACTTGAAGAGTTGGTGGTTTCCTAGTTTGATTCGGAGAAGAAACGTAATAGGAAAGGGAGTAAGTCAAAACGCGTTTTTCTATCAGCCATTGGATGTCATTAGCAGTTAATTAATTATGTGGCTGTGATTGTTTCTTGCAGCTTTCCGTTTCCTGTAGCAATTCGAATTACTCTGTTTTTGCGGCTATATAAACAGAAACAGAGCTGAAAGAATGAGATCAGAATTCAGCAGCAAACCAAGCCTGATTTCCTTCCAGTTTCTTGTGCTATTCTTTGTGTTTAGAATAGTGATTATTAGCTGTAGTTGTGAGGATTGTGTAGTAGAATTCGGGACGTAATTCTGGGTCAATTTCTCTGTAACTTAGCTGGTTCGAGGAAGGTTGTGGAGTAATAAAATTCATTGATTCTCCGTGGACGTAGATTGGATTTATTCAATCGAACCACGCTAAATTGTGTTTGTGTTTTATTTCTTTGATTGGTGATTTTATTTTTCAAGTAGTTGATTGGTTTTATTGCGATCTTGGTTCGAATACTTAACAAGTGGCGCCGTCTGTGGGAACCAAAGGAGCTGTGTTCGATCAGTGATTGCGGAGTTGTGATCAACTATGGGTTCAACAAGGTTTGACATTGACAAGTTTACAGGTGCAAACGATTTTGCATTGTGGAAGATCAAGATGGAGGCTATCTTGACTCAGCAAGGCGTGGAGATGGCATTGTTGCCTCGTAGCGAAGTTCCTGCAAAAATTACAGATCATGAGTTAAAGATTCTCTCAGGGAAGGCCAGAAGTATAATCATATTGAGTTTGGGTGATGAACCATTAAGGGAGGTTGCTAAGGAGAAAACTGTAGTTGATATGTGGAAGAAGCTAGAATCGTTGTATCAAACACGATCTTTAGCTAGGGGATTATTTATGCATTCACAACTGTATTCTTACAGGATGGATCCAGATAGGAACATTCTTGAGCAACTGGCTATGTTCAACAAAACTCTTGATGAGATTGATAGCATTGAAGATTCAAAGCTTCCCGATGAAGATAAAGCAATAATTTTGCTTAATTCTCTACCTAAGTCTTATGAGAGCATCAGGGATGCAATTGCATTCACAGGCCAAAAGAAGGTTACATTGGAGGATGTTCAATGTTTAATCAGGCAGAAGGAGCAACAAAAGGAGACAGCTAAGGTAGAGGCATCTGGTGAGGGTCTCATGGTCAGGAACAACAACTACAAGCCTAAGTTTCAACCACAGTACCAGAAGAACAAGGGAAAAGAACCAGTTGGTGGTGGTTTTGCAAACAAGGAAACTAGGATTTGTCATCACTGTAAGAGACCTGGTCACCTAAAGAAAAACTGTTTCTTGTTAAAGAGACAAAAGGACAATGAAGGTGGAGGGAGTACTTCCCATGAGTTTGCAGGAAATATTGAGTATGATGGGGATGTGTTAAATATCACAGATGAGGTGATAAATATCCCAGGAGGAGTGTTAAATGTCACAGATCAAGCCAACGATGAATGGGTTCTTGATTCTGGATGCACATTCCATATTTGTCCATATAAGGAGTGGTTTACCAAGTTGGATGTTAGCTATGGAGGCAGGGAATGATATGATATGCAACATTCAAGGTGTTGGTGACATAAAGCTCAGAATGGATGATGAGTCTGTGAAGACACTCACAGATGTTAGGTATATTCCTGAGCTCAGAAGAAATCTAATCTCTCTTGGTACATTAGAGCATAAAGGATATAGATTTAGCTCAGAGAATGGTGTGCTTACTGTGTATAATAAGGATGCATCTGCTGTCATGAGTGGCATAAGGAGGAATAAGCTCTACTATATGAGGTGTAGGGTGATTATTGGTGATGTATCAGTAGCTAGTATGGATGATACTGAGCTATGGCACAGGAGAATGGCACATGCAAGTGAGAAGGGGTTGATTGAGTTGCAGAAGAAGCAGTTATTTGATACAAGAAAGATTGAGAAGCTAAAAACCTGTGAGCAATGTATTATGGGAAAAGCTAAAAGGACCCCCTTCCCAACTGGTATACATACCAGTAGTGCTCACCTAGATTACATACATGCAGATCTATGGGGACCTGCAAAAGTGCAGACAAAAGGTGGAGGTAGATATTTCCTCTCACTGATAGATGACTACACTAGGCGAGTGTGGGTGTATGTGCTGAGAAACAAGAGTGATGCATTCTCTAGATTCAAAGAGTGGTGTGCAGAGGTCGAGCTGGAAAAGGGTTTGAAAGTTAAAGTTTTGAGAACTGATAATGGTTTAGAGTTCTTGTCAAAGGAATTCAACAAATTCTGCATGGATAAAGGTATTAAGAGACACAGAACAATACCTGGTACTCCTCAACAAAATGGTTTAGTTGAGAGGATGAATAGAACTCTTCTAGAGAGAACTAGATGCATCATGTTTCAAGCTGGAGTTCCCAAGTCTTTCTGGGGTGAAGCTGTAACTACTGTGTGTTACTTAGTCAATAAAACTCCATCATCAACCATACAGATGAAGACTCCGGATCAAATGTGGTATGGAGCTGTGAAGGAATACTCATACTTAAGAGTATTCGGTTGTCTAGCATATGTACATGTCAGGCAGGACAAACTTGAGCCAAGGGCATTAAAATGCATATTTTTGGGCTATCCTAAGGCTGTGAAGGGATACAAGCTGTGGTGTATTGAGAAGAATGCTCAGAAGGTAGTTATTAGCAGGGATGTAATGTTTGAAGAAGATGTGTTCCCATATAAGAACATTGATCATCACCTGGAAACTGATATGAAGGAGTTTAAAGATTCTGAGATTGAGGTGGAGCTTATGAGAATTAATGATCAAGCTAAAGAAAACTACGAAGTAGTGAGTGATTCTCATGTTCAAGAAGATACAAGTGACCAGCCTAACAACTCAACTAGAGTTGAAATATCACAAAGCTCACCTGTGAGGAGTAATACAGCACAGAGATCTCATACCAGGATTAATACTAGTCCAACTACCGCAACTAGTATTTCTACACAAGAACAACATGCTCCAGAAGTTACACAACCAGCTACTGAGAAAAGAAACCGCACAAGGAGGAATGTGGTACCAGTTACAGAAGAAATCAGAAACTTCCAGCTGACAAGAGATAGAGAGAGGAGACAGCCTAAACCTACGAATATGTATGGTTTTAGCAACATGGTGGCAGATTCACTAAGTACTTGTCATGATATTGAATATCAAGAGCCTCAGAATTTCACAGAAGCAAGTACAGGAGTAAAGAAGTCTCTCTATGGATTAAAACAAAGCCTCAGGCAGTGGTACAGAAAGTTCAGTGAACATATGGAAGAAATTGGTTTCATTAAATCTGCATATGATAGCTGTGTGTACTTGAAGAAAGAAAATGTTGCATATATGCTAACAAAGGTGTTAAATCCAACTAAATTCTTACATTGTTTGAATTTAGTTGGTGTCTCAAAGTGTTGAGGGATGCCAGCACTGTGTGCTGGAGCTATTGTCCATCAAAGGATGATAGTGATGAACAGAAAGTGAGATGAATGAAGTTACTCCTGTTATCTTCTCAACAAGGTGGAGATTCTGAAGTTTTGGGGGTGTTTCGAAGATTCCAGGTTTTACAGGGATTGGTTTGGAAGTTTTCAGATTTACAGGGACTTGATTTTGAAAGTTTTGGAAGTACAGGGATCTGATTGGAAAACTTGAAGAGTTGGTGGTTTCCTAGTTTGATTCGGAGAAGAAACGTAATAGGAAAGGGAGTAAGTCAAAACGCGTTTTTCTATCAGCCATTGGATGTCATTAGCAGTTAATTAATTATGTGGCTGTGATTGTTTCTTGCAGCTTTCCGTTTCCTGTAGCAATTCGAATTACTCTGTTTTTCCGGCTATATAAACAGAAACAGAGCTGAAAGAATGAGATCAGAATTCAGCAGCAAACCAAGCCTGATTTCCTTCCAGTTTCTTGTGCTATTCTTCATGTTTAGAATAGTGATTATTAGCTGTAGTTGTGAGGATTGTGTTGTAGAATTCGGGACGTAATTCTGGGTCAATTTCTCTGTAACTTAGCTGGTTCGAGGAAGGTTGTGGAGTAATAAAATTCATTGATTCTCCGTGGACGTAGATTTGATTTATTCAATCGAACCACGTTAAATTGTGTTTGTGTTTTATTGCTTTGATTGGTGATTTTATTTGTCAAGTAGTTGATTGGTTTTATTGCGATCTTGGTTCGAATACTTAACAGCTTAAATGTGAACTTTTCATTACATGCATGTTTAATCTTTATATATTTTGCCATACTTTATGACTTGTAAATGTGCCATTCATTCAAGCCTTCTTGCTCGAGCTATCATGAGCTATTTTTTATTTATTCGACATGGACTTGTCAGTGCATTGATCTAATATTATCAAATAAAGAGTTCCGGTCACCAATTTAATATGTCGAGTTTCATACCTCATTTGTGTCTCAAATCTCAGTTTACATACAAGATAAAAGCTTTATGAGCACTATTGAATTGACTAACCGATTCCCAAATTCTTCAAAAAGGATTATTCTTTGCAGTCTATGTTGGAAGCAAACCACATGAGCAAATTAGAATGGAGATAGAAAAATGTCGTGGGATACGTCCACTGTTACTCGCAGTTGTCACAGGCCTACTTCAAAGAAACATCACAGAAGAATATTGGACAGCTTTTACAGGAAAGATGGAACCTACAATTGAGTTGCAGTGCTCTAAGGAATTATCTCCAAGTTATGATTACTTACCTGTCTACCTTAAACCATAGTTCCTGTATGTGACGCTTTTCCCGGAGGATTCCAGGATTAAAGCTGATTGGCTTATAAGGTTATGGATGGCTGACGGATTTGTTGAATCAAGTGGTTTGAATGCGTGGAAGAGGTAGCAGAGGAGCACACAGATGATCTTGTGGGTAGAAGTTCATGATTTGCAGAGGGAATTTGGGACTCTAAGAGCTCAAAGGGAGAGATTTTGTTACTGTAATAGTCTTGAAAGCCTGGTGTATAAGCAGCAACGACGACTCAGTGTTCACAATGGGTCTGATTTGTATAACTTCTCTAGTGTTCAAGACCAAATGACCAGATCACTTATAGTCTTTCCCAGTTATGGTCATACCAAGTTTCCGAGTTTTAGGTTGCTTAAGGTTCTGGTACAGACACTGAACTTATCAAGCTCAGTCGGAAACAAGTGGTCCATTTACAGTACCTTGCTATCTCCCATGTAAATACTGAATTACCTTTTCATCTAGAGCAGCCCTCTGATAATGAAATTGTTGAGGAATCAAACTTGCAGACACTTTCGACAATACTGAATTTGGAGTTAGGTTCAAAAGCGATTGAGATGCTTGCGATCCTAAAGAAACTGGGTCTTTATTACTACAAGGTGTAAAGATTGATTATCAGCGCAGCAATCTTGTTCGTCAGCAGAAGATTAAAAGATTGGAAATTATGTTTGACAGTGTTGAGTGGAATGCCATTCTGGAAGTGAAATTTCCCTCCAGTCTTAAGAAGCTAACTTTGGTCTGTCAGGATCCATCTAGTGAATAGTGATGATACGAACGTTGCAGTAGTTGATTTCTTGTCGAATGAATATGTACACACATTAAAGTATTTATGAGGGGAAGGGGTTAAGGTGGGATGGAAGGTGAAGTCAAGGTGATGAAAACGTTCGACACTAGTGCTCCGCATCTTTGTAATAGCTTGGGGATGTCAGCATCTCAGCGATCAGAATTTAGCAAAAAAAATTTCTATTCCCGCCCCGGCCCCCAACAACACCTCATCAAATAAAGCCAGATTAACATGAAAATAGCATCTTCAACCCTTTTCCTTTCCATGAATAATCTGAATTCAGTTGAATATTTCTCGCATTACAGTTATTCAAAAGTGCTTTTTAGAAATGTATAAATACGCAATGACAATTATCAACTTCAATGTCAGATTCTCAATTTGTAGACAGGAAGATTAAACTCTCAAGTTGTTCACCTGTTTTCATATAGCATTCATGACTTTGGGATGACATAAAATTGGTTGAGATACAATCAAGCACCTTCGGCAACAGTGTCATAAAGTGCTGACCTGAAATGCTTTGGTTGCAGAGACGACGAATATAACAGCAAATATTTATACATATGGACCAGTTTCGTTGTTTATGAACATGCATAAAGATCTGTGTACTCATTTCTCCTACAAACAACATCAATAGTACCTACTCAAGATTAGCAGCCAACGGCGAAAAACAAACCAGGTTCAAGCTCGTTGCTTTAAAGTGTTAGTCTTCTCCAAGTGCATATTAGTAAGATAAGATGAAACATCTCCCCCATGCCCACCTGATTTTCCTAACTTGCAGTTTATTCTTCTAGATTGTGCATTCTAGCTTTGGGATTCATAGATTCTGCATTCTAGCTTTTATATTTGCACACGGTTTAGGCAAAACTTGTAAATATTTCACTCAGCTTCACTATAACGATGACCATCACGCAGAATTCTGAATAAGTGATTGCATGTCTATCGGAGTACAAAATAACAGCAGCACCTGATCATGCCTTTATTGCAAGTGCAAGAGCCCTGCAAGCGGTTGTAGCCAAACTAACACTTTCGATGTGTTTTGACATAAAAAGTTTCTCAAGCATTGGCCAGAACACCACGAGCAAAGCATGAATAGACTCGTCCAAACTCAGACTAGTTGATAAATGTGCTCCCAGATAGTTGAATACACTTCCGATCCTGCATTAAATCAGAAGTGATAAATATTAGATGACTATTATTAAGGACCAATGACATGTAGGCAAACAAATTGCATTATGAAAATAAGGAAATGTAGCACATAAAGCAAGAAGAGAGAGACTGGGCCATACAGAACTGCACTTAGAGTATTAAGTTTCCCAAAACTAATAATATAGCATTGAACGTCAACAAGAAAGAGGATAAAAATAAGCAATTATAGCGGTTAACATCTTTTCCTGCTACTGAGTTTCTCTCATCTCAAGTAGTATGATTTAATGATAACTTGCATACATGTGAAAGGTTTATTTTGGCTGAAAAATTTGGTAAACTGAAGTTCCATCTGATTGGAGGGCATTTAACTTGCAAAGATGGAGCGGCAAAAGCTTAACGCTGTAAGTACTGCCGCCTACTACAAGAGAGAGATTTTGCCTTTTGCTGAGGAGACACAGTAGCCCTGGCTTGTCTCCATTCCGATTTTTTCATTTCACGACCTTCTTGTGGACGATAGAAAACAAAATTTCAGTTATGAACAGAGATGTACAATTTGAATTTCCTGATTGAAAAATTCCCTCAATAAAAAAAACACAAAAAGAAGTATGTTTGGTAAGTTCAAAGTCCTTGTGAAGTTCTCCAGTATATATTATCCAGATATCATCTGTAAGAAAAAAAGCACTCCAATTAGGAATGAACGATTGTGGTTGTTTGCCAAATAGCCCGCTCTGTTGGGAAAATTGTTTTGTGTTGAACCTCATAGAAACCATTGCATATCCAGAATGTTCCTTACCAGGTAAAGCTGGA
The DNA here is from genome assembly GCA_026545765.1 of Plantago major. NCBI lineage: Eukaryota > Viridiplantae > Streptophyta > Magnoliopsida > Lamiales > Plantaginaceae > Plantago > Plantago major. The sequence continues at coordinate 108,161,440 of CM048840.1, forward strand.
TAATCTTCTGATTTGATGTCTGCAGGTGGCAGTACATGGACAAGAAAACATAAACATGATGAGGAACTGGCTGGAGATCTCAATTTTTTTTTTTCAGGAAGTACCAATTCATCATGAATATCATTCAACTTGACAATAAATAAATAATCAAAACACGACAAAAGAAGAGATGAACGGAATTTCCAAATGAGAATGTCATAGTAATCGGGCGAAGTATATGACATAGAATCATGTTCACTGTGGGACATACATTCCCAATACATAGTGTGTTACAAACAACAGTGATCAAAAAAGAAAATAAGGCAAGTTCAAACACTGGTGACCTGAAGGAAATAAGGCACATTTTTGCAAGCGTTTGACCAAGTACAAAGAAATGTAAGGTATGTTCCAATTGATCTACAGTGACAGCTAAATATTGCAGCAACATAGTTGGGGAATATTATGATTAAGGAAACTTAAGAGAACACCAAACTGAAACAAACCTACATGCATCCTCATATACCACCCTCGCTTTAAACCAGCTGTTACGCAAAACCGATCAAATCACACAACAACTATCCTAAACAAACAGAAAGATCAACGCTCAAATCACACAACAACTATCCTAAATTATGAGCGACTTGATTTATTTATACCTGAAGATGAAGAAGAAGAGAGGCTTTGCTGCGTATTATTTTGGAATTGGTGATTTGGCTGGGTAGTAAACAGTGAGAACTGAGAAGCCATAGACGAATTGGTAGAGGAAAAAGCAAATGTCTGAAGATGGGGTGTTCCCTCACATGGACTAATATCCATACATGTTAACTCAGAAATTTTTGCATCAGTTTGTCGTTGGTTTGGTAACTGGCATTTACCAAGGAGTACGTTTCTGCAGAGAAGATATCGATTTGCAGATTGTCAGTACCGGAGTATGAGTTAGACAAAACATGCATGAAACAAACTCGTCAATCGTTCACGCACAAATTACGTACTGGTTAGTGAGGGTAGAATTGCACTTTTGGTCCTATAACTCACCGTCCTCTTCGTTTTTGGTCCTACGAATTGGCAAAACTAGTCCTAAATCCGTATAATTATACTGAAATTAGGTCAAAAAATTGGGGATTTTTTTTGGTCCTTGGCGAACTGAAGGATTGAGGCGAATTGAGCTAGCGAACTGAAGGATTAAGGCGAATTGGACTAACGAACTGAAGAATTAGCCGAATTGAACTAACGAACTGAAGAACTAAACAACGAACGGAGATTTACAGACAAGAATCAACGAATTATGTCTTATAATTAGGTCGGATAATCGATTGTGATAGCATATATCCCCAAATTGGATAAACCGTAAATAGAAGAATAAAGATTAAAATTATATATATGTGATATACTTCCATTGAATAAATTTTAAAGAAAAGACTCACATTACAACAATATTAACAAACTGAATATTTTCTATTTTACAATTCTTTTTCTATATATACTTTTTTTTTTTTTTTTGTAAACTACCATGGGAGCTCCCATGGCTTCCATGGCAGGAAGCTCTTCCTCTCGAGCTTCCTGCCATGGCCGGTAGCCCAGCAGCTTCCCGTCGGATCTGGAGCTCCTGTTTGGGAGCTCCAATTCCGGAGCTTCCACGGATTGGGAAGCCCCAACCGGAGCTTCCCGTCGGTGCTTCCATGGCAGGAAGCTCGTCTGGCTTCCATGGAAGCTCCTTCCAAGGAGCTCTTCAATGGAGGAAAATAAAAAAATAAAAAAATGATGATAATAATTCATAATATATTAATATTTTTTATTAAGTTTATAAATTTATTTTATATTTATTTTTTTTTAAAAATGTTTAAATTATAATTTTTCAAATATCTTCTTCTTTTAAAATTTTGGAAATTTGTTTGAAGTTGTAAGGACCTAATTAAGCCTTTTATAAAGTCATTGTCCTAGATTTTGAGAATTGGATGTCACTAAGGACTCAATTGTAATTTTTAGAAATTAATTTGGACCTAATTGTTAACTTTGAAGAGTTATAGAGACTTAATTGAATGTATTCGGTAGTTGGCATATAAATACGAACGAAATATACGGATTTAGGACCAACTTTGCCAATTCGCCAATTCGATTAATGCGTAGCCATCTCATCACCCGGAGCCAGATACGGTTTGTATATGGGCATTCGAATAGGAGCTGTTGTTGTGATTCGGTAGTTGGGCAGAATAGGCAGGAGGGATCAATGCCGGGGTACCATCTTCGAATTTCGTCCTTTGTTGCTTAGCGATCATTTAGTGCCATCCAAGTACAGAACATAGCTCTGGGTCGTGCTTTGTTGCCAAACCAAAACTTCTTCCAGTTAACATCTTGCTTTTCCCCGCGTATCTCCTTATAAAATAATCTTGTGGGGAATTGTCGAGCCATTAGTGTCAGCGGCCAAATGCGAGTTGATTGCACTAATGCACGAGTTTTCATGATGGCTTTTATAATCAAGGAACAATTCGCAGTTAATGTTACATCCATGACATCCCGTTCCTTTATGTAATAACAATGTATCCATTTCACCCACAGTTTATCGGCTTTGATGCATAGGTTCCATAGTAATTTAGCGATGGTGCACTTATTCCAGTCAACAAGCGACGTCAAATTCAGGCCTCCTGCGTTCTTTGCGTCACATACTTTGTCCCATGCAACAGGTGACTTTCTGGTGATTGCATCAGTGCCACTCCATTGGAAAGATCGGAAAATGGATTCAATGCGTTTTAAAACAGCGGATGGCATAGGGAAAACCCGGATCCAGTAGCTTGTCATAGTGTTGGGAAATTTGTTGGAAAATTTGTTAGGAAATTTGTTAGATATTTTGTTAGAAATATCTATTTAGATTTTGATCAGCAACATGATGACTTATCTTAGTCTCAGAAAGGTGATTAGTACTCTTGGTTCACTTGAACATTGTAAAAGAGGAAACTCACTAAGTATGATAGTCTAGCTAATCTTGTATAGGATGTTAGGTCTCAAAATGTAATTTTTATTTTATGAAGAGAAGACCAAGAAGAAGACATCCAAGCAGAACAAGCTCAACGACATTGAAGACTTGAAGAAACTGCACAAGATTACTGAAACTGTTTTTCAGATATCTTAGCCAGATATCTTGAAGACACGAATAGTTTTAAACAAACTGTGTCACAAGAGATATCTGAGAAATAAGAGGCCTATCTGAAAACAAGGAAAGTGTCCACATATATCTATTCTCAGATACCTTGAGCATTAACCACATTTCTGAAAAAGAAATATATATATTGCAAACAAAGTTGTTTCAATAAATAGTGGTATCTGAAGATTGAAGATAAGGACGTGCAAAGAATCAGATAACACTAGTCTCTGATACAAAGCATAGTTCCGTTGGCACTACAGGACAAAAAGTATAGTACAATGCATTTAATACACGGACAGAAATGTCTGAATAAAAGCAACGACAACTTCTGAAGAAGAAGACAAAACCTGCTACAGTACTATACACAGATATCAATAGTTTGAATTTGAGCCTAACGGATACTATTCAAACGGCACTCAAATTCATCTATAAATATCAACACTTAGACTGCTTGAAGAGACACACAGACACGACATACCTTGAAAACGCTGAACATCTTACTCTCTCAAAGCAACTTACTTATCCTCAAAGCTTTCTGTTGCGACCAAAGCTTTTGATCTTGAGTAACACTGAAGTTCTAAGTGTCCTGATCCTAAACAAGCTCAGCTATATGTGAAAGAGTTGAAACGAAAGATCAAGTATCTGAGATTCATTCTCTTGAACATTTATCTAAGACTTGGGTCAGTAAAAAGAACAAGATACCATACATTGAAAAGTGTGTTAAGTATACTTGATTCACAGAGCTATCTGAATAACTGAATAAGTTATTAAAGAAGCTCATCTGACAACTCAAACCAAAACCAACACCATAACTGGCGTGGAGTACAGGAAGTACTTAGTTTGAAAAATCAGGGAATAACTCCAAGGTTACCGGAGTATAGGAAGTACTTGATTTGGGAAACTAAGGAATAACTCCAAGGTTATTGAGTATAGGAAGTACTTAGCTTGGGAAGCTAGGGAATAACTCAAAGGTTTCTGAGTACAGGAAGTACTTGGCTGTGAAAGCCAGGGAACAACTCAGGGGGAACATTTGGTTGGGAACCAATTGTTTAAGAATCTTAGAATAGGATTATTGTAAGGTGAACTCAATTATCTGTTCTAGCGAATTCTAGGTCTCTGGTGGACCAAAGTGGATTAGTTGGAGGATTACGCCACCTCCAGATACCACTATACTTGCTGTGTTATTTACCTTTCTGTATTTACATTTCAGCAACACACACACACACACACACTTTAACTGTTTCTGCACTTATCTTTATTAAGTCTTCCACGCTCTGATTCTAAGTATCAGATATCTATTCAGATATCTGAGAAATAGTTTTTATCGAAAAAAGTTTTAAAAGACTATTCACCCCCCCCTCTAGTCTTTTACTTTGCCGTTATCTGGACCAACAAGTGGTATCAGAGCAGGAGGTTCACAAGCCTTCTGCACTGAACCTAGATCCCCAGATAGGTGAAGGAACTTTGTCCATTTTCGAGGACTAATTTAATTTGTGTGTTAAGTGTGCAGGTATGTCTCTGAGTGATGCACCTATTCTCAAACCAGAGAGTTACGAGAAATGGAAAAATAACATGATGCTCCACCTTGAAGCCATAAGTGACGAAATGATCGAAGTGATAAAGAATGGCCCAATAGTCATTCAACAACTCAAACAAGTCATGGAGGTTTCTAATGGTAGAGACAGAGATCAAAGCAAAGGATCTTCACAAACCGATGCGTCAATAAGTGGGAGATCTACAAGTCAAGTCATTTACGAACCAAAGCCCAGAGAACTCTGGACATCGGAAGATGCCAAGAGAAATCGTCTGGATGGTCAAGCTCGTAATATCATCATCAGATCGACACCTGAGCACATACAGTGTAAACTGTGGGGTGCTAAAACGGCAAAAGTTGCTGGCGGTGATTGAAGAAATCGTGAATGGGCCGAGAAAACCAAAGAAAACAAGTTCGAAGTTCTCAAGTTGAAATTTCAAATTTCAAACAAGGACCCACTGAAACTCTGGAAGAACTTGATTTCAGATTTACCACTCTCATGAGTGACATGGAAGCTCTATACTCCCAGTCAGAAAAGATTAAGACTATTGTCAGAAGTCTTAACCACAACTGGGAGCATACCAAATTCTTTTATTTTAACCAAGGAATGCCAAATATCACTCCAGTGGAACTTTTCTCTCATCTTGCTACTATTGATTATGAGACAACTCAAAGAGAACAAACAACTGAAAAGTTGCAAAACGTTGCTCTAGTCACTCAAGGAACTTCTGAAAAGAAGAAAAGCAAGGAAGAAACTGAGGATGCTCTTGCTGCAAAGCAAATGAGCAAATATATCAGACGAGAAATTGAAAGAAGGAAAGCCAAAGAAAAGCTGAAAAAGCATCTAGGCTCAAACTATCACCAGTACAAAAATATGCAAAGCTCGCTGAACAAGCCAGCTCAGAAAGCATCATGTACTGAGGAAGCAGAAATTGGAAACGATATCTGTTTCTATTGTCAGAAACCTGGCCACTTCAAGAAGGATTGTCCTGCCCTCAGCAAACTAAGGACAGGTGACAAGAAAGATAGGAAAATCTTCAGAAGAAGCCAGAAAGCTTTGTTAACTGAAGAAAGAAAGAAAATCCAAATTCAACTGGATGCTCTTGACGTTGAGACAGATTCTGAAGATGACAATTCAGATGACTCAACCTTACCATCACCAGAATTATGTGGAGTTACTCATGATATAATCGACTTCGGCCTCAAGAAGAATGAAATGTGTGGAGTTGCTGAAATTGACGGTCCAGACATCTCCAACATAGAAATCTGTCTTATGGCTGATGAGGTAACACATACTTCTTGTTATACTTATGAAAGTGATGAAGAGGAAATAAAAAATCTAGAAAATCTCAGGAAAGAACTTGACATCTATGAAAGAGAATTTCTAATGATCCGAGCTAGAGCCGAAAACCTTGAAGTAGAAAAGAATTCTCTTGCAAAGGAAAATTCTCAATTAGTTAAAGTATCTGAGAGAAAGGATGCTGAAAATGCATCTCTCAAAACTCAGATATCTGAGACTGAAAAGTCACATAAAGAAGCAATGGCTGAATTACAAAAGAAATATGAAGATCTTCTTTCTGAGAACAAGGAACTCAAGAAGAAAGAATTATCTTTTCAATCTTATGCCAAAGCTAGTGGCACTCTTACTGAAGTACAATCTTACTTAAGAGATCCTTCAGAAAAGAAAGGACTTGGGCTGAATACACAGACATATAGTTCTATCACTCTGAATAAGAGTAAGGAGAGAAGAACATTTGTAAGTACTCAGCAAAATGGTTCCCATGCAATCTATAGTATCGGTGAGAAGACAAAGATTGTTGACAAAGGAAAGGCAGTTGCGACTAAACCTTTATGGGAAAAACAAGTCAAAAACAAAACTGTTGGGCACGTCTCTGAAAAGAAACACAACACTGAAAAGTGTAAACACCCGATGCTATGTCTCTCAAAAGGTAGAATTGCGAGTCGGCAAATTCTCCCATGTCACTTTTTCTGGAAAGAAATTGGACCAACCAGAGACTAGCAAAGCTGCTGAGAAAAGATCTCAGATAGCTTCAAGTGCTCGAAACGGTATTGGCTACAAAGGCATCGGAAAACAACTTGCTCATCAGTACAAGCAGGAGCAAGAACGATGGCTAAAAGCTAGAATTGCTCAAAGCAATTATCAGAAGTGGAAGTTAAATCAAGCCACTGAAAATCTGAATGCCAGGGCTAGAAGAAATCTGGCAAGGAAAGCTAAGTTTGCTGAAAAGCAAACTCAGAAACCTGACAGGTATCTGAAAGCATCATATGGAGCACCTAGGAACACACCAAGGAAGAAAATAATTCTTACTAATGATAACATTCATTCAAATAGAATTCCTCCTTACGTTCCTGTCAGACAAAAGAATATTTCAAAGAAATTCATTCAAAAATGGATTCCTACTGGAAGATCTTTTAACTCTGACGGTTCCATCAAAGAAATGAGAACCTAATCTCCTGTTTCCTGTTATGTGCAGAATGCTTCCTGGACTAAAGCACAATGACTATTTGATAGTGGATGCGGAAAGCACATGACATGAGACAAAGCAAATCTGGTCGATTACAAAGTTTGCAACACAGGTTCAGATATCAGATTTGCTGGAGAAGAATTAAATCCCTCTCTGGGATTTGGCAACGTCAAATTGGGGACTTTAACAATCACTGACGTATTACATGTTAAGGATTTGAAATATAATCTATTTAGCATGAGCCAGTTTGCAGACAAGGGTTTTACTATAAAATTCAAAGCTAAATACTGCAAACTAATTGACAATGAGTCAAAGCAGACAGTCTTTATGTTGCCGATTGGGCATCTGCCACAACTGAAGAATGTCTCATGGTGAGTCAATCTGGTCACACAGAAGAGCACTGGTTATGGCACAAAATAATGAGTCACTTGAACTTCAAAACTCTGAACAGACTTGCCAAGAAAGAGTTAGTGGTTGGCCTTCCCAGAACATCTTTCAGAAAGGATGGTATCTGTTCTGCCTGTCAGATGGGGAAACAATCTAAGATCTCTTTCAAGTCCAAAATCAGACACTCTAGTGTTAGACCACTGCAACTATTACACATGGATCTTTTTGAATCATCCGTAACTAGTTATGTAGGAAAGAAGTATGGTCTGGTTGTTGTAGATGACTTCTCAAGATTCACTTGGGTTGTCTTTCTGAAACACAAATCTGATGCCAGGGTGGAGATACCAAACTTGCTGAAAAAGCTTGAAGTCATGAAAAATGACAAGGTATCTGCAATCAGAACAGACCATGGTACTGAGTTTGTCAACCAGTACATAAAGGAGTTTTGTACCTGCAAAGGTATACAACACCAACTTTCCTCTGTAAGAACACCTCAACAAAATGGTGTTGCAGAAAGGAAAAACAGAACCCTTAAAGAAGCTGCAAGGACAATGCTAGGCGACCTTTGAAATAAGTGAAATTTATTGGGTTGAAGCTGTAAACACAGCTTGCTACACTCAGAATAGATGTTTGATAAACAAACACCATGACAAGACCCCCTATGAAATCTTGGTTGGTAGACCCCCTAATATCAAACATCTGAGAGTATTTGGTTGTAAATGTTTTGTTCTAAACAATGGGAAAGATTATCTGAGAACATTTCAACCAAAGGCAGATGAAGGTGTATTTCTTGGTTATTCCACAAATAGCAAAGCCTACAGAGTTTACAACAAAAGAACAAAGAAAATTGAAGAATCAATTCATGTTGTATTCTAAGAAGGAAATAAGAAAACACCTCCTAATGATGAACTCTCAGAAAGGTTCAAAGAACTATTACTGAAGGATTCTAAAGAAGAATCCTCAGAAAGGAGAAACATCATTATGGAAAGTGAGGATGACTCTGACGTAGAAAAGCTTGAAATGCCTAGTAACAACAAGATGACTCACAGACATGATGAGGAATTTCCTATGAGTTTTCCAGAAATGAAACAGGTTACTGAGAACCTTCATCATGAAGAGGTATCTGAAAATAAGACTGCTGAAATGCAAGTTCCAGATATCTCTAACACTGAAAAAGTGTCAGATATCCATGACATTTCCCATATGTCAGATATCTCAGATACTGGAAAAGTATCAAATCATAATCCTAGTGATTCACATTCAAATCACTTGGATATTGATCCTACTAGCACTAAACCTTTGATGAGATGGATCAAAGATCATCCTGCAAAGGATGTAATTGGACCAATTAATCAAGGTGTTAGGACTAGGAGAGCAATAGCTGAAAATGCTAATTCTCTCTTTGGATGTTTCATCTCGAATATTGAACCTAAAAATATAGAAGAAGCATTAGGAGACCAAGACTGGATCTCTGCAATGCAAGAAGAGTTGGATCAATTTGAGAGAAACAAAGTCTGGAAACTAGTTCCATTTATAGAAGGAATATCTGTGATTGGAACTAAATGGGTTTTCAGAAACAAGATGAATGAATATGGTAAAATAACCAGAAACAAAGCAAGATTGGTTGCCAAGGGATTTATCCAGACTGAAGGCTTAGATTTTGACGAGTCATATGCACCAGTTGCCAGATTGGATGCAATAAGACTCTTTCTAGCCTTTGCAGCTCATAAAGATTTCAAAGTTTATCAGATGGATGTCAAAAGTGCATTCTTAAACGGTGAACTTGCAGAAGAAGTTTATGTTGAGCAACCACCTGGCTTTGAAGTTTCCTCAGAAAGTAGAATGGTCTATAAACTACAGAAAGCTCTGTATGGACTGAAATAGGCTCCAAGAGCATGGTATGACACTTTGGCCAAGTACCTTCTGGAAAATGGTTTCAAGAAAGGTGAAGTTGATAAAACTTTATTTACCTTAAATCATGACGGGAAACTACTCTTAGTTCAAGTATATGTTGATGACATCATATTTGGATCTAAGGACAAGCAACTTTGTAATGACTTTGCAAATCTCATGAAAAGCAAGTTTGAGATGAGCATGATGGGAGAAATGAATTATTTTCTAGGATTGCAAGTCAAGCAACTCAATGATGGAATATTCATTAGTCAAACAAAGTATGCGAAAGATATGCTCACAAAATTCAATCTTAAGCCTTCTGAAAACAATGCTAAGATACCTATGAGCATTGGAACCAAAATGACCTATACTGAATCAGATAAGAGTGTTGAAGAACATAAGTATAGGAAATTGATAGGTTCACTACTTTACCTCACTGCAAGTAGACCTGATATTCAATACGCCGTTGGAGTATGTGCTAGATTTCAGACAAATCCAATGCAAACACACTACAACATTGCTATGAAAATATTAAGGTATGTAAAGGTACGATAGATGTAGGATTGTGGTATCCTAAAGAAAGCGGATTGAGTTTAGTTGGGTACTCGAATCGATTATCTTTGGATCACTGCTTGATAGGAAAAGCACCTCAGGAACTTGTCAGTTTCTGGGTACTAGACTTATCTCATGGTTTAGCAAGAAGCAAAACTCAATTGCAACTTCTACCACAGAGGCTGAATATATTGCTGCTGGTTGTTGTACAACACAAATTTTGTGGATACAACAACAACTTAAAGACTATGGACTCGATGAGAAGAAAACTCCCATTTTCTGTGACAACACAAGTGCTATTGTGATTACACAGAATCCTAAATTTCATGCCAGAACAAAGCACATTGATGTTAGACATCACTTCATCAGAGACCATGTTGAAAAAGGCAATATAGAGATACTCAAGATTGGCACTGAAGACCAACTTGCAGATATCTTCACTAAGCCACTACAAGAAAGTAGATTCTTAGCCTTAAGACATAGTCTTGGACTAATGGAACTACCAATGAACTAAAACAGTTCAGGTATCTAGAACGGGCATCCAGGGAAGAGGTATCTGGAACGGGCATCCAGAGAAGAGGTATCTGGAACGGGTATCCAGAGAAGAGAAAAGAGAAATCTGGAACGGGTATCCAGAAGTCAAAAGGGCTAAAAAGCAAAAAGATAGCTTAAGATCTCTGAGACGGGAACTCAGATATCTGAATCATTCTATAAACGGGGAACACAAAAGAGAATAGTATAACTATCTGCAGTCAACTACTCTCTTGAAACTCGCATTATTTCTATCTTGATGAAAAACTTGGAAAAATCCTAAGTATAAGACAGATTCAGATGCAAACAGTGTTCTTGGTCATACAGAATTGTGATTCAGATAGCAAGTCGCCAAAATTCATTAAATGGGCACAATTACACTTGTTGATTGTGATCATTGCTGAAGAAGCAATGGTGACCCTTGATGAAATTGAGCGATTGATCATCTGGTGGAAATTAATTCACAGTAAATAGTGGACTGTTGAAATTCAGACATGGCCCACTAAGCATTTAATGCCGAACTAGCTTTTGCTCACGCCTGCTTGCAAATCACAGATACGTACACACAAAATCAATTTGTATGTATTTGTGCATTGGGATTCAACTGCTATATATATAGGATTTTCGCATAGGAAATCACTTTTGCCTAATCTGAAAACTCATCTTGCACAAAAATAGCAAATCCTTCTCTTGATTCTCTGCAAAACTTCTACAATCTCTGCAAATCAAGATTAAATTTTTCTGCAAAGAATTACTGAATCAAATCTCTTTCAAACACCAATTTCAAATCCCTACACTATATAAAGAGATGCCCCTAAAAGTTCAACCACTGACCGAATCTCAATCCTCCACTGATGCTTGAAAAGCAAGCACCAGAGTTGGTTATTGTGAACAACCATTGGTAGGAGTTTTTAATCCCGACCATTGGACTTCAAATCACGTAATGATTTGGGGTGGTGCCATGGTTGAGGAATACCTCACTACTGGAATAGAGAACTGCCGACGTAAAGCTAATTCTTGACATGCTTGAAAAGGCACAAATCAAGGGCTTTCTATCGCTTGCCTAGTGGAATTTCATCACTCGAGGTGTTGGACTGCTACAACAACTCAGGATTATTTCTGTGTTTCGAAAACCTTTGAAATAGTGTCATCAAAACCTCGATCAAGGAAAGGAAATCCTACGGACTTAACAACTTTTGTAAGTTGTTTGAGTTTCAAAATCTTGGAAAGGATTTTGAAATAAACACCAAGGATGATGAACTCCTTGAAGGTGTTAAAGAATCAGACGATAACGTGTGTGATCTTGAAAAATCAGATACACCCACTGAGTTCAAGCTTGCTGACATCCGAACCAGACATCTGATGGTTCACTGGGATGTACTGGTTTGCATTCTTCACAGATGCTTTGATGGTCTACAAGGAGGTGCTGACTAGATAAGCCAAGAACGATGGATCATGATGTTCTTGCTGAATCAACAAGACAAAAGGCTGGAAAACCCTTTTAACTGGGGAAAGTACGCCTTCATGAAGTTTGTGAAGAAAATTCAAGGCTTCGAGCCTAAGATTGCCAAAGGACTAGCTGAGCCAAAGGCCACAGTAGGATATGGTCTGAAGATATGCTACTTGCTGGAGAAGCTTGGCATTGAGCTCAGAGAGACGGCTGAAATAGCCAACAGTAACCTACTCTACAAATATGAGTATACAAACTTGATGAAAAAGGTTACTGGGTCTCAGAAAGGTTCTAAAAAGCAAAAGTCTGAAAAGGTATCTGAAGAAAAGGTTGCGACCAAGAAGCCCAGAACTTCAAGAAAGAAGTCTGCTGGCAAATCAGAAGACACACCCAAAGAGGTTGTCGATTCTCAGATATCTGCAGGCATTGCCGATGAACTGATAAAGGCAGATGAAATCATCAATGCTGCAAAAGAGTTATCAACTACTGAACAAGTAGACTCAGCAAGGGAAAGTGCTTTCAGAAATGTTGCGACTAATGCAGAAAACCTTGCTGATGAACTCATAAATGCTGCCAAAAGTGGTGAAAAACACCAAGCCCTATCTGCAGAAACCGCAGGAGTAATGGACCAATCAGTTCCTAATGCTGATGAGAGCTCTGACGATGAAGATGATGAACTAGTCATCTCTCAAGTCCTAGAAAGAACAAAGAGGGCCACTGGTGATAAGGTATCTGAAGAAGAACCTACACCACAGGTTGCTGAACCTATAGCAAAGGTTGTTGGTGCAAACACATCATCAGGGAACGTTTCTTACGCACAACTCCAAGAAGCCCTGATGAGTGGTAATTTAGTGCTGGCAGATGCTGATGAAAATGCCACATCTAAAAATCTGGAAGAACATTCTACTGACCAATCCTCTGCTTCCAGACAACCACAACAACCACAACAGCCACAAGTGGTTGATGAAATGGTAAATGAACTCCATTTTGAATTACCAGCAATACAGTATGCTGAAGAAAATCCTGCAAAAGAGCAGGTTCCCCAACTCAATGAGAGGGATCAAACTGAGACATTTCCTCAGAATGATCAACCAGGGGAGGCAACTGAGTTGCATACTCAGGAAAGGTGTGAAGTACCAGAAACTTCAAGCAAAGAAACTACACTGGGACAAGAAGACCAAAGTATAGAAAGGTCACAAGTTCCAGAGACCAATCAGCATGAAATTGCTCAGGTAGATGACCAGTTTAACTCTTATCTTGTGAAAATTTTTATGCTTATACATCTTGTTACTCATAAAACTTCTTTGTTACAGGCTGAGTTAGAAACACAAAAACAAGAGGAAGCTGAAAAGCTTACCTCAGAAACTGAGAAGGAGGTTTCCTCAACCTCGCCTCTTAAGATATCTGAGCCTGTGCCACAGGTAATAATGGATTCTTAAGATAACACTTCATCAGTTATAAGTTTATGTGCTTAATCATTAAAGTAAATGTTTCTAACAGGCTCCAACTGAGAAAGAGGAAGATAAGGCAGAAATGCCAGAAGAAAACCCAGAAACCGACAAGGTTTCTGAAGAACAGATCATTGAGCCTTCCAGCATGAAGGTATAAATCAATGATAAACATTCTTCACCTTGGGTTAACTAAAATATTCTCTAAATTATTCAATGCTTTCTACTCACAGGCTCACTCAGAAGTAGAAGTGCAAGGGGACAGAGTTGCGACATCCCCTGCACCTATGGAAATTGATGAGGCATCAAGGCCTTCATCACAAGAAAAGATTCCAGATCGCACAAGTCTCTGAGAGACAAGTATCTGAGCCTCCCATGGAGGTAATTGACCTCTCAGATATCTGACTTGTCACTTAAAGTTTTCTTGATAAAATTTCCTAAGTATTGTGATAATGTTAATTCTCAGGTTCAAGAAAGAAAGGTTGATGAGGACCAGACTTCCAAGTCTCCGCCTCACAACAAGATATCTGAGACACCAATTGTCTCATTAGAACAAGTCTCTAAGCCTGAAGCACTTACTCAGGTAACTCAGAAAATAAACTACACTTCTCCTCAGATATCTACAAAAGTTTTGAAGCTCACTCAAAACTCTTTCTTTCAGGCTCAAACAAGTGCCGAGCAGGCTCCCAATGTTGAGACAAGGGACCTACTTCCCTTCTTCAAAGCTCACACCTTGCCAAAGCACATTAAATGCTACAAGAAATGGCAAAGGTTAAGGTGCTCTGATCTCTCTGAAATATTGAGAATCACAGATCAACCAAACAGACGAGCACGAGCTCTTGACTTGGAGACATACATCCATGCAATGTTCCCTATCAAACAGTACACAGTTGCGACTCTATTGCATAAGGATTTCTCCAGAGAAGTGGCGCACAGTTTGATACAAGCCTTTGAACAGGCAAATGGTCAGACAAGATTACAAATGGCATTTAAGCCAGTCCTGCCCCAAACTCTGCAATTTATACCTTCTGAACAAGAAGAGGTTAATGGGCAGAAGATCACTATTCCTGAAGTGATCAATCTTGTATCTGAAGATGATGAGGAGGAAGAGATAAACGAAAATGACTTCGATGAACCTCCCACTGACCATCACCAAAAGGATGACACAGACAAAAAGGATGATGATGATGCCCCTGCACCAGGGACCGGAGGAATTTCGCTAAGAAATGATGCCTCAGCTACTGAAAAGCACACTAAGAAGACTTCACAGAAATCTCCGTCTCCATCTCCTCAGAAATCTACTCATCCATCTTCTAACCAACACCCAGTTACTACTAAACAAGTAGTTGAGCTTTCTGAAGAAACCATTCAGAAAATCTTAAACACTCAAACCAGATCTGCTCAACTCAGACAACTGTTGGAAGAAGAACAACAGCTCCATCTTCAACTGGAAGATCAAATAGCTAAATCCAGAGACAAGCTTGATCAACTACAAGATCAATACTTACAAGAAATGATTGCTTACTCTGAGGTTAAAGAGATACGGGATGCTGTGCATGATATCACCAAAGAACTCGATACTGAAGAAGTATCTGAAGTCAAGCATGATGCTAAGGCTGCATCATCTTCAAAAGAAGTACCATCCTCCTCCCAGAAAGGAAAGAAACCAATATCTGAGATGGTTGCTGGACTCGATACAATCGATGAAAATGTCCAAGAGGATGAAGATCACTGGGCTGATTACTCAGATGATGAAGAAGACAAGACTTTGGCAGAACACCGCAATGAACATTTAGCGGTTTCTCACTTGAAAAGGAAGCTGATTGCTCCTACAATATTCAGCAAACTGCCAAATGTCCACTCCAATGAATACATGAACAGTGCAATCTTGGCTACTCTAAACAAGGAGATGTCTTCACAGAACAAGGAAGTAATTGCCTCCGTCCCCTCTGAAATGAGAAAGTTCACTGAGCTCATCACTCAGAGAACAACTAGCATAGTCATTGCTCAGAAAGATCTGGGAATGATAAGGGACGATGATGCGTCTTTAGCTGAAAAGGCTTTCCAAGAGGCAAGTTACACTGCTGGAAAAGCATATGCCATCCTAGGCCCATTGGCAGAGCTCACTGATAAGGACAATGGACTTATCAAGCAAAATCAGGAGCTCAAAGACGAACTTCAGAAGTTGGTCACTGCCTATAATTATTTACAAGGGCACTTCAACTCTCTCTCAGATTCCTTTATGAGACTGAGTCAGCCAACAATGACTAAGGGGGAAAGAATGTACAAATCTGGACCTCAAAGTCAGGGGGAATGGGAAGAAGGAGAAGAAAACAAGAATAAATCTGGAGCTGGTGCGGCTCAAAAAGGAAGAAGAAACATGAAAACTTCCCAGCCACCACTCAGAATCAATGAACCCTCCTCAAGCCAAGCTGCTTTGCAAATAGTAGCTGCTTCCCAGAAACCTACTGAAGGAACTAAAATGATAACAAGGGCCATGGCACAGAAACCTCCAAGGAGTACCAAGGCTCCAAGGAGAAGACAAGTTAAAGGGATTGATGAATCTTCTGAAGAAGAAGAAGAAGAAGAAGGTCAAATCAAGTCCCTGGGCAATGAAGAAGGCTGTAAAACTCTCACAAGATCTAATCTTGATGATGATGAGGAAACTGATGAAGATGAAGCTCCTCTTCACAGAAAAAGGAAAATTGAAAGCCTAACTGAGCCCATAGCTACAAAGCCCCTAGCAGCTAAAACACCCTCTGGAAATACCAAGTCTATCCAGGGTGGTTCTTCAAGCAACAACCCCAAAGAGAATTCAAGACAAAGAAGGAACAGATTGAGAGCTGAACAAAGACAAAGTCAACTTCCACTCAGGCCAGAAGAAGCCAAAATAGAGTATGTGAAGTATGACAATGATTCCTCTGTCTACAGGTGCATCAATCAGAAAAATGGCTATTGGATTCTGGAACTTAAGCATCTATTGGTAAATTCAAGATTTCCAGAACCAATCCATAAAAAACTTATGGCATGGAGAAAAGATAAGCCAACCTTGATCAACACCAATCACATTAAAGCCTGGTTGGATTTTGAAGTTGTCAAGAGAACTGAAGCCATGAGAAAGGACCTCTCTGATGAATGTCCATATGGAAAGCCAGATGATGTGCACAGAATTCTGAATATCACAGGAACAGGCACAAGAGCAAGACTCGCTGTAGAACCCTATGAATCGTTCTATCTAACTGAAGATCAATACAAGGGTGACATCAGATATCTGAGGATTATCTATGAATACTTCAAGCTTTCAGATATCAGAATAGAGCATGCCTGGAAGTGGGGAAAGTACCTATGGGTCAAACATTTTGTCAAGAAAAATCCTACCAAAACCTATAAAGAGGTCTGTGGATTTGCCAGAGACACTGAGATGCTCGTCAGAACACTTCTCTATGATTATTCTGATGACATCAAAAGGTTTGGAGATAGGAAATTTGCAGATTGATCCACAGAAATACTGTTGAAGACTTGAAGAGATTGAAGACTAGTTTATTAGGATGTTTACTTGGAGCTTGGTTACTCCTGTTGTCCTAATTTACTATGTAGTTTTTGCATTTTTGCTGACTGAGCCAAACTTGTTCTATGTATTGAAGTTATCTGTAATCTCTCTTTATAACTTATCTGAAGAACTTACTCTCAGATAGTATTCTATAAAAGATAACTTGTCAGCAAAGATCACACCTTGTAATTTGGTTGATGTTTACTTTCTGCACTTAATTAAATAAATTGAAGATCTTAAGAAAAGATTAAGTGTTGGATTGTTCACTCATCCAGATTTGTAATAGGTTAGATAGTCATCGTTGACTGATCAAAAAGGGGGAAATTTGTTGGGAAATTTTTTAGGAAATTTGTTAGATATTTTGTTAGAAATATCTATTTAGATTTTGATCAGCAACATGATGACTTATCTTAGTCTCAGAAAGGTGATTAGTACTCTTGGTTCACTTGAACATTGTAAAAGAGGAAACTCACTAAGTATGATAGTCTAGCTAATCTTGTATAGGATGTTAGGTCTCAAAATGTAATTTTTATTTTATGAAGAGAAGACCAAGAAGAAGACATCCAAGCAGAACAAGCTCAACGACATTGAAGACTTGAAGAAACTGCACAAGATTACTGAAACTGTTTTTCAGATATCTGAGCCAGATATCTTGAAGACACGAATAGTTTTAAACAAACTGTGTCACAAGAGATATCTGAGAAATAAGAGGCCTATCTGAAAACAAGGAAAGTGTCCACAGATATCTATTCTCAGATACCTTGTGCATTAACCACATTTCTGAAAAAGAAATATATATATTGCAAACAAAGTTGTTTCAATAAATAGTGGTATCTGAAGATTGAAGATAAGGACGTGCAAAGAATCAGATAACACTAGTCTCTGATACAAAGCATAGTTCCGTTGGCACTACAGGACAAAAAGTATAGTACAATGCATTTAATGCACGGACAGAGATGTCTGAATAAAAGCAACGACAGCTTCTGAAGAAGAAGACAAAACACCTTTCTGATCTTATACACATATATCAATAGTTTGAATTTGAGCCTAACGGATACTATTCAAACGACACTCAAATTCATCTATAAATATCAACACTTAGACTGCTTGAAGAGACACACAGACACGACATACCTTGAAAACGCTGAACATCTTACTCTCTCAAAGCAACTTACTTATCCTCAAAGCTTTCTGTTGCGACCAAAGCTTTTGATCTTGAGTAACACTGAAGTTCTAAGTGTCCTGATCCTAAACAAGCTCAGCTATCTGTGAAAGAGTTGAAACGAAAGATCAAGTATCTGAGATTCATTCTCTTGAACATTTATCTAAGACTTGGGTCAGTAAAAAGAACAAGATACCATACATTGAAAAGTGTATTAAGTATACTTGATTCACAGAGATATCTGAATAACTGAATAAGTTATTAAAGAAGCTCATCTGACAACTCAAACCAAAACCAACACCATAACTGGCGTGGAGTACAGGAAGTACTTAGTTTGAAAAATCAGGGAATAACTCCAAGGTTACCGGAGTATAGGAAGTATTTGATTTGGGAAACTAAGGAATAACTCCAAGGTTATTGAGTATAGGAAGTACTTAGCTTGGGAAGCTAGGGAATAACTCAAAGGTTTCTGAGTACAGGAAGTACTTGGCTGTGAAAGCCAGGGAACAACTCAGGGGGAACATTTGGTTGGGAACCAATTGTTTAAGAATCTTAGAATAGGATTATTGTAAGGTGAACTCAATTATCTGTTCTAGTGAATTCTAGGTCTCTGGTAGACCAAAGTGGATTAGTTGGAGGATTACGCCACCTCCAGATACCACTATACTTGCTGTGTTATTTACCTTTCTGTATTTACATTTCAGCAACACACACACACACACACACTTTAACTGTTTCTGCACTTATCTTTATTAAGTCTTCCGCGCTCTGATTCTAAATATCAGATATCTGAGAAATAGTTTTTATCGACAAAAGTTTTAAAAGACTATTCACCCCCCCCCTCTAGTCTTTTACTTTGCCGTTATCTGGACCAACACATAGCATGCAGCACACTACTAATGAGTTGAAATTTACCCGCGTAGCTCAAAAGCTTAGAGGTCTACTGTCAAATTTTGGAGGTAATTCGGTTAATCAAAGGATGGCAATCCCGAATGGAAAGCTTTCGGGTGGAGAGTGGAACACCGAGGTATTTTATAGGTAGCTTACCCACCTTAAAGCCCGTCATTTGTACGATTTCCTCCTTTACGGTTCGCACAACACCACCAAGAAATATTTGACATTTGCCGGTATTTGCCGAGAGACCTGTTGAGGCTGAGAATATACGACACTGGTCTAAAAGCAACGCAACGGATCTGGGATCACCTCTAGAAAAGAGAAGGAGGTCATCCGCAAAACATAGATTTGTTATTCCCAATGCTTCACAACGGGGATGAAAGTTGAAATCCGGATCTCTCTTAAGCAGCCCCAGAACTCGATGTAAGTACTCCATCACAATAATAAACAACAGCGGGGAAATAGGATCACCTTGTCGGAGGCCACGCTCTGCCTTTAGAAGCTGTGAAGGAGTGCCATTGATAGCATAACGATAAGAGACCGTGGTTACACACCGCATAATCCAAGCAACAAATTGTGCCGGGAAGACCATCTCCTCCAAGATCGATTGTAAAGCAGCCCATTCCACAGTATCAAATGCCTTTTGTAGATCCAACCGAATCATACAACGTGGAGATATACCTTTCCGATCATAGCCTCTAACTAGTTCGCTAGCCAGTAAAATATTATCATGGATTACCTTGCCAGGTAAGAAAGCAGATTGACTCTCGTCTACTACCGAGTTAATTACCCGACTCAATCTCCTAGTGAGGATTTTAGAGATGATCTTGTAAATAGTAGAGCAACAAGAAATCGGTCGCATCTCTTTCATTGTACATGCATTAGGAGATTTCGGGATCAGGGTGACCAAAGTACAATTGGCCGCAACATAGATATGTCCATAGTGGAAGAAGTCCATAATTGAGCTAATAACATCACCTTTGATTATACTCCAAGCAGATTTGAAGAATTTTGCATTGTAGACATCGATCCCCGGAGCTTTATTATCGCATATATCATTAAGAGCTGCCCAGATTTCTTTTTCCGTAATGGGGGTTATCAACTCAAGTCGTTCTTCCCTACTAAGCTGTCGACCGGAGCGAAGAGCATCAATATTGACGCTAGGTATGTTCTGCGCAGCCGAACCTACAATGCCTTCATAAAAGCGCAGGATCTCCTATTCTAATTCTTAAGGTGTAGTCAAAACATGCCCATCTTGTGTTACAAGTTTCGTTATACCTACGTTGCGGTTTTTTTCTCTGACAGTAGCATGAAAAAATGCATTGTTGCCATCTCCAGTGGACTTTAGCCTTTTGTGCTATAATCATCTCATCCATGTCATTCCATTTAATCACATTCTCCGTACAATGCTTTACTTGTTGAATGAGCCCCACATTAAAACGATCTTGGATTAATGCTTGCTGCGCTCGTGAGAGCTCAAGGCGCGACTCCTCAAGTTTGCGGGTAGTGCCTAGGAGCAGTCGTGTGATGGGTTTTAAATGTCGCTGTAGCATTTGCAATTTCCTCCATATGATATACATAGGCTGCCCATGCACTTCCTGGTTCCATACAACTTGCACGGTAGTAAGAAAATCAGCATGAGAAGTCAGACTATTCATGAAGCGAAACTGTTTGGGCTTAATGCAAGGTGCAGTAGTCGAATCAATCACATGCAAAGGGGAATGATCCGATACTCCTTCTTCCAGGATAAGGATCTTATAGGAAGGGAACTTGAGGAACCAATCCGGGTTACACAACACTCTGTCAATACGTGAATAGATAATAGTCTGGTTTTGTTTATTTGACCAAGTGAAGTAATCACCCTCCATCTCCTTTTCAACCAGATTAGCCGCCCCCATCATCTCCTCCAAGTCCACGAACTCAGAAGGTGTGACTAGATTGCCACCTACCCTATCCAGAGGTCCAAGAACATTATTTAGATCCCAATAACCATCCAGGGTCCAGTAACGATCAAGGATAAACCCTCAATATCAAACCAAAGTTCTCTACGTTTCTCTAGAGAATTATGAGCATAAACAAAAGTGGTCCACTGAGTGAAGGTGTGCGTCAAATCATAGATGCCACAATGAATAAATTGGTCAGACATAGAATGTACATGTACCTTAATCCTCTGAGCATTCCAAAGAATCCAAATACGCCCATTCGGATGTTATGAGTAGTTATCCTGATTGCACCACTTATGACCAAAGCAAGACCTGATTCGTATAGCATTCGGTTCTTTAACTCTAGTCTCTAGCAAAGCAGCAATATGAACATTAAGCGAATTGAGGCGGGAGCCAACCTCACGATGTTTAGCTACTTTGTTTAGCCCCCGTGTATTCCAGGCTAACATTGGTTTCGGGTCGGAAGCGCGTCATGGTCAGTCAATTGACCTAAAGCCTCAAACCCATTCTGTGTATGAAATGGTGATAATGACGCAGCTATACAGCCTGACGAACCAGTGCCAGAGGCTGATGTTGACGCATCTGGGTCCACAGGGCGAGTAGGCAACGGTCGATCCGCAGTTTGATGTTGCCGTCGCACTTGTGCAGGGACATGGTGCAGCTGACTGGCTGCATGCCTAGGAGCTGATGTTGTCCGTGCCACCCATTGGCCAGAAACAGGTTGCTGACGATGGGCCGGAGCATGGAGTGGTGCAGCAGTCATAGCAGGGGCAGACGCGGCTTGTTTATCTCTAGGCTGCGACTCTGTCACATGTCCACAAACATGTCTGATTTGTTGACACTTCTCACAAAAAGCAGAAGACCACTCATATTCTACTGATTGCACAATCTTCCTGCTTTTGTTATCAATAATGGGTATCGATTTACGGAGTTCCTTTGTCACATCAACCTCAATCATAACTCGTGCATAGGTAACTCGTAGTTTTCGAGCTGTACATTCGTCTGTAAACAGAGGCTTTCCAATGGCACTCGCAATTTTTCCGATGCTTCTATCACCCCAAAGATGAAGCGGCAATTGGGGAAATTTAACCGAAACCGGCAAAACTCAAAGGAGATCATCTTTCAGAGAGAAATTCTGCGTCCACTGTCGTAGAAAGATATGCATACCAAAAATCGAGTATGATTCTCGTTTCAAAACCTCATTCATGTCTGTAGTTGAATGAAAACGAACTAGGAAGTAGCCCTCTTCATTATAATAAAGCTCCGGTAGTTTTACAAATTGCCAGTTTTTTATCATGAACTGCTTGACAGCATTCATCGATAAATCTCCTCCAAGAACAAAGAAAATCAAGGTATTTTCTAGAATATTAATTCTAAGGCTACATCATCTTCATCAATCACAATTTCAAGATCCCCTTCCACAATAGTAGGTGCAAAATACTTAATTCCCTTACCTTGTTGAGGCAGTCGGTTACCCCTAATCACATCAACCCATAATCAGGTTTCCTGTGCCTGATACAAAATCGCAGTTGCTGGATCCGACAATTGGCCAGCGGGAATAGGAACGGGAGGGATCTCTAAACCTAATTGCGAATTTCCAGTCATGGACAGCAAAGCAGGGTTGTCGGATCGGGAGGTTCGAAATCAGGCGATGTGGGTGTATCGAGAGCGACGGGCTCTGCTTCAGTGCCTCATGCTGGTGGATCGAGATCTCCACCGGTCGACTCCGCCGGCCCTGGTTTTCTCGGGTGGCTGCGGGGCCGGGGTGGAGCAGCGGGAGTAGATTTTTTAGGAGCCATCGTGAGTTGTTTCTCCGCCGGCAAGTCTCCCTTTTTTCTTTTCTGTATCAAACGTATTACTGAATGTTATAAAACAAAACGTAATTCATACTTCATTCACTCACTAAGCTAGCTCAATTCATTGAGCATATCACCCTTCCTTTCCTACAGAAGAAATCATTATAAGATAAGATAAAACATCATAAAACCAAAAGAAGCACAAAGGCTGGGCAGACAAAAGATGCCACTGATAATACAAAATGCCACTGAAATGATATGTTCTTACGGTAAACACAAGACATAAGAACTCTCATGTATTGTGTTAAAACGTTTATCCCTGAAGAAAATGTCCACATGTATTTCTTGCTGGTTTCGTTATGTTCTGTTTTGGGATCATGACATGCATGACAAATAATTAAAGATCCCTCAAGATTCAAGAATACAACAATGCATGTACTTCAATGATCAATGCAGAGATTTGCCAGACAACAGATTATGAAGAAGTATTCAAATTATGCACTAACACAAAACAAGAGTATCTAGCCTCACTGAGAGAGAACGATTTCCACTTTCATTTGTTGCAGATAATGAAATTTAATTGATATTCAGACAGTAAACCATACCGAATCTTCTATCTTCAGAAAGAGCAGTAATGTCCAAGTACAGAGGAGTTGCAGGGTATGTCACACGAAAAATTCAACTTATTCAATCTTAATCTTAACAAAAGTTTTAAGCGGATTTCAACGAGTGCATATGCCATCACATCACAATGGAAGATGGGAAGCGAGGATAGGGAGTCTTCAGAAATAAGTACCTCTATCTTGGCACCTGCAGTGGCCAGTAACTAATCAACTACCGCTTGTCCCGTGAAAACAAATATAGGGAATGAATAACAAATCTAGGAGAACAAAAATAAAAGTTCAAGTAGTACTAAACTTGAATAATATAACACACATGCAATCACATCATTCTAGAGACAACAAAATACTATTAGAACAGTGAAAATCCATTACAGCAAGAAGAAAACAGAAGGGGGAAGAATAGACCAAAAAGAAACCAATGCGTAAACATAAGCTCATTCTTAATCACAATAAACCCATAACAAATGTATGTATATGCAGGTACCCAACAAGAGGAAGCTCAAGCATATGACATTGGCGAGATAGAATACTTATAAAGAGATCAATACAATCACCATCTTTGATTTAAGTACTTGTATTGGATGGTTGAAGCGAACGGTGAACAACTCAGTTCCTCTTCAATAAAGAAAACCAAGCACAACTTCAACCAGGATACCATGTTTCACCCCAAGCAAAACTTGCAACTTCGTGCCCGTCAACAAAAATCTTAAGACAAATTATCCAAGCAAGCAAGAAAGCTATGCAAAATCTCCTCTACGACCTGGAAAACAGTAATCATCAAAAGCACTGGACCTACTCCTTAAATCTTCTGTTTTCAGCAAACTGACCAGGAAGAACTCAAATCTATTGAAAGAGAAGCACGAAGATTAGAGCACCATGACCTGGCCACAGGCAAGTGCTAATGAGCAATACATACTTTATGATATCCCCCGACCTGCTTTCCTCCAAACGGCTGTGTAATTGAGGTTTGAAAGATTACATTTGCTAGAAACATGTATAAACTTTTTATAATTAATGAACATTTCCATCGGTGTGTCACCTTTCAAATATGAGCGGAGTAACTTGAGCTAAAAAGAGGTTTTAACTTAAAAACGTAAACATAGTGAATAACATTCAGCCTTACGAATTACAATCCACAAATTCCGATTGACAAGCCAAGTAGAACAGGCTCAAATGGCTCCAGCGTCACACTTCAATCATCAAATTGTAAACGGTTGATATAGAATACAATAAGTGACTATCCAGACTTCATCCTGCAAAGTTCGACAGTAAACCTCTCCCCAACATCTGGGCTGCCCAAGAACACCCGAACTACAGCCTCAAAGGTCTCCAAGGTACTAGCGGCTGCTGCTCTGGCAGTAAACACCAGATCATAAGAAAATCTCATCAGTTGTTCTCTGGATTTCACCTTCGCTTTCTCAACATGCTCCACCTCGAACCCAGTGTTAGCCTGAAACACAAAAAAAGTTAAAGATGTATGTAAGTATGTTTATGTATGTAGTATGTTTACGTATGCATGTATAACTATGTATATTCAAAAGAGGGAGAAAATTACATTTTGTTTGTTATAGTCAGCAATGGCAAACTTGGACATACTCAAGTAGTTTTCTTCTCTTGCTGCACGAATGTCATCAGGATCTACAGGATCCCCAACGCCGCCAAGGTATACTCTCTTAGCCACGGCTTTGATTCGTCTCGTCTTGTCGTTTATATATCAACGGCAAGCAATCCGATCAGAAGGAAGGCGAACAACACGAAAATATAAACAGAACTAGGAATCAAAACCTTGCACAGAAACATAATAGCCTTAATTCACTGCCAAGTAGTATAAAAATTGCGATTGAGAGGTACATCAGTTATGCGCTTCCATATTCCACAGCCTGACGAAGGATCATCAAAATTCCATTCAGATATTCCAAAGCCTGGTGGCGCATCATCAAATTTGCGCTTCTTCGATTGAGATTTTCCACAGCCTGACGGATCTTCCATAGAACCCTAACATATTTTTGAATTTCCCCCTTTTTTTCTGCTTCCTCTTTAATCTTTTATTTTATTTTACCGGTATATTATTCCTTTTATAGTCAACAACTCACCTTTTCCCAACCGGATATGACTTACAAAAGCCCACCTTTTCCGAACCAGATATGTAACTTACAAAAGCCCACCTCGCAAGCAATGGCTGCGGCCCAAGGCCCAAACCATTGGTTGTAAATTCAACTAGATACTCGTACTTTTATCTCGCACATACTCATATTCCAATCCAAACTTTTCATCTTTCCGTTTATTCTTACCATAAATTATTCTTAAACTATCCTACTAAATTATTTTATCACTAGAACGTGTCCACACGCTACACTTATTATTAAGACACCCAGTCATGAAAAACGTTTACAAAGATAGCTGTAATATTGCCTTTTTTAGTTCAATTAGGGTTAATCTTAGTGGAAATTAATTTTTTTAATTTAATTGGACAAGATAGAAAAAAGGATTTATGAACTGGCTTATGAATGATTTTTTTTTAAAGCAAGTTACAATGGAAATTCCGAATTAAGCTAACTTGCGAATTATAACTATTTATCCAATGTGGATCGAAGCCCAATTTCGGCTCCAGCACAACCCCCCCCCACCCCAATTTTTATTAAAGAAGATCTCATGAATGGTTTGTATTATCTGCAAGGTGAAGTTGTGAATGGTTTGTCAGGTGTTGTATCTACTGTGCCACTGAATGACAAAACTCAACTGTGGCATAAAAGATTAGCACACATAAGTGAGAAAGGTCTCAGGGAGCTTGCTAAACAAAATCTGTTATGTGGAGATCAAATCTCAAAGCTCAATTTATATGAAGACTGTGTATTAGGAAAATCACACAAGTCTAGTTATGATACAGGAAAACACACCACTAAAGCCATTCTTCACTATGTCCATTCAGATCTATGGGGACCTGCTAGAGTTGAAACACTGAATGGTGGTAGATACTACATGTCTATTATTGATGATTTCTCCAGGAAAGCTTGGGTTATAATACTAAAATCCAAAGATGAGGCATTCACTAAATTCAGAGAGTGGTTAAGTGAAGTTGAGAATCAAACTGGGATAAAATTGAGATATCTCAGGACAGATAATGGTTTAGAGTATCTGTCAACTGAATTCAATGACAACTGCAAGTCTAAGGGGATAATCAGGTATATAACTATACCAGCTACACCACAGCAAAATGGAGTTGCTGGGAGGTACAACAGGATAATAATTGAAAGAATTAGGTGTATGTTGATCAGCTCAGGGCTTAGTAAAAGATTTTGGGGAGAAGCAGCTAATACTGCATGTTATCTTATAAATAGAAGCCCTACATCTGCTCTGAAGTTTAAAACACCTGAAGAAATGTGGTATGGTCGTGCATCTAAGTATGATCACTTAAAAGATTTTGGTTGTCTTGGTTTGGTGCATGTTAAACAAGACAAACTTGAAGCTAGAGCTCTGAGATGTGTGTTTCTTGGGTATCCCACTGGAGTTAAATGATACAAACTATGGAGTATATATAGATCAAAAGACATGCATATTGAGCAGGAATTTAATTTTCAATGAAGAAATCATGCCACTTAAACCTGCAGATGGAGCTAACAATGAGTTACTTATGTCTCCCATTGATGAGGCATCTGATGGAGTAATTTATGATGAAGTTCATGATGGTGCAAAGGCTGAGGTGGAGCCTATAAGTGAAATTCAGGAAGTTGATACTCAAGTCTGTCATGAAAATGACACAGCTACAAGTGATATTAGTCAATCTAACACACAGATCACTGAGAGAGCAAGAAGATCAACTAGACAGGCACCTGATATGTTTGGTTTTGGTAGAGTTGGTAAATCTTACATGATCTCATATGCCTTGAGCATAGCTGAAGATATGTGCTACCCTGAACCAAACAACTACACAGAAGCAGTTTAAGGAAAAGAGAAACACCACCGGCTATATGCTATTAAGGAGGAACTTGATTCATTACACAAGAACAATACATGGAGTAATGCAAAGTTAGTGGAATGCAAATGGATATTCAAGAAGAAAGATGAGTCTGCAATTGGTGGTTCTGTGAGATTTAAAGCTAGATTGGTAGCAAAAGGATTCACTCAAAGAGAAGGGATAGATTATAATGAAATATTCTCTCCAGTTGTGAAGCATACTTCAATCAGGATTTTGTTGTCTATAGTTACTCAATTTGGTTTATACCTACAACAGATGTATGTTAAGACAACATTTATTCATGGAAATCTTGAAGAAGATATATATATATATATATATATATATATATATATATATATATATATATATATATATATATATATATCTGTGTGTGTGTGTGTGTGTGTGTGTGTGTGTGTGAAGATACCTGATGGGGTTAAAGTAAATTATGCAATCAATAAAGCTTGTTTACAGAAGAAATCTCGGTATGGTCTAAAGCAATCACCAAGGCAGTGGTATGAGAGATTTGATGAGTTTGTTACTTCTGTGGGGTTTATGAGGAGTGTATGATATCTATCGGAAAGGTGAGCAGGATGAGTGATTTCTATATTTGTTGTTGATGATGATCTTGATTCTTTGGTAAATGCAAGTCCATGATTGATCAAGTTAAAACAGATCTCAATAAGGAATTTGAGATGAAGGATCTTGGATATGCAAAGAAAATACTAGGCATGGATATCTGCGGAAGCAATGATCAAAGAATTACTACACTTACACAGATGAGTTATTTAACTAAGGTTCTGCATAAGTTCAAGATGCATGAGTCTAAACCAGCACCAGTTCCCATTAGTCAAAGTGTAAAAGTATCAGCTACTCAATGTCCAACTAGTGAAGAGGAAATTCAGAGAATGGAAACAATTCCTTATGCTAGTGTTGTTGGAAGCATTATGTACACAATGGTGTGTTGCAGGCCTGATTTGGCCTATGGAATGAGTGTTATAAGTAGATTCATGAGTAATCCTGGATGTGTTCACTGGGAGGTGGTAAAAGGTGTACAGAGATTCTTAAAGGGTACTACAGATCTTGGTTTATACTTTGAAGTTGCAGAGAATATTGATCAACCTCTAGTAGGCTATGTGGATGCAGATTTTGCAGCAAATTCTGATACAAGAAAGTCAAATACAGGTTATGTGTTTACACTTTATGGAACAACTATTAGTTGGAAGAGTTCTCAACAACCTGTGGTGGTTCTATCTACTACTGAGGCAGAATTTATTGCACTCACTAAAGCAATCGAGGAGGTTATATGGCTTAAGGGATTGTTGAAAGACCTTGGTTATAGTCAAGACTGTGTCACTACAAAAAAACTACTGTTTTAGCGACAGATTTATCCGTTGCTAAAACAGTAGTGATCCGTCGCTAAGTCCTTATAGCGACGGACTTAGCGATGGATAAAAAAAAGTCGTCGTCCCACGGGAAGTGGGACGTCGGATAGGTTATCTGTCGCTAAATTGCGACGGATAAACCTTTTGATTTTTTAGCGACGGATAAAGCAGATTTTTTATTTTAAAAAAAACAAAAATTTGCTATTTTAGCGACGGATAGTTTATCTGTCGCTAAAAACATATTTTTGTTTTTTTATAATCTGCTTTTTAGCGACGGATAAGATATCCATCGCTAAACTACAGATTTTTTTTTAAATCTGCTTTTTAGCGACGGAAAAAAGCAGATTTTTAATTTTTTTTTAATAATTTGCAGCCTGTTTTCATATTTCACCTGTTTACAAAATATACTGTCCGATAGTAAATCTAGAATAATGAAATTGTTTTAATTTAACAGAAATCATTCTACAAAAGTTAACAAACCATCCGTAATGAAAATCAATATCCGTGCATAGTCGAAAGTAAGAAATAAAAAAAAAACACAAGTCAAAATCTAACTATCGGGCGGGGGTGGCTGTTGCTCGAACCTGGACATGAAAGCATGCATCTGTAACCGAAGACGCTCGTTTTCCTCCCGTAGGGCTCTATCTCACCGCTCCATTTCCTCTGTGAGTCGTGCAACATGTTCTGAAACCTGTGACTGCACCAACTCCGAGACCTGCTCCTGTGTGAAAATCGGATGTCTAGATTGCTGGGATGCTGAATAGGTAGGAGTAGTCACCACAGGGCCGAAACTCCCCAATCCATATACTCGGCCTTTGTTGTCCATTGGGTTGACGGCTAAGAAGATGTTGTTTTGTTGTTCAATTGTCAGCTCCTCACCCGTTTCGGCCTGCTGCCTCTCGATCTGAGCCTCCACCTCAGTCTGAAACCGTAAAATGCAGATATCATGAGTTACAATTTTTTCATAATAACTTGTACTACACAAATATGAATTTTAACCAAAATTAACGTACCTCAATAGCCTCGGACTTGTTGTCAACCCATTTGCCGCTCTTCAGCTTGGCTCTTTTGAAGTACTCGAAGACGGTATTCTTCTCCCCTGAAGACACCTAAAGAACATATGAAACACAAAACACATTAAAGGTAAACATTTAGCTAGGAACTCATTAAAGGCAAACATTTAGCTAGGAACTTATTAAAGGTATAGAAATGAAACACAAAACACATGTACAAATAAACTGACTAAATTAGATGTACACTTACAGATTTCACGTGATGCGTAAGAACAGCTGGCGACCCTAAGTGGTGAATGGCCACCCCTTTACCCTCAGACGGCTCTGTCAGCCGGTTCTCTCTATTCTGGTCCGAAATCTGCCGGACATCAGCTCGAGTCCAGTAGGCCACCCAAAGCGCCCACTCCTCCTCATCACACCATGCAGGCCTTTTGTTTTGTCGCCACATCTTTTTCATAGTGCAAACCATATCCTTGTATCGAGCTGACCCCAGTGACTCGAAACAAGGCCATATCAGGTGGAGCAACCTGTTGGGAATGAAGTACTTTTTCTACATTCCCAATTCCAAACAACATCCAAATTACATAACGTAAATCGAGACATCAATTTAATAAGATAACACAACATAACATATTCAATGGTGACTAACATATCACCCAAGTTTAGCGGCTAACATACCGCTCACATATAGTGGCTAACATACCACTCACATTGTCCTAAAATTTACTAGCATAGTGATGACTAACATATCACCCAAGTTCAGAAGCTAACATACTACTCACATAGAGTGGCTAACATACCACTCACATTTTCCTAAAATTTACTAACACAGTGGTGACTAACATATCACCCAAGTTCAGTGGCTAACATACCGCTCACATACAGTGGCTAACATACCACTCACATTAAAACAACAAGTATAACAACAAATAAAGGAATGTCAGATTCAAACTTACCCGCAACTCATAAGTACTCGCCTCTCATCCGGTCCGAGATGCACGACCACTTCTCTCCCCTGCCCCGGGGGCTCCCTCTTGGTCCGAAAGATGTCACCGAGTTTAGCGGCTACATCTGAAGGCCATAACCTGTTATCAATGTATAAGATACAAGAAATAAATATTAATTAGTATAGTATAACAATGATGTGACATAAATTATCTTAAGGTATATTCTATATATATATAAAGGAATGCATAATACTTCATTGTCTTTACCCAGTGGGAACAACACAGGCTTCCAGTTCCACTGAGCCCCGACCTCGAGCTCGGTGTAGGGACAATCGTCGTCCTGTAAGTTCCCGAAGATCGGATTCGAGCCCCTGCTCGAACCAAGTGGCGTCTCAAGAACCGTAGAGCGGCTGCTTTGACTAATCTGCTCCTCTGAGTCAGACCCCCCTCCTCGACTACCCCCTGTCTGGCCGCATGGGGGAGGACGGTATGTGGGTCGCCTATGTCGCGGCATCTGCAACAAATACATGAAAAAATGTGTTAGTATATACCTACATACATTTTGAAATACATTTTGAAAAGCATGTAAATCACAAATACTTGGTATTATCAACAACTAACTAGTTATATACATAATCTACCCTTCTCACATACCATGTGCGTCCTCGTCTAAATCTACATACTGGTCCTCGTGCAGATCTATCAACTCATCACGAGCATGTACATGAGTTTTTGCTTGTTCATCGACAACCTCTTCTTAGTACGAGTTGGTAATTGAGTCGTCTTTCTCAATGTACTCCACTTTAGAGCGGGCACGTATAGGTATCGCAGCTAACCAGTCCGCCTTGTCGCGTTTCCTGCTTGGATATTCAAGAAACAGCACTTGTCGTGCTTGAGTCGCCAAGATAAATGGTTCGTACTTAGTTTTGTACCTCTTTCGATGGTTTATGTCAACCATTTGATACTGCTCATTCTTCTTTGTACCAAGTGGATTAGGATCATACCAGTCAACATCAAACAAAAAGGTTCTTTTCAAGGGCAAACCGGGATATTCTTGTGATCAATTACCGTTGTAGGAGTCAAACGACGGATAACTATCCGTCGTTATTTAACGACGCATAGAAATATCCGTCGCCATTTAGAAATATCCGTCGCCATTTAGCGATCGATTAGCAACGAATAGGGCGAAACGCTCTATCCGTCGCTAAAAATGCTGATCCGTCGTTAAGAGGCGACCGGATAACTCCGTCGCCCCTTTCCGTCGCCAATTTGTAGAATTCTTATAGGGATAGATTATAATGAAATATTCTCTCCAGTTGTGAAGCATACTTCAATCAAGATTTTTGTTGTCTATAGTTACTCAGTTTGGTTTATACCTACAACAGATGTATGTTAAGACAACATTTCTTCATGGAAATCTTGAAGAAGATATATATATATATATATATATATATATATATATATATATATATATATATATATATATATATATATATATATATATGAAAAATTACATAGGGCTACCCTCTTAGTGGCTCCACTCTCATCTGAATCCCCATTAGTGGAACAATTACATATAGGTCCAAAAAGTTGTTTTTTGGTTGACCAACTTAAGATTATAAACAAACCAAACATGCCTTAGTTATTTTAAACTATTAAATTATTAACTTCTTCAAAAAAATTTAATTATTAAAATTTTAACTCTCCTTCCCCAACCCCCACCGCACCAACACCACCACCAACACCGCACACCACCACCAAAATCAATGTCGGAGCTTCGGTGGAAGCTCCGATCTATTTTTTTTATTTTTTTATTGAGCTTCCGCCACGGAAGCTCCGATCCATGGTGGAAGCTCCGATCTGGAGCTTCCGTGGCGAAAGCTCAATAAAAAAAAAAAAACCAGATCGGAGCTTCCACCGGAGCTCCGGCAGTCCATGACGGAAGCTCTGATCAATAAAAGAATATTTATTTTATATATACATTTATTACTTTGTAATGCTGTAATAATTACATGTAAGCATATAGAAGTTTAGGTTTAATTACATAGAAGTCCACATGTGCCATGCACGTGACAACAATAAGTTAAGGCTGTTTGGCAATTTCTAAAAGCTGATAATTGAACAGGGGCAAAAATGGACTTTCCAGCTTTTAAATCGCCAAAAGTCAAATTCGTGGACTTATATGTAATTGATTTTTATCTAACTGGATTTGGATGCTATTGTTTCACTAACAGGTACCTATCTGTAATTACGAAATCTAACAGGGGGTCCATATGTAATTTTCCCTATATATATATATATATATATATATATATATATATATATGAAGATACCTGATGGGGTTAAAGTAAATTATGCAATCAATAAAGCTTGTTTACAGAAGAAATCTCTATATGGTCTAAAGCAATCACCAAGGCAGTGGTATGAGAGATTTGATGAGTTTGTTACTTCTGTGGGGTTTATGAGGAGCTGTTATGATAGTTGCATCTATCAGAAAGGTGAACAGGATACAGGATTTCTATATTTGTTGTTGTATGTTGATGATATCTTGATTGCTGGTAAATGCAAGTCCATGATTGATCAAGTTAAAACAGATCTCAATAAGGAATTTGAGATGAAGGATCTTGGATATGCAAAGAAAATACTAGGCATGGATATCTGCGGAAGCAATGATCAAAGAATTACTACACTTACACAGATGAGTTATTTAACTAAGGTTCTGCATAAGTTCAAGATGCATGAGTCTAAACCAGCACCAGTTCCCATTAGTCAAAGTGTAAAAGTCTCAGCTACTCAATGTCCAACTAGTGAAGAGGAAATTCAGAGAATGGAAACAATTCCTTATGCTAGTGTTGTTGGAAGCATTATGTACACAATGGTGTGTTGCAGGCCTGATTTGGCCTATGGAATGAGTGTTATAAGTAGGCCTATGGAATGAGTGTTATAAGTAGATTCATGAGTAATCCTGGATGTGTTCACTGGGAGGTGGTAAAAGGTGTACTGAGATTCTTAAAGGGTACTACAGATCATGGTTTATACTTTGAAGTTGCAGAGAATATTGATCAACCTCTAGTAGGTTATGTGGATGTAGATTTTGCAGCAAATTCTGATACAAGAAATTCAACTACAGGTTATGTGTTTACACTTTATGGAACAACTATCAGTTGAAAGAGTTCTCAACAACCTGTGGTGGTTATATCTACTACTGAGGCAGAATTTATTGCACTCACTGAAGCAATCAAGGAGGCTATATGGCTTAAGGGATTGTTGAAAGAGCTTGGTTATAGTCAAAATTGTGTTACTATATTCAGTGACAATCACAGTGCTATTCAGCTAGCTAAACATCAAATTTATCATGAGAGGACTAAACACATTGATGTTAGGCTCTATTATATCAAAGATGTCATTGCTGAAGGATGTATTAAAGTGGAGAAGATTCACACTTCTATGAATATGTCAGATAGCTTGACTAAAGTTGTTCCAACAACTAAGTTTCAGTTGTGTTCTTCTTTGATGAAAGTGCAGGAAGGTTTGCTCCAACCTTAAGGAGTGTCTTGGAGTTAATCATAGAGGAATTCAATCTAAGGTGGAGATTTGTGGAGTAGATTGAATTGAGAATAAGAAGATTAAAAGGAGAAGAAGAAGATCTGTTATGGTTTCGTTCTTGTTTGGAGAAGGAAGCATAAAAACGTAATCTGAGCATGAAGAGTCGCATTTCTACTTATACGAGTGACGTGGCTTCGTCTGATTGGCTCTCTTTGTGTAAGGAGACGTTTGTGCTTGGAGTATAAGTAAAAGAATGCTTCTATTGTAGCAGTTTACGTTTTTCTCTTATAACTGATTTAACTGTCATCATCTTCTTCATTCGTTCTTCTTCTTCTTCATTCTATTTTTCTCTGCAAATTTGTGGATTGGAGCTTGTTGTAACAATCTTGTGTTGATCAATAAAAATTCTCTGATTGCTTTCGTGGATGTAGACATCTGCCGAATCACGTAAACACTTGTGTCATTGTTTAATTTGTGTGATTTGTGTTTGATCGGAGTTTTGTAATTGTTCTATTGGATTTTGGTTGTTATTGTTGTTATTGTTGTTATTGATTGATTGTGCTTAACAGGTTTTGATAATTTCACTCTAATCTCATTTAGTTATTGAGTTGTGATGTTGGAACGAGCATGTTATATGATCAATAAAAAATTAATTTTACTGTTTCAGGAAAATAAAAACATACATAATATTTCTTTATAGCTCTCGACTCTGTGAGCCAAACACTGTGTATTTTTTACATTGTTTCTGTTGTCTATGCTACTCATGAATGGGAGTAGCTAGTACGGATTGCAATAGTTCGGGTTGGACTGAAACATTGGACTCTAATATTCAAATGGTTACATTGTCGTTCTTATTACAGAGTGCGTAAATGATTTAAGACGCCATGAATTAGACCTTGGGCGAACTGGCATGGCGAAGATATTGCAAGATTAGTTGGTGAATTAGGTCAAACTCAATTGGGGGCCTTTTCTTTAGACGATATCGATTCAGTCGTCTTCTTCTTCATTTCTCCAGTTGATAAAGTTAAAATCCCGACACTTTAATTTGGCCAATTATTAGTCTATAGGCGAATATTTACTACCGTCTCCCTTTCTTTCAACATATGTATCATAATTAATTAACTTCTTAATTGTGTTTGTGTATATGCGTCAATATTACATTACTAAACTATACGGTACATGTTTGTTGCTAACCACATGATGTTTGTAATTGAAGGTAAAACATGTGATATTGATATATATGGAAAAATTGATTGTTGCGGAAAGAAAATATGGAAACTTACAAGTGTATATTGGAATTTTAATTTTGTATCAAGTGATACAATGTGGCCTTACTTTTACGTACTTATTTCTCGTTGAACTTTAATAGTACGTGTATGTTGAAACTTGCTGTGATGTTAACCTAAAACTTGAGAAGAGTTGAAGGCATTATTTGTTCTCATGTTGTTTCATTGTGAAGTTGCATTATATGCTTGTTTTGGTTTAATCATCCATTTGCGATCATACAAAAGTATGCAAACTATGTGTCGTTATGTTTGTTTGTATGATGAGTTTATTACGTTTCGTTTATGTAATATTGTGTGATGATTGTGTATGCTAGCATATTCACTGCATGTGTACTTGTTATGCATGAAGTGCATGGGAAATTCTACTCTAATGTGGAAAGTGTGAATGAGACCTCTGGTCCATGCTTATCGAAATCAAGTATCATTTAAGTGGGTCTTGTTATGCGAAAATTCCATGCATATGGAAAAGACCACATTAAATGTGTAATGTCTTGAAACTTCGTTCATGTGGTGACGAGAGCTTTACGCTCTATAGTTCAGATTTAAAAGAATCATTTCTCATGTGGGGGGCGGCTACATGAAACTGGTGGTCTTTGAATCTTGTTAATTAGAATTCAAGTTTTATTTAAGTGGATCTCATAATGTGGAAATTTAGTTTCTCGACATGAAAGCTCAGACCACGTTAAATATATAATGTCTTGAAGTCCTATAAATGTGGGAAGGACGAAAATTCTTAAGGAATACTTCTAACATTTGGCACATGATAGCGCAAGAGCATGGTGTATCCAATACATAGTTGTGCAAGTATGAATACTTGTGAATGTTCCCTTGTGGTTTTTTCGAGGTGGAGAAAATATTTGGAAAATTTTCTTGAAGAACATTTGTTGTATTGTAGGTCCAAATTGCGATTATATCCAAATGAGACCATGTTACTGGCATGGAATTAATCGATTGAACTACGGGTTCTATGAATGACGATTTCAATTAAGACCATTTAGTGGCATGAAATCGAGTGAATTTCTTGTGTCCAAACTGAATTCTTTGTGGTTTACTGAAGGTAAAACCTAGTAGAAAAGAATCCTCTATAGTTAGAGACAATAAATAAATTATTGACTTATGAAACATGAAGTTTTAAGTCATGGATATGCATAAAGTACATGTTGAGTGCATGAGCATGATGGCTCAAAGAAATACTTCCTTATCGATGTCATAACATATGAGTTGCCTCAGGCATGCATGGAGAAACCATAGATTGTTAGTGAAGCATAGGTGGAAGTAAAATGTGGATTGATGTACACAATCACATGAGCATATGTTAAAGTACAACATGTCATATGGTTAGTCTATACGCTGCGTCATAGACATAAAGACCATTCGGCAGTTGATCTATAGGTGGGTTATCACTATTGATTATGTGAAATCAAAGGATAACATGCGGATCCGCTAAACAAAAGCTACACCTAAACGATCAAATAATCTGCATGTCTAGGGGAATGGGCTTAAGACCCACTAATTAAGGAACTTTACTGTGGAAACCCAACCATACTGACTGGAGATCCCAAGAATTTGATTCAATGGGAAAACTAAGTTGTAAAGGACCAGTACGTGCCTCGTGAAGTTTTGTACTTCGAGGTAAAAGCACTTAGGAGCTTTTGCTCCACCCGCGCCATCCCCGTGAAAGACATTAAGTGCTCCTGCAGAAACGGGCGGAGGTTGAGTCACTGAACTCTTAATGATCTCTGAAGAGATTCTTAATCTCTTTAGCTTACGAGCGGAGCATTGACAGGATGCTCTTAGAACAAGATCACCTATTTAAGTGTGAAGTTTAGGCCGCTTCAAACGTAAACACTTAAGAATCCGAGTGAGTCCAAGGCCTTTAATGGATGAAACAAAGGAATGAGGCAATAAGGAGAATTATTGTGTTGATATCATTGTCTTGGTTTACACAAAATGCCGACCGGTTCAAGGCACCATGTCAACCGTGTGGCAAGTAAATCCGATGGTATTCTACTAAGGACGATTCAATGTCAATGACAATCGATCCCGATGCAATATGATTTTCCGCTGGAAAACTGAAGTGTGTGAAGCACATGTGTGCATGAATTTTCATTCATGTGGGGGATTGTTGGAATTTTTAATTAAAGTGTGTTTAGTGTCTTTAATTACTCAATTCGGATTGAAGATGAATGAGAAATTAATGCACAAATAGACCGCTTGTAATTATTAATACGAAAGTATTCGCAATGAAGTTGCGTGAAATTCCGACAATATAAATGTAAATATATAGATAAAAAGGTGTGGAAGAAGAGGTTTGAACTTGGTAACTCATGGAACACCTCAAAAGGTTGTGGAATGAAATGTTGTAATTGTTCCAAAAATTGTAACTATTGGGTGTAGAACCAGGGACCCTATTGGTTGCCAAGGGTTGTGCCCAAGCAGTTGAGCTATGAACCATTTCATAAAGAGTCATGAACGAAAATAGTACATATCTGTTCGGCCGCAGACAATTATTCACGAACAATTGCGTCCCTTCCTCCCATTCTCTGGACATCTATATATAGGTCTCCCCTACTTCATTTTAAAGATACACATCCGAATATATCATCCAAAATCTAATATCATCCAAGTCCATATATACTCTCTTTTAGGAGAATGCTAGGGTGTTGGATGTTCTTCAGTTCTTCCATTATTGTAGTAATTCGTCGGAGTTAGTGTTCAGTGCTAGAACTCTAATTCATCACTGTTGTTCTATCTTGGGAGACTATTTGTTACGTAAACCGTGAGCACCAGAGCGGGACAAATAAAGTCTTAAGGACCGAGGGCCACCCTCTGCTCAGCAGTATAAACATTTTGTTTTGTTTTGTGTTGTATTCCAGATATTTATCTTCGATACACTACCCACCCGCATCTATATGTGAAATTCACCCAACATATTCCTCTAGTGGCCCTTGAAGATCCCCTCACCTGACGCTTCGACTTCGGCATAGCAATGTTACGACCCCGAGTTATTTTGAAATATTAAGGATTGATCTTCACAGGAATAGAGGAAAGGGAGGGGAAATTAGACGAAGGGGAATATTAGACAAATAGGAAGAAATTACTATGAACCACTACAATTCTTATTTTTCTTGTTCAAAACAGAAAACTGTGTTTATAAGAAATAGAGGTTTGAACCAATCTAACGGCTATAATTTGGCTAACAAAATTAAACAGTGATTCCGGTGGAAAGGATGAGAGTGACGCAGGTGAACAATACTAATCGTACTTGATCGTTCAGGAATCGTCAGATTATATCAAGGATTTAACGTTCAGGTTGATTATATGAAGAATCTAACGGTTCAGATTGAAAATACAAGTCAAAACGGGTGTCGTTGTACACAGATGCATTTGGTTTGAAAGGGTGTGAGAAGATTTTGGGGTTGAGTTTGGTTAGAGGAGAGGTGGATATTTCGTGCCAGCTCGATGATGATAAGTGGAGAGCTGCCGCATTGATGCATTTATTGTTGAGCGAATTATCCGGAGTTTTAACACGACATTACATTTTGACCCCCTGAGGGTATTTCAATACTTCCAGATTTATAGTAATAAAAATTATTTTTATTAAAATTAAAAAATAATTTTTAATTAATTAATATATGACGTCACCAAACGTTGACTAACGGTGGTCAGGGACTAAATCCGGGGTAGGGACTGATCTGTAATTTCTGAAAGTTGCGGGGTACAAACTGTAAATGGGGTATTATACAGGGGGGTCAAAATGTAATTTACCCTAAAATCAAAGTCACGATATGAAATTAGATTTGAAAAAAAGATAAAGAGCCTGGATATAACACGGCAAGGGCACTGTGAATAAGGCTGAAGAATTGAAGGAAAATGTTGTGAAAACACCTTGTAAACACGTGTAACTGGCTGCGGACAAGACACCTTGAGCTCAAACGGAGAAGAATCAGATGATGAAAACACGTTTGTGTAATTTGGCTGCGGACCATGATTTTTGGGTTTAAGGGGGAAGTGAAAACCGGGAACCGTGCGAACATGCCACGAAAGAGTGTCGCCTAAATATAAAGCTAATTTAATTTAATGAAAAAAGAATAAAGAATGAATAAAAAAGAGATAGTGGGTTTGTAAAGTTGTAAATATGAATAATACATTATGGGGTATTGATTGGGTATGATAGGTAGTCCCATTACCAAAAATAGAAAGGGAAAGATTTGTATGAGATAATTAAAATGGTAAAATGGCAAGCTTTGAGCGGGACGGATGAAGTATTATATTGTTTAATTAATTAATATTTTCCAACCTGTGAACTTTTATTACCCCTTAATACTCTCCAAACACTATATACTGAGAGAATGAATGAACAATGGGAAAATGACGTGGACAAATTTGAGTACACTTTCTCTAACTAAAACC
Organism: Plantago major; assembly: GCA_026545765.1. Lineage (NCBI taxonomy): Eukaryota > Viridiplantae > Streptophyta > Magnoliopsida > Lamiales > Plantaginaceae > Plantago > Plantago major. Next base: position 108,201,352 of record CM048840.1, read on the forward strand.
CTCCCAAAACTCGCACCACCACCGTTTAGAAACTCCTATATGTAGGAAAATTTAGTAGTAATCACCGGGTGAGGAAGTAGAGAGGTGAAATAACAAGAGGGTTGAGAAGAGTTAATAGTTGGACTATTTCTCCTTAAGACTTTATTACCCGGCTACGGTGCAAATAAGTTTGTTGGAACAGTCTTCCATGATAAAACTTCTCTGAAACAACTAAGTTGCACTCTGATAGCCGAGTCAACCGAACCTTAGTTTGAGTGTATGAGGATGCACAGAAGAGTAAGAGGGAAAGAACAAGTAGGCTTCTGATATGTGTTCTTGTGAAGAACTTCTTCATATTTATACTTGTTTGGTGATCTTTCCCAAAAGTTATACTTGCCACGCGATGGACGTGATGCCTTGAACGGTCGGCATTTGTGTATACCAAGACAAAAGTACCCACACTAATATAACCCTGCACTCGTTTCGAGTTCTTATCATTTGTCCGTTGTGGCCATGGACACAAAGATGTCTCAAATTAACGTTTTATATTTGTTTAATAAGCCAAGAGTTAATTCTCAACACTATGAAACTTATAGTGCAGTGAAGTTAACACCGAGTGTCGTTCTCTAAGAACTTAACTAGGCTGAGCTATGCTTACGAATTATAATGAGCAATAATGAAATTAATTAAATTTTGGCTTGCTTCGGCAACATATGATAATCTATCTATTAATGCAGACAAACTAGAAAACAAATTACTTGTAGAGATTAAGATACTAGAGGGAATTATTGTGTGGTGACAGATAACAAGCTAGCTAGCAGGATTAAATGCAATAATAACAATGGTGATTTTCTCTATTTATCACTGGGACACGTCCAAACGATCATTACACTGCTCAAGGCAGACACCTTACACCACATAAGGTACGATGGCTCTATGACAATGAGATATCTGAGTTTGTTCTACAAAATATATAGCAATGCTGGAGTCGTCAATTCCACCAAGCTACAATTATAAGCTAACGTCGTTTATGTGTTTGCTACGAAGCTATGGATATGCAATCTCTACCCCTTTAATTTGTTCAGAACATGCTCTTTGTTGTTGATTTTTTTTTCCTTGCACATCTACTTATGCACACGTTGCAAATTTTTACTACATCAATTTTTATCTATATTCACCTGCCAATCCGCCCGCCATTTTTATCAACCGAACCGCCGCGGGTTGAAAAAATATTCTACCCGCCTCGATTTATAATTATAATCCGGCATAATTGAAAAAAGGATGCGACACTATATTATAGAGCTGGGTGAAATAAAAGTCAAAAGAAACAAGACCGAAAAATACATGTTAAGCATGTGGAAGAGCTCTTCAGGCCGCCACTTAGCCATCTTGGCAGAGCAACATAGCCCCAGATCGAGCAGCATGCCACCACACACATGTTAGTCTTAGTGCATTCTTAGTAGTATACGCGTGCAGAATTGGAAAAGGATATTAATTGAAATAACAACTGTCACAAGATATAACATTTTTACAATCCACAAATTCAGTTTCACATGACAAGTAGAACAGCCTGGAGCGTCAAACAAAAAGTTATTTGTGTCATAAAATGGTAAACACAATACGGAATACAATATATGACTAGATAGACTTGCTGCAAAATTCAACAGTAAATCTTTTGCACGTTTCAGGGTTGCCCAAAAAGACCCGCACTGCAGCTTCAAAGGTCTCCAATCCAACTGCTGTTGCTCGAACGTCCTTGGCCGTGAATGTCAGATCATAAACAAAGTCGCACAAGCTCTCTTTGGATTTCACGTTCGCTTTCTGAACTTGCTCAACCTCAAACTCAGTTTCCATCTAAAACACATTTTAAAAAAAAGTCAAAATAGCAAATATTATACTTCACATTACCCATTCACAGTCATCAACACCTCAAGTAAAAAATAAAAAAGACAAAACAAAGAGGATTTGCATCCAGATTTTTGGTAAAGAAGTACCTTGTCTTTGTTATAGTAGCTAATGGCCAGCTTGGCCATCTTCAAATAATTATCTTCTCTAGCAGCACGAATCTCATCAGGATTTACAGGACCCCCACCGCCGCCAAAACATAGGAGCAGACAGGGTTGTATGTCGGCATAGAATCCCTACAATATGTAGAAAGATGCATCAAGAGTACTCGAAAGAAAATGAGGATGGTGCTGATATCAAACAAAATCTATCTTATGGTAGGTATGAATCCAATTTACATCATCCAATATAACATTCTTTTTAACGAAGGCATATAATTGCAAATGTGCAAAATACTGTAATCATATAATTATGTGAACACTTAATACGTAACCAGGCTCTGGGTCATGCAGAAGGCACGAGAAAGGTTTTTGGAAGTCTAGTTTATTAACTGCAATAAAGAAATTTCCGGTGAAGTACTTTGAATATGACTGCTCAAGAGATTGTAAGTCTGAGGAAGTCTTTAGCATTGAAGGGCATACTTTACAAAAAAAAAAATGGAGTCAGTTTAGGAGAATGGAGCATGGAGAAACAAGGATGCGGCTTTCCATCAAACTACAAAAGGTGTACTTTCTTAATCTCTCAGCTTCAGAACAGAGCGTCTGCACAAGGGATGTTTGGCCAGTCACCAAGCCAAAGAATCTGAGTGGCATTCCGAAACGTATAATTAACAGAAGATCTTAATTACTAAAAGTCTGAATCAGTAAGCAAACGCTTCAGATTTGCCGACCCTGAAGCTGAAGATGATCCTGAAATCTGAATTCGCTGAAAAAATGTATTGCTTGGATGTAAAAAGCAAAGAGATGGATGATAAAATAGCGGTCCAGCGGAGAATTTGAAGGAAAAAGAAGGCTCTTTTTAATGCGGTCCACAAAAATCTAGGGGAGGGACCTTAAAACATAGTAGCTTTGACAGATACGTAATCTCCAAGAGCTGCAGCTTCCATTGCAAACAGGCTCGAAAGCCTCAAGAAAATGCTTGGCGAATCAACAAATAATAAATAATTGTAAAATGACAAAATAATGCAGAAATAAATGCAGCTGCGAAAAGGCTTGTAACAAGACAATTGGCTCCTTATGCAAGGCATTCGGTTCGGTAAAGAAGTAGACGGTTCTCTTTTCACACAAAAAAATAAGAGGAGATGAATCTTCGGGAAGAGAACATAAAACTTCATCCATTTAGTGGAAGAAAAAGATAATAGAATCGAGTATTTTCAAGAACAGATTCTTGAACTAAATGATGGTTGAAAAGGAATTCTATAGCCAGGAGAAGCCGGAAGAAAATCTTCACCAGCTTGGCGAAGACAAGGACCAAAGAATATCCGCTTGGAAGGCTTTCACCGCCTTGAATTGTTGAAGCTCGACCAGTTCACACACACTGAATTTTTGGAAAATATTAAAGCAGGTAAGACTGTTGAAAGAAGTCGAGATTCAAGAGACAGAAATCCGTTAATTGTGGAACTTGAAAATGATCCACTAACTTTCTACAAATAGTGGAAACGCAGGATAGGCCGTTATTAATTCGGGGAAAAAAATTATCGAACCCCAAGCAGAATTGGGAAGAGAACAGTTGCAAGTTCATGAGTTGGAAAGGGAAATAGAAGAGAAGAAACAGTTAATAAAAAAACATGAAATTGTATTGAAAGAACTAAACGGGGCGTACTCATCTATATAAGACAACCAACTTTCAACACATCTTGCAAAGATTGTCTGGAGTGTTGAAGAGGATGAACATGATCCTCTTAAAAAAGAACATCAACTGTTTTTCATGCCCATTGACAAAGAAAGCTGAAACAGTTCGAGCAGAAAGATCATGCTTAAAGGCCACTGCCTCTACCAAGCAAAAGCTGAAGATTTGGATTTAAAACTAACTTTGTTTATCAGCTTCTTGATCACTGTGTTGATTATCTTGGTTTTAGAGTAAACAAGACAATATGAGTTTTGCAATTGTTAATCGTATAACTAGTTTTTTCCAAAAAAAAAAAAAATCGAAGTTTCAATTGAAAAAACAAAGTGCATTAACAAGTACTTACCGAAGCTTCGGGCCAATTCTTCTTAAACCCGGCAAATATTTCGCTTTGTGACCGAAAGATTAATTTTCGGACGCGAGGAGAATCAGGCTTCACAGGATCCACTACTGCAACTGGATTATCATGAAGAACGGTAGGGTAATAAGAGCTCGCTGTTGCTGCTGCTTCTTGGATTTGGATTTCGAGAGGATCATCCATTGAAGAGGGCTTCTGGCCAGCAGAGGATCCCTAAGAAGGTAGGCAAATTTAAATTCAAGATATCAGCACTAACAATCAAAGAAGTTAAGGATAATATAGATATCCACTCAGTCACAAGATCTGTTTCATTTAGCAGTCTTTGAAGTGCAACATGATTACACATCAATCCAAACAATCTAGCAAACAAGTAACATGGTTAAAGTATGGAGCCTGAATTATACAGTAGTGACAGTTCATATACTTTCTTAGAATCTTAATGACTATATCCAATAGTAATTCTTATAAATAAGTACAGTATACTCTCTTAGTGACTGACTATATATAAAAATGATTCTTATAAATAAGTACAGTATACTCTCTTAGTGACTATATATAACTATGATTCTTAGAAATAAGTAGAGTATAATCTATTAGTGACTATATATAATGATGATTCTTATAAATAAGTACAGTATACTCTCTTAGTGACTATATATAATGGCAATTCTTAGAAATTAGTACAGAAAACATGTAACAGAGTAGGAAAAGCAAAGAGAAACACGGCTTTGATTGTCTCGTCGTGTCGTTTATATATCAACGGCAAGCAATCCGATCGGAAGGAATTGGGGATGATGTTGATATATAACAAAATCTATATGGTTAAGGTGTGGAGAAGCTTTGAAGCTTTATACCAAATTAATCTAACATTGTTTTTTAACAAAAACGGAATATAGTTGCAATATACTGTAAACATATAATTACATGAATACTTAACACGTAACCAGGCTCCAGCTCATGCACAAATAAGCTTTAAACTTGTTTTGAAACTCAAGAGGACAAACCAGTTTTACAATTGCTAATTGAATAAACAGTTTTTTATTTTTAAATTGCAACGAAAGCTTCAATTGATTAATAAATAAGTACTTACCAAGGATTCACGGCATCTCTCCTCAAACTGGGAGAGCCATTGACTATGAGACTGAAAGGTAACTTTTCGGGTCGGGGGAGGCTTTGCGGGGCGCACTCTAAAGGTTTCAGCTTCTTTAGTCGGCTTGATAATGCGACAGTATTCGACTATTGTAGGTACTTCAGTTGGGTTGTTCTTTGATTCCCACGCCTTAGCTTCAAAAGTATCATGTCTACCTTCTCTACAATCCTTTGCAGTGAATGTGAGAAGATAAACCGGCAGTTCCTTGTACTTAATGCTCACTTCCTCAATTCGCTCAACCTCATACTCTGCATTCGCCTGAAACATTTGATGTTAAATATCTATTTGTACTTTTAACGCCTCAGATTTAAAACCAGTGATCAGTAAATTGTTTTTAGGAAAAATCAGGCATACAGTGCGTTTGTTATAGGTTGAAATGGCAAACATAGCCATATCTTTAGCCGCATCATCCATATATCTCCCTGGGGGCACCTCATTGTGACTTTTATACAGCATGGTAACTGAAGAGGGCTGGGATCCCTAGGAAGTTAGGCAGATTTAAGTCATGAGATCAACGAGAACAATCAAAGATGTTAAGAATAATGCAGATATCCACTCAGTCACAAGTTCTGTCTCATTTAGCAGTATTTGAAGTGTAACATGATCACGCATCAATCGAAACAGTACCCATGGCCAGAAAACAAGTAACATGGTTGAGGTGTGGAGTCTGAATTACACATTAGTGACAGTTCATATACTTTCTTAGAATCTTAATGACTATATACAATTGTGATTCTTATAAATAAGTACAGTATAAGTACTCTGTTAGTGACTGACTATATATAAAGATGATTCTTATAAATAAGTACTGTATACTCTCATAGTGACTATATATAACGATGATTCATAGAAATAAGTAGAGTATAATGAATCTATTAGTGACTATATACCATGGTGATTCTTATAAATATAAGTACAAGTATACTCTCTTAGTGACTGACTATATACAATGGAGGTTTTTATAAAATAGTACAGAAACACGGCTTTGATATATATCAACGGCAAGCAATCCGATCAGAAGGCGGGCGAACAAGACAAAAATATAAACAGAACTAGGAATCAAAACCTTGCACAGAAACATAATAGCCTTAATTCACTGCCAAGTAGTATCAAATATGGCAAAACCTACTTCAAAAAACAGAAAGGAAAAAAAAAAAAAAAAAAAAAAAGCAAGCAAAGAGTGATATAGTAGAATGTTGTGGTAAGAGTCATGCGTACCAGCACACACGGGTTCTGTGCTAGTTGATAGCTGATCTTCTTCTCCCTCAGTTGCTCAATTTCTTTACTATTAAAATTGCGCTTCCATATTCCACAGCCTGACGAAGGATCATCAAAATTCCATTCAGATATTCCAAAGCCTGGTGGCGCATCATCAAATTTGCGCTTCTTCGATTGAGATTTTCCACAGCCTGACGGATCTTCCATAGAACCCTAAAATTTGATTTTCCCCCTTTTCTTTTTTCTGCTTCCTCTTTAATCTTTTACTATTTTATTTTCCCTGTATATTAGTCTTTTTATAACAGAGCTCACCTTTTCCCAACAGGACATGACTTGCAAAAAAGCCCACCTTTTCCAGACCGGATGTCAGTTACAAAAGCCCAACAAAAAACCTGACAAGGCTGCGACCCAAGGCCCAAACGATTGCCCGTTAAATTCAACTAGATACTCTTACTTTCATCTCGCACATACTCATATTCCAATCCAAACTTTTCATCTTCCGGTAACTGCTTTCGATTTTACCATAAATTACTCTTAAACTATCAATACTACTTATAAAAAGATAGTCACTTTTGTCTCACGCTAGGTAGTTTTTTTGGTGATTTTCCATATAAGACCCTCACCATTCTAAATATACCTGAATGTCTCAACTTAACGCCGATGTGAAATTGTGAAATTCAGAGGCCATATTTGTCATTTTGAACATCTTTCGCAATTGTAATACCAAAATTTTGTTTGCCCTACCCTTAACTCTCAATACATACTGAAGGATGCAAATGGTTGACATTGTAATTTTATGCAAAATATACGCTATTCATGTAAAACCTAAACACGCAAGTCTCTTGATTATCAAATCTGAACTTTCCACGGAAGAAGCAAAACTGAACCTCTACATACTCATGACTTAGATCCTTTCTCCAACAATTAAGGTGTGTATTTCTTCCATTCAATCCATATTTCTACTATGGCTCCATGAATTACATCTACAATGGCATGTTCAAGTTCAAATTAATCTATTTTGAGGTGTAGCTATTTTCCCTCTGTTCCGATAATTGCGTTAAAAGCCCCAATTTAATTATCACCATTGTCATCATTTGTTTTGTTCAAATTGTTTGATGTTGACATTCATTATTGTTCTACAGTCTATATACATGGTATCCTAATTAGCAACATATATTGACTTTTTTGGATCTCTCCTATGTTTTCTTTTTTCAATTGACATCATATAGTTGAGTTTTTGTCATCCATTATCTTTATCAAGTCAAATAGTTACTTTTCACTTCATCAAGCTTTGTTTTCAAATGCTCCCTTACAAGTTCCGAGCTATAGCAGCTTCGTAAATACAGAACGGAATGGAATCAAATTTACACCACTAAGAGTTATCACTGTATGCATTACTACATCGTATTTCAAACGTTCTTTTAGCTCTGCCAACCAAGTAGCTATCACATATATATAATTCATTAGATTGGGTACAATCATTAGATTTCACGACTAATTAAGCATTAGTGGCTGATTCATAATACACACACTCCAGGATTAATTTTTGAACTTATCAATGCCTAAATTTATAACAAGTTAAAGAAGGATTCTTTTTTCCTGTCTTTTATCATTTCAGCTGTATATAATTCCCTCAATTTCATTCCATCTTGGTGGCAGGTTTTAAGACTATAATGCGATGGATCATCCAGGTTATAATCAAAATAATCATGGTATGTTAGAAGAAGTTGAGCGTCAAAGAGCAAGTGCCCGCAAAAGAGCAAGACAGAGAAGAGAATCAATGACTATTGAAGAAAGGGAAACTTATCTTGCCCGCCGACGTCAACGTTATCGTGCACAGAGGGCTATGCAAGCAAACTAACGGGCTCAACTTTCACACACCGGGACAGGTTAGCAAACTTGGAGTTCACACTAAAATTACTCCAACATCCAACAACTCTAAACTATTTTAATGCTAACTCTACTTACTAAAATTCCCATTTAATCTACTAACACAGTTTCCGGTAATACTGTTCCGACTTCTGTCAATGTGAACTCAAGTCCTGGACAACATTTCGAAGCAACGACCTCACATACGTCAACTGCAATTGCAACTGCAACAAGCCATGGTACACTAATTTTATACTTCAACAAATTACTGAATTTTTCATATTAAACTCCCACTACTGACTTCTAATTCTTCTTGCAGCCATTCACCATGTTCATGACACAAGAGCTGTAGGTACAAGCCATTTCACTCCGCTATTTCACAACCCATTCGCAAATTCGACTAGAAATAACCAATTTCATGGATCAACCTCTAATGCACAATCTTCAACTATGCAAGGTAGAAACTACATTATTTACAGATTAGACAGTCCTACAATACTGAATTTGTTATTACTTCCTATGCTATTGTCATGCACCAGATCAAGAAGTGCGTGGTCATGAAGATGCTGACTCTGATGACGAAAATAACATGGTTGCACAAACCAGTTCTCATCACAATGCTGCAAGAGATTTTAGTGATCGAGAGGCAGGGATTTCAAGCTTTTGAACTGTAACCACTAAGAACCTGCCATCACTGTCAAGCAACATTGTTTCAATATGAAACAGAAGCATTTTGTTGCCGAAAGGGAAAGGTTATGCTCCACGAAATTCCTGTTCCTTCTGAGCTATATAATTTATTTAAGGATCAATCTTCTCAAGCTAGAGAATTTAGGCATAATATCCGTGCTTATAACCATGTTTTTTCGTTTACATCAATGGGTGTTGAACTGGATGACCGTGTCGCTGGACAAGGTGTGTATACTTTCAGAGCTCACGGAGCAATTTATCACAAGATTGGAGCACTATTGCCTCCCCCGGGGCATCGACCAAGATATATCCAACTTTTCATCTTTAACACGGAGCATGAGACTGAAAATCACCTACTCGAGAGCAATGATTTGCATCCTGACTTGATTGAAAAAATAAAACGCATATTAGACGCCCATAATCCGTTTGTCAACACATTTCGACAAATTGCTCAACATTCAGACCTTATGAACTGTAAGTTGCTCATTAAGGAGCGGTCTTCAAGGGATAGACAGTATGTACTTCCTACCGCATCACAAGTAGCTGCTGTTATCTCTGCCGGACAGGATGATAGTGATGCTACTGAAAGGGATATCATCATCCAAACAATAGGAGGTCATTTAAGAAGCTTAAAGGAATACTCGGGTTACTACGACCCCCTACAATATCCTTTGTTTCTACCTTATGGCACATACTGCTGGGACTCAAACACTGTTACCATTTACAACACTAGAGTAACATGTTGCGATTACTATGCTTATTTGTTACAGGTACTTTAAAAATTCAAATTTATCTGATTTATTTTCAGAATATGTAACTCTAATTTTCCTTCACCTTTCACCTTCCCTCTTTATGTCAGATTCGCATAAACAATCCATTAATCCTTCTGTATGGAGGTCGACTCTTACAACAATACGCTGTCGACAACTATGTCAAAGTTGAAACCCAGAAGTTACGATATATCAAAAGCCATCAGCAGAATATTAGAGGAGAGTTATACCAGGGGCTACAAGATAGTTTCACCTTGGACTGAATTGAATGTTTTAGAAACTTGAAATCCTTACTTTTGTGAAGTAGAGTTATAGACTTGATTGTAGAACATAATTATTTTAAAAACTTCCACTTTCTTTCAGTTCGACCCATATATAGTTTCTAAATTTCCTATTAAGTCTAGAAATTATATTATTTATTTATTTATAATTTTTAATATTTTTAAGAATGAACTTTTAGTTCCAAGGACCCGAATGAAGAAGTTTAGAAACTTAAGGAGAATTTAATTTTATTCAAGAACTTGATTGTAAATGGGTTGTTTGGCCATTTTAAAAGACCAAAAGAAACCAATGCGTAAACATAAGCTCATTCTTAATCACTCACAATAAACCCATAACAAATGTATGTATATGCAGGTACCCAACAAGAGGAAGCTGAAGCATATGACATTGGCGAGATCGAGTACTTATCACCATCTTTGATTTAAGTACTTGTTTTGGATGGTTGAAGCTTAACGGTGAACAACTCAGTTCCTCTTCAATAAAGAAAACCAAGCACAACTTCAACCAGGTTACCATGTTTCGCCCGTCAACAAAAATCTTAAGCCAAATTATCCAAGCAAGCAAGAAAGCTATGCAAAATCTCGTCTACGGCCTGGAAAACAGTAATCATCAAAAGCACTGGACCTATCTTCTGTTTTTAGCAAACTGATCAGGAAGAACTCAAATCTATTGAAAGAGAAGCACGAAGATTAGAGCACCATGACCTGCCCACAGGCAAGTGCTAATGGGAAATACATACTTCATGATATCCCCTGACCTGCTTTCCTCTAAAAGATTACATTTGCTAGAAACATGTATAAACTTTTTATAATTAATGAACATTTCCATCGGTGTGTCACCTTTCAAATATGAGCGGAGTAACTTGAGCTAAAAAGAGGTTTTAACTTAAAAACGTAAACATAGTGAATAACATTCAGCCTTACGAATTACAATCCACAAATTCGATTGACAAGCCAAGTAGAACAGGCTCAAATGGCTCCAGCGTCACACTTCAATCATCAAATTGTAAGCGGTTGATATAGAATACAATAAGTGACTATCCAGACTTCATCCTGCAAAGTTCGACAGTAAACCTCTCCCCAACATCTGGGCTGCCCAAGAACACCCGAACTACAGCCTCAAAGGTCTCCAAGGTACTAGCGGCTGCTGCTCTGGCAGTAAACACCAGATCATAAGAAAATCTCATCAGTTGTTCTCTGGATTTCACCTTCGCTTTCTCAACATGCTCCACCTCGAACCCAGTGTTAGCCTGAAACACAAAAAAAGTTAAAGATGTATGTAAGTATGTTTATGTATGTAGTATGTTTACGTATGCATGTATAACTATGTATATTCAAAAGATGGAGAAAATTACATTTTGTTTGTTATAGTCAGCAATGGCAAACTTGGACATACTCAAGTAGTTTTCTTCTCTTGCTGCACGAATGTCATCAGGATCTACAGGATCCCCAACGCCGCCAAGGTGTCGCAGCATACCGGTCTCCTCTAGATCAGTATAGAATCCCTACAAGATTTGGGCAGATACACCATCAAGAGTAATCAAAGGAATTGGGGATGATATTGATATATAAGAAAATCTATATGGTTGAGGTGTGGAGAAGCTTTGAAGCTTTATACCAATCTAATCTAACATTTGTTTTTTTTAACAAAAACGGAATATAGTTGCAATATACTGTAAACATATAATTACATGAATACTTAACAAGTAACCAGGCTCCAGCTCATGCACAAATAAGCTTTAAACTTGTTTTGAAACTCAAGAGGACAAACCAGTTTTACAATTGCTAATTGAATAAACAGTTTTTTATTTTTAAATTGCGACGAAAGCTTCAATTGATTAACAAATAAGTACTTACCAAGGATTCACGACCAATCTTCTCAAACTGGGTGAGCCATTCACTATGAGACTGAAAGAGATATTTTCGGACAGGAGGATCAGGCTTCACAGGATCCACTACTGCAACTGGATTATCATGAAGAACGGTAGGGTAATAAGACCTCGCTCTTGCTGCTGCTTTTTGGATTTGGATTGCGAGAGGATCATCCATTGAAGAGGGCTTCTGGCCAGCATGGGAAAACCTACTTCAAAAAACAGAAAGGAAAAAAAAAAAAAAAAAAAAAGCAAGCAAAGTGTGATATAGTAGAATGTTGTGGTAAGAGTCATGCGTACCAGCACACACGGGTTCTGTGCTAGTTGATAGCTGATCATCTTCTCCCTCAGTTGCTCAATTTCTTCACTATTAAAATTGCGCTTCCATATTCCACAGCCTGACGAAGGATCATCAAAATTCCATTCAGATATTCCAAAGCCTGGTGGCGCATCATCAAATTTGCGCTTCTTCGATTGAGATTTTCCACAGCCTGACGGATCTTCCATAGAACCCTAACAGATTTTTGAATTTCCCCCTTTTTTTCTGCTTCCTCTTTAATCTTTTATTTTATTAATGTTGAGAATACCCTTTGAGTTGAGCTTTAAGGTTACGATAATCACATAATTAAAGTTGATTTACATTCCGAGTATCAAAGTAAAATTATTCTTTTTTAGAGATTATTTTTCCCACAAAATGTTGTTTAATTTACAGCTAAAGCTCCCTAGTTGTAATTATCTCATTCATAAGGTTGATTTACATTCCGAATTGATTACGTACCCCATTCTTATAATATTTTTACATATACTGTGGTTTATCATTTGTTAAGGTTCCCAAGTTCTAATTATCTCATCGTTAGAGTTGGGTTGGGTCTCAAAGAAGAAACTATCCCAACCGTAGTATGCAAATTATCCTTCAAATTAGATTCTCATGTTGGAACTATCTCATTCTTATAATTGAGTTTCCAAGTTGAAATGATTCCATCCCTAATATTCATTTACCCTTATATTAATTTAGTTCCTAATTTTGAAAGTAAAGTTCATAATTTGAAATTATCTCACCCTTAATATAATTACAAAGTTGGAATTATTTCATCTAAGAGTTGAGTTTACCCATCAAATTGTTCTCAAGTTTGAATTATCTCATTCATAAAATTTGGTTACCTTTAGAATTGAGTTCTCAAGTGACAATCATCATATTCTTAGAGTTGGTTGACATTCGAATTGAATTTTCATGTTTTCAATGTCACATTTACAAAATTTGTTTACCAAATAGAGTTTGTAAGTAAGAGTTATCTAATTGTTAGATTACTTATTCAATTAATGTAGTTTGCACATCTAATTAAGTTCCCAAGTCATATTTATCCAATTTCTAAAGTTGTTTACCCTTTAGATTGAATTCTCAAGTTGGGATATCCCAATTTGTTAAAGAGTATTGGGATATCTATGTGTGTTTAGTGGGGATACGCATTGGGTAAATTTAATCTTAGAGCTTACCACACTTTCGAACCTTGCAAGCAATGTATGGCCTGATTATAAGTGGCTCAAATTCAAGAGCTAGAAATTACACATTCGGTCCAATTAGCATTCTAATTTAATGCAACCAAGTGACATGAAATTTATTTCAATGTTCATGAATCATGCAAGTATCTAATTAAAAAATACTTGAACAATGCCCTTGTTTTTAGCATTTGCACACAATTTATGAAGTGCAAGCGATTAGTTGTAAACAAAAATGACATGCCATTACGGTAACTTTTGGGTGCAATACACACTGAAAGATGAAGATTATTCCAAAATTCACTGTCTCACATAGTCTTGTATTTTGTAGCACAATCAGAAGAGATCAATATCTGAGACATACTTATGCTTCTATTTGTGTCCTCGACATCACACTCTGAAGATGATAATACATGTATGTCTTTGCGAAAATGGAATTCTTACAATGCAGAAGCTTTCGGAACCGGGAGTCCATGCACCGCATTGCCACTGGAGTTTGATAGCAATTTTAAAGGGTAAAACATTGAAGGAGTCACATAATTTGCAGTTGGCTTAGTCTTTGCAATAGCATAGAAATCCAAATTAACCACGTAACAATCATGTACTCTTGATTTAGGAATGCATCAATAATTCAATACACACAGTAATAGTCATGTTTTCAAAAGTTAGTTACAAAAATAAAGAGAGGCAGCCTATTTACGAAGAAGGTAAACAAAATTAAGGGTCTTCGTTTTGTCTCTCCACCTACAGTTGTAGAATCAAAACCTTCAAATAAAAAGCACTGAAATGAATATGACACAATGCAAGAACACAAATGTTTCTGAAAAATCACTATACATAGTTCATCCAGAAACGTTTAGTCTGTAAAAATGTTTAACATGAATGGTAAGCTAAACTCCCTCCGTCCTGATCTCCCCGAGAAAACTTGTTTTATTATTAATCCCATAGTCAAACTTAGGTTACTGGAGAAATTTATACAACCACATTAATCATAATGCCTCTACCTATCAGGTTTTATAACGCCATTCAAGAGTCTTCCTGACTCAGACAAACTAACTAATGAGTTAACCACATAGAATCTACCCAACATGAAGTTGGCATTTTTGTAACTTTGTCAACACGTAAAGAAAATGAAATTAGACGGTCGCATCAAGTTTAAAAATGCCACAACATGAGTTCAGAGTAGCAGAGTTTTTATGATAGGCCATGTTGCTAGTGTTACCTATATGTGTTTATTGTATAAAAGTTTGTGTATGTTTCCTGTTACATGTAGCAATTTGGCGTTGTGCAACTGCAAGAATCCAAGGCAAAAATCTCAAATAAATAAAGAAAGGGACATGTATGGTCCTCTCTTGGCATTTATGAGTTGTACACATACAAAAATCAACATAAATAACTGATTTATTCAGCAACACAGATAAAGCATAACCTTAGTTTGACTATTAACAGATAAAGCACAACCTTAGTTTGACTAGTAAAATTGAAAATATCTGATGTACTCTCTTATAACTTCAAGTAAATTTAATGGTAAATAAAATTATAATAGCATTTGTTACAGTTAACTTTTAGAAAAATAAATTTTTCATGATATAAATGAATTTTGTATATATATGATAAATATCTGTAACAATAGAAATTATATATACTGATCTATACGGTGCGTATATTATGTGAACGTATTTAGAATTTATTTTTAATAATAATATTTTCTAATTTAATAGAAAGTTGTAACAAAAGAAGTATTTACTAGCGAAATTGACTTGGTCCTTCCATAAGAAGTAAGATGGGCGGATTGGTTCAATTGAATTAAATCTAAATTGAGGGTTGGCTGTTACATATGCATACTAGTTAATGGCTAAATCGATACTATGAGCATGAAAAAATAATTAAAATAAGAAATGAATAAATGTATATAATAACATGTTGAAGTTGAGAAACATATAAAAATTGTAAGATGATAAAATGCATGATCTAATCGCTTCAACATTGCATCGGAAGTAACACCTACATGTTGAAAAGTGCATAATATAAATTAGTGAAATTGAACAAAACCATATATATAAACATGAATACTAAACGCATGACATAAAATACTAAATACATGACAACTTAAAAATATTTACACATTAAATCTCTATTTTATATTATTATCAAGTATTTACATTTATTTTTTAAATTATCATTTCAGTCATAAATTTTCGAAACCCTAATTAGTCAATACAATCAGTCACAAAACCCCTAAAACAACAGACGCTTCCAAGTTCCAACACCCAAAAAACCACAAAAGCTTTAATCAATTAAGAAGATGAGCAATTCACCAAGAAGAAGAGGGAAGAATTAGGTTAGTGTTGCTTCAGTTTTATTCACCGCCTAAAACAATCAAAGCCATCACCACATGTGGCTATGGATATCGCCGCCATCTCCTTTGTAGGTAGCGATGTATTCGATCATGATTCCGTCTCTTGGCGCTACATCTCAACACTATATATATAGACTTGGTGACATTTTGTTGATCGTTCACCTTAATGGCGCTTACTTTCGGCGCCATGTAGCACACCGGCCATGAATATGGGCGTGGGTTAGCTGATGAAGGCGATGGGGTTCGGCGCCAATATCCAGTTACGGTTTGGCAGCATCAACTCGAAAAACACCCTCTTTTTCTCGAATTTTTCTGTAAAAATAGCTTAAAACAACACATATAAGTATATAAATACCTGAAAATAACCATCTTCATACCATGGTGGTTCTTCTTCACTTTCTTTGTCACTCACATTAAGATAGGGCTCTTCTTCACTTAGATTTTCGCTCATGTTTGATTTCGTCAACGTACAAACCATCAACCTTGTTATTTTAATTTATTTGTATTAAAAGTGTATCTTGTTGTAATTATTCAAAATATGAAGTCTATGTAATGCAAATTTGGCTATATATGGACTTCACGTGTAATTAAGTTTAAGTTGTCTTGCGTTTAGTATTTTATTGTCCTACGTTTAACATCTCTCTATAAAAAACACACATAAAAGATAAAATCAACTTATAACTTGTCGAACACTTCTTTATAAATTACGTTTGTTGCCGTGTCATATATATGTATTACCCTCTACGTCGCAAATTACTACGTTCAAGCCCTTCCCGGTGGTAACTCTAGAAAGAGCAACATTTAACTGATCACGATTGAATACATGTGAGGGGAGGTAGAGGCCAACGTGTGAGAGAGAGTGTCACTTATTTATGGTCATAGCAAGGCGTTTAATATAGCAAGTTGTCTCGGTCAATTGATAGGAACTACTTCCGTCGGATGGCTCATCATCATCCTCATAAT
Organism: Plantago major; assembly: GCA_026545765.1. Taxonomy (NCBI): domain Eukaryota; kingdom Viridiplantae; phylum Streptophyta; class Magnoliopsida; order Lamiales; family Plantaginaceae; genus Plantago; species Plantago major. Next base: position 108,218,044 of record CM048840.1, read on the forward strand.
GAAAATCGTTTGGCATGCATTGATTCCATATATCATCTTTGCCTCGATGATATGCTTCCCAAGATTAGTAACTATAAACCTTGTTCCGTTGCACAACTCGAAAGTTTGATCTATATTTCTCAGAAGCATTACCATACACACAACCTTTAGTATGATCCTGAGATTAGTCAATCTAGATCAATTAATGTTGTTGAAAAATTATACAGTGAAAACATGTTCGAGACCGTTCTCAAAATTATCTTCCGTAGCAATGCTATATGCGCTCAAATATTCAATGCTATATATTGACATCTTCGACATGAAAAATTAATTTATATCATCAAATATTTCATTTGCAGGTGCAAAAACATCCCGGTGATGAAATATCTGGTCAAGTGATGGATCGCCTAAGTGATACAACAACGAAAGATATGTACTATCTATAATAGTTTGAATTGGATGACTCACTTCTCAAATATGTAAAACTTGGTATCTTGATATGAACCCACAATTATTAGGTCCGGTAATGCCCTCACCAACATGTTTTATCCACTCAACAAATTCTTTCATCTCTTTAATTTTGAGCGATGACGAATCGACCAGATAGGATTAAATTGACGTAAACAATGATAAGTTAAATACTCCTCCATCTCAATTTCAACTTCCGCATTCCATTTTGGGACGTCTCAATTTCAACTTCTCATCCATTAAATGGAAAACCTCTCTCTTACTTTATTCACTATATCTCCTACTTTATTCAATATTTGTCATACTTTATTCACTCTTTTCATACTTTATCACCATCTTTCCTACTTTATTCATTTTAATCTTAAAACTTGTGGCCGGGCCTGCGGGAAGATGAACCCGTGATGGAGGGAGTATGATATAAGTATGTGGTATATAGATAAAACGGGTCATTTACATGCAATCTCATGTTCTTTGTCAGTCAAAGCACCTCACAAAAAGTCATATCCTAGAGGAGCATATAGAGGCATTCACAATATTATAACTATTCCTCCGGGAACAACGGGCAAAATATGTCGGAAGTTCCTTGACAAGACAATCACCACTCCCACCAAATGGCTCATCTGAACGGCCCATCACATCATTCAAGCTCTTATTGATCGCTTCAAACAATGTTGGTTTGTCATGAAAGCCTTATCCCAAATAATAAGCCGAGCATCCTTGAGCATTCCCGTCACCTCTGAATCATGAGCTTATTGAATGTTGAGTCCTCGTGATATGCAATGGTATTCTGAAACTTGAATATGTCGGACTACTGTCCTACCTTTATAAAGAATGAGTGATGCAAGCCCACTGGACGCAAATGGAATTACAATATCTTCTCTAGCCCTAAAAAACAGGGGACATCGTTCCCTATATAAAAGTTTTTGTGGTCCATCCGCAGATGTATAAGAAGAATACTTCGCCATTTTGACCATCGACAATAGACATAATTTCATATATGGCACGTTATCTATCAGTCAATTGTGGGTATAAACCATCGTGCTATGCTCCATTGCAACTCTAACATAGAACATCTAATACAAAATGAATGGATTTGTAGCATTTTATATAACAGACTCATCCGGCACGGGCATATCGTCAAATGAACTGAGATTGTTGTAGTTTTTCTTCGGTAACTTCTGTACTTACATAATAGCAATGTTTTTTATTTGTTCATTAGTGAATTTCAAACCTGGCTGAAGAGTTCTCTATCGTTACATGACAATTACATAGAAAATTTAAATTGATTGTCATTGTATGTGGGAATGTGTAATATAGTATTTAAATTTAGTGTACCAGGATTGTTGAGTAACCTTTGTTGATTGTACATAATGTCGTCTAATAATAAAGTCCATGTTTTGTTCCAAACTTACTCAAGCCTCGACATGCTGCGTGATTACAACATGGTTACGAAAAGGTGACGTAAAAAACTCGCAAATTCCCATAGACTTCCCCCCTTTCAAACCACTAATATACTCTTCACTAAATTCCCAAATTTTGGATGAGCATATTGTTATATTAACAATGACGGATCTAGACCCTCGCGAAACCACTGGCAGTATCTGTCTAAAGTCTCCGCCAAATACAATAATCAAACCACCAAATATGGGTGGCTAGTCGATGCATAACATTTCTCAAACTCCTATCACGCGCTTCAAAACAATGCATATTAATTGGTCACTGTACACTACAAAAAATCTGGCCTGTAGCGACGGATAGATCCGTCGCTACAGGCCATCTATCCGTCGCCCCAGCTCTGGCGACGGATAGAAAATCCGTCGCCCCCCTGGAGCTGTGGCGACGGATAACAATCCGTCGTCCAATTCGCGACGGATTGACCATTTTTTTTTAAATTGATAATGGGGCGACGGATAGATCTATCCGTCGCCCCATTTCTACTTTTTTTAAAAAAAATAAAATCCGTATTCGAATTTTTATATTCGTATACGGATTAATTCGTATCCAATTTGTATTCGTATACGAGATATTGATTTGTATTCGTATACGGATTAATTTGTATTCGAATTTTTATATTCGTATCCAATTTGTATTCGTACGGTGCGGTGGTGGTGGGAGGAGAAAGGTGGTGCGGTGGTGGCAGGGTGGTGGTGGTGCGGTGGTGGCAGTGGTGGTGGCAGGGTGGTGGTGGTGCGGTGGTGGTGGGAGGAGGAAAGGTGGTGGTGGTGGCAGGGTGGTGGTGGTGGTGGAGGAGATGGTGGTGGTGGCAGGGTGGTGGTGGGAGGAGAGAGGTGGTGGTGGTGGTGGAGATGGTGGTGGTGGGAGGAGAGAGGTGGTGGTGGTGGTGGTGGAGATGGTGGTGGTGCGGTGGTGGTGGGAGGAGAGAGGTGGTGGTGGTGGTGGTGGAGATGGTGGTGGTGCGGTGGTGGTGGGAGGGAGAGAGGTGGTGGTGGTGGAGGAGGATGGTGGTGGAGGAGGTGGTGGTGGAGGAGAAAGGTGGTGGAAGGAGAAAGGTGGTGGTGGGAGGAGGAGGAGAGGAGAAATGGAGGAGAAGTGGTGGAGGAGATATATGGTTTTTTTTTAGGCTTTTAGCGACGGATAGATCTAGATCTATCCGTCGCTAACGTTTTTTTTTTCCGGCTATAGCGACGGATAGATCTATCCGTCGCTAAATTTTTTTTTTTTTTTTTTAAATCTTGGTCAATGCTCTGTAGCGACGGATAAACTTATCCGTCGCTACAGAGCGACGGATAAGTTTTATCCGTCGCCAAACGGGACGAATTCTTGTAGTGGTAGCCTCGTCCCATATAATAAGCTTTGTTTCTTTGAGTAGACATGTTACATCAAAATCAAGCATAATCTTACTGCTCAAGTAAGGATAGATTTGTACTTTGGACAATGGTAGGAATAGGATCTCTCACTTCTTGAAAAAGAATGTCCTCTGGCATCTTGATATCAACCTCATTGTCATTATCACAGTCGGCAACTCCATCACCAACTCATAGTATCCACTTTGCAAATTCTCTAGTCTCATGAATCTCAATTGTTAACGTACCAGCTTAAAAACACAAAACACACTTTACAAAATATAAAGAAAGATACAAATTACTAAAATCATACCATAAGTGAAACAAACATTTAGTTACCTGCAGTCGCATGTTCTTTGTAAGTCTGAGGACCTCACACGAATTCCAAATTTTGGATGAGCATATTGTTGCATCAACAATCTCAGATCTAGACCCCCCCCCCCCGCAATCACTGGAGATATATGTCTAAATTCTCCGGCAAATACAATAACCAAACCCTCGAATGATGAGGCTGGTCGGTGCATAAAATCCTCCAAACTCCTATCAAGCGCTTCAAAACAACGCATATAGGTCATTGTAGCTCCGTCCTATATAATAACCTACATTTCCTCGAGTAGACAAGTTGCATCAGAATCAAGCTTAATCTTACTGCATACAAAGTTTAAATGGATCTTCAATGGTATATCAAATCTTGATTGAGCAGTTCAGACCCTCGGAAGCATCAACGATATGATACCTAAGGAATCCATTGGGAGAATTGTATCTCTTCTAGCTCTCAAAACGGAGCATAAAGTCCTCCAAATATAATATCTCCTCTAGAATCAATAATGATTGTAATAATGACGTCCTGCTAAGTATGAGTTGATGACCTTCATTCTCCCTATCTTGTATCCGAAAAGCTAATTAAGAACTCCCTAAGAATAAGATTTGGCATCTTGCTCACAATACTATATCGATATACCATCCTTCTTCTCCATGGACGAAAAGTAATGGATATTGAAAATAAGGTAGCATCGAAACTCAGTTATGTACTTCAAGTCCCCATTCCTCATCTGATCAACCATAATATGATATTTTGCATGTAAGTTATCACATCACCCTCTACTATAGCATCAGTTACTTTAGATGCAGTAAGCAAATTGTAAGTTCGCTCATCCCCTGGCGTCTTGCATTAAGTTGAAGTCCTACCTCACGGGCATTATCAAGGGAGATGCGATATCTGGCCGTCTTGTATACTTTTGCATATGAATTGTACTCTTCCACCATAGTTTTGATCAATGTTGTAGTAGCAGTTTTCACACCAGCCTCATTGGTTTGGCTTTACCATAATAATAAAATAAATTATTTATCATAGAGTATCTATAATTTTAATGGATACTAATGATGTATAACTAATAATTTGTTTGAAATGAAATATGTGAAAGATACATAAAATTGAGTGTAGATGTTTAATGAAACGAACCCGAGAGCATTGATCATGTTGTCAATTCCGTGTCCAATGTCATATATGCAACATCGGGCGACTTTTTGGAGTTTGTCCTTAGTTGGGCAAGAGTGGGCCAATCTTGTGATCATTTTAATCACCTATCTAACATCAATAAGGACATTTTTGTTTATTCACTTCCTTGACTATTTTCCATCCATTGAAGTAAATGCAAATATATTATTGTGTGCACGGATGATAGAACAATTATATGAACTGAGTGAGTACCTAATGAATAAACAACTAATACATGTAGAATATATTTTCAAAATAGTATAATTTTGAACATTTCCGCTCATTTAAATTTATTCAATCTCGTGGAGTCTGATCTTGAGACTGTAAACGCTTACTCGATTTAGACGATTTGTTATCCATCAGGAGTTTCAAATGTAACCAATTCCAAGCAAGAACTATGCATGTTTATCAAATAAATAAAGCTTACAATCATATGTCTCATTTCACAACTAAAGGTAACAGTTGAGATTTGAGAATATAGGAAACATTTCAACATCTAGGTGTTGTTTGAAAACAAATATGTAATTGAAAAATAGTTCGAAAGATTGATCATGAAAAAAAACAAAAATAAAATTAGAGCATAGCGACTACTAATGGACAAAATTCTACATCAAATGCCTCGGTTTCTTCTATAATGAAAAAAAAGACGCAAATATATAATATGTAGACTCAAGAGATTTAATCCCTAAAGAGAAATCCCCTTTAATTAATTACTACATGTTGCCACTCAGAATTTCGAACCAATTCAGTTGCTAATATTTGTCAGTTAAACCTTCCGCACTTTCTAGAAAAAACCATATGACACAAATTTTGACGCCAAGCAATAACATTGACCCGGTTGATGCCTAGCAACAACACTAATTAATACCACCCCTATGCAGGCTCTACGTAGTCAATCGCAACATCAAAATTAGCTAATATGATACCAAGATTAGGCGACAACCAATCTGCTGTCACAGTTGACTATGCAACACCTAAGATCTTTTACCGACTTTACTTATTTTATCCTTAAAATAATGCATTAATAATCTAATAAAGTTAATTTTCAATCATAACAACCTCAATATATATAAATTGAAATTTATGGGTCATATAAAAATAGACCCCCTGTAAGATTGTCCAATTACAGATTCATAGCCGATGTTTGAACAATTACGTCCACACCCAAAATCGTTGACCAACATTAAAGTTTCATTTTTGAGAAAAAAGAAAAGATAAAATACATAGTAAAACAAAACTTAATGGAAAAATAAAATTAAAATTGTAAGTTTTATTACAGTAGAGCCCCTTATATTTTAAACTAAACAAAATATACCCAATTATAAATTTTGCTCATACTATCATCAAAAAACATATTTGAAATCAACCCTCAAATTATTTGAAAATTCAACAAACTCCCACATTTAATTATTTAAAAAAACATTTTTAAAAAAAATGTCTGGAGCTCCGGTCAGAGCTTCCATAGAATTTTTTTAACAAATTAAAATTAAAATTAAAAAACATAAAAATAGAAAAAGAAGATGTAGGAGAAGAGCTTCCATGGAAACTCGAATTGAGCTTCCATGGAAGCTTGGACAGAGCTTCATGTCCATGGAAGCTCGTCAATTTGAGTTTCCATGGACATGAAGCTCTCTTGAAGCTTCCATGGACAGAGCATCCATGGTGGTTCGTGGTGGTGTACTGGTGATGAAGATTCCATGGTATTTGTGCGTGGTGGTGGTGAAGAAGGGTGGAGCCGTGGAGGAGATGATGGTGGAAGTAGAGGTGAGTTTTGGAAAAGAAGGAAAATGGGGGTTTAAAATATGAAGTAATGAAATATTTAAATGGAATGATTAAAAATAAATGATAAAATAGAAAGAGAAAATAAAGGTAATGGTAAAATAAAATAAAAATAGAGAATTTTTGACTTTTTGGGTTTATATGTAATTACTTTAAAAATGTAAGGGCGGATTTTGTAATTGTTCAAACATCAGGTATCAATATGCAAAGTGGCCATCTTGGAGGGGTGGGTTTTGTAAATATCTGTGAAATTTATATTCAAAATGTTTCATATAGTGAGTATATAAGATAGAAGGTAATATTTGAATAAATAATGAGTAAAAAGTAGAAAACGTGTGAGAATTCACGTAAATGCTGATAAGATGATGATTTTTATTTAATCAAATACGTTACTTTATTGCTAATTTTTATATACTTTCTTAGAATCTTAATGACTATATACAATTGTGATTCTTATAAATAAGTACAGTATAAGTACTCTGTTAGTGACTGACTATATATAAAGATGATTCTTATAAATAAGTACTGTATACTCTCATAGTGACTATATATAACGATGATTCATAGAAATAAGTAGAGTATAATGAATCTATTAGTGACTATATACCATGGTGATTCTTATAAATATAAGTACAAGTATACTCTCTTAGTGACTGACTATATACAATGGAGGTTTTTATAAAATAGTACAGAAACACGGCTTTGATATATATCAACGGCAAGCAATCCGATCAGAAGGCGGGCGAACAAGACAAAAATATAAACAGAACTAGGAATCAAAACCTTGCACAGAAACATAATAGCCTTAATTCACTGCCAAGTAGTATCAAATATGGCAAAACCTACTTCAAAAAACAGAAAGGAAAAAAAAAAAAAAAAAAAAAAAAGCAAGCAAAGAGTGATATAGTAGAATGTTGTGGTAAGAGTCATGCGTACCAGCACACACGGGTTCTGTGCTAGTTGATAGCTGATCATCTTCTCCCTCAGTTGCTCAATTTCTTCACTATTAAAATTGCGCTTCCATATTCCACAGCCTGACGACGGATCATCAAAATTCCATTCAGATATTCCAAAGCCTGGTGGCGCATCATCAAATTTGCGCTTCTTCGATTGAGATTTTCCACAGCCTGACGGATCTTCCATAGAACCCTAACAGATTTTTGAATTTCCCCCTTTTTTTCTGCTTCCTCTTTAATCTTTTATTTTATTTTCCCGGTATATTATTCCTTTTATAGTCAACTGCTCACATTTTCCCAACAGGATATGACTTACAAAAGCCCACATTTTCCGAACCGGATATGTAACTTACAAAAGCCCACCTCGCAAGCAATGGCTGCGGCCCAAGGCCCAAACCATTGGTTGTAAATTCAACTAGATACTCGTACTTTTATCTCGCACATACTCATATTCCAATCCAAACTTTTCATCTTTCCGTTCATTCTTACCATAAATTACCTTACCATGTCTAACAAAGTTCGATTCCTCCTTTCTGAAACTCCATTCAATTGTGGTGTTCCAGGAGGAGTCAATTGAGATCGAATCCCATTTTCTTTTAAGTAATCTGTAAACTCTTTGCTCAAGTATTCTCCTCCTCGATCTGATCGTAGAGTCTTAATACTTGCTTCGAGTTGTTTTTCTACTTCATTCTTATACTCCTTGAACTTCTCAAAGGCTTCAGATTTATGCTTCATAAGATACACATGCCCAAATCTAGAGAAGTCGTCGGTAAAAGTTATGAATTATGAAAAACCTCCCCTAGCTTGAGTTGCAAAAGGTCCACATACATCAGTATGGACTAACTCAAGTACCCTCTCGGCTCTTACTCCCTTTCCTAGAAGGGATTTATTGGTCATCTTTCCTTTGAGAATATGATGCAGATCACATGCCAATCTTTAAGGTGCGTCATTGATATCCCAAATCTCAATGACTCGATTGGGGCCATTTTAAGACTTACGTTCTGTCATCCAAGTTCTCACACACTTGGTGATAACGTGCAGTCCATGGGAACATCTTATCGAATTATTCAAACAACCAAATAATAACTCAATAGATGCAATGCCAAATAACAATATTATAAACTATAATAAACTGAATGTGATCAAAGTACATATCATCCTCATAAATAGTTGTCTCTATGACATACATACTTTCAATCTCCCACTTGGCCTAGAGCCAACGGCCCATATGTCTAACACCTATGTTTTCGTAATGTCTAACATGTTTCACCGAGCTCAAAGCTTTGGTGAAAGGGTCAGCCACATTATCCTCAGTGGGGACACGCTCTATAGATACTTCTCCTCTAGCTACCAATTCTCTAATGACATGGTATTTCCTAGGTACATGCTTGTTCCTGTTGGTGGATCTTGGTTCCTTTGCCTGTGCAACAGCCCCAGTGTTGTCACAGTAGACTTTTATCGGCCCAACATTAGGTACTACTCCTAGTTCCTTGAGGAACTCAGACAGCCTCCTTTGCGGCTTCTGATGCAGCAATGTACTCGGACTCGGTCGCAGAATCAACAATAGTTGCCTGCTTGCAACTCTTCCAGCTGACAGCTCCACCATTGAGTACAAACACATACCCAGTTTGTGATTTGTAATCATCCGGATCAGATTGGAAACCGGCATCGACATACCCAGATGCCATCAGCTCCGGCTGCCCACCATACACCAGAAAGTGATCCTTAGTTCGTCTAAGATACTTAAGGATCGTCTTAACAGCAGTCCAGTGTTTAAAACCTGGATTCTTCTGGTGACGACAAGTGATACTGAGGCCAGCCACATCTGGCCTAGTGCAATTCATGGCATACATGATAGATCTAATTGCAGATGCATATGGAATCTTCTTCATGTTCTCAATTTCTTCTTCAGTTGAAGGACTATCCTTCGCTGACAGAACTACGCCATGACTTGCAGGCAAGAATCCCTTCTTGGATTCTTCCATTCTATAACGCCTCATCATCTTGTCAATATAGGTAGACTGTGACAGCCCTAACATCCTGTTGGCCCTATCCCTATGGATCTTGATGCCAAGTATGTAACAGGCTTCACCCAAATCCTTCATTAAGAAGGTTTTGGATAACCAATCTTTCACTGACTGTAAGAGGGGGATATTGTTTCCCATGATTAGAATGTCATCGACATATATGACCATGAAAACAATTCCTTCGTCACTGCGTTTTATGTAAACGCATGGATCTTCCATACTTCTGACGAAGTCAAACGATTTGACAGCTTCATCAAAACGGATATTCCAGCTCCTAGAGGCTTGCTTTAGTCCATATATGGACCTCTGGAGCTTGCATACTAACTTGGGATTTGTCTTGGATATGAAACCCTCAGGTTGTATCATATACACCTCCTCGTCCAGGTTTCCATTTAGGAAAGCGGTTTTCACATCCATTTGCCAAATCTCATAATCATGATATGCAGCTATAGCAAGTAAAATCCGTATAGACTTGATTTTAGCAACTGGCGAAAAGGTTTCATCATAATCAATACCCTGTCTTTGATTATAGCCTTTTGCCACTAACCTAGCCTTGTAGGTTTGTATCTTGCCGTCGGCATCGGTTTTCCTCTTGAAAACCCATTTGCATCCAATGGGTCTAACCCCGTCTGGCAATTCAACCAAGTTCCAAACTTGATTATGATACATTGAGTCTATTTCAGATTTCATGGCTTCTTGCCACCTCTCCGAGTCAGTGTCCAACATTGCCTCGGTGTAGGTCTTAGGGTCATCTAGATCAGGTGAATCTACGACATCATCCTCATGATTCTCCAAGAGTAGATTCAACCTATCCTTCGGTCCAACCCTTTCCCTTTCTGACCTACGAACTGCGACTACTTGTTCGGGTATAACCCGTCCCCTTCTCTTTCTCTGTGGCACAACTACTAGCGTTTGTTCTCGTTCCTCATCTGATCGTGTTGAGGTTCTTGAGTGTCAGGCTGTCCTACACTCGGAGCTATCTCAGGAGCGTTGTCCAAGACTGGCTCTTGAGATGGCGGCAAGTTGGTTTCCACAACCGATCCTACCGGTGATGCAAGAGGACCTTGTGATCGCGGAGCATTTTTTGCTGCGCTCCCACTGACTGTAAGATGTCCACCCAGTGACATGCTTCCAGCACACGTACCTCCTATTGCTCCCACTGAATCGTTGTCAATTCCATTTGACAACTCTTCAACCTCAATGTTATTTCGTGGTTCTTGAATTTCTTCAAGTTCTATTCTATTGCGATTTTGTTCCTTGAAGACATAGTCATCTTCCAGAAAAGTTGCATTCCTAGAAACGATGATCTTGTGTTCATCGCGAGAATAGAAATAGTAACCTCTGGTTTCCCTGGGATAACCAACGAAATAACACTTTTCACTTTTCTATTCCAACTTGCCAGTGAGCATTTTCTTTACATATGTCGGACAACCCCAGGTCCGCATGTGTGAAAGAGCAGGCCTCTTACCATGCCATAACTCATATGGTGTCGTATCGACTGACTTAGATGGAACACGATTTAGAATGTAAATTGAATTTTGTAATGCATATCCCCATAAGAATGTTGGAAGAGTCGAGAAGCTCATCATGGACCTTACCATGTCTAACAAAGTTCGATTCCTCCTTTCTGAAACTCCATTCAATTGTGGTGTTCCAGGAGGAGTCCATTGAGATCGAATCCCATTTTCTTTTAAGTAATCTGTAAACTCTTTGCTCAAGTATTCTCCTCCTCAATCTGATCGTAGAGTCTTAATACTTGCTTCGAGTTGTTTTTCTACTTCATTCTTATACTCCTTGAACTTCTCAAAGGCTTCAGATTTATGTTTCATAAGATACACATGCCCAAATCTAGAGAAGTCGTCGGTAAAAGTTATGAAGTATGAAAAACCTCCCCTAGCTTGAGTTGCAAAAGGTCCACATACATCAGTATGGACTAACTCAAGTACCCTCTCGGCTCTTACTCCCTTTCCTAGAAGGGATTTATTGGTCATCTTTCCTTTGAGACATGATTCACAATCTCCATATGATTCAAAATCAAATGAAGTTAAATAGTCTAACTTATTTAATCGTGCAATTCGTGTCTCATTGATGTGACCAAGTCTACAGTGCCACAAGTAGGTAGGATTTTTAGCATTACTTAATTTTGGCCTTTTGTTTTGCACGTGAAACATGTTATGCCTACAATCAAGCAAATATAAACCATTCATTAGAGGGCCAATTCCATGATTAATATCATTATGCAAAATGTAACAATTACCTTTTGCAATACGAAAGGAAAAACCCATAATGTTGTCTAACACCGGAATGGATATAATATTTCTAATGATTGAAGGAACAAAATAACAATTATTGAGTTCCAAAGTAATTCCTGAGGGTAAGTCTAACTTATAAGTCCCTACACGCTCAGCAGCAACTCTTGCTCCATTTCCAACGCGTAGTTCGATTTCCCCTGGTCTAACTGGCCTGCTGTCAATTAGGCCCTCCACATTATTACAAATGTGTGAGCCACATGCTGTATCTAATACCCAGCAGTCAGAATTACTTGTAGAGATATTTATTTCAACGACAAATATACCTTTGTTGGAACCAGATACACCATGCATCTGATCTCCAACGGCCTTAGCCTTCTCGCAATCCCTCTTCCATTTACTTATGGTCTGACCATAAGTATTCAGCATGTTGTGTAGCTCATGTACCTCCTTGGCATTCATATTTGTTGGTCCAGATAACGGCAAAGTAAAAGACTAGGGGGGGGGGGTGAATAGTCTTTTAAAACTTTTGTCGATAAAAACTATTTCTCAGATATCTGAATAGATATCTGATACTTAGAATCAGAGCGCGGAAGACTTAATAAAGATAAGTGCAGAAACAGTTAATGTGTGTGTGTGTGTGTGTTGCTGAAATGTAAATACAGAAAGGTAAATAACACAGCAAGTATAGTGGTATCTGGAGGTGGCGTAATCCTCCAACTAATCCACTTCGGTCTATCAGAGACCTAGAATTCACTAGAACAGATAATTGAGTTCGCCTTACAATAAACCTATTCTAAGATTCTTAACAATTGGTTCCCAACCAAATGTTCCCCCTGAGTTGTTCCCCGGCTTTCCGCCAAGTACTTCTGACTCAGAAACCTTTGAGTTATTCCCTAGCTTCCCAAGCTAAGTACTTCCTATACTCAATAACCTTGGAGTTATACCTTAGTTTCCCAAATCAAGTACTTCCTATACTCCGGTAACCTTGGAGTTATTCCCTGATTTTTCAAACTAAGTACTTCCTGTACTCCACGCCAGTTATGGTGTTGGTTTTGGTTTGAGTTGTTAGATGAGCTTCCTTAATAACTTATTCAGTTATCCAGATAGCTCTGTGAATCAAGGTACTTAATACACTTTACAGCGTAAGGTATCTTGTTCGATTTTACTGACCCAAGTCTTATGATATCTGTTCAAGAGAATGAATCTCAGATAGCTGATCTTTTGATTCAACTCCTTCACAGATAGCTTTGCTTGTTTAGGATCAGGACACTTAGAACTTCAGTGTTTACTTAAGATCAAAAGCTTTGGTCGCAACAGAAAGCTTTGAGGATAAGTAAGTTGCTTTGAGAGAGTAAGATGTTCAGCGTTTTCAAAGTGTGTCGTGTGTGTCCTCTCAAGCAGTCTAAGTGTTGATATTTATAGATGAATTTGAGTGCCGTTTGAATAGTATCCGTTAGGCTCAAATTCAAACTATTGATATCTGTGTATAGTACTGTAGCAGGTTTTGTCTTCTTCTTCAGAAGTTGCCGTTGCTTTTATTCAGACATCTCTGTCCGTGCATTAAATGCATTGTACTATACTTTTTGTCATGTAGTGCCAACGGAACTATGCTTTGTATCAGAGACTAGTGTTGTCTGATTCTTTGCACGTCCTTATCTTCAATCTTCAGATACCACTTATTTACTGAAACAACTTTGTTTGCAATATATATATTTCTTTTTCAGAAATGTGGTTAATGCTCAAGGTATCTCAGAATAGATATCTGTGGACACTTTCCTTGTTTTCAGATAGGTCTTTTATTTCTCAGATATCTCTTGTGACACAGTTTGTTTGAAACTATTCGTGTCTTCAAGATATCTGGATAAGGTATCTGAACAACAGTTTCAGCAATCTTGTGCAGTTTCTTCAAGTCTTCAATGTCGTTGAGCTTGTTCTGCTTGGATGTCTTCTTCTTGGTCTTCTCTTCATAAAATAAAAATTACATTTTGAGACCTAACATCCTATACAAGATTAACTAGACTATCATACTTAGTGAGTTTCCTCTTTTACAATGTTCAAGTGAACCAAGAGTACTAATCACCTTTCTGAGACTAAGATAAGTCATCATGTTGCTGATCAAAAATAAACAGATATTCTTAACAAAATATCTAACAAATTTCCCAAGAAATTTCCCAACAAATTTCTCAACAAATTTCCCCCTTTTTGATCAGTCAACGATGACTATCTTTACCTATTACAAATCTGGATGAGTGAACAATCCAACACTTAATCTTTTCTTAAGATCTTCAAATTATTTAATTAAGTGCAGAAAGTAGACATCAACCAAATCACAAGGTGTGATCTTTGCTGACAAGTTATCTTTTATAGAATACTATCTGAGAGTAAGTTCTTCAGATAAGTTACAAATAAAGATTACAGATAACTTCAATACATAAAACAGTTAAGCTCAGTCAGCAAAAATACAAAAACTACATAGTAAATTAGGACAACAGGAGTAACCAAGCTCCAAGTAAACATCCTAATAAACTAGTCTTCAAGTCTTCAATCTCTTCAAGTCTTCAACAGTGTTTCTATGGATCAGTCTGCAAATTTCCTATCTCCAAACCTTTTGATGTCATCAGAATAATCATAGAGAAGAGTTCTGACGAGCATCTCTGTGTCTCTGGCAAATCCACAGACCTCTTTGTAGGTTTTGGTAGGATTTTTCTTGACAAAATGTTTGACCCACAGATACTTTCCCCACTTCCAGGCATGCTCTATTCTGATATCTGAAAGCTTGAAGTATTCGTAGATAATCTTCAGATATCTGATGTCACCCTTGTATTGATCTTCAGTTAGATAGAATGATTCATAGGGTTCTCTGATGAGTCTTGCTCTTGTGCTGTTCTGTGATATTGATTACATGCACATCATCTGGCTTTCCATATGGACATTCATCATAGAGGTCCTTTCTCATGGCTTCAGTTTTCTTGACAACTTCAAAATCCAACCAGGCTTTAATGTGATTGGTGTTGATCAAGGTTGGCTTATCTTTTCTCCATGCCATAAGTTGTTTATGGATTGGTTAAAATCTTGAATTTACGGTAGATGCTTAAGTTCGAATCCAATAGCCATTTTTCCGATTGATGCACTGCAGGCGGATGAATCATTGTCATACTTCACATACTCTATTTTGGCTTCTTCGCGAGTGGAAGTTGACTTTGTCTTTGCTCGACTCTCGATCTGTTCCTTTTACATCTTGAATTCTCTTTGGGGTTGTTGTTGTGAACCACCACCTGGATAGACTTGGTATTTCCAGAGGGTGTTTTAGCTGCTAGGGGCTTTGCAGCTATGGGCTCAGTTAGGCTTTCAATTTTCCTTTTTCTGTGAAGAGGAGCTTCATCTTCATCAGTTTCCTCATCATCATCAAGATTAGATCTTGTGAGAGTTTTACATCCTTCTTCATTGCCCAGGGACTTGATTTGACCTTCTTCTTCTTCTTCAGAAGATTCATCAATCCCTTTAACTTGTCTTCTCCTTGGAGCCTTGGTATACTCCTTGGAGGTTTCTGTGCCATGGCCCTTGTTATCATTTTGGTTCCTTCAGTAGGTTTCTGGGAAGCAGCTACTATTTGCAAAGCAGCTTGGCTTGAGGAGGGTTCATTGATTCTGAGTGGTGGCTGGGAAGTTTTTCTTCTTCCTTTCTGAGCCGCACCAGCTCGAGATTTCTTCTTGTTTTCTTCTCCTTCTTCCCATTCCCCCTGACTTTGAGGTCCAGATTTGTACATTCTTTCCCCCTTAGTCATTGTTGGCTGACTCAGTCTCATAAAGGAATCTGAGAGAGAGTTGAAGTGCCCTTGTAAATAATTATAGGCAGTGACCAACTTCTGAAGTTCGTCTTTGAGCTCCTGATTTTGCTTGATAAGTCCATTGTCCTTATCAGTGAGCTCTGCCAGTGGGCCTAGGATGGCATCTGCTTTTCCAGCAGTGTAACTTGCCTCTTGGAAAGCTTTTTCAGCTAAAGATGCATCATCGTCCCTTATCATTCCCAGGTCTTTCTGAGAAATGACTATGCTAGTTGTTCTCTGAGTGATGAGCTCAGCGAACTTTCTCATTTCAGAGGGGACGGAGGCAATTACTTCCTTGTTCTGTGAAGATATCTCCTTTTTCATATGAGTCAGTACTTGGCATCTGTTCATATATTCATGAGAGTGGACGTTTGGCAGTTTGCTGAATATTGTAGGAGCAATCAGCTTCCTTTTCAAGTGAGAAACCGCTAAATGTTCATTGCGGTGTTCTGCCAAAGTCTTGTCTTCTTCATCATCTGAGTAATCAGCCCAGTGATCTTCATCCTCTTGGACATTTTCATCGATTGTATCGAGTCCAGCAACCATCTCAGAGATTGGTTTCTTTCCTTTCTGGGAGGAGGATGGTATTTCTTTTGAAGATGATGCAGCCTTAGCATCATGCTTGACTTCAGATACTTCTTCAGTATCGAGTTCTTTGGTGATATCATGCACAGCATCCCGTAGCTCTTTAACCTCAGAGTAAGCAATCATTTCTTGTAAGTATTGATCTTGTAGTTGATCAAACTTGTCTCTGGATTTGGCTATTTGATCTTCCAGTTGAAGATGGAGTTGTTGTTCTTCTTCCAACAGTTGTTTGAGTTGAGTAGATTTGGTTTGAGTGTTAATATTTTCTGATCGGTTTCTTCAGAAAGCTCAACTACTTGTCCAGTAGTAACTGCGTGTTGGGAAGATGGATGAGTAGATTTCTGAGGTGATGAAGACGGAGATTTCTGGGAAGTCTTCTAAATTTGCTTTTCAGCAGCTGAGGCATTGTTTCTTTGTGAAATTCCTCCGGTCCCTGGTGCAGGGGCATCATCATCATCCTTTTTGTCATTATCATCCTTTTGGTGATGGTCAGTGGGAGGTTCATCAAAGTAATTTTCATTCATTTCTTCCTCCCCATCATCTTCAGATACAAGATTGATCACTTCCGGGATAGTGATCTTCTGCCCATTAACTTCTTCTTGTTCAGAAGGTATAAATTGCAGAGTATGGGGCAGGACTGGCTTGAATGCCATCTGTAATCTTGTCTGACCATCTGCCTGTTCAAAGGCATGTATCAAACTATGCGCCACTTCTTTGGAGAAATCCTTATGCAATAAGGTCATGGCATATCTTGTTCGGTAGGGAACATTGCATGGATATATGTCTCCAAGTCAAGAGCTCGTGCTCGTCTGATTGGTTGATCTGTGATTCTCAATATTTCAGAGAGATCAGAGCACCTTAACTTCTGCCATTTCTTGAAGCATTGAATATGCTTGGGCAGGGTGTGAGCTTTGAAGAAGTGAAGTAGATCCCTTGTCTCTTCAATGGGAACCTGCTTTGCATCTGTTTGAGCCTGAAAGAAAGAGTTTTGAGTGAGTTTCAAAACTTTTGTAGATATCTGAGTAGAAGTGTAGTTTAGTTTCTGAGTTACCTGAGAACATCAGGCTCAGATACTTGAACCACTGAGACAATGGGTGTCTCAGATATCTTGTTGTGAGGTGGAGACTGGGAAGTCTGGTCCTCATCAACCTTTCTTTCTTGAACCTGAGAAATAAAGTGATCCAATACTTAGGAAATTGTTTGAAAGAAACTGTGCAAATATATGCTTTAATGAGTTCTGAGTTACTTACTTCCTCAATAGGAAGCTCAGAGTCATTTTTCTCAGAAACTTTCGCAGTCTCTGGTGTTCTTTCAGGTGATGTTGCCTTGGGGGCTTCATCAATTTCCATTGATGCAAGGGATGTCGCAACTTTGTCCCCGTGCATTTCTACTTCTGATTGATCCTGTAAGTAGAAAGTATTGAATATTTTTAGAAGAGATATGAGATAACCTTAGACGAAGAATACTTATCACTTGATTTGTCATATACCATCATGCTAGAAGGCTCAGTGATGTGTTCTTCAGAAACCTTGTTGGTCTCTGGGTTTGTCTCTGGCATTTCTGCCTTATCTTCTTCCATCTCAGTTGGAGCCTGTTAGAGACATTTACTTAATGGTTAAGCACATAAATAGATAACTGAAGAAGTGTTATCTTAAGAATCAATTATTACCTGTGGTACAGGCTCAGATATCTTAAGAGGCGAGGTTGAAGAAACCTCCTTCTCAGTTTCTGAGGTAAGCTTTTCAGCTTCCTCTTGTTTCTGTGTTTCTAACTCAGCCTGTAACAAAGAAATTCTATGAGTGACAAGATTTATAAGTATAAAATTTTTCACAAGGTAAGAGTTAAACCAGTCATTTACCTGAGCAGTTTCAGGCTGATTGGTCTCTGGAACTTGTGACCTTTCTATACATTGGTCGTCTTGTCTCAGTGCAGTTTCTTTGTTTGAAGTTTCTGGTACTTCACACCTTTCCTGAGTATGCAACTCAGTTTCCTCCCCTAGTTGATCATTCTGAGTAGATGTCTCAGTTTGATCCCTCTCAGTGAGTTGGGGAACCTGCTCTTTTGCAGGATTTTCTTCAGCATACTGCATTGCTGGTAAGTCGAAATGGAGTTCATTTACCATTTCATCAACCACTTGTGGCTGTTGTGGTTGTGGTTGTTGTGGTTGTCTGGAAGCAGAAGATTGATCACTTGAATGTTCTCCCAGACTTTTAGATGTGGCGTTTCCATCAGCATCCGCCAGTACTAAAATACCACTCATCAGGGCTTTTTGAAGTTGTGCAAGAGAAATATTCCCTGATGAAGTGTTTACACCAACAACCTTTGCTATAGGTTCAGCAACCTGTGGTGTAGGTTCTTCTTCAGATACCTTATCACCAGTTACTGTTTCAGTAACCTTAGCCCTCTTTGTTCTTTCTAGGACTTGAGAGATGACTAGTTTATCATCTTCATCGTCAGAGCTCTCATCAGCATTGGGAACTGATTGGTCCATTATTCCTGCAGTTTCTGCAGATAAGGCTTGGTGTTTTTCACCACTTTTGGCAGCATTTATGAGTTCATCAGCAAGGCTTTCTGCATTAGTCGCAACATTTCTGAAAGTACTTTCTCTTGCTGAGTCTACTTGTTCAGTAGTTGATAACTCTTTTGCAGTATTAATGAGTTCATCTGCCTTTATCAGTTCATCGGCAATGCCTGCAGATATCTGAGAATCGACAACCTCTTTGGGTGTGTCTTCTGATTTGCCAGCAGTCTTCTTTCTTGAAGTTCTGGGCTTCTTGGTCGCAACCTTTTCTTCAGATATCTTTTCAGATTTTCGCTTCTTAGGACCTTTCTGAGACCCAGTAACCTTTTTCATCAAGTTTGTATACTCATATTTATAGAGTAGGTTACTGTTGGCTATTTCAGCCGTCTCTCTGAGCTCAATGCCAAGTTTTTCCAGCAAGTAGCATATCTTCAGACCATAACTTACTGTGGCCTTTGGCTCAGCTAGTCCTTTGACAATCTTAGGATCGAAGCCTTGAATTTTCTTCACAAACTTCAGAAAGGCGTACTTTCCCCAGTTAAAAGGGTTTTCCAGCCTTTTGTCTTGTTGATTCAGCAAGAACATCATCATCCACCGTTCTTGGCTTATCTGATCAGCACCTCCTTGTAGACCATCAAAGCATCTGTGAAGAATGCAAGCGGTATCCAGTGAACCAACAGATGTCTGGTTCGGATGTCAGCAAGCTTGAACTCAGTGGGTGTATCTGATTTTTCAAGATCACACACGTCACTGTAAAGTTCTTTAACACCTTCAAGGAGTTCATCATCCTTGGTGTTTATTTCAAAATCCTTTCCAAGATTTTGAAACTCAAACAACTTTACATAAAGTTGTTAGGTCCAGAAGGATTTCCTTTCCTTGGACTGAGGTTTTAACAGACACTATTTCAGTGCCTTCAGAAACACAGGAAATAATCCTGGAGTTGTTGTAGAATTCCAACACATCGAGTGATGAAATTCCACTAGGGCGAGCAGATAGAAAGCCCTTGATTTGTGCCTTTTCAAGCATGTCAAGAATCAATTTTCTGTCAGTTTGGTTCTCTATGGCAGCAGAGAGGTATTCCTCAACCATGGCACCACCCCAAATCATTCTGTGATTTGAAGTCCAATGGTCAGGATTAAAAACTCCTATCAGTCGGTTGTTCACAATAACCAACTCTAGTGCTTGCTTTTCAGCAATACCAGTGGAGGATTGGGATTTCTGTGTTGAAGAGTTCTTGGAGGCCATCTCTTTATATAGTGTAGGGATTTGAACTTGATGTTTGAAAGAGATTTGATTCAGTGATTCTTTTCAGAAAAACTTAATCTTGATTTGCAGAGATTGTAGAGGGTTTGCAGAGAATCAAGAGAAGGATTTGCTATTTTTATGCAAGATGAGTTTTCGGATTAGGCAAAAGTGATTTCCTATGCCAAAATCCTATATATAGAGCAGTTGAATCCCAACAGACAAATACATACAAATTGATTTTGTGTGTACGTATCTGTGATTTGCAAGCAGGCGTGAGCAAAAGCTAGTTCGGCATTAAATGCTTAGTGGGCCATATGAATTTCAGCATCCACTATTTACTGTGAATTAATTTCCACCGTACAGATCAATCGCTTAATTTCATCAAGGGTCACCATTGCTTCTTCAGCAATGATCACAATCAACAAGTGTAATTGTGCCTATTTAATGAATTTGGCGACTTGCTATCTGAATCACAATTCTGTATGACCAAGAACACTGTTTGCATCTGAATCTGTCTTATACTTAGGATTTTTCCAAGTTTTTCATCAAGATAGAAATAATGCGAGTTTCAAGAGAGTAGTTGACTGCAGATAGTTGTACTATTCTCTTTTTGTGTTCCCTGTTTATAGAATGATTCAGATATCCGAGTTCCCGTCTCAGAGATCTTAAGCTATCGTTTTGCTTTTTAGCCCTTTTTGACTTCTGGATACCCGTTCCAGATTTCTCTTTTCTCTTCTCTGGATACCCATTCCAGATACCTCTTCTCTGGATGCCCGTTCCAGATACCTCTTCTCTGGATGCCCGTTCCAGATACCTCTTCTCTTTCAGTTCATTGGTAGTTCCATTAGTCCAAGACTATGTCTTAAGGCTAAGAATCTACTTTCTTGTAGTGTCTTAGTGAAGATATTTGCAAGTTGGTCTTCAGTGCCAATCTTGAGTATCTCTATATTGCCCTTTTCAACATGGTCTCTGATGAAGTGATGTCTAACATCAATGTGCTTTGTTCTGACATGAAATTTAGGATTCTGTGTAATCGCAATAGCACTTGTGTTGTCACAGAAAATGGGAGTTTTATTCTCATCGAGTCCATAGTCTTTAAGTTGTTGTTGTATCCACAGAATTTGTGTTGCACAACAACCAGCAGCAATATATTCAGCCTCTGTGGTAGAAGTTGCAATTGAGTTTTGCTTCTTGCTAAACCATGAGATAAGTCTAGTACCCAGAAACTGACAAGTTCCTGAGGTGCTTTTCCTATTAAGCAGTGATCCAGCATAATCAGCGTCTGAGTATCCAGCAAAACTCAATCCACTTTCTTTAGGATACCACAATCCTACATCTACTGTACCTTTTACATACCTTAATATTTTCATAGCAACATTGTAGTGTGTTTGCATCGGATTTGTCTGAAATCTAGCACACACTCCAACGGCGTATTGAATATCAGGTCTACTTGCAGTGAGGTAAAGTAGTGAACCTATCAATTTCCTATACTTATGTTCTTCAACACTCTTATCTGATTCAGTATAGGTCATTTTGGTTCCAATGCTCATAGGTATCTTAGCATTCTTTTCAGAAGGCTTAAGATTGAATTTTGTGAGCATATCTTTTGCATACTTTGTTTGACTAATGAATATTCCATCATTGAGTTGCTTGACTTGCAATCCTAGGAAATAATTCATTTCTCCCATCATGCTCATCTGAAACTTGCTTTTCATGAGATTTGCAAAGTCATTACAAAGTTGCTTGTCCTTAGATCCAAATATAATGTCATCCACATATACTTGAACTAAGAGTAGTTTCCCATCATGATTTAAGGTAAATAAAGTTTTATCAACTTCACCTTTCTTAAAACCGCTTTCCAGAAGGTATTTGGCCAAAGTGTCATACCATGCTCTTGGAGCCTGTTTGATCCATCTGAGCTTTCATGGTTTATAGACCATTCTACTTTCTGAGGAAACTTCAAAGCCAGGTGGTTGCTCAACAGAAACTTCTTCTGCAAGTTCACCGTTTAAGAATGCACTTTTGACATCCATCTGATAAACTTTGAAATCTTTATGAGCTGCAAAGGCTAGAAAGAGTCTTATTGCATCCAATCTGGCAACTGGTGCATATGACTTGTCAAAGTCTAAGCCTTCAGTCTGGGTAAATCCCTTGGCAACCAATCTTGCTTTGTTTCTGGTTAATTCACCAGATTCATTCATCTTGTTTCTGAAAACCCATTTAGTTCCAATCACAGACACTACAAAAACACGGCACGTGGCGGATAGATCCGCTACAAAGTTCAATATCCGTCGCCCGACTCGGCGGCGGATAGAAAATCCGTCGCCCCCCTGGAGCTGTGGCGACGGATAACAATCCGTCGTCCAATTCGCGACGGATTGGACGACGGATTGACCAATTATTTTTTTTTAATTCCGAAATATAGCGACGGATAGAATCTATCCGTCGCTACATATTTTAATTGGACTAGTGACGGAATTTGAAATTCCGTCACTAATTAAAATCCTGAATTCCGTCCGTGAATTCCGTCACTATTTATTTCATATTAATCCCTATTTTTCGTAGTTCACAAATTTAATCAATATAATGTTCGATAATAAATCAATAATACGGAAAATGTTTCAATGAATAAAAAAGTAATATTCGGAGCTGGAGAAATTATCCAAACAAGTGTAAATATGAAAAAAAAATCCGAACATACAGATACATAACTAGCTATCAGACGGGGGTGGGTGTGGGTGATGGCGGAACTGGGACATGAACTGCTCCATCTGTAACCGAAGGCGCTCGTTCTCCTCCCTTCGTTCTCTGTCGCGGCGCTCCATCTCGTCCCTTTGTTGCTCCATCTCTTGAGTTAGCCGAGCAACTTTGTTCCGGACTCTTGCACCATTTCCGAGACCTGGTCCTGTGTGTAAACCGGACGTCTGGACTGCTGGGATGATGATGAGGAGCACCCCGGACTAGCCAGATGCAAACCGAGGCTCCCGAGTCCATATATTCGTCCTTTCTTGTCCGGTTTGTTGACCTCTAGGAAGATGTTGTCAACTTGTTCAGTTGACAACACATCACCCGTCTCGTCCTCCTGCCTCGCCACCTGAGCATCAACCTCAGCCTTGAAATAAATAAATAGCGATATCATGATCGATTCGTTTTTAAAAAGTAACTTGTAATAGTGTACAAATATGAACTTTAAGCAACATAAACATACCGCAATAGACGAGGCCCGGCAGTCGGTCCATACCCCGCCCTTCTGCTTGGCCTTCTTGAAGATGGCATACTTGGATGTCACCTCCCCCCGTGCCACCTGAATCAAACCAGATCTAGTCAACAATTTATCATCTACAAGTATTAGAGCAGCAGAGACTTCATACATACACGTAATGCTAGATTGCAAAAACACATATATACGCACCGATTGATAATAATCGATGATAGATCGCCTCCCAAGGTGGTGAACGGCCCTTCTGCCGTGTCGGTAGGATGCCGGTTACTGTTGGTCAAGCAACGTCTGGACATCGATTGGCGCCGATGGGCATCCCAAAGGACCCACTCCGTTGCATCAACCTGTGGAGGGATTGGGCCACCCCGATCCCGAATGGCCTTCCACGTACATACCATATCCCTGTACAGTTTGGATCCCACAGTCTAAACGGCCTTGAAATCATGGGATCAACCTGCTGGGAATGAAGTACTCCTTCTACATTCCCAATTTCATACAACATCCAAAGTCAATACATGTCCTAACAACATAACAGATATGGTGACTAACATATCACCCAAATAAAGTGTCTAACATACCACTCACATATAGTGGCTAACATACCACTCACATTGTCCTAAAATTTACTAACACAATGGTGACTAACATATCACCCAAATAAAGTGGCTAACATACCACTCACATACAGTGGCTAACATACCACTCACATTGTCCTAAAATTTACTAACACAATGGTGACTAACATATCACCAAAATAAAGTGGCTAACATACCACTCACATACAGTGGCTAACATACCACTCACATTGTCCTAAAATTTACTAACACAATGGTGACTAACATATCACCCAAATAAAGTGGCTAACATACCACTCACATACAGTGGCTAACATACCACTCATATTAAAACGATTATAATTACAAACAAATGAATGTCATATTTTAACTTACCCTCAGCTCATCGAAGTACTCGGCCCTCATGCGCTCCGAGATGTGGCTCCAACACTCACCACCCTGCCCCGGTGGCTCTCTCCTGCTCCGGAAGATGTCACCTAGTTTGTTGTGCACCTCCCGAGGCCATAAGTTGTTGTCAATGTATAAGATACAAGAAACGAATATGCATTACTTTAGTACAACAATTTATACTTGTCAACTATCATTATCAATTATGTTTTACATATTTAAGAAGAATGTATAATACTTACTTGGCAGGACCAATAGGGAAAATCACAGGCAAGCCGTCCCACGTGACGTTGGGATGGTTTGGATCGAACACGAGGTAGGGACAATCGTCGTGGTCGTCCTCCAGCATGTGTCTGGGCTGACTGGTAGAGCCACGGCTCTCTCACTGGGGGTCTCGGAATCCGAGACCTGTCACGATCTTGAGCCCTCCGTTGTCGGCGGTGTCCCCGACCCACCACTATCATGCGACCCAAATGGGGCGATAGTGGACGGCCTCATGGCATCTGCAAAAAATGTAATAAATACAATAAAAATGTGTTAGTACGAGTTATAATACATAACAGATTATAATAACACATATAATTACTCATAATACACATAATATACCGTTATCGCCGTCCTCTAAGACTACATATTGGTCCTCGTGCAGATCAAACAATTGATTAGATCGTACATCCATGAACGGTCGTACAATCGTACATCCATGAACGGCCGTACGATCGTACATCCATGAACGGTCGGAATTCATTGTATATATACTTTATTTTTAACCTGAGACGTTCCAATTGATTAGATCGTATTTAATTTATTAGATCGATTCCAATTCGGATAAGAATATTGTAGAGGTTAATTGTTAATTATTATATGTTGCTTATAAATTAATTATTAATTAAGTGTTCGATATTTACAAAATTGGGCATATAATTTAACCATTTCAACCTCTTAGTACATATATTATATACTTAACATACATATCAAATTAACTAATTACTCTATACATATCGAATTACTACATATATTCATATCAAATTACATACTTGACATACAAATTTATCAAATCAAAACTACATACTTCTATATACTTAACAAACATATCAAATTAACTAAACTAACTATATATACTTAACACACAAATCAAACTAACTACATACATTCATACATATCAAACTTAACATACTACATACATTCATATCATTAATTAAACTAACTATCAAATTGAACAAATTACATATAATTGATCAAATTAACTAAACTAACTACTACATACTTATCATATATACATATAATTGCTCAAATTAATCAAAATAAACAAAATCCCCAAATTTTAAAAAACTAGGGTTTTAGCCAAAATACCTTGATTAATCGGTAGAAATCTGAAATTGATCGAAGAAACAAACTCCTTGTCCCACTAGCTTCGATTAGGCACCAAGATTGGCCGGAATAACGAACAATTCACCGGAAACCGAAGAGAGGAGAAGAAGAGAATGAGGAAGAAGAAGGGAGAAGATGAAGAAAATGAGGCACTCTGCCTCTCTGTCCGCGTAAATTAGGAAACTCTGGGCCGACGGACACGTGTCCGTCAGCTCAGAGTCGATCCGTCGCCAAAAATGGCGACGGAGAGGTATCCGTCGCTATAAGGCGACGGATAATCTATCCGTCGCCCAGTTTTCAAAAAAAAAAAAATTCTTTTTTTTAATAAAAAATCGAACAATGACGGATAAATATTTATCCGTCACCCAAGTTAGCGACGGATAACTATTATCCGTCGCCAAACTGGGCGACGGATAGATTCCGTCGCCCAGTTTACCGATCCGTCGTCATAACGTCGTTTTTTCCTGGTTTTCTTGTAGTGAGATATTCCTTCTATAAATGGAACTAGTTTCCAGACTTTGTTTCTCTCAAATTGATCCAACTCTTCTTGCATTGCAGAGATCCAGTCTTGGTCTCCTAATGCTTCTTCTATATTTTTAGGTTCAATATTCGAGATGAAACATCCAAAGAGAGAGTTAGCATTCTCAGCTATTGCTCTCCTAGTCCTAACACCCTGATTAATTGGTCCAATTATATCCTTTGTAGGATGATCTTTGATCCATCTCATCATAGGTTTAGTGCTAGTAGGATCAATATCCACGTGATCTGAATGTGAATCACTAAGATTTTGATTTGATACTTTTTCAGTATCTGAGATATTTGACATATGGGAAATGTCATGGATATCTGACACTTTTTCAGTGTTAGAGATATCTGGAACATGCATTTCAGCATTCTTATTTTCAGATACCTCTTCATGATCAAGGTTCTCAGTAACCTGTTCCATTTCTGGAAAACTCATAGGAAATTCCTCATCATGTCTGTGAGTCATCTTGTTGTTACTAGGCATTTCAAGCTTTTCTACGTCAGAGTCATCCTCACTTTCCATAATGATGTTTCTCCTTTCTGAGGATTCTTCTTCAGAATCCCTCAGTAATAGTTCTTTGAACCTTTCTGAGAGTTCATCATTAGGAGGTGTTTTCTTATTTCCTTCATAGAATACAACATGAATTGATTCTTCAATTTTCTTTGTTCTTTTGTTGTAAACTCTGTAGGCTTTGTTGTTTGTGGAGTAACCAAGAAAAACACCTTCATCTGCCTTTGGTTGAAATGTTCTCAGATAATCTTTCCCATTGTTTAAACAAAACATCTACAACCAAATACTCTCAGATGTTTGATATTAGGGGGTCTACCAACCAAGATTTCATAGGGGGTCTTGTCATGGTGTTTGTTTATCAAACATACATTACGAGTGTAGCAGTCGTGTTTACGACTTCAACCCAATAAATTTCACTTATTTCAGTGTCAGCTAGCATTGTCCTTGCAGCTTCTTTAAGGGTTCTGTTTTTCCTTTCTGCAACACCATTTTGTTGAGGTGTTCTTACAGAGGAAAGTTGGTGTTGTATACCTTTGCAGGTATAAAACTCCTTTATGTACTGGTTGACAAACTCAGTACCATGGTCTGTTCTGATTGCAGATACCTTGTCATTTTTCATGACTTCAAGCTTTTTCAGCAAGTTAGGTATCTCCACCACGGCATCGATTTGTGTTTCAAAAAGACAACCCAAGTGAATCTTGAGAAGTCATCTACAACAACGGACCATACTTCTTTCTGCATAACTAGTTACGATGATTCAAAAGATCCATGTGTAATAGTTGCGGTGGTCTAACACTAGAGTGTACGATTTTGGACTTGAAAGAGATCTTAGATTGTTTCCCCATCGGCGAGCAGATACCTTCCTTTACGAAAGATGTTCAGGAAGGCCAACCACTAACTCTTTCTTGGCAAGTCTATTGAGTTTTGAAGTTCAAGTGACTCATTCTTTTGTGCCATAACGGTGCTCTTACGTGTGACCAGATTGACTCACCATGAGACATTCTTGATTGTGGCGGATGCCCAATCGACAACATAAAAGGCGCCTTTCCGACCAACTAAGGTATGCTTTGACTCATTGTCAATTAGTTTGCGATTTAGCTTTGAATTTTATAGTAAAACCCTTATGCAAGCGGCTCATGCTAAATAGATTATATTTCAAATCCTTAACATGTAATACGTCGTGATTGTTAAAGTCCCCAATTTGACGTTGCCAAATCCCGGAGAGGATTCAATTCTCCTCCGACCGTCGATATCGGTCACGTGTTGCAAGTTTTGTAATCAACCAGTTGCTTTGTCTCTGTCATGTGCTTTCGCATCCACTATCAAATAGCCATTGTGCTTTAGTCCGGAGGCATTACGCACTGAGGAAGCAGAGATTAGGTTCTCATATCTTTGATGGAACCGTCGAATTAAAAGTTCTTCCAAGAGAATCCATTTTGAATGAATTTCTTTGAAATATGCTTTTGTCTGAGGAACGTAAGGAGGAATTCTATTTGAATGAATGTTATCATTAGTAAATTATTTTCTTCCTTGGTGTGTTCCTAGGTGCTCCATATGATGCTTTCAGATACTGTCGGGTTTACGAGTTTGCTTTCGACAAACTTAGCCTTCCTTGCTGATTTCTTCTAGCCACAGCATTCAGATTTTCGATGGCTTGATTTAACTTACACTTCGATAATTGCTTTGAGCAATTCTAGCTTTCGACCATCGTTCTTTCTCTGCTTGTACTCATGAGCAAGTTGTTTTCCGATGCCTTTGTAGCAATACCGTTTGAGCACTTGAAGCTATCCGAGATCTTTTCTCGTGACTTTGCTAGTCTCTGGTTGGTCCAATTTCTTTCCAGAAAAAGTGACATGGGAGAATTTGCCAGCTCCTGCAATTCTACCTTTTTGAGAGACATAGCACTGTGGGTGTTTACACTTTTCAGTGTTGTGTTTCTTTTCAGAGACGTGCCCAACAGTTTTGTTTTTGACTTGTTTTTCCCACAAAGGTTTGGTCGAATCGCCTTTCCTTTGTCAACAATTTTGTCTTCTCACCGATACTATAGATTGCATGGAACCGTCTTCTTTGAGTACTTACAAATGTTCATTTCTCCTTACTCTTTTTGAGTGATAGAACAATCATGTATTCAAATTTCAAGTCCTTTCTTTTCTGAAGGATCTCTTAACTAAGATTGTACTTCAGTAAGAGTGTCACTAGCTTTGGCATAAGATTGAAAAGATAATTCTTTCTTCTTGACTTCTTTGTTCTCAGAAAGAAGATCTTCATAATTCTTTCGTAATTCAGCCATTGCTTCTTTATGTGACTTTTCAGTCTCAGATATCTGAGCTTTGAGAGATGCATTTTCAGCATCCTTTCTCTCAGATTCTTTAACTAATTGAGAATTTTCCTTTTCAAGAGAATTCTTTTCTTCTTCAAGGTTTTCGGCTCTAGCTCGGATCATTAGAAATTCTCTTTCATAGATGTCAAGTTCTTTCCTGAGATTTTCTAGATTTTTTATTTCCTCTTCATCACTTTCATAAGTATAACAAGAAGTATGTGTTACCTCATCAGCCATAAGACAGTTTTCTATGTTGGAGATGTCTGGACCGTTAATTTCAGCAACTCCACACATTTCATTCTTCTTGAGGCCGAAGTCCATTATATCATGAGTAACTCCACATAATTCTGGTGATGGTAAGGTTGAGTCATCTGAAGAATCTGTCTCAACGTCTAGAGCATCCAGCTGAATTTGGATTTTCTTTCTTTCTTCAGTTAACAAAGCTTTCTGGCTTCTTCTGAAGATTCTTCTATCTTTCTTGTCACCTGTCCTTAGTTTGTTGAAGGGAGGACAATCCTTCTTGATGTGGCGGGTTTACGACAATAGAAGCAGATATATCGTTTCCAATTTCGCTTCCTCGACATGATGCTTTACGAGTGGCTTGTTCAATGAGCTTTGCATATTTTTGTCTGGTGATAGTTTGAGCTAGATGCTTTTGACTTCTCTTTGGCTTTTCTTCTCTCAATTTCTCGACTGACAAATTTGCTCATTTGCTTTGCAGCAAGAGCATCCTCAGTCTCCTCCTTGCTTTTCTTCTTTTCAGAAGTTCCTTGAGTTACTAGAGCAACATTCTGCAACTTTTCAGTTGTTTGTTCTCTCCGAGTTGTCTCATAATCAACCGTAGCAAGATGAGAGAAAAGTTCCCTTTGAGTGATATTTGCATACCTTGGTTAAAATAAAAGAATTTAGTGTGCTCCCAGTTGTGGTTAAGACTTCTGACAATAGTCTTAATCTTCTCTGACTGGGAGTATCTATTGCTTTCCCCAAGTGCTGCCATATCACTCATGAGAGTGGTAAACATGAAACCAAGTGCTGCCATATCACTCAGTGGGACCTTGTTTGAAATTTTGAAATTTCAACTTTAGAACTTCGAACTTGTTTTCCTTGGTTTTCTCGGTTAAGCCAGATTTCTTCAATCGGTTGCCAGTAACTTTCGCTGCTTTAGCACCCCTACGCTTTACTTTGTATGTGCTCGTGTCGATCCGATGATGATGTTACGAGCTTGACCATCCAATGATTCCTCTTGGCATCTTCCGATGTCGAGTTCTCTGGGCTTTGTTCGTAAATAACTTGACCAAAGAGATCTTCCACTAGTTGACGATCTGCTTGTGAAGATCCTTCGCTTTGATCTCTGTCTCTTCCACTCGAAACCTCCATGACTTGCTTAAGTTGTTGAATGACTATTGGGCCATTCTTTATTACTTGATCATCTCGTCACTTATGGCTTCAAGGTGGAGCATCATGTTATTTTTCCATTTCTCGTAGTTCTACGGTTTGAGAACGGGTGCATCACTCGAGACATACCGCACACTTAACACACAAATTAAATAGTCCTCAAAAGTGGACAAAGTTCCTTCACCTATCCGGGATCTAGGTTCAAGCAGGTGGTGAACCTCCCGCTCGATACCACTTGTTGGTCCAGATAACGACAAAGTAAAAGACTAGAGGGGGGTGAATAGTATTTTAAAACTTTTGTCGATAAAACTATTTCGATATTCGAATAGATATCCGATACTTAGAATCGAGCGGAAGACTTAATAAAGATAAGCGTAAACAAGCTTAATGTGTGTGTGTGTGTGTGTGTGTTGCTGAAATGTAAATATAGAAAGGTAAATAACACAGCAAGTATAGTGGTATCTGGAGGTGGCGTAATCCTCCAACTAATCCACTTCGGTCTATCAGAGACCTAGAATTCACTAGAACAGATAATTGAGTTCACCTTACAATAAACCTATTCTAAGATTCTTAACAATTGGTTCCCAACCAAATGTTCCCCCTGAGTTGTTCCCCGGCTTTCACAGCCAAGTACTTCTGCATCGTAAACCTTTGAGTTATTCCCTAGCTTCCCAAGCTAAATACTTCCTATACTCAATAACCTTAGAGTTATTCCTTAGTTTCCCAAATCAAGTACTTCCTATACTCCGGTAACCTTGGAGTTATTCCCTGATTTTTCAAACTAAGTACTTCCTGTACTACGCCATGATTATGGTTTTGGTTTGAGTTATCAGATGAGCTTCTTTAATAACTTATTCAGTTATTCAGATAGCTCTGTGAATCAAGGTACTTAATACACTTTACAGCGTATGGTATCTTGTTAGATTTTACTGACCCAAGTCTTATGATATATGTTCAAGAGAATGAATCTCAGATAGCTGATCTTTTGATTCAACTCCTTCACAGATAGCTTTGCTTGTTTAGGATCAGGACACTTAGAACTTCAGTGTTTACTTAAGATCAAAAGCTTTGTCGCAATGTAAAGCTTTGAGGATAAGTAAGTTGCTTTGAGAGAGTAAGATGTTCAGCGTTTTCAAAGTGTGTCGTGTGTGTCCTCTCAAGCAGTCTAAGTGTTGATATTTATAGATGAATTTGAGTGCCATTTGAATAGTATCCGTTAGGCTCAAATTCAAACTATTGATATCTGTGTATAATCAGATGCAGTTTTGTCTTCTTCTTGAAGTTGCCGTTGCTTTTATTCGACATCTCCGTCTGCGGCATTAAATGCATTGTACTATACTTTTTGTCATGTAGTGCCAACGGAACTATGCTTTGTATCAGAGACTAGTGTTGTCTGATTCTTTGCACGTCCTTATCTTCAATCTTCAGATACCACTTATTTATTGAAACAACTTTGTTTGCAATATATATATTTCTTTTTCAGAAATGTGGTTAATGCTCAAGGTATCTGAGAATAGATATCTGTGGACACTTTCCTTGTTTTCAGATAGGTCTTTTATTTCTCAGATATCTCTTGTGACACAGTTTGTTTGAAACTATTCGTGTCTTCAAGATATCTGGATAAGGTATCTGAACAACAGCCAAAGAATCTTGTGCAGTTTCTTCAAGTCTTCAATGTCGTTGAGCTTGTTCTGCTTGGATGTCTTCTTCTTGGTCTTCTCTTCATAAAATAAAAATTACATTTTGAGACCTAACATCCTATACAAGATTAACTAGACTATCATACTTAGTGGATTTCCTCTTTTACAATGTTCAAGTGAACCAAGAGTACTAATCACCTTTCTGAGATTAAGATAAGTCATCATGTTGCTGATCAAAACTAAACAGATATTCTTAACAAAATATCTAACAAAATTCCTAACAAATTTCCCAATAAATTTCCCAACAAATTTCTCAACAAATTTCTCAACAATATTATAGTTCACAATGAACGTGAAGTATGAATCCGGGAGTGACTGGAGAATGAAAATGACAGACACATAGCTCTCAAAATTGATGCCGACAGTTGCCAGCTTTTCAATTAACCCAATCATTTTGAGAACATGATCTGACACATTTCCACCTTCATGTAGTCTGCATCGTAAGAGCTCTCTAAGCAAGTCAAACTTGAGACTCTTAGACTGAAAGTCAAAGAGACTCTTGAGATGATCCAACATCTCATAAGGCATCATCTTTTCATGTTGCCTTTGCAGCTCCATGCTCATGGAAGCGAGCATCACAGACTGGACATTACAAGCATCATCAACATGCTTTTGCAGATGAGCCTCATCAAAGTTAGCAAGCTCAATAACATTGGTTGGTCTAATCGGGATAGGCGTGTCCAACACATATTCAACATTTTCTTGTCTGAGAACCAAACGCACATTCCGGATCCAATCCAGGAAATTTGGCCCAGTTAGAATGTGCTTCTCCAAGATGCTTTTGATGGATAAATTAGACATTTTTCTGGACGTAGAGAAGTAAATATAAACTGGAATTAATACCAAGATAAAATTCCTTGATCACAAACAATAACTAAATATACAGGGACTTCAGTAATATTTAGCTCCCACTATTTTCACATACTTGACGACCCCATATGAAGAGCACGGACTTATATCAAATACAGTCATAGTGGCCAAGATCCGCATTCCCACTATTACAACCCCAGCTAGGGCTGAACCGCTGTAATAGTTGAACCGGTAGGTCTCCAAACCAATTGCTCAAAGCAATTCTTGGTTGATCAAACCAAGTTTGACCGACGTCCTTAAACTATTCCGACGCTAGGGCGACAAGACATAGCCAAGTAAGTCATAACCATCACGCGATGCTAGCCATGCATCTGTGAATGGGACTTCGCCTCGTAGAACGGAGCAAACACTAGGGTGTAAATACTCTCGAACGAAAAGGATCAATGCACCACTCAATTATGATGGGTGACGTCGTTCAGACCTAGTCCGAGACTTAAATTTAATTGGGGAACATTTAAATTATTCGTATGACCAAGATCCAGAATTAAGCAACATGTAATGGGCGCCGCCTACCCAGTCATGCAACACGCGGACTACCAAGTAATGAGCGCCGCCTACTCATACATGCATTAATGCGGTCCGACAAATAATGGGCGCCGCCTACCCAAGAATTCAAAACGCGGACTCTATTGCTACTTTAAAGTAAAGCAATTCACGTAGACAATCAAACGTGCAATAACATAATCAAATGCGAGATAAAGAATGCATTGTTAAGTTTCTAAAACCTTAAGGTGTCTCTAAACAATTAATCAATCTTCAAAAGATTAATTAATCCCCTTTTAAAATTTTCATAAACAATTTATGAGCTATTTTAAAGTTTCTAAAACTTTTGGGGCCTTTTATAATTCCCAGAATTTTAAAATAAATTTTCTAAAAGTTTCTGGGGCAAATTCTAAATTTTATAAAATTCTGCGCTCAATTGCAATAACAGGAGAATTTTGTACCTAGTTGAAAAATTCAGCAAGCACTGTATTCAATTGATATAAACAGAATATTTTCTACCCAGATGTAAGAAACTGAAGTGAATGTATCTTTCAGTAAATTATCAAATTTGTCAAATTTCATTCCAAGTCCCTGGGACTTTCAGTTTCTTACGAGCTACCCAAAACCTTTCGAATGTTCAATTCAGTCCCTGTAATTTTCTAAAAATTAAGAATAACCCGATCATCTTCTCAAACAAAAGGGCTTTGAGTTTTCAAAAATCTCAAACAAGTCCCTGTAGTTTTAAACCAATTTCTAAACATCAAATCGACTTCTGAAAACCTTCCAAAACCAAACCAAGATCAAATATGGGTTATTATCATCATCAATTGATCATATAAACAACAATAGATCGAATCTAACAGGATTTAATTTGAATCGAAAATTTGATGAAATGTACTTTCTCATTATTCAAACCCATCCTTCATACTAGATCAAATCTAGAGGTCCTTCAATTCACCAACAAGGTCCGGGATACGAGTCGTGGGATTGTGGAACGAGGAGAGCTCGCGAAGCTCCTTCAACCGCCATTAATGGCGGATTCCGGAGCTTCTTGAGCTCTCTACTTCCTTAGCCACATTTCGAGTCCAATGACGAAGAGGCGGTAGGAGGAGGCAGAAGACGGGAACAAGGCAGAGGATGAACGGAACAGTTCCATTTATTTGTTCTGTCTGGGTTCTGTTCATCCGATGAATTCTGGAAATGTAATTATTATATATGCATTCTTTATCTCCAAACAAACCAAACACAGGAAGAACACGTAAATTACTGTTAAATCAAGCCTAGCTCTGATACCACTGTTGGAAAATTTGGGTCAGTTTATACTCTAAGTATACGCAGCGGAAATTTCAAAAATTTTATAGACCAACATGATAACAGTAATTTAACGTGTTTGTACATAAATAAGAGAGGGCTTACTCTGATAGCAATTTTGAGTTCTGACTAGCAGCTTCCAATTCTGCCTCAGCAAATTGGAACAGCTCGTCAATTTTGCTCCTCTGTATATTCAAGCCCTTCGAGATCCTCTAGCTCCTCTCCAAGCAAATTCCAATCCTCGTGCAAATCCAGGTTCCCGGTTGTCACCTCGAACCTTGGTATCCACAGGAGTTCCTCTACCAATAAAAATGCTAGGAGATTCTTATTTCAGGATGTAAAGAATATGAATTGTTTACAAGACAAAATCTGATTTTGTCTTTTCTGTTTTGTTGTGTGTTTAGTGTACTGTTTTCCATAACTTGATGAATAATACACACATAAGACCAAAAAATCTATGAAGCCAAAAAAAGACAGAACATGAAAAGAGGAAGAAGAAGTCAGCATGAAAACCAACTTAAAAATGAAAGGAATAATGGGGACGTGCAACACGTCCCCATGTGAAACCGTTTGGCCCAGCCATTTCCTTTGCTGGGCCAAGCCCAGTTTCTTCTTCCCTCCTTTATTATGTTTTGGCCCAATTTTTCTATTTCAGTCCAGCTTTAATTATTGGACTCTAATTCTAAATTAGTCCAAGTATATAACACTTCATTTTAATTGTTCAAGTCCAATTTGAATCAATTAAAATTATTCTCATATTATTTATTATAAATAAATAATATTATCATCCACGGTTTGGTAGAGTAATCTCCATATAGTGTGACCCATAGGGCCTTATATATTAAGCACTAATCCAATTAGGTTCACGGTGAAACTCCTAGACAATTTACCGGACACTATTAATATATAAGGACGTTTGTGAGGATATACAAACCACCTGTAATGTAAGGCTCTAAAGATGGTAAGGTCCTTTCATTCACGAATACTCGAATAAGTCTAGAACTTGGTAATATGTCTGTTCCAATAACTTATTCATTTCTTTCTCAATCTTGTTAGTTGATCCTCGAACATATTCAAACACCATTTTAAATATATCGTAATGCATTGGCCAATGACTAACGATCAACATAACTATGAGATGTAAAGTATTCTCTCCAATGTCTATTGCGAGGAATGAATCCTATCTTGGCTCAACTACTACTCACATGTGCTTTGTAATGTGCCCAACGCATGCCGTATCTACCCCATTAGGAGTGCAAGCATTGGTCATGGTCAAAGCACATCACTTCACACATGTAGTCAGTATTGACCTCAAGTCAAAGGACTAATACATCACCTTACACACCGATACTTCCATAGACATACAAATAGAATTAACCAACTGATTTCTCGGTGGGTCTACCAACACCCTCCAAGGTGTCCATGCATCCATCATGAATGACCAAGTCATTCGTAGTCGTGAGAGCTACTACATTCTCCAAGAATATGATGCAGATCACATGCCAATCTTTAAGGTGCGTCATTGATATCCCAAATCTCAATGACTCGATTGGGGCCATTTTAAGACTTACGTTCTGTCATCCAAGTTCTCACACACTTGGTGATAACGTGCAGTCCATGGGAACATCTTATCGAATTATTCAAACAACCAAATAATAACTCAATAGATGCAATGCCAAATAACAATATTATAAACTATAATAAACTGAATGTGATCAAAGTACATATCATCCTCATAAATAGTTGTCTCTAGGACATACATACTTTCAATCTCCCACTTGGCCTAGAGCCAACGGCCCATATGTCTAACACCTATGTTTTCGTAATGTCTAACATGTTTCACCGAGCTCAAAGCTTTGGTGAAAGGGCCAGCCACATTATCCTCAGTGGGGACACGCTCTATAGATACTTCTCCTCTAGCTACCAATTCTCTAATGACATGGTATTTCCTAGGTACATGCTTGTTCCTGTTGGTGGATCTTGGTTCCTTTGCCTGTGCAACATCCCCAGTGTTGTCACAGTAGACTTTTATCGGCCCAACATTAGGTACTACTCCTAGTTCCTTGAGGAACTCAGACAGCCTCCTTTGCGGCTTCTGATGCAGCAATGTACTCGGACTCGGTCGCAGAATCAGCAATAGTTGCCTGCTTGCAACTCTTCCAGCTGACAGCTCCACCATTGAGTACAAACACATACCCAGTTTGTGATTTGTAATCATCCGGATCAGATTGGAAACCGGCATCGACATACCCAGATGCCATCATTTACCACCATACACCAGAAAGTGATCCTTAGTTCGTCTAAGATACTTAAGGATCGTCTTAACAGCAGTCCAGTGTTTAAAACCTGGATTCTTCTGGTGACGACAAGTGATACTGAGAGCGAAAGCCACATCTGGCCTAGTGCAATTCATGGCATACATGATAGATCTAATTGCAGATGCATATGGAATCTTCTTCATGTTCTCAATTTCTTCTTCACTTGAAGGACTATCCTTCGCTGACAGAACTACGCCATGACTTGCAGGCAAGAATCCCTTCTTGGATTCTGCCATTCTATAACGCCTCATCATCTTGTCAATATAGGTAGACTGTGACAGCCCTAACATCCTGTTGGCCCTATCCCTATGGATCTTGATGCCAAGTATGTAACAGGCTTCACCCAAATCCTTCATTAAGAAGGTTTTGGATAACCAATCTTTCACTGACTGTAAGAGGGGGATATTGTTTCCCATGATTAGAATGTCATCGACATATATGACCATGAAAACAATTCCTTCACATCGCTTTTATGTAAACGCATGGATCTTCCATACTTCTGACGAAGTCAAACGATTTGACAGCTTCATCAAAACGGATATTCCAGCTCCTAGAGGCTTGCTTTAGTCCATATATGGACCTCTGGAACTTGCATACTGACTTGGGATTTGTCTTGGATATGAAACCCTCAGGTTGTATCATATACACCTCCTCGTCCAGGTTTCCATTTAGGAAAGCGGTTTTCACATCCATTTGCCAAATCTCATAATCATGATATGCAGCTATAGCAAGTAAAATCCGTATAGACTTGATTTTAGCAACTGGCGAAAAGGTTTCATCATAATCATACCTCTTTGATTATAGCCTTTTGCCACTAACCTAGCCTCAGAGGTTTGTATCTTGCCGTCGGCATCGGTTTTCCTCTTGAAAACCCATTTGCATCCAATGGGTCTAACCCCGTCTGGCAATTCAACCAAGTTCCAAACTTGATTATGATACATTGAGTCTATTTCAGATTTCATGGCTTCTTGCCACCTCTCCGAGTCAGTGTCCAACATTGCCTCGGTGTAGGTCTTAGGGTCATCTAGATCAGGTGAATGTACGACATCATCCTCATGATTCTCCAAGAGTAGATTCAACCTATCCTTCGGTCCAACCCTTTCCCTTTCTAACCTACGAACTGCGACTACTTGTTCGGGTATAACCCGTCCCCTTCTCTTTCTCTGCGGGCACCATCTGGCGTTTTCGCTCCTCATTACGATCGTGTTGAGGTTCTTGAGTGTCAGTTGTCCTACACGGAGCTATCTCGGCGTTGTCCAAGCGCTCTTGAGATGGCGGCAAGTTGGTTTCCACAACCTGCCGGTGATCTGATGCAAGAGGACCTTGTGATCGCGGAGCATTTTCTGCTGCGCTCCCACTGACTGTAAGATGTCAACCCAGTGACATGCTTCCAGCACACGTACCTCCTATTGCTCCCACTGAATCCTTGTCAATTCCATTTGACAACTCTTCAACCTCAATGTTATTTCGTGGTTCTTGAATTTCTTCAAGTTCTATTCTATTGCGATTTTGTTCCTGGAAGACATAGTCATCTTCCAGAAAAGTCGCATTCCTAGAAACGATGATCTTGTGTTCATCGCGAGAATAGAAATAGTAACCTCTGGTTTCCCTGGGATAACCAACGAAATAACACTTTTCACTTTTCGATTCCAACTTGCCAGTGAGCATTTTCTTTACATATGTCGGACAACCCCAGGTCCGCATGTGTGAAAGAGCAGGCCTCTTACCATGCCATAACTCATATGGTGTCGTATCGACTGACTTAGATGGAACACGATTCAGAATGTAAATTGAATTTTGTAATGCATATCCCCATAAGAATGTTGGAAGAGTCGAGAAGCTCATCATGGACCTTACCATGTCTAACAAAGTTCGATTCCTCCTTTCTGAAACTCCATTCAATTGTGGTGTTCCAGGAGGAGTCCATTGAGATCGAATCCCATTTTCTTTTAAGTAATCTGTAAACTCTTTGCTCAAGTATTCTCCTCCTCGATCTGATCGTAGAGTCTTAATACTTGCTTCGAGTTGTTTTTCTACTTCATTCTTATACTCCTTGAACTTCTCAAAGGCTTCAGATTTATGCTTCATAAGATACACATGCCCAAATCTAGAGAAGTCGTCGGTAAAAGTTATGAAGTATGAAAAACCTCCCCTAGCTTGAGTTGCAAAAGGTCCACATACATCAGTATGGACTAACTCAAGTACCCTCTCGGCTCTTACTCCCTTTCCTAGAAGGGATTTATTG
Source organism: Plantago major (assembly GCA_026545765.1). NCBI lineage: Eukaryota > Viridiplantae > Streptophyta > Magnoliopsida > Lamiales > Plantaginaceae > Plantago > Plantago major. Next base: position 108,257,215 of record CM048840.1, read on the forward strand.
GTCATCTTTCCTTTGAGACATGATTCACAGTCTCCATATGATTCAAAATCAAATGAAGTTAAATAGTCTAACTTATTTAATCGTGCAATTCGTGTCTCATTGATGTGACCAAGTCTACAGTGCCACAAGTAGGTAGGATTTTTAGCATTACTTAATTTTGGCCTTTTGTTTTGCACGTGAAACATGTTATGTCTACAATCAAGCAAATATGAACCATTCATTAGAGGGGCAATTCCATGATTAATATCATTATGCAAAATGTAACAATTACCTTTTGCAATACGAAAGGAAAAACCCATAATGTTGTCTAACACCGGAATGGATATAATATTTCTAATGATTGAAGGAACAAAATAACAATTATTAAGTTCCAAAGTAATTCCTGAGGGTAAGTCTAACTTATAAGTCCCTACACGCTCAGCAGCAACTCTTGCTCCATTTCCAACATGTAGTTCGATTTCCCCTGGTAATAGGTAAGTACCCTTTTACTTACCTGTTTGTCTAAGAAGTTTGTAAGTTCTAGTTTGCTTACCTGTTTAAATTAGTGCGGGCCCTGCTTACTTCCATGGATCTGACTCAAAGATTTGCCGACTTCGGGCGTCCGCTTTTTCTTGATGGAAATCATTCTGTTCATCATGTATGTTTTATTTTTTCTTTCCTCATTAAACCTAATATAGTTTTTTTTACTTCAATGATGTAATTTACATTTGACAATTAACATTTTACAGGGTGTTTACTCACATAATTCTGAGGATACTGATTTCCTTGAGGAGGCAGATGGGTCCGCTCGCATAGGCCATGCTGTCCTAGCTGTCGGCTATCAAGAGTCTAGCACTTCCTTGCTGATTAAGAATAGCCACGGTACTAACTGGGCAAATCTGGGACTGGGTAAGATTCGATTCAAATGCTTCCATCCGTTATTCTACTACCCTATAGGAACGCGTCGGATTCAAGTACCCTATGATTACTAGTACCTTGGAGACCTTTGAGGTTGTAGTTCGTGTTTTCTTGGGAAGCTCAGATGTTGGGGAGAAGTTTACCGTCGAACTTGGCTTGTAAATCGGAATTTGTGGATTGTAATTCGTAAGGATGGATGTTATTCACTATGTTTATGTTTTTAAGTTACACTGTCTATTGTTGATTTCCATTTCACGGTCAACAAAAGCTCTTATGTTGAGAATCGGCACACGTTGGATAACAATATATTGTGCAAGAGTAAGTTCAGTTACCTTGTTTTCCCTTTCTCTTTCGAGTAATATTCCACGACAGTTAGCTTCAGAAATCTCTTCATCTGCCATGTACGAGCTACCCCTCTTGGGTTGCTCTTCCCTTTTCATTACCATCGATATACCTTTTCCATTTGCCCTTCAAATGCTACTTTCTTACCTCTCTTTTGTTTTATCCTGGTACTGTCTTTGTTTGCCTGGAAGTTAGGAGTGTACTTGCATTTGTTTAAATAAGTTGTGCTCTTTTTGGTTTTATATTGTTTTGCTTCTTGTTGTTGCTTTTTTTCTATAGAAATATGGGACTAGTTATAATCACAAGGACCTGAGATTCGGCTGCGGTAATACAATTCGTGAGTCAGAAAGGGGATCCCATTCATGACTGTCCTTTTGTTAGTGCCTTGATGTAGACAATTGTTTACGTTTATAATGGCTTGCATTGTTGTATTCTTGAATCTTGAGGGATCTTTAATTATTTGTCATACATGTCATGATCCCAAAACAGAACATAACGAAACCAGCAAGAAATACATGTGGACATTTTCTTCAGGGATAAACGTTTTAACACACTACATGAGAGTTCTTATGTGTTGTGTTTACCGTAAGAACATATCATTTCAGTGGCATTTTGTATTATCAGTGGCATCTTTTGTCTGCACAACCTTTGTGCTTCTTTTGGTTTTATGATGTTTTATCTTATCTTATAATGATTTCTTCTGTAGGAAAGGAAGGGTGATATGCTCAATGAATTGAGCTAGCTTGAGACGAATTATTTGTCCATGTATGTCCAGAGAATAGGAACATAGTCTAGATATTTGACTCTAACTAGATGCATATATGGCTGTTATAGTTTATGTTGTTTCTTTGCTTAGCACGACTTCAATTATTTGGCTTTTTATGGTTCCAGATCTCCAAAATTGAGCATTACAAAGCCTGCTGCATTACCTATATGTGAAATGGGATGTAATTTTATTAATATAGATACCCGTTTCACATATAGGTAACCGTTAGTCAAACAATTACATCCAAATTCGAAGAGTGTATCGTATTACGTTGACCAACTTATTTGCTACAGTAATAACAAGGTCTTAGCTAAATTTCTTAAAATTGATCAAAGTTTCATCTTCTCAGATATGTTCTTCTCTGTCCCTCTCCTTATCATCTTCTTCTCTGATCTTCTCCTCCTTCGTATCATCTTTCTTCGCCGATCTATCTTCTTCTTCTCCGATCACTCACCTGAGGGCTTCCAATATTTTGATTAATTTGTGATGAGTTTCGAGGTTTAGAGAATTAGGCGGCTCATCGAAAGGTACAACCACCACCTCAATCACTTTTGCAGCCAATTCTTCTTCCGGCTGAGCTCCTTCAGCCGCATTCACTGACAGACCGTCGCTTTCCTTATCGTTCGGCTTCTTCTCCGAATCACCGCCGCCCATACTTTATTTGGAATTAGAAACAAAGTGAGAACTAAATTTCCCTTATAGCCCGATAAAAAATTTCTTCAATTCTCCCGTCAAATATATCTCTCTTTTCTTTCGTTGTGGAATTATGATTATTGTTGCAATTTACTAGGACAGAAGACCATAATACAAGCATTCTTTTAAGTGTTAGATAATAAAATATCCTGCCTTAGAGAAACCTCTTCCTACAATTTATACATATAAATAGCTGTCTTCATCTACCATTAATGGAGGCCATGAAAGCTTCGGAGCTTTCTCTCCGACTTCAATTTAGCTAATGTAGTTGGTCTATGAATCATCCATGCTTGAGCCTGTTAAGTTTGCTATGGTTTTGAATTGGGCAATTTGGAAGATACATGAATTTCGAATTTTGAGATCCAAAATCATAGGCTTATATCGATCAATTAATTGTTCTTATGATCGATTATTTGTTGGTGAAGCCTAGTATTTGATCTTAATTGAGTTTGGTTGACGATTGAATTTTGTTGATACAGAAATGTGTCCAATCCGCTAAGGGCGCCATAGAGCGTGTCCTAAAGTGCATCACGGCTTAACTAGCCAATTCAGTACTGGTCCGACCTCACATGGTCCGCCCAAAGTGAATCGACCAGTACGTTGAAGTCACTACATCTCCACATCTAGTCCGAGCTGGCTAAGGAAAGGACTTCCAAACCTGACCATGTCAGTACAGAGATGCCTAACGGAACGTACGAGAGAATCTCGGACGCCACCATTACATTAAGACCAAACGTATATAACAGAACCACTGAGATACTTCCGTGAGACTCTTGGCTCGGACATCCAGAGTTACCCAAGGGCAGATCAACCAAGCAGACAGATCTGTCCGAGGGACTAACACGGATCCAACAGGCGGAACAATACTCTCAGAGGGAAAAGGTCCAAACTACCCTCCGTGCCCACTTGGTATTGGACTCATCGTCACTAATGGGCCATGGGCCAAAGGTAGCATTGGTGTCCAAATCTGGATCGTACACTTGGCATCATCTTATGAGCTACTTCATGAGTATATGATAACTATAAATATAGCACAAGGTCCAAGACCTTAAGGTAAGCGAGCTGGAAGTAACTAGACCTTTCCCATTACTATTGCATTGAGAGCTACCATCTCTCCTTTGAGTAAAGCCTCATTCCGGATTGACCTTGGCAATCCGGCAACCCATTCTAACCCCCCACTTAGTCCTTTCAGTGCTCTTTCTCGACAAGCCTTTTATCGGACTTCAAGTTGAGGCGGAGCTTGGATTAGGTTGCTTGCGTGGTAGTGTTGGTGTTGAGAGGTTTATCCCTTAACATTTTGGCGCCGTCAGGGAATCTTTACAAAAGCATCGTGTTTCGAGTAAACTAATGGCAAGAACAAGACGCAATGAGCAGAGTGGTACTACGAATTAAGAACTCCACCACCGCGCCATGGGACGCCTACCACCCGGGGACGCAGGGTCAGAAGTAAGAGGAAGATATCCAAGCGAGGACGATCCCTTCCTCGGAAGAAGGTGCGGCCCGAGCTTCTCGACAGAGCTCAAGGCCCACCCGACCCCAACAATTCACGATGCACGATGGACGCATTGTCCGCACTAACGACCTTGGATTGGCGAGATGCGACAGTCGCTAACGATCATCGAGGTGCTCGATCCAACAATGCTCCTCCACAACAAGCCACTCCGCCAGTGGTTATGCCTCCTCAGGCAGAGCCAGCATTGTCTAGGAACGGACAACGTCCAATCCAGCAGAGATTAGGAGATCAGCAACCCCAGGAGGATTTGCGAGATCTACTGGACAGGCGGGCCTCAGCCTCACAAATCCGAGGGGAAGGAAGCCATCAAGTAAGGAGAGAGAGCCAAGACGTGAACAATAGACACCCAGAAGTTCCACTCCCAGTGCCTCCGAGGGACAGGGATCAAGTGGCGGAAACAATTCCAAGATCCCGCATGAACGAACTTCCCGCGGATGTGGCCATGCATCCGAGGACAGGGGAGATCATGACGGCGCAGATCTATGCCAAAGAAAAGGCTTTAGAAGCTCAAATTCTAAGCCTCGGACGTCTCGTAAAAGATCACGAGCAGATAACTACCAGCGCGCCAAATCCCCTATGTGACAGTATCATGAGAGAGAAGGAGAGAAACAGGAACTCGGACCAAGTGATTCCAAACTTGGAATACTACTATGGGGACGCTTGTCCCGTGGGTCACCTGACACGCTTCAACAGCAAGATGGATTCCAAAGGGATGAGTGACAACACTAAAGCCCTCACTTTCTCGTCCACTCTCTTCGGGACTGCCATGGATTGGTACACCTCTTTGCCGAATAAATCGACGATAACAGACGGATCATCTTCTAAATTCTTGGCTCGATTCGGCAAATCCAAGAGGAGAAAACGTACCGTGGAGCACCTAGCAGGCGTTATACAGGGAGAGCACGAGGATCTAAGGAATTTCTTGGATCGATTTCACACGGAGGTTCTTCGGGTTGAGCCGCACAGTATTAAAGAACGGGTCCAACACCTGTATGCTAATACTCTCAACTCAGAACTCCGAAGAAAACTCTCAAGTCAAGAGGTAAGAAGCGAAAAGTACTTAGAAGACATCTGTGAGGAAGTGATGTATGGAGAAGATTACAGAAGGAATGTCCCAGTGAGAGCCAGCTCCAAGAAAGCAAAGGATCCGGTGAAGCAAGACCAACGCCCGGTAAAGTTTGATTCAAGAAGGGATCAAAGAGACAGAGGTTTTCACAGGGAGAGAAGTCCGCCAAGACGATATGCGGACTATACCCGGCTCAACAGACCAAGATCCGACATCTTGGCAACTATTGTTGAGAAGAAGCTGGACGTCCAATGGCCGAAGCCCCCTCACAATACCGTAAGAGCAAGAACGCAAAAGGCTATTGCAAGTTTCACAAGTGTCGCGGACACGAAACGGACGATTGCATTCAGCTGAAGACAGAGGTGGAACACCTGATAAGGGATGGAAAATTGAAGGAGCATATCTATAAGGACGAACCTGTACGACAAGATAGAACAGAGCAAAGGAGAGATGAGAGGATGACGGAACCACCGCCCCACTCATTGCCTCTGCCCCCTCCGCCAACCAACTATCCGCCCCATCTAGACCAACGTTCTTATCGATACACTGATGATATCGAAATGGAAAATGCCCCTTACAGCGGGGTGATCAACACTATTGCAGGAGGACCAACGGGGGGAGATAGCAGGAACGCAAGGGAGCGCACCGCGAAAAACCTCCGAAACAACGACCGAGCATATGCCAGTCCGGCAATTCCAGGCACTAACACCATATCATTCGATGACAGTGAAATTCCTCCTCCTACGGCAGGGGGAGAAGACATCGAAAACCCAGATGTCCCACTGGTGGTCTCCTTGACCATTGCAACCTACCGAGTGAATAAGATCTTGGTTGACACTGGAAGTTCCTCGAACATCATCTCTAAGAGGACACTGGATCAGATGGCGTTGGGTAGAGTCCGATATGGCAGAGTGCACACCTCCATATTAGGATTCGGAGGAACCATCGACCCCTAAGTATCATATTACATGTTTCTCTCGGTACCTTTCCTAAGGTGACACAAGAAGTCCGCCGTGGTGGTCGAACAAACTTTCGACTACAATTGCCATCTTCGGACGCCTGGTCTCAACCGGCCCGACAAGTTTCATCTACTCTCCACAATAGGATGAAGTTCCCAACGGCCTTCGGGGTCGGACAAGAGCTCGGAAATGTCAGAGAAGCTTGGGAATGTTATATCATGTCCACCAGAAGGGCATCTGCGCGTGCTAATACCACCATGACTCCGACGCCCACTATCCTTCCACCCGAAAAGAGGACTCACAAGTGGCGCGAGGAAGCGAAGGAAAAATTTCCTAGAAACGCGAATTGAACCCCATGAGACCCTTAAAGAGATCGAGATTATTCTTGGCGATCCGAGAAGAAGACAAGGATCGGACCGAAATGAATGTGGAAGTAGAGATGAAGCTCATCGCTTGCTCCAGAAAACAAATGATGTGTTCGCTTGGAGTACCGACGATCCAAGGGGATTGACCCACGATCGTTCACCGTCTCAATAACATGGATCCTTCGGTCAAATACATCCGACAGAAAAGGAAAGACTTTGGTCCAATCAAGGATGCCATCATATCCGCCGAAGTCGATCGACTCCTAAAGGCAGGACACATCGAGGAAGTTCGCTACTCTGACTGGGTTTGCAATGTTGTTCTGGTCGAAAAGTCGCCAGGCAAGTGGCGAATGTGTAATGACTTCACAAGGTTGAACAAGTTTTGCCCCAAGGATCCGTATCCATTGCCACGGATAGATCAACTGGTTGACTCTACCTCCGGATGTGCGCTACTGAGCTTCATGGACGCATACCAAGGCTTCTACCAAATTCGGATGGCCAAGGAGGACGTTAAGAAAACGGCTTTCTTCGCGGCAGGAGGAGTATACTGCTTCAAGGTGATGCCATTCGGACTGAAGAACGCGGGAGCCACCTACCAGCGACTGGTAAACCAAATGTTCAAAGACGAAATCGGGAAGACGATGGAAGTCTACGTAGACGACATGCTTGTTAAAAGTAAGACTGAAGAAGAGCATATTGAGCATCTCAACAATTGCTTCTCCATCCTGCGAAAGTATGGGATGAAACTGAATCCGGAAAAATGCACTTTCGGAGTAAAGGGAGGAAAATTCCTCGGATACATGGTCACGGAAAGGGGAATAAGCGCCAATCCCGAGAAAATCAAGGCGATCCTAGATCTGCCACACCCGAAAACCCTCAATGAGGTACAGCGGCTCATAGGAAGTCTCATGTCCTTAAGTCGTTTTATTTCCCGATCAGCCGAGAAGAATCTTCCGTTCTTCAAAACCCTCCGGAAAGGAGAGAACTTTGTGTGGACCGCGGAATGTTCTGAGGCTTTCGAAAAGTTGAAAGAATACCTCCATTCCCCTCCACTGCTCTCCAAGCCCGTCGAAGGAGAACCACTCTACCTCTACCTAGCAATTACGGAAGAGGCAATGAGTTCCGTCCTAATACGGATTCAAGCTAACGAGCATTTGCCGATCTACTATCTTAGCAAAGCCCTTGCTGGGGCGGAGACAAGATACGTGAAGATCGAGAAGCTCGCATACGCTTTAGTTTATACCGCCAGACGGTTAAAACCTTACTTTAAGTCTCACAAAATAGTGGTACTAACTGCGGAACCTTTGAAACAGGTCCTAGGAAAGCCCGACCAATCTGGACGACTCTCTAAGTGGGCGATCGAGCTCAGCGAATACGACATTTGCTACCAGGCTCCGTCAGCCAAAAAGGCTCAGGTCCTCGCCGACTTCTTAGCGGATTACCCAGAGGAGGATTCAGAGAAAGTCCCTGACAAGCAAGTGTTCGAGTGCTTAATCACCAAACATATAGTCCGAAATCCAGCCCCTCCAATGTTCAACCCAGAAAACCTTGAGGAAGCCCAGTTCATCAATCGGCCCCTCCCTTTGTCAGAGGGGGAAACTCGGGTCAACCAAATGTTTCTACTTGGTGATGTTCCCAGAAATCCCAGTTCGGACAACATCAGAACGAAAATCACTGGAGGGGATGAACCAAGAGCGGAACCTCAGCAGCTCGCAGGAGATCTCCAAATCAAAAAACATCCTTCCGATGTCTGGACATTGGAAGTCGATGGTTCTTCCACTGGAAGAGTGGGAGGAATTGGAATCTACCTTAAGAGCCCAGAGGGCGCGGAACTCGACTATGCGATTTCCTTGGATTTCAAAGTTACCAATAATGAGGCAGAGTATGAGGCACTTTTGGTGGGGCTGCGGCTAGCCAAGTCTCTCCAATCTCGGAAGGTCAAAGCTTACACGGACTCACAGCTCGTCGAGGCCCAATTTTCAGGAAGTTTTGCCACAAAAAATCCTTCGATGATCAAGTATCTTGAGCTACTCAAGAATGAGGCCACTTCGAGGAATTCACCTTGGAAAAGTTTGACAGAGTTTGGAACGAAAGAGCTGATGCCTTGGCAAAATACGCATCTGCTACGGCGGCTTTGGACACAAGGAGAGTAATTCTACTCACCATTACTGACTCATCCGTCATGGGTCCCAGTTCGACGGTCATGATACTTGACAGTGAAGAAACGGATGGTGACATTTTCAACTATCTCAAGGATGGATCTTTGCCGGCCGATCCGAAAGAATCAAGGAGTGTGCAATGCCGAGCGAATAGATATTTTATAATGGGTGATGATCTGTACAAAAGATCTTTTTCCGGGACCCACCTGAGATGTTTGAACCCACAAGAAGCATGAGCCGTCTTTGGAAGAGATACACAACTGAATGGGAGTCATTCCGGGAGGACCTCGCCATAAAATCATCTGACAAGGCTATTATTGGCCCACCATCGGTAAGATTCCCGACCACGCCGGAGATGTCGGATTGCCAATACTATAACGCGTCCCACATCGTCAAGCCAACCCTATGATTCCGTCAATCATAGCGTGTCCGATTCGATCAATGGGGTATCGACATTGTCGGACCATTTCAGGGTACCAATGAAAAGTTTCTTATTGTGGCTGTGGAGTACTTTACCAAATGGGTAGAAGCCGAGGCTGTTGCAACCATTACAGAAAGTCGAGTGCGGACCTTTATCTGGAAGAATATCATCTGTCGCTTTGGCCTGCCCAGGATTCTCATCTCGGACAATGGTGCCCAGTTCTCAGGACATAGGCTCAAGGAATGGCTTGCGTCCTTCAAAATCGAGCAACGATTTACATCCGTTGGATACCCGCAAGCCAATGGACAGGCTGAGTCAACAAACAAAACAATAGTCAAGATCCTCTTCAATGGTGGCCCGTTCGCTGGCCTTCCACTGCATGGCCTTGATGAAACACCCGAGCTGGGGAAACACCCGAGTAGACACAAGTTATATTTGTATTACATTAAGAACAAAACAAGTAAACCAAGGACAGATTATTTACCCGCTGGTATAGAGCATCCAGCCCTCCGACCCGCTCCATTTCTGGGAGTCCGCAAGCGCGCTCGTATTCCTTATCCAGAGCAGCTTGGTCCACAGGAAGGACAGCGGACAACTGCTGCCTCTTCGCAGTAGCAGGAGCCTCCGAGCTTGCCGCCCTCTTTTGCCCCGAGATGATGGCGTCCCGCATAAACACGTCTCGGGTTGGGGCTCGAGTGTTGTGAGCTGCGGACCGGGTAGCAGTGGCGCTCCGCGTAGCAGGAGCCTTGCCCTTATCAGGCACCGCCAGGGCCTGCGAGTCCTCACCAGCCTTGCTCCGCCTTTCTTCTTCAGCGGCGAACACAGCAGCATTTTTCGGATCCGGCATGGGCAGACCCGTGGAAGTGTTAATGATTCGGGTCCTTTGACCAGCCGCGACCTCCAAAGCTTGCTGTTCCCTCTGCAACCTCTTCTTCTCTCCGAGAGTCGACATGATGTAATCGAACCAGTGAGCTGCACAATAAACCAAGGGCGTTAGATACAGGCGGGTTAACGAAGGATTGTCAGAATTGCAGAAATACGTAATCCGAATAAAGTATCTCGACGAATGGCAAGCATAAAGACTCGAAGTAATCAGGTTCTTACTGAAGTCCGTCTTCCCTCCAACCTCGACTGCGTCAGTAGTCACCAAGACAACACGGCAGAGGTCGATCAAGTGGTATGGATAGGTTGGCGGATCGTGCTTCTTATGAATAGCAGCCACCCACGGAGCCACATTCTTTGGAAGAGGGCGCCAGTCCGGGATGCTCTCCCTCAGAAACTTTATGGGCAGTCCCCACTGTTCTCGCTGCCTCTCGGACTCCACGGTTTGAGCCATCCGCATTTAATATGAACTTATCCCACCACTTCGACCCCAACGACGAAATGGAGTCACAAATGAAGTTATAAGGTTTCCTATTCGTAAAGGTATAAAAAAGGGGATTCCCCGGACTAAATGAAACGTGAAAGAGCTGCCTGAAGTTCTCAAAGTTTACGAGCTGCCCTTTCTTCTTGCAAAAAACGACGAAGCAAATAAGATTACCCAAGGATTTCGGGATAACCTGACTCGGACCAATCCCAATGTGATTTAGGATGTGCTTCAACTCCGTTGCAATGGGTACCTTCCACCCACAAGCAAAAGCTACCTCGTGCACACACATATACCCGGCGGGCGGGTTGTAAAAGGCGTGACCGGGCTCAGGAACCATGATTTCTACGGAGTCAGGGATCTCCCACTTCCGCCTCCACTCGGGGATGTCCTCCGCCCTAACCCTGGATGGACATGTAGGAAGAAGCCCGTCCGTGTTTAATTCTCCAAATCTGTCCACTATTGTAACAATGACGCAGACGGGAACTTGATTCGGGCAGCTTTTGCACCACGACCTTCGATTAATTGAAGATTGGACTGAACGGACGCAGCAGGATGTAGTGCAATCCGCCGGCTGGATCGTCTAGAGGGACGAGCGACAGGGGATCCTTCTCCTTCTTCCCCCTCGTCCCCATCTTCATCTTCCTCACCATCTTCTTCATCATCATTAGTATCTTCCTGTCTCCCGGACGTGCTTGGCAGGGACGGACCTGTCTCCGCTACAACACGGTCCTCCACCCCGGCCTCGAACATCTCGACTTCTTCGGCCTCCAGACCGCTGTCCCCTTCCCGCTCTGCACGCAGTTCGCTCAGACCACAGGATGTCCCAATTCCACCTACAGTTCGAGATCGGACTGACAACCTAGTCTTAACAAGGACACCCTGGTCCGCTGGAACGCGTCGGTAGCGTGCTTGATCGCCGTGCTCAGCGTCTCGAATCTGGACGACCCAAGATCCACAAAATCTTTCATGAACGAGCTCAGGTCCACGGACCCGATCCCTAAATCTACTGCGTCTCTATGACCTGGGGCCTCGTGCTGGTCCTGACTATCGCTCCCGGACATCCTAGGGCAGAAGGAAACAAGTCAGGAATGATGGTGTTGATTGTCCGAGAGTTCGTTTAGGTAATTTCTTAAGTCAAAGGAAGCCTACGGATTTATACTTAACGCGCCGCTGGCACTATCACCTACCTTACCCGGCACGCTGAGCGGGGCAAATTTATGGAAGACTGTGTGCCAATTGGCACCAACACACTACCAAATAAGCATGCAGAATCAAATCTTGGTTACAGTCGGCATACGCATGAAATGCATCAACAAGATACTGGCAATAAATTGGCATGCAACAGTACAGAAGAAAAATTGTTTCAACTAAGAACGTTGCTAAAGCCTTTCACACGCAACATCGGCAAAAACAGACTCGACCATTTCATATCCGAGCAGGGCAAAAACATATGAGCACGAAGTAAGCATACCGTGAAAAGGAAACAACTCAGCAAAAGTGAAGATGTACGTACTTGATAAAGCTGATTTGATAAGTTCGAACGGACGACTAAGCCTTACTGCTTCTCCGAGGGTACAGATTCGAAGACAAAACTTTCAAATCTTGCGACTCTTGCTTGCTCGGATGTGTCTTCTAACGCTTGGATTGCTTTGCGATTGCTCTGAGTTTCGAGATTGCTAAAAGTGTGAAAATGACTGATGGGCTGACTATTTATAAGGGCAATTTGGGGATAGCCAAGAGTCACGTCGCTTGGATTTGAATCCCAGCCGTTGATCCTCTCCAATCCAAGGGTTGTACCGCTTCGCGAGTGGATGGCTGTCAGTACGTCGCATTTAATGCTTGACAGACGCGTCACATCAATCGGACTGCGATCCCCAACCGTTGATGTCGTCCTGATCCAACGGTCACGTCCCTTTACTCGGGATCTTTCTCCCGTGGGCCGAACGGACAACCTATTGGGCCTCTTGGGCTTACGAGAGGACCAATTCAACAATCGGCCAAGACTGACTTCTAGAGGGCTACGTCAGATCCTAACCGTACTCGGACCCATATATCTCGGATACAAATACCTTTTCCTCTACAGTCCCAGTCATGTGATAACTCGGACTGTAGACGGAAAAGGGGGGGGGGGAAGAGATATATTGAATCCTTGAGGACACGGACGACGGATCCCGACAAAAAGGATTTCTTCCTTTTTCTTTTAATTAGCGATTCGGACACGCTCCACAGACACGACTGATCCCTCATAGTTACCAACTATCTTCTACTAAGATACTTGGAAACTGGGGGGACATATGTTGATCTGTAAATGTGTCCAATCCGCTAAGGCGCCATAAGCGTGTCTAAAGCGCATCACGTTTAACTAGCTAATTCAAGATCTGGTCCGACCTCACATGGTCCGCCCAAAGTGAATCGACCAGTACGCTGAAGTCACTACATCTCCACAGCTAGTCCGAGCTGGCTAAGGAAAGGACTTCCAAACCTGACCATGTCAGTACAGAGATGCCTAACGGATGACGAGAGAATCTCGACGCCACCATTACATTAAGACCAAACGTATAATGTAACCACTGAGATACTTCCGTGAGACTCTTGGCTCGGACATCCAGAGTTACCCAAGGGCAGATCAACCAAGCAGACAGATCTGTCCGAGGGACTAACACGGACCCAACAGGCGGAACAATACTCTCAGAGGGAAAAGGTCCAAACTACCCTCCCAGACCCACTTATTGGTATTGGACTATTGTTCACTAATGGGCCATGGGCCAAAGGTAGCATTGGTGTCCAAATCTGGATCGTACACTTGGCATCATCTTATGAGCTACTTCATGAGTATATGATAACTATAAATATAGCACAAGGTCCAAGACCTTAAGGTAAGCGAGCTGGAAGTAACTAGACCTTTCCCATTACTATTGCATTGAGAGCTACCATCTCTCCTTTGAGTAAAGCCTCATTCCGGATTGACCTTGGCAATCCGGGCAACCCATTCTAACCCCCCCCCCCCCCCCCCCCACTTAGTCCTTTCAGGTGCTCTTTCTCGGACAAGCCTTTTATCGGACTTCAAGTTGGAGGTTAGGTTGCTTGCAGTGGTAGTGTTGGTGTTGAGAGGTTTATCCCTCAACAAATTTGATTTTGAAAAATCAAGGACTGAATTGAATGTTTTAGAAACTTGAAATCCTTACTTTTGTGAAGTAGAGTTATAGACTTGATTGTAGAACATAATTATTTTAAAAACTTCCACTTTCTTTCAGTTCGACCCATATATAGTTTCTAAATTTCCTATTAAGTCTAGAAATTATATTATTTATTTATTTATAATTTTTAATATTTTTAAGAATGAACTTTTAGTTCCAAGGACCCGAATGAAGAAGTTTAGAAACTTAAGGGAGAATTTAATTTTATTCAAGAACTTCAGTTGTAAATGGGTTGTTTGGCCATTTTTAAAAGACCAAAAAGAAACCAATGCGTAAACATAAGCTCATTCTTAATCACTCACAATAAACCCATAACAAATGTATGTATATGCAGGTACCCAACAAGAGGAAGCTGAAGCATATGACATTGGCGAGATCGAGTACTTATCACCATCTTTGATTTAAGTACTTGTTTTGGATGGTTGAAGCGAACGGTGAACAACTCAGTTCCTCTTCAATAAAGAAAACCAAGCACAACTTCAACCAGGTTACCATGTTTCGCCCGTCAACAAAAATCTTAAGCCAAATTATCCAAGCAAGCAAGAAAGCTATGCAAAATCTCGTCTACGGCCTGGAAAACAGTAATCATCAAAAGCACTGGACCTATCTTCTGTTTTTAGCAAACTGATCAGGAAGAACTCAAATCTATTGAAAGAGAAGCACGAAGATTAGAGCACCATGACCTGCCCACAGGCAAGTGCTAATGGGAAATACATACTTCATGATATCCCCCTGACCTGCTTTCCTCTAAAAGATTACATTTGCTAGAAACATGTATAAACTTTTTATAATTAATGAACATTTCCATCGGTGTGTCACCTTTCAAATATGAGCGGAGTAACTTGAGCTAAAAAGAGGTTTTAACTTAAAAACGTAAACATAGTGAATAACATTCAGCCTTACGAATTACAATCCACAAATTCCGATTGACAAGCCAAGTAGAACAGGCTCAAATGGCTCCAGCGTCACACTTCAATCATCAAATTGTAAACGGTTGATATAGAATACAATAAGTGACTATCCAGACTTCATCCTGCAAAGTTCGACAGTAAACCTCTCCCCAACATCTGGGCTGCCCAAGAACACCCGAACTACAGCCTCAAAGGTCTCCAAGGTACTAGCGGCTGCTGCTCTGGCAGTAAACACCAGATCATAAGAAAATCTCATCAGTTGTTCTCTGGATTTCACCTTCGCTTTCTCAACATGCTCCACCTCGAACCCAGTGTTAGCCTGAAACACAAAAAAAGTTAAAGATGTATGTAAGTATGTTTATGTATGTAGTATGTTTACGTATGCATGTATAACTATGTATATTCAAAAGAGGGAGAAAATTACATTTTGTTTGTTATAGTCAGCAATGGCAAACTTGGACATACTCAAGTAGTTTTCTTCTCTTGCTGCACGAATGTCATCAGGATCTACAGGATCCCCAACGCCGCCAAGGTATACTCTCTTAGCCACGGCTTTGATTCGTCTCGTCTTGTCGTTTATATATCAACGGCAAGCAATCCGATCAGAAGGAAGGCGAACAACACGAAAATATAAACAGAACTAGGAATCAAAACCTTGCACAGAAACATAATAGCCTTAATTCACTGCCAAGTAGTATAAAAATTGCGATTGAGAGGTACATCAGTTATGCGCTTCCATATTCCACAGCCTGACGAAGGATCATCAAAATTCCATTCAGATATTCCAAAGCCTGGTGGCGCATCATCAAATTTGCGCTTCTTCGATTGAGATTTTCCACAGCCTGACGGATCTTCCATAGAACCCTAACAGATTTTTGAATTTCCCCCTTTTTTTCTGCTTCCTCTTTAATCTTTTATTTTATTTTCCCGGTATATTACTCCTTTTATAGTCAACGGCTCCCCTTTCCCAAACTTACAAAAGCCCACCTTTTCCGAAACGAATATGTAACTTACAAAAGACCAACTCGCAAGCAATGATTGCGGCCCAAGGCCCAAACCATTGGTTGTTAAATTCAACTAGATACTCGTACTTTTATTTTGCACATACTCATATTTCAATCCAAACTTTTCATCTTTCCGTTCATTCTTACCATAAATTATTCTTAAACTATCCTACTAAATTATTTTATCACTAAAACGTGTTCACACGCTACGCGTATTATTGCGACACCCAGTTCTGAAAAATGTTTACAAAGATAGGTATAAGGGTTAATGTTAGTGGAAATTAATTTTTTTTTAATTTAATTGGACAAGATAGAAAAAAGGATTTATGAACTGGCTTATGAAAGATTTTTTTTAAAGCAAGTTACAATGGAAATTCCGAATTAAGCTAACTTGCGAATTATAACGATTTATCCAATGTGGATCGAAGCCCAATTTCGACTCCAGCACAAAACCCCCATTTTTATTAAAGTAGATCTCAGGAATGGTTTGTATTATATGCAAGGTGAAGTAGTGACTGGTTTGTTGGGTGTTGTATCTACTGTGTCACTGAATGACAAAACTCAACTGTGGCATAAAAGATTAGCATACATAATTGAGAAAGGTCTCAGGGAGCTTGCTAAACAAAATATGCTATGTGGAGATCAAATCTCAAAGCTCAATTTCTGCGAAGACTGTGTATTAGGAAAATCACACAAGTCTAGTTATGATACAAGAAAACACACCACTAAAGAATTAGGTGTGAGTTGATCAACTCAGGGCTTAGTAAAAGATTTTGGGGAGAAGCAGCTAATTATACTGCATGTTATCTTATAAATAGAAGCCCTACATCTGCTATGAAGTTTAAAACACCTGAAGAAATGTGGTATGGTCATGCATCTAAGTATGATCACTTAAAAGTTTTTGGTTGCAGTGCATGTTAAACAAGACAAACTTGAAGTTAGAGCTCTGAGATGTGTGTTTCTTGGGTATCCCACTGGAGTTAAAGGATACAAACTATGGAGTATAGATCATGCAAAAGAAATGCTTATTGAGCAGGAATGTAATTTTCAATGAAGAAATCATGCCACTTAAACCTGCAGATGGAGCTAACAATGAGTTACTTGTGTCTCCAATTAATGAGGCATCTGATGGAGTAATTTCTGATGAAGTTCATGATGGTGCAAAGGTTGAGGTGGAGCCTATAAGTGAAATTCAGGAAGCTGATACTCAAGTCTATCAAGAAAATGACACAGCTACAAGTGATATTAGTCAATCTAACACAGAGATCACTGAGAGAGCAAGAAGATCAACTAGACAGGCACTTGATGTGTTTAGTTTTGGTAAAATGGTAAATCTTACATGATCTCATATGCCTTGAGCATAGCTGAAGATATGTGCTACCCTGAACCAAACAACTACACATAAGCAGTTTAAGGAAAAGAGAAACACCACTGGCTAAATGCTATTAAGGAGGAACTTGATTCATTACACAAGAACAATACATGGAGTATTGTTACAACACCTAAGAATGCATAGTTAGTGGGATGCAAATGGATAACAATACATGCACGTCCCCACCGCTGCTCCTGCTGCGCACGCTTTTTTTTCTTCTTTTTCCTTTTGGCTGAAAGTTACTTGCTAGTGGTGTATGATGATTCTCTCTGGCTATCATATATATAAGACCATGCAGAGAACTTGCAGATATACACATTGAACTTGCAGAGAAAACAGAAGAAGATAAAATCAGATTTTATCTTTGGAAACAAAATACACTTCATACATCCGTACAGAGAATCTCCTAGCATTCTTATTGTAGAGTAATTCCTGTGGATACCAAGGTTCGAGGTAATACCGGCAACATGGATTTGCACGTAAATTGGGACTTGCTTGGAGAGGAACTGGAGGATCTCGAAGAAGCATACACGGACGAACAGATCGACGACTTGCTGGAATTTGCTGACGCTGAATTGCAAGCTTCCAGTCACGAATCGGAGTTGCTATCAGAGTAAGCTTCTGTTCGTTTAGATGTTAAACACGTTAAATTATTGTTATCATGTTGGTCCAAAATTTTGAAATTCCGCTGCGTATACTTAGAGTATATTCTGACCGTATTTACCAACAGTGGTATCAGAGCTAGGCCTGATTTAACAGTAATTTACGTATTTTTATGTATTTGATTTATTGGAGATAAAGAATGCATTTATAAAATAATTATATTTCCAGAATTACTTTATTATTAAAAAAAGGGTGAATTTCATTCACTACCCCTTTTAGATGTTCTAATTACACATGGGTACCAGTTAGATCAACAATAACATGCAAGTCCTGATCGATATAAATCAATTACATGTAGGTCCACGAATTTGACTTTTGGCGAATTAAAATCAGGAAAAGACATTTTACTCGTTTAAATATCGAACTTTTAGCCAAATGTTTAACTTATATTGATGACGTGTGGATTTGGATGTAATTGATTTTTTTTACATATAATTTATATTTAAACCTATTATTAATTAACTTGTATTTTAAGATACCTTAATTAGTGGTTGTATGTAAATGTTCAGGAGGGTCCCATTTTGATTTTTAAACATTTTGGAGGTTTAATTTCAATATTCACCTATCAAACATATAAATATAAAAATGTTGAAGGACAATTTACAATTTCTAGAACTTCATACTTGTTTTGAAGACTTAATGGCATCTATTTAAATAATAAGAACTTCTAAATTACAGTAGTTATCCACAGGGCTTATCTAATTCTTAAAGGATGGCCCTTTCAATTTTTTAAAACCCTCAATTAAGTCCATGTAATCTAAGGACCTGTTTGTTTGTCCACTAATGAATTTCAACTTATAAGCTGGTCAACAAAAAATCAGCTTTTTGAACTTAGATGTAATTGTTGAATTAATTGGTGCTTAGATGCAATGTCCCTATCTAACAGGGTATATGTAATAACCCCTTAAAAAAAAATTGGATTATGAAATGAACAGTACCAGACGAACGGAAAACGTAGAAGCTTGGCTTCCGGCAACCGTCCTCCACCGCACCTGCGTCCTTCGTCTAGCACCGCTTTATCGACCACACTTCTATAGGACGGATTTGGGTATTGGTCGAAGTTCGATTGTTTCGAACTTGGGTTCGAACTAGAACTTGGATTTGAACATGTTAAATCGATCAATTGATGTTTGGTAGACTACATTGATCAAGATTACATGCTTCTTTGATATCTATGGACGCTTGAAAGGTGTTAGAAATCGATTTGTGGAATTTGGAATTCGTTTTCAAAGTACAGGGACTTGTTTGAGGTTTTTGAAAACTCAAAGCCCTTGTGTTTGAGAATTTGACGGACTTGATTATAACTTTTAGAAAGTTACAAGGGACTGAATTGATCTTTTCGAAAGTTCTGGGTAGATTGTATGAAACCAGAAAGGTCTAGGGACCTAAATAACAAATTGACGAGTTCTGTCAAATTACAGCGAGGTACAATCCCTTCAGTTTCTTACGCCTGCGTACAAAGGATTCTGTTTATATCAATTGAATACAGTGCTTTCTGAAGTTTTTCAACTAGGTACAAAATTCTCCTGTTTATTGCAATTGAGCGCAGAATTTTATAAAATACAAAAAAAAAAAATTGGAATTTGCCCCAGAAACTTTTAGAAAATTTATTTTAAAATTCTGGAAATTATAAAAGGCCCCAAAAGTTTTAGAAACTTTAAAATTAACTCATAAATTGTTTATGAAAATTTTAATTGGGGATTAATTAATCTTTTGAAGATTAATTAATTATTTGGAGACACCTTAAGGTTTTAGAAACATAACAATGCATTCTTTATCTCACTTTTAATTGTGTTATTGCACGTTTGATTGTCTACGTGAGTTGCTTTACTTTAAAGTAGCAATAGAGTCCGCGTTTTGAATATTGGGTAGGCGGCGCCCATTATGTGTCGGGCCGCGTTAATGCATGTATGAGTAGGCGGTGCTCATTACTTGGTAGTCCGCGTGTTGCATGATTGGGTAGGCGGCGCCCATTACGTGTTGTGTAATTATGGATCTTGGTTCATACGAATAAAATGTAAATGTTCCCCAAATTAAATTTAAGTCTCGGACTAGGTCTGGACGACGTCACCCGTCATAATTGAATGGTGTATGGATCCTTTTCGTTCGAGAGTATTTACACCCTAGTGTTTGCTCCGTTCTACGAGGCTAAGTCCCATTCGTAGATGCATGTAAGCATCGCGTGATGGTTATGACTTACTTGGCTATGTCTGATCGCCCTAGCGACGGAATAGTTTAAGGACGTGGGTCAAACTTGGTTTGACCAACCAGGAGTTGCTTTGAGCAATTGGTTTGGAGACCTACCGGTTCAACTATTACAGCGGTTCAGCCCTAGCTGGGGTTGTAATAGTGGGAATGCGGATCTTGGCCACTATGATTGTATTTGATATAAGTCCGTGCTCTTCATATGGGGTCGTCGAGTATGTGAAAATAGTGGGAGCTAAATATTACTGAAGTCCATGTATATTTAGTTATTGATTGTGATCATATAATTTTAATCTAGTATTAATTCCAGTTTATATTTACTTTTCTATGTCCAAAAAAATGTCTAATTTATCCATCAAAAGCATCTTAGAGAAGCACATTCTGACTGGGCCAAACTTCCTGGATTGGACCCGGAATGTGCATTTGGTTCTCAGACAAGAAAAGGTTGAATATGTGTTGGACACGCCTATCCCGGTAAAACCAACTGATGTTGCTGAACTTGCTAACTATGATGAGGCTCATCGTCAAAAGCATGTTGATGATGCTGGTAATGTCCAGTCTGTGATGCCCACTTCCATGAGCATGGAGCTGCAAAGGCAACATGAAAAGATGATGCCTTATGAGATGTTGGATCATCTCAAGAGCCTTTTTTACTCTCAATCTAAGAGTCTCGAGTTTGACTTGCTTAGAGAGCTCTTGCGATGCAGGCTACAGGAAGGTGGAAATGTTTCAGACCATGTTCTCAAAATGATTGGGATCATTGAAAAGTCGCTATCGGCATCAAATTTGAGAATCATGTGTCTGCCATTTTCATTCTCCAGTCACTCCCGGATTCATACTCCACGTTCATTGTGAACTATAACATGAATGCCAAGGAGGTGACATTACCCGAGCTCCACAACATGCTGAAAACTTATGGTCAGACCATAAGTAAAGGAAAGAGTATTCTCATAGTGGGATCTTCTTCGAACACTAGTGCTAAAAGGAATGGTTCTAGCAACAGGTTCAATAAGAAGAAGAAGGCTAAGGTTGGACCAAAGCCACAAACTCTTAAGTCTAAGGGTGGAGTTCGAAAGCAGCCCAAAATACCAAAGGATGCATGCCTCTACTGCAAGCAGAAGGGGCATTGGAAGAGGGATTGTGAGAAGGCTAAGGCCGATGGAGCTCTAATGTATGGTGCATCCGATTCCAACAAAGGTATGTTTGTCATTGAGATAAATATGTCTACAAGTAATTCTAACTGCTGGGTATTAGATACAACATGTGGCTCACACATTTGTAATAATGTGCAGGGCCTAAGTAACAGCAGACCGGTTAGACCAGGAGAAGTCGACCTACGCGTGGGAAATGGAGCAAGAGTTGCTGCTGAGCGTGTAGGAACTTATAGACTAGACTTACCCTCGGGATTTACTTTAGAACTCAGTAATTGTTACTATGTTCCTTCAATCATTAGAAATAATATTTCCATTCCTGTGTTAGACAATCTTATGGGTTTTTGCTTTCGTATTGCAAAGAGTAATTGTTACGTTTTGCATAATGATATTTCTCATGGAATTGCCCCTCTTGTGAATGGTTTATATTTGCTTGATTGTAGACATAATATATATCATATACAAAACAAAGGGCCAAAATTAAGTAATGCTAAGAATCCTACCTACTTGTGGCATTGCAGACTTGGGCACATCAATGAGACACGAATTGCACGATTAAATAGAATGGACTATTTAACTTCATTTGATTTTGAATCATATGGAGACTGTGAATCATGTCTCAAAGGAAAGATGACCAATAAATCCCTTCTAGGAAAGGGAGTGCGAGCCAAGAAGGTACTTGAGTTAGTCCATACTGATGTATGTGGACCTTTTGCGACTCAAGCTAGGGGAGGTTTTTCATACTTCATAACTTTTACTGACGACTTCTCTAGATTTGGACATGTGTATCTTATGAAGCATAAGTCTGAAGCATTTGAGAAGTTTAAGGAGTATAGAAATGAAGTAGAAAACCAGCTCGAAGCAAGTATCAAAACTCTACGATCAAATCGATGAGGAGAATACTTGAGCAAAGAGTTTACAGATTACTTAAAAGAAAATGGGATTCGATCTCAATGGACACCTCCTGGAACACCACAAATGAATGGAGTTTCTGAAAGGAGAAATCGAACCTTGTTAGACATGGTAAGGTCCATGATGAGCTTCTCAACTCTTTCAACATTCTTATGGGGATATGCATTACAAAATTCAATTTACATTCTGAATCGTGTTCCATCTAAGTCAGTCAAAATGACGCTATATGAGTTATGGCATGGTAAGAGGCCTGCTCTTTCACACATGCGAACCTGGGGTTGTCCAGCATATGTAAAGAAAATGATCACTGACAAGTTGGAATCTAAAAGCCAAAAGTGTTATTTCGTTGGTTATCCCAAGGAAACCAGAGGTTACTATTTCTATTCTCGCGATGACCACAAGATCATTGTTTCTAGGAATGCGACTTTTCTGGAAGATGACTATGTCTTCAAGGAACAAAATCACAATAGAGTAGAACTTAAAGAAATTCAAGAACCACGAAATAACATTGAGGTTGAAAAGTTGTCAAATGAAACTGACAACGATTCAGTGGGAGCAATAGGAGGTACATATGTTGGAAGCATGTCACTGGGTAGACATCTTGCAGCCAGTGGGAGCGCTGGGCAAAATGCTTCGCGACCACAAAGTCCTCTTGCATCACCGGCAGAATCGGTTATGGAAATCAACCTGCCGCCATCTCAAGAGCCAGTCTCGGACAGCGCTCCTAAGGTAGCTCTGAGTGTAGGACAGCCTAACACTCAAGAACTTAAACACGATCAGAATGAAGAACGAGAACAAACGTTAGTAGTTGTGCCACAGAGAAATAGAAGGGGAAGGGTTATACCCGAACAAGTAGTCGCAGTTCGTAGGTCATAAAGGGTTAGTACGAAGAATAAGTTGAATCTACTCTTGGAGAATCATGAGGATGATGTCGTAGATTCACCTGATCTGGATGACCCTAAGACCTACACCGAGGCAATGTTGGACAATGACTCGGAGAGGTGGCAAGAAGCCATGAAATCGGAAATAGACTCAATGTATCATAATCAAGTTTGGAACTTGGTTGAATTGCCAAACGGGGTTAGACCCATTTGATGCAAATGGGTTTTCAAAAGGAAAATCGACGCCGACGGCAAGATACAAACCTACAAGGCTAGGTTAGTGGCAAAAGGCTATAATCAAAGACAAGGTATTGATTATGATGAAACCTTTTCGCCAGTTGCTAAAATCAAGTCTATACAAATTTTACTTGCTATAGCTGCATATCATGATTATGAGATTTGGCAAATGGATGTGAAAACCACTTTCCTAAATGGAAACCTAGACGAGGAGGTGTATATGATACAACTTGAGGGTTTCATATCTAAGTCAAATCCCAAGTCAGTATGCAAGCTTCAGAGGTCCATATATGGACTAAAGCAAGCCTCTAGAAGCTGAAATATCCGTTTTGATGAAGCTGTCAAATCGTTTGACTTCGTCAGAAGTATGGAAGATCCATGCGTTTACGTAAAACGCAGTGACGAAGGAATTGTTTTCATGGTCATATATGTCGATGACATTCTAATCATGGGAAGCAATATTCCCCTCTTACAGTCAGTGAAAGATTGGTTATCCAAAACCTTCTTAATGAATGATATGGGTGAAGCCTGTTACATACTTGGCATCAAGATCCATAGGGATAGGGCCAATAGGATGTTAGGGCTGTCACAGTCTACCTATATTGACAAGATGATGAGGCATTATAGAATGAAAGAATCCAAGAAAGGATTCTTGCCTGCAAGTCATGGCGTAGTTCTGTCAGTGAAGGATAGTCCTTCAACTGAAGAAGAAATTGAGAACATGAAGAAGATTCCATATGCATCTGCAATTGGATCTATCATGTATGCCATGAATTGCACTAGGCCAGATGTGGCTTTCGCTCTCAGTATCACTTGTCGTCACCAGATGAATCCAGGTTTTTAAACACTGGACTGCTGTTAAGACGATCCTTAAGTATCTTAGACGAACTAAGGATCACTTTCTGGTGTATGGTGGGCAGCCGGAGCTGATGGCATCTGGGTATGTCGATGCCGGTTTCCAATCTGATCCGGATGATTACAAATCACAAACTGGGTATGTGTTTGTACTCAATGGTGGAGCTGTCAGCTGGAAGAGTTGCAAGCAGGCAACTATTGCTGATTCTGCGACAGAATCCGAGTACATTGTTGCATCAGAAGCCGCGAAGGAGGCTGTCTGGATGTCTGAGTTCCTCAAGGAAATAGGAGTAGTACCTAATGTTGGACCGATAAAAGTCTATTGTGACAACACTGGGGCTGTTGCACATGCAAATGAACCAAGATCCACCAACAGGAACAAGCATGTACCTAGAAAATACCATTTCATTAGAGAAATGGTAGCTAGAGGAGAAGTATCTATAGAACGTGTCCCCACTAAGGATAATGTGGCTGACCCTTTCACCAAAGCCTTGAGTTCGGCAAAACATGTTAGACATTACGAAAACATAGGCGTTAGACATATGGGTGATTGGCTCTAGGCCAAGTGGGAGATTGAAATTATGTATGTCCTAGAGACAACCACTTATGAGGATGATATGTACTTTGATCACATTCAATTTTACTATTGTTTAGAATATTGTTATTTGGCATTGCATCTATTGAGTTATTATTTGGTTGTTTGAATAATTCGATAAGATGTTCCCATGGACTGCACGTTATCACCAAGTGTGTGAGAACTTGGATGACATAACGTAAGTCTTAAAATAGCCCCAATCGAGTGTCATTGAGATTTGGGATATCAATGACGCACGTTAGAGATTGGCATGTGATCTGCATCATATTCTACGAATGACTTGACAAATAATAAATACATGGACACCTTAGAGGGTGTTGGTAGACCCACCGAGAAACAATTTGGTTAATTCTATTTATATGTCTATGGAAGTATCGGTGTGTAAGGTGATGTATTAGTCCTTTGACTTGAGGTCAATACTGACTACATGTGTGAAGTGATGTGCTTTGACCATGACCAATGCTTGCACTCCTAATGGGGTAGATACGACATGCGTTGGGCACATTACGAAGCACATGTGAGTAGTAGTTGAGCCAAGATAGGATTCATTCCTCGCAATAGACATTGGAGAGAATACTTTACATCTCATAGTTAGGTTGATCGTTAGTCATTAGCCAATGCATTACGATATATTTAAAATGGTGTTTGAATATGATCGAGGATCAACTAACAAGATTGAGAAAGAAATGAATAAGTTATTGGAACAGACATATTACCAAGTTCTAGACTTATTCGAGTATTCGTGAATGAAAAGGACCTTACCATCATTGGAGCCTTACATTACAGGTGGTTTGTATATCCTCACAAACGTCCTTATATATTAATATTGTCCGGTAAATTGTCTAGAAGTTTCACCGAGAACCTAATTGGATTAGTGATTAATATATAAGGCCCTATGGGTCACACTATATGGAAAGTACTCTACCAAACCAAGGATGTTAATAAATAAATATTATTTATAGTAAATGATATGAGAATGATTTTAATTGGTTCAAATTGGACTTGAGCAATTAAAATGAAGTGTTATACTTGGACTAATTTAGAATTGAAGTCCAATACCTAAGTTGGGCTTAGAATTGTAAATGGGACAAAAGAAATCGGAAAAAAAAGGCGGTCGAAGCCCAACAGAAGATCGGCGTGGGGACAAAGACGTCCCCACCATCGCCTCCTCAAGACGCTTTTTTTTTCCTTTTGGCCGAAAGTTACTTGCTAGTGGTGTATGATGATTCTCTTTGGCTATCATATATATAAGACCATACAGAGAACTTGCAGATATACACATTGAACTTGCAGACAAAACAGAAGAAGATAAAATCAGATTTTATCTTTGGAAACAAAATACACTTCATACATCCGTACAGAGAATCTCCTAACATTCTTACTGTAGAGTAATTCCTGTGGATACCAAGGTTCGAGGTAATACCGGCAACCTGAATTTACACGTAAATTGGGACTTGCTTGGAGAGGAACCGGAGGATCTCGAAGAAGCATACACGGACGAACAGATCGATGACTTGCTGGAATTTGCTGACGCTGAATTGCAAGCTTCCAGTCACGAATCGGAGTTGCTATCAGAGTAAGCTTCTGTTCGTTTAGATGTTAAACACGTTAAATTATTGTTATCATGTTGGTCCAAAATTTTGAAATTCCACTGCGTATACTTAGAATATATTCTGACGTATTTACCAACATACATACATACATACATACATACATATATAAATATATATATATATATATATATATACCTGATGGGGTTAAAGTAAATAATGCAATCAATAAAGCTTGTTTATTGAAGAAATCTATGTATGGTCTAAAGCAATCACCAAGGCAGTGGTATGAGAGATTTGATGAGTTTGTTACTTCTGTGGGGTTTATGAGGAGCTGTTATGATAGTTGCATCTATCAGAAAGGTGATCAGGGTATAGGATTTCTATATCTGTTGTTGTATGTTGATGATATCTTGATTGCTGGTAAATGCAAGTCCATGATTGATCAAGTTAAAACAGATTTCAATAAGGAATTTGAGATGAAGGAACTTGGATATGCAAAGAGAATACTAGGCATGGATATCTGCAGAAGCAATGATCAAAGAATTACTGCACTTACACAGATGAGTTATTTGACTAAGGTTCTGCATAAGTTCAAGATGCATGAGTCTAAACCAACATCAGTTCCCATTAGTCAAAGTGTAAAAGTCTCAGCTACTCAATGTCCAACTAGTGAAGAGGAAATTCAGAGAATGGAAACAATTCCTTATGCTAGTGGTGTTGGAAGCATTATGTACACAATGGTGTGTTGCAGGCCTGATTTGGCCTCTGCAATGAGTGTTATAAGTAGATTCATGAGTAATCCTGGATGTGTTCACTAGGAGGTGGTAAAAGGTGTACTGAGATTCCTGAAGGGTATTACAGATCATGGTTTATACTTTGAAGTTGCAGAGAATATTGATCAACCTCTAGTACGCTATGTGGATGCAGATTTTGCAGCAAATTCTGATACAAGAAAGTTAAATACAGGTTATGTGTTTACACTTTATGGAACAACTATCAGTTGGAATAGTTCTCAACAACCTGTGGTGGTTCTATCTACTACTGAGGCAAAATTTATTGCACTCACTGAAGCAATCAAGGAGGCTATATGGCTTAAGGGATTGTTGAAAGAGCTTGGTTATAGTCAAGATTGTATTACTATATTCAGTGACAATCAAAGTGCTATTTAGCTAGCTAAACATCAAGTTTATCATGAGAGGACTAAACACATTGATGTTAGGCTCTATTATATCAGAGATGTCATTGCTGAAGGATGTATTAAAGTGGAGAAGATTCACACTTCTATGAATATGTCGGATAGCTTGACTAAAGTTGTTCCAACAACTAAGTTTCAGTTATGTACTTCTTTGATGAAAGTGCAGGAAGGTATGCTCCAACCTTAAGGAGTGTCTTGGAGTTAATCATAGAGGAATTCAATCTAAGGTGGAGATTTGTGGAGTAGATTGAATTGAGAATAAGAAAGGAGAAGAAGAAGATCTGTTATGGTTCCGTTCTTGTTTGGAGAAGGAAGTATAAAAACGTAATCTGAGCATGAAGAGTCGCATTTCTACTTATGCGAGTGACGTGGCTTCATCTGATTGGCTCTCTTCGCGTATTGTGATGTAAGGAGACGTTTGTGCTTGGAGTATAAGTAGAAGAACGCTTCTATTGTAGCAGTTTACGTTTTTATCTTGTAACTGATTTAACTGTCATCATCTTCTTCATTAGTTCTTCTTCTTCTTCGTTCTATTTTTCTCTGCAAATTTGTGGATTGGAGCTTGTTGTAACAATCTTGTGTTGATCAATAAAAATTCTCTGATTGCTTCCGTGGATGTAGACATTTGCCGAACCACGTAAACACTTGTGCCATTGTTTAATTTGTGCGATTTGTGTTTGATCGGAGTTTTGTAAACACTTGTAACCACGTAAAATTCTCTGGTTAAAAACACTTAAAAACATCTATTTTAACTTGGTTTTTATGATTTTAATCGCTTGTAAAACATCTATAGTCCAAGTCTGATGCAGCAGGCTTTGTAATGCTCAATTTTGGAGATCTGGAACCATAAAAAGCCAAATAATTGAAGTTGTGCTAAGCAAAGAAACAACATAAACTATAACAGCCATATATATGCATCTAGTTAGAGCCAAATATCTTGACTATGTTCCTATTATACTGGACATACATGGACAAATAATTCGTCTCAAGCTACCTCAATTCATTGAGCATATCACCCTTCCTTTCCTACAGAAGAAATCATTATAAGATAAGATAAAACATCATAAAACCAAAAGAATCACAAAGGTTGTGCAGACAAAAGATGCCACTGATAATACAAAATGCCACTGAAATGATATGTTCTTACGGTAAACACAACACATAAGAACTCTCATGTAGTGTGTTAAAACGTTTATCCCTGAAGAAAATGTCCACATGTATTTCTTGCTGGTTTCGTTATGTTCTGTTTTGGGATCATGACATGTATGACAAATAATTAAAGATCCCTCAAGATTCAAGAATACAACAATGCAAGCCATTATAAACGTAAACAATTGTCTACATCAAGGCACTAACAAAAGGACAGTCATGAATGGGATCCCCTTTCTGACTCACGAATTGTATTACCGCAGCCGAATCTCAGGTCCTTGTGATTATAACTAGTCCCATATTTCTATAGAAAAAAAGCAACAACAAGAAGCAAAACAATATAAAACCAAAAAGAGCACAACTTATTTAAACAAATGCAAGTACACTCCTAACTTCCAGGCAAACAAAGACAGTACCAGGATAAAACAAAAGAGAGGTAAGAAAGTAGCATTTGAAGGGCAAATGGAAAAGGTATATCGATGGTAATGAAAAGGGAAGAGCAACCCAAGAGGGGTAGCTCGTACATGGCAGATGAAGAGATTTCTGAAGCTAACTGTCGTGGAATATTACTCGAAAGAGAAAGGGAAAACAAGGTAACTGAACTTACTCTTGCACAATATATTGTTATCCAACGTGTGCCGATTCTCAACATAAGAGCTTTTGTTGACCGTGAAATGGAAATCAACAATAGACAGTGTATCTTGGTAAGTGACGTCTTTGCTTCGAGAATATATATCCACAAATTCAGATATCTTTATAATAAAGTCACAGTATGAGGGACAACCTGAGCTTTTATATGTTGATGTACTCCCAGGAGCCTACGGCGATGAGGGAGCTGCAGCACGTGCCTATGATTCAACTGCTCTAGAAGATAGGGGGATTACAACTTTCACCAATTTTCACAAGTCTATGTACCCATTTGCTTATGATCACGTCACTTCAATGATCAATGCAGAGATTTGCCAGACAACAGATTATGAAGAAGTATTCAAACTATGCACTAACACAAAAGAAGAGTATCTAGCCTCACTGAGAGAGAACAATTTCCACTTTCATTTGTTGCAGATAATGAAAATTAATTGATATTCAGACAGTAAACCATACGGAAGCTTCTATCTTCAGAAAGAGCAGTAATGTCTAAGTACAGAGGAGTTGCAGGGTATGTCACACGAAAAATTCAACTTATTCAATCTTAATCTTAACAAAAGTTTTAAGCGGATTTCAACGAGTGCAGATGATGCCATCACATCACAATGGAAGATGGGAAGCGAGGATAGGGAGTCTTCAGAAATAAGTACCTCTATCTTGGCACCTGCAGTAGCCAGTAACTAATCAACTACCGCTTGTCCCGTGAAAATAAATATAGGGAATGAATAACAAATCTAGGAGAACAAAAATAAAAGTTCAAGTAGTACTAAACTTGAATAATATAACACACATGCAATCACATCATTCTAGAGACAACAAAATACTATTAGAACAGTGAAAATCCATTACAGCAAGAAGAAAACAGAAGGGGGAAGAATAGACCAAAAAGAAACCAATGCGTAAACATAAGCTCATTCTTAATCACAATAAACCCATAACAAATGTATGTATATGCAGGTACCCAACAAGAGGAAGCTCAAGCATATGACATTGGCGAGATAGAGTACTTATAAAGAGATCAATACAATCACCATCTTTGATTTAAGTACTTGTATTGGATGGTTGAAGCGAACGGTGAACAACTCAGTTCCTCTTCAATAAAGAAAACCAAGCACAACTTCAACCAGGATACCATGTTTCACCCCAAGCAAAACTTGCAACTTCGTGCCCGTCAACAAAAATCTTAAGACAAATTATCCAAGCAAGCAAGAAAGCTATGCAAAATCTCCTCTACGACCTGGAAAACAGTAATCATCAAAAGCACTGGACCTACTCCTTAAATCTTCTGTTTTCAGCAAACTGATCAGGAAGAACTCAAATCTATTGAAAGAGAAGCACGAAGATTAGAGCACCATGACCTGGCCACAGGCAAGTGCTAATGAGCAATACATACTTTATGATATCCCCCGACCTGCTTTCCTCCAAACGGCTGTGTAATTGAGGTTTGAAAGATTACATTTGCGAGAAACATGTATAAACTTTTTATAATAAATGAATATTTCCATCGGTGTGTCACCTTTCAAATATTAGCGGAGTAACTTGAGCTAAAATAGAAGTTTTAACTTAAAAATGTAAACATAGTGAATAACATTCAGCCTTACGAATTACAATCCACAAATTCAGATTGACAAGCCAAGTAGAACAGGCTCAAATGGCTCCAGCGTCACACTTAAGTTAGTTAAGTCATCAAATTGTAAACGGTTGATACAGAATACAATAAATGACTATCCAGACTTCATCCTGCAAAGTTCGACAGTAAACTTCTCCCCAACAGTTGGGTTGCCCAAGAACACCCGAACTACAGCCTCAAAGGTCTCCAAGGTACTACCGGCTGCTGCTCTGGCAGTAAACACCAGATCATAAGAAAATCTGCTCAGTTGTTCTACGGATTTCACCTTCGCTTTCTCAACATGCTCCACCTCAAACCCAGTGTCAATCTGAAACACAAAAAAAAGTTAAAACTTTAAGTATGCAAGATGTATGTAAGTATGTTTATGTATGTAGTATATATGTTTACGTATGCATGTATGTATATTCAAATGAGGGAGAAAAATACATTTTCTTTGTTGTAGTCAGCAATAGCAAACTTGGCCATAGTTATATAGTTTTCTTCCCTTGCTGCACGAATGTCATCAGGATTTTCAGGATCCCCACCGCCGCCAAAGTGTAGCAGCATACCGGGCTGCTCAAGATCAGCGTAGAAACCCTACAAGATTTAGGTAGATACACCATCAAGAGTAATCAAAGGAATTGGGGATGATATTGATATATAACAAAATCTATATGGTTAAGGTGTGGAGAAGCTTTGAAGCTTTATACCAATCTAATCTAACATTGTTTTTTTAACAAAAACGGAATATAGTTGCAATATACTGTAAACATATAATTACATGAATACTTAACACGTAACCAGGCTCCAGCTCATGCAAAAATAAGCTTTATACTTGTTTTGAAACTCAAGAGGACAAACCAGTTTTACAATTGCTAATTGAATAAACAGTTTTTTATTTTTAAATTGCGACGAAAGCTTCAATTGATTAACAAATAAGTACTTACCAAGGATTCACGACATCCCTTCTCAAACTTGGAGAGCCATTCACTATGAGACTGAAAGGTAACTTTTCGGGTAGGGGGACAAGCAGGCTTTGCGGGGCACACTCTACAGATAGCCATATCTTTAGCCGCATCATCCATATGTCTCCCTGGGGGAATCTGACTGTCATACAGCCTGGTAACTGAAGAGGGCTGGGATCCCTAGGAAGTTAGGCAGATTGAAGTAATGAGATCAACGAGAACAATCAAAGATGTTAAGAATAATGCAGATATACATCCACTCAGTCACAAGTTCTGTCTCATTTAGCAGTATTTGAAGTGTAACATGATCACGCATCAATCGAAACAGTACCCATGGCCAGAAAACAAGTAACATGGTTGAGGTGTGGAGTCTGAATTACACATTAGTGACAGTTCATATACTTTTTTACACATTAGTGACAGTTCATGAAACACGGCTTTGATATATATCAACGGCAAGCAATCCGATCAGAAGAAAGGCGAACAACACGAAAATATAAACAGAACTAGGAATCAAAACCTTGCACAGAAACATAATAGCCTTAATTCACTGCCAAGTAGTATAAAAATTGCGATTGAGAGGTACATCAGTTATGCGCTTCCATATTCCACAGCCTGACGAAGGATCATCAAAATTCCATTCAGATATTCCAAAGCCTGGTGGCGCATCATCAAATTTGCGCTTCTTCGATTGAGATTTTCCACAGCCTGACGGATCTTCCATTGAACCCTAACAGATTTTTGAATTTCCCCCTTTTTTTTCTGCTTCCTCTTTAATCTTTTATTTTATTTTCCCGGTATATTACTCCTTTTATAGTCAACGGCTCCCATTTCCCAAACTTACAAAAGCCCACCTTTTCCGAAACGAATATGTAACTTACAAAAGACCACCTCGCAAGCAATGGCTGCGGCCCAAGGCCCAAACCATTGGTTGTTAAATTCAACTAGATACTCGTACTTTTATTTTGCAAATACTCATATTTCAATCCAAACTTTTCATCTTTCCGTTCATTCTTACCATAAATTATTCTTAAACTATCCTACTAAATTATTTTATCACTAAAACGTGTTCACACGCTACGCGTATTATTGCGACACCCAGTTCTGAAAAATGTTTACAAAGATAGGTATAAGGGTTAATGTTAGTGGAAATTAATTTTTTTTAAATTTAATTGGACAAGATAGAAAAAAGGATTTATGAACTGGCTTATGAAGGATTTTTTTAAAAGCAAGTTACAATGGAAATTCCGAATTAAGCTAACTTGCGAATTATAACGATTTATCCAATGTGGATCGAAGCCCAATTTCGACTCCAGCACAAAACCCCCATTTTTATTAAAGTAGATCTCAGGAATGGTTTGTATTATCTGCAAGGTGAAGTTGTGACTGGTTTGTCGGGTGTTGTATCTATTGTGTCACTGAATGACAAAACTCAACTGTGGCATAAAAGATTAGCACACATAATTGAGAAAGGTCTCACGGAGCTTGCTAAACAAAATCTGCTATGTGGAGATCAAATCTCAAAGCTCAATTTCTGCAAAGACTGTGTATTAGGAAAATCACACAAGTCTAGTTATGATACAAGAAAACACACCACTAAAGCCATTCTTGACTATGTGCATTCAGATCTATGGGGACCTGCTAGAGTTGAAACACTGAATGGTGGTAGATACTACATGTCTATTATTGATGATTTCTCCAGGAAAGCTTGGGTTATAATACTAAAATCCAAAGATGAGGCATTCACTAAATTCAGAAAGTGGTTAAGTGAAGTTGAGAATCAAACTGGGAGAAAATTGAGATATCTCAGGACAGATAATGGTTTAGAGTATCTGTCAACTGAATTCAACGACAATTGCAAGTCTGAGGGGATAATCAGGCATAGAACTATACCAGCTACACGACAACAATATGGAGTTGCTGAGAGGTACAACAGGACAATACTTGAAAAAAATTAGGTGTGAGTTGATCAGCTCAGGGCTTAGTAAAAGATTTTGGGGAGAAGCAGATAATTATACTGCATGTTATCTTATAAATAGAAGCCCTATATCTGCTCTGAATTTTAAAACACCTGAAGAAATGTGGTCTGGTCATGCATCTAAGTATGATCACTTAAAAGTTTTTGGTTGCAGTGCATGTTAAACAAGACAAACTTGAAGTTAGAGCTCTGAGATGTGTGTTTCTTGGGTATCCCACTGGAGTTAAAGGATACAAACTATGGAGTATAGATCATGCAAAAGAAATGCTTATTGAGCAGGAATGTAATTTTCAATGAAGAAATCATGCCACTTAAACCTGCAGATGGAGCTAACAATGAGTTACTTGTGTCTCCAATTAATGAGGCATCTGATGGAGTAATTTCTCATGAAGTTCATGATGGTGCAAAGGTTGAGGTGGATCCTATAAGTGAAATTCAGGTAGTTGATACTCAAGTCTATCATGAAAATGACACGGCTACAAGTGATATTAGTCATTCTAACACACACATATCACTAAGAGAGCAAGAAGATCAACTAGACAGGCACCTGATATGTTTGGTTTTGGTAGAGTTGGTAAATATTACATGGTCTCATATGCCTTGAGCATAGCTGAAGATATGTGCTACCCTGAACCAAATAACTACACAGAAGCAGTTTAAGGAAAGAGAAACACCACTGGCTAAATGCTATTAAGGGTTAAAGTAAATAATGCAATCAATAAAGCTTGTTTACTGAAGAAATCCCTGTATGGTCTAAAGCAATCACCAAGGCAGTGGTATGAGAGATTTGATGTTTTTGTTACTTCTGTGGGGTTTATGAGGAGCTGTTATGATAGTTGCATCTATCAGAAAGGTGATCAAGGTACATGATTTATATATCTGTTGTTGTATGTTGATGATATCTTGATTGGTCGTAAATGCACGTCCATGATTGATCAAGTTAAAACAAATCTTAATAAGGAATTTGAGATGAAGGATCTTGGATATGCAAAGAGAATACTAGGCATGGATATCTGCAGAAGCAATGATCAAAGAATTACTACACTTACATAGATGAGTTATTTGACTAAGGTTTTGCATAAGTTCAAGATGCATGAGTCTAAACCAGCATCAGTTCCCATTAGTCAAAGTGTAAAAGTCTCAGCTACTCAATGTCCAACTAGTGAAGAGGAAATTCAGAGAATGGAAACAATTCCTTATGCTAGTGCTGTTTGAAGCATTATGTACACAATGGTGTGTTGCAGGCCTGATTTGGCCTATGCAATGAGTGTTATGAGTAGATTCATGAGTAATCCTGGATATGTTCACTAGGAGGTGGTAAAAGGTGTATAGAGATTCCTCAAGGGTACCACAGATCATGGTTTATACTTTGAAGTTGCAGAGAATATTGATCAACCTCTAGTAGGCTATGTGGATGTAGATTTTGCAACAAATTCTGATACAAGAAAGTCAAATACAGGTTATGTGTTTACACTTTATGGAACAACTATCAGTTGGAAGATTTCTCAACTACCTCTGTTTGCTCTATCTACTACTGAGGCATAATTTATTGCACTCACTGAAGCAATCAAGGAGGCTATATGGCTTAAGGGATGTTGAAAGAGCTT
The DNA here is from genome assembly GCA_026545765.1 of Plantago major. Classification (NCBI taxonomy): domain Eukaryota; kingdom Viridiplantae; phylum Streptophyta; class Magnoliopsida; order Lamiales; family Plantaginaceae; genus Plantago; species Plantago major. The sequence goes on from CM048840.1 coordinate 108,292,452, forward strand.
GGTTATAGTCAAGACTGTGTTACTATATTCTGTGACAATCAAAGTGCTGATCAATAAAGATTCTTTGATTGCTCCCGTGGATGTAAACATTTGCCGAACCACGTAAACACTTGTGTCATTGTTTAATTTGTGCGGTTTGTGTTTGTTCGGAGTTTTGTAATTGTTCGATTGGATTTCAGTTGTTATTGTTGTTATCGATTGATTGTGCTTAACAGGTTGTGATAATTTCAAAGTAATCTCATTTAGTTTTTGAGTTGTGATGTTGGAACGAGCATCTTATATGATCAATAAAAATTTAATTTTACTGTTTCTGGAAAATAAAAACATACATAATTTTTCTTTATAGCTCTCGACTCTGTGAGCCAAACACTATGTGTATTTTTTTTCATTGTTTCTGTTGTCTATGCTACTCATTAATGGGAGTAGCTAGTACGGATTGCAATGGGGCCGGTTGGACTGAAACATTGGACTCTAATATTCAAATGGTTGCGTTGCCGTTCTTATTACAGAGTGCGTAAATGATTTAAGACGCCATGAATTAGACCTTGGGCGAACTGGCATGGCGAATTTTTTTGAGAAAAAGGATAGATTTTTCTTGGGGCCTTTTCTTTAGACGATATCGATTCAGTCGTCTTCATCTTCATTTCTCCAGTTGATAAAAGCTAAAATCCCGACACTTTAATTTGGCCAAGTATTAGTCTATAGGCAAATATTTACTACCGTCTCCCTTTCTCTCAGGATCTACATATGTATCATAGTTAATTAACTTCTTAATTGTGTTTGTGTATATGTCAATATTACATTACTAAACGTTACGGTACATGTTTATCGCTAATCACATGATGTTTGTAAGTAAACATATGATATTGATATGGAAAAATTGATTGTTGCGGGAAAAAAATATGGGAAACTAATTACAAGTGTAATATATTATATAAACTGGTTACATTTTAGTCCAATCCTCTAATTTTATTAACCATCTGACGTACAATCTCAGCTAGCAAATAGTTGCTACCAACCGCGCCAACTCCCCTAATTAATAAGAAGTGGCGAAGACTTACACGGATCATTTAAATGATCTGTTGTTTATGGTGGTTTGTATTCCCCTTGGAATCGTAGTCCCTAAGTAACACCTTATCATAGAGATTTGTATGGAGACCACATCAACTTATCAAGCAACCGTCTTTTAAGTGTATACATTTAAAGTCTTTTGTTGGTGATGTTGAGCTTCCCCTAGTTTTTGTTTGTAATCTCTGTTGAGCATTCATCATCCTCGTCTTGTAATTGGTTTGGAGTATTATTAATAAAGTTCTTTTTTGTCGTCCGATTCAAAAGTGCGAATTTTGAATTTTGAACATTCATGAAATATGACCCAGCGCCTATTGCTTCTACAATCCACGACACGTAAAAAATACGTATCTATCAAGTCTTTAACCATTCAATATTAATGCGCTCCAAAAACTAACCCTTCTCTAACTTGATTACTATTGATTTGCCAGATTTTCTGTAATTCTCCAGACTTGTAGTTGATCTAGGGTCTTTTGGGTTAATGGGTGATACCGTGATAATATGTCCTGCGTAGGTTTTCTTTTTTTTTTAATCGACAAAAATATATGAAAACTTGAAATAAGGTTTACAAGAGGAATGTAAATACCCACGCAAATGATAATATGTCCTGCGTAGGTTAGTAAGTGACCTTGTCAAATGAGAGGAATGTGTGTATCTACTTCTAATTCGTTTACGTTAAATAATTTTAAATTTTGAGTTCTAACTTTGTATTTTGTATACATGATTTTTTTTCCCCTTTCCTATCAGTTTGTAGATAAATGTAATTGCTAGCTAGTGTCTTTTATTATTTTTGCTAAAGCGGACAATTACCTACTCGACAATATGGCTAAAGTCCATATACCTAGGTCAAAGAATGCTCTAGACACGAAGGTCATGTAATGTGGTGAAATACAAGTTACACAAAAGTTCATTTTGTGTACCATAAAGAAACTCATTTCTAAATTACGAAAGTTAAATTTTGGTTATAACATAGGAAAAAAAGTTACCACTAGTGAATTTGTGGAGAAATGAACGTTTAAAAAAATAATTTCAGATTTGTGAACTTGGTGAAGGACCGACAGGGCATGTAAAAGAGGCGGTAATGTTGGTGATTAACCATTTACCAAATCTGAGTAAAAACTGAATGCTACAAAATCAATTAAGATAAATATAGAGTTTTTTATATTAGGTAAAACATCCATGTGAACACCCACACACAAAACAATTTCTATTAAACAGGCCGGTCTCTAAATAATAGAGTTTACATTGGATAATTTCGATGATTTTTTTGACAGTATAGATCCGTTTCTAAATAAATTATCTAGAAATCGTATTTTAAGAGAATTAGGCTCTGTTCTCTTCAACTGAAAACTCATCCAGTTCAGTTCAGTTCTGCTTAGTTATAATTTATACTACAATTGATTCGATTACCGATTAAGAAATTTCTGAAGAATATAAATTTTACTCAAGATTCACGAGCTAGCTTCTCAAACTCGGAGAGCATTTCACTTGAGACAGATAGGTAAATTTTCGGACAGGGGCAGCTCACTTTTCGGGGCAGCAGATTCTTCTCCTACTGTATTGCCAATGAAATTCGACAGGAAATCACCTTCGCAAGCAATTGTTTTCTTCTTCCTTTCGTTCTGTTTTTCATTTATTTTTTAGTCTATTGCAACCAATTTCCTTGCTGCTTTCATCTAAGTCGGTATTGAATTGCTAATCCATGTATCACTTCAGCTAAATCTGATCGAGTTTTCTCGAGGTGGAGAAACACAAGACCGATATGCGTTCATCTCTCTGTTTGTTTTTTTTATTAAAATCAATATTTTCTTTCAATTTTTAATTAAACTGCGATGTTGAATTGCTAATTAATGGATCAAATATGTTAAATTTGATTGAATTCTCTCGAGATGATGAAACACATGATTGATTTGCGCTCATTTGACTATCAAGAACATAGGGGTAATACACGTTTGCTACCATATGTTTTGACGGGATCATGGTTTCTCAACGCTTCTATAAAATGAATTTTAAATTTAAATTATCCCACAAAAAAATCATTTCATATTTCATCATTCTCAATGTTTCCAATACCCCGCCTAACTTAGACGTATTGGCTTACTTGTGTCATTTGATCCACCTATTAAACCTGGCTAAACCAAGAAACTACATAACCCTGAAAAAACCTCACTAGATATGATACACCAAAAGTTTTCGTCAAAAGAACAATAAAATTATCGTAGTCTCGGATCCAAGTTATGAGGCGAAAGTACCTTTCACTTGCACGTGTAAGATGAAATTCTTCAGAAATCTAAGCATATCATATGCTTGACCACCATAGTCCGAGATCGTAGGTTCGCCCGCAAGTACTGTTTTCTTAGGTTTGCTCGTAAATACTTTTTTGTCAAATGATTTTTTCGGCTGGTTTGTCCCAACTTTTTTCTAATCCTAGAATCATTTTTGCCACAGCTTTATTGAAATGTCGGCTAATCTTACTATATTTAAATTCGTGTAAACACTATTATGTATGAACGAGTTAATTATATTCTGGTTCAACACAATTTACAGTGTTTGAAAGTTGAGCTTCATATCAAGTTTTATGTTATGCTGAAAGTCTTTTTGTGGTATGTCCAAATGATACTTCCATTATTATGCTAAACTGTAAATCCAGTTTTGGCATGTCAAATTGATAATATTTTCTTAAAGTCTGAATTTATATATATATATATATATATATACTAGTAAAATTGTGCACGTGAAAATTCATGTGTCAAATAAATGAGTCTCATATTAAAATTTAAATATGCATGACATAAATATCATAATATATATATTTAAACTTATACTTAGTTAATTAAAAATTCAATCATAATATATGTTAATTATATGAGTAATTAATAAAAATATAAATTTTGGTGATTATAATGGTGGAAGTAGTGGGAGATGATGTGCAACTCCCTTTTTTTTTTCTTTTTTAGCTTTATTTTTATAGGTGAAATTTAAAGTCAAAATTAATCAATTGATCAAAATTAAATTAATTGGTGTAAGAACTACCTTTGGGTAGTTCTCTTTTAGAATAGTAAAGATATATATATATATATATATATATATATATATATATATATATATATATATATACTAGCATTTACGTAACACACTACGTGTGTTAAGTGTTCTTATATAAACCAATAAATCTGTGATTTTTGAAAAATTTAAAAATAATGAATAAAATGGAGCATCTTACGCCAATGAGATTCGAACACTGCATCTTCTATTTAAACATTAAACATTGACACATGTACGCACCATATTCAAATTGAATTAGCGAGATGAACGGATGAAATTTAAATTGAATTACAAACTTAGTGTCAATTTGTGAATTATTATACTACTTTGAATATATATATATATATATATATATATATATATATATATATATATATATATATATATATATATTGACCGGAATCCCTCGAAGCGGTGAAGCTGATTCTAGAAATTGATGGAATGTCGCCTGACGCCTCTTTTCTTTATTTGGTTGAAGATTGCAATACTATTTATTTATATGCTCGATCTTTTTCCGTTGTTTTTTATTTGTAAGTTTATGAATTGTTGTAAGAAAATTAGTTTCTTTTACTTTCCTATTTTTACATTTGTTTTAGTTATTTAGTTGTATGCTCGATTTTGTCATGTACTTCAACCACACATATTGACGTGCTTTTCGGAACCGAGAACCTTCCCCAAATACCATAGCTAAATTGGAAAGGTGCATCTCGATCTTGTCTTATGTGTTTGCGCAAATTAAATAAATATGTTATGCAATGCCAATGCATTCTTATCATCAGTGCAATTACTTTGAATTTGAGGGGCCCAAGATCTTTGTCAATCTGATCAGCCGGTAATAGATTATATGTTGGTGTACGTCAAACTAACAACACGCTAATATCGGGCTACTTTTATACCAGTTAAGTAGGAATAATGTTCTTGAATCAGGAGTTTAACGGAACGACTAGTATCATTATCCTTCAAACTGAACATACTTATAATCGTGTAGTATACACAACCCACTAACGTTACAGGAATTTTATTATTATATAGAAGTTTTGAAGCTATCTGAGCACAATGAGAATGTATTTGTTCTTCCATAAACTTCATGTACTCGGTACTCGCCTTATGAACATTAAACCGTATCAATGACCTTTATTCCTCTAGTGGCCCTTGAAGATCCCCTCACCTGACGCTTAGACTTCGGCATAGCAGTGTTACGACCCCGAGTTATTTTGAAATACTAAGGATTGATCTTGACAGGAATAGAGGAAAGGGAGGGGAAATTAGACGAAGGGGAATATTAGACAAATAGGAAGAAATTACTATGAACCACTACAATTCTTATTGTTTTCTTCATAATGATGTGCGTATACTCGTCCAACAGGTAGAAAACATAAGACACCAACCAATTCTTAATGCATATGATATAAGGAGTGGTATTGGATGTCCCATCTCCATCGGTTTGAAAAAGGCCATACAGTGTCCTTAAGTATTGAAAAAAAGACCATGATTATCTAGAAAAAGATCAAAGTTACTTAAGTATTGAAAAAAAGACCATAATTATCTAGAAAAAGATCAAACCCAAACATAAACTCAACTATATATTCAAGCAAGAATTATCAGAACAATGTAAAGAGCGAAAATAGGATTATTTACCATATTCATGAGCGGCAAAAGAATAAAGTGAACGATTGAAATTCGAAGGGTATTCTGATTTATATACTTTCTTGAAAACCTTTGGTCATTGCTTATGGAGAGGATGCATCGATTTCCAAGGATTGGGATGAAAACGTGAAGAGTCTACATATCCCTTCATCATCAACATCGAAGTAAAAAATCCAGAACTTAGCTCTTCGAAATAGACACATCTCTTCGAAATAGAATCGACACATCTCTTCGAAACAGAACTGTGAGATCGATCACGAGGAGTCGCTTTCCTGATTCTGAACAGATGTCTGGATGAAAACATGAAGATCGAATGGATGAACGCAGATGCCAATTGCTGAGCAGATAACGATATTTAATTTAGCAAGACAAAATAAAAGTTTGTTACGTCGTCATAGATATATTAGAGTGTTAGATTGGGCCAGTTGGGCTTACTAGTGTCGGTTGGGCCATGACTGATGGACTCCGTTGCAATTGTATATTTGACTTTTATATTTGCAACGAAGGTGAACAAAAGCTACGGTTATTCGTAGCAAATGGTTTTCGTTTGCTAATATGTCGTGACTAATACGGAGATTTCCTTGTAGTCGACAAGAGTGACGCAAGTGAACAATACTAATCGTACTTGATCGTTCAGGAACCATCAGATTATATCAAGGATCTAACGTTCAGGTTGATTATATCAAGAATCTAACGGTTCAGATTGAAAATAAAAGTAAAGAGGGGTATATATTTTTCCCGTCATATTATATTTTTCCCATTAGATTTGTCAATCCAAGCGATCGCCCAGAATTCCTCGTTTTCACTTCGCACAAGCTATAATGACCATCTTCTTGCCTCTTATAGAACCATGAAGATTTTCCCATAAGTAATGTAATTTGGGATATTATTAAAGGCACCGAATTCATTATTAATCCTACCTCTGTCAAGTCCCAGCATTAGTAATTTATTCGAAATAGTACTCCAGTTTTTTTGTTAGATTCCGTAACTCCATAGTATACTCTGAGTCAATGGTTTGGGCATGCTCATTGTAGTTACAAAGCACACCAGTCAAATGCATGATCAGTAACCTAGCATTGACTATAATAACAAAAAAAAAAAAAAAATTATTAGAATTTGATCATATAATCGTTTTAAAAGCTCTAGTTAAGGATAAGTATCTAGCTATCTTTTCTTAAACTGTATCATGTAGGCCGAAATGACCATTAACTATATATGTGAACCATCTCATGTAGGTCGATATGACCATTAACTATATGTGAACCATTACATTCCAACATGTACATCGGCTCTAACCACCGTCGCCCTTGGCCTACTCTAATACCATATCATAATTAGTACATCATCTAATATATAGGTTGAGTTCAATATTTTCTCTCCAACCAACTATATGGTACTTTGGGGTTCAACTATTAATCTATTATAAGAAACATCATTTACATATGTTAATCTTGCTCAACTTCCTCCTTAATGTAGTAAGCGCCGTCCTTATTTTTAAACAAGAAGTTAATAATTCATCAAATAAGTAGATGAGTTACAACTTTGATTTTTTTTTTTTTTTTAAATGGCAAAAAATATATTACTTGAAAAGAAAAAGTTATATGCTCCAAGAAATACAAACAAACGACTCTCAATACACATCGAGCACTAACAAAAAAACCACCACCTCTTTACGTACTGCCTAGTTACAACTCCAAACCAAATCATCTAATTCAAGTCACCAATCAATCTATATTTCTTTCACCAATATGAGAACCGGACAGTAACCATTTCTTCATCACTTTTTTTCCAATCAAAGTGACTCTATTCTTTAGGTGTTACAATCAACAAATCTGATGAAAATAAGGTGTATCTATTTTTTCCACACTCCTCCATTACAACTTTGTTGTTACAAATTAAACCGGATTTGTTTAGATTGCAAGTCTTTATTCACAAACAATAAAAGCAGTGGAACAAACATCCCACACAAAAGTATCTAATCTACGCGACCGTTTACATTTTCTGAAGGTTCTAATTAAATAGTATCATGCAATTTGAAAACCACTTCCTACTAAAATATGATTTGAAATGTTACGTGTAAAATGTTGCGTGTGAGAGATTCATATGACAAACTAAGGAAAACACAGTCTGTGACAAAAGTGTTACGTGTGAAATGTTGCTAATTAAACTTTTGAATGGTCGTGAAATATGACTCAACGTACGTCCATTGCTTCTATAATCCATGACATGTAAAAACTATGTACGGTCACTACGGAGTCTAGCCATCTTATGGTATCGCATAAATAAGTATCTCACGAGTATAGAAATTCCTATCGTTTAATTACTATGTGTATCTCCGATATCGATCATCACCACCTAACCGTTTTATTTTTCCTTTCGGCCCTCATATATTCTATCTTCCATTCTCTCCATTTATATAATTAGTCGTCTGCCACAAAGCAACGTTCATCCACACTAATCAACCGTCCCTCCTCGAAATTAATTACTCTTGATTTCAATTAGTCAACAATCGCCTCAATTTTTTTTTTCATTCAACGACACTAAGACCACTCCCAATGAAAGTGGTCGTGGCGGCAGCCATGGCCGACGGCCGACCGTCGGTGCTCCAATGGGAGCACCATGGCCATGGATGACCTCCAATTCAGCCCTGGAACAGCTGAATTGGAGGGGCAGCCGTCCCACTTCTTTATATTTTTTTTACTTTTTCATTTTCATTTAATTATAATTCATAAAATATAAAAATATAAAAGTTACACCAATTTTCATAGTTTTTCGTTCTCTACAAATAGAGACCACTCTTGACTATATTTCGATTATTTTAAATTTTACGGCTTTTAAACTTGTAATTAAAAATATATTTTTATAAATTCAATTTCATTAATTTTAACTTCAAAACACTCTTATAATATGTTAAGCAAGTTAAAAAAATATTAAAAAATACAAAAAAATAAAAACACTATTTACGGTCGTCGTTGACGACCTATTGGACAATTCTTTTCTGCAGTGGTCGTTAAATCAGCCGTCGCTCACGACCGCAACTATTCACGGTCGTAAGCACGACCCATTGGGAATGGTCTAAACCCCTACCTCACTGTCCTATTTGATATTTTACGGATGATTCATCACAATACTCATATTCAAATTGGTCAGATTAATTGTCGACTCTACCGCACTCCTAATCATATTCATCCACGATATCAAATGCACGATCTTCAAGCTAACACTGCTCAGTCTTCCGCTATGCGTCCCACATATCCATCTTGGCTTGTTGACCCTAGTGCATCACACCACATAACTAATGACTGCAATGATCTTTCCACCAAATTTTTGTACAATGAAAACAAGGAGGTGCATCTGACCGATGGTTCTGGTTTGCCTATTATTCATACTGGTACGAGTATTGTTTCAAAGCTGACCCGCAATTTTACTCTAACTAATGTTTTGTGTGTGCCTACGGCGAATCATAACCTCTTATTCGTTCATGAGTTTACACGCACAAATGGCGTGTCTCTCGAATTTTTGCCGAATTACTTTCTTGTGAAGGATCTCCTCACAGGGGCGCATTTGGCGCGAGGACTCTGGAATAAATGAGTTTATTACTTTCGCCCACCCAGAAGATACATGAAATCCAAAGCGCTCTTTTCTTTTATGGACGAACACACAACAACCCTCACGTGGCATGCTACACTCGGTCATCTGTCAGTACGAACTAGCTCCAATATTATTTCTAAGTTCAAATATCGGTTTCTAGTCATTCTGGTACTTTGAATAAGTTTTGCATCTATTGTGGTGTTAGTAAGACTTAGAAATTACCATTACGTGAATCTTCGTTCACTACGTTACATCCTCTACATTATATATTTGTTGATGTCTGGGGTCCTACTTCAGTTGCTTCAGTGGATGGCAGTCGATACTACTTGTTGACTTGTTTAGCCAATATTGTTGGTTGTTCCCTGTAGCGGCAAAGTCTGCATTTGTGAATTTATTTCTTTACGCCGCTATTTTGCTTCCTTCGGGATCAGTTTCCTAACTACAACACCACACACTCCCGAACAAATTGGTATTGTTGAGCGTCGTCATAGACATCTTCTTGAGACGGGTCGTGCTCTTCTCCATCATGCATGCCTTCCTCACCATTTTTTGTCATGTGCACTTCAAACAGCAACATACTTGATCAACCGACTACCTACTCCAATTTTGCAGGGGCGTAGTCCTTTTGAGGCTTTATTTGGTTCTACTCTGAATTATCTCAATCTGCGAACCTTTGGCTGCTTGTGTTTCCCATGGCTGAAGCCTTACACGTCAACTAAGCTTGACTTACCATCTCGCCCATGTTTATTTATCTGATACTCTACCTCACAAAGCGCCTCTCGTTGTATGGACCTGGATACCTCTCGTGTATTTGTATCTCGGCATGTGCATTTCTCGGAATCCATTTTTTCGTTCAAAACTCCTACTCCTGCCTCTCTTGTATCTCCTATTCTACCATCTTGGGTTCAAATTATCATGTTTCATCCTATTGCACCGCCAGCAGCACCAACTATAACACCACCTCTATCACACCCAGTTGCACGACCACCGGCACCAACTATAGTAACATTTCTAGTGCCTACGACTCCGCCATCTCCTATCCTAACTCAGACATATACTTCTCCTTTATTGCAAGCTGAACCCGAGTTCTCCTCTCCCGTGTCACCTTCAACCCCACCATGTGCTATACCTCTTAGTGAGCCCACTCGGCCTCCAGGTGCTCTCCCAGGCCGTCGCAACCAACCACCCCCTCCCCGGCCCGTAATATATCCACACGAAGTCAACACAACATATTTAGACCTAAGGTGTTTCATGTCACCACCCATCATCCTCTGTCATCTGATGAGGAACCCACTTCTGTTTCTAAGGCTCTTGTTGACCCCTGTTGGCGTCAAGCAATGTATGAAGAATTCACAGGTCTCACAAAACATGGCACATGGGATCTTGTCTATCCTCCTCCTGGAGCGAATGTCGTTGGATGTAAATGGATTTTTCGAGTGAAACGCAAACCTGACAATTCTATTGATAAGTTTGAAGCACGTATTGTTGCTAAAGGCTTCCATCAACGCCCTGGAATTGATTACAATGACACTTTTAGCCCGGTTATTAAACATGTCACTATTCTTACAATTTTGTCCCTTGCACTCAAATTTTAGTGGCGTCTCCAGCATATTGACATCAGCAATGCCTTTTTACATGGAAATCTTTCTGAGCCTGCATATATGGTACAACCTCCTGGTTTTATTGATTCATCATTTGCCTCTGCCATGCGTAAACCTCGTAAGTCACTCTATGGCTTGCATTAGCTCCTCGTGCTTTGTATCAAGCTCTTAGTTCAGTGCTTTTGGATTGTGGTTTTGTGCAGTCAGTTGATGATACTTCCTTATTTACTCGGTCTAAGAATGGAGTTCGCCTTATCGTTCTTGTTTATGTTGATGATCTAATTATCACCAGCTCAAACTCTGACGCTATTGTTGATGTTATTCGTCATCTTCAGAGTAGATTTCCTGTTAAGGATTTGGGTCCCCTCTCCTACTTCTTGGGCATTGAGGTTGCTTCTTGTAAGGAGGGTATGTTTATTTCTCAACACAAGTATACTCTTGATCTTTCTTGGTCGACATCACATGGACAGTTGCAAACCATTATCCCCTCCTATGGCTACTAAGCGTATTACTTTGGTTAGAGAGCCTACTGATGCTACGGAGTATCGTCGTGCTCTTGGAGGTCTCCAGTATCTCACCTTAACTCATCCCGATATTGCTTTTATGGTGAACCGTCTTGTACAATCTATGGCCAATCCTTATGATCATGATTGGGCCTGGAGCTGTTAAAAAGTTGTTTCGCTATCTTAAGGGCACTGTTTACTATGGTCTCTTACTTCACCCTCCTAATGATTTGTCTCTTACCGCGTTCTCTGACTCCAACATTGGTGGTGATTTGAGTGACGGACATTCCACCTCTACTTATGTCGTTTTCCTTGGTCTAATAAATCATATTTCTTGGCATTCTCGGAAGTAGTCAGGTGTTGCTCATTCCTCAGCTGAAGCTGAATATCGTGCTCTTGCCTCTGCTTCCTCTGAAGTTTATTGGATTCAACAGTTGTTTCATGAGCTTGCTATACCAGTTCGAACAAGTCCTCGTGTCCTTTGTGATAAAATATGAGTGCTACTCGTCTTGCTCTTCATCCAGTGATGCACTCCCGCATGAAGCATATTACGCTTGACTTGCACTTTGTCCGTGACTTGTCACAAAAGGGTCTCAATTTTGTGTCTTACGTTAATACTTTGGATCAACTTGCAGATGCTCTCACCAAACCCCTTCATCGAGCTTGTTTTGAGACCTTGCATTCTAAATTTTTTGTTGTTGATGGAACGTCTATTTTGCAGGGGCATATTAAGGAAGTTGATTAATTATAGAACTCTACCTTCTTTAGTTATATATTGAAACATTTTACTACTAGGATACTATATGTTCTCTTCGTCTGCACTGAACTGAACTGAATGGAATGGAACTGAACTGAATTAGTATAGTATAAGGCTCTGTTTACCACTAGCTTTTCAGCTAGCTTTCCAGCTCCATTAGCTTTTTTTTACCATTGACTAATAAAAAGCTCAAGATGATCGTGAGCTTCTTTTTTCCACTAATGGAAAAAGAAGCTTCCTTGAGTAGCTTTTTTGAAAAAGGAGCTTGTTATATTTTTATTTCGAAAATATCCCTACCCAAATTAACCTAAATTAGACTAAATAAAATAAGAAGTAAAAACACACATATTACCAAGCAACGAATTCTATACATCATGCACCCAATATTATCACCCAGTAATTCTATACACATCAATTACTAATTTTTTTCATTACTAAGTTAAAATGCTCAACGATTATTTTTTTTAACTTCTGATAATTTTGATGATGTTATTAAAGTGGCGATGTAAAATACATTAAATATATATTATAATTATTGGACAAAATATGATATATTATTATTTAAAAAACTATAGACTAATAATACGATAAGAAAGGTTAAAGACAAGAAAAATAAGAGTAATGCCCTTTTATGTCATTTTACAAAACACCAGCTAGCTTTTCAGCTAATTTGCTAAACACCTACATTTAAAACCAGCTAGCTAACCAGCTACCTAACCAGCTAACTTTCCAGCTACCAGCTACCTAACCAGCTACCAGCTAGCTTTTCAGCTAGTTTTGTTAAACAGAGCCTAAAATATAACTAAGCTGAATTGAACTGAATGGATCTGAACTGAATGAATTTGCATACGAAGAGAACAGAGCCTAACTATATATAGAGGCTTATGCCTAACAAATAATTCAATTCGCTTTATATGAATTCATATATTCAGGTTCGTTGCTCCAAGTACCTGGATACACTTTGTGCGTTTGATATGGAGAAGGCCGACAAGTTGAAGCAATCGCTTCCACCGATTTGAGCGACCATGGCCTGTAGAGGTTGACTGAGAAAATTGAATTCTTTGGCTCTTAGGTATTCAATAGAGAAATTCGACTCTTTTTTACTTTTAAAATTGTTGATTGTTGATGCCTGGATATGTGCTAACTGAATTTTTTGATGATGCTATTGTTCTACTAGAATTCGCATCACACGCTACGCGTGTGAACTAGCGTATTACAGTCTTGCTCTATGATTTGACACATTATACTTGACCTGCTTGAGTGCAATTCTAACGATATCTATTTAAACTCATATTTAATTGTCAAAGTTTGCTAATGTTATAAAAGTGTATAGAAGTTACAAAAGAAAAGAATAATATTCAAAAACGTATCATTCTGAATCGCAACCAAAATGTTAATGCATTACCTAATTAATCTGATGTTTGATTCTGTAAGATCTATGTGTAAGCAACATTTCTTGTCTTCATGTGTGGTCATCGGAGTCTACCGTAGGCGGCCTAATCAATACCCTGATCACAGATGATCTCCGTGCTCTTGACAACGCAACATTTAATTGTCCATGGGAGAAGACTAGCTGTGGCAAATAGATCCCAACCTTTTGTAGCGTTTGTTCCTGTGCCTTGTTTATCGTCAATGCAAAGCATAACCTTATTGGAAATTTCTTCCCCGTGAAAGGTATTGGACATTTGAGATTGTCCTTCGGCTCCAGTGATATCCTTGGTATCATAACATACTTTCCTCTGTGCTCTCTAGAAGCTATTGTCGCGCCGATGATTCGTTTCCCGAGCTCTTTTACTACCATCCTTGTCCCATTGCACAATCCTTCTGCTGCATTTAGATTTATCAACATCATTATCGGACAATTTACTTTTAGACTTTGGACGTGTTGTGGGAGTCCCGGTACGTCTGTAGCATTGAGAAAATCCTGATAGTGTGTCTGCTGGGTAGTGTCTTGTGCTAGGTTTGTGCTGTAGAACTCGAATATCTGCCCTGGAAACTTGTCGATCAGAGAATCATTTATTTGGTCAACACAGTCGTTCCTCGGTGTAAGGATTGCTCTGTCCATGACCGAGTAAGGGTTGCTGCTGAATCCTTCGAATGACGGGTAAATCTCTGATATTAAGTGTTCCAGTGGCTTGTCGTAGTCTCTATATCTGATGCACATGTGTTCCGGAAGGTTGACCTTATGGCCTCTCTCCGATGGCTCTTTATCGTCGCCAATTCACATTAGATACTCCATAAACTGTGGGTCTTCTCTCGCTCTCATGTTCTATGTCAATCTTAGTTTACGAAGCATTGGCCAAATTACTGATCTCAGCAGGCATGCATCTACCGTTTCCGTTCTTCCTCCTCTTCTGACAACGAGGACAGTCTGTCGGAAATCTCCTCCAAACACTACAGTCTTTCCGCCGAATAACTTTGCTTTTCCTGTCAGGTCGCGGAGCAGGTTGTCCAGTGCCTCTATGAGCTTGTTGTGCGCCACTGTTGCCTCGTCCCATATTATCAGCCTTGCTTCGATTATTAGGAGGGCATCTTCGCTTTGCTTTCTTATTGACGAAGAAACTTTACCATCGATCTCGATTGGGAATCCAAATATGTTATGAGCAGTTCGTCCCCCCGGTAACAGGGATGCCGCTACCCCTGAAGATGCCACGGCCAACGATATTTGGTTTTTTGAACATTAAAACTTCAAAGATCAACAAAACGAGTTAAACACTCAACTCAAGTTGTGAACCAAACACTATGGGTATGTTTTTACATTGTTTATTGTTGTTTATGCTACTTATTACAAAGTACGTAAATAGATTTGATACGCCGTGTATAAAGTAAGAGTCATTTGTGGTCAAAGTCAAACTCAACAATTACATAATCAAATGTATCATTTGTTGTGGAACGCCGGGGTATCAATATCATGTAATTATAAAACCACTTCCGACTAAAATATAATTTGAGCTGGCAAGAGATTCATATCACCAAATTAGGAGCGTAAATTTCAAACTTGCATGCAAACAAATCATAAATTTTAGTTTAGCTGAAACATAGATCTGATTAGGTATATAATGAGTAATGACATTGATCCATATGTTTATTACGACCATTGTCGTATTAATAATAATCTACTCAGAGTAGTTAATTAACTGGGACAATAATTGGATTACTGTCAGATTTATATCTTTTTTATAATTAATTAAACTGGGATTTACGTTTGGGATTTGGGAAATATCCTTCTAGATCTGAATTTTGGTTGGTTGTTTTTGTTTTTGGTGGATAGAAATTGGCCAGTTTATCATTAATTTGAAAGTTTGAAACTAATTGCCATAATTGGTGTTTTTGTTCTGACAGAGATTTCGATCCTTCTTGCCTGGTCAGACCAATTATAGGATGAGGGATGACGAATCTTAGTTAAGATGATCAGATTGATCCAGTTTTGAAACTTTGTAGGTACACACTTGCATGTCATTGGAACTTAAAGTTCGATTTTAAAGTTTAAGGAGCCAAGTCGAATCTAGACGCAATTAGGATCGAACTCAAGAGCTCTTTAAATATCACTACTCATAAGTTGATGTTTAATGAGTGAAGTTGAGTATCTTATTAACAAGCCGAACTCATTGTTCGAGCTCGACTCGAGCCGTAATCGAACTCTAACCCGTCTCGTCTCGTTAATAAAATGAACTTATTTTTCAAATCAACTCGAGTTTAAGCTCAATCAATCAGGATCTAGCTAGAGTTGATTTATGTCATACTCGACTCGGTTGAGTCTTTTGACATGACTACGCAAAAGTCTAAATTCATAAACATTCTTTGGAAATATAGCTTTCCATCTACACGTTTAAAAGTTTTTGTATAATTGTATATGTTTGACAATCGATCCACTTTTCCAATTCTTTTTATATTACTCTCTCCATTTAAGAGAAAGTGTTACAATTTGGATTTACACCAATTTTAATAAAAAGTAAAAAGTACAAGTGGTCCCCTGATTATTAGAGATTAACTGAGTGGTACATTGTAATAAAAGTGAAAGGTATGAAGTTTTATTATTTAACTAATTTTCATAAATGAAAATTGTAACACTTTTAGTGAAACGCCGGAAACGGAAAGTTGTAACACTTTTTCTGAAATGGAGGGAGTAGTTACTTAGTTAGCCCGAACTCGTTGCATGCTACTTGAACTCACTATAAGAGATTTGATCCAATATGACCCTTAAAAAAAAGTCGTATCATGTAAACAACAGTCATATTTAAAAATTATGACTCTTAATAAAAGATGCAAATTGCAAAGGGGTCGCAAATGGGGTGTGTTGTATTTACGGTTCAAGTACAAATTAAGAGTCTTTTTTTTTTTAAATTACAACTCAAAATTAAAAGTCGTAATTTTTTACCTTCTTTGAGTTAATTTTAAGGCCCTTTTTCAGTTCAATTTTACGACTCTTATAAACAGTTTAAAATTTATGAGTCGTATTAAATTAAATTTCTTATAGTAGCTCAAGTTCGAGTTTGATTTTAGATCTATAAGTCCAATAAACCGAGTGCAGTATTGGTTGAACTAGGATTGAGCCCAAATCGAATTATGTAATACTTGACCCGATCGAGCTCTCTTGAGTCTTGACACCACAACTTGCAAGTCAAATGTAGCTTGATATCTATACGAAACATGTTTAGTACTTTTTCCATCATCATCTACAGAGTGTGTTTGTGCTTGACTTAAGTCAATTAAATCGTTCTCTTGACGATAAGAATGAAACCAGGCATCTTTTCTTCGGGGTCGTTAAACGCAACACAAATATCGTTAAACGCAACACAAAATATTTATAAATTGACCAAAATGCCCCTATCTCAAAACAACACTTATATATTCAACAAAAATTAACACACAATCTAACACATATAACAACACCAAACATAAATCGGAGAAAAAAAAAATTCCGAATTTTTTTCATTTATACAAATACAAAAACATTAACATGCAATTGAACACAAATTAACAACACTAAACATAAATCGATAAAAAAAAAATCGGAAAAATTTTCGTTTAAACAATTCTTCTTTCTTCAAAAATATAGAAGTAAATTTTGGAAAATATCTCGTTTATACAAGCGAATTCCTTCTTTATAACCCGGGAAAAAAAATTTTAAAAAAAGATAAAGAAGGAATTCGCTTGTATAAACGAGATATTTTTCGAAATTTACTTCTATATTTTTGAAGAAAGAAGAATTGTTTAAACGAAATTTTTTCCGATTTTTTTTTTTATCGATTTATGTTTAGTGTTGTTAATTTGTGTTTATGTTTTTTTATTTGTATAAATGAAAAAATTCGAATTTTTTTTCTCCCATTTATGTTTTGTTGTTATATGTTTAGATGTGTTGTGCTGTTTTTTTTTTTTTTTAAAAAAAAGTGTCAATTTTTTGAATATATAAGTTTTTTTGGAGTTGGGGGCATTTTAGTCAATTTATAAATATTTTATGTTGCGTTTAACGAAAACTGTGTTGCGTTTAACATAGGTGTTTTCTTCTCTTATTTGTACTACCATTTTAAATAAGGCTGCACCAATAAGTTAAACCTGTAGTCCTGTTACTTCTGTATTAGTTATGATAGTTGAAATGTTAGTTCGACTTTTAAAACTTTTAAATGACCGACTTTGTTTTATTCGATGCCAATTCAATGTCTATTTAATGTTACCTTCGTATGTGTGTCTATGGACCACGGTACTAAGTTCAAGATATTGTTTTCCACTATTCTAATGATTACTAGAAGTAATATATATACGAGTTTTAAAACTACTACTGACATTTTGAACTTCATATTTATAATCTTGATTTTGAATTGTAGTTTCATTCTAAGTTTTTCTTTTCACTTCCCGTTGAGGAAAATCCAGTTTGTTGAAGTCGTGAGTTAATTCCTCGTGAGATTTAAGAAGATTGAATTTTGAGACTGGCCGAATTATTTTTGTGCTAGTTATAATGTCATCTCATTTTTTACTAATGTCAGACCATATTAGAGAAACCATTTTATTTGCTCTTCACGTTATCTTCAAGAATGAATTTTGCGATTTACATATTTTGTGACTTTGAGCTAGTATGTTATATCAGGTGCAATTTATTCGATCGCACCGTGTTACGTGACAGTTGAACACCAATGATGTACCTAGTATACATAAAAATATGAAAGGCGATCGAATAAAAATATAAACGTGTGTATACGACTCAAGGATTAAAAAGTTGTATAATCCAAGTACTTACCTTTACTACCAAGAAAACAACCCTATTGACCCACCTATCATTAAACATAGGAGACTCACTTGCATACAAAAATGTAATACGGATTCTGCAAGGCCATTCTTAAAAATGGCGAGAATATCCTCTCATTACCTGGCTCAAATCCAGGAGTGAATTTCCGTGATTTATGCCTTCTAAGTCTGAGTCTGTCACAACTTGGTTGCGGTTTAACTTGGCTTCCGTGGTTTGCAGGCTATTACGTGAGCCCGTGGAGTTTACCCAGTGCGCACCCGAAGGGGAGTGAATTTCCGTGATTTATGCCTTCTAAGTCTGAGTCTGTCACAACTTGGTTGCGGTTTAACTTGGCTTCCGTGGTTTGCAGGCTATTACGTGAGCCCGTGGAGTTTACCCAGTGCGCACCCGAAGGGTAGCGGCTGCGGGTTTCAACGTCATTCAAAAAAAAAAAAAAATGTAATACCGGTTGTTTGGCAGGTGATTAACATCGTCCATCAAAATTGAGTTTTTAATTCGTTTTTGTTTGGATTTTTCATTTTAGTTTAATTCGATTTTTTACCAATTTTATGTGAGTGTAGTCAATTAAAATCTCACAATTTTTCACAACAGTTACCTATATTTTAACACTATCACAAACACAAATTTTTCACAATTTAATTAATATTTATTTATTATTTATCAATTAAAACAATTCATAGACATGTAATTAAAACAATTCTAGGAATGTCTATGAATTGTTTTAATTGATAAACTACCAAAACCATGTCACACGTACATTGTTACCTTTATTATAGATCTCGGAATGTCTTCCTTAATTCATAGCATGAATTAGCTTACCGTATTCTGTGACCTTTTCTTTAGTATATTTTTTAATCTCAGATCATGTGTTCACATACTTCCTTTTTATTACATTGACTTCATCTCATAAACTTTTTTTTTTTTTTTTTTTTTTTTTTTTTGCATATCTAAACCCTTTAATTTTTTACTAAACATAATGCTTGACTAGTTAAAACGTTTCACACATTGTTACAATTGATATACATCACAATATTCTTCCTTTAACGTTACTCCTCAGGTTCTATATATATGAGTTATCCGTAGGAGTCAAGACATAACCGAGTCGACATTATATGTATACGATATTCTTTTTCAATAAGGAAACTCCGACATCATATGAACTAGTTGTAAGTCGAAATAGGTCTAATGGAGTCAACAAATTAGCAATGAAACCCAACTTCATGTCGTTTAATTGAATAACTAAACTAGTATAACACGTTTTTACCATGATCACATGTCAGTAAATTCTTCTCCAATTTCTTAATTACTCCCCCAACTCGATGTACAGTATATACAAATCATACATAACCGATTGAGTCAATGTGTATGAACAAGTAATTACATTCTCATGCTATAAAACTCAAACTTCGTGTTGTTAACTAGTGTAACAAAACTTTGTCATTCGTTATTACCCGTTGTTAACAGACCCTACCATTATTAACAAACTCAATAAATTTTTTTTTGGATGATTCACCATTGCTCCCACAATTCGATAAATGTAACCCATAACTACTTTGAGTGAGTCGACTATACATGTATGATCCCATTTTTCAAAAAGCTCCAAACTAATATTGTTAAAACCAAATGTGATTCAATTTTATATTCTAATCCTAGTTGTCCCTAAGGTGTCCCAATAGTGGGACTATATAACACGAGAGAAGTATGATCTTGGACCCCAAACTCTAATTTATCACCACCCACCCCTACATTCATTGGGCTCCCAAATCTTACCCCTAAACTAGAACCCATATTTTCAAATTTAAACCCCAATTTAAGTCACTTGGTGCCTACAATTTATCTATATTCCTCTCTCCTTTGACCACCTCGAGCTATTCCAAATTAATCCAAATCCTCAATTTGACTACCTTTTTTTCCCTCCCTTTCTAAATCCCTTTATAACCCCTTTAATCTCTCAGTCATTTCATCAAACACTTGCTCTTCATTACCGTTTCACCTTCCAATCATGAGCAAAACTTCAGAGAGCAGTCCAATTACTGACCCCAGTTCCCTAAAGCTCAGTTTCAATGCCCTCAGCATAAACAACAGCCCAAGTACCGATTTTTTCAGCTCTACTGTAACTGGGTCGGAAATCACTAGCTCCAGTTGTAGCAAGATTAGTGATATCGCTTTCGCCGAGGAAGAAGAGATTCAGTTCAAGGATGTCAAGGTTGTTTCTGGTGAGGAATTTGTGGAGAGTGGGAAGAGTAGCTTCTGTTCTGTGAGTAACAGTGATGTTGGCGGTGTGGTTGAGTCGAATGGGGCGAGTTTTAGGACTGTTTGCCAGTCGAAACCGCATAAGGGGAACGATGCGAGGTGGGATGCGATACAGCGGGTGAGGGATAGAGAGGGGGAATTGGGTTTGGGGCAATTTAAGCTGATGAAGAAATTGGGGTTTGGGGATATTGGGAGTGTGTATCTGGCGGAATTGAGGCGTACGGGGTGTCTTTTCGCGATGAAGGTGATGGATAGAGGGATGTTGGCGAGTAGGAAGAAAGTTGTGAGGGCTGAAACAGAGAGAGATATCTTGAGTATGTTGGATCACCCCTTTCTTCCGACTCTTTATTCACATTTTGAGACGGAGAAGTTTTCGTGTTTGCTGATGGAATTTTGTAGTGGTGGAGACCTGCATTTGCTTAGGCAGCGTCAGCCGGGCAAGTGTTTCTCAGAGGAAGCAGCAAGGTGAGAACTTGATTCAATATTCCTAGTTTTGTCTTTCATTCAAGTCTGTTTAGTTGTTATTGTTCTCATTTGGAAGCTTGCATCTGTTTTTGGCTTATTCTGCCTGTTATTCTAAAGAAGCATTCCACTATCTAATGGTTCTTTTTTGGTATGGAGGCCTTCGAAATCTCAGCTCATTTGTGGTCAACCCTTTTATCATGATTGAATCCTTGAATGTGGTTCTTGTGTTTTGTTGCTTGTGAAATGTACTGAGTGTACATCATACCTTGGTTTTGCAGAATTGGCCACATCCAGAAGGTTACTTGATTTAAAGTTTGTCGTTTCTGTTTTGGGTGTCTATTTTCATTGACATTTGACTTGTACAGAAGCTTGTACCTGTTTTTTTCTTTTCTTATTGCATATTTAGCCTGTAATTATAATTGTTATCAAAGTCTCTGCTCATTTTCTGATCGTATTGGGGTTGAATGTCTTCAAAGACTGCTCATTTTGTGATCAGAGATTTTATCATGATTAACATGATCTTATCCTTGAACGTTGGTCGCTGTGTTATTGCCTGTGAAATTCACCAACGTTACATTATGGTTTATACCTTCAGTTCTTATAAACTGATGCGTTTGGATTGTCTAAAATATGAAATTTGTTTTGTGAGTGCTATTTATGTGTACATCTGATTGAAATTTGAATATTTATTTGGAATGTTGCATCCGTTTCAGTCAGCTAATATAATGTAGCATTGTATTAGATAGTAATTATTCCTGGGATGAAGGCCTTTGAAATCTTTGCTTATTTTGTGATTGAAGCTTCTATCATGATTTTCATAATCTTATCTTTGAATGTGGCCGTTTTGTTTTCTTGCTTGTAAAATGCATCAAAGCTGGCTGCCCATAATTTGATCCGTTATAGTTGCTGTTAAATTTAACTAGTATGCTTCGATTGTCTAACATATGAAATTTGTGTATTGTATATAATTGCCATTTTAGGCTTACATGTAACTGAAGTACTGTCTTGTTCAAACGATAAATCTAACGTTGACTGGAAATTTGTTTATATGCTTTGCTTAATAGGTTCTATGCATCAGAAGTTCTACTCGCGCTCGAGTATTTACACATGATGGGGGTTGTTTATAGAGACTTGAAACCCGAAAATGTTTTGGTTAGAGAAGATGGACACATTATGCTCTCAGATTTCGACTTATCCCTCAGATGCTGTGTGAGCCCCACCCTCCTTACTTCCAGTAGCGGCCCATCTTGTACAAACTCTTCATATTGCATTGATCCTGTATGCAAACTTCCCGTCTGTGTCGAACCTTCTTGTTTCCAGCCCACTTGTCTCAAACCACGCTTTTTTAAATCAAAAGGCGCAAAAGTTAAAGCTGAACGTCCGTCTCCAGTTTCAAACTCTCTCCCTGTCCTTGTTGTGGAGCCAACATCAGCAAGATCCATGTCTTTTGTCGGAACACATGAATATTTGGCACCTGAAATTATCCGAGGAGATGGTCATGGTAGTTCAGTTGATTGGTGGACCTTCGGTATATTCTTGTACGAACTGATTCATGGGAAGACTCCATTTAAAGGAAACGGTAACCGGGAGACCTTGTTCAATGTCGTTGGACAGTCATTGAAATTTCCAGAAGGTTCCAATATAAGCTCTGCTGGTAAGGATTTGATTCGAGGTCTGCTTGCAAAGGAACCTCAGAAAAGATTAGGATTTAAGCGAGGAGCTACTGAAATCAAACAACACCCATTCTTCGATAGTGTAAACTGGGCTCTCATTCGTGGGACTTCTCCTCCTCTAATTCCCAAGCCGGTTGATCTTGCAGAAATAAGTAAGGCATTAAAATCATCTTTGCCATCACAGCAGAACACTGCCTCTGAATCGAAAAGGTCATCTGGTCTTTATTTAGATTTCGATTTCTTCTGATCATTTTTTTCGCTGTATGTTCGTATTTTTTGTTTTTCACTCAATCCATCTGTAACTTAAATAACTGGTTGTCATTTCTTCCAATTCTTTTTCCTATCTACCAATTCAAGTTGCTGAATTTTGTCATGTTGAATTGGTCCATGATAATATGC
The DNA here is from genome assembly GCA_026545765.1 of Plantago major. Lineage (NCBI taxonomy): Eukaryota > Viridiplantae > Streptophyta > Magnoliopsida > Lamiales > Plantaginaceae > Plantago > Plantago major. Next base: position 108,315,698 of record CM048840.1, read on the forward strand.
ATGTCACAAGACTTTTTTTTCCAGAACATTTTTGTACAACCTGTTATTATTTCCAGCAAAGATGGGAAAGAAGCATGGGATTATTCTTGATCATCATGAGCTTTAAAATGTTGAGCACTTATCTGCTTTCTAGCAACGGTTCACAACTATGTTAGATATCCAAATCATTTATATATCAATCTTGTTCCTATTTTTAGCAATCATCTGCAAGTGAAACACTCGGTCATAGAATATAGCAACGATACAATACACAATGTACAGTGTCATGCTGAAGCGTTCAAAGATTACATTTAGCTTATCTGAGAAACATATCAAGAGAAACATACAAGCATATAACATGAAGACCACCAGATCACAATGGTTTAAGAATAACTGCCAGGGCATTCAGCCAACAAAACTTACTAGTACTAAGTAAGAGAGTACAACTATTGACTTGAACAAACTGCACAATGAAACCTTAGCATCAAGAGAAGATCTCAATTATTGAAGCCGCAAAATGAAGTTGATATGGACTAGCTCTTAAAGGCCAGTAGTAAGAGTATTATAATGTGACTGCTAACTTGTAATCCAGGTACCATAAACCAGCTGGGAGCTCCCGCAAGTGACACAGCCATACATGTCATCTCAAGTTGGCTTTCAAGTTCGTGTCTAGTTTCTCAACGAAAGCAGTCTTTGCTATAAAATCTTTGCCTACTTCATTTATATTAAGAGAGACAAATTTCTCAAAGAACCTCTCATCTATCATGGAGCGAAGTGTTGAAAGACTCGGCCATTTATTAATTATACTCCTCTCTTCCAAAGCCTTCAAAACCTCCAGTCGTGGTTGATACCTCTTTTCTATGCTGCACTTAAGTGATGTAGGGTGCTTAATAATACACGACATATCATACTTTCCTGTCTCAAGCAGCACCTCTTTTACCTCCTTGATCTTCCGCGTAGATAGAGAAATTACCACAGGATCAGTTCTAAACACTCTGAAAATGTCATCTTGAGAGAAGCCCAAATCCAGAAAGCTCTTCAGTTTGAGGTCCAATGTCTCAGCAGGCATCGCACGAACAGCTTCAAGAGCACGAATGAACATCCTGGAGGTCCTCTGAACACCCATCTCATCAGCCTTGCGAACACATCTTCTCATATTCTCTGGAGTTATAGCGAAGAGACGAGACTTACTATACAGCATGCTATTAACCTGCTCAATCTGAATGCCACAGCTCTTGAGGTATTCAATATTTGGCAAAATAGTCTTCTCTGGATCTGCAAAAAACAAGCCCGGATATTTCTTGATAAGTTTGATAACATGATCATTCGATCCCAGAAGGCCCTTCAGCACAGACAGTGAGTGGATGATCGTGTTAGCTCCACGAGTGAGAATATTGAAATCACGTGAGACTACTTCAGCAGCCTCACTGGCAGAAAATGAAGGTGGTGATGTAGTAGTAGAGGCTGTAGAGAAGTAAAGCAGATGAACATGTATGTTGCGAGACAACAAGTGGGAACAAATACAGCTATAGCTAGTAGTAGAAGAAGAAGAAGATCTCCGAGCAAGTGAAAGAATAGCAGCAGCAGCCATAGCCATTTATGTATGAAAGTAAGAATGCAGAATCAGCGACGAACTAAGAATTAACTGAAGGACTAGCAGATCTGCGAACAAGAATAGCAATAATAGTTACCCATTTAATTTAAGAATTAAGAATAAACATGTATTGTATGTAAATGAATCAACAACAGGTGAAATTTTTTTTATTGTATGAATAAAATGCGGGAGTGTAAATTAATTGAGAGAATCAATTGATAGAAGCTGCCACTCTTACCATGGAAAGTCAGTCGTCTTTTGATTACCTGGAAATGATTCAAATGATATACCCACTCCGCCTCATGCAATTGTCCACTTTACCTTCCGACACATAAAATAAGTAGATTAATATTATAGCACTTTATAGTACATGTAGGGGTGTACTTCCTTACTTTAGTTTGATTGTTTAAGTTACTTTTTGACTTTATTGAAAGTAGTAGAGAATATAAAATTGTACAACTTTTCTTAAAATGATAAAAAAGTGAAATTGGACAACTGAAACGGGACACCCAAAATGGCAAAAGTCGTGGGACAGAGAGAGTATGTTTCATAGGGAAAAAATCTTTTTAGTGCTTAAGTATTACACTTATCGCTTTTGACTTAAGTTGATCATTCAATATTGATATTCTTGTCATGATTCATTCAATCAGATTTCGCTAGTCAAACTTAACAGAACCGTTAACTTTGACCGAATTAGTATGAATTAGCGTGAATTAGTTGATTTTCCGTCAAGTCGGCGCGTAAATTAAAAGCGCTCCTAATAAAATATTAATAAATTTTTATTAAAAAAATAATTCATGATCAATAAAATCAACTAACATTAATAAAAAATTATTATATTAATAAATTTTAAGAAAATAATTCATGATTAATGAAAATTCGACTAATATAAATAAAAACTTAATTCATGATCAATGAAAAATTGACTAATATAAATAAATAAAAAATTAATATAAATAAATTTTAATTAAAAAAATTAAATCATGATCAATGAAAAATCGACTAATATTGATAAAAAATTAATAATATCAATAAATTTTAATAAAAAGTTAATTCATCATCAATGAAAATCGACTAATATTAAAAAAATATTAATATTAATAAATTTTAATTAATTAAAAAATGAATTCATCATCAATGGAAAAGCGACTAATATTAATAAAAAAATTAATTCATCATGAATGGAAAATCGACTAATATTAATAAAAAAGTTTCATTATGAATGGAAAATTTAGTAATATTAATAAAAAAATATTACTATTAATAGAATAATAATTTTTTAATTATAATTTATAGAGCGTGTGTAGTTCACGCGCCGACTTGACGGAAAATCGACTAATTCATGCTAATTCTTACTAATTCGGTCAAAGCTAACGATTACGTTAAGTTTGACTAACGAAGTACTAAAATTAGACAAATACACAACTTAAGGTAACAAAATTGGACGGTCACAAAACGATAAGTGTCACAACTTAAGGTAAAAAAATGGATTTTTCCCAATGTTTCAAACAATCTCCATTGATAAAGCAAGCTTCAGAACCCTAATTTGCTCAGCTCAGGTATGTGTGTGACTGCAACTTAACGGATGGATGGGCTTTCAGGAATTGGACTCGGTTAATACAATCAATGGGCTTGATCCTTATACCTCTTTGGTCCATACTTAAAAATGCTTAGTGCAAACTACAATGAGACATTAAGTTATCAACTTGATATGGAGTTAAAAATTAATTAAAGTGTAAAATTTAATTGATAAATAATAGTTGAGTTAAGAGTGAGTTATAAATAATGATATTTGGAATTGAGTTAAAATATAATAGGGTTGTTATATAGGGTGTGTAAAAAAAAAAAGTGATGTGTGTAAGGATGAATTGATGGATTTGTTTTTTTAAGGTAATTTGATTGGTTTTAATGTTGTTTGATTAGTTTAAAATTGTTAATATAATTGAAAATGTAAAGATAGATAAAGTGTGAAATGAAAAGATAAGGTTAATTGTTACGAAGTGGAATAAAAATTGAGTTAAAATGTTTGATATTAAAATTGATGCAAAATACTTTTAGAATAAAATAACTTAGTTTTGGTTTGTTTAGTGCAATGCCAAATATTCCGTGAGACACTCGATTCAAGGAGCTAATGGGGCAAGTTGTAGATAGGCCTGCAGAAAAAAGGTAGGCCCAATTCGTGACCAGCCCATATCGAATATTGTAATGGTGCTTTAGGGGTCACTTATACCATGGCCCGATGGCCGGACGACTTCAATTCGACCTGGAAAGCCCGGTATACTTAACGAGCATATTATGTAGTACTTGACATGAATCAAATTTATTAGTCGGGCCAACACATTTAATATTATACATTACTGTACAAGTAGAATTACAACAAGGATGGTATACTCGTTTTTATATGCATTAAGAGTATATAAGTACTTTGAATGATAATGATTCATTCACATTTAGATTTCGGAGTTGGAAGTCAATATATACTAATTCATTTGAGCGTCTGGATATGTTCAGATACCAAAGTATATTTGATGAATAACATTTGTTTATTGTTAGGATTGTTGTAATTCCTCCATCATGGGAGTAATAAGTTTTGAGTAAGTGCCCGTTTGGTTTGAAAAGGGGTATTTCATTTTGCAAAACTGGATTATTCGGCCAATTTAAAGAATTGGATTATGTTTGGGGGTTTTCGCCTAAAAATCTTGTTTGGTTGGACTCTACGAATTGAACTATTTTCAATAAAATCCAGTTTGGTTCTGGATTGATTTTGGATTATTCAGTAGGATAAAGCAAAGTGGAATTACTGATATACCTCTATGCTTTCCTACTTATTGTATAAATTCGAGTTTGATTTTCAATTTGATTTAGTGGAAATTACATGTGAACATAATTTTAGGGGAGCAAATTTTTACCACCTTATCGTGTTTAATCGGGAAATTCTGGAATTTTGATCATATGAATTTCGTATACAAAATTATCCTTAAATCTTTGAAATTATTGCATCCATAGTTACATTGCCATTGTTGATAACTTTGGCATCGATTTTGAGTTTATATGACTTGACCATTAAAATTTAGTTTATAGATATTGTTTATAATCTGTGTAATAATTATCTTAACGAAATACATGTTTCCTTATAAGATCGATATTTCATATGAGTGAATTTATAATCCCATATTTTTCATCTCATGCGTAGAATAATTATTTTTGGCGATTGAAATCGACATCGCATATGTTTATATCCCATCTAAACATAAATTTTCTTACATTTTAAACATAAAAGTATAAAGCATGTAAAACGCCAAAGTTAGTGAGATAGGGATTTTAGGTCGTAGTACAAATAAAACTCAAACTTTTAATTATATAAATGTTATTTTTATAATATATAAAGTAAAAAAATTCACATATATGTAATTAACGATGCATATTTTGTATTCAAAACACATATATACTCTACTTACATTCATCAAAATTTGCACATATTTAATATGCTAGAATATTTTTTCAAAAAATGATGAAGAAAAAACGTTCTTGAACCGACAACTCTAAATTATCATCGTTATTCTCGTAAGCAACGCTAACCAATTTTTTAATTATTAATATTGTTTTGTTTAATCATTCTTATAAAAAAGTTGGTTATACTATTAAACAAACAAAATTAATTTTGATGTAAATAGATAAGATACGCCAAAAAATAAAAGTATAAAAGGTCTAATGAGTAAATGAGTAGAAAAGAGAAATAAATATTACAGGGGTACAAAATGAAAAGAAAGGGTGCAAAACTAGGAAACCATTGGGAAAAAAAAAAGGAAGGTGGAAACCAGAAAACGGAAAAAATGAAAAAGAAAGATTGCAAAACTAGGAAAATATAAAAGAAGAAATGGAAGGTGGAAATTAGGAAGGAAAAAAAAAGGTGCATTGATGTGAATCGATTGGTGTTCTTGGATTGGGATGGCATATTTAGTAATTGATGAGAAGTTTGTATAAAATTAGACATTTCACTACAAAGAAGATAATCCAAAAGTAAATACCTCATCATAGAAGGTATTTGAAATTGGATTATTCATGTACAAATTTGAGGGCTTGAGGCGGGCTGGAGAAATTGGATTATTCCAAATAATCCATTTTTTCGGGCCGACAAAAAAGTAACCAAACTGGATTATTGAGGGTATTCGGACAAAAACCCCCCAAAAACCCCTCAAACCAAACGGGCACTAAGTTTATTGAGAGATGGTTTTTAGATAATCTATTTAGAAACATACTTATATTATCAGGAAAATCATCAATAATCAAAACACTTGTGTTCTTAACATTATTGTTTTTTCATATTACAACAAGACATATTTTATTAACAACATCGACGTTTTGATTAATAACATGGATGGTTTTATTGATAACATAGGTCGTCTCTTAGATAAGTTATCTAGAGACTGTTTAGTCTATCATGAGACTTTGTGATAAGTTTTAGTTGATGTCAAAATACCAAGTATAATTGATGAATAACATGTGTCAGAAAATTGTTAGGACTGTTGTGCTTCCTTCCGTCATGGGAATAACTATGTTCTTTTTATCAAAAAACTTATTAATTTCAGTTTAGTTCAGTTCTGCTTAATTGTTTTTTATACTACAATTCAGTTCAGTTTAGTTCAAATCGATTCGATTATGTTCGATGTCTATGAGTCGAGCCTTACCGAGGGCTCGGCGCTTTTTCTCGGCTCGGTTCGATAAGCTATTTCGAGCCGAAATTCACTTCATTCGTTATCGTTTGAACTCGACTCTACCGATAAAGCTTCGTTAAGTAATTTTTTAATAAATTTATATTTTTATACATATTTTAATATTTTTATAGATAAAGTTCGATAAGGCTAAAAGCTCAGATTTTTCGAGTTCGAAATTGAGCTCATATACATTTTTTCGCTTTGCTTTTGCTAATGAGCCGAGCCTTTAACAGCTCTAGTTTTGGCTCTGTTATTTTCATTTTAAAGCTCATTAATTTTAGTTCAGTTCGGTTCAATTAAGATTCATTTAGTTCAGTTCAGTTATGCTTAATTGTTTTTTTTATTACAATTCAGTTCAGTTCAGACGAATAGAATAAGTAGTAAGAATTCAGTTGATGTGAAAATTAGAAGCTATTCCGGAGCTCAAGTCAATCCCCAAACTCTCCAATTTGTTACAGGAGGTACCTTATGAGCACACGATTGTTCGAATTGAGTGCATGTTTGATGTATCATTTGGTGTTGATTTGATTTGATTTTGTTCTAAGGGAGAAATGTTAGGGAAGTAGAGGTAGTGCGCGCGGTTGGTGAGTTGGTGTTGCACCCCGATTACACTATCCCGTTGCTTGGATGCCTGAGGCCGATAGCTAGCAAGGTTTTGGATAGGGCAGTGGTATTGCTTCTGATGGTGCCGGATTTGAGGTAGGATGATGACTCTTGTATGGACGAGTCTGACGAAGATGGTGGTGATAGAAGTGTAGGATGTGAACAAGTTGCGGATGTTATTAATGTTTATGTTCGGAAGGGGAAGGGGTTGCGACTGCACGAGCTTGCTTGTCTGGCTTGCTCTCGTGCCCTTCTTTTGATGCCTTCCTTGTTGGGGTATATTTTTAGCTGATTTCGTTAGTACTTTGAATTTATCTATCTGTATTGTTAGTTATCAGTCAACTGGTGTGGTATGTGATGTACCTGGTGTTATAAATTATCAGTATGTTTATTATGCTCTCCTTTGGAAGAGCACCTTCTATAATAACCAGGAAGAGACTTGACTGTTCAGTTATGGAATACTGAACATGGATATAAGAGAATAAGGACTTTCATAGTAGTTAGTAAATGACGAAATGTAATAGACATCACCATCAGTTGGAAACAGTGTTAAGTTTATTTTGCAATGCTGATATTAAGTAGAATATGATTCAGTGGTCTTTAATGTTTTCGTCATCTCAACCGCCCGTAGCAGCAGTGCACATAATATTAAACCTTTTCCCTGGTGCAGGTCTATCTTAAATTATATCTGTACAAACTGAAGGAAAAATAGGAACACAATTCCCGTGTTGTAGGATGCCACGTTTAGTGATTGGGTGGGCAAGTAATATTAACACAAGTGTGGTGCTAGTTTTCCTGCCTAGTATGGGAGGACGGTATTAATGGTTGTGCTACCTTCTACCTTTCTAGTTCTAGTTTTGTTGATGCGAACTTTATCGTTTTTTCAGGAAATAAAACACTTGTTAAATGTTGTACGAGCTTCATATCTATTTCTCATAGTGGAGCCGGAGGTTTTCACCACCATGTGGAATTGGTCTTGTTTCCTGGACATTGGACAGCAATTAAAGGATCTACCCGTCTTAAACACTACTGACACGAGAGAGATTATATCTGACATCAGTTGGTGCAGCGTGCGGATATTGTCAGTTGTTCTGAAGTTAAGTTTTAAAGTATCTGCTGACCTCGATCTTGATCCTGATGATGCTCTTCAAAGCTTCTTGAGGTGAGCTTCATTTCACCTTTGGAGGGGGTTCTAAGAGATCTATGTATCCGTATATGTAGAATTGGTGCTAATAGCTTCAGAAAAGCAATATAAAAAGCTGAGATTTTAAGTTTGTGCTGCATCAAACGTGAAAGATGAGATTAATAAGATCTCAAATACTCACTTTCTAGCATGCACGGGGACATAATTACTTGAATTATGTGCAGTGGGTAGTGCTCATCTGCATGTTATTATTAGGACCTAACAAGAGCAGTATATCTTGTTCCCAACCATGTCTCCATAAGTAGCTGTTGAAACCCACAACAGAATTAGAATATGAAAAGTTGGAAAAAGAAAGGAAAGAAAAGTATTCACAGGTATGATGGGCAGTGGTCCAATGTAATACTATAAACTATTATGGATCTATATCTTCTCTCTTTCATTGGCATTTTTCTGTAACTTACTTTGGATGTTATGAATGAAAGTGTTGTTGCTCAAAAAAAAAAAAAAGATATTCCAATTCTACCTATTTATTTAATTTCGTTTTACCCAGATGGAAGGAATTCTGTCTGGATGTATCTTTGGAGAAGGGGGGCTGGTATCTTGAGTCTTATGCAGAAACAGGATCGGTAGTTGATGGTGGAGCTATTCATGAAGAAGGTCCTTGTCTAAAGCGATTCAGGCTTAGTTTTTTGCCCATGTCCTCTACACTGGCCCAAGACATTATGCCATCTTACATGACCGACAAGCCAAGGAAATGGTAGGATTTTGGAAGTGAACTTTGAGTTGATTCTCAACATTCCCTACTTCACAAATTTTGTAGTGTTACATCCATGGATTTCAACAAGCGCTTTGATATATACTACGGGGTCATAGTCTTGTTACTTGTTCTTCAACCTATGTCAGAGTCTCTAACTTGCTGATATTGTGGCAATTACTATCTCTCAGGAATTCTGGAGATCCTTTTGTCCTGACATCTGCTGTTGCAAGGAGTTTTGAAATGGTTACTTTAGCTGTTAGTCAGAGATGGCCCGTGCTTCTTTATGGTCCTGCTGGTACTGGGAAAACTGCACTTATCAAGAAGCTGTCCCTTATTCATGGTAGCAGAGGTGCGTGCATTTTTTTGTGCCACTGTATATTATTATTTCAAGTATATTGCTCTTTTCGCTGGAAAATCGTGTCGGATGAACATTGTACTCACTGAGGTTGCTGTCAATCACAATTAAAAGCCTTGGGCCGACTCTTTCCTGTGTCTACTTTTTACTATTCAGTCCTTAAGGACCATAACGCCGAGCACTTATTTCATTTTGTATAAATACCAGTGTACCACGACAATTGCTTTTCAAAAAATGCATCAGATAGCATTGTACGCATAGACATCCGTTCGTTGATAGCAGATAGCTTATTCTGGGTTAAAGATCCTTTTTTTTTTCTTTTCTATTTTTTGTTTTGTTTTGGGGGTGTGGGTCAGGGTACACAATTTATGTAATCTCCTTTTCTTTATTTATTTATTTATTGTTATTTAACATATTTCTATTACCATTTGAAGAAAAAAATTACTCTTCCTTTCATGACTTCTGTGGAAAAAATGAATTTCAGTTTCCTTTTAGTTGCCTCTGGATCTCGTTCAGGATGGAATGTTTAGCGTGTCATGAAATAATTCATGTCCATGTTTTACTGTATATAAATATAATAACGTGCAAGGCCAGGATGGTTACAGCTATAGCTGCAAACCCGAGTTGCCTTCTGATTCTTCAATCGGTGCTTTTGCAGCTCATCAGTTTGAGTGCTTGATTAAATAAATTCTAGGTATGTCATCTAGTGCCATATTGTGAGTGTGTAAAGTGGAGAGAAATAGTTAGATAATGGTTATTGAGTGCTTGAATATATAACTTTAAGCATGTCATCTACTGCCGTATGAGTTTATATGAGCGTGTAAAGTGGACAGATAGTTACATAATCGTTTATGCTATTGGGATCAGTTTAAGTATTGTGGAGAAATATTAGTGTAATGGACAAGCTGCAAATTCAATTAACTCCTTTGATCTTCATAGCCAAATTTATCGAAGCAGAACTGTTAATATAGGCCTCTCTGAAATTTCCTCACTTTTTTTTTGTTATCACGTGTAAAATGATTAAGCATGTTTTGATGCTATTATCTGAGTTTTTTTTACTTTGTGCTTGATTATATAACTTCGAAGCATGTCATATAGTGCAGAAGAGTTTGTATGTGCGGCAGTAGGTAGATAGTTATTTTATAAATTCTATCAGTGAACTTTATGAATGCTTAACAGTGCGTAGAAAAATCGGCTGTTTGGGCAAGCTGAGAATTTTCACTCCTGTATTGCCAAATGTTCTGAAGGAGATACTGTTGCATATACTCTGATGATTCTTTTGCGGTCTGCGTTATCATCTGTTTTAAAAGTACTCGATTTGTATTTAGGGACATAATATGTACGCACCTGCATTGCAGAGTTGAGTTCTCACAAGCTCATCGCCATCGTTGCATTACATTTCTGAACTGGCTCCAATTATTTATTGATACTAATATGCCCTCTAACCTCTGCATCTTGGCTAATAGTTTTGTGCATTCACTTGGACGAGCAGATCGATGGGAAGACACTTATTGGAAGTTATGTTTCTCCGGACAACCCTGGTGAATTCAGATGGCAACCGGGTTCTCTTACTCAGGTTTCTAAAATATTTCATGCGCTAAAAGCCTAAAATAGCTACCTCGTAATTTCCTTGTTTAACTTTCATCAAAATATTATGGCAGGCTGTTCTTCATGGTTTTTGGTTGTATTTGAGAATATTGATAAAGCCCCACCTGATATCCTATCAATATTATTGCCTTTGTTAGACGGTGCATCTACATTCTCGACTGGGCATGGGGAGGTATAAAATATTATTCGTTGTTGCTTGAGTGATTCTGTACACAACTAAAGCTAGTACCTGCAGAACTTAGTCATGTTGTAGGTCCTATTAATTTTTATACTCTTCTCATGGAGATGTAATATTTTTCTTAATAGGTGTAAAAATCAAGAGTGTGGACAATAGCAGATATCAATATGCTTTATTGTCCCTTTTTTGAAATGTTAATACAGTTAGAGTAATAAGAGTCTTAGTAATGTTTATATTCTTCCCATGAAGATGTAATATTTTTCTTAATAGGTGTAAGAATCAATGATGTGGAGAATAGTATGCTTTATTGTTCTTTTCTTGAAATGTTAATACAATTTGAGTAATAAGCGTGAATGTTCGTCTTCCCTTCCTAACTTTCATCCACACCCTTAAGAAGGAAAATAATAGATTGATGAGAAGCAAGTAAACAAAGAGATAACTGACTGCGGAGTAGTTTCTTTGTTGTGCGTCAAATGATTATATCTGACGTTATAATACAACAGAATTTGACAGCGTTTAGACTGGCATTAGATGATTAGTCCCACAAATAGGAGATTGTTTTATTCTTTACTGCCACAGACTGTAAGATCTTACAGTTCTCACACATGGACAAATGCATGCACTTGCACTTTTACACATTTATTCAGTTTGGTGTTCGCTTCTATGTTTCTGATATTTGGCCTTTTTCTTTACTACTATCTAATGGAGATACAATTATGTCGCATCCCATGCTTGTAGTTAAGCCCCTTAAAATCTTTTGAATGAGCTCGGTGCTTTCTGCAGGCAATCAGGGTTAATGAGGGTTTTCGACTTCTTCCCACTATGACAAGCTCAAATTCCGACATATCCTGTTTTACTGGAGGTTTGGAATAAATTCCATTTTGTTTAAATGCTGTTACTTTTCACAGGATCTGTTGATTTACAAGTGAAAATCTTAGCCTGTTCTCTTTTTCTATAGGCCAGAGATCAGTATACCTCCATATACTACATGTTCTAATACCTGCTTTCACCCATATTTTTGTATTTTACACTCGGTTTGCACGAGCCTCATGAAAATTATACTACGCACGGCTTCTGTTTCTCTTATCACTTCCTTTTCGCTCTTATTTTGCTTTATCTTATTTGGAAGCCCCTCTCACACACTGTCCTCTGCATATGATTTTTTGGTGAAATTTGGTGCCTACTTTGTGAGGTACTCCTGTGACTTATAGCTTATAATGGTCTAAATGTTAGAATTTGGTGAGCCGTGCTAAAATGCATTATTATACTGAACAACCCGTAGTTATGCTCTCTAGACCTGCGTCAGTTTTGCACCACCCTAGTGGCTTGGCGCTTGATAACAATGCCCTTTTCTGGAACAGGTAACACTTCACTTGGTTCACTTGGTGCTGTCTGGCGGAAAGTAATGATTGGGCCTCCGAGCAAAGAGGACTTGCTGAATATAGTGCTAGCATGGTATCCGGAATTGAAGACCTTGGCCAAGAAACTCATAGGTTTTGCAGGAATCTTCTGATTGAAGAAGTTGAATTATTCGTAATAAGTACTCTCTAACAATGCTATGTCAATTTTTTGCAGAAACCTTTGAAAGGGTTAATCAGCTCACACGTTTTCAATTTGGATTGACAATTCCATCAGGGTACAATGACAGATTTACGTCAAGGTAGATAATCATGTCGCAGGAAAATAAATAGATTAAATACTTGCAGTAGAAAATATGCAAGGAGATATACAGATCGGTTATCATACTCTCATTTTCAGAAAACAACATCAGCTTTCATTCATCGATTATCTAATGAATATTCAGAATACGTAGATATAGTTGAACCCATCCAGATAGCAATCTATGAAATAAAACTGGGCCTGTCCCTGGTTGGCTCCAGTGTACTTTGTAAAAACCAAATGGGGGATGAAGAAGTCAACATGGAATTGTTTCTGGTAGGCAGATGATTTCTCTCTTGCTCATCTTGCACCATTGATTGCAGTTTGATTCTTGATGTTTCTTTTACAGGGTAGTATATATGAGTTCATCAGGTTCCCTAGAGGCTTTGGATCCAAAACAGTGTCGTTCAAATTTGAGAATCAGCCAAGATTATCAACCTGTGATATTGACTTGCCTACATGTATTGAGTATCTTGATAGGGATTTGGTGCAAAAGATAATTGGGCTGAAAACAAAGGATATATCTGATACAAAGGTTTGTGACGTTAGCATAATCTTTTAATTCAACACTTGTGGTTTTCTTCATCCTTCTATATGTGTCTAGTAAAATATAGCAGGTCTTACTTTGGAACTCTGAGTTTTGCAGTTGACCATGTCTCTTTTCTGGTTGTGTTTGATGTTCCTACAGGTATCACCCTTGCCAGTTAAGATTTCAGTATACAACAATGTTTTGGCCCGTGCCAGAGATACTGTTGCTGATGCATGCTTTCTTGGTGACTCTTCCTTTAAGGTTGGTTTTCTTCAGTTATAATATAATTAAGTTCTTTATGAACTTTCAATGGTTTGATGGGATATATTCCCTCAACCGGTCATCTTTTGTTTCATGATTTCTCATCGTGCCTTGCCTATTTCAGCATTTGCATGAGATCTTTGGTGATGTTGCCAATCTTTGGATGAAACAACGAGTGAAGGTGGTGGAGGAGAGTAAGTTCAAGTTCAGAGCACGTGCATTCCACATTGAGAGCATCATGCATGTTGATGTATCGTATCCTGACTCTAAGTGGCCTGAAATGCTAGGGGATGAATCAGATGGGAATGTAATAGTAACCCGTTCTCTTCCTCCCCCTGTTTCTCCATGTGTGAGTGCATATAATACATTGCATAAAATTTTACTTATTGGTTACGAACCTGTCCTAGCAGAGTAATCATGAGATAGATGAAGCTGATAATGCGCTGGAGCTAGTTTGGAAAGCCCAGGAATCCAATTTGGACGACATTATCAATATTCACAACCAGTTTTTTGGTTCAGTGGACCTTGTTCAACAAGTAAGCGAAGGGATGTTCTTTTCCTTCCCCATTTTCTGTTTCCCAGCTAAGTTGACAATATGCTTATAGAACTGTAAATGCTGAAAAGATTATAGCAAAACGACATTGGTGGCATATATAGAAAGTGTGGCACAAAATCCTCAAAGTTTTGTTAGATGCATATTTTGACCTACATTGAATTCAAAGCCTTTTTTTTTTTTTTTTTTTTTTGTACAACACTGTAGGCATTGGGGGGATAATATTGTTGTTTTTATCATTCCCGAGACTTGATATTTAATACAAACAGGTGGCTCTCCTCTATAAGTATGAATGTGCATTGTGTGTGGAAGTCCTCGAGCTACGGTTCTCTTTTTTTTTTCTTTTTTCTCCAAGCTACAATACTGCCACTGTTCATGCTATACATGAAGTCGTAGGCACTTATAAACAATTTGGATCTGATTTCTCTCCTGGTTCTTGAATAGTGTTATTTAATTTCACCAACTCGAACATCTGCATGTTCTGTTCTGGGTAGTGCCTGTCTTGTATTATAGGAATGTCATATTTTAATATTCCTAAATTTACCATTGATTGTTTTTTGAGTTTTGTAATCTTCCATTAATTCATAGCTAACATGCTTCTGCATCAATCTGATCAGCCTGGCTGTTTTCAAGTGTCGGATAAAGATAGACTGTCGTCCTTTCTGGGCTCTTACATGCTAGGAGCACAACTGATTAGAGGTAGGTCAACTTGTAGATATTTTAAAATTTAAATTTAGATATTTGCAACCTGTGTGAAAAGTTTTCACCTGTCATTTTTTCCAGATTTGAAAGGTCCATTTTCCTCTAGTTTTGATGCTAAGATTGCACCAGAGCACTTGCTCCGCCTCTGTTTGGAGCATGATCACAAGTTCATTCTTTCTCAAAGATCAAACAGTGCATACAACTTTTACAAGGTACACTTTTCTGCCTGTTTCATAGCTCAATCTGCTTCCATCAGTGTATCTTAAACCTGATAGTTTCTTGTTTCCACTTCGAATCGTATCAGGATTCAAATTCACCTGTAATGACTAAAATGGTGGACCCGCTTACAGCTCTTAAAGAGAGAACCTTTTGAATGAATGGGATGACCATCCTGCTCTTCAGGAAATCAGAAGTTATTGATTGAGTCTTAGCATTACCTCTGGACTCTCCTCTTGCTAAGGTACAATTTTTCGCTTGGAAATGTTATATAATTCAAGCAATTAATGCAATAATAAATAATAATAATAATATTATTATTATTATTATTATTTTTATTGTTGTTGTTATTATTAATGTTGCTGAATGCTGACTATTCAGTTGGAGAAAAGAATCCCCCGTATATTTTGGGGGGTTTTAAAACCCCAATATTTTGGTTATCGGTCTTCTTCCCACTTTAGTTCTTTCTGTTTTAATAAAATTTATTTTCTCTCTCTTTGAAGGCTCTTTCGAGGTTGGAATCCTTGCTTGACAGGGTTCGTATTCTACAAGATACGGTTGCTAAATTTCCTCTTTCCAGTAAGCATCAAAACTTCAATTCTTATCTGTATCTTTATGACTCGTGATTCTCATTCCTCACTTATGGTTATAAATGCATTTCCAGATGAATTGAAACCTATATTCGGTCTGGTCTCATCATGGCACAAGTTGGAGTTTGAATCTTGCAGGGCCAGTTCGACAAATCAGCATCCTGGCTTCTCCAGCCCTCCTACAAAGTGCAACATTTGTTGCAAACCCCGAAAGATTGCTCTTCTGGGAATGTAAATGTTGGTTTCAGCGATGTAATGAGCTCATCACCTGAGGTTGCATGGAAAACAGCAAATACATACTACTTCAAGAGCATTGCTTCTGTCAAATGTCTGGAGAAAATTTGTCTAAATTTTCATAAAGATATTCTTCTTGAACAGGTACCCAGCTATTTTCCATATTCAACCATATAATCTTGAAGATTCTGTCCTAATAAGTTGCTTCGCTGGTGTATGCATTAAAGCTGCATATTTACACCTGAATTTTAGTTGATTTTTACATCGTGGATATTACTGGTTTATTTCAGTGTGATGTTAATGCCAGTTTGAATTGGTCGCCTTTGCTTTTGGCAGCGTTTGTAATAATTCTGCAAATCTATTGTTGTGTTTTAACTTAAAAGTTTGGTCTCGTTTTTGACAGAATCTGGAATTCCTAATGGATAATTTTAATTGTGACAAAAGCATGCAGCAATATTAAAGGATACATATAATTAATGCTAGAGTTTTTTGTCTTGTGTAGGTCAAGAGGTCAGGCTCTTATGTTGATCATCTGATTGAGATACAGCAAGAACAAAGAGCTTTTACCTATAGCTTAGCAGAGCAACTTGAATGCTTGAAACAATGCATGTGGCCTCTCTCAAATTTGCTTTCTTACGAGGAAAATGAAGTTGAAGAACATTCATTGGCTGTTCAATGTTCTTTTCCGAACAATCAGGATGCTATTTTCAAATGCATGTGTGAACAAAAGGTACCTTCTCCCAGTATTGCTTTAGAACATTGTACCTTCCATGATGTGCACTGACTCCAGACTCTTAACATCTCATCATAAAATGATTGCAGCAACTCTTTGATGCTTTCAATGCTATGCTGTATGAAGAAACGCCTTTGCTACAAACAGTTGAGAATAATCACCTGAATGGTTGTGAAAATGTCAAACAAGGGGCTGAAAAGATTCGTCTATTTCTTCAGAAATTCCTTCCAGAATTCAAGAATGCTAAGGTAAATGAATGTGATCACTGAAATGGTTGATATTTGCATTTCCTCTTATTAACGTATGTGTACTTCCTCAGCTTACACTTGTATTGAAATGTATGTACAGAATAATTTGGATCACCATCTTCTTGTCTTGGAAGAAATGAAATCATTAGTTCGGTTGGAATGGTGTTGCATCCCTATGGTGTCACTAAGAAGATGGAAGAGTTGGTGAGTAAGAACTTTGAGTTGATTAAGAACTTTGAGATGGATCTCCTTACTTTCCACGGGCAAGATGATGTGGAAGTTGTCCTTGAACGTATTCTGCTCGGACATTTTGGTGATCTATTAACAAAAATAACTGCAGATTTGTATGCCAGAACAGCCAATTTGATGATTGCCTTGAAGTATCTGAGAGAAGCAATCGTTATGTTTATCTATTTATAATATTTTTACAGGCTAAAAGTGCTGAAAGTCGAACGAATTCGGATGGAATGAATGGGAATTCTGCTGGTGCTAAAAAATACAATATGACTTTAATTAAATCTGGGTTTGATGCTGCACTGGAAGAAACACGTGTGCTTATATTAGCTTCACTTCTAAGGGTTGGGTCTCTGAAGGATGATTCTGCTTTCACTGAAGAGTCCCTAAAGAACATTAAAGACTGGAAGATCTTATTTGAAAGGGATAGGGAAAACCTTCAGTTAGACTGGGTTTGCAACGGTGTAATGAAAACAGTTCAATCTGCAGTAAGTTTGTTTTTTCTCAGCCTCTCGCTAGATTTGCAGTTTATAATATTTGAGCTAACATGCTCTCTCCCTCTTTATTTTTGTTTTTTGTTTTTGAAGGGGGAACTATTCAAATATTTTGGAAGCGAAAGCTCTGGCATATATTTATCTGTTTACGCACCGTTGAGAAATTTATACGTCATATTGGAGAAAATGCTTGTTTTTGGAGATAATTTTCTGCGTGATTTCCTAGTCACCCACAATGGTAAGTTTCTAATGGATATTTATAAGTTTCAGTGTTTCACTGAATAACTTACTTTCAATAGTGCAGCCAGCAGAAGTAGAGTTTTTACACAAGTCGAGCCCTACCAAGGGCTAGCTTGTTCGATAAGGTGTTCAAGCCGAGCTCGAGCCTAACTTGGTCCTCGTTTGTTATCAAGCTGTGTATGGCTCGACTCGTTTTACATGTATTTTTCAGTAACGAGCTCAACTAAAGCCCGAATCGAATGAGCCGAGCTCGAGCATACTTATCGTGACTCAAGCTCGAAAAAGTAGCTCGTATTATCAACGAGCCGAGCTTGAGTAGTGAGATACTCAACTCGGCTCAGTAAATAGCACTTAGCAGAAGTAAATGTTTTAGTACCTTGTTATATATTTTGTACTTATTGAAAGGTCAGATGGCTCTTGACGATTCTTCTCCAAATGCTAAAATTAAAAAATTTCTTGTTACAATTCTCCTAGGACAGCATTGTCATTTTGTTGAACTCTTCTTCACCTGTATGTCTGACACAATTATATCTACTGTATGCAGGTATCGATAGTAACTCATTCTCTTGCAACCGTTTTCACTTCTTTATTTTCCAAGGGATTTGGGACCATTGCAGAGGAAAAAGACTGTAGTTCGAAAGAATTAACTCAAGATGCAAATGGAACTGGTATGGGTGAGGGACATGGATTAAATGATGTCAGTGATCAAATAGAGGACGAAGAACAGCTCCTTGGCTCTTCTGATAAGGTATGCAATTTTATTCATCTTCCGTGCTGTTGCGTTTTCTCTTAAAATTAGTTTAACAAATAATTTTAACACCTGTAGCCAAACTAAGAACAGGACACTAAATCTGACCAGCGAGGTACAACTGAAAAGGGCATCGAGATGGAGCAGGACTTCGATGCTGAGGCTCTTAGTGTTAGTGAAGATTCTGATGATGAGGAAAATGAAGCTGATCAGGAAGAGCAACTGGACTCTGAGTTGGGGAAAGTTGGTGAAGAGGGTGAGATAGCTGATGAGAAACTTGGTGGCTTGGATGATGATGACGATGATGAGAATTGTTGTGAAAATGAAAAGTATGAACATGGGCCATCGGTAAAAGAAAAATCTTCACATGATGAAGAACTTCGCCCCAAGGAAGATTCTGCTGTTGAAGCTGATGCAGCAGACTCTGGAGATCGAGATGCAAAGGAATCTGCTGAAAATAATGATGAGAATGGAGATGAAGACGCTTCTGATGATGTTGAAGATATGAACATTGACAAAGCTGATGCATCAGTAGACTTTTCAGGGATAAATCCTGAGGAACAAAATCAGATTCCTGATGAAGGGACTGATATGAATGAAGTGGCAGATGAACCAATAGAAGATGGTGAATCAGAAGATCTCAATGGTTCCGAATTGAAAAATGATGAGGATACAAATGCAATGGAAGAGGGAGAAACTGAGGACATGGATACTACCAATGGTGAGGTGAGCTTACCCGAAAATGATTCAGAAACAGATGCAACTACAGATGATAAGGTGCCGAAGGAAGATGCTTTGCGAATGACTACTGATTCAACATCTCAAAATAATCCGAATTCTCCATCTGGACAGCCTAATGATATTTCTGAATGCAGTAGCTCACCGGGGATTGTCTGCACAAGAAAACTTTTCCGATTTTAGTGAACAAGATGGCCTTGCTCCATCAAGTAGTGTCCCTAATGCCCCTGAGCTCGAAGTCAAGGTTTCGGGCTCTAGAAGTGGTCAGGTTTCAAGCCATGAGCAATCAAAGAATTCACTACCTCCCTATGAGTCTCTTATTAGGAAACCTCAGCTGAATCCTTGTCGTAGCATTGGTGATGCTCTTGAAGGATGGAAAGAGAGAGTCAATGTCACTGCAGATATTGAGAACCAAGAGAGCAATTTGGACGATTTGATGGATGAGAATGCAGATGAGTATGGTTTCACAGCTGAATTTAAAAATGGTACGGATCAGGCTCTAGGACCAGCTACAGCTGATCAAACTAAGGAAAGCATGTGTCAAAATGATGTTGAAAGAGATGTAATAGACTCTGACAAAAAAGATACCTCAGTTGAAGCTGATAATGTGGAACATACTTCTGAAAATATTTCTATGAAAAATTCTTCTTTGACCGTGCAAATGATGTTGTAAAGCTACCGGAACTTTCTGAAATTGAGAACCAGACCGAAGAATCAATGGAAGTTGATGCCTGTAATAGACAAGATTGGTCATCCGAGAGTTTAGTTTCTGTTAATAGATCATTCATGAGTGAGGATTTACATCGAGACAGAGGGTTGAGGGATGATGAGTTGACCAAAAATGCAGATGGTTTTCATGTATCCACTGACAAAAGAGATGATGCCGCTGCTCTTTGGAGGAGCTATGAATCAAGCACGACAAGGTTATCTCAAGAGTTGGCAGAAAAGTTGCGCTTAATTCTGGAGTCCACTTCTGCAAGCAAGCTCCAAGGGGATTACTAGACTGGTAAAAGGATAAATATGAAGAAGGTATTGCAATTTGATCCTTATTTCAGCTATGTACATATTTTCTACTAAAATTAATGAGGAATTAGATTCTACTTTAATGGCTGTTTGTGGTACATTCAAAATTTTCTGAACTTTTTCCTGCCTTTTCTTATTCAGGTGATTCCCTATGTTGCCAGTCAATTCCGTAAGGACAAGATCTGGATGAGAAGAACCAGGCCAAGTAAACGTGATTACCGTGTAATCATTGCTATTGATGATTCCGGTAGCATGTCCTAAGGTCTTTGTGGTAATTTTGCCATTGAAGCATTGGTGACTGTATGTCGGACAATGTCGCAGCTTGAAGTGGGACACTTTGCTGTGTGAATTTTGGAAAGCAAGGAAACATTAGATTACTTCACGACTTTGACCAACATATTACTCCCGAGGCTGGAATACAGGTTAGCTTATAGATAATCTATATTAGTCGAAATGAATGCTTAAAACACGTTTGTTTCTGTGTGAATGTTGATCTCCGAAGTGTGTGCTGTTTGCTTCGATTAATAATGAATAAAGATCATTGCTCACGCGCGTTGACTTAATTTGATACAAAAACCACGTGTGAAATATGAAGTTACTAACATCCCGATAAAGCATTTGTGAAGTTTGCTGTTACAATTGCAAACCTTCCCACTATTTTTGGAGCCTGTAAACGTAAAAGGAGGTCTTACATGTAATAGGAAAAATTTGCGTGTCATTTGTGAATCACATTAAACCTTTGCTTGTGTGTGACTGCCATTAAATTGTATCGTAATACATGAATGTTGCCGTTCTTTTGCTTTTCATTCCAACACGTGTTAAAATGTTTTGGCTCTTATGTATGTAGATGATCTCGAGTTTGACCTTTAGGCAAGAGACTACAATCATGGAAGAGCCCATGCTTGAGTTACTGAAATATCTCGATAACATGTTGGACAATTCAGTTGCACGTGCACGGCTACTGTCCGGGGATAACCCTCTGCAGCAGCTTGTACTTATCCTAGCTGATGGGCGTTTCAGTGAGAAGGTACATTTGATGTTGTATATTTTCACGTTCATTGCTCTTCCAGTAATATATTCCACGAGTTATTGTCAGTTTTGTTTTCATATAATGATTATGATATTATTACAGGAAAAATTGAAACGAAATGTTAGAGATCTCTTGAATAAAAACCGCATGGTTGCATTCCTGCTCCTGGATAGCGCAAACGAGTCTATTGTTGGCTTTCAGGTGATTTACTTTTTTATCCTCTATGATGACGTCTAACCCCTAACTCAAATTTTCATGAACCTTGAAAGCCCATTTTTAGTGAGATACTTATCTGGTCATCCTCTTCAAGAAGCAACACTTCAAGGCACAGACGCCAAGCTTACCAAGTACCTCGACTCATTCCCATTCCCATACTATGCAATTTTAAGAAACATCGAGGCACTTCCCACAGCACTCGGGGGATCTTCTGAGACAAGTAAGCTTACGTAACAATCAGTCAACAGTTGGTATTAAGGAGTGTTCCATACATAGAGAAACACAGCTTCTACAACTACTACTTTTCTTACATTAAGTGAAATTTAAGAACGGATTTGGAATCCTCTTTCATAAATTTTGCAGTGTCTCCCATGCATGCAGTCTCATTAATTGTTCCCTACTCTGTTAGTTATTTTGGACTAGTAGGCCGGGTCTATCATAAATTACGTCGTTCCAAAAGACTATTTAGTATATGAATTGACTGGCTCTTGTTTCTTGGCTTGTTGCTGCATCCAGTGGTTCGAGCTTATGCTGAGCACACTATTTAGTATATGAATCGACTGACCCTTTGTTTCTTGGTTTGTTGCTGCGCCCAGTGGTTCGAGCTTATGCTGAACGGAAAGTAGTGATGCAAAGGCTACTGCTGTTCTCATCGAAGATTGCTCTGCGTGACCGAAAAGCAAAACCAAATTGATCTGTGCTGGAGTTTCTCACCGGATGATATAGGGATCAACGATTTTGTAGTTTAAGCTAGGAAGTACATACATAGATACAATATAAAGATCTCTCAATGAAAAGAGAACTTACAATCACACATGTAAGTTACACATAGGAACTACTATGCTGTACATAACGATAACCTTGTTTTTTGTTCGTATGAAATTGGCCCGTGCATATGGCGAGCATTGAGCTATGTACTACTAACATTAACGGAATTTATGCTTCACTATGGTCTGACTCTATGTTATTCAAATCGGTGATTAAAAATGAGATGTCACACTTGGTCACCCGATTCTTGATTTGAAGAGAGAGACAAGGAGACGTCTCGGAGTGTAGGTTTCAGATTGGAATTGAGATATACCTCAATTCTAGTTACGTTTTTGTGTATAAAAACTACACAAAAACTCAATCGGAATTGAGATAACTCAATTCGAATTTGAAACCAAACTCTCCGTTATGTTTGACAACTTTAATTGACTTAACCGATAAATATCAATTAAAATTTAATTGAATTGTGAAAAATCTGTTTATGATAGAGTTAAAATTTTATAGGTTTGGAGATTTTGATTGGGTTCCATCTAATTATAGTAGTTGGTACTAAACTAAATTTGGAATCCAAAGAAGAAAAAAAGAAGACTTGATTTAAATTGACATTTTATTTTAAACTTTATTAATAATTTACTATTATAGTATAATATTAATGTATGGTCGAGCAAAGTTAAATTGATACACTTTAAAATTCATATTCGGTCAAAAATATGCATGAAGGTAATTCCCTAAACAAATTAAGTTTAACCCACCTTGAGAAATTTAAAGTGTTACTTTCTCATATACTCCCTCCATTTCGGAGAAAGTGTTACAATTTGTATTTGCACCAATTTTAAGAAAAAGTAGAAAGTACAAGTGGGCCCCATGATTATTAGAGATTAAATGAGTGACATATTGTAATAAAAGTGAAAGGTAGAGAGTTTTATTATTTAATTAGTTTCCATAAATGGAAATTGTAACACTTTTAGTGAAACGCCGGAAATGGAAAGTTGTAACACTTTTTCTGAAATAGAGGGAGTAATATTTAGCCCGATTCATAGAGTGAAATAGACCCTCTATTTTCTCAAGTTGACAAACAAATAATTTATCAAAGTTGACTATTTAGCCATTAATTTATACACGGATCTTCCAAGATTTGTGTTAACTGCTTGATGCCATAATTTAAGTGCAGGTACATGTAAATAATTCTCTTCTATTCTCAACCTAGGAAGAGGATCAATGTCTTAAATTCCACTAACCCATTTTTCTAAAGTCATTAACTACTATTCTCCATTAAATAATTAAGTATATTCACATCTTAATTCTTTCCATGTGAACTGAGAGGCTTCCAGATAAAGACGTTTCCTTTCTTTCCTCCTTTGCATTAATTTTTTCTTACAACTCACAAAACTAGCAACGAAACTGTCCTTGTTTCTTGTTCTGTACATTCGGTGGGCGTTAAAGTCAAAAACCTCTTGTAATAATCCCACTCCAGTGTTAGAAAACCAAAATCATTTACACCCTAGAAACCCAAATCAGCCCAGTAATTGGGACTAAAGTTACAAATTCATGCCTTTTTCAAGTTTTGTTATGGACCCAAGATTTGTTTTTCTCGGTTTTCTGTGTTTTCTTGTTCAGTTTTCTCATGGGTATGTGCTTTCTTTTTTTTTTTGGCAATGTTTACACGTGTTGAGATAGATAGAATGTGGATCATAGCTCATTTGGATTTTTTATGGGTTTTTGTCTCAGGAGAGAATCTGTGTTGAAAATGACAACTGGTGCATCTTCAGCTCCGTTTGATCCGACAAGGGTCACTCAAATCTCTTGGAGCCCAAGGTTTTTACCTTCAATTTATGGGCTAAAGATTCGATTTTTAGATATCTTTTGCCTTTCTTAGAAAAGGTTTTGCAATGTGTTAGTTTTAATAGTTTTATGTGTAAATGTTTGGAAATTCAATCCATGGTTAAGTTAGACTTGCATTCATCACACTGATTTGTTTGTTTTACTGAATGGGGATACATTTGTATTCTGCAGGGCTTTTGTATATAGAGGCTTTTTGACTCATAAGGAGTGTGATCATCTCATTAATCTGGTTAGCCTTCCCTTCTTTGTTTATTTGTCTCTGCTTATGAGTACTGTTATGTTCATTTGTTTTCATAATTGATGATCTGTCCTGGTGAAATTAGTGCTTAGAGGGGATAGTAATCTGTTTTATGAGCTTATGTGTGTGTTAACTTCTCTGTAATAAGAATGGTAGTTACAAGTAGCATGGCATGAGACATTTTGAGTGGTTCCTAAAGCTATGCCATGAGGGCTTAAGCCCAACCCGATTAATATCTATAGTGGTTGACAATGAATCTTTGGGTGGGATTGTGAGAGACATCCATTTTGGAATTATCTTATGCCTGTAACTCTTTAGTATAAATGATTGTAGCTTTCTTTGCCTGTGGCGTGTTGTTTCTGTCGAGTAAGGCCGTGTAATATGCTGATCATAGGAGAGATGTGGATCGATTAGTATCCAGGGTTTTCGATTCATATATATGTAGCTTCATATATGATTGAGGATGAGAGAATAGAAATGGGTAGACCGCTTAATGAGCCTGATTGGTGGAATTTTTGTGAACAGGCTAGGGATAAGCTGGAGAAATCTATGGTAGCTGACAATGAATCTGGAAAGAGTGTAGAAAGCGAAGTCCGCACGAGTTCTGGCATGTTTCTTATGAAGAATCAGGTAAGTGGTGGTGTCTCATGACTTCATCTCGTTATTCATTAAAGCTGAAATTTCTATTCTCCGGTGATGATATCTTGCATCAGTAACTAGCATCGAGTTCCTTTGTCACATCCTTTGATCTCTGTACTCCGACTTGACTAGAAACAAGGAATAAGCTTTGAAGTCTATACTTGCATGTTGTGTTCGACATGTCTCGAGGCCTCTGTAAATGTGCAGTAATGTTTCCAATTTTCAATTAAACGTAGCATGTCTCGCATTTGAAACTTTGTCCCATTCTTGCAAGGTTAATAACCATGCTAATGGTCTTCTTTATCTTGTTTGTATATAAACTATACCCATGATTTTCCTCTTTGGCGGTGATTATTGTAAACTCGCATTGAATTAACATCTGCAGCTTCTTTTCATGATTCAATACTTGTCCAATGGTTAATGTGCATCTTCTCTTTTCTCTCTTGAAGGATGATGTAGTTTCAAATGTTGAAACAAAAATTGCTGCATGGACTTTCCTTCCTGAAGGTATCCCAGATGCATTTTCCGTATCTTGGCATGTTGCTTATCATTGATTATAACTTCTAATTGTTTCTAGTCAAAATGAATCACAGAGAATGGAGAGTCGATGCAGGTTTTGCACTACGAGCATGGTCAAAAGTACGAGCCACACTATGACTATTTTCACGATAAGGCTAACCAAGAATTGGGTGGTCATCGTGTGGCTACTGTCCTTATGTACCTTTCAGACGTTGCCAAAGGTGGTGAAACCGTGTTTCCCGATTCAGAAGTAAAGTTTCTGAGTTCTTTCATTGAACTTTTTCTTTAAGATGAACCTTAATTTTATCTGTGTAGTTATGTAACTTTCTGTTCGTCTTAATATACAGGCAAAAGATAAACAGCCAAAGGGTGAGGATTGGTCAGATTGTGCTAAAGAAGGCTATGCAGGTACGTGTGGTTTCACACTTTCACTATACTTTATGTTCGGTTGCAGTGTTTCTGCAGCATGCTTGTTACAGTATGTTTATGCCACCTACAAGAAAATAAAGTTAATGAAAAATTCCGGAAAAAGAACTAAAAAAGCCTTGCTAAGGTTTGACCTGAATTGCGAAAACCGAACTTAGTTGTTTCGGTTGTAGCGAATAAGAAAAACAGATCCTAACTTTAAGGCAAATTAGTCTCTAAATGTATTCCATAAAAGAAATTATGAGTTTTTCCTTGTGGAAGGATTGTTTCTGGTAAAAGATGAGTCGGATTGAAATACTTCTGTTATTTATTGGGTGACAGTGAAACCAAGGAAAGGTGATGCACTGCTGTTCTTCAGTCTCCACCCCAACGCGACCACTGATCCAACGAGCTTGCACGGTAGCTGCCCAGTACTAGAGGGTGAGAAATGGTCTGCAACAAAGTGGATTCACGTGCGGTCTTTTGATAAACCGATCCATCGATCAACAGATGGTGAATGTGTGGATGAGAATCCTAATTGCATGGCGTGGGCTGTTCAAGGAGAATGTGAGAAGAACCCTGTGTACATGGTTGGGACCGCAGACGGGCCAGGTTACTGCAGGAAGAGCTGTAAGGTTTGCTCGTCTTAAGTCCGAGTCGGGCCGCGCCAGTTTTGGAAAGAGACAAATGTTGATCGAGTTTGTTGTAAATGGGATAGTAGGTTATTGTTGTTATACTGGGAGGGGGAACTACATGTAACTTCACATATGGATAAAAATCTGGTCGAAAATGTTCTCAAATTCACCTTCAACTAGTTCATTCGAATCGAACCTAAACCGAATCTACCTTGATATGATACCTTCAACTAGTCTGTGTAAACCATGAAATTAGTCAAGTTAAACCGGATTAAACAGGAAAGAGCATAAGATGTTTATAGCATGCATTTCAGCATTTGAATCTGTCCCACCTAATATCAATTTAAACCGGCCAATACATCAAAGATCTTCTTGTTAGTTCATAGATGGATGTTAGTCGAATCGATTCGAACCTGATCTTCGTACATGCAGATATGATAATGGGCAAGTAAAAGAAGAAAGAACATCTCATACCTTACATAAGTGAATTAATGTATATGGTAATTTTTCTGTTACATGTAGATGTGATGTAACATTGTAAAATATACAAAAGCACCATATTTCTGGACCTAAATTTAAACAATCAGGAATGTTAAACGCAGTACACTTTTTACTAAACGCAGAACACTTTTTTTACAAATTGCAATATACCCTTTATTTATTGAAAATATTAATAATGGTTCAATTTTTTTTTTAATCTTAAAACCCTTCAATCGCAAATGTTGAAATTCATATACTCTTAAGAACAAAAAAAAAAAATTTAAAAAAAATCATTGCATATAAGTATTGGTCGGATTTTAAGCTTTTTCCTTTTTTTTTTCCACCTATAAATTGATCGAATATTAATTTTCATAGTTATAATAATTATTTCATTTCATTAATATATTAAAATTGACTACATTTATTTGAAAAAAAAATTAAAAAGTTAAAAAAACTCAAAAAACAGTCAAAAAGATTGTTTTTTGAATTTTTCGGGTTTGGTAGCCTCACGGGCTGCCAAACCAGCCGCCTGGCAGCTTTGTAAGCTGCCAGGCGGCAATCTGGCAGCCTCAGAGGTGCTCTGGCGCTCTAAGCTGCCAGAGCTAAGGCTGCCAAATCGCTGGTTTGGCAGCCTCACGGGCTGCCAGATCTTTATTCTGGCAGCCCGTGAGGCTGCCACCCAAAAAAACAGTCCAAACGGACTGTTTTTCGATTTTTTAAATTTTTTTTATATATTCCAATCAAATTTTAGTTAATTTTGTAATAATTGAGTATTATTAACAATTATAAGAATAAAACTAAAATGATATATACATCTTCATATTTATGATTGTTCATATAATTCAAAAAATTCTTGTTCAACATGTTTTTTATTTATGATTGTTCAGCTTTTTCCTTTTGTTTCCACCTATAAATTAATCGAATATTAATTTTCATAGTTATAATAATTATTTCATTTCATGAATATATTAAAAGTGACTACATTTTATTTGAAAAAAAAATTAAAAAGTTAAAAAAAACTCAAAAAACAGTCAAACTGACTGTTTTTTTTGTATATTTTATGATTTAACAAGTATATACTTTAAAAATTTGAGGTTGAAGGGTTTTGTGACAAAAAAAAAAAAATATTAGGTCACTTTTAATATTTATAATATATAAAGACTTTTTTGCAATATATTAAAAAGTATTCTGCGTTTAGTAAAAATTGTTGAACGTTTAACATACCCCTAAACAATTTGATCTTTAAACTTGGCATAGGCTGATTTCTGGCAAGAGCTTGTGACCCTGTAAAATGGCATTGCTATTTTTCTTTTTTCTAGTCTCTTTTCTTTAACGGCAGATGTAATCCGTGCAGTAATTGATATGATTTGGTCTCTTCGAAATGGCCTTATCTTTAGAAATGAACAGGTGACTACTGATGTTGCTTAGGATTTCGAAGTTGGCGTCTCCGAATAGACAGGTTAGGTGTTTGTTATCCAAATCACAGCATGTTTAGAGTTTGTTTGGGTTTTGGTCGAATGGATATGATGCTCCTTTGTTTGTTTCGCTGGTGTAGTTATTTGCTGTTTAGGACTGAGGATTGGCTTTTGGGCGTCTGCTGTAGAGGTACTTTCTAGCCTCTTTGTCCAATTAAATCCTACATGGAAGCTAGCTCAACTCTCGAGTCTTTCTCTACTGTACTTACCGGAGGAGTATGATCACGGTATTACCGGAGTCATGGGAGGTTTGGTACAGGCGTTCCGTTGATATGGATCACAGCTATGGCTGGAGTCTTTGTCGGAGCAGATTGTTCGAGTTTGGCCTTGTTTAGTATTTCATGTTATAGTCCTAGGCTATTGTTTTGATAAATTCACTTGATCAATATAGTGGATATTTGCCTTGGAATATACCAGCTAAGAAAAACAACTCTGTGTTCTTTAGTTTATTTCCGATGTGAATTGTTTTTCTGTTTGAGTCACTGTTACATTAACAGTTATATCAAAATTGGTATATATTGTGGTGTGATTGCAGTTTAGTACAAGCTCGGGTCCTTATATTCTTTCAATTGGCATCAAGAGCCAGACACTTAATCAATAAGTGTGTGGAATTTGTACTAATAATGGATAATATCATTCCAAATGTGAATAGACTGCCAATACTTGATGGCACTAACTATTTGTATTGGAAAACCAGACTAAGAACTCACATCAAATCAATTGATGTACGCTCTTGGAAGTCTGTCTTGGAACTGTACCAGTTTCCGATGTTACCACCAAATGTTGATAGTTATGTAGTACCGAAACCTGAAAGCCAATGGATGGAGACGAATGGACTGAGTCTGCATATAATGAAAAGGCACTCAATGCTATTTTCGGCTATGTAGATTCCCATATCTTCATCTTAATCCAGAATTGTACCACTCCCAAGAAAGCTTGGGAAATATTACAAGAAAAATTGCTAACAACTGCAAAAATCAGATAGTCTGAACCTTGGAGATCAAAGTGTTAAAAAGAGCAAAGCTAGATTGCTTTGGAGCCAGTATGAGAGGTTAAGAATGGGTGAAGATGAATCCATCACAACCTATTTCGAAAAACTTAGGACAATCTCGAATGAATGTCAACTACTTGGTGAGCCTATCTCTAACAAACAACTTGTCTATAAAGCTATTAGAACTTTGTCCTCAAAATTTGAAACCAAGCGAATTGTGCTTGAAGATACCAAGCATTTGGCTACTATGGACTTCAATTCTCTAATGAACAACCTCAAAAACTATGAGATGAGTTTGGAGGAACAAAAGAGTAATAAGAACAAAGCCATTTCCTTGTATACAGCTTCCAAAGGAAAACAAAATGTAGGAGATGATGTGTGTTGGTCCCTTAGACAACAAGGTTAAAGTCTTTGGGGGGGGGGGGGGGGGGGGGGTTTAATAGACTTTAAAACTTTTTGTTATCTAACGCAGTTTCTCTGCAGGGTAAGGTTGTTGATACTTATACTAGTTCAGAGAGCAGAAGTCTTTTGTTACAATTAAGTGCAGTCAGAAAACTTTCAACAAATAAACAGGTAGAGTAAAGTAAAGCTTTGCCGAAAAGTAAAGTGCAAACAAATTATAATGGTATTTGAAGGTGGCGTAATCCTTCAACCAATCCACTTCGCCCTTGATAGGACTTGAATTCACTATGCAATGTTTCTAAGATCCGTTAGAAAAAGTCTTACACTAGCTAAATCCCTTTCTACCCTAAGTTCCCAACTCAGGACCTTTAAATACTCTTTCCTTAGCTAACCAAAGCTAAGTACTTCGATTTCCAAGGGGTTTTCCTTAGCTTTCTCAGCCTAAGTAGTTCCTCCCTTGTTGTGTAACTCCAAGGATTATTCCCTAGCTTACTCAGCTAAGTATTTCCCATATCCTCACGCCTTTTTGGTGTTTGGTGTAGTGGTTTTGTTCAAGGCAGTGATTACCTTGGTAACAATATTTCAGTTACCTCAGCAATAAAAAAACTCAACTTTAATCCTATGTTTCAAGGACTAAGTCTACTGTTTCTAAGTTCCAAGACTTGTCTTTGTTCAGAGGAAAGAACTATCACTTGGTCGCAACACAAGTATGTTCTAACTAGTCACAAATAGCTAGTAAAAGCTTTAAGTCTTGTTGGATGTGTGGGCACTTAGAGAATAAAAATAAATCTTAGACACAACTATGAATTCAAGAGCTTTCTGAGAGAGTTCTTGAACACTTAAAGAGATTTCTTGCAAGTGATTATGTATCAGTTGTGAGCTTGAGTGATTTTCAGTGCAAATGTATGTAACTCCGTGAACTTGTGTACTCATCAAAACTGCTAAGTGATCCTTTTATAGTGATAAATGGATCCGTTTGAAATACTATTCGTTGGATAAAGATTCTCAAATTCGACTAGATGTCACTATCATAGTACATTCGACCTTTGTCTCTTTGTGAGAAGCCAACAGGCTTTTCTAGAGAGAAGTCTGATAGAGCATTAAATGCACTTGTACTATTTGGACTTTTATCCCTCAACCGTCAGATAGCTTCAACAGCTAGGAGGTTCAGATACCTCTTTGCTTTTGCGTTGCTATCTCCTCTTCAGAGACTTATCAGAAACCTTGTTAAATGGTCACAACTTTAATGGTTTCTGAGTGGTTGCATTCTGAGAGTTGTTGCCTTTTAATCAAGACAAACTTATGCATTTTTCTTAAGTCTTCAAGTCTTCAACAGTCTTCCTTGCTGAGTGGTTTTCTAGTCTTCGAAAGATAAAATTAAAATTACATCAGAGACCTAACTCCTACACAAGTGACTATTCTATCATACTAAGTAATGTTCTTCCTTTACAATGTCCTCTAGAAACCTATGGACTTAGAAATACTAATTACCTTTCAGAGCTATGTAGACATGTGAAATTGCTCATCAAAATCTAAAGTAGACCCTAACAAATCCCCCCTTTTTGATGAAGCAACACATGGCTACTTACAACTTCCTAACAAAGTTGGGTGAGGAAACAATCCTTTACTTTAATTTTTAAGTTCTTCAAATTATATAATAAAAGTGCAGAAAGTAAACATCAACCAAATCACGAGTTGTGATCTTTGCTTACAAGTTCATTCTTCATTCATCCTCAGAGGGGTACATTACAAAACAATATGAACTTCAGCAAACAAAAAGGTAAAGTTACAAGTATGAAAAATACAACATATGTTGGCTAAGAAAGCTTGGTCTTCATACTTGTCCTTCTTCTTCATCTTCAGAAACCATGACTACCACTTAACATATCTCTTGAGATCATCTTGGTAGTTTAGCAGCACGATTCTTACTTTCATTTCCACCTTCCTTGAGATTTGGCAGGCTTTGTTGTAACCCATGTCAGGGTTTGTCTTGTCAAAGTGAGTAACATAGATATATCTTCCCCATAACCAAGCATGTTCTATCCTCAGGCCAGAGAAGTTGTATTTCTCATAGACCTTCCTTAGATAGACTAAGTCTCTGTCATATTGCTCCTTGTCCAGGAAGAAGTATTCATAGGTATGGATCCCAAGCTTTGGTATCTTGGTGATTCCAAACCCAGTAGCAGTCTTCTGGATGGCAACTGCATCTGGTTTTGCAAATGGGCACTCATCTATGAGCTCTTTGTTAGCAGCCATTCTTCTTGCCTTTATCTCAAAATTGATCCAGATAAGAGCATTGTTTCTAGGCATTGCACCTCAATTCTTTTCTTTGTACTCATCTCCTCTGAATACAAACATTTGGTCAAGGATGGGCTCATGGAAGTTGGTGTTGGCAAGTAGCTCCTCAAGCTTAAGTACCCATAAACCATTCTTCTAGTGGATGACATTTTTCATTGAATGATCATTGCTTGTCTTTCTCCATGGGATGATTGCTGAGGCTTCTTGAAGTGCCTTGAGTTTCTCAGCTCTTTCTGAGAGTCTTGTCTTAGTCCTGGCTTGCCTTGATCTTGATACCTTCTTCTCCTTGCTTCCTGAGGAACCAGCATCCTCAATGTTCATTGCTCTGCTAGAAGGTGTCTTGGCATGGAGAGGTTTAGCTGCAATAGGTGGTGGTTGAGACTCAGTATTAGCCTCACTATTGCTCCTCTTTCTTGTTGTGTTCCTGATGAGAGGTTCTTCTTCCTCCTCTTCATTATCATCATCTTCATCTTATGTTTTAGGATTCAGACTTCCCCTGCAGGTCCTTTATATGTCAGAAAGGTTCCTTGGTTCTTTTGCAGAGGGCTGATTTATTAAGGAATCAGCTTTCCTCTTGGACCTGGCCTGCTTTGGTGGAGATACTAGTAACAATTGCTGCCCTTTATTCTTGTTAGGGGGTTTCTTCTTAGATTGAGATTGTTCCCCCTGAGGAAATTGTCTTTGATCTTCCCCCTTGGCCATGTGTTGATCTTCTTCAACTAGCTTTGCTTGAAGTTGTTGAGCCAGGGTTTCATTGATGTTGTCAGCAAGCTTGCTCAGGGATGAGAAGCTTTCCTGCATCTTTTGTTGGTCAACTTACAGGTGATGGAGAAGTCCAGTGTTATGGTGCATTATCTCTTCCAACAGCTGGTTTTGCTTGTCAACAACTGCAAGTGCAGCCTATGCTTGCTGGAGAGCTTTGTCTGCCTTTTTGTTTTCTTGATCTCTCACTGGGGCTAAGTCTTTTTGAGCAATTACAAGACTAGATGTCCTTCCGAGGACCACTTCCATGAAGTCCTTCAGTGAGGGGTTCTCATCATCTAGTATCCTTTTGTTTTCATTGTTGAGGGCATAAATGAACTCAGCAATGTATTGGGTTCTTGATGTCCCCAATGCCTTCATAACTCCCATGGTTGCCGGGTTAGGCTCATTAGGATTTATGATTTGCCTCTTCCAGCCAGATACCATGTGCTACTCTTTCTGATCTCCTTCTTCCCAGCTTTGGGATAAATCTTTGTCTGGTCTATCATCTTTACTGTCACCAGATAGATTTATGTTGAACTCAGCTCCTTCTTCATTCTCAAGTCCAGCAACCATTTCAGGTTCTGACTCAGGAGCTGTGGACTTTCCTTTAGCCTTGCTGAGAAGTAGCTGACTCTTTGCATATTCCTCTTCACTTTCTTCTACCTCCAGCCTTCTTTTGTCTTCCTCCACCTGTTTAGCCACATCTGCTTGTAGTTGACTGGGGTCAGTAAGCTGTACCTGGGTAGAAGGTTGAACTGATTGATTGTTTGCTCTGGCATCAGCCTCCTGAAGGGCTTTAGATGCAGCTTTCTGAGCCTCTTCTCCAGCAGTTTTCTGAAGAGACTCTCTTAGAGATTATGCTCTTCTGTTCTTTTCTTCACTATCTAGCAAGGGAGCTAGAATAGCTACTGCAAGTTCAGTTGCCTGTTGAACCTTGCTTTGAAATTTCCTCCCAGACTCAGCATTTTCTATTGTCTGATCTTTGGCAGGAGATGCTTGCCTTTGAGGTACTCAGAGACCTTGTTTTCTGAAGGTTCCTTGGAGTGGGAGGGAGATTTAGCTTGATCCTTCTTTTCATTCCCAGTGTTGGGATTGCCAACACCTCCAGCTCCAGGATTATTTTGGGAGTCATCATCCCCATCATCCTTGTCATCCTTCTGCTTGGGATCACCAGAGGAGGGCAGGTCTTCCAGGTTGTTCTCATTGACTTCCTTTGCCTCTTATTCCTCACCATCACTGAGTATTTGGATGATTGGTGGCTCGCTAGAGACTTCTTCATCCTCATTGTCTCCAGTTAAGTTCTTGTGAAAGATTTGCATGTTAGGATTTTTGGCCAACTCTTTCTGAACAAAAGGATGTGCTTTCTGGAAGATACTCTTGAGCCCTTGTCTGACTTCAAACTCAAATGAAGGCCTTATGATCTCATGGAAAGAGTAGTTTCCTTTGGGCAGGATAACATTCACATAAGTTTCCAATTGCAAAACTCCACTCCTTTTGTCTTTGTTGTCCAGGAGAGATGCAATTTGGGAGAGTGACATGCTTCTGATCTTTTGTCACTTTTAAAGTTCTTGATGATCTTTGGCATGGCATGCATCTGGAACAAATGATAGTACATGTTCCTTGTATGAGTGGAGACAGGTGCATCAATGTTCTCTTTAGCCTGTAAATATGAACACTTAGTTAGATTCAATAAAGAGTTAACAACATTTTGTTTGTTAGAAAGCACTTACCTATTATGGAACAACAGGCTCTTGTACTTTATGAGCTTCAACAAGCTCAGTTGCTGGTGTTGCATTTTCAGCAACAGTCTCCTGAATGGGAATCTCTTGATTGATCTCCTATGAAAGTGAAAAGTTAGATTTCTGAACAAGTTTAGACATTATAAAACAAATGTTAGAAATCTGATCAACCTGTTTTCTGACAGGAGATGTAGGTTTCTGAACCTCTTGGTTCACTTGTTCTTCATCTTTCTTTTTACTTAAAGTCTAAAAAGGAAATAAGTTAGTAAAAGAAGTGAGAATATTATAAGGGCAAATTGCATATGGACCCCCTGTTAGATTTCGTAAATACAGCTAGGTACCCGTTAGTGTAACAATAACATGTGAGTCCAGTTAGATAAAAATCAATTACATATAAGTCCACGAATTTGACTTTTGGCGATTTAAAAGCTGGAAAGTCCATTTTTGCCCCTGTTCAATTATCAGCTTTTAGAAATTGCCAAACAGCCTTAACTTATCGCGGTCACGTGCATGGCACATGTGGACTTCTATGTAATTAAACATGAACTTCTATATGCTTACATGTAATTGAATTATGACCGTTATTTTAAAAAAAAAAACTGGTCGTTTGGAAGTTAATTGGAGGCTATTTATACACCAAAACTTGCCATTTTTTCATTTTATTTCAAAAATTTTCACTATAAGTGTATACATGTTAATATATATTACGTTGGCCGAGTGTCGAGCACTATGTAGTACATTTTATATATAAGTATTGTTTCTAAAAATCATTTTGTACAATAGTTTTTCATGTATCTTGTTAAACAAATGTACCTATTAGCATTTGAAAATCCTATTAGTATACCATGTACTTAATTAAATAACAATAATAAAATAAATATTCTTTTATTGATCGGAGCTTCCGCCATGGACTGTCGGAGCTCCGGCCACGCCACTGTCGGAGCTCCGGTGGAAGCTCCGATCTGGGTTTTTTTTTTTTAATTGAGCTTCCGCCATGGAAGCTCCAGATTGGAGCTTCCACGCCATGGAAGCTCCGGTCCGGAGCTTCCATGGCAGGCGGAAGCTCCGATCCGGAGCTTCCATGATCGGAGCTTCCATGGCGGAAGCTCAATAAAAAAAAAAAAAACAGATCAGAGCTTCCACCGGAGTTCCGGCAGTGATTTTGGTGGTGGTGTGCGGTGTTGGTGGTGGGGAAGAAGATGGTGGGTGGTGGTGTTGGTGCGATGGTGGTGGGTGGTGGTGGGGATTGGAGAAGGAGAGTTAAAATTTTAATAATTAAATTTTTTTGAAGAAGTTAATAGTTTAAAAAAAAAACTTGAAATAACTAAGTCATGTTTGGTTTGTTTATAATCTTAAGTTGGTCAACCAAAAAACAACTTTTTAGACCTATATGTAATTGTTCCACTAATGGGGATTCAAATGAGCGAGGAGCCACTAAGAGGGTAGCCCTATGTAATTTTCCCATATTACATATTAATTGACAAATCATAATTACTAGAAGGTGGTACAACCTGTTGGGCATCAGCAGGGTTAGCAGCTTCAAGTTCTTGCTCAGGGTTGCCAGTGTTATCCCTGTCGTCTTGCTTTTCTTCTTGTTCTTTCACAAGTTTATTTTCTTCTTGGACTGGGTCCACAGTTATGTTCATCCCTTGGAGGTTCTCAAGGTTGATCTCTATAGCCTTTACAGGTTAGTTGGAGATTTAGCCTTGTCTGATTGAGTGTGCTCACTATACTGGGCTTTGTCTTGAGATTTCTGAACCTCAGCTCCAACAAGCTCCTCAGCTGTCATGAAAGGATTTACATGAGCAGCATCACCCTCAAGAATGCCAATATCCTTCATCAGGTGGTCTTCAGCAATCTTCAATGCTTCACTAGTCTTAGCAACCCTTTGTTGTGTTGGAGGACTAGGAGTGTCAACAACTATAAGTTCTTCTTTATTAGGGGTCTTTTTACCCTGATCATCTTGGTTTTCAAGAATTGATGGAGTAAGATCCATGAAGGTATCTTGATTTACTTCTAAGTGCACTGATGCATTAAGGATGGTTGCATCATCCTCAACATAATCTTCCATGTTGCTGCCAGCTGTGGGTTGGGCTTGTATTTGAACAACCACACCACTCAGAGAGGGTGCTTTGCTTGTCTTCTTGGCCTTCTTGGTTTTAGGAGGTTTATTAGCATCCTTCTCCTTTTTGATCTGCTTTCTTTTCTTGCTCACTCCGATTGCTGAAGAACTGATAGCTTGAGAGCTTTGTGCTCTGAGCTTGTTTTGGTATAGGGAGTAGAAGTACTTGTTGATTAAACAACTTCTATGGAGTTCAACAGGGTTTCTGGGCTTGATTCCCAATCTCTCCAGTAACCAGCAGACCTTTAAACCAAACTTGATGTTTCCAACAGGAGTGACCACCTCAGCATCATTGTCTTTCTTTGCTTTGAAGTTTCTGGTCATCTCTATAAATTTGATGTATATGTACTTGGCCCAATTGAAAGTGGTGTCCTTAGTTTTGAGATTGAGCATCAAGATCCAACGTTCTCAGTTGATCTGATCAACTCCTCCATCATTGGAGAAGACACACTTTGCAAGAATGAGTGGCAGCAAGCTCCATCCTTCAGAAATCATTCTCCTTTGCATGTTTGGCTGGTCAAACAATGTTGGAGCTCCTACTTCAGCATCAGTATTCCTAATTTCTGAGTACATCTCACGCACTCCATCTCTTTCATTTTCATCTTCAACATCCACATCGAAGACTTCTCCAGTCTCATGGATGTTGAAGTATACAACAAAGCTCTTCCCGGTGAGCTTAATTTCATGTCCTTGAACCTTAGTGTTCAATAGTGCATTTTCAACACTCTCTCCCTCTTTACGTTCAATAACATCTGAGTTATTGAAGAATTCAATAACATCTACTACTGAGAGTCCCGTAGGAACAACATATGCAAATTTGAAGACACAGGTCGCCTTCATGCAGTCGATTACTTCTTTGGTCTCAGCCTGAGTTCTGATGCTGGAGCCCATAAGGTACTCCTCAACGGCTGCGCCTCCCCAATGCATTTGAGTGAAGCAAGGCTTTTCATGCCACTGTGTGAAATCAAAGTCATCGGAGACTTTCCCCTTGACAAGCATGATTTTCTTCGCAGGTGTTTCAACATTAGTAGCCACCGGAGCAGGTGGTGGAAGTTGGGCTAAAGATGTGCCTTGAGACTTTGAACCCTTGGTGGTTTTCTGAGAGTTCATTGGTGCCATCTTATATAGTAGTCGGAAAGATTAGTACTTGGTCTGAGTGTTCTGTTTGTTTCTTCACTAAGAACTGTGAGAGTTGCAGAGAGAAGAGAGAAATATTTTTTCTAAAAAGATATAAGTGTTTGAGACTTAGGTGAAAAATCCCTTTTATGACTCAGTTAATTTGAGCAAATATACTTGAATCAATACATACAAATTGTATTTTGTACGTATTGTCCAAACGTTTGCACTCAACCGTCTCCATCACAATAAATGCGACATGGCCCCACTAAGTCTTTAACTGCACACGTTTTAATCTCAACCGTTGGTAAAATAACGCTTTTTACTCGACAGCTTGGATTGCTTGTTCATCAATGATGGCAAACAAATGGTACTGTGTCCGTTTAATGCATGCATCAGAGAAACCCTTCACCTTTTGTCTCATGTATCGTCAGGTATCTGAGGCTCTTGAGTGCAGATATCTCTGTACCAATTTTGTCACCATTAGGAGACTAAAACCTTAGCACCAAAATAGCAACAATTTGAACATATTTGACTATAGTTGACTCACAGTTTATCAGAAAACTATTGTATGTCAACTTTCATCAATTTATGTTCCCCCTCACTTAGTTGTCTCAACTTTTAGAACTTTGTTTGTGATTTTCTTTCTCAGAAAGCATTAACACCTATTCAGTGAGGTTTGATCTTGAGTGCCTGTCTGAGAGACCTAGTGGTATTTTGTTGTTTCTTATCCAGAAACCTTTTAGGTGCATTTCTGAGTACATGTCTCAGAAATCCCACCCGTCTCATAAAGTTCCGTTAGTTAGGCTTTGTCATTAGTCCAAGACTATGTCTTAGAGACAAAAACGTTCCTTCTTGCAGAGGTTTTGTGAAGATGTCAGCAAGCTGGTCTTCAGTACCAATCTTGACAACTTCTATATTGTCTTTTTCAACATGATCTCTTATGAAGTGATGTCTAACGTCAATGTGCTTTGTTCTTGCATGAAACTTGGGGTTCTGTGTAATAGCAATAGCACTTGTGTTGTCACAAAATATTGGAGTCTTCATTTCTTTGAGTTCATAGTCTCTGAGTTGTTGTATCCACAAGATTTGTGAAGCACAACACCCAACAACAATATACTTTGCTTCAGTGGTTGAAGTGGCAATTGAATTTTGTTTCTTGTTGAACCAAGATATCAATCTAGAGCCAAGGAATTGACATGTTCCTAAAGTACTCTTTCTATCAAATAATGATCCAGCAGAGTCAGCATCGGAGTAACCCACCAAATTCAATCCACTATCTTTTGGATACCACAATCCAACTTCTATTGTACCATTGACATACTTCAGAATTTTCATTGCTGTGTTGTAGTGTGACAACATAGAATTTTATTGGAATCTTGCACACACTCCAACTGCAAATTTAATATATGGTCTGCTTGCTGTGAGGTACAATAGTGAACCAATGAGCTTTCTGTACTTGTGTTCTTCAACACTTGTGTCATCTTGAATATAGCTTATCTTAGTTCCAATGCTCATAGGTATCTTAGCATTTTTTTCAGAAGGCTTAAGACCAAACTTGTTAAGCATGTCCTTAGCATACTTTGTTTGACTGATGAAGATTCCATCTTTGAGTTGTTTGACTTGCAACCCTAGGAAGTAATTCATCTCTCCCATCATACTCATTTCAAATTTACTTTCATGAGCTGGGCAAAGTCTTCACAAAGCTGCTTGTCTTTTGATCCAAAGATGATATCATCCACATATATATGGACCAAAAGTAGTTTCCGATAATGGTTAAGTGTGAAAAGAGTTTTGTCAACTTCTCCTTTCTTAAAACCACTAGTCAGCAAGTACTTGACTAAAGTATCATACCATGCTCTTGGAGCCTGTTCAGTCCATATAGAGCTTTCTGAAGTTTATAGACAAGCCTGCTTTCTGAGGAAACTTCAAAACCAGGTGGTTGGTCAACATAGACCTCTTCACTTAGCTCACCATTTAGAAACGGACTTTTTACATCCATTTGGTAAACTTTGAAGTCCATGTGAGCTGCAAAGGCTAAGAATAGTCTGATTGCATCTAATCTTGTAACTGGAGTATAGGACTCATCAAAATCCAGACCTTCTGTTTGAGTAAATCCTTTAGCAACCAACCTAGCTTTGTTTCTTGTGACTTCACCATTCTCATTCATCTTGTTTTTGAACACCCACTTGGTTCCAATCACTCAGGTACCTTCTTTGTAAGGAACTAAGTTCCAGACCTTGTTTCTCTCAAATTGGTCTAGCTCTTCTTGCATAGCTGAGATCCAATTTTCATCTTTAAGGGCTTCCTCAATGGTTTTGGGTTCTATTTCAGAAATGAAGCAACCATAAAATGAACTTGCTTGTGCATCAATTCTTCTTCTAGTTCTTATTCCTTCATTGATTGATCCAATCACATCCTTTGCTGGAAGGTCTCTTATCCATCTCTTTGCACTCTTGGTATTATGTGGATCAATATCATCAAGATGATTGTTCATGGATCCATCAGACACTTGTTCAGTTTTTGAGATATTTGAGTTAGGATGATGATCATATGAATGAGGTTCAACAACTTCTTCAACAAAGTCTTTATCACCAGGTTGCTGAGTATTCAATGGAGAATTCATTTATGAATTCTTAGCAGAAAATTCCTCATCATGTCTTAGAGTCATCTGGTTGTTACTAGGTCTTTCTTTTGGCTTTTCATCGTCTGAGTCATCCTCTATTGTCACAACAAGTTTCTTTCCATCTGAAGTATGTTCCTCAGAATCCTTGATCATTAACTCTTTAAATCTATCATGAAGGTTAGTTTCAGCAACCTCTCCTTACTTGGCTTCATACAAGACAACATGAACAGATTCTTCATCTACCTTTGGTTGAAATGTTCTTAAATATTCTTTACCATTGTTAAGACCAAAACATTTGCAACCAAACACTCTTAGATGTGTGATATTAGGGGGTCTTCCAACCAATAACTCATAAGGAGTCTTATCATGGAATTTATTTATCAAACATCTAATTTGAGTGTAGCAAGCAGTGTTGACTGCTTCAACCCAATATATTTCACTTATTTCAGTGTCAGCAAGCATTGTTCTTGCTGCTTCTTTTAGGGTTCTATTTTTCCTCTCAGCAATCCCATTTTGTTGGGGTGTCCCCACTGAGGAAAGTTGTTTTGTATACCTTTGCAGGCACAAAACTCCTTTATGTATTGATTAACAAATTCAGTACCATGGTCAGTTCTTATGACATAAACCTTGTCATTTTTCATCACTTCTAGCTTATTCAGCAAGGAAGAATTTTTTGCTCTGGTTTTTGACTTATGTTTCAGGAAGATTACCCAAGTGAACCTTGAATAATCATCCACAACAACTAGACCATACGTTTTGCCTGCATAACTGATTACTGAGGAATCAAAGATATCCATGTGTAACAGTTGTAGAGGTCTTGTGCTTGAATGCCTCACTTTTGACTTGAAAGAAGCCTTAGCCTGCTTTCCTAGTTGACATGTTGTGCATAATCCATCCTTTCTGAATGTCATACTAGGCAGACCAACAACTAGATCTTTCTTGGATAGCTTGTTCAGAGTCTTGAAGTTCAAGTGGTTTAATCTTTTGTGCCATAGCCATCTAGTCTTTAGTGATGCAGATTGACTCACCATGAGACATGTATCAGTCTGAGCAAACGTTTTATCAACAACATATAGATTTCCTTTCCGCTTGGCAACAAATACTACCTGCTTTAACTCATTGTCAATCATCTTGCATTCTTTAGACTTGATCTTCACCGTGTAGCCTTTGTCAGTAAACTGACTCATGCTGAATAAATTGTAATCCAAGTCTTGCACATAAATTACTCCTTTGATAAGTGTGTTTCCAATCTGAATATCTCTCATTCCCATAGAAGGATGAGAGTCCTCCAGAAAATCTTATTAGTGGACCATTTCTGACCGTCTTGTAGTTGAGCAGATTTGCTTTGTTTCCTGTCATGTGCTTTCCACAATCACAATCAAAATGCCATAAAGGCTCTGAATAAGCTCTTAGTGTTGTGTTCTACACAAAACAAGAAATCTAGTTTAGTCCATTATAATGGTGCCTTCTAAATTGAATGTTCTTCCAGTTGAACCCAAGTTTTGGTGTTCTTTCTAGGAATCGTCTTTTATCTTGCTGAGGCATAAGGAGGAGTTTTTCCAAAGGTTTTCTGAACCTTTTGGTTCAAATCTATCTTTTGATGTGGAGTTCTTCTTGGTGCACCTCTCTTTGTTCAGAGAGATGCCTTGAGGTTGCTTCTCAGCAACCTCTTTCCTTCTTTCACGTCTTCTGTCTCGGGAGTTCATCTGAGCTTTCTCTTTGTTTTTCTTGATTTGGTTACTATGCTTCTACTCCATTTGATATTCATGGAACAATCTCCTGGTGAGATATTTGTAACCTAGGCCTTGCCTCTGAGTGGGAGCTGACTGAACTCTGTTCTCAGCAATCTTGCTGCACTCAAGTTTGTCTTGCCTGTTTCTCTCAGCAATGGCATAGGTTTCTTTTCCCTTATATGCAGACTTCACAAAAGTCTTTCTTGTATCATTCTTGTTCAGAGTAGTTTCTTCACTTGTTGAGCCAGTGTGTCCAAATCCTTCAGTTCCAGATTCCTCTCTCACTCGGGATTGTATCTCTGGAAGAGTGTTACTCCCCTCATGTAGGATTTGAAGGTTACTTCCTTCTTTCTGAGTTCAGCATTTTCTTCAGTGACCTTTTCAAGTCTTTTCTGGGTCGCAACGTTGTTTGCTTCTAACTCAGTATTCTTGGAATTAAGGAGTGTATTTCAGCATCCTTATCATCACTTGAGATCTTGCACTTTGTCACCATTTCTTCAACAAGGAGTTCTACATTGATGGTGATTTGCTTATTCAAGGATGCTATTTCAGCGTCCTTGGCATCAGAGATCCTTTTGAACTGTGTTGCCAGGGCTTCCAGATCTGTGGGGATCTTATTTTCTAGGGATGCTATTATAGCGTCCTTTCTTTCGATGATTGAAGTGAACTTTGAACATTTGTTGTCCAGCTTCTCACAGAAGTCTTTGTAGTACTTAGCTTTAGCAACACTTTCTTTTTGCTTTTTGGCTAATCTCTCGATCTCTTGACTTAGGTGTTCCATGCTTTCTATTCCACCATCATCACTATCATAATTAGTAGTTGTGGAAGTAAAGCATACCTGATCAGTGATAAGGCAGGCTTCTATGTTTGAGTAATCTGGGTAGATTTCTTCTGTTAAGGCACAATGTTCCTTTTGTACTCCAAAGTCAACAATTTCATGAGTGATTCCACATGCTTCATTTTCATTATCATAATCCTCATCTTCATAACTTGATTCAATATCCAGTGCATCCAGCTGGATTTGTATCTTCTTCCTTTCATCAGAAACTCTGAGCACTTATGAAGTTTCTCCACTCCTTTATGTCTCCAGACTTTTCTTTAGTCAACAAGGGACAATCATTTTTTAAATGTCCAGGTTGCTGACACTGGAAACACAAGTAATTTCCAACGGTAGGCACTTCTTGGCATGTACATTTCTGAGGAGTCTTGTTCAGAGAGCTAGAACCATATAGTAGGTTCTTATAAGTTTGATAGTTAGGGCCTAGATGCTTCTTCAGCTTCTCTTTGGCATTTCTCCTTTCAATCTCCTGGCTAACATATTTCCTCATATGTTTCACAACCAGAGCATGATCCTCAGGAGCTTCTTTGGAGTCTTTCTTTTCAGAAACACTCTTGGTTATTAAGGCAACATTCAACACTGTTTCAGTGGACATGATTTCTCTTTGCTTAGTTTCATAATTCACAGCTACAAGGAGTGAAAACAACTCTACGGGTGTGATGGATG
Source organism: Plantago major (assembly GCA_026545765.1). Classification (NCBI taxonomy): domain Eukaryota; kingdom Viridiplantae; phylum Streptophyta; class Magnoliopsida; order Lamiales; family Plantaginaceae; genus Plantago; species Plantago major. The sequence continues at coordinate 108,359,355 of CM048840.1, forward strand.
GTATTCCCTGGTTGTAGTAGAAGTTTTGAGTACTAGGCCACTCATGGTTAAGTCCTCTAATGATGGTCTTCACCCTTTATGAGTCTGAGTACATGTTTCCTTCTCCCAAGGCAGTCCATTTCACTCATAAGAGTGGTGAATCTGAAGTCAAGCTCCTCAAGGCTTTCAGTTGGTCCTTACTTAAAGTTTTGGAACTTCAGTTTGAGTACTTCCAACTTATTTTCCTTAGTTTTGGTTGTTCCAACACAGAGCGCTTCTACAAGATTCCAACCCTCTTTAGCAGTCTTGGCACCCCAAAGTTTACATTGGATGGTGTCAGGAGTGGATCTGATTATGATTTTCTTTGCTTGACCATCTAACCTGAATCTCTTAGCTTCTTCAGCTGTCCAAAGATCTTTAGGTTTTCGTTCACATATGATCTTATCAGTAGATCCAGAGGGCTTGTCACTAGTTGTTGTTTCTTTTGCTTTTTCTTGTCTTCCATTTGAGGTCAGGTAGATGGTTTTGCTCTGAAGAATTTTGATGGGGCCTTCCTTGATCACATTCATCATGGCATCACTGATGGCTTCTAAGTGGAGTAGCATGTTCTTCTTCCATTTCTCATAGTTTTCTGGCTTCAAAACTGGGGCATCTAGAATAGACATTCTGCACAATTAAGAAACAAACTGATCAAGTGTAAAAGGTTAGCACAATAAACTGCACTTAAAGTGGAAACCAGGTTCAGTGCCAAAGGTTAAAGAACCTCTGGCTTTTATACCACTTGTTGATCCTTAGACAACAAGGTTAAAGGCTAGAGGGGGGGAGGGGGGTGGATAGACTTTAAAACTTTTTGTTATCTAACACAGTTTTTCAGCAAGGTAAGGTTGCTGATACTTATACTAGTTCAGAAAACGGAATTATTTTGTTACAATTAAGTGTAGTCAGAAAGCTTTCAACAAATAAAAAGGGAGAGTAAGTAAAGCTTTGCTGAAAAGTAAAGTGCAAACAATTCCACTTCACCCTTGATAGGACTTGAATTCACTATGTAAGGTTTCTGAGATCCGTTACAAAAAGTCCTACACTAGCTAAATCCCTTTCTACCCTAAGTTCCCAACTCATGACCTTTGAATCCTCTTTCCTTAGCTAACTCAAACTAAGTACTTCGATTCCCAAGGGGTTTTCCTTAGCTTTCTCAGCCTAAGTAGTTCCTCCCTTGTTGTTTAACTCCAAGGGTTATTCCCTAGCTTTCTCAGCTAAGTACTTCCTATGTCCTCATGCCCTTTTGGTGTTTGGTGTAGTGGTTTTGTTCAAGGCAGTGATTACCTTGGTAACAATATTTCGATTACCTCAGCAATCAAAGAAACTCAACTTTAATCCTATGTTTCAAGGATTACGTCTACTGTTTCTAAGTTCCAAGACTTGTCTTTGTTCAGAGGAAAGAACTATCACTTGGTAGCAACACAAGTATGTTCTATCTCTTCACAAATAGCTAGTGAAAACTTTAAGTCTTGTTGGAGTTGTGGGAACTTAGAGAATCAAAAGAAATCTTAGTCACAATTATGAATTCAAGAGCTTTCTAAGAGAGTTCTTGAACACTTAAGAGATTTCTTGCAAATGATTATGTATCAGTTGTGAGCTTGAGTGATTTTAAGTGCAAATGTATGTAACTCCGTAAACTTGTCTACTCATCACAACTGCTGAGAGATCCTTTTAATTATAGTGATCAATGGAGCCGTTTGAAATACTATCCGTTGGATAGAGATTCTCAAATTCGAGTAGATGTCACTATCATAGTACATTCGACCTTTGTTTCTTTGTGAGAAGCCAACAGGCTTTTCTGAGAGAAGTTTTATAGAGCATTAAATGCACTTGTACTATTTGGACTTTTATCCCACAACGGTCAGATACCTTCAACAGCTAGTAGGTTCAAATACCTCTTTGCTTTTGCATTGCTATCTCCTCTTCAGAGACTTATCAAAAAACCTTGTTAAATGGTCACAACTTTAATGGTTTCTGAGTGGTTGCATTCTGAGAGTTTTTGCCTTTTAATCAAGATAAACTTATGCATTTTTCTTGAGTCTTCAAGTCTTCAACAGTCTTCCTTGCTGAGTGGTCTTCTAGTCTTCGAAAGATAAAATTAAAATTACATCAGAGACCTAACTCCTATACAAGTGACTATTCTATCATATTAAGTAATGTTCTTCCTTTACAATGTCCTCTAGAAACCTATGGACATAGGAATACTAATTACCTTTCTGAGCTATGTAGACATGTGAAATTGCTCATCAAAATCTAAAGTAGATCCTAACAATGTGAGTGTTAGTGAGGATTTATCTCTTGTTGCTTATCAAAAGGATTACAATAAATCTTGTAAAAAAATTCAATAGAAATAAACATTTTGCTTCTTCCTCTTCTGATAAACGTGTCAAAATCTGTTGATCTTGCAAAATATGATCCTAAAGATCTTGAAAAAAATCCAATTCTATGAATGCAAAGGGTGGGGTCATTACAAACATGAGTGTGTTAACACCTTAAGGAAGGCTGGAAAACTGTACTTTGTGAGCATGAGCGATGTTGAGGATGGGGAAGAACATGTTAATGAATCCTCTGGGTCTGGTACTAGATAAGTTATATCTTTTGTCCACTGTATTAGTGAAAATGATCAGTGTTGGTTCAACAGTGAGAGCAACAACTCACTGGACCAAACTGTTTATCTAGATTATGATGACTCTAACTGTGTGGATGAAGTAAATGCCAATTGTGTCACTTACTTTAATCTGAGATGCTTTCTAGGTTCTCTTGTGTCTGATGCAGAATACCCCCATGAAGAAGTACTTACTCAAGAACAGATGGTTGAGGAACTAACAAAGATGTGTGATGAGCTGATTGAGAAATTCAAACAGATGAAGAGATATGTGAAACCACTGGAAAGAGAGAATTATCAATTGAAAGAGACTATTGTTCACTTGGAGATTGCACTTACCAGGAGAGAAACAGATTGAGATTGTATGGATCAGGACTTAGTACCATACGCAGATATTGTAAACACGTATTATAGCAATACTCAAAACCAATATCTGAAAACTATCTTAGAGTCTAAACAACGGAATGTAAAGAACACAAGACACAAATAATTTCTAGCAGATTATAAATATCTGCTGAGCCACAGGCGAAATATCCACTATAAAATATAACAGATTTATAAAACGATATCTAGACAATAATCCTATGATCTAGAATATCAAACACTAAGCAACTTGAATCGGGACACCAATTCGACGCTAGATCTCTCACACCAAAAGAGAGAGATGACTAACTAAAAGCTTAATAAAAGAGATGCTTAAACAAGCTGTTAGAGAATATCTATGTTGAGCGTAAAAGCTTGTCTAATCATCTAAGAACCTATCGACTAGTATATATAGTTGTGAATATTAATCCAACTAGTACAATAGTTCTATCTTAATTGAAAGTCTTGATCAGGTCGAATCACCATGTTCTTCTCTTAGTTCTTGTCAGTCTTCCATGCATTGAGAATCCTTGTAGGAATACAAGTAGAATCCTTCTTCGGTAAGTAGAAACCTTCTTCGATTAGGATTCATATTCCTGTCCTTCTTCGATATCTTCTAGCATTCAGAATCCTTCTTTGAATAGAAGTCGAGTTCTTCTTTGAATAGAATCCTTCTTCGAGTAGGATTCCAATTCCTAATCTTCTTCAATATTTTCATGTATCCAAACTTCAAGAGTTCTTCTCCATAAGACATCTGAACCTGTTAAACCTACTAAGACTAAACTAAAAACGTGGAACTATATTATGGTGAAGTAATGCAAAATCCATAAATAGAAAGTCTAGTGACATACAACCAATATTGTAACAATACTAAGCCAATCTTAGTATTGCTCCAATACGTAGCTAAAGTCTGCACTTATGTTCTCCACCTTTTGCATTCCTTCACAATACCTAACCTGCAGAAAAATCAGAATACTCTATACATACATACTAAGTAAATTACTCCCCCTGAATACGAAAACGAAGAGAATAATATACTAAGTAGTTAAAAGTCATAACATACAACAGTTAGAAAAATGTAAGATTATTACTAAAACAACAAAGGTCAAGTCCAAGTCTTAGAGTTAGTTTAGAAACAAAACAACAGCAGGTTTACAGACTTCTCCCCCTTATTGTGAGGATAGCAAAAAGCCATCACCAATAGAGCAGTCTGGACATATGTTCCAACAATATCTCCACCAAAACGAGCTACCGCAGGAATAATCCCAAGGCAAGTCTTCAAGTATAGAGAAAGATTTGGGCAACCTGGAGGACCTTCACATCCTCAACCAACTTTTCAGAGTATTTCTTGACAAAACCTTGAAGAACTAAAAGTTGGTAAATAATACAAAGGAATGGAAGGAAGTTGGAACCTGCATTGCTTGCATAATCAAAAATATACCCTACAAAAATCTCTCCCCCAAGTTCACAGTCAAATGTTTGCATATCTTAAATAGTAAGATAACAATATCGATAGGATGAGGGATTGGAATATTCTTATGCAAGACAACAAAAAGAGAGAAGCAAGATAGTGGGGAGGAGACATCTGTATCCTACTAGAAGACGGAAGGTCAAAGGTTTCACAAAGATTTGGGCCTGTTCAGAATGGGCCTGATCCAATATCTTGTCACAAAGGGTTGTTGTCAATATCCAGAAATTAAAATATCAAATAATCTTGGCACTGGATGAGTATATCAATATACACAATGAGACAAGGAATTTAGAAAATATTCAGTCAACATATGATGAAATAACTTAAAATTAGGAAATAATTACGTGTCATATTACAAGAAGATATACACGGGTTTCAAAAAACACGTTTAATCAAATAATCTGACTAAATACTCCCCCCCCCCTCCCCCCCCCCCCCCCCCAATTAAAGTGCCAAAACATAAACATGTTTTTTTTGTAAAATATAATGCATGATGACACAACCATATATGAAATGCACAATTATTAACTAAAGTATGGTAAGTTAGAACATGCAAGCAACAAACATAAGCTTAAAGTAGAACTGTATGCAAATTGAATGCATGCAACAATGATTCCTAATACCACAACCACATAACAGAGCAAAGTGGCAACATAGATAAGTACAAAGAATCTGGATATAGGCAGCCTAATCTCTAGTCATCCCAGTTACTAATATACCCATTACTATGAGACATAAGCAAATACAACCTCAAACTAATTCTATCAGTGGATGAAGGCAGCTGAAACTCAAAACACCCCAAATTTAACAAGAGCTATTTTTTGTCATATAATGTCTACCACATGAAAAACATAGTGAACAATACTGAATGAGGGCAGCCTAAACTCCACTCACCCCAGATTAACACTAGACATAAAAAAGTCATTACATAAAGATCACTTGGTCTAACATGAAGAGTTTTTTTATATTACTTCCATAAAGCATTTTGTAGAGAGAGCCCCTAACATGACCAAAAACCACAACAAACAGCTAATAATCAAATGAAGTGAGAAGAAACATAAGATAAGAACAAGTTTACAACCTAATATATACCTATATACCACATGCAATCTTTAGTGTTTACCAGTTCGACAGTTGTGATTTATTGTGTTAACAGGTTGTAGATTTCGGAGGTTTGGAAGAAATAAAGGAGTCCTACTTAGCTTGGTGTATTTAAGGAAAAAGATCAAAGATTGGAATCTTTAAGAACAATATCTTAGATTGAACGATTGAAGATTTGATAAGCATGGAAAAGAAAATCTGGAAGATTTGTCCTTGATTGAAGAACGATGCTATATATACAAGATCAAGGACAAGTAACAAGAAGAGTGATTATTTTGCAAGACATTATCGAAGTTACTTTGTGTTTACTAGACTTTGCAATTGTATTTTGATAGAGAGTGTTTCCCGATCATCTAGGTTTGGCTTGATCCGCAACTATAGAATAGGTAGCACTATTCTACTTAGTTTGGTTTTGTGATTCAAGAATTCAATATGTGGAAACTTGAATATTGTTTTGATAAATTCACTTAATCAATATAGTGGATATTTGCCTTTGCCTCGGCTGGTATATTATACCAGCTAAGAAAAACAACTTTGTGTTCTTTAGTTTATTTATATTTTGAATTGTTTTTCTGTTTGAGTCATTGTTACATTAATAGTTATATCAACATTGGTATATATTGTGGTGTGATTGCAGTTTAGTACAAGTCTGGGTCCTTATATTCTTTCAAAAGAGTACTCCGTTATTCGAGCTGCTTCCATACAGCTTCCAGACTCCTCATTCTTTCCGGACACCTTGGCAGTCTTGTCGGTGCGCTCCTTCTCTTTGAAAATATCACTAAGACTGTCCAGTTTCCCATCAGCATCACCATTACCAACCCACTCAGCCTTATTAATCTCAGATAGTTTGACATTATAGCCTAAAGATTGATATCCACCAACTACTCTGGTCTTATCCAAACATGTCCTCTTCTACCGTAGGACCATGTTCATCATCATACCCAATCTTTTTCTTGATAACCAAACCTAAATCAGGAGATTTATAAATTACCTGATTCGAATTTGGTGCCGTCCCTGTTGCAAGATTGAGTCTTCCTTTTCCTAGGGCCGGATACAACCCTCGAACTTGTACTCCAGGGTCGTAAACCCATCTAACAGCCTCTAGGTAAGCACCACGCGCCGCCACGTCCCTCCCAGAACCGTCACGCACCGCCATGCTCTCTACAAAATCTTCACGCGCTTCCCCGCAGCGGGAAGTCTCCGCACGCGCTCCCACGTGCTCTCACGCTACCGCACGTGGTTCTCTTCTCCGGTGGCGTGTTGTACACGCCCACGCTCTTACTGGTTGGCTCTCCGCTCCCTCTGCTTCCTAGTTCGCCAGTCTTCGAGTTGTAATTCGGTTTAACTGAATTTTCCGGTTCAACCAGGTCCGGTTTCTGTCTCGCTGGCCGCTTCTTCTCCAGCCATCCTTTAGGGTTTTGGCCGCCATTGATCTCAATTTGAAGCTCGATTTCTACTCCTCCTCGCCAAATCGGCCTCCCTCCTTCCCTTCTTCCACCGTTTCGGCCCTCCTCTTCACCATGCTTCACCCAAATCCTCTGAAATATTTGGATTCGAAAAATTGGGCCTCTTCCCATCTTCCTCCTTGTTCGCCCCCATCGGTTCGGATTTGTTGCCTCCTGGATCGAACTCCACCCATCCTCGTAGCAGGCGCCGGATCTGGCATATCGATTCCTCAACTCAGCGTCTCCTCTGTTTGGTGGATGCCTTCGTTGTGGAAGCGTCGTTGAAACCTGCTATGATGCCATGTGATGGAACATTGGGTTCCATGGCTGAATCAGAGCACGACTTAGCTAGCAATTCGCCCATGAGAGCGACCTCCAAGAGATATCTTGGCACGAATTTGAAGAAAGAGAGAGGAAATCAATCACAAGAGTAGAGATCTTGTGACGTAGCACGCTTTCTCGGTAAACACGTTTATTCAACGTAAATGGAATTCATTAATAATCAAGTCATTAGGGTTAAGCCCTAATGATCCTATTTATACTTGCTACCTGACATGATAATTTAGGTAATCAAGATCTCTAACAGATATACCGAAATAATTAAAAGATCATAATAAATCTACTCGCCTTATCATTTAGAAAGAATCTAACAGTTGCCTTCTTCTTCGAGATCTTTGGCCAAAAGAGTATTCTTTACCTAATTAATTGAAATAACAAAAATAAGTAAAGTAAACAATAGAGATTATTATAAATGGAACGTCCCGTGTGCCTTTAAATTTGCACTAACGCTCGCTAAAGCGGATTTGTGATAGACCGTAAAGCAACGTTACATCACATTTCCACATAAAACTATTAAAACTAACACTAGCCTTCCTACACACATCAAAACCTTTTCTAAGAAGGGCAAAACGTGTCTAAAAATCGAATCTTTAGCCCATAAATTGAAGGAAAAACCTTGGGCTCCAAGAGATTTGAGACCCTTATCAGATCAAACGAAGCTTCTATACTAAGAAAAACCCAAAAAAAATACAAATCAACAATGATCCACATATATTCTATCTATCTCAGCACGCGTAAACATTGGCAAAAAAAAAAATAAAAATCACATACATGGGGTGGCCAACGAACCGAACGTTCGCGAAATGTTCGTGAAAAAGCTCGGTCAACGCTCAGTTCGTGTTCGGTTTGACCGAACCGAATATGTTCGCGAACATGTTCTAGTTTTTTCGAAACGAACATTGAACACTTTTATTCTTTATCGAATGTTCACGAACGGTTCGCGAACACACACCAAAATATATATTATTATTATACATTTTTTATCTACATAAAAATTCATTATGCAATAATGGTATTTTAGGCTTATAGTTTTCAATTTGAAATTTATTATTGTTGTTTATGATGTTGTATTATAATATTTTATTTTATTTTATTGTAAAATTTATAATTTAGAGCTTTTTTTAAACATAAACGAACAAACGTTTGTACACACAATCGAACGCAAACGAACCGAACTGTCGAATGCAAACGAGTCGAATATGCGAACCGAACACGAACAACTAAAAAAAATGTCGAACCGAACCCGAACACTAATTTTTAATGTTTGTCGAACACGAACACGAACCGAACATACCTTGAATCTAACGTAAGTAATTTTGCCAAATGTTCGATTCGTTGGCGACCCCTACACATACCCATGAGAAAACTAAACAAGAAAACACAACACCGAGAAAAAAAATCTTGGGTCCATAACAAAACTTGAAAAGGGCATGAATTTGGAACTATGTTCCCATATTACTGAGCTCATTTGGGTTTCTAGGGTGTAAAAGATATTGATTTCTAACACTGGAATCTAGTGAATTATTACAAGAGGATATTGAGTTTAACGGCCACTAAATTCTGAAAGAACTCTTACAAGGATAATTTTAGTTTTGATTTGTGTAATGTAAGGAAATAAATTTAAGACCGCTCACTGTGGGAGAAGTCGTGGGGCAACTCGTGAGGTCGCGGAGTTACATTTTTGTGGCTGGGCCCCAACGGTGGGGCAGCCCATTTTTAAATTCTTCTTTTTTAGCCAAATTTTAAATTTCAAAAATATAAAAATTATACCATCGACCATATTTTTTCGAGATCTAGATCTATAAATAGAGACCAGTGAAGACATGTTCTCACATATCACAATTCATCTTTTTTTATTAGTGATTTATGCTATTCGATTTTTGTTGCTCGATTTAAATAAAAATACCATTTTCAACTCTAAATCTTCTATACATTTGAATATCTTACTAATATAACTATTATAAGTAATAAAAAAAATACCGCAACCACTTCCACAGTAACAATTTTTTATCGCGGTTAGAAGTCGTTGGCCGACACAACCAATTCTAGGTCGTGCTGAGTGAGTGGTCTAAATTAGACATAATATGTAACACGACCAATCGGTTTTTGGGCCGAACCTAAACCTATTCGGTCCGGTTCTTAGTTTGAAAGTATTGAAAATTTCGATTTTTTGTTCGGTCCTGCCCAAAATCGAAAAAAAGGGGTTAAACCGAAAAAACCGATTTTTACATTAAAAAACCCTGACCCCATTCCCAGATCACATTCACCCTATTCCTCATTCCTCTAGACTGGATAAAAAAACCATCGCCACTCCGGATTCGTGAATCGTCACCTACGCCACTCGTGAAATGTCACTGTAAATTTTGATGGTTCCCCAATCACTTCAGTTCTTGAATACAGTAACTTGGTTACAGTTAGTTAGTGATTATCGTTCATGAATTCTTTTTCTTGCTAAAGTAGTAAAAAACCAATTCTTGTTGCACAAAGCTGCATATTTTGTCTACAACAGTCTGTTAATTATAGGACGAAATGGGAATATTTTGTGAAAAGAAGGGATTAAATTGAAAACTGATTGGGCAAAGGTATTTCATGAATCTGATTGCTACTTTGTTCTTGTCTATGTGTCTGATCCGGTGCACTTTTTTTGTTTTTTTCAAAATTCGGGTTTTTTCGGTTTTGGACCGCGGTCCGGTTTTGAACCTATCATAATTCGGTTCGATTTTCGGGTCATACAAAATTTAAAATTTCGGTTCGGCGGTCTGGAATGGTTCTGGACCAATGGGCCAACAAAGAAAGAATGAAAAGAAAGGAAACGTCTTTATTTTTAAAGATTCTCTTTGTTTAAAAAAAGGAATATATATATATAACCTACCCTAATCTACTTACTCGTCTTGTTCCCTCTCCAAGTCCCATTCACAATTTACCCTGCCCTATTCCTATTCACACGCCTCCACCTATCTTCGTCTATCTTATTGTCTTGCACTGTGGTATGTACATACGTACTCCTGCCTTATTAATTTCCTTTATTCTTACATGTACGAATCAGACATAATTCTATATATTAAGGGTATCTTTTTATTGTTAGGCTCCAAAAACACTAAAATTCGGTTCGTTTTTATATGTTTATGTTCGTTTCTGGACCGATGCAAAACCTAATGGTGGTGTAATTGAGTATGTGGGGAGGAGTTACTGGAGAAGAACTATTTGGTTTAGAATGTATATAGTATATTATGAGGGGTGGATTTTGTAAATATATATAATTTGTATTTTTAGGAAGGGTGGTATTTGGTTTAATTGTTATATTCTGACACTCCAAATTTTAAATAGTATAGTAACCATATAGTATTAAAGTTGAAGTATATGTGACTGGTGTTTTGTTGGTTATGGTTGATGTTATGACTTACTGTCAACATTTTATGCCAAATACCTTAACCAATTACCAACATAGTTTTTTAAATCAATGCCAAACAGGGAATAGTTTTAAAATTGGACTGGTTCTAGAAATATACCTAAATCATTGTTTTTGTAAGTAGTTTCTTCATTTAAGAAACCCAAGTCCACATTACTTTCCATATACCTCACTCAAGTACCTAATCTAACCCTATATATTGAGGCTTGTTGTTGACTCGTGATGGTACCCTGTTAACACCTACTTACTGTTCAGGATCATGTACGAAGTTCTTGATGAGTATGATGACCACATGCATAATAATTCATCAATGGTGGATTTCAAGGATTGCGAAGATGAAGTACATACTAAAGTCATAGAGGCAACATCTTACAAGGTCCAACTCGATGATAGTTCCAAGTACATAATCGACGTTGCCCTTTCCTACAGAGTACTTTGTCGTGAATTGCCTCATACTGACCACGGTCGTGATGACTCGTCCAACGATTTACTCCTGTTCAATCGAAAAGCATCTTGATCAGATTGAGATACGGGAGATAAAAGATCTAGCAAACCAGGAAGAAGAATTAAAAAATAAGGTACTTGATCTTCCAAAAGTCACTGAGAGTTTTGCCGAAGACTGGGTGGAACGCATAATGTCCCGTTCAAGAAGGGAGTATGCTGCTGCTCGTGAGCTGGTCATAATATCTTTAAATTGAAACTTGATATTTCTTTTATACACTTTCATGTTCGGCGTGAGAAGTGAAGAAGGAGAAGCAAAAGGTCTATCAAGTCACAGGAATTGATGCAGATCCTAATTGTTTCCTTACATGCCCCTTGGCGCAGGAGGGTAGAAGGAGGGGAGGAGGAGGATGGAGAAGGAACAGGAGACGAAGAGGAAGAAGGATGGGAGGAGGAGGAAGACGGCGAAGAAGACGGAGAGGAAGAAGGATGGGAAGAAGAAGAAGAAGAAGAAGAAGAAGAAGAAGGGGTCTTTGTTGATTACATTGCTCCTTGTATGGTTCCTACCACGCAGGACTCCATCAGGTCACTGAAGCGCAAGAGGGTAGAAGAAGAATCTGATCAGAATTGTATTATCTGTTTGGAAAAACTTTCTCAAGGTTACGAGGCTGTTTCGTTGCCTTGTTTGCACTCGTTTCATGGAGATTGCATTGAGGAGTGGCTCAACACAAGTCATTACTGTCCAATTTGTCGATTTAAGATGCCATCTATCAGTACTAATTAGTCAGATTTATATTCTTCGTCCTGCTGATTAGAACTAAGGCTTTGTTCTCTTCATCTACAAATTCATTCAGTTTAGTTTCATTCAGTTCAGCTCTGCTCTGCTTAGTTGTTTTTTATACTACAATTCAGTTCAGATCAGTTATGTTAAAGAGAACAGAGCCTAAAGCTTATGAAATTTAGTAGTACTATATCATTGTGATGGTTTTGATTTGAATGAAATAATGTTGGTACAAATTTTTGTCTCTAGCCCGTCGGCAGGTTTCCTTTATGTTGTTTATGTTTGTTTTTCTAATTCTACTACTGGTTCATAACTTGGAAATTTGAGCTTAATCTACAAAATAGAACTAAATTCTTTGGAATATATAATTTGATTGTCTGGCTGTTGCTAGCAGAACTGCATTTGCATCAAAACTTTTATGACAAATACAATTTTTTTAGCCGGCTTTTTTTGCCACATAATTACATGCATCAAAACTTGTTGGTTTTCTGTTGGAATTAATGAAAGATATATGCAAATTCTAATTTATGTTTCATTGTTTTGTTAGAGTCTTGCTCTTGTAGATGTTGTTTTGAGTGCCAAGCTGATCTTTTTCATTGTTGTTGTGCAGGAAGAGGCGCAGCTGCCAGCAGATCTGCTAGCAAGGCGCGGTACTAGACCATGATCAGATTAATCAGATTACACTGAGTTTGAGAATTTGTCAAAATGGTTCGGTGTCTCAGAGTAGTTGAATCGTTTATTTTGATGTTTATATTCGGCTTATGAGATTTTACGGCATTCTATGATTGTTTAGAGCTAACTATACTTTTATTTCCCCTGGCCTGCTTAAAGTTTCAAGTTTCCAATGCATTTGGTTTGATTGAGTTGATCGATCTTTACCCTTCACTCACGACTTGTGGTGGATCTGTTTGTCGTCTGCAAATTTATCTTGTGTATCTTGATCGCAATAAAGATAGAATTTGTATCTTAAGAAAGTACATGTGGTAGTAATAATTTTACTAAGTATTATAAAAGTACTGCTATGTTTGGAGATTCCAGAGATACCCTATGTTTCACGTAAAATTGTCTATGTTTTACATTTACCCATTTTGTGATTTTTTTGCGGACGGGTTTGGTGTTTAAAATCTAGATCTGGGTCGTCCAATTTTGTGGACCGGGTTGCTTATAAAACCCGAACTTTTACATGTTGCTGCCATCTCTCATTCATTCTTCATTTCAAGGAAACCGCTTCTCTCTGCAAAATCTAAACCACCTCAAATTCCAAATTTCTCTTTCATCATTGCGCCGTCATTGCCTCTGGATTCATTGTGCGATCATCAAGTAATGTCTGTTGAAACTCGACTTTAGTGTTTTTGAGTTCAATTTCGCCTTTTGTTGCTTCGTTTTTGCTGAATCTGTCATGTATGTTTCAGTATCTGGAGCGATTTTGTGTAGTTTCTTGCTAACCGAGCTCAACATATTTGTCTAGTTTGTTGTGGAAAAATGCGGTTTTCATCAGACAAATCGAGCAAAATAGGAGTTATCAGAGATTCCGGATCAGATCGAACCGAGATCGGAGATTGGAGATCGAGTGGAGGAGTTGCGATTAGATCGGAGATCGAACGTAGTTTTCTGGATCTGTTTTGGTATATCAAGTTCATCGATTCAGGTTGATTTCAGAATCTAAGTTGCCGATGTTCGTAGTTTTCGAAAATTTTGACACCAATCGCCTCTCCATCTCCTCCTCTCTCCATCGCGATCAGCTCACCGCCACCGAACTTCCCCGAGAGGCGTTCTTCTCTGCCTTCTTTAAAATTCGGTAAAATTGATCAGAAATTGATATCGTACACTTTATGCTTTTTACAATGTGATATTACTGCCAAATGTTTTGTTTTGTATTGCTCTGAAACCTAAAATATGTTTCTAAAGTTTTGTTATTCTTTGCTTCAACTAGTTATTCCACTTTTTACTATTATTTGTCAATTTCATGTATTGTTTCCTCTTTGCTAAGTAATGGAGTCAAGTTGCTAAGTCTTAGGTTCTAGTCTAGCTTTTGTTTGGATACTGAACCAATGTATCCGTTTCGTTGTGGCTTTATATTGTAAGGGAAGCGATATCAATGTTTGTGTATTTGCCCGTTGTTTAAGAATTGTTGATCGAAGTTTGTCATGTTAATGTATGGGGCTGTGTCTTATGAGTTACGACCTAATAGGTTTCTTGTGCAACGTGCAAGTTTCTAAGGGGTTTTGGCCATAGGAGTGTCGGAGTAGGTGTTTAGCAACAATTATTGTTCAGTAAGGTTTCTCTGTAAGATTTTATCTTCTTAATGTTGTGATGATACTACTAGCTCTCCTGGTTTAAGAGGAGAAACTCAAGTTGTCTATCTATATATCCTGCACGTGGTTTGTTTATTGATGAGTGAGTTTTAGACCGTCTCATTTGGTCTTTTTTACCGTCTTTTTGTCATCCTTGAGTATAGCTTTATTTAGTTTTTCTTGAATATTTTTACTTGTTTTGTTCTTTGTGTGTTTTGTAGATATTTGGCTAAACCACGCTAATGGAAGGCAAAAATTGTGTATTTTGTATGCATCTACAAGTTATGGAGTTCCAATGCCTCGTACGGATGCTAGAAGTGGAGCGGGAGGGCCAAAATATCGAGAATTGGAGTAAGAAAGGCGTCGAATGGCAAAATGGTCATTCCTGTAGAAGTCGGACGCCTAATTTGTAATCGTGTATGCCAAGAATTTTTGTTTACAGAAAGAAATCTGGCGATGCGATTTGAATCGGACGCCAGTTTTCTATTTAACCGTCCTTTGCGCGATTTGTTTCCTAATTCACCAAAACCTAGTTTTTCTCCTTTCTATTACTTAGAATAAGACATAATCACTTTTCATATTCATTCTATTGTGAAGAACAATACCTTGATCTAGAGCTAGACTTAGTTTTCAAGGAAATTACCCGATTTCGAGGTGATTGAACCGTTTTTCCTTGTAATTCGAAGATTGACGTTGATTGGAAGGTTATCTACACAGCTTTTGCATCGATTCGTTTTCGTTCTTCAATTTCTACCTAGGTTTTGTGACAACGAAGGGTAAAATTGTATCAATTCTCTCGAATCTTTGTTTTGTCCTTGAGATTATGTTTATTGCTAGTATGATTGTGCTTTCGCTTATCATGAGTAGCTAAACACCCTATTATGGGGTGGTGACTGATTCAATGTATGCTAGTTAGGGTTTATGTGATTCGAAGTGCATCGGGATTCGATTACTTGTGCTTTTTAGATTAATTGCATACTTTGCTATTACGTTTGATGCGCAATCCGTCAATATCACTGTTAGATTAAGTAGTTAATCAACACACCCAAATGTTTTCGTCTTGCTTCAATCTAACAGTTAGTTGCAAACAGTAATAGTAGGATTAGCTAGATTAATTGTAGCCTAGTGGAATTGACGCCTCTGCTAGTGCTATTCGTTTTTTAACTCAAGTCTGTGACAACTTGCGTAATCAATCCCGTGAATCACATATATCCTGCTAGCTAGCTTGTTGACGTCACCACTCCATAATTTTCCCCATTCATATTTCAATCTCATTACTATCAATTCGGTTCCTAGCATCGCAAGTAGTTAGTTACTTTAGTATATTATCTCGCCACCGAGGCAAACCAACTTTTACTGCATTCATATTGTTACCTTTATTCGTAAACAAAACTTAGCCTAGTTAAGTCCTCGAGACCGATCTCGGTTAACTCCACTACACTATAGGTTTTCGCCGTTGTGGATTAACTCTTGAAACAAATTTAGAACTTTGATTTGACACATTATTTATACAAAAGTGCTTTAGTAAATCTTATGAGCTTGTTAATCATTTATCGAATATGGAAAATCTGTTGCCAAAATAATTTCTCCTACACGCATTCAAGTTCTGAGATTACACTTAAAGAGATATTTAGGAATGCTTTGGGACAGGGAATTAGTTGTGTTCTCCAGTGGTTGTTGCCTCCCAAAGATTTGGTTTCAGTAGCATTCTTTTTCTCAACTATCAAATTTACTAGCTGATCTCAACATATTTGTCTAGTTTTTAGAGGATATTGTCTAGTTTTTAGTATATATTGTCTAGTTTTATTATCAAACATGAACATAATTGTTTATATTGTCTAGATTTTACACTATATTGTTTAGTATATGAAAGGAATTCTCTAATTTTTACATAATATTAAATTTACATTATATTGTCTAGTTTATGCTAGAAATTCTCTAGTTATTACATTTTCACATTCACCTTCAACTATCAAATTTACTAACGCAGCTCAACATATTTGTCTAGTTTTTAGGGGATATTGTCTAGTTTTTAGTGTATATATATTGTCTGGTTTTATTATCAAACATGAACATAATTGCCTATATTGTCTAGTTTTTACACTATATTGTTTAGTTTATGAAATGAATTCTCTAGTTTTTACATGATATTAAATTTACATTATATTGTCTAGTTTTTACATTATATTTTCTAGTTTATGAGAGGAATTCTCTAGTTTTTACATTATATTGTCTAGTTTATGAGAGGATTCTCTAGTTTTTGTATAAATGTTCTATTTTATTTTTTTTGTATAAATTGTCAAGCTTGATTGGACAGGTAAACTTGAAACTTCTGACTGTGGTATTTTTCTGATGAAGCATATGTAGCTGTTCCAAGGAATTCCTTTTCATTGCAAGGATCTAAGAGACCTTTTGCTGATGATGATTTTGAAGAGGGTGTATTGGATGATTTGAAGAAGAATGTTCTGAAGAAACTAAAGCAAGCGAAGAAAAATTAGTGTTTTTGAACTGATGATGATATTGTCTAGTTTTATAACTGAATTGTCTAATTTTGTCAATGAAGTGTCTAGTTTTATTATTTGTACAAAAATTTACTCACTCAGTGTAACATAATTGTCTCTATTGTCTAGTTTTTACATTATATTGTCTAGTTTATCAAAGGAATTCTCTAGTTTTTACATGATTTTAAATTTACATTATATTGTCTAGTTTTTACTTGACCCGTTTTTAATGAATCCGGGTCAAAAGATCCGTGAAAAACCATCAGAAGCCAAGTCGGAAAAACAGGTATAATTGTCTAGTTTTAACGTTTGAAAGGGACTTTTAGGACTCTCCTATATATAGGGGTCTCTCGCAAAATGGACTCTTCGAAATTAGGAACCAATGCAGCATGTGTATTTGAAGGATGATGATCATATCACTAAACCTTGAAGTTAAGTTAAACCACACCAATCTAGAAAGAGCAGAACAAATGTTTATAACATAAATACATTTAAATCTGTCCCACCTAACACCAATTCAGACCAACCATTGCATCAAGCTCTACATATGGTCGTGAACACGCTTGTAGTTTGTTCTTGGATCATGGATGTCAGTCCCTAATAACTTATACACCATAAAATTAGAACCTAGATCTTCCTACTTGCAGGTTCAATAGTGTAACATATGATAATAATGGGCAAGTAAAACGAAAAATAACGTCTTATAACTACTGCTTTACAAAACCGGAGATGTATCTTTCATATATATTTCATCTTATGTTTTTCCATACTATTAATAAAACCAAGAGTTAAACATCACAAGAATAGCAGATGAGTACACCGACTACAAAGAGAAATAATGCTAAGAGTTTAATTCAAGGGTATAAGCTCTTGTGCCTTTTCTGGCTACTTCTTTCTTATCTTTCTCAGGGTAAATGCTAAGCATTAGCCTCAAGGATATGTGCTAATGCGCATGCTCTATAATATGACTTGCGAGCTAGCAAGAGCCATCTGTTCATTGCCTTCTGGTGTATCAAAGGAAGAAGCATTTTGATTATAGTGGTATCTTTTTAAAAAGGTTCATGGTTCTCAAAGCGGGTGGTTATGTGTTTGTATCGTTGAGATTTAGTAATTGAAGAAAAGTTATTGAGAGGTTCGGTATGCATGTTGGGTTAACTAATAGTAGTGACTCACGGAGGAAGTGTATGAGTTTGCAGAACCAACGTCAAAGTGTGTCTTATTTGCTTTCCAAGCAAAACATTGCATCACAAGATTCTTACAGTGTTAGGTTGACAATTACCTTATGGTGTGTTCGGTATCTTTTAGGCCAAGCTTTGCCATTTCGTGGTCATGATGAGACTGAAGAGTTGGATACCATGGGTATCTTTTAGGCCAAACTTGTTAGTTGGACTAAATTCATCAATGGGAGAAATTGGAAAGCACATGGAATCATGCTCCCAGAAACAATAAAATGGTCTCTCCTTTCATTCAGAAGGATATGGAAAATTCTTGTGCATCATTATCAACCAATGAGATCATTGAAGATATAGGGGATTCATTCTTTGCACTTTTGGTTGACGAGTCTAGGGATACCTCCATGCAAGAAAAAATCGATGTAGTTCTATGTTATGTGAACAAACATGGAGAAGTAATGGAGTGGTTTATAAGAATTGAGCATGCAAATTGGGGATACTCCATTGGAGGAAGAAATTCCACATCCAAATTGGGGTGAACAGGAACAAGACATCCAATTTATTGATGTGAGTGATGAATCTCTAAGAGATCTTAAAGCCAGAGCTCTAAAAAGACAAGCGGTTGAAAAACAAAAGGCTAGGGAAGCTTTCTTGAAAAGAATTGAAGATGAGGTCTCCAATGAAGAACATGGGTCTGAGCATGAAAGTTCTCAGAATGAAGAAGAAGAACATGATGTGCCTGAGGAACTGCAGGAAGAAGAAGAGGATGAAGATTCCAGAGATTCAAACTATGAGCAACCTCAAGAACAAGATGATGCTATGTCTGTTGATTCAACTGTTGCACCAACTGATGATTTACCCGAGGTATCTCCTCCACATTCTCCTTACTCTTCTTTTGATGAATTAGCTCACATTGATACTTTCTTTACTCTAACAATTGCCGACTCTTGGTCTTCGTTTAGTCATAGACTTATTTTGGTTGAGAAGTTTATTGTGGAAAGTAGTTTCAAACAGTACAAACTGTATGAGTTTTTGGAACAAAGGGGTTTTATTGGAACTGTGGAAGGACTTGATCTGTTTGTATCCACTATGATTCGTGAGTTCTACTTCAATCTATCTCCTCACTTTGCTGTTTCTGGTTCACCCAAGTATGGTAAAGCATATCTGCGTGGTTACATTTATGAGTTTTCACCGGAAAAACTCAATGACTTCTTGGGAACACCCAATGTTGAAGAAACAGATTTGGATGGTAGTATGGATGAAGTTGCTCAAGTGATAACTGGTACCACAGGAGTTATGTGGCTATCAAATTTCCTAGCCAAACTCCTTACATCTATGATGACTATTTTGTTTCGAGTTTGCATTCACAATTGGATACCTACTACCAACAATAATCATGTGTCTTCCAGTGTTGTTGTGTTGTTGTATAAGTTTAAAATGGGTCTAAATGTCAATCTAGGACAGAGAATCTTTGACCTTTTGGGTAATTTCTCAAGCAAAGGTGAAGTCGGCAACCTTATGTATCCTTCAATGATGTATGGTTATCTGATTGATGAAGACTTTATTAAGGAAGATAATGAAGTTGAAGTGAAGAAGTTTAAAGGGATCAAGGTTACTCATCAGGTTCTTACTACATATAGGGTTCAAGATCTCCTTGGTGCACGGCTCCACCTATTCCAAATTTCACCTCTAGGAGTTGCTCCAGCTGTTACTTCAACAGTGCTTTTTCCTCATCTTCCCCGACCATTTAATTCGTTTGAGCACACTGTGGTGGATCAGATTCAAGCTTTGGATATTAGTATTCAGGGCATGTTTGATCTGCGTAAAATTCTGGTTGATTTGCTTTCATCACAACAAGGGGGAGATATTGATGAAGATGGTGAAGCTGAAGCTATTGCTAATGATGAAGTTGGTGTTGCTGGAGAAGAAGCTATTGAAGAAGAAGGTGCAGAAGATCAAGAGGAAGAAAATCAAGAAGTTTGATGTGTTATGATTTTTTTTGTTGGCATGTACTAAGATATTTTGAACATGTTTCTTTGCTTTTGTTTTGTGATCAAACTGTTGGATCTTATGTTAAGGAGGAGCTATTTATCTTTGATCTTTTTCATCATTATATCTGCGTGTCTTATTAGGTGTTGTGAAGAAAGGAAATAAGGGGGAGATTGAAAGTTCAACATTACATGCTAGGTGTTACATCAAAGAATTAACTTAATAACTCTTTTGTTTGTTGCAAGGTATTGTTGTAATATTGCCTTCTTCACAAATCTTTAACCCAGTTGTGATTTATTGTGTTAACAGGCTGTAGATTTCGGAGGTTTGGAAGAGATAAAGGAGTCCTACTTAGCTTGGTGTATTTAAGGAAAAAGATAAAAGATTGGATTCTTTAAGAACAATATCTTGGACTGAACGATTGAAGATTTGATAAGCATGGAAAAGAAAATCTGGAAGATCTGTCCATGATTGAAGAACAATGCTATATATACAATATCAAGGACGACTTCAACGTAACAAGAAGAGTGATTATTTTGCAAAACATTATCGAAGTTACTTTGTGTTTACTAGACTTTGCAGTTGTATTTTGATAAAGAGTGTTTATCGATCATCTAGGTTTAACTAGATCTGCAACTATAGAATTGGTAGCACCATTCTACTTAGTTTGGTTTTGTGATTCAAGGTTTCAATCTGTGGAAACTTGAATATTATTTTGATAAATTCACGTAATCAATATAGTGGATATTTGCCTTTGGCTCGGCTGGTAAATTATACCAGTAAGAAAAACAACTCTATGTTCTTTAGTTTATTTCAGCTGTGAATTATTTTTCTTTTTGAGTCACTGTTACATTTCAGTTATATCAACATTGGTATATACTGTGGTGTGATTGCAGTTTAGTACAAGTCCGGGTCCTTATATTCTTTCAATTGGCATCAAGAGCCAGGCACTTAATTAATAAGTGTGTGGATTTTGTACTAATTATGGATAGTATCAATCCAAATGCGAATAGATTGCCAATACTTAATGGCACTAACTATTTGTATTGGAAAACCAGACTAAGGACTTACATCAAATCAATTGATGTACACTCTTAGAAGTCTGTCTTGGAAGGGTACCAGTTTTCGATGCTACCACCAGATGCTGATGGTGATGTAGTACCGAAACCTGAAAGCCAATGGACTGGAGATGAATGGACTGAGTCTGCATATAATGAAAAGGCACTCAATGTTATTTTCGGCCATATAGATTCCCATATGTTCATGCTAATCCAGAATTGTATCGATGCGTAGCCTAATGGTGGTGTAATTGAGTTAGTGGGGAGGAGTTATTGGTAGGGGGTTCTGGAGAAGAAGAAGAACTATTTGGTTAAGAATGTATATAATATACTATGAGGGGTGGTTTTTGTAAATATATATAATTTGTATTTTTAGGAGGGGTGGTATTTGGTTTAATTGTGATATTCTGACACTCCAAATTTTAAACAGTATAGTTGTAGCGCCCTGATTTTTAAAAGACGAACTATGAAAAATATGATTCTTGCTAGTTCGTGAGCTTGTAAATTCGTCTAAACTGACTTGTAAAAATATAAAAACGTAGTTCCACGCCTTGTGCGTCCTTATACTTGACATGAAACTTCTTGATTATAATTCGTGAACTAGTAAAATAATGCAGCGGAACTTTAAATCGTAAAAGCTTTGATACGAAACACTAAATACATGAAACTGAAAATGGTAAAGACGCTTTTGGTAAAGATCACTGCTCCGGCAACGCTCCACTCCGATCAGCTGGGCTACAAATACCTAAAATTGATATTTAGAAAGGGGTCAACCGTGACCACTGACTGAACAAGCTCCATGCACGTGCCATGACCTAAGGTTCTATCTTCATGTCATTTAAATCTTTTAGTCTTTCTTAATGCAATGCAACTTAAGACTTGACTTGACTTGACTCTGAACACTTGAACTTGTGCTTGAACTTCGTGAAAAGCATTCTTAAACTTTACTCTTAAACATAATTTGAAAATTAACATGATCGCAAGCTCACTTGGCATCGTATGTTCCTATCATGGCCCATGGTGGCTATCTGCCGGCCTCAGGTCACTTTCGTAACCCTATCCGTTGAATAAATAAAAACTGACGACTTTAGGACCTTGGTCCCTATCCGTTGAACATGAACTAATAACTACGCCACAAATACCAGGATATTCCCCTATGAGCCCTTTACTTATCTTTAAACCTTGAGCCTTACTTTATTTTAAGCCATAACATATTATTAAAATGAATGCATGCTTCTAAACTCTAAACTCATGAATCTATGGACTAATGTGGGTGCGTAAATATCATTATATAACATGCACGTCTGTGATAAACATAAAAAATACAGCATATAGCGAACAATATAATTTAGTCAAACCAAAGCATAGTTCAAGCTGAAGTTAATTACTCACAAATGGCCATTCTTTACCAAACTGCCACAGGAGCATTTAACTAGGCTAGGGCGACAAACCAACAAACATGTAAACATATCCATGGACTCACTCTGGACCAATAATGAAAGTAATTAAAACATATAATTCACAAACTTCCAACCACAGTATATCAAATCAAGTTAGAACTTGGGCATATTGAATCAGAACATGTAACGCTGAAGCTATAATGAGAAACTTTTAATAACATGTGATACAACATACTTCTAATTCTAACAATTTTATAATGTGGATGAACTATATAAGGGAACTTGAAAATATCACATAATATCAGAACATAAATAACGATCAAACATGCAAGGTTAATATCAAACATATATACATTTGGTGAATGCAAATTCTAAGGGAACTTGACTTTAACGACGATTCAATCAAGGGAACTCGAACACACAAGAATGTTAAGACGTGTCCAACCAAGAGCCAATCCCACGCTGCACTTTCTTTAACAATAGAGATAAAACACTGTTTTCTGGAAGACAAAGCTTTTAAATACACTAAACTTTGGATTTGGTGTGTTCCTGACAATCTTGCTAAACTTTGAGAATGATTTCATGAAATTGGCTGAAGAAAGAAACATTGATAAAGAGAAGATAGTCTTCTAAACTTCTCAAACGGCTGAACATAATTAATTGAGGTTTTTAAGAAATTTAATTACACGATGGTTGGGCCTTAACAAGGAAAATTGGGCTCGATTTTCAAGAGATGGAAATTTGGCCAAAAATCGATGCTACACGAACTCCGCTCAAACGCACGGTTCGTGTTAAAACGTTTTAATTCGAATTATGAATTTTTTGGCTGTTACAATAGTAACCATATAGTATTAAAGTTGAAGTATATACGAATGGTTTTTTGTTGATTATGGTTGAGGTTATGAACAAGGGGGCGGACCCACAGCAAGGGCCAGCCCAGACTTTAGCCCAAGAAAAAAAATTATTTTTTAAAATTTCGAATTTAGCCCTATTTGTTTATCACTTTCAGAAAGTTCTCCTAATGTCTTTATTGTACTGTCTAAAACAACCGGTTTGTGTTATTGCTATGAGACAACCAACTGGTGGTGTTGTAGTGTGATTTTTTTAATATTTTAGCATGACAACTTATGATGTTGAGTTTTATTTATTTATTTTAGGGATTTATATAAAAGAAAAAATTAATCTGACACATGACACATTAGTTCAAAAAAATTATTTAGCCCTGGTTAAATATTTTCCTGAATCCGCCCCTGGTTATGAACAATACGATTACGAACATAGTTTTTTAAATCAATAGCAAAGATGTGATAATTTTTAAAGTTGAAGTATATATGAATGATTTTTTTTTTGTTGGTCAGCCCAGGCCCAAGAAAGAAAAAAATTATTTTTTAAAATTTCGAATTTAGCCCTATTTATCACACTTCCTTCTTCCGCCTGCTACTCACTTTCGCTCGTGCCATTATCTCGTCCTCTTCCTTGACCTTGTGTGTGTATGCTAATTGCTAATTATATGCATGGAGTTTGGGGATTATTTAATTTGGTCTTTGCGAAATCATGTTAGTGGATGTTTGGTTTGTTTCGACTTGTGAGTAATAAATAGTAGATTTTCATCTATTCGGTGGTGCATCTTTGGTTTGTTTCGTATTTTTATTGCATTCACAATGAAAACGTTATTCTCAAAATTTGCTCAACTTCTTCATACTATATTTACATTACACAAAATGAATAGAATAGCCGTTTGATCTTCATGTTTATATTGAGTTTATTTATTGTTTCATCGTGTGTGTATTTTGTGTTTTATTGCTATGTCTTTATTGTATTGCCTAAAACAACAATGGGTGTGTTGTTGTAACGTGATCTTTTTATTTTATTATTATGTTTCTACTCTCAAAACAAACAACAACTGGTGGTTTGAACTTTTATTATTTTATTGTTATCTTGGTCATGTATTTTTTTCGTCGACAATGTATCTTATGATTTGGTATTGAAACTTATTATGCAGTGATAACTTTTGATGTTGAGTTTTATTTATTTATTTTAGGGATTGCTATAATTTTTTTTTAATATGACACGTTAGTTCAAAAAAATTATTTAGCCCATGGTTAAATATTTTCCTAGATCCGCCCCTGGTTATGAACAACTGGTCGAGAGTCGACATCCTATGCCAAATACCTTAACCAATTACGTAACATAGTTTTTTAAATCAATGCCAAACAGGGGATAGTTTTAAAATTGGACTGGTTCTAGAAATATACCTAAATCATCGTTTTTGTAAGTAGTTTCTTCGTTTAAGAAACCCAAGTCCACATTACTTTCCATATACCTCACTAAGTATATAATCTAACTCTATATATGAAGGCTTGTTGTTGACTCGTGATAGTACCCTGTTAACACCTACTTACTGTTCAGGATCATGTACGAAGTTCTTGATGAGTATGATGACCACATGCATAATAATTCATCAATGGTGGATTTCAAGGATTGCGAAGATGAAGTACATACTAAAGTCATAGAGGCAACATCTTACAAGGTCCAACTCGATGATAGTTCCAAGTACATAATCGACGTTGCCCTTTCCTACAGAGTACTTTGTCGTGAATTGCCTCATACTGACCACGGTCGTGATGACTCGTCCAACGATTTACTCCTGTTCGAATACGAAAAGCATCTTGATCAGATTGAGATACGGGAGATCAAAGATCTAGAAAACCAGGAAGAAGAATTAAAAAATAAGGTACTTGATCTTCCAAAAGTCACTGAGAGTTTTGCCGAAGACTGGGTGAAACGCATAATGTCCCATTCAAGAAGGGAGTATGCTGCTGCTCGGCGAGCTGGTCATAATATCTTTAAATTGAAACTTGATATTTCTTTTATACACTTTCATGTTCGCGTACCGAGAAGTGAAGAAGGAGAAGCAAAAAGGTCTATCAAGTCACAGGAATTGATGCAGATCCTCGAATTGTTTCCTTACATGCCCCCTTGGCGCAGGAGGGTAGAAGCAGGGGAGGAGGAGGAGGATGGAGAAGGAGCAGGAGACGAAGAGGAAGAAGGATGGGAGGAGGAGGAAGACGGCGAAGAAGACGGAGAGGAAGAAGGATGGGAAGAAGAAGAAGAAGAAGAAGAAGAAGAAGAAGAAGAAGAAGAAGAAGAAGAAGAAGATGGAGAAGGAGAAGGAGACGAAGAGGAAGAAGGATGGGAGGAGGAGGAAGACGGTGAAGAAGACGGAGAGGAAGAAGGATGGGAAGGGGTCTTTGTTGATTACATTGCTCCTTGTATGGTTCCTACCACGCAGGACTCCATCAGGTCACTGAAGCACAAGAGGGTAGAAGAAGAATCTGATCAGAATTGTATTATCTGTTTGGAAAAACTTTCTCCAGGTTACGAGGCTGTTTCGTTGCCTTGTTTGCACTCGTTTCATGGAGATTGCATTGAGGAGTGGCTCAATACAAGTCATTACTGTCCGATTTGTCGATTTAAGATGCCATCTATCAGTACTAATTAGTCAGATTTATATTCTTCGTCTTGCTAATTAGAACTAAGACTTTTTTATCTTCGTCTCATCTGCAAACTCATTTAGTTTAGTTTTGCTCGGCTTAATTGTCTTTAATTCAATTCTGATAAATTCTGTTATGTTCAGTTCAGTGCAGACAAAGAGAACAGGCCCTAAAGCGAATAAGATTTAGTAGTACTATATCATTGTGATGGTTTTGATTTGAATGAAATAATATTAGTACAAATTTTTGTCTCTAGCCCGTCGGTAGGTTTCCTTTATGTTGTTTATGTTTGTTTTTCTAATTCTACTACTGGTTCATAACTTAGAAATTTGAGCTTAATCTGCAAAATAGAACTAAATTCTTTTGGAAATTAAAGTGTATTCAAAATACCTCTGCATATACCCTTTATTTTTTCTAATTCTACTACTGGTTTTATTTTTTAATGATGCACGCCTCTTTTTTTTTTCCGTTGATGTTGTTACTTTTTGTGATCACAGTTGCATTTGTTGGTTGTAACATGATATATTCTTCGTACATTTTGTACATGTGTTACTTATAGTTTTGATATAATATTGATATGTGTATAAAACTATTTCTGGCCTTACTTTATTCTTCGATTGATTATGTTTCTTGACTTAGTCTCTGTTCTTTTCAACTGAAATTTCTTCGAATCGAATTGAACGAATCGAATCGAATCGAATTGTAGTATAAAATATAATTAAGGTAATGAATCGAATCGAATCGATCTGAATGAGTTTTCAGTTGAAAAGAACAGAGCCTTACTTATAGTTTTGATATAATATTGAGTTGTTAGAATATTGATATGTGTTACCACCTGTAGGAGTTGCTCCAGCTGTTACTTCAACAGTGATTTTTCCTCATCTTCCCCGACCATTTAATCAGTTTGAGCAAATTGTGGTGGATTAGATTCAGGCTTTGGATGTCAGTATTCAGGGCATGTTTGATCAACATAAAATTCTGGTTGATTTGCTTTCACCACAACAAGGGGGAGATATTGCTAAAGATAGTGAAGCTGAAGCTATTGCTAATGATGAAGTTGGTGTTGCTGGAGAAGAAGCTATTGAAGAAGAAGGTGCAGAAGATCAAGAGGAAGAAAACCAAGAAGTTTGATGTGTTACGATTTTTTTTGGTTGGCCTGTACTAAGATATTTTGAACATGTTTCTTTGCTTTTGTTTTGTGATCAAACTTGGATCTTCTACTAAGGGGAGTTATTTATCTTTGATCATTATATATGTGTGTCTAATT
This sequence comes from Plantago major, assembly GCA_026545765.1. Lineage (NCBI taxonomy): Eukaryota > Viridiplantae > Streptophyta > Magnoliopsida > Lamiales > Plantaginaceae > Plantago > Plantago major. Next base: position 108,386,503 of record CM048840.1, read on the forward strand.
AGTCTGTGAAGAAAGGCAATAAGGGGAGATTGAAAATTCATTGTTCCATATACATTACATCAACAGTTAACTTAATAACTCCTTTGTTTGTTGCAGGGTATTATTGTAATATTGCCTTCTTCACTAATCTTTAACCTAGTTCGACACTTGTGATTTATTGTGTTAACAGTTTGTAGATTTCGGAGGTCTGGAAGAAATAAAGGAGCCCTACTTAGCTTGGTGTATTTAAGAAAAAAGATCAAAGATTGGAATCTTTAAGAACAATATCTTGGACTGAACAATTGAAGATTTGATAAGCATGGAAAAGAAAATCTGGAAGATTTGTCCTTGATTGAAGAAGGATGCTATACATACAAGATCAAGGACAACTTCAAAGTAACAAGAAGAGTGATTATTTAATTTTGCAAGACATTATCGAAGTTACTTTGTCTATACTAGACTTTGAAGTTGTATTTTGATAGAGAGTGTTTCTCGATAATCTAGGTTTGACTAGATCTGCAACTATAGAATAGGTAGCACTATTCTACTTAGTTTGGTTTTGTGATTCAAGGTTTCAATATGTGAAAACTTGAATATTGTTTTGATAAATTCACTTAATCAATATAGTAGATATTTGCCTTTGGTTTCAATATGTGAAAACTTGAATATTGTTTTGATAAATTCACTTAATCAATATAGTAGATATTTGCCTTTGGTTTCAATATGTGAAAACTTGAATATTGTTTTGATAAATTCACTTAATCAATATAGTAGATATTTGCCTTTGGCTCGGCTGGTATATTATACCAGCTAAGAAAAACAACTATATGTTCTTTAGTTTATTTCCTCTGTGAATTGTTTTTCTGTTTGAGTCACTGTTACATTAAAAGTTACATCAACATTGGTATATACTGTGGTGTGATTGCAGTTTGGTACAAGTTCGGGTCCTTATATTCTTTCAAAAGAGCACTCCGTTATTCTAGCTGCTTCCATACAGCTTCCAGACTCCTCATTCTTTCCGGACACCTTGGCAGTCTTATCGGTGCGCTCCTTCTCTTTGAAAATATCTCTAAGATCCCAGCTTTTCCATCAAGATCACCACTACCAACCCACTCAATTCTTATCAATCTCAGATAGTTTGACAGTATAGACTAAAGACTGATATCCACCAACTACTCCGGTCTTATCCAACATGTCCTCTTCTACCGTAGGACCATGTTCATCAACATACCCAATCTTTTTCTCGATAACCAAACCTAAATCAAGAGATTTATAAATTACCTGATTCGAATCTGGTGTCGTCCCTCTTGCAAGATTGAGTCTTCCCTTTCCTAGGGCCGGATACAACCCTCGAACTTGTACCCCAGGGTTGTAAACCCATCTAACAGCCTCTAGGTAAGCACCACGCGCCGCCATGTCCCTCCCAGGACCGTTACGCGCCGCCATGCTCTCTGCAGCATCTTCATGTGCTTCCACGCACCGGGAAGCCTCCGCACACGCTCCCACGCACTCTACGCGCCAGTCTGTCGCGTGGTTCTGTTCTCTCGGCTGGCGCATGCTAAGGGACCAACAAACATACCCAATCTTTTTCTCAATAACCAAACCTAAAGCAAGAGATTTATAAATTACCTGATTCGAACTGTGTCGCCTCTTGCAAGATTGAGTATTCCCTTTCCTAGGGCGGATAACCCTTGAACTTGTACCTGTGGTCGTAAACCCATCTAACAGCCTCTAGGTAAGCACCACGCCATGCTCTTGCAGCATCTTCACATGCCGGAAGCCTCCGCACGCCTCTCGCTACTTTACACGCCAAAGATGGCGTGATTCATTCTCGGTCGGCGCGTGTTGTACATGATAGTATATGTGTCCTAGAGACAATCTTTATTAAGGATAACATGTACTTGATCACATTTAGTTTAATATATGATTGATTGTCCATTCATTGGTATTGCACTACTTGTTTAATTATTTGATCGTTTGAATTAATCTATGTATGTGTTTCCATGAGTTTAATGTTGTCACTAAGATAGTGAGATCTTAATGATATAACATAAGCTCTAAAATGGCCCCAATCAATGATCATCGAGATTGGGATATCGGTGATGCAATTGAGATTGGTATGTGGTCTGCATCATATCCTTAGAGGATGTAGTGGTTCTCACAACTACGATTAACTCGGTTATTCATGATGGGCACATAGACACTTTAGATAGTGCTGGCATACCCTACCGAGAAACTATTTGATATACTCTATTTATGTGTCTATGGGAGTATCGGTTTATAGGGTGATGAAATAGTCATTCGACTTGAGGTCAATACGGCTTCATATGTGGAATAATGTACTTTGGTCTTGACCAACGCTTGCACTCCTGAGGGGGTAGATACGACATGCGCTGGGTACATTATGAAGCACATGGAAGTCGTAGTTGAGCCAAAAAAGAATTCATTCCTCATAATAGAGTTACGAGAGAATACTTTACTTCTCATATTTAATTGATCAAAGTCATCGGCCGGTGCAAAGAGATAAATATTTGAAATGGTGTTCAAATAATTATCATGGATCAATTAATAAGATTGAGAGATAATAATTAAGTTATTGGAATAGACACACAATCAAGTTCCAGACTTATTTGAGTATTCGTGAATGGAGGGACCGTATCATCATAAGCCCTATATCACAGGGAGTTTGTATGAGTCCTCACAAACGTCCTTATGTATCAAGAATGTCTAGTGAATCGTCTAGGAGTTCGTCCAGACCTTAATTGGATTAGTGCTTGCTATACATAAGGCCCTAAGGGTCACACAATAAATAATTGTAGCACCAATCGTATGTTGGAATTAATTAAATATTAATTAGATTGAATATTTAATTTAATTAAATATCTAATTGGATTAAGGATATTTAATTTATATTATGAAGGATTTTTTTTCTATTTGATAGAAAATGTTTAATTAAGTTAAATTGGATTTATTGGGCTTAATTAAACAATTTATAAGATAGTGCACTTGAACGGATTTGAAATTAAAAGTCCAATGGGCCAAAATGAAGAAAAAGGAGAAGACAAGGTTTTTTGGGCCAAATTTGATTCAGCAGATTCAATTTTATTGTTGGTTAATTAATTAATTAATCAATTATAATAAAAAAAATGTAGTGCCATTTAAAATGGTGCCATTTATAGTGGTGCCTTTTTTTAAGTGGTGTCATTAGTGACATTTCTTTTACTTTCTTTTCTTCTCCATTATCTCTTTATTTTATCTCAAATTTTCCACTTTTAACTCCTATAAATAGGAGCTAAAATCCTTCATAAAAACACACCAAAATAAACATACACTTCATATCATTAAGAAGAAGAAAATTCTCTAAGAAGAATATCCTAGCAATTCTTCGAAAGAGAAACCGACAAAACGCGAGATTGTCCTCGTGAGCTTTTGCTTGCCATCGTGTGGATCAACTAAGGTCGACGACTCGATCAAACATTCCTGCTCTTTTGTTTGTGGATTAGATCCGAAGAGTTAGTAGCTGTCGTCATAATAAATTCGAAAATCTTAAACTATCGTCATAACAAGTAAGCTTCCGATTTATGTTATCGCAATTATAAGTATCTGTATAGCTTATCAGTTAAATCATTGTTGGTGATACAAAATTTTAACCTTCCGCTGCATAACCTTTGAGGTGATTTTCTCGCACAAAACCCAACAGTGGTATCAGAGCTCGGTTCTGATTAAGCTATACGATCTTAATTTGCGTTTTATTTTCGCGGGTTAATTTATACATAGTTAATTATTTCCATAAATTTATTATAAAATTGGATTTTATAATTAAATTAAAATTGGATTTATTATAAAATTCATGAGACACTATTCATCGTTACTATTCATTGTCGGAACGAAGCGAACAAAGCTTCCGAATCGCCATTAATGGCGACCAAGGAAGCTTCGCAGATTCTTCTTACCTTGACTATCGAAGAAACATGAATGTTTGTGTCCGAAGAATCGAATATAAACCCGAATCGAAAATTTCTAATTTTCCGATTCGAACTTTATGATCTTGTTTGAACAATTCATAATGTTTAACCCGATTAATGATGTTTAGGAGACTAGGATTCGATCTTAGTTGAGTTTGGAAGCTTGGATGAGTTTAGAAATCGATTTCTAGGATTTCGATTTTCGTTTTGGATTTACAGGGATATATTTGAGGTTTTTGAAATTCAAAGCCGTTGCTTTTGAGAAAATGATGGATTTGATTGTAATTTTCAGAAAGTTACAGGAGCTCAATTGAACTTTTTGAAAGTAGGCGATCTGCTATTTTATAAAGAGATGCAAATCGCCTCTGTGTCTTTCAGTAAGATACAAAAGGAATCTGGAAGGCTCAAATTAATACAAACTTTTTCTGGACGTTTTCAACTTGGTACAAAGTCGTCCTATTAATTTCGTTTGAACCCAGAACTTGTTGAAATTTTGAATTTGCCCCAAAATAATTTTTGGAAAATTATATTTAAATTCTGAAAATTATAAAAAGGCCCCTAGAAGTTTAAGAAACTTCAAATTTACACATAAATAGTTTATGTGAATTATGAAAAGGATTTATATTAAACTTTTGAAGATTAGTAACTTGTTTGGAGACACTTTAAGGTTTAAAAAAAAAAAAAAACTAATTAACAATCAAATTGAAAACTTAGAGTTTGAGTTAGACTCATTAATTATGTAATTTTAACTCGCGATTATAATACTTTGAGTATTGAACTTGTTTGTTTGAAATTTGTTGTAATAATCATTATGATTATGTGATCTACTTGTCTACATGATTTTATTTAAAAGTTATGTAGTTCTAGAGTCCGCTTTGAATGCTGGGTAGACGGCGCCCTAATACTTGTCGGACCGCATTTATTATGTTTGGGTAGGCGGCGCCCATTATTTGTCGGACCGCTGTGCATAACTGGGTAGACGGCGCCCAGATAATTGTTTATCTGAACCATACATGATAAGATCTTGTTTAAGCAATTAAATACCCCGCTAAATGTTCCCCGTTTTAAAATTAAGCCTTTAATTTGTGTTGGACAAATGATGTTCCCATCATAATTGATTTGTGTAATGAACCTCTTCGTCCGTAAAGCACTTCGCCATAGCGTTTGCTCCGGTCTACGAGTGGAAAGCCTTCTCATAGATAATATTGTTATTATCGTGTGATGGTTTGGCTTACTCAAGTCGCTACTAAATTGCCATAGCTTTAGAAGTGATTTGGGGCGTCAGACTTATTGGATACATTCAACCAAGAGTTGTTTTTAGAAAACAATTGGTTTAGAAACCTACCAATTATGCTATTGCAGTGATCAGCCATAGCAGGGACTGTAATAGTAGGAATGTGGATCTTGAGCCGCTATGACAATATTAGATATTTAGTTCGTACTCTCCAGATGGGGTCGTTGAGTATGTTAAAATAGTGGGAGCTAAATAAATGAAAGGCCATGTTTATTTAGTCGCTAAATGTAATCATTGAAATTATGTAATTTAATTTCCGTTCTATTTACTTCTCTAGGCTGTTGAATTATGTCGAATTTATCCGTTAGAAGAATCTTGGAGAAGCACACATTGACTAGTCCAAATTTTCTCGATTGGATTCGAAATGTTCGTTTGGTACTAAAGCAAGAAGAAATTGAGTACGTCTTGGACGAAGCCATTCCTGTAGAACCGAAAGATGCTGAAGGAAAAGCAAAATTCGATCAAGCAAAACAGGACAAGCATCTAAAGGATGCAAGCACTGTGCATTGTATCATGTTGGCTTCCATGAACTTGGAGTTGCAAAGGCAGCATGAGAAAATGATGCCCTATGAAATGCTGGAACACTTGAAGGGGCTCTTTGATTCTGAATCTAAGAGTCATGAGTTTGATCTCCTAAGAGATCTTCTCAGGTGTAGGCTCCCAGAAGGTGGAAGAGTCTCTGAGCACGTTCTCAAAATGATTGGACTCATTGAGAGACTGGCTGGGGCCGGTATTGCTTTTGAGACCCGCATTTCGGTGTATATCATACTTGATCATTTGATTCATATTCAACGTTCATTGTGAACTACAATATGAATGCTAAGGAAGTAACACTATCTGAACTCCACAACATGCTCAAGACTTATGAAAAGTCTACTTCCAAGGGAAAGAGCATCCTCATGGTAAACACTTCAGCTAGATCCAACTTTAAGGGTAAGAACCCTAAAAGGAAGAATAAGCTGAACAACAAAAAGAAACCTAAGGCTGGGCCTAAAGGTAACCATATCAAACCAAGAGGTGGTGTTCAAAAGATACAAAAGGATGTGTGCCTTTCTTTAGCGAAGAAAGGCCTTTGGAAGAGAGATCGTGAATCGGCAAAGCCGATGGCGCTTTAGCACAAGGTGCATCCAGCTCCGGTTCAGGTATGTTTGTCATTGAGATAAATATGTCTACTACTAACTCCAAATGTTGGGTGTTGGACACAACATGTGGCTCACACATTTGTAATGATGTGCAAGGTCTTTTTTTTTTGAACAGATAAAAATTTATTAAATCACAGGAACACAAGAAATGTTCCTCCAACGTAACAACATGTTCCACATTACAGATAAATGTTACAAAACTCAAAACAACAGCACAATCTGTATACCCCCAGCAACCATAACAACTGTCTCCAACAAAAACAGCGTATCTCTCATCATAGACCTACTAATAAACCCAACCAGAACCTCAATTTTTTAAACGTTTCAAACTATACCCGGAATCCCCGTCGTCTAGTATGTCGAAGCATCTAAATGCCGCGCCAAGAGTAACGAGGAAACACCAGAGTGAACCAAGACGGAGGAATACCACCCAGGCAGAGGAGAAAGAAAAGGGTGGTGATGTCCGTCAAGGCCAGTCGGAAACAGATAAAAATAAAGGGGTGAACCCATCAGAGGTTATCAACAGAGAAAACACTAACCAATATAAATCAAGCTAACTCCCAATAATGCAAAGCTCATGAGCACAATCCCAATCTGCCAACGAAGCAAACTGACGAAGATCATTTCTGCACTTAAGCCAATTCCAGCCATTCCTTTTAATCGACTCAAATAACTCAGCAGGCTCCTGTCTAGATCCTTGAAAAATAATTTCATTTCTGGCTTTCCAAATGCTCCATAGGGTTCCGTGCCAGAAGATCATCCAAAAATCTCTGAATTTCCCATCCAGAGCCGCAGCAAACACCTGAATTTCATTTTCCAGCACACCTGTCCAATTAAAATTAATATCCAGCCATTGTTTAATTTTGGCCCAAACCCTTTGTGCAAAATCGCAAGTAAAGAAGAGATGATATGTAGTCTCCTCAGCACAAGAACCACACAACTTGCAGTCCCCTGCTTCCTCACTGAACAAACTATGTCTTTTCTTCAAGTTGACCCGAGAAGGTAATCTATCCAGCTGTACCTTCCAAGCAAATGTATTCATTCTCTGTGGCACCTTCTTAGACCAAACCAGCTTAGCCCAGCTTCTTAATGGATGATGGACTGCCCTCAAACTTTTCGCAATTTGTTTATAGCCTTCTTTTGTATTGTAGCAATTTGACCCAGCAGCTTTCCAATTCCAGCTGTCCTCCTTTGCATAATTCAAACTGAAGGTGTTGATCAACAAGCCAAGTTCTTCCACTAATTGTTCCTCCCAAGCAAATAGTCTGCGCCTCCAAGCCCAACACGGAAAGTCTGTCCCCGAATCTGTATGAATCCTGTCTCTAACCAAACAACGTTTGTTAGTTTCCAATGAGTATAACCTAGGAAACAACAAACTCAATTTGACACCAAAATCAACCCAATTATCTTCCCAAAACAGTATGCTACCCCCATCTCCCAAAGTCCTAACCAAACCATTATAAAACCAATCACTGCAACCTACAAATTTGACAATATCCCTCCACCACGACGACCAACCTTTACCCCAAGCCTTCCCCTTCCTACACAACTCAACAATACTATAAAAATCCCCATACTTAGACAAGACCACACGAGACCAAAGAGCAGATTTTTCCATAATTAGTCTCCAGCCCCACCTCCCTAAGAGAGAAAAATTAAACCACTCCAAAATTTTAACCCCGAGACCCCCTTCTTCCTTTAAACTACACACCAAATCCCAATTAACCCAAGCCACCTTTCGATTCCCCCCCAAAGTACCACCCCAAAGAAAATTCCGTTAAATGGCTGTAAGTCGTTTTAGGACAAAAGCAGGAAGTTTGAAGAAGGAAAGATAGTAGATAGGAAGTGAAGTGAGCACCGCTTTAAGTAACACCAATCGACCACCAAAAGAAAGGAAGTTATTCTCCCAATTTCGCAATCTCTTCTCCACTCTATCAATCACCTTAGACCACATTGTCTTATCTCTTGGTTTCGCACCAATAGGCAACCCCAAATACATGAATGGAATTTCTCCAATCCCACAATTTAGCACACTTGCCCAATTCTTGAGAACCTCGGTATCCACTCCAATGCCCATCAAGCAACTCTTATTATAATTTATTCGAAGGCCTGAATACCACTCAAAGCTCCGAAGAACACTCAATAAAGCACCAATATTTTCTTTTTTGGCTTCTCCAAAAATAATTGAATCATCGGCATATTGTAAGTGTGAAACCACCACACCATTCTCACCAATCTTCTCCGGTAGGAAACCTCCCGATACACAAGCCCTTTCCATAAGTCTACTCAAACCCTCCGCAACCACCAAATATAGGAAAGGGGATAGAGGATCGCCTTGTCTAAGGCCTCTACCCAGCTTGAAAGAATTATTAGGACTGCCATTGATTAGTACCGAAGACTCCGCTGTAGAAATACACTCCATAATCCAGCTACACCACCTCTCACCGAACCCCAGAACCCTCAGCATATCAATAAGGAATCGCCAACTCACCGAATCATAAGCCTTGGCAAAATTGATTTTGAACATAAACAGATTCTTCTTTTTCTTTCTGGCTTCATCCACCACTTCATTTGCCACAACAATTCAATCTAAAATATTACGACCAGCCAAGAAAGCTGACTGACTCCCTCCAATAACTTCACCTAGAACCCTCCCAAGGCGATTCGACAGAACCTTAGCTAACACCTTATACACACCGCCAATAAGAGAAATAGGTCTGAACTCCTCTATTGCAACTGGATTTGCACATTTTGGGATGAGCGTAATGAAAGAAGAATTCAAACCCCGAACCAATTTCGAGTTGGAGTGAAACTCATTAAAAAACGCCAGCCAGTCTAGCTTCATCACATCCCAAAACGCCCGATAGAAATGAAAATTGAAACCCTCCGGGCCTGGACTCTTTTCCAGTCCGCAACCCCACACAGCAGATTTTATTTCCTCCTCCTAAAAGGGTGCTTCCAGTTCATTTGCAACTTCAGACACTATTTTGCAACCAGTCAGCGCTTCTGGAAGTTCACTGTATTGTTCCTGACTAGAAGAAAACTGGTTATAGAAGTGCTCCCTCACCTTCTCTTTAACCTCTTGTACACCATCGTACCACTTCTTGTTTATTCTGATGCCTTTCAAACCTTTCTGTCGTCCTTTTCTTTCCATGCATCTATGGAAAAAACTAGAGTTAGTATCTCCTTCTTTGATCCACTTGCTTTTGGCTTGTTGAAATTTTGTGTGATCTCGAATCTCAAGAAGTTTATTGAGGTCCTTCCACACACACTGCTTATCCTTAATCTCAAAATCTTCCAGCCCTATCTCTTCCGATTTTTTATCCCATTCTTGAAGGGCCACTGCTGCCTTTTCAATCCTACTCTCCAAATTCCCAAAATGCTCCTTGTGCCAACTTTTAATCTTTTCTCTCACTGATTTCAGCTTCTCTTTTATTTTGAACCCACTCCAACCCTCCACTTTGTGATTCTTCCACTCATCTTCCACCATTTCCTTAAATCCCCTTTCGTTTAGACACCAACTCAAAAATTTGAACGGTTTCGGGCCCCAACCTTCACCTCCTCCTTCAAAAGAATAGCCGCATGGTCGGAGACTTTTCTTTTGAGCCCGACTTGAGACAAGTTAGGCCACTTAGCCATCCAAGCACTTGAGAGAAGAAACCTGTCGAGACGACTACAACAAGTGCCATTTTCTTTGTACCACGTGAATTTGCGTCTCTCCAACGGCAAATCCACAAGTCTCAAGCTGTTAATCCAATCGCTAAACTCCTTCATCTCCTTCCGATGACCTCCAATAGCCCTTCCTTTGCACTCATTTTCATTACGTACGGCATTGAAGTCGCCACAGATACACCACAACTCATCCTCCCTCCCTCCCAATTTTTCCGCTACTGAATTCCACAGCTCTCTTTTTTCCCCTGCCTTACACGAAGAATAAATGTTGATAATGTTCACTGGAATCCCTTCCCATAACCCTAAAACACCCAGAATGCCTTTATCTCCCCACAACTCTTTTTTCTAACTTTACTATCCCATACACAACACAAACCCCCTGAAGCTCCATTTGACCCGCTGTATACCCAAGAGCAATCCATACTGCCCCACAGTTTACTAGTCATCCTCGCATCCACATAATACAGCTTTGTTTCCTGTAAACAGACGAAATCCACATTTTCTAAAGCAATCAAATCCCGGCGCCAGACTCCTCACCTTTCTCAACCATGGTCGCCTCTGACCTTGCTTTCTTTCTCCCTATCTCGATTAACCTGCTATTTGAACTCACCTCCAACACCGATTTCATCTTTCTCCTTTTCTGATTTGGTTTCCCATAATCAAGAATGAGTGGATACAAATTGAATGGATCCTCCGAATTTTCTTCCAACAATGCGTTCTCCTCTAAGTGTGATGCAGAACTAATTTCGCCATTCGCCTTTTGTGTGTTAGGATCTACTGTGTTTAGTTGTGAGTTTATCTCAAGATTATTTGGGACAATATGCTGAAGTGTTTCAGCTGCAGAAATAGCCAAGGCTCTGTTCTCTGCACAAGGAGCAGAATTTTGAGTTGGGCTTGAGTTAACCTGGCCCATCAACTCACTTTCCTCAACACCTACACGGTTTGGGCTAGTGCTATCCAAGTCATTGGGCCTATTACTCTGATTCGGCCCAACTGCAGCCCCATCCTTCTCTTCAATACGAATTCCACATCCAGAAGTGAATTTTAGAACATTTGACACTTCTTTGTCTCTGATTACTCCAGTCATTACTTTGTTCACATCCAGAGAATTAGACACTAAGTTTGGCGGCTTTCTTAACTCCAAATTGTCAAAACCAAGATTTTCCATTTGGTTTCCAAGATCAGTGATCCCTTCCCAATCCTCCTTGGGATCCTCCCTTAGCAAATGCCTTCTGACTTCATCAGTTTCAAAATCTTCCTCAAAGGACTCTTCGTCTGACTCGATATCGTCCGGCTCTGAATCTTCAAAATCCGACGACTCAACCTCCACTTTTGCCGGCTGCGAAAACCCATGACTGCAATTTGCCTCCATAACATTAATTGAAATTTTTTTATTCCAAATCTTAACTTTAAAGTTTCTGCAAATTCGATCGAAGATGGGCGTTTCCACTAAGATTCTGCCAAATTTTAAATTAGACTTGGAAGTGGTTTCTTGAGCAATCTCCAACGTTTTTCCAAACCAATTCCCGACCTTTTTGTAGAACTGTGGACACCATGCATGTAGAGGAGTACCATGTACGTCGAGCACGTCTTCCGCTAATGTCCATCTCCTTCCATGGACGAATGAAAGAGAACATTAAGTTTAACCAAAGTTGATCTTCCTGCAGCAATTTCACTTTATTATCCCTGGAACTTAACTCCACAACCCAAAGGTCACTTGCGCGTTGATGAACTATTGCCTTTTTCGTATCCTTTTGCTTGAAGCAGTTCTTCCACATCCTCTATAACCACTCCATCTTTGATTCCACAGCTTAAACACCTTTTTGTCCACTCGATGTTTTCTTTTTCCGGTATAAAGAACAAGGCTGATTTACTATTATCCTCCCTTCTATCCTGCAGCCTTTTCTTCTCTTCCGACTTGTGTCTTCCTGTCTCCTTACTCACCAACTGATTCTCTTGCCCTTTATCTGAATGTTTTTCTCCCAGGTTTTTAGGAACTGTATCAGCAGGGGAGCGATCTGATTTTTCTCCCAGATTTTTTGAAGCCGCATTAACATTGTTGCATACCGATTGTACATAACTCACTTGCTCTTTCCTTAATCCTGACTGTCTGATTACCTTTCCCGCCTGACCTCCTGAATCCTCTCGCCGAGCTAACTGTTCCCCTTCTTTTCGATCAAACATAGCACGATTAGCAACAATCCTATAATCTCCGATCAACATTCCTCTTAAAGAATCCAAAACCTCTTGCACATTCACAGTTTTATCGAACCTTGCGAACGCAAAACGCTTTCCTACCATGTTCCTTTTATTAGGCAGAAAAACATCCTTAACACTCCAGATTTTCTCCAGCATCTCCTTAACATCTTTCGCAAACCAGTCTTCCGGAAAATTCGAGATGTACAGAGTATCCACTTTTCCTGTCAGCTTCTGAACCCATCTCCTTTGTACATCAGATAGCCTGACCCTTGGTGGACGAACAATATTACCTTCAGCGAAGCTCTGGGGAATCCTACAAAGTTCTAGGCTAGAGTAAGGAAGATAGGTAGGCTTTTGGCTATGGAGGTACGAATTTGGTGGCCGGTGAGCGGCCGGGAACCTAAGGTTGGCTCTAGGGTTGTGCTCTCTCTCTCTACACATATTTTTTTTTTACAAATATTAAAACTGCACTGGTAATGATGTGCAAGGTCTAAATAATTGTAGACCGGTTAGACCAGGGGAAATCGACCTACGCGTGGGAAATGGAGCAAAGGTTGCTGCTGAACGTGTAGGGACTTATTATTTAGATTTACCCTCGGGTTTTAAGTTGGAACTTAATAATTGTTATTTTGTCCCTTCAATTACAAGAAATATTATTTCCATTCCTATGTTGGACATCGAAGGTTTTTCCTTCTCTATTGCTAAAAGAAACTGTTATGTTTTACATAATGGTATTACTTGTGGGATGGCTCCACTCATGAATGGTTTATATTTTCTTGAAAGTAGACACAATATTTATCATGTTCAGAACAAAAGACGCAAACCAAGTAATCCGAGAAACCCCACATACTTGTGGCATTGTAGACTTGGTCACATCAATGAGACAAGAATTGTAAGACTAAGAAAGTTGGACTACTTAGAACCATTTGACCTTGAGTCATATGGGTCTTGTGAATTCTGTCTCAAATGAATGATGACCAACAAACCCTTTTTAGGAAAGGGACTAAGAGCCACAAAGGTACTTGAATTGGTACACACAGATGTGTGCGGCCCTTTTAAAATTCAAGCTAGAGGAGTTTTCTCATACTTCATAACCTTTACTGACGATTTCTCAAGATATGGATATGTGTATCTCATGAAACACATATCAGAATCATTCGAGAAATTTAAGGAGTTTAGAGTTGAAGTAGAGAAACAACTTGATACAAGTATCAAGACTCTTCGGTCTGACCGAGGGGGCGAGTACTTGAGCCAGGAATTTATGGATTACTTGAAGGAAAATGGAATTCAATCGCAATGGACTCCTCCTGGAACACCTCAATTAAATGGTGTATCTGAAAGGAGAAATCAAACCTTGTTAGACATGGTAAGATCCATGATGAGTTCCTCCACTCTTCCAACATACCTTTGGGGATATGCATTACAACACTCAATTTACATTCTGAATAGAGTTCCATCTAAGTCAGTAGAGAAAACACCGTATGAGTTATGGTTTGGCAAGAAGCCTCTATCACATTTGCGAGCACAGGGTTGCCTGCATATGTAAAGAAAATGTTAACTGACAAGTTGGAAACGAAAAGTGAGAAATGTTACTTTGTGGGATACCCAAAGGAAACTAAGGGTTATTACTTCTACCATCCCCAAGATCATAAAATAATCGTCTCTAGGAATGCTGCATTCCTTGAGGAAGATTATGTCTTTGAGAATAAAGATCTAAGGGTAATGGAGCTTGAAGAATTTCAAGAACCACAAAATAACATTGAGGGTGATGAATTGACAAATGGAGTTGACAAAGATTCAGTGGGAGCTTTTGAAGCATCACAAGGTGAGTCTTTTCTAGCGAGTGGGAGCCCTTCCATGAGAGTCTTGCCATTGCTGGAAACCCAAGCTAACCCTACCATGGCAAACTTAGAGAATGTCATATCTCCATCTCAGGAAACAATAAAGAACATTGCTCCTGAGAATTCTGGGAATGTTGAGCGAGTCGACATTGGAGAACCTCACAACAATCGTAATGAAAATTTGGTACAATTAAAGAATAACGCTCTCCGTAGGTCAAATAGGATAGCGGGGCTAGAAGCTGAAAATATAAGTCTGCTCTTGGAAGATCAGAACTCATCAAGTCAAAGTGACCCTATGAATTACACCGAAGCAATGTCAGACATTGACTCGGAAAGGTGGGAACAAGCCATGGAATCCGAAATAGACTCTATGTACGTAAATCAAGTATGGGACTTGGTAGACCTGCCTGAAGGGGTTAGACCCATTGGATGCAAATGGGTTTTCAAACGAAAAACCGATGTTGATGGCAAAGTACAAACATACAAAGCTTGGCTGGTAGCAAAAGGTTATAATCAAATACAAGGTATTGACTACGACGAAACATTTTCGCCGGTGGCGAAAATAGGGTCTATTCGTATTCTACTTGCTATAGCTGCATACCATGATTATGAAATTGGCAAATGGATGTTAAGACCGCTTTCCTAAATGGAAACCTCGAGGAGGAGGTCTATATGCAACAACCAGAAGGATTCACATCCAAAGCAAATCCCAAGGGAGTATGAAAGTTACAAAGGTCCATCTATGGACTAAAGCAAGCCTTAAAGAGTGGGAATATCCGCTTTGACGAAGCGGTCAAATCATTTGACTTCGTCAGAAGTATGGAAGATCCTTGAGTTTATAGTAAACGTAGCGAATATGGAATAGTCTTCATGGTAATATATGTAGATGATATATTAATCATGGGAGACAATATTCCTATGTTACAGTCAGTGAAAGATTGGTTATCCAAAACCTTTATGATGAAGGATTTGGGTGAAGCCTGTTACATCCTTGGCATCAAAATCCATAGGGATAGATCTAAGAGATTGTTAGGGCTATCACAGTCCACTTGTATTGATAAAGTGTTGAAGCATTTTTAGATGGAAGAATCCAAGAGGGGTTCATCACCAGCAGTTCATGGAGTTACATTATCCACAAAGGATAGTCCTACTTTTGTGGAAGACATTAATATCATGAAGAAGATTCCTTATGCTTCGGCAGTAGGTTCTATCATGTATGCCATGAACTGCACTAGGCCATATGTGGCACATGAGCTCAGCCTTACATGTCGTTACCAAAAGAATCCAGGAATGAAGCATTGGACTGCTGTTGAAACAATTCTTAAGTATCTTAGACGAACTAAAGATTGTTTCCTGATTTATGGTGGACAAGAAGAACTGGTGGTGTCTGGGTATGCCGATGCCAGTTTCCAGTCTGATCCAGATGACTATAAGTCTCAGTCTGGATATGTGTTTAAGCTTAACGGAGGAGCAGTAAGTTGGAAGATTTCCAAACAAGAAACTACTGCTGACTCTACAACCGAAGCTGAATACATTGCTGCATCAGAAGCCACAAAAGAGGCTGTCTGGATCTGGGAGTTCCTGAAAGAATTAGGGGTAGTTCCGAGTGCCAATAACAGTATATTGTGACAATACCGGAGCAGTCGCTCAAGCAAAGGAACCAAGGTCAAATAAAAGGAACAAGCATGTACCGAGAAAATATCATGTTATTAGAGAACATATATCTAGAGGAGAAGTATTAATAGAACGCGTACCCACTGAGGATAATTTGGCTGATCCCTTTACAAAAGTTTTGAACATTGCAACCCACAATAGACACTTTGAGAATCTAGGTGTGCGGTGCATTGGTGATTGGCTCTAGTCCAAGTGGGAGATTGATAGTATATGTGCCCCAGAGACAATCTTTATTAAGGATAACATTTGCTTGATCACATTTAGTTTAATATATGATTGATTGTCCATTCATTGGCACTACTTGTTTAATTATTTGATTGTTTGAATTAATCTATGTATGTGTTCCCATGAGTTTAATGTTGTCACTAAGATAGTGAGATCTTAATGATATGACATAAGCTCTAAAATGGCCCCAATCAATGATCATCGAGATTGGGATATCGGTGATGCAATTGAGATTGGTATGTGGTCTGCATCATATCCTTAGAGGATGTAGTGGTTCTCACAACTACGATTAACACGGTTATTCATGATGGGCACATAGACACTTTAGATAGTGTTGGCATACCCTACCGAGAAACTATTTGATATACTCTATTTATGTGTCTATGGGAGTATCGGTTTATAGGGTGATGAAGTAGTCCTTCGACTTGAGGTCAATACGGCTTCATATGTGGAATAATGTACTTTGGTCATGACCAACGCTTGCACTCCTGAGGGGGTAGATACGGCATGCGTTGGGTACATTATGAAGCACATGGAAGTCGTAGTTGAGCCAAGAAAGAATTCATTCCTCATAATAGAGTTACGAGAAAATACTTTACTTCTCATATTTAATTGATCAAAGTCATCGGCCGGTGCAAAGAGATAAATATTTGAAATGGTGTTCAAATAATTATCATGGATCAATTAATAAGATTGAGAGATAATAATTAAGTTATTGGAATAGACACACAATCAAGTTCCAGACTTATTTGAGTATTCGTGAATGAAGGGACCGTATCATCATAAGCCCTATATCACAAGGAGTTTGTATGAGTCCTCACAAACGTCCTTATGTATCAAGAATGTCTGGTGAATCGTCTAGGAGTTCGTCCAGACCTTAATTGGATTAGTGCTTGCTATACATAAGGCCCTAAGGGTCACACAATAAATAATTGTAGCACCAATCGTATGTTGGAATTTATTAAATATTAATTAGATGAATATTTAATTTAATTAAATATCTAATTGGATTAAGGATATTTAATTTATATTATGAAGGATTTTTTTTCTATTTGATAGAAAATGTTTAATTAAGTTAAATTGGATTTATTGGGCTTAATTAAACAATTTATAAGGTAGTGCACTTGGACGGATTTGAAATTAAAAGTCCAATGGACCAAAATGAAGAAAAGGAGAAGAAAAGGGTTTTTGGGCCAAATTTGAATCAGCAGATTCAATTTTGGTTTTGGTTAATTAATTAATTAAATTAATTAATTAATCAATTATAATAAAAAAATGTAGTGCCATTTAAAATGGTGCCATAGTGCCATTTATAGTGGTGCCTTTTTTAAGTGGTGTCATTAGTGACATTTCTTTTACTTTCTTTTCTTCTCCATTATCTCTTTATTTTATCTCAAATTTTCCACTTTTAACTCCTATAAATAGGAGCTAAAATCCTTCATAAAAACACACCAAAATAAACATACACTTCATATCATTAAGAAGAAGAAAATTCTCTAAGAAGAATATCCTAGCAATTCTTCGAAAGAGAAACCGACAAAACGCGAGATTGTCCTCGTGAGCTTTTGGTGCTCGGTTACTGTGGATCAACTAAGGTCGACGACTCGATCAAACATTCCTGCTCTTTTGTTTGTGGATTAGATCCGAAGAGTTAGTAGCTGTTGTCATAATAAATTCGGAAATCTTAAACTATCGTCATAACAAGTAAGCTTCCGATTTATGTTATCGCAATTATAAGTATCTGTATAGCTTATCAGTTAAATCATTGTTGGTGATACAAAATTTTAACCTTCCGCTGCATAACCTTTGAGGTGATTTTCCCGCACAAAACCCAACAGTACACGCGCTCATGCCCTAGCTCCCACACGTTCTGCTCTCCGCTCGCGCTCCCTCTGCTTCCTAGTTCGCCGGTCTTCGAGTTGTAATTCGATTTAACCAAAATTTTCGGTTCAACCAGGTCCCGTTTCTGCCTCGATGGCCGCTTCTTCTCCAGCTATCCTTTAGGGTTTTGGCCGCCATTGATGTCGATTTGGAGCTCGATTTCTGCTCCTCCTTCCTTCTCCTCGCCAAATCGGCCTCCATCCTTCCCTTCTTCCACTGTTTTGGCCCTCCTCTTCTCCATGGCTTCACCCAAATCCTCCGAAATCCCTTCAATTGGATTCGAAAAATTGGGCCTCTTCCCATCTTCCTCCTTGTTCGCCCCCATCGCTTCGGATTCGTTGCCTCCTGGATCGAACTCCACCCATCCTCGTAGCAGGCGCCGGATCTGGCTTATCGATTCCTCAACTCAGCGTCTCCTCCGTTTGGTGGATGGCTTCGTTGCGGAAGCATCGTTGAAACCTGTTCTGATGCCATGTGATGGAACGTTGGGTTCCATGGCCAAATCGAAACGACTTAGCTAGCAATTCGCCCATGAGACCGACCTCCAAGAGTTATCTTGGCGAATTAGAAGAAAAGGAAGAGTAGAGATCCTGACGTATGCGCTTTCATGTAAACATGTTTACTCAACGTAAATGGAATTCATTAACAATCAAGTGCTTAAGGTTAAGCCCTAATGGTTCTATTTATACTTGCTACCTGACAGGATAATTTAGGTAGTCAAGATCTCTAAAAGATATACCGAAATAATTAAAAGATCCTAATAAATCTACTCGCCTTATCATATCATCTAGAGAGAATCTAGCAGTTGCCTTCTTCCTCTAGATCTCTGGCCAAAATAGGATTATTAACCTAATTAATTGAAATAACAAAAATAAGTAAACTAAATAATAGAGATAATTATAAATGGGACGTCCCGTGTGCTTTTAAATTCGCACTAACGCTCGTTAAAGCGGATTCGTGATGGACCGTAAACGCGTTCCATCATATTTCCACATAAAACTATTAAAACTAACACTAGCCTTCCTACACATAGCAAAACCTTATCTAAGCAGGGCAAAATGTGTCAAAAAATCGAAGGAAAAACCTTGGGCTCCAAGGGATTTGAGACCCTTATCAGATCAAACGAAGCTTCTATCCTGAGACAAACCCACAAAAATACAGATCAACAATGATCCACATTCTATCTATCTCAGCACGTGTAAACATTGGAAAAAAAAAAGCACATACGCATGAGAAAACTGAACAAGAAAACACAAAACACCGAGAAAAAAAAAATCTTAGGTCCATAACAAAACTTGAAAAAGGCATGAACTTGTAACTATGTTCCGAGATTACTGAGCTGATTTGGGTTTTGTTCATATATGTTTATGGCTATATGGAAAAACAAAACAAAATAAGTCTGCAGAGTCGAGTGATGGCACTCTTTCCTTAAAACTTTATTCGCTCTACACTCGGTGTTTACAGAAAAGTAGCGAATAGTCTCCCAAGATAAAACTGCAGTTGAGATCGTATACAAACACTTGAAATACAACGCTCGAATGGACTACATCAATATGGGAAACAAGCTTAGGAGAGGAGAAGGAGAGCAGATGAATGAGTGATTCGATTCTGCAACAGGAAGGGACTATAAATAGCAGCCAGGTGGTGCGAGCGAACAGGTACGACTAGAATATACACAATCTTTCGTCTTCAGTCACAACGAACGGACTTACCTATTCACTGAAACAGGGTGTTTGTTCGTCGAAAAGTTTTTCCAGGAGAAACGTTTCGCTGAAGCGTTTCGAACCAAAAAATTATAATCAATTTTTGGTCCAAAAAGATTATATCCTCCACCACCAGAAAGTCCAAGCCCAAGCCCAGGCCCAGTTCCTGGCCCACGACCCACGGACCTGAGATCCGGGCCCGACTCCTGCTGGATATCTTCCATAATGTAATCCATGACTCATTGTGTACTTCAAGTAATGCATTACGTGACGTAGTGCTTCCCAATGGTTACTTCCTGGATTACTAGTAAACCTAGCCAACTGATTGATTGAGTATGCAATATCTGGAAGAGTGCAATTACTAAGCATATCATCACAAAGGATGTCATAATTCCCTTTGACATAGATACACTTGCCACCCTCATTTATGGAGAAGCCTTTTGACAGTAAAGTGTTGTCGAATTTCATATGCCACTGTTTAGGAGCTTGCTTAAGTCCATATAGTGACTTGACAAGACGACATACCTTTCTCTCTTGTCCAGGAACCACATACCCTTCAGGTTGTTCCATGTATATCTCTTCTTCTAAATCTCCATTTAGAAAAGCTGTTTTAACACCCATTTGATGTATTTCAAGGCCACGAAGTGCAGCAATGGCAATGAATACCCTTATGGATGTTATTCGAGACACAGGTGTGTATGTGTCAAAGTAATCAAGGCCTTCTTTTTGTCTATAGCCTTTGACTACCAGACGTGCCTTGTACTTATCAATGGTTCCATCTGCTTTATACTTATGTTTAAGTATCCACTTACAACCCAAAGGTTTAGTTCCTGGAGGATGATCAACCACTTCCCAATGTTCCCATGTGTAGTTGTGCAATATGGAATTCATTTCACTTTCAATTGCTTCCTTCCAAAGTGGAGCATCTGGTGTTGACAATGCTTCTTTGATTGTCTTAGGATCATTTTCTACCAAGAAGTTTGTTAGAAAATCAGGCCCGAAATTTTTCTCTTTCCTTGGCCTTTTAGTCCTTCTTGGTTCAACATCAGGACTTGTAATATTCTCTTGATTTGAACTCACAGGTTCTTCTATTGAACTACTCGGTTCATGAATTTCTTCAGTGGAACCATTAGATTCTTGAACTTCTTCATTTGAACCACTTGCAACATTTTCAGGATGTTGTCCATACAATTCAATTGCAGTTTCATAATCTCTCTTGCGAGAGATTAACTCTTTCTTTCTTGGGAAAAATTTCTTCAAAGAAGGAAGCGTTTCTTGATTCAATGACTGTTCCTTCATGAATGTCAGGTATCATCGACTTATGTACTAAGAAGCGATACGCACTACTGTTGTTTGCATATCCTATGAAAATGCAATCTACAGTCTTAGGACAAATCTTTATTTGCTTTGGTTTAGGCACTTCGACCTTAGCCAGGCATCCCCACACTTTCAAGTGTCGGTAAGAAGGAGGGTGTCCTTTCCATAACTCGTATGGAGTTTTATCACTCTTCTTCCGAGGGATCCAATTGAGAATTATTGTGGCGGTGAGAATAGCTTCTCCCCACATGTTCTGTGGTAGCCCTGAATTAATTAGCATGGCGTTCATCATCTCTTTTAGAGTACGATTTTTGCGTTCAACAATGCCGTTAGATTGAGCGAGTAAGGTGTTGTAGTTTGGTGAATAATACCAAATTCGCACAATAAGCCTCAAAGGGCTCCATATTCACCACCTCTATCACTACCAATTGCTTTAATTAGGTGCTTAGTTGATTCTCAACTTCTGTTTTGTAATGTTTAAATGCTTCTAAGGCTTCATCCTTACTTCTTAGCAAGTAGACATAACAGTACCTAGTGCAATCATCAATAAAAGTAGCAAAATACTTTTTACCTCCTCTAGTTTGCACGAATTTTAAGTCACACAAATCTGTATGAATTAATTCTAGAGGAACTGTGGTTACATTAAGAATGGAATGGTGCCTTAGTTAATTTTGCCTCCACACAAACCTCACATTTATTTTGAGGGTCGATTTCAAAGGACGGCAAATGTTCAAGTCTTATTAACTTTCATATAGTATTGTAGTTGACATGCCCTAATCTATTGTGTCATAAATTAGAGAACTCAGACAAATAAGTAAAATGCTTATTTATTTCATCATTGCTCTCAAAGGAGCGAAGTACAGTCATTACATTCATTTTGAAGAGGCCATCACACATGTAGCCCCTTCCTACAAGCATACCATTATTAGTAACTACAAATCCATTACCAACGAAAGTTATCTTGACCCGACCAAGACAACTGCTGAGAATGACCCGACCAAATCGTCAAT
Organism: Plantago major; assembly: GCA_026545765.1. Classification (NCBI taxonomy): domain Eukaryota; kingdom Viridiplantae; phylum Streptophyta; class Magnoliopsida; order Lamiales; family Plantaginaceae; genus Plantago; species Plantago major. The sequence goes on from CM048840.1 coordinate 108,408,405, forward strand.
TTCTGCAGTAGTCTTCTCCTCCACAACATTGGCATTTGCGTTTGTCTTCTTAAAGGAGAAGCAGTCAGCCTTCATATGCCCAGGTTTTCCACAATTGAAACAGTTTCCCTTGATCTTTTTCGACTTTCTGGGCTTGCCTTGAGACTTGTGGTCTCCATCATGCCTTTTGCGCTTCTTGTTGCTAGCCTTGGAGTCGACCAAGTGTGCTTTGGCTTCCATAGGTTGCTTACCCTTAACCAAAGCCCTGCGATTGTCTTCATTAATCTGAAGTTTGACAACCAACTCTTCAAGCCCCATCTCCTTGGTCTTCAACTTGAGATAACTCATGAATTTGTTCCATGATGGTGGCAGTTTCTCAATTAAGGAAGCGACCAAGAATGGCTCATTTGGCTTCATGCCTTCCTGTTCCAGTTCGTGAAGAATGGACTGAAATTCCAGGACTTGACTCATCACAGATTTCGAGTCAGCCATTTTGAAGTTCAGAAACTTCTCCACAACGAACTTCTTAGTACCAGCATCCTGGGCTCTGTACTTCCTGTCCAGTTTCTCCCACAAGTCCCTTACGGTATCGACAAAGCAGAAGGCGGTATAAAGAGCATCAGAAAGGCAATTGAGAATGTAGTTCTTACATAGGAAGTCGTTGTGAACCCATGCGTCATAGGCAAGTTGCCTCCTCCGGTTGTCATCTGGCTGACTTCGATGACATAGCATTTGGGTATCTTGCATTGGAAGGAAGCGGAAGGTACATTGATTGGTAGTTCTTATGGTCGTCAGGTAGAACAACATTTTCTGCTTCCACTGTTTGAAGTTGGACCCCATGAACTTCTCCGGTTTCTCTCCATAGTTGTGAGCGGCATTGGTACGAGCAGGAGCAGTAGGAACATCGTTTCCAATAGCATCCATTGTAATTAAAGTCTTAAGTTGTTCTTATATGTGTATGGCTATATGGAAAAACAGAATAAAATAAGTCTGCAGAGTCGAGTGATGGCACTCTTTCCTTAAGACTTTATTCGCTCTGCACTCGGTGTTTACAGAAAAGTAGCGAATAGTCTCCCAAGATAAAACTGCAGTTGAGATCGTATACAAACACTTGAAATACAACGCTCGAATGGACTACAAGAATATGGGAAACAAGCTTAGAAGAGGAGAAGGAGAGCAGATGAATGAGTGATTCGATTCTGCAACAGGAAGGGACTATAAATAGCAGCCAGGTGGTGCGAGCGAACAAGTACGACTAGAACATACACAATCTTTCGCCTTCAGTCACAACGAACGGACTTACATGTTCGCTGAAACAGGGTGTCTGTTCGTCGAAAAGTTTTTCCAGGAGAAACGTTTCGCTGAAATGTTTTTCTAGGAGAAACCTTTTTGCTGAAGCGTTTCGAACCAAAAAATTATAATAAGTTTTTGGTCCAAAAAGATTATATCCTCCACCACCAGGAAGTCCAAGTCCACGCCCAGATCCGCCAGGCGGGTGCGTATGGGCAACCGAGAAGCCATCTAGCTCCTCCCCCCTTCCAAAAGCATGGGTACCCCTAAGGGGTCCAACCCTTAATGCAAACCTATGCACTTATGTTTAGTTACTCCTTCCCATATTTTAGCCATGGGATGTCCCTCCCAATTCCAACCTTTGGACTTCCAACTATGCTTCAACCAACACACTTTGAACTTCAATTACTCTTTCACCTCAAAATGAATTTTAGTAATTCTTGTTCAAGTGTCTTCTACTACTATAGTAGATTCATACACGCTTGAGAGATCTTCGTTTCCGACGTGTGGGGCCCCTTTGGTTGAGGTGCAAAGTCATGGACGGACCGACCTTTGGTTTCTTGCTAAAATTCCAACAGGTTTCTAGGGTGTAAAAGATAGTGCTTTCTAACACTGGAATCCAGTGGATTATTACAAGAGGATTTTGAGTTTAACGACCACAGAATTTACAGAACTCTTATAAGGACAATTTTGTTTTTGGTTTTGTGTAATGTAAGGAAATAAATTTAAGACCGCCCACTGTGGTAGAAGTCGTGGGAACAACTCGTGAGGTCGGGGAGTTACATTTTCGGGGCCAGTCCCATTTTTAATTTTTTTTTTCAAATTTTGAATTTGAAAAAATATAAAAATTATACCATCGACCATATTTTTTCGAGATCTAGATTTATAAATAGAGACCAGTTAAGACATTTTCTCACATCTCACAATTCATCTTTTTTATTAGTGATTTATGTTATTCGATTTTGTTGTCGATTTAAATAAAATACCATTTTCAACTCCAAATCTTCTATACATTTGAATATTCTTACTAATATAACTATTATAAGTAATAAAAAAAATAATTCTCTTTGATAATTCGGTTTTGAACCGATCATAATTCAGTTCGATTTTCGGGTCATACAAAATCTAAAATTTCGTTCGGCGGTTCGGACCGGTACAAAGAAAGAATGATAAGAAAGAAAACGTCTTTATCTTTAAAGATTCTCTTTGTTTAAAAAACGGAATATATATACATATGTACTCTACTTACTCGTCTTGTTACCTCTCCAACTCCCATTCACAATTTACCCTGCCCTATTCCTATTCACACGCCTCCACCTATCTTCGTCGATCTTATTGTCTTGATCGAGGTATGTACATACATTCTCGCCTTATTAATTTCCTTGATTCTTACATGTACGAATCGGACATAATTCTATATATTAAGGGTATCTTTTATTGTTAGGCTCCAAAACACTAAAATTCCTGCTTTTATATGTTTATGTTCGTTTACGACCGATGCAAAACCTAATGGTGGTGTAATTGAGTATGGGGAGGAGTTCTGGAGGAGAAGAACTATTTGGTTTAGAATGTATATAGTATATTATGAGGGGTGGATTTTGTAAATATATATAATTTGTATTTTTAGGAAGGGTGGTATTTGGTTTAATTGTTATATTCTGACACTCCAAATTTTAAATAGTATAGTAACCATATAGTATTAGAAGTATATGTGAATGGTGTTTTGTTGGTTATGGTTGAGGTTATGACTTACTGTCAACATGCTATGCCACGTACCTAAATTGGACTGGTTCTAGAAATATACCTAAATCATCGTTTTTGTAAGTACCCTGTTAACACCTACTATATATTGAGGCTTGTTGTTGACTCAGTGATGGTACCCTGTTAACACCTACTTACTCTTCAGGATCATGTACGAAGTTCTTGATGAGTATGATGACCACATGCATAATAATTCATCAATGGTGGATTTCAAGGATTGCGAAGATGAAGTACATACTAAAGTCATAGAGGCAACATCTTACAAGGTCCAACTCGATGATAGTTCCAAGTACATAATCGACTTTGCCCTTTCCTACAGAGTACTTTGTCGTGAATTGCCTCATACTGACCACGGTCGTGATGACTCGTCCAACGATTTACTCCTGTTCGAATACGAAAAGCATCTTGATCAGATTGAGATACGGGAGATCAAAGATCTAGAAAACCAGGAAGAAGAATTAAAAAATAAGGTACTTGATCTTCCAAAAGTCACTGAGAGTTATGCCGAAGAGTGTGTGAAACTTATAATGTCCCGTTCAAGACGGGAGTATGCTGCTGCTCGGCGAGCTGGTCATAATATCTTTAAATTGAAACTTGATATTTCTTTTATACACTTTCATGTTCGCGTACCGAGAAGTGAAGAAGGAGAAGCAAAAAGGTTAAAGTCACGGGAATTGACAGTCTTGCAGATCCTCGAATGGTTCACAGGAGGGGGGGAGAAGGAGGAGGATGGAGAAGGAGCAGGAGACGAAGAGGAGGAAGGATGGGAGGAGGAGGAAGACGGCGAAGAAGACGGAGAGGAAGAAGGATGGGAAGAAGAAGAAGAAGAAGAAGAAGAAGAAGAAGAAGAAGAAGGGGTCTTTGTTGATTACATTGCTCCTTGTATGGTTCCTACCACGCCGGACTCCATCAGGTCACTGAAGCGCAAGAGGGTAGAAGAAGAATCTGATCAGAATTGTATTATCTGTTTGGAAAAACTTTCTCAAGGTTACGAGGCTGTTTCGTTGCCTTGTTTGCACTCGTTTCATGGAGATTGCATGGAGGAGTGGCTCAATACAAGTCATTACTGTCCGATTTGTCGATTTAAGATGCCATCGATCAGTACTAATTAGTCAGATTTATATTCTTAGTCTTGCTAATTAGAACTAAGACTTTTTTATCTTCGTCTCGTCTGGAAACTCATTTAGTTTAGTTTTGCTCTGCTTAGTTGTCTTTAATTCAGTTCTGATAAATTCTGTTATGTTCAGCTCAGTGCAGACAAAGAGAACATGCCCTAAAGCGAATGAGATTTAGTAGTACTATATCATTGTGATGGTTTTGATTTGAATGAAATAATATTACTACAAATTTTTGTCTCTAGCCCGTCGGTAGGTTTCCTTTATGTTGTTTATGTTTGTTTTTCTAATTCTACTACTGGTTCATAACTTAGAAATTTGAGCTTAATCTGCAAAATAGAACTAAATTCTTTTGGAAATTAAAGTGTATACAAAATACCTCTGCATATACCCTTTATTTTTTCTAATTCTACTACTGGTTTTATTTTTTAATGATGCACGCCTCTTTTTTTTCCGTTGATGTTGTTACTTTTTGTGATCACAGTTGCATTTGTTGGTTGTAACATGATATATTCTTCGTACATTTTGTACATGTGTTACTTATAGTTTTGATATAATATTGATATGTGTATAAAACTATTTCTGGCCTTACTTCATTCTTTGATTGATTATGTTTCTTGACTTAGTCTCTGTTTTTTTCAACTGAAATTTCTCGAATCGAATCGAATCGTAGTATAAAATATAATTAAGCGTAATCGAATCGAATCGATCTGAATGAGTTTTCAGTTGAAAAGAACAGAGCCTTACTTATAGTTTTGATATAATATTGAGTTGTTAGAATATTGATATGTGTTACCACCTGTAGGAGTTGCTCCAGCTGTTACTTCAACAGTGATTTTTCCTCATCTTCCCCGACCATTTAATCAGTTTGAGCAAATTGTGGTGGATTAGATTCAGGCTTTGGATGTCAGTATTCAGGGCATGTTTGATCAACATAAAATTCTGGTTGATTTGCTTTCACCACAACAAGGGGGAGATATTGCTGAAAATAGTGAAGCTGAAGCTATTGCTAATGATGAAGTTGGTGTTGCTGGAGAAGAAGCTATTGAAGAAGAAGGTGCAGAAGATCAAGAGGAAGAAAACCAAGAAGTTTGATGTGTTACGATTTTTTTTTTGTTGGCATGTACTAAGATATTTTGAACATGTTTCTTTGCTTTTGTTTTGTGATCAAACTGTTGGATCTTCTACTAAGGGGGAGTTATTTATCTTTGATCATTATATATGTGTGTCTAATTAGGTGTTGTGAAGAAAGGCAATAAGGGGGAGATTGAAAATTCATTGTTCCATACATTATTACATCAACAGTTAACTTAATAACTCCTTTGTTTGTTTCAGGGTATTATTGTAATATTGCCTTCTTCACTAATCTTTAACCTAGTTCGACAGTTGTGATTTATTGTGTTAACAGTTTGTAGATTTCGGAGGTCTGGAAGAAATAAAGGAGCCCTACTTAGCTTGGTGTATTTAAGAAAAAAGATCAAAGATTGGAATCTTTAAGAACAATATCTTGGACTGAACAATTGAAGATTTGATAAGCATGGAAAAGAAAATCTGGAAGATTTGTCCTTGATTGAAGAAGGATGCTATACATACAAGATCAAGGACAACTTCAAAGTAACAAGAAGAGTGATTATTTAATTTTGCAAGACATTATCGAAGTTACTTTGTCTATACTAGACTTTGAAGTTGTATTTTGATAGAGAGTGTTTCTCGATAATCTAGGTTTGACTAGATCTGCAACTATAGAATAGGTAGCACTATTCTACTTAGTTTGGTTTTGTGATTCAAGGTTTCAATATGTGAAAACTTGAATATTGTTTTGATAAATTCACTTAATCAATATAGTAGATATTTGCCTTTGGTTTCAATATGTGAAAACTTGAATATTGTTTTGATAAATTCACTTAATCAATATAGTAGATATTTGCCTTTGGTTTCAATATGTGAAAACTTGAATATTGTTTTGATAAATTCACTTAATCAATATAGTAGATATTTGCCTTTGGCTCGGCTGGTATATTATACCAGCTAAGAAAAACAACTATATGTTCTTTAGTTTATTTCCTCTGTGAATTGTTTTTCTGTTTGAGTCACTGTTACATTAAAAGTTATATCAACATTGGTATATACTGTGGTGTGATTGCAGTTTGGTACAAGTTCGGGTCCTTATATTCTTTCAAAAGAGTACTCCGTTATTCTAGCTGCTTCCATACATCTTCCAGACTCCTCATTCTTTCCGGACACCTTGGCAGTCTTATCGGTGCGCTCCTTCTCTTTGAAAATATCTCTAAGACTATCCAGTTTTCCATCAGCATCACCACTACCAACCCACTCAGCCTTATCAATCTCAGATAGTTTGACAGTATAGCCTAAAGACTGATATCCACCAACTACTCCGGTCTTATCCAACATGTCCTCTTCTACCGTAGGACCATGTTCATCAACATACCCAATCTTTTTCTCGATAACCAAACCTAAATCAAGAGATTTATAAATTACGATTCGAATCTGTGTCTTCCTCTTGCAAGATTGAGTCTTCCTTTCCTAGGGCGGATACAACCTCGAACTTGTACCCCAGGGTTGTAAACCCATCTAACAGCCTCTAGGTAAGCACCACGCGCCACCATGTCCCTCCCAGAACCGTTACGCATCGCCATGCTCTCTGCAGCATCTTCACGTGCTTCCACGCACCGGGAAGCCTCCGCACATGCTCCCACGCGCTCTACGCGCCAGTCTGTCGTGTGGTTCTGTTCTCTCGGCTGGCGCATGCTAAGGGACCAACAAACATACCCAATCTTTTTCTCGATAACCAAACCTAAAGCAAGAGATTTATAAATTACCTGATTCGAATCTGGTGTCATCCCTCTTGCAAGATTGAGTATTCCCTTTCCTAGGGCCGGATACAACCCTTGAACTTGTACCCCAGGGTCGTAAACCCATCTAACAGCCTCTAGGTAAGCACCACACGCCGCCATGCTCTTTGAAGCATCTTCACATGCCGGGAAGCCTCCGCACGCTCTCCCACGCGCTTTACACGCCAGTATGGCCTGGTTCTGTTCTCTCGGTCGACGCGTGTTGTACATGATAGTATGTGTGTCCTAGAGACAATCTTTATTAAGGATAACATGTACTTGATCACATTTAGTTTAATATATGATTGATTGTCCATTCATTGGCACTGCACTACTTGTTTAATTATTTGATTGTTTGAATTAATCTATGTATGTGTTCCCATGAGTTTAATGTTGTCACTAAGATAGTGAGATCTTAATGATATAACATAAGCTCTAAAATGGCCCCAATCAATGATCATCGAGATTGGGATATCGGTGATGCAATTGAGATTGGTATGTGGTCTGCATCATATCCTTAGAGGATGTAGTGGTTCTCACAACTACGATTAACTCGGTTATTCATGATGGGCACATAGACACTTTAGATAGTGCTGGCATACCCTACCGAGAAACTATTTGATATACTCTATTTATGTGTCTATGGGAGTATCGGTTTATAGGGTGATGAAGTAGTCCTTCGACTTGAGGTCAATACGGCTTCATATGTGGAATAATGTACTTTGGTCATGACCAACGCTTGCACTCCTGAGGGGGTAGATACGGCATGCGCTGGGTACATTATGAAGCACATGGAATTCGTAGTTGAGCCAAAAAAGAATTCATTCCTCATAATAGAGTTACGAGAGAATACTTTACTTCTCATATTTAATTGATCAAAGTCATCGGCCGGTGCAAAGAGATAAATATTTGAAATGGTGTTCAAATAATTATCATGGATCAATTAATAAGATTGAGAGATAATAATTAAGTTATTGGAATAGACACACAATCAAGTTCCAGACTTATTTGAGTATTCGTGAATGAAGGGACCGTATCATCATAAGCCCTATATCACAGGGAGTTTGTATAAGTCCTCACAAACGTCCTTATGTATCAAGAATGTCTAGTGAATTGTCTAGGAGTTCGTCCAGAGTTCGTCCAGACCTTAATTGGATTAGTGCTTGCTATACATAAGGCCCTAAGGGTCACACAATAAATAATTGTAGCACCAATCGTATGTTGGAATTAATTAAATATTAATTAGATGAATATTTAATTTAATTAAATATCTAATTGGATTAAGGATATTTAATTTATATTATGAAGGATTTTTTTTCTATTTGATAGAAAATGTTTAATTAAGTTAAATTGAATTTATTGGGCTTAATTAAACAATTTATAAGATAGTGCACTTGGACGGATTTGAAATTAAAAGTCCAATGGGCCAAAATGAAGAAAAGGAGAAGAAAAGGGTTTTTGGGCCAAATTTGAATCAGCAGATTCAATTTTGATTTTGGTTAATTAATTAATTAAATTAATTAATTAATCAATTATAATAAAAAAAATGTAGTGCCATTTAAAATGTGCCATAGTGCCATTTATAGTGTTACCTTTTTTTTAAGTGGTGTTATTAGTGACATTTCTTTTACTTTCTTTTCTTCTCCATTATGTCTTTATTTTATCTCAAATTTTCCACTTTTAACTCCTATAAATAGGAGCTAAAATCCTTCATAAAAACACACCAAAATAAACATACACTTCATATCATTAAGAAGAAGAAAATTCTCTAAGAAGAATATCCTAGCAATTCTTCGAAAGAGAAACTGACAAAACGCGAGATTGTCCTCGTGTGCTTTTGGTGCTCGGTTACTGTGGATCAACTAAGGTCGACGACTCGATCAAACATTCCTGCTCTTTTGTTTGTCGATTAGATTCGAAGAGTTAGTAGCTGTCGTCATAATAAATTCGGAAATCTTAAACTATCGTCATAACAAGTAAGCTTCCGATTTATGTTATCGCAATTATAAGTATCTGTATAGCTTATCAGTTAAATCATTGTTGGTGATACAAAATTTTAACCTTCCGCTGCATAACCTTTGAGGTGATTTTCACGCACAAAACCCAACAGTGGTATCAGAGCTCGATTAAGCTTATACGATCTTAATTTATGCTTTTATTTTCATGGTTAATTTATACATAGTTAATTATTTCCATAAATTTATTATAAAATTGGATTTTATAATTAAATTAAAATTGGATTTATTATAAAATTCATGAGACACTATTCATCGTTACTATTCATTGTCGGAACGAAGCGAACAAAGCTTCCGAATCGCCATTAATGGCGACCAAGGAAGCTTCGCAGATTCTTCTTACCTTGACTATCGAAGAAACATGAATGTTTGTGTCCGAAGAATCGAATAAACTCGAATCCGAAAATTTCGAATTTTCCGATTCGAACTTTATGATCTTGTTTCGAACAATTCATAATGTTTAACTTCGATTAATGATGTTTAGGAGACTAAGATTCGATCTTAGTTGAGTTTGGAAGCTTGGATGAGTTTTGAAATCGATTTTCGTTTTGGATTTACAGGGATCTATTTGAGGTTTTTGAAATTCAAAGCCCTTGCTTTTGAGAAAATGATGGATTTGATTGTAATTTTCAGAAAGTTACAGGAGCTCAATTGAACTTTTTGAAAGTAGGCGATCTGCTATTTTACAGAGAGATGCAAATCGCCTCTGTGTCTTTCAGTAAGATACAACAGGGTTCTGGAAGGCTCAAATTAATACAAACTTTTTCTGGACGTTTTCAACTTGGTACAAAGTCGTCCTATTAATTTCGTTTGAACCCAGAACTGTTGAAATTTTGAATTTGCCCCAAAATAATTTTTGGAAAATTATATTTAAATTTTGAAAATTATAAAAAGGCCCCTAGAAGTTTAAGAAACTTCAAATTTACACATAAATAGTTTATGTGAATTATGAAAAGGATTTATATTAATCTTTTGAAGATTAGTAACTTGTTTGGAGACACTTTAAGGTTTTAAAAAAAAAAAACTAACAATCAAATTGAAAACTTAGAGTTTGAGTTAGACTCATTAATTATGTAATTTTAACTCGCGATTATAATACTTTAAGTATTGAACTTGTTTGTTTGAAATTCGTTGTAATAATCATTATGATTATGTGATCTACTTGTCTACATGATTTTATTTAAAAGTTATGTAATTGTAGAGTGCGCTTTGAATGATGGGTAGACGGCGCCCTAATACTTGTCGGACCGCATTTATTATGTATGGGTAGGCGGCGCCCATTATTTGTCGGACCTCTTTGCATAACTAGGTAGACGACGCCCAGATAATTGTTTATCTGAACCATACATGATAAGATCTTGTTTAAGCAATTAAATACCCCTCTAAATGTTCCCCGTTTTAAAATTAAGCCTTTGTCTTGGACAAATGATGTTCCCATCATAATTGAGTTGTGTAATGAACCTCTTCGTCCGTAAAGCACTTCGCCATAGCGTTTGCTCCGGTCTGGAAGTGGAAAACCTTCTCATAGATAATATTGTTATTATCGTGTGATGGTTTAGCTTACTCAAGTCACTACTAAATTGCCATAGCTTTAGAAGTGATTTGGGGCGTCAGACTTATTGGATACAGTCAACCAAGAGTCGTTTTTAGAAAACAATTGGTTTAGAGACCTACCAGTTATGCTATTGCAGTGATCAGCCATAGCAGGGACTGTAATAGTAGGAATGTGGATCTTGAGCCGCTATGACAATATTAGATATTTAGTTCGTAATCTCCAGATGGGGTCGTTGAGTATGTTAAAACAGTGGGAGCTAAATAAATGAAAGGCCATGTTTATTTAGTCGCTAAATGTGATCATTGAAATTATGTAATTTAATTTCCGTTCTATTTACTTCTCTAGGCTATTGAATTATGTCGAATTTATCCGTTAGAAGCATCTTGGAGAAGCACACATTGACTGGTCCAAATTTTCTCGATTGGATTCGAAATGTTCGTTTGGTACTAAAGCAAGAAGATATTGAGTACGTCTTGGACGAGCCATTCCTGTAGAACCGAAAGATGCTGAAGGAAAAGCAAAATTCGATCAAGCAAAACAGGACAAGCATCTAAAGGATGCAAGCACTGTGCATTGTATCATGTTGGCTTCCATGAACTTGGAGTTGCAAAGGCAGCATGAGAAAATGATGCCCTATGAAATGCTGGAACACTTGAAGGGGCTCTTTGATTCTGAATCTAAGAGTCATGAGTTTGATCTCCTAAGAGATCTTCTCAGGTGTAGGCTCCCAGAAGGTGGAAGAGTCTCTGAGCACGTTCTCAAAATGATTGGACTCATTGAGAGACTGGCTGGGGCCGGTATTACTTTTGAGACCCGCATTTCGGTGTATATCATACTTCAATCGCTGCCAGATTCATATTCAACGTTCATTGTGAACTACAATATGAATGCTAAGGAAGTAACACTATCTAAACTCCACAACATGCTCAAGACTTATGAAAAGTCTACTTCCAAGGGAAAGAGCATCCTCATGGTAAACACTTCAGCTAGATCCAACTTTAAGGGTAAGAACCCTAAAAGGAAGAATAAGCTGAACAACAAAAAGAAATCTAAGGCTGGGCCTAAAGGTAACCATATCAAACCAAGAGGTGGTGTTCAAAAGATACAAAAGGATGTGTGCCTTTACTGTAAGCAGAAAGGGCATTGGAAGAGAGACTGTGAACTGGCCAAAGCCGATGGCGCTTTAGCACAAGGTGCATCCATCTCCGGTTCAGGTATGTTTGTCATTGAGATAAATATGTCTACTACTAACTCCAAATGTTGGGTGTTGGACACAGCATGTGGCTCACACATTTGTAATGATGTGCAAGGTCTAAATAATTGTAGACCGGTTAGACCAGGGAAAATCGACCTACGCGTGGGAAATGGAGCAAAGGTTGCTGCTGAACATGTAGGGACTTATTATTTAGATTTACCCTCGGGTTTTAAGTTGGAACTTAATAATTGTTATTTTGTCCCTTCAATTACAAGAAATATTATTTCCATTCCTATGTTGGACATCGAAGGTTTTTCCTTCTCTATTGCTAAAAGAAACTGTTATGTTTTACATAATGGTATTACTTGTGGGATGGCTCCACTCATGAATGGTTTATATTTTCTTGAAAGTAGACACAATATTTATCATGTTCAGAACAAAAGACGCAAACCAAGTAATCCGAGAAACCCCACATACTTGTGGCATTGTAGACTTGGTCACATCAATGAGACAAGAATTGTAAGACTAAGAAAGTTGGACTACTTAGAACCATTTGACCTTGAGTCATATGGGTCTTGTGAATTCTGTCTCAAATGAATGATGACCAACAAACCCTTTTTAGGAAAGGGACTAAGAGCCACAAAGGTACTTGAATTGGTACACACAGATGTGTGCGGCCCTTTTAAAATTCAAGCTAGAGGAGTTTTTTCATACTTCATAACCTTTACTGACGATTTCTCAAGATATGGATATGTGTATCTCATGAAACACATATTAGAATCATTCGAGAAATTTAAGGAGTTTAGAGTTGAAGTAGAGAAACAACTTGATACAAGTATCAAGACTCTTTGGTCTGACCGAGGGGGCGAGTACTTGAGCCAGGAATTTATGGATTACTTGAAGGAAAATGGAATTCAATCGCAATGGACTCCTCCCGGAACACCTCAATTAAATGGTGTATCCGAAAGGAGAAATCGAACCTTGTTAGACATGGTAAGATCCATGGTGAGTTCCTCCACTCTTCCAACATACCTTTGGGGATATGCATTACAACACTCAATTTACATTCTGAATAGAGTTCCATCTAAGTCAGTAGAGAAAACACCGTATGAGTTATGGTTTGGCAAGAAGCCATCTCTATCACATTTGCGAGCCTGGGGTTGCCCTGCATATGTAAAGAAAATGTTAACTGACAAGTTGGAAACGAAAAGTGAGAAATGTTACTTTGTGGGATACCCAAAGGAAACTAAGGGTTATTACTTCTACCATCCCCAAGATCATAAAATAATCGTCTCTAGGAATGCTGCATTCCTTGAGGAAGATTATGTCTTTGAGAATAAAGATCTAAGGGTAATGGAGCTTGAAGAAATTCAAGAACCACAAAATAACATTGAGGGTGATGAATTGTCAAATGGAGTTGACAAAGATTCAGTGGGAGCTTTTGAAGCATCACAAGGTGAGTCTTTTCTAGAGAGTGGGAGCTCTTCCATGAGAGTCTTGCCATTGCTGGAAACCCAAGTTAACCCTACCATGGCAAACTTAGAGAATGTCATATCTCCATCTCAGGAAACAATAAAGAACATTGCTCCTGAGAATTCTGGGAATGTTGAGCGAGTCGACATTGGAGAATCTCACAACAATCAGAATGAAAGGTTGGTACAATCAAAGAATAATGCTCTCTGTAGGTCAAATAGGATAGAGAAGCTGAAAAGATAAGTCTGCTCTTGGAAGATCAGAACTCATCAAGTCAAAGTGACCCTATGAATTACACCGAAGCAATGTCAGACATTGACTCGGAAAGGTGGCAACAAGCCATGGAATCCGAAATAGACTCTATGTATGTAAATCAAGTATGGGACTTGGTAGACCTGCCTGAAGGGGTTAGACCCATTGGATGCAAATGGGTTTTCAAACGAAAAACCGATGTTGATGGCAAAGTACAAACATACAAAGCTAGGCTGGTAGCAAAAGGTTATAGTCAAATACAAGGTATTGACTACGACATTTATTTCGTATTCTACTTGCTATATCTTCATAACATTATTATGAGATTTGGCAAATGGATGTTAAGACCGCTTTCCTAAATGGAAACCTCGAGGAGGAGGTCTATATGCAACAATCAGAAGGATTCACATCCAAAGCAAATCCCAAGGGAGTATGAAAGTTACAAAGGTCCATCTATGGACTAAAGCAAGCCTCAAGGAGTTGGAATATCCGCTTTGACGAAGCGGTCAAATCATTTGACTTCGTCAGAAGTATGGAAGATCCTTGCGTTTATAGTAAACGTAGTGAATATGGAATAGTCTTCATGGTAATATATGTAGATGATATATTAATCATGGGAGACAATATTCCTATGTTACAGTCAGTGAAAGATTGGTTATCCAAAACCTTTATGATGAAGGATTTGGGTGAAGCCTGTTACATCCTTGGCATCAAAATCCATAGGGATAGATCCAAGAGATTGTTAGGGCTATCACAGTCCACTTATATTGATAAAGTGTTGAAGCATTTTTACATGGAAGAATCCAAGAGGGGTTCATTACCAGCAGTTCATGGAGTAACATTATCCACAAAGGATAGTCCTACTTTTGTGGAAGATATTAATATCATGAAGAAGATTCCTTATGCTTCGGCAGTAGGTTCTATCATGTATGCCATGAACTGCACTAGGTCAGATGTGGCACAAGCGCTCAGCCTTACATGTCGTTACCAAAAGAATCCAGGAATGAAGCATTGATCATTGTTAAAACAATTCTTAAGTATCTTAGAAGAACTAAAGATTGTTTCCTGATTTATGGTGGACAAGAAGAACTGGTGGTGTCTGGGTATGCCGATGCCAGTTTCCAGTCTGATCCAGATGACTATAAGTCTCAGTCTGGATATGTGTTTAAGCTTAACGGAGGAGCAGTAAGTTGGAAATTTTCCAAACAAGAAACTCTCACGACTCTACAACCGGTGAATGTATTCTCGCATCGAAGCCAAAAAGGCTGTCTGGATCTGGGAGTTCCTGAAAGAATTAGGGGTAGTTCCGAGTGCCGGTCGTCCAATAACAGTATATTGTGACAATACCGGAGCAGTCGCTCAAGCAAAGGAACCAAGTTCAAATAAAAGGAACAAGCATGTACCGAGAAAATATCATGTTATTAGAGAACATATATCTAGAGGAGAAGTATTAATAGAACGCGTACCCACTGAGGATAATTTGGCTAATCCCTTTACAAAAGTTTTGAACATTGCAACCCACAATAGACACTTTGAGAATCTAGGTGTGCGGTGCATTGGTGATTGGCTCTAGTCTAAGTGGGAGATTGATAGTATATGTGTCCTAGAGACAATCTTTATTAAGGATAACATGTACTTGATCACATTTAGTTTAGGGCAAATTTTATTTTACACTAGAACCTTTTTGGCCACTTTGAAGTTACACAACAACCTTTTTTTTTTCTCACTCGACACTAAAACGTTAGTCAACACTTTGAGTCTACACAAAGGTTATGTTTTTTTTCCAATCAACACCAAAACCTTGATGATAAATTACACCTACTACCAAAACCTTTTCAGCTCACCAGAAATAAATTATATACAACATTGATGATAAAAAAAGCAAAATTTATGAAATAGATTGCTTGTATAAGAAGAAACATGTAATTACATTATTTTGATGAGAACAAGTATGAATTTGCAACTATGGCCACGTACAATTATGTCTCTCTTTCAATATTATATACGATTAATTCTTCTGATTGTACTTGTTCTCATCAAAATAATGTAATTACATGTTTCTTCTTATACAAGCAATCTATTTTATACTTTTTCTTTTGTTTTTTATCATCAAGGACGTTGTACGTAATTTATTTCTGGTGAACTGAAAAGGTTTTGGTAGTTGGTGTAATTTATGATCAAGGTTTTGGTGTTGATTGGAAAAAAAACTTAACCTTTGTTTAGACTCAAAGTGTTGACTAACGTTTTAGTGTCGAGTGAGAAAAAAAAAAGGTTGTTGTGTAACTTCAAAGTGGCTAAAAAGGTTCTAGTGTAAAATAAAATTTATTCTTTAGTTTAATATATGATTGATTGTCCATTCACTGGCACTGCACTACTTGTTTAATTATTTGATTGTTTGAATTAATCTATGTATGTGTTCCCATGAGTTTAATGTTGTCACTAAGATAGTGAGATCTTAATGATATAACATAAGCTCTAAAATGGCCCCAATCAATGATCATCGAGATTGGGATATCGGTGATGCAATTGAGATTGGTATGTGGTCTGCATCATATCCTTAGAGGATGTAGTGGTTCTCACAACTACAATTAACTGGGTTATTCATGATGGGCACATAGACACTTTAGATAGTGCTGGCATACCCTACCAAGAAACTATTTGATATACTCTATTTATGTGTCTATGGGAGTATCGGTTTATAGGGTGATGAAGTAGTCCTTCGACTTGAGGTCAATACGGCTTCATATGTGGAATAATGTACTTTGGTCATGACCAACGCTTGCACTCCTGAGGGGGTAGATACGGCATGCGCTGGGTACATTATGAAGCACATGGAAGTCGTAGTTGAGCCAAGAAAGAATTCATTCCACATAATAGAGTTACGAGAGAATACTTTACTGCTCATATTTAATTGATCAAAGTCATCGGCCGGTGCAAAGAGATAAATATTTGAAATGGTGTTCAAATAATTATCATGGATCAATTAATAAGATTGAGAGATAATAATTAAGTTATTGGAATAGACACACAATCAAGTTCCAAACTTATTTGAGTATTCGTGAATGAAGGGACCGTATCATCATAAGCCCTATATCACAGGAAGTTTGTATGAGTCCTCACAAACGTCCTTATGTATCAAGAATGTCTGGTGAATCGTCTAGGAGTTCGTCCAGACCTTAATTGGATTAGTGCTTGCTATACATAAGGCCCTAAGGGTCACACAATAAATAATTGTAGCACCAATCGTATGTTGGAATTAATTAAATATTAATGAGATGAATATTTAATTTAATTAAATATCTAATTGGATTAAGAATATTTAATTTATATTATGAAGGATTTTTTTCTATTTGATATAAAATGTTTAATTAAGTTAAATTTGATTTATTGGGCTTAATTAAACAATTTATAAGATAGTGCACTTGGACGGATTTGAAATTAAAAGTCCAATGGGCCAAAATGAAGAAAAGGAGAAGAAAAGGGTTTTTGGGCCAAATTTGAATCAGCAGATTCAATTTTGGTTTTGGTTAATTAATTAATTAATCAATTATAATAAAAAAAATGTAGTGCCATAGTGACATTGTTGGTCCAGATAACGGCAAAGTAAAAGACTACCGGGGGGGGGGGGGGTGAATAGTCTTTTAAAACTTTTGTCGATAAACACAGTTTCTCAGAAACATGGGGGTTTCTGATACTTTAATTCAGAGCGCGGAAGACTTTAAGATAGGTTAGTGTAGAAACAATAAATATGTGTGTGTGCTTTGCTGGAATGTAAATACAGAAAGGTAAATGACACAACAAGTATAGTGGTATCTGGAGGTGGCGTAATCCTCCAACTAATCCACTTCGGTCTTTCTGAGACCTAGAATTCACTAGAACAAATAATTGAGTTCACCTTACAATAATCCTATTCTAAGATTCTTAAACAAATGGTTCCGAACCAAATGTTCCCCCTGAGTTATTCCCCAGCTCCTAGAGCTAAGTACTTCCTCTACTCAGATAACCTTGGAGTTATTCCCTGATTTCCCAAATCAAGTACTTCCTCTACTCCACGCCTTGATGGTGTTGGTTATAAGGTTTTGTCAGAGAGGCTTCTCGTATAACTTTTCAGTTATGTTTTCAGAGAGCCTAATAGAACAAGACTACTTAATACACTTGTTCAGTGGATGGTAGTCTGCTCTTTACTGACCCAAGTAATTGGTGTCCGTTCTGGAGAATGAGCTTCAGAAAGGGTATCTGATAGTTCAACTCTTTCACGAATAACAATCTCTTGTTAAGGTTCAGGACAACTTAGAACTACTAGTGATTCTCAAGCAACATAAAGCTTTCAGAAAGGGTAGTAGAGTGCTTGAGAGAATACTTTGCTTGATGTAAGTTTGCAAGATAGAGCGTTCTAAGGTATGTATTTTCAAGCATCTAAGTGTGTGATATATATAGATAAATTTGAGAGGCGTTTGAATTGTATACATTGTGCTCTCTATCAAATTATATCCGTTTATATCTTGAACTATGTACTTAGAAGTCACTATCTCATTCTTCAGAGAGGACTTGCTTTTTGCAGCATTTCTGCCGATGCATTTAATGCATAGTACTGTTCATTGTCCTTTAGTCTCAACGGATACATGAGCCTTTCTGATGGCTTGCATGCTCCATACTCATGATGTCATATGTCCAGAATTATATTTCAAAAGTAAGTTAATATACTCAAGAAAGGATTAAGGACATAGTCTTTCTGAGTTAGACTAAACCTTTGTCTCTTCATAAACCTTGTGCAATCTTCAGTCTTCTAATCTTCAGAAAAGCTCCATTGCTAGGATTGATCTTCATGGTCTTCTTGAAATAAAAGTTACACTCAGAGACCTATAATCCTATTACAAGATTTACTAGACTAATCATACTCAGTGATTTCCTCTTTTACAATGTTCAAGTGAACCAAGAGTACTTAATCACCTTTCTGGCTAAGATAAGAACATGTGATGAGTGATCAAAATACTAACAGATATTCCTAACAAATTTCTCCCTTTTTGATTAGTCATCCATGACTATCTTTTAAGTCCTATTACAAATTTGTAATCCTGGAAGAGAAAACAATCCACCACTTAATCATTTCAAATGATATTCAATTTTAGTTGAATTAACTGCAGAAAGTAAACATCAACCAAATCACGAGAAGTGATCTTTGCTGATAAGTTGTCATCTATTAAAATGTATCTGAGAGTATGATCTTCAAATAGGTACAGTTTACAGAAAGAGATGCAACTTTTACATATAGAGAAGTTTAGAAACAATCAGCAAGATTACAAAAAGTAATAAAACATACTAAGTAAATAAGAACAAAGGAGAGTCCAAGCTCCAAGAGAGTATTCTAATGTTACTAGTCTTCAAGTCTTCAGAAATGCAACTTGGGTTTAGATTCCTCAAGTTCTTTAGCACCCTTTCTGGATCAGTTGACATGATCATCCACTTTTCTGCATTCTTGGACATAGTCATAAAGAATCCTTCTGACAGAGAGCTCTATCTTTCTGGATAAGTCACATATTTCATGGTAACTCTTGCCAAGCTTGTGATTCTTCCATGAAAATGTTTGACCTGTATACTTTCCTGCACCTGCATGGTCTACTTGCAGCTGAGACAGGTTGAAATACTTGTATATTTCTTCCAGATAGTGTATATCATCTAGGTATTCATCCAATGTCATATAGAATGACTCATAGGTTGAAACACCTAGTTTGTTCTTCCTGTTGTAGCTACCATCCAGCTTTCTTACCTTGTGTACATCTTCAGGCTTTGGGTAAGGACAGGCAAAAGAAAGATCCATCTTTCTGGCTTCATTTCTCTTTTCTACTTCAAAGTTTAGCCAGGCATGAAGGTGCTCAGGTTTTAGCAATTCTGGCTTGCCTTCTCTCCATTTCAGGATCTGCTTGAGGATGGGAGTTGGAAATTTATCATTGACAAGTAGATGTTGTAGTTCCAGAATCCAATACCCTCTCTTGTTCAAAATGCACCTATATGAAGATTCTTCATTACTGGTCTTCATATACTCAATGTGGGCATCAGTTGGCCTTTCTTGATGTGTTTCATTGTTTACTCTGCCAAACTGGAAATCCCTTCTTGCTTTTCTGTTTGGTGGCCTTCTGTCAGGAGATCCTCTAACCCTTTCTTCCTGCCTTGGGGCTGTGCTGGTGGATGTTCCTTGTATAGACTTGGTGTTTGTAAGGAGTTCTGGCTGCTAAGGGCTTTGCTGCCAGAGGAGGTTGTGAAGTAGTTGCTTGTCTCCTTCTCTTGTGAAGTGGATGTTCATCAGAATCATCCTCATCATCATTGAAGTCCAAAACGGAAGACTTGCAGCTTTCTTGGCCTCTCACTTCTCCTTCTTCCTTCTCTTCTTCTTCAGAAGTCTTCTTCTCTTCTGAGATTCTAAGGGACTTGGCTCCCCTAGTTATCATACTTCTCAGCCTTTCCGTGGTTGATCTGGAACAACTTCTTGACAAGGTGTCTCCAGTGGTGTCCTTAATGACAAGTTGACTTGAGGAGGGAGGATTGATTGTTTTCTTTTTCTTCCTCTGCCTTTCTGAGGCATCTCTTCTTCCCCCTTAGTCATGAATGACTGAATCATGATGGCATAAGCTTCAGAGAGAGTTTCAAAGTTTTTCTGGAGATTGTTGTGCACCCTGACTAATTCTTGAAGTTCCTTCTTCAGCTCTTTGTTCTGTCTAACCAGTTCCTGCTCCTTTGTGTTGAGCTCTTCAAGTGGCCTTAGGATGGCGTTGGCTTGCAGGACAGCATGGCTGGCTTCATTCAATGCTGCATTAGCATTGTTACAATCCTCATCCCTGACCAACCCTAGGTCTTTCTGAGAGAGAGCTATGCTGGTTGCTCTGTTGAGTAAAGCAGCAGCCAATGGCTTCATCTCTTCTGGGACGGATTTTAGCACTTCTGTGTCTTGGGCAACTAGTGTCTTTCTGAGTTCTAAAAAGACACTGTTCCTTGCACGGTGCTCTTCACTTCTTGAACTACTTGGTGCAGAGAATATATGAGGAGCAAGTAGGGCTCTCTTGTGCTGAGTGATAAGTCTCTCATCTTCTGCTTCAGTAATCAAGTTGTGAGTTTCAGCATCACTGTCATAATCCTTTTCTTGGATTGTTTGCAGATTGACAATCTTCTTCTGCTTTCCATCAAGTGTGCTGGCCTTCTGAGAAGATATAGAAGGTCTTTCTGATGCAGTCTCAGCATCATGCTCTTCATCATCATTGTCATCCATTGCATCTATTTCAGCAGCTGTGACAACAATGGCATTCTTCAAATTTCTTTACTCATCTAGGAGTGCTAATTCCTTGGCATTAGCTTCTTCGAGCTTCTTGATTTTGGCTTCCTTTTCATCAACAAGAGCTTGAGTCTCAATGTTGATTCTCTTCTCTTCTTCCAATACCTTTCTGAGTTGTTCAATCCTAAACTCAGCAGCTGAAATTTCTTCTATGGCATCATTGTGTTCAGCTTGTTGGGTATCTTGATGAGACTTGGGAGGTGATGATGATGGAGCTTTCTGAGCAATTGAGGGAGTAGCCTTTTCTCCACTTTCTTTGCTAGCTTTCTGAATCCCGCCTTGTCCAGGTTGGGGATCATCATTCTGATCATCATCATCATCACTCTTATTCTTTGTTTCTTGGTTTGGATGCTCAGAGGGAGGTTCTTGATAATCATTTTCGTCCATCTCCTCGTCATCTTCTGAAACCAGGTTGATCACATTTGGGAATGTAATCATCCTCCCATTAACTTCTTCTTGTTCAGCAGGATAAGTAGTGAGCTTGCTGGGCAAGGCAGGATGGGTAACCATCTGCTCTTGGGTTTGAGCATCCGCAGACTTGAAATCTGCTATAAATCTTTGTGCTACTTCATGAATGAATTCTTCATGCATTAGAGTGGCAAATGAGTAGGACTCTGTAGGGAACAATGCATGGATATAATCCTCCATATTTAGGGCAATTGCTCTCTTTTCTGGGACGTCGATTACTCTGGCTACTTCAAAAAGGTCAGCCTTTCTGAGTTTCTGCCATTGTCTGAAGCACTTGAGATGTTTCTTTAAGGTGTGCTTCTGAAAGGCCTTGAGTAAATCAACTGGCACTAGACTTTGAGCCTGAAAGAAAGTGTTCAAGTTAGTTTTGTTCAAACCACTTGTGTTAGTATCTGTGTGCAGAAGTGAGCTTTCTGAGCATACCTGTGTAGAAACACTAGTCTCATCTGCTTGGATTTTTACTTACTTGGGCACAGAGGCCTCAGATACTTTGGTGTGAGGAGAAGTTTTATCCTCATCAACCTTTCTTTCTGCTTGAACCTGAGAGTTAAAATCAAACATGTTTAGAAACTTTTAATGTAAAAGATAGGTGGAAAGGTGCTCGAGACTTCACTTACTTCTAAGTGAGGAAGCTCAAGAAGATGTTCCTCGAAACCTTGGGGTTTCGCACCTTTTCTGCAGAATCTTTGTTCATAGCTTTAGTTTCTTTTGGAGGAGATGACACAACTGTTTCTCCATCCAATTGTTCTTCTGACTGAGCCTGTAAGAACAAACATAAGAGATTTTAGTAGTGGGTTTTCCAGAGCATTCGTTGAAGAAGACTATTACTGATTACTTAACTTCTCAGCAGAAGGCTCAGTAAATACTTCCTCAGAAAGCTTTTTAGCTTCTGGAATCTCTAGTTCAGGGTGTTGGTTCCACCACCACTACTTCCTCGATTGGAGCCTAAGAAGAGACATTAAGAATATTAGAACATAAGAGCAATTTTAGTTAGTTATTTCTTGTTGAGATAACTTTACTACAATGGACAAGCTCTTCTTGATGTTCTGAGGTTGGAGGAACCTCTTCTTGATTCAAAGGGGTGGACAGGTTTTCTTCCCCCTGAAAGTGTGTCTCCAAGTTGGTCTGTAACAAATACAGCTTATGAGTAACAAGTTAACATACAATTATGTTGACATGTTAGATCCAAACTATCTTTGTTACCTGAATAGAGTCAAGCTGATCATTGATCTCTTGGACTTGTGGTGATTCCACAGTCTCTCTGTGCTCATTATTGTTCTCCTCTGCAGTATCATTCTGAGTCTCCATCTCAGTTTGATCCCTTTCTGAGAGTTCAGCTCTCTCAGAAGGTTGAGGAACCTGTTCAAGAACAGGGTTTTCTCCAGCAATATTAAGTGCTGGCATTGTGAATGTGGAAGCAATGGCAACATCTTCCATCATTCTATCTTCCTCACCCAGGCCTTCTTCTTCCTGTTGGGCAGAGGGGCTCTTGTCTTTCTGAAGAGCTGAGCTTGAAGCTCCTCCATGGGTCTCATACTTGAACCTTTTGAGTACTTTTGCAAGTACTTCATCATCCTCAGAATCACTATTCTGTGTTGGTGCAGACCCATCTATGATATTTCTATCATCTCTAGAGAGTTCTGGAGCATTTTGGTTCAGGACACTTGGGGCATTCTGGAGTTGCCTTTCTGGGCATCCAACATCTTCTGAGACCTTGTCTCCAGAAGGTTGTGCTTCTTGTATGATTAGGTACTTGGAGGCTCTTTTTCTTTGAGTCCTCTTTCTCTTGGCAACTGGAGGTTTAGCTTTGGCTTGCTCAGAGACCTCCTCACCTTGCTGTGCAGTTTCTTCTTCTTCTGCCTTTCTGAGTGCGTTCTTAGCCGAAATTCTCCTTTTTTTCAAAAGCGTGTCTGAAAAGAGAATTGGTGACTGGGATTTCTTGTTTCTCTCTGAGAGTGATTCCCATTGTTTCCAGAATGTAACAGATTCTGAGACCAAAGTGCATATTAGCCTTTGGCTCAGCAAGGCCATTGATGATTTTGGGCTCAAATTCCTCAATATGTCCAAGGAATTTGTTGAAGGCGTACTTCCCCCAATTGAAGTGGGTTTCCTGCCCTTCATGCTTCTTGTTCAGAAGATGCATCATCATCCATCTCTCCATGCTTATCTGGTCTACTCCTCCTTTGTTGCCATCAAAGCAACGGACCAGAATAAGAGCTAAAGTGCTCCAGTGTTTCTGGAGATGACTAGTTCGATGGCTTCGAACAAAGTCTCTGGGCAACCTTTTGCATTTTCTATGGATTGCTTCAAATAGCTCTTTGACGCTTGAATCATGGAAGCGTCCTTGATGTTGATGTCTTCAAATGTTCCTCGATTTTTCAATCGAATATCTTGCGAAAGTCTTGCGCTAGAACAATTTCTTGTCCTTGGACTTCAGTCTGCATGTATTTTTCTTCTTCATCATTCACAACTTTTGTGAAGATTTTAGAGTTGTTATAGAACTCCAGTACATCCAGTGTGGATAGTCCACTGGGTGCAGCAGATAGAAGCTTGTAGATATGGGAGTTCTTCAGCATTCCCAATATCAGTTTCCTTTCTGGTTTTGAAGATATAACTGCTGATACATATCTCTTTACTAGAAAGGCTCCCCAATTCATTTTGTGTTTAGGGTTCCAGTCCGATGGGGTAAACTTTCCCAGAAGGCGTTTATTCAACACCTTAAGTTCCTTTCCTCCTTGCTTTTCAGCAGGAGCAGATGATACGGCCTTAGGGTTCTTGGTGGTCATCTTCTTGGGTGCCATCTCTGATATAGAGTTTAAAGTGAGTGTTTTTCAGATGAATATTGCACAACTAATAGAGATTAGTCTATCTTTTCAGAAGACTAAGCACAAGAAGTTGAGTTTTGCAGAGGGGTTTTGCAGAAATCTTGAGAGATTTTGCTGTTTTGATGCAAGTATGAAATTTCGAAATTGGTAAAAGTGTTTGTCTTTTGCCCAAATACTATATATATAGCAGACAAAATGTACATAGATACAACATACATATAGCTGAATATGAATGTGTGTCTTTGCATCTGCGTAGGCGTGGTACGTCCTTTGTACTTCATTAAATGCGTAGTGGGCCATGTCTGCATTTCTCAACAGACATTACTTGCTTTGTTTTAATCTCAACCGTTGAGATCAAACGTTTATTCATCAAGGGCTTATATTGAATATCTTGTAATGATATCAATCAACAAATGGTAATGTGCCGACTTGATGGATTTTTAATATGCTACATTCATTGTGTCACTTAGTAAAGAGTAGGAACACTTAATCGTTTGAGCTTATCATTTTGAGTGTCAAGTCCTTATCTATATATTGCTTATCATGAAAATGGTAAAAATACAAGACATTGCACATGTTTGACTTTCAGAACTTATACCTTATGGGCTTTGTGTGTCCATTTCTCTTTATGACTAAATAGCTTTCTGAATTCAAGTGTCAGAAGCTTCAGTTGTTTGAATGTATTTGACCCACTCTCAGTAAGTATGTTCTAGTTTTATTTAGTTATTAAGTGTGTACCGAACTTCACCTTTCTTGAAACCACTTTCCAGAAGGTATTTGGCCAAAAGTGTCATACCATGCTCTTGGAGCCTGTTTCAGTCCATAAAGTGCTTTCTGTAGCTTATAGACCATTCTACTTTCTGAGGAAACTTCAAAGCCAGGTGGTTGTTCAACATAGACTTCCTCAGCAAGTTCACCATTCAAGAATGCACTCTTGACATCCATCTGATAAACTTTAAAGTCTTTATGAGTCAAAGGCGAAAGAGTCTTATGGCATCCAATCGCAACCGGTGCATATGACTCATCAAAATCTAAACCTTGATGCGGGTGAATCCCTTGGCAACCAACCTTGCTTTGTTTCTGGTTATTTCACCAGATTCATTCATCTTGTTTCTGAAAATCCACTTAGTTCCAATCACAGATATTCCTTCTACAAATGGAACTAGTTTCCAGACTTTGTTTCTTTCAAACTGATCCAACTCTTCTTGCATTGCTGAGATCCAGTCTTGGTCTCTTAATGCTTCTTCTATAGTTTTTGGTTCAATGTTTGAGATAAAACATCCAAAGAGAGAATTAGCATTTTCAGCTATTGCTGTCCTAGTCCTAACACCTTGATTGATTGGTCCAATCACGTCTTTTGCAGGATGATCCTTGATTCATATAATCATGGGTTTAGGGCTAGTAGGGTCAAGATCTATGTGATCTGAATGTGAATCACTACGATTATGACTTGATACTTCTTCAGTATCTGTGACATTTTGCACCTCAGAAGTGTGGTGAATGTCTGACACTTGCTCATTGTGAGAGCTTTCTGGGACATGCTTGTCAGAGAGGTCATTTCCAGAGTTAGCTCTCTGATGAACATCTGCAGTTTCCATTTCTGAAATTCTCATAGGAAATTCTTCATCATGTCTGAGAATCATCTGGTTGTTACTAGGCATTTCATGCTTTTCTTCGTCAGAGTCATCCTCTCTTTCCACAATGATGTTTTTCCTTTCTGAGGGTTCTTCTTCAGAATCCTTTATCATTAGTTCCTTGAACCTTCCTGAGAGTTCATCAGCAAGGGGTGTTTTCTTACTTTCTTCATAGAATACAACATGAACTGATTCTTCATTTTTCTTTGTTCTTTTGTTGTAAACTCTGTATGCTTTGCTATTCATAGAATAACCAAGAAACACACCCTCATCTGCCTTTGGTTGAAATGTTCTTAGATACTCTTTTCCATTGTTAAGAACAAAACATCTACAACCAAACACTTTTAGATGTTTGATATTAGGGGGTCTACCAACCAAGAGTTCATAAGGGGTCTTATCATGGTGTTTGTTTATCAAACATCTATTTTGTGTGTAGCATGTTGTGTTTATAGCTTCAACCCAATAAACTTCACTTATCTCAGTGTCAGCTAGCATTGTCCTTGCTGCTTCTTTAAGTGTTCTATTTTTCCTTTCTGCAACACCATTTTGTTGTGGTGTTCTTACAGAGGAAAGTTGGTGTTGTATACCTTTGCTGGTACAAAACTCCTTAATGTACTGGTTGACAAACTCAGTACCATGGTCTGTGTTGGTCCAGATAACGGCAAAGTAAAAGACTAGAGGGGGGGGGGGGTGAATAGTCTTTTAAAACTTTTGTCGATAAACACAGTTTCTCAGAAACCTGGGGGGTTTCTGATACTTAGATTCAGAGCGCGGAAGACTTTAAGATAGGTAAGTGCAGAAACAAAAAGTATGTGTGTGTGCTTTGCTGAAAGATAAATACAGAAAGGTAAATAACACAGCAAGTATAGTGGTATCTGGAGGTGGCGTAATCCTCCAACTAATCCACTTCGGTCTTTCTGAGACCTAGAATTCACTAGAACAGATAATTGAGTTCACCTTACAAAAATCCTATTCTAAATTCCTAAACAAATGGTTCCCAACCAAATGTTCCCCCTGAGTTATTCCCCAGCTCCTAGAGCTAAGTACTTCCTCTACTCCATGCCTTGATGGTGTTGGTTATAAGGTTTGTCAGAGAGGCTTCTCGTATAACTTTTCAGTTATGTTATCAGAGAGCCTGATAGAACAAGCTACTTAATACACTTGTTCAGTGTATGGCAATCTGCTCTTTACTGACCCAAGTAATTGATGTCCGTTCTGGAGAATGAGCTTCAGAAAGGTTATCTGATAGTTCAACTCTTTCACGAATAACAATCTCTTGTTAAGGTTCAGGACAACTTAGAACTACTAGTGATTCTTCAAGCAACAGAAAGCTTTCAGAAAGGGTAGTAGAGTGCTTGAGAGAATACTTTGCTAGATTGTAAGTTTGCAAGTTAGATCGTTCTTCGGTCGTATTTCTCAGCATCTAAGTGTGTGATATTTATAGATGAATTAGAGAGTCGTTGGGATGTTATCCGTTAGACACAATTCAAATTCAGTCTATACTTATCTTAAAATGAGTACTCAGAAGTCCTTGTCTCATATCTCAGAGAGGACTGTACTTCAGCGGCTTTTCTGCTGATGCACTTATTGCACATGTACTATTTCTTATCCTGTAGTCTTCAACGGATACATTAGCCTTTCTGATGGCTTGCATGCTCCATACTCATGATGTCATATGTTCCAGAATCATGTTTCAAAAGTAACTAAATGCACTTAAGAAAGGATTAAGGACATAGTCTTTCCGAGTGAGACTAAACCTTGGTGTCTTCATAAATCTTGTGCAATCTCCGGTCTTGTAATCTTCAGAAAAGCTCCATTGCTAGGATTGATCTTCATGGTCTTCTTGGAAATAAAAATTACATTCAGAGACCTATAATCCTAATACAAGATTTACTAGACTAATCATACTCAGTGATTTCCTCTTTTACAATGTTCAAGTGAACCAAGAGTACTTAATCACCTT
Organism: Plantago major; assembly: GCA_026545765.1. NCBI lineage: Eukaryota > Viridiplantae > Streptophyta > Magnoliopsida > Lamiales > Plantaginaceae > Plantago > Plantago major. Next base: position 108,436,106 of record CM048840.1, read on the forward strand.
TCTGGCAAATAAGAACATGTGATGAATGATCAAAATACTAACAGATATTCCTAACAAATTTCCCCCTTTTTGATCAGTCATCCATGACTATCTTTTAAAGTCCTATTACAAATTTGTAATCCTGGAAGAGAAAACAATCCACCACTTAATCATTTCAAATGATATTCAATTTTAGTTGAATTAAGTGCAGAAAGGAAACATCAACCAAATCACGAGAAGTGATCTTTGCTGATAAGTTGTCATCTATTAGAGTGTATCTGAGAGTATGATCTTCAGATAGGTACAGTTTACCGAGGAAGATGCAACTTTTACAGATAGAGAAATTCAGAAACAATCAGCAAGATTACAAAAAGTAACAAAACATACTAAGTAAATTAGAACAACAGGAGAGTCCAAGCTCCAAGTAAACATTCTAAGATACTACTCTTCAAGTCTTCAAAAATAACTTAGGTTCAGAAACCTCAAGTTCTTCAAAGACCTTTCTCGGATCAATTGACATAATCATCCACTTTTCTGCATTCTTGGACATAGTCATAAAGTATCCTTCTGACAGAAAGTTCTGTCTTTCTGGATAAGATACAAATTTCATGGTAACTCTTGTCAAGATTGTAGTTTTTCTACAAAAAGTGTTTGACCCAGTAGTATTTTCCCCAGACCCAGGCATGGTCTACTTGCAGCTCAAATAGGTTGAAATACTTGTATATTTCTTCCAGATAGTGAATATCATCCAGATATTCATCCTTTGTCATGTAGAATGACTCATAGGGATGAACACCTAGCTTGTTCTGCTTGCTGTAGCTACCATCCAGTTTTCTTGTCTTGTGCACATCTTCTGGCTTGGGGTAAGCACAAGGAAAAGAAAGGTCCATCTTTCTGGCATCATTTCTCTTTTCAACCTCAAAGTTTAGCCAGGCATGAAGGTGCTCATGTTTTAGCAAATTTGGCTTGCCTTCACTCCATTTTAGGATCTGGTTGAAGATGGGAGTTGGAAACTTATCATTGACAAGTAGATGTTGCAGTTCCAGAATCCAATACCCTTTCTTGTTCAAAATGCACCTATATGAAGACTCTTCATTACTGGTCTTCACATACTCAATGTGGGCATCAGTTGGCTTTTCTTGATGAGTTTCTTTGTTTGCTCTGCCAAACTGAATATCCCTTCTAGCCTTTTTGTTAGGTGGCCTTCTGTCAGGAGATCATGTGACTCTTTCTTCCTGCCTGAAATGTCTTGGTGGAAGTCCCTTGAATTGACTTGGTATTTCCAGAAGGGGTTCTGGCTGCTAATGGCCTTGCTGCCAGAGGAGGTTGTAAGGGGCTTGCTTGCCTTCTTCTTTTGTGAATTGGATGCTCATCTGTATCAGATTCATCCTCCTCATCATCATTGATGTTCCAGTTGTGAGGCTTGCAGCTCTCTTGACCTCTTACCTCACCTTCTTCTTGATTTTCTTCTTCAGAAGATTTCTGGTTGTTCCCATCTGAGATCCTAAGGGACTTGGTACCCCTAGTGACCATACTTCTCGACTTTCCGTGGTTGATCCGAACAACTTCTTGCAGGGTGTCTCGGTGGTGTCCTTAATGACTAGTTGACTTGAGGAGGGGAGATTTGATTGTTTTCTTTTTCTTCCTCTGCCTTTCTGAGGCATCTCTCCTCCCCCCCCCCCCCCATCATGAATGACTGACTCATGATAGCATAAGCTTCAGAGAGTGATTCAAAGTTCTTCTGGAGGTTGTTATGCGCCCTGACCAATTCTTGGATTTCTTCTTTCATGTCCCTGTTTTGCCTAACCAACACTTGCTCTTTTCTGTTGAGCTCTTCAAGAGGCTTTAGAATAGCCTCAGCTTGTCGAGTAGCAAAGGTAGCATCTGCTAGTGCTTGATTGGCATTGTTGCAGTCTTCTTCCCTGATCAGAGCTAAGTCTTTCTGAGAGAGAGCTATGCTGGTTACTCTATTTAGCAATGCATCAGCCAAATCTTTCATCTCTTCTGGGACTGACTGTAGGACTTGGTTGTCTTGACCAACAAGTCTGTCTCTTAGTTCCAATAAAACAGCTGTTCTTGACCTGTGCTCATCACTTCTTGAAGCACCTGGAGTAGAGAAAATTTGAGGAGCCAGAAGGGCTAGCTTTTCCTTAGTGATTAGCCTCTCATCTTCTGCTTGGGAGATCAAGTTTGGGTTTAATTTAGCATCACTCTCATAATCCTTTTCTTGGATTGTTTGCAGAGTGGAAATCTTTTGTTTGCCTTTGAGTATGCTGGCCTTCTGAGAAGTAGAAGGTCTTTCTGATGCAGCCTTAGCATAATGCTCTTCATCATCATTGTCATCCATGGCATCTATCTCAGCAGTAGTGACAACGATGGCATTTTTCAACAACCTTTGCTCATCTAGGAGTGCCAGTTCCTTAGCATTAGCTTCTCTGAGCTTTTCAAGTATGGCTTCCTTTTCTTCAATAAGAGCTTGACACTCTAAGTTGATTCTCTTCTCCTCTTCCAACTTAAATCTGAGTTGTTCAATCCTGAACTCAGTGGCTGTGATTTCTTCAATTGTGTCTTGTTCAGCCTGTTGGGTATTTTGATGAGACTTTGGTGGTGATGATGATGGGGCTTTCTGAGCATTGGAAGGAGTAGCCTTTTCTGCACTTCCTTTGCTAACTTTCTGAATCCCGCCGTTTCCAGGTTGGGGATCATCATTCTGATCATCATCATCATCATCCTTTTTCTTGTCTTCTTGACTTGGATGCTCAGAAGGAGGTTCTTGGTAGTCATTCTCATCAGTTTCCTCCTCATCTTCAGAAACCAGGTTGATCACATTAGGAAGTGTGATCATCCTCCCATTTACTTCTTCTTGCTCAGAAGGGTAGGTTGTGAGCTTGCTGGGCAAGGTAGGATGGGTCACCATCTGCTCTTGGGTTTGAGCATCAGCAGCTTGAAAGTCTGCTAGGAGTCTTTGTGCTACTTCATTTAAGAAGTTATCATCCATCAGAGTGGCAAAAGAATATGATTCTGTGGGAAACATAGCATGGATATGGTCTTCCAGATTGATTGATATGGCCCTTTTCTCTGGGATGTCAATTACTCTTGCAATTTCAGAAAGATCGGCCTTTCTGAGTTTCTGCCATTGCCTGAAGCACTTTAGATGTTTCTTGAGAGTGTGCTTCTTAAAGGCTTGGAGTAAGTTGAGTGGCACTAGACTTTGAGCCTGAAAGAAAGGGATCAAGTTAGTTTTGTTCAAACTACTTGTGTTAGTATCTGTGTGCAAAAGTAAGCTTTCTGAGCATACCTGTGTAGAAACACTAGGCTCATTTGCTTGGACTTCTGCTTGTTTGGGCACAGAGGCCTCAGATACCTTGATGTGAGGAGAAGTCTGATCCTCAGCATCCTTTCTTTCTGATTGAACTTCCAAGTGAGGAAGCTCAGTGGCATCTTTCTCAGAAACCTTGGGGGTTTCTGGAACCTTTTCTTCAGATACTGCTTGTTCAGCAGTTTTAGTTTCTCTTGGAGGATATAAGATCACATTCTCTTCGTCCAAGTGTTCTTTTGATTGAGCCTGTAAGATAGAACAAACATATTGATTAAGTAGTGAATTTTACCAAAATTTTCTTAAGGAAAGTTTACTGATACTTACCTTCTCAACAGAAGGCTCAGTAACTACTTCCTCAGAGTGCTTTTCAGCCTCTGGAAACTCTTGGTGTTGGGGTGTTGGTTCCACCTCCACTACTTTCTCAGTTGTAGCCTAATAAGAGACATTTAAGAATATCGAACATAAGATTAGAGCAATTTTAAGTTAGTTATTTCTTGTGCGGAGATAACTTTACTACCGTGGGATGTGCTCTTCTTGATGTTACGAGGTTGAGTAACCTCTTCTTGATTCAAGGGAGTGGACAAGTTTTCTTCCCCCTGAAATTGTGTCTCCAAGTTGGCCTGTAACAAATGAAGCTTATGAGTAACAAGTTAACATTTTAATGTTGACAAGTTAGATATAAACTTCTTCTGTTACCTGAATAGAGTCAGGCTGAGTTTGGGTCTCTTGGACTAGTGGAGTTTCCACAGCCTCTCTTTGCTCATTGTTGGTCTCCTCTACAATATCTTTCTGAGTCTCCATCTCAGTTTGATCCCTTTCTGAGAGTTGAGCTCTCTTAGAAGGTTGAGGAACCTGTTCAAGAACAGGGTTTTCTTCAGCCACATTAAGTGCTGGCATTGTGAATGTGGAACCAATGTCAACATCTTCCATCACTCTATCTTCCTCATCCAGGCCTTCTTCTTCATGCTGGACAGAGGGGCTCCTTTCTTTCTGAGGGGCTGAGCTTGATGCTCCTCCATGGGTCTCAATCCTGGACTTTTTGAATACTTGTGTAAGTATTACATCATCATCAGAGTCCTTTGTCAGATTGGGAGACCCATCTATGATATTTCTATCATCTCGGAGATTTACGAGCACTGTCCTGAATTCTTGGGCTTTACGGTGTTGCCTTCGGCGAACAACATCTTCTGAGATCTTGTCTCCAGAAGTTTGAGCTTTTTGTACACTTTGGGACTTAGAGGCTTTCTTGCTTTGAGTCCTCTTTCTCTTGGCAACTAGAGGTTGAGCAGGAGCTTGCTCAAAGACCTCTTCACCTTGCTGGGCAGCTTCAAGCTCTTCTGCCTCTTTCTGAGCTTTCTCAGCAGCAATTCTCTCCTTTTCTTCAAAGGCATGTCTGAAAAGAGAGTTGGTGACTGGGATTTCTTGTCTCTTTCTGAGAGTTATTCCCATTGTTTCCAGAATGTAGAAAATTCTGAGACCAAAATGCATATTGGCCTTTGTCTCAGCAAGGCCATTGATGATTTTAGGCTCAAATTCCTCAATGTGCCCAAGAAATTTGTTGAAGGCGTACTTCCCCCAATTGAAGTGGGTTTCCTTCCCTTCATGCTTCTTAATCAGAAGATGCATCATCATCCATCTCTCCATGCTTATCTGGTCTACTCCACCTTTGTTGCCATCAAAGAAACGGACCAGAATGAGAGCCAAAGTACTCCAGTGTTTCTGGAGATGACTGGTTCTGATGGCTTTCAGAACAAAGTTTGCTGGGCAACCCTTTGCATTTTCAATCTGGATTGCCTCAAATAGCTCCTTAACACTTTAAATCATGGAGGCATCCCTGATGTTGATGTCGTCGATTGTTCCTCGATTTTTCAATCGGAATAAGTTGCAGAAAGTCTTGCAGTCTAGGACAATTTCTTGTCCTTGAACTTCAGTCTGCATGTACTTCTCTTCTACATCATTCACAACTTTTGTGAAGATTTTGGAGTTGTTGTAGAACTCCAACACATCCAGTGTGGATAGTCCACTGGGTGCAGCACACAGAAACTTGTAGATATGGGAACTTTTCAACATTCCCAATATCAGTTTTCTATCTGCTTTTGAAGAAATGATCGAAACATATTTCTTCACAAGAAAAGCTCCCCAATTCATCTTGTGACTTAGATTCCAGTCAGAAGGGGTAAACTCTCCTAGAAGGCGTTTATTCAATACCTTGAGTTCTTTTCCTCCTTGCTTTTCAGCAGGAGCAGATGATGCGGCCTTAGGGTTCTTGGTGGTCATCTTCTTTGGTGCCATCTCTTATATAGAGTCTTTGAGTGAGTGTTTACATATGGGTTTTGCAAGAATAATCGAGATTAGTCTATCTTTTCAGAAGACTAAGCACAAGAAGTTGAGTTGCAGAAGAAGTTTTGCAGAAATCTTGAGAGGTTTTGCTATTTTGATGCAAGTATGAAATTTCGGATTTGGTAAAAGTGTTTGTCTTTTGCCCAATTCCTATATATATAGCATAAAAGCATATAGATACAACATACATATAACTGAGTATGAATGTGTGTCTTTGTATCTGCATAGGCGTGGTATCACACACGTTTCTCATTAAATGCTTAGTGGGCCACGTCTGAATTTCTAAACAGACATTACATGCTTTGTTTTAATCTCAGCCGTTGAGATCAAACGTTTATACATAAAGGCCTTATATTGAATATCTTGTAATGATATCAATCAACAAATGGTAATGTGCCGACTTGATGGATTTTTAATATGCTACATTCATTGTGTCACTTAGTAAAGAGTAGGAACACTTAATCGTTTGAGCTTATCATTCTGAGTGTCAAGTCCTTATCTATATATTGTTTATCATGAAAATGGTAAAAATACAAGACATTGGACATGTTTGACTCCCGGAACTTATGTTTTTCGGGCTTTATGTGTCTTTTCTCTTTATGACTAAATAGTTTCCTGAATTTAAGAATCAGAAACTTCAGTTGTTTGAATGTATTTGACCCACTCTTAGTAAGTAAGTTCTAGTCTTATTTACTCATTGAGTGTGTACCAACCTTTGGCTTTCTGAGAGCATGTTCTCAGAGGCCTGCTTCTTTTCTACATTGCTTACTCAGACTTTAGAGATTCATGACATTTTTCAGTCCTTAGGCAACTCCATCAACCCAAGATTATGTCTTAAGGTCAAGAACCGGCTTTCTTGTAGGGGCTTGGTGAAGATATCTGCAAGTTGGTCTTCTGTGCCAATCTTGAGTATCTCTATATTGCCTTTTTCAACATGGTCTCTGATGAAGTGGTGTCTAACATCAATGTGCTTTGTTCTGGCATGGAACTTGGGATTCTGTGTGATTGCAATAGCACTTGTGTTGTCACAGAAAATAGGAGTTTTCTCTTCATTGAGTCCACAGTCTCTGAGTTGTTGTTGAATCCACAGAATTTATGTTGCACAACAACCAGCAGCAATATATTCAGCCTCTGTGGTAGAAGTTGCAATTGAGTTTTGCTTCTTGCTAAACCATGAGATAAGTCTTGTTCCCAGAAACTGACAAGTTCCTGAGGTACTTTTCCTATCAAGCATTGATCCAAAGATAGTCGATCCGAGTAACCAGCCAAACTCAATCCACCTTCTTTAGGATACCACAAACCTACATTTACTGTACCTTTCACATACCTTAATACTTTCATAGCAATGTTGTAGTGTGATTGCATTGGATTTGTTTGAAATCTAGCACACACTCCAACTGCATATTGAATATCAGGCCTGCTTGCATTAAGGTAAAGTAGTGAACCTATTAATTTCCTATACTTGTGTTCTTCAAGACTCTTATCTGATTCAGTATAGGTCATTTTGGTTCCTATGCTCATAGGTATCTTAGCATTCTTTTCAGAGGGCTTAAGAATTAACTTTGTGAGCATGTCTTCTGCATACTTTGTCTGACTAATGAATATTCCATCATTGAGTTGCTTGACTTGCAATCCTAGGAAATAGTTCAATTCTCCCATCATGCTCATCTCAAACTTATTTTTCATGAGATTTGCAAAGTCATCACAAAGTTGCTTGTCCTTAGATCCAAATATAATGTCATCAACATATACTTAAACTAAGAGCAGTTTCCCATCATGATTTAAGGTAAATAAAGTTTTATCAACTTCACCTTTCTTAAAACCACTTTCCAGAAGGTATTTGGCCAAAGTGTCATACCATGCTCTTGGAGCCTGTTTCAGTCCATATAGAGCTTTTTGTAGTTTATAGACCATTCTACTTTCTGAGGAAACTTCAAAACCAGGTGGTTGTTCAACATAGACTTCCTCAGAAAGTTCACCATTCAAGAATGCACTGTTGACATCCATCTGATAAACTTTAAAGTCTTTATGAGCTGCAAAGGCCATAAAGAGTCTTATCGCATCAAATCTGGCAACTGGTGCATATGACTCATCAAAATCTAAACCTTCAGTCTGGGTGAATCCCTTTGCAACCAACCTTGTTTTGTTTCTAGTTGTTTCACCAGATTCATTCATCTTGTTTCTGAAAACCCACTTGGTTCGAATCACAGATATTCCTTCTACAAATGGAACTAGTTTCCAGAGTTTGTTTCTTTCAAACTGATCCAACTCTTCTTGCATTGCAGAGATCCAGTCTTGGTCTCTTAATGCTTCTTCAATAGTTTTAGGTTCAATGTTTGAGATGAAACATCCAAATAGAGAATTAGCATTTTCGGCTATTGCTCTCCTAGTCCTAACACCTTGATTGATTGGTCCAATCACATCCTTTGCAGGATGATCCTTGATCCATCTCATCATGGGTTTGGGGCTAGTAGGGTCAACATCTATGTGATCTGAGTGTGAATCACTATGATTATGACTTGATACTTCTTCAGTATCTATGACATTTTGTACCACAGAAGGGCGTTGAATGTCTGACACTTGCTCAGTGTGAGGGCTTTCTGGGACATGCCTGTCAGAGAGGTCATTTCCAGAATTAGCTCTCTGATGAACATCTTCAGTTTCAATTTCTGGAATTCTCATAGGAAATTCTTCATCATGACTGAGAATCATCTGGTTGTTACTAGGCATTTCATGCTTTTCTTCGTCAGAGTCATCCTCTCTTTCCATAATGATGTTTTTCCTTTCTGAGGGTTCTTCTTCAGAATCCTATAACATTAGTTCCTTGAACCTTTCTGAGAGTTCATCATCAAGGGGTGATTTCTTGCTTTCTTCATATAATACAACATGAACTGATTCTTCAATCTTCTTTCTTCTTTTGTTGTAAACTCTGTAAGCTTTGCTATTCATAGAATAACCAAGAAACACTCCTTCATCTGCCTTTGGTTGAAATGTTCTTAGATACACTTTTCCATTGTTAAGAACAAAACATCTACAACCAAACACTTTCAGATGTTTAATATTAGGGGGTCTACCAACCAAGAGCTCATAAGGGGTCTTGTCATGGTGTTTGTTTATCAAACATCATTACGAGTGTAGCATCTTTGTTTTGACTTCAACCCAATAAACTTCACTTATTTCAATGTCATTGACATTGTCCTTGCTGCTTCTTTAAAGGTTCTATTTTTCCTTTCTGCAACACCATTTTGTTGTGGTGTTCTTACAGAGGAAAGTTGATGTTTTATACCTTTGCTGGTACAAAACTCCTTTATGTACTGGTTGACAAATTCAGTACCATGGTCTGTTCTGATTGCAGATACCTTGTCATTTTTCATGACTTCAAGCTTATTTAGCAAGTTTGGTATCTCCACCCAAGAATCAGATTTATGCTTCAGAAAGACAACCCAAGTGAATCTTGAGAAGTCATCTACAACAACCAGACCATACTTCTTTCCTGCATAACTAGTTACAGATGATTCAAAAAGATCCATGTGTAATAGTTGCAGTGGTCTAACACTAGAGTGTCTGGTTTTGGACTTGAAAGAAATCTTAGATTGTTTCCCCATCTGACAGGCAGAACAGATACCATCCTTTATGAAAGATGTTTTGGGATGGCCAACCACTAACTCTTTCTTGGCAAGTTCGTTCAGAGTTTTGAAATTCAAGTGACTCATTCCTTTGTGCCATAACCAGTGCTCTTCTGTGTGACCAGATTGACTCACCATGAGACATTCTTCAGTTGTGGCAGATGCCCAATCGACAACATAAAGACTGCCTTTCCGCCTAGCAACCAAGACTGTCTGCTTTGACTCATTGTCAATAAGTTTGCAATACTTTGCTTTGAGTTTCACAATAAATCCCTTGTCTGCAAACTGGCTCATGCTAAATAGATTGTATTTCAAACCCTTAACATATGTACGTCAAGAATTGTTAAAGATCCCAATTTGACGTTGCCAAATCCCAGAGAGGGATTTAATTCTCCTCCAGTAAATCTGATGTCTGGTCCATTGTTGCAAGCTTTGTAGTTGACCAGATTTGCTTTGTCTCCTGTCATGTGCTTTCCGCATCCACTATCAAATAGCCATTGAGCCTTAGTCCAAGAGGCGTTCTGCACAAAACAGGAAACAGGAGTTAGGTTCTTGCCTCAGAGATAGAACCACTTAGACTAAACATTCTTCCAGTAGGAATCCACATTTTAGTGAATTTCTTGGGAGTTTGTTTTTGTCTAACTTTATCAGAAGGAGAAACAATAGAATCAGTAATTTTGATCTCAATCTTCCTTCTTGGGGTGTTTCTAGGTGTTCCCTTTGGTGCTTTCTGGACCCTGGGTTTCTGGGGTTGCTTTTAAGCAAACTTAGCCTTTCTGGCCAGGTTCCTTCTAGCTTTGGCATTCAGTTTTTGAGTCGTTTGAGATTTCTTCCACTTCTGTTTATTGCTACGACCAATATCAGCCTTGCGCCATTGTACTTGTCCTTCCTTATATTGTTGTAAAAGGACTTTTCCAATAGCACGATAGCCAATGCCATTTCGAACACCTTTGGAGTTTGTTTTTGTCTAACTTTATCAGACGGAGAAACAATAGAATCAGTAATTTTGATCTCAATCTTCCTTCTTGGGGTGTTTCTAGGTGTTCCCTTTGGTGCTTTCTGGACCACAGGTTTCGGGGTTGCCTTTAAAGAAACTTAGCCTTTACGGCGAGTTCCTTCTAGCTTTGGCATTCAGTTTATCAGTGGTTTGAGATTTCTTCCACTACATTTATTGCTACGTAAATATCGACCTTGCGCCATTGTACTTGTCCTTCCTTATATTGTTGTAAAAGGACTTTTCCAATAGCACGATAGCCAATGCCATTTCGAACACCTTTGGCTTTCTGAATGCGGTCTTCAGAAGCCTTACTAGTTTCTGCACCGTCTTTATTTTCATAAAATGGTACAGTAGAGAATTTGCCTATTCCAGCAATTCTTCCTTTCCTAGTAATATAGCAATGTGGATGCCTACATGTCTGAGGGTTGTATTTCTTTTCAGAAGCCTCATCCACAAGTTTCTTGTAAACTTGTTGTTCTTTCAAAGGTTGGGTTGCTACTCCTTTTCCTTTGTCAACTACCTTAGCTTTCTGACCAATGCTATAGGTGGTTGAAGAACCATTCTGTTGACTTTTTACAAAGGTCAACCTTTCATCACTCTTCTTCAGAGGAGATGAATTACTCGTTCATCAAGTCCAAGTCCACCTTTCTCAGAGGGATCTCTCATATACGATTGAACCTCAGTGAGAGTGTCACTATCCTTTGCATAAGATTGGAAGGATAGCTCTTTCTTTCGGAGTTCCTCATTCTCAGAAAGCAACTTCATCATTTTCTTATTAAGTTCATCCAAGGCTAGTTTGTGAAAATTTTCATTTTCAGATATCTGACTTTTCAGAAGGGTAATTTCAGCGCTCTTGTTCTCAGATATCCTGGTTAGCTCAGAAACCTCTTTTTCAAGAGTTTCTTTGCTTTCCTCTAGAATTCTGGTTTTGGATTGTGCTTCCAGAAATTCTTTCTCATAACGATCCAATTCACTCCTGATTAACTCCAGATCCTCAATTCCATCATCACTCTCATAGTACAGAAATTGTGAAATGTTTGTTACCTCATCAGCCATAAGACACATTTCAATTTTGGAGATGTGGACCGACAAACTCAAAGAACTCCACATTTCATTCTTCTTAAGGGAAGTCGATTATGTCGTGGTGATTCCACACAATTACGGTGATGGTAGGTTTGAGTTATCGAATCTCCATCTTGAATCATCTCAATATCTAGAGCATCAAGTTGGATTTGAATCTTCTTCCTTTCTTGATCGGTAAGGCCCTTTGATTTCTTTTGTAATTTCTTTTGTCCTTCTTGTCACTGTCTTGAGCTTGTTTAAGCGGGCAATCTCTCTTAGTGACCAGGGCTTTTGACAATAGAAGCGGATATAATTTCCTATCTCTGTGATTCAAGATTACTAACACCTTTCCGAATGGGGTCTTGAGAGTTGTTTAGTTGAATGTTCTTATCTTGATGATAGTTTGGGCGAGATGCTTTTTCAGCTTTTCTTTAGCTTTTCTTCTCTCAATCTCTTGACTCACAAATTTATTCATGTGTCTTACTGCAAGAGCATTTTCTTCAGATGCGTCTTTGGTATCTTTCTTTTCAGAAGTACCTTGAGAAACTAGAGCAACACTTTGCAACTTCTCAGCTGTTTGTTCTCTCTGAGTTGTCTCATACTCTACAGTAGCAAGATGAGAGAAGAGCTCTACTGGAGTAATATTTGGCATTCCTTTGTTGAAATAAAAGAATTTAGTGTGCTCCCAGTTGTGATTGAGACTTCTGACAATAGTCTTAATCTTTTCTGGCTGGGAGTATCTATTGCTTTCACCAAGTGCAGCCATATCACTCATAAGAGTAGTAAACCTGAAATCAAGTTCTTCCAGAGTTTCAGTGGGACCTTGCTTGAAGTTTTGGAACTTCAATTTAAGAACTTCGAACTTGTTTTCTTTGGTTTTCTCAGTTCGCATGATTTCTTCAATCAATTGCGAGGCAACTTTCGCGTTTAGCACCCTACGTTTACTTGTATGTGCTCAGGTGTCGATCTGATGATTATATTACGAGCTTGACCATCCAATCTGTGTCTCTTGGCATCTTCAGATGTCCAGAGCTCTCTTGGCTTGTCTTCATACATAATGCTTCAACGAGCAACACGACCACTATCACTAGCAGTCGCATCCTCGCTTTCATCTTCCTTGTCTGAGGCTTTTCTTCCATCAGACACCTCAGTAACTTGTTTGAGTTGTCTGATTTCGATAGGCCCTTCATTGATGACATAGATCATCTCATCACTAATGGCCTCCAGATGGAGCATCATGTTGTTCTTCCATTTCTCGTAGTTTTTTGGCTTCAGGACGGGTGCATCACTCAGAGACATACCTGCACACTTAACACACAAATCATATAGTCCTCAGAAAGGGACAAAGTTTCTTCACCTATCTGGGGATCTAGGTTCAGTGCAGAAGGCTTAGGAACCTCCCGCTCTGATACCACTTGTTGGTCCAGATAACGGCAAAGTAAAAGACTAGAGGGGGGGGGGGTGAATAGTCTTTTAAAACTTTTGTCGATAAACACAGTTTCTCAGAAACCTGGGGGGTTTCTGTTACTTAGATTCAGAGCGCGGAAGACTTTAAGATAGGTAAGTGCAGAAACAAAAAGTATGTGTGTGTGCTTTGCTGAAAGATAAATCTGAAGGTAAATAACACAGCAAGTATAGTGGTATCTGGAGGTGGCGTAATCCTCCAACTAATCCACTTCGGTCTTTCTGAGACCTAGAATTCACTAGAACAGATAATTGAGTTCACCTTACAAAAATCCTATTCTAAGATTCCTAAACAAATGGTTCCCAACCAAATGTTCCCCCTGAGTTATTCCCCAGCTCCTAGAGCTAAGTACTTCCTCTACTCAGATAACCTTGGAGTTATTCCTTGATTTCCCAAATGAAGTACTTCCTCTACTCCATGCCTTGATGGTGTAGGTTATAAGGTTTGTCAGAGAGGCTTCTCGTATAACTTTTCAGTTATGTTTTCAGAGAGCCTAATAGAACAAGACTACTTAATACACTTGTTCAATGTATGGCAATCTGCTCTTTACTGACCCAAGTAATTGATGTCCGTTCTGGAGAATGAGCTTCAGAAAGGTTATCTGATAGTTCAACTCTTTCACGAATAACAATCTCTTGTTAAGGTTCAGGACAACTTAGAACTACTAGTGATTCTTCAAGCAACAGAAAGCTTTCAGAAAGGGTAGTAGAGTGCTTGAGAGAATACTTTGCTAGATTGTAAGTTTGCAAGTTAGATCGTTCTTCGGTCGTATTTCTCAGCATCTAAGTGTGTGATATTTATAGATGAATTAGAGAGTCGTTGGGATGTTATCCGTTAGACACAATTCAAATTCAGTCTATACTTATCTTGAAATGAGTACTCAGAAGTCCTTGTCTCATATCTCAGAGAGGACTGTGCTTCAGCGGCTTTTCTACTGACGCACTTAATGCACATGTACTATTTCTTGTCTTGTAGTCTTCAATGGATACATTAGCCTTTCTGATGGCTTGCATGCTCCATACTCATGATGTCATATGTTCCAGAATCATGTTTCAAAAGTAACTAAATGCACTTAAGAAAGGATTAAGGACATAGTCTTTCCGAGTGAGACTAAACCTTGGTGTCTTCATAAATCTTGTGCAATCTCCGGTCTTGTAATCTTCAGAAAAGCTCCATTGCTAGGATTGATCTTCATGGTATTCTTGGAAATAAAAATTACATTCAGAGACCTATAATCCTAATACAAGATTTACTAGACTAATCATACTCAGTGATTTCCTCTTTTACAATGTTCAAGTGAACCAAGAGTACTTAATCACCTTTCTGGCAAAGATAAGATCATGTGATGAATGATCAAAATACTAACAGATATTCCTAACAGTCTGTTCTAATTGCAGATACCTTGTCATTTTTCATGACTTCAAGCTTATTCAGCAAGTTTGGTATCTCCACCCTTGCATCAGATTTGTGCTTCAGAAAGACAACCCAAGTAAATCTTGAGAAGTCATCTACAACAACAAGACCATACTTCTTTCCTGCATAACTAGTTACAGATGATTCAAAAAGATCCATGTGTAATAGTTGCAGTGGTCTAACACTAGAGTGTCTGGTTTTGGACTTGAAAGAGATTTTAGATTGTTTCCCCATCTGACAGGCAGAACAGATACCATCCTTTCTGAAAGATGTTTTGGGAAGGCCAACCACTAACTCTTTCTTGGCAAGTTTGTTCAGAGTTTTGAAATTCAAGTGACTCATTCTTTTGTGCCATAACCAGTGCTCTTCTATGTGACCTGATAGACTCATCATGAGACATTCTTCAGTTGTGGCAGATGCCCAGTCGGCAACATAAAGACTGCCTTTTCACCAAGCAACCAAGACTGTCTGATTTGACTCATTGTCTATAAGTTTGCAATACTTTGCATTGAATTTCACAGTAATCCCTTGTCTGCAAACTGGCTCATGCTAAATAGATTATATTTCAAACCCTTAACATGTAATACGTCAGTGATTGTTAATGATCCCAATTTGACGTTGCCATATTCGGAGGAGGATTTAATTCTCCTCCAAAGAAATCGATGTCTGGTCCATTGTTGCAAGCTTTGTAGTTGACCAGATTTGCTTTGTCTCCTGTCATGTGCTTTCCGCATCCACTATCAATAGCCATTGAGCCTTAGTCCAAGAGGCGTTCTGCACAAAACAGGAAACAGGAGTTAGGTTCTTGCTTCAGAGATAGAACCATTTAGATTAAACATTCTTCCAGTAGGAATCCACATTTTAGTGAATTTCTTGGGAGTTTGTTTTTGTCTAACTTGATCAAAAGGAGATGCAATAGAATCAGTAATTTTGATCTCAATTTTCCTTCTTGGGGTGTTTCTAGGTGTTCCTTTTGGTGCTTTCTGGACCCTGGGTTTCTGGGGTTGCTTTTCAGCAAACTTGGCCTTTCTGGCCAGGTTCCTTCTAGCTCTGGCATTCAGTTTTTCAGTGGCTTGAGATTTCTTCCACTTCTGTCTTTTGCTACGTGCAATATCAGCCTTGCGCCATTGTTCTTGTCCTTCCTTATATTGTTGCAGAAGAACTTTTCCAATAGCACGATAGCCAATGCCATTTCGAACACCTTTGGCTTTCTGAATGCGCTCTTCAGAAGCCTTACTAGTTTCTGCACCATCTTTATTTTCATAAAATGGTACAGTTGAGAATTTGCCTATTCCAACAATTCTTCCCTTCCTAGTAATATAGCAATGTGGATGGTTGCATGTCTGAGGGTTGTGTTTCTTTTCAGAAACCTTATCCACATGTTTCTTGTGAACTTGTTGTTCTTTCAAAGGCTGAGTTGCTATACCTTTTCCTTTGTCAACTACCCTAGCTTTCTGACCAATGCTATAGGTGGTTGAAGAACCATCCTGTTGACTTTTTACAAAGGTCAACCTTTCATCACTCTTCTTCAGAGGAGATGAATTACTCGATTGTTCATCAAGTCCAAGTCCACCTTTCTCAGAGGGATCTCTCAGATAGGATTGAACCTCAGTAAGACTGTCACTAGCTTTTGCATAAGATTGGAAGGATAGCTCTTTCTTTCTGAGTTCTTCATTCTCAGAAAGCAGCTTGATCATTTTCTTATTAAGTTCATCCAAGGCTAGTTTGTGAGAATTTTCATTCTCAGATATCTGAGCTTTCAGAAAGGCTATTTCAGCGTACTTGTTCTCAGATACTTTGGTTAGCTCAGAAACCTCTTTTTCAAGAGTTTCTTTGCTTTCCTCTAGAATTCTGGTTTTGGATTGTGCTTCCAGAAATTCTTTCTCATAACGATCCAATTCACTCTTGACCAACTCCAGATCCTCAATTCCATCATCACTCTCATAGTACAGAAATTGTGAATTGTTAGTTACCCCATCAGCCATAAGACACATTTCAATGTTGGAGATGTCTGGACCAGCAATCTCAGCAACTCCACACATTTCATTCTTCTTAAGACCGAAGTCGATTACATCGTGGGTGATTCCACACAATTCTGGTGATGGTAGGTTTGAATCATCTGAATCTCCATCTTCAGAATCTCCCTTTGATTTCTTTTGTAATTTCTTTTGTCCTTCTTGTCACCTGTCTTGAGCTTGTTTAAAGCAGGGCAATCTCTCTTGAAGTGACCAGGCTTTTGACAATAGAAGCAGATATAATTTCCTATCTCTGCTGATTCAGTACTAACACCTTTCTGAATGGGGGTCTTCAGAGAGTTGTTTAGTTGAATGTTCTTGTACTGATGATAGTTTGGGCCAAGATGCTTTTTCAGCTTTTCTTTAGCTTTTCTTCTCTCAATCTCTTGACTCACAAATTTCTTCATGTGTCTTACTGCAAGAGAATTTTCTTCAGATGCATCTTTGGTATCCTTCTTTTCAGAAGAACCTTGAGAAACTAGAGCAACACTTTGCAACTTTTCAAATTGCTTGTTCTCTCTGAGTTGTCTCATAGTCTACAGTAGCAAGATGAGAGAAGAACTCTACTGGAGTAATATTTGGCATCCCTTGATTGAAATAAAAGAACTTAGTGTGTTCCCAGTTGTGATTGAGACTTCTGACAATAGTCTTAATCTTTTCTGACTGGGAGTATCTATTGCTTTAACCAAGTGCAGCTATATCACTCATAAGAGTAGTAAATCTGAAATCAAGTTCTTCCAGAGTTTCAGTGGGACCTTGTTTGAAGTTTTGGAACTTCAATTTAAGAACTTCGAACTTGTTTTCTTTGGTTTTCTCAGTTCCGGCACAAATTTCTTCAATTAGTTGCCAGGCAACTTTTGCCGTTTTAGCACCCCACAGTTTACACTGTATGTGCTCAGGTGTCGATCTGATGATGATATTACGAGCTTGACCATCCAATCTGTGTCTCTTGGCATCTTCAGATGTCCAGAGCTCTCTTGGCTTGTCTTCATACATAATGCTTCCATAAGCAACACGACCACTATCACTAGCAGCCGCATCCTCGCTTCCATCTTCCTTGTCTGAGGCTTTTCTTCCATCAGACACCTCAGTAACTTGTTTGAGTTGTCTAATTTTGATAGGACCTTCATTGATGTCATAGATCATCTCATCACTAATGGCCTCCAGATGGAGCATCATGTTGTTCTTCCATTTCTCGTAGTTTTCTGGCTTCAGAATGGGTGCATCACTCAGAGACATACCTGCACACTTACAACACAAATTATATAGTCCTCAGAAAGGGACAAAGTTCCTTCACCTATCTGGGGATCTAGGTTCAGTGCAGAAGGCTTGTGAACCTCCTGCTCTGATACCACTTGTTGGTCCAGATAACGGCAAAGTAAAAGACTGGGGGGGGGGGGGTGAATAGTCTTTTAAAACTTTTGTCGATAAACATAGTTCTCAGAAACATGGGGGTTTCTGATACTTAAATTCAGAGCGCGGAAGACTCTAAGATAGGTTAGTGTAGAAACAATAAATATGTGTGTGTGCTTTGCTGAAATGTAAATAGAGAAAGGTAAATGACACAGGAAGTATAGTGGTATCTGCAAGTGGCGTAATCCTCCAACTAATCCACTTCGGTCTTTCTGAGACCTAGAATTCACTAGAACAGATAATTGAGTTCACCTTACAATAATCCTATTCTAAGATTCTTAAACAAATGGTTCCCAACCAAATGTTCCCCCTGAGTTATTCTCCAGCTCCTATAGCTAAGTACTTCCTCTACTCAGATAACCTTGGAGTTATTCCCTGATTTTCCAAATCAAGTACTTCCTCTACTCCACGCCTTGATGGTGTTGGTTATAAGGTTTTGTCAGAGAGGCTTCTCGTATAACTTTTCAGTTATGTTTTCAGAGAGCCTAATAGAACAAGACTACTTAATACACTTGCTCAGTGGATGGCAGTATGCTCTTTACTGACCTAAGTAATTGGTGTCGGTTCTGGAGAATGAGCTTCAGAAAGGGTATCTGATAGTTCAACTCTTTCACGAATAACAATCTCTTGTTAAGGTTCAGGACAACTTAGAACTACTAGTGATTCTTCAAGCAACAGAAAGCTTTCAGAAAGGGTAGTAGAGTGCTTGAGAGAATACTTTGCTTGATGGTAAGTTTGCAAGATAGAGCGTTCTAAGGTATGTATTTTCAAGCATCTAAGTGTGTGATATATATATATAGATAAATTTGAGAGGCGTTTGAATTGTATACGTTGTGCTCTCTATCAAATTATATCCGTTTATATCTTGAACTATGTACTCAGAAGTCACTATCTCATTCTTCAGAAAGGACTTGCTTTTGCAAAGATTTCGCGATGCATTTAATGCATAGTAATGTTCATTGTCCTTTAGTCTCAACGGATACATGAGCCTTTCTGATGGCTTGCATGCTCCATACTCATGATGTCATATGTCCAGAATTATATTTCAAAAGTAAGTTAATATACTCAAGAAAGGATTAAGGACATAGTCTTTCTGAGTTAGACTAAACCTTTGTGTCTTCATAAACCTTGTGCAATCTTCAGTCTTCTAATCTTCAGAAAAGCTCCATTGCTAGGATTGATCTTCATGGTCTTCTTGAAATAAAAGTTACACTCAGAGACCTATAATCCTATTACAAGATTTACTAGACTAATCATACTCAGTGATTTCCTCTTTTACAATGTTCAAGTGAACCAAGATTACTTAATCACCTTTCTGGCTAAGATAAGAACATGTGATGAGTGATCAAAATACTAACAGATATTCCGAACAACCATTTATAGTGGTGCCTTTTTTAAGTGGTGTCATTAGTGACATTTCTTTTACTTTCTTTTCTTCTCCATTATCTCTTTATTTTATCTCAAATTTTCCACTCTTAACTCCTATAAATAGGAGCTAAAATCCTTCATAAAAACACACCAAAATAAACATACACTTCATATCATTAATAAGAAGAAAATTCTCTAAGAATAATATCCTAGCAATTCTTCGAAAGAGAAACCGACAAAACGCGAGATTGTCCTCGTGTGCTTTTGGTGCTCGGTTACTGTGGATCAACTAAGGTCGACGACTCGATCAAACATTCCTGCTCTTTTGTTTGTGGATTAGATCCGAAGAGTTAGTAGTTGTCGTCATAATAAATTCGGAAATCTTAAACTATCGTCATAACAAGTAAGCTTCCGAATTATGTTATCGCAATTATAAGTATCTGTATAGCTTATCAGTTAAATCATTGTTGGTGATACAAAATTTTAACCTTCCGCTGCATAACCTTTGAGGTGATTTTCCCGCACAAAATCCAACAGTACACGCGCTCATGCCCTAGCTCCCACACGTTCTGCTCTCCGCTCGCGCTCCCTCTGCTTCCTAGTTCGCCGGTCTTCGAGTTGTAATTTGGTTTAACCAATTTTTTCGGTTCAACCAGGTCCCGTTTCTGCCTCGATGGCCGCTTTGTCTCCAGCTGTCCTTTAGGGTTTTGGCCGCCATTGATGTCGATTTGGAGCTCGATTTCTACTCCTCCTTCCTTCTCCTCGCCAAATCGGCCTCCATCCTTCCCTTCTTCCACTGTTTTGGCCCTCCTCTTCTCCATGGCTTCACCCAAATCCTCCGAAATCCCTTCAATTGGATTCGAAAAATTGGGCCTCTTCCCATCTTCCTCCTTGTTCGCCCCCATCGGTTCGGATTCGTTGCCTCCTGGATCGAACTCCACCCATCCTCGTAGAAGGCGCCGGATCTGGCTTATCGATTCCTCAACTCAGCGTCTCCTCCGTTTGGTGGATGGCTTCGTTGAGCGTCGTTAAACTGTCTCGATGCCATGTGATGTGATGGAACGTTGGGTTCCATGGCCAATCGAGAGCATGACTTAGCTAGCAATTCGCCCATGAGACCGACCTCCAAGAGTTATCTTGGCACGAATTAGAAGAAAAGGAAGAGTAGAGATCTGTAGCACGCCTTCATGGTAAACATGTTTACACAACGAAAGGGAATTCATTAACAATCAAGTGATTAAGGTTAAGCCTAATGGTTCTATTTATACTTGCTACCGATTGGGGATAATTTACGTAGTCAAGATCTCTAAAAGATATACCGAATAATTAAAAGATCCTAATAAATCTACTCGCTTTATCATATCATCTAGAGAGAGAATCTAGCGTTGCCTTCTTCTTCTAGATCTCCGCCAAAATAGGATTAACTTAACCTAATTAATTGAAATAACAAAAATAAGTAAACTAAATAATAGAGATAATTATAAATGGGACGTCCCGTGTGCTTTTAAATTCACACTAACGCTCGTTAAAGCGGATTCGTGATGGACCGTAAAGCAACGTTCCATCATATTTCCACATAAAACTATTAAAACTAACACTAGCCTTCCTACACATAGCAAAACCTTATCTAAGCAGGGCAAAACGTGTCAAAAAATCGAAGGAAAAACCTTGGGCTCCAAGGGATTTGAGACCCTTATCAGATCAAATGAAGCTTCTATCCTGAGACAAACCCACAAAAATACAGATCAACAATGATCCACATTCTATCTATCTCAGCACGTGTAAACATTGGAAAAAAAAAGCACATACGCATGAGAAAACTGAACAAGAAAACACAGAACACCGAGAAAAAAAAATCTTGGGTCCATAACAAAACTTGAAAAAGGCATGAACTTGTAACTATGTTCCCAGATTACTGAGCTGATTTAGGTTTTGTTTATATATGTGTAGGCATGGAAAAACAAAACAAAACAAAATAAGTCTGCAGAGTCGAGTGATGGCACTCTTTCCTTAAGACTTTATTCGCTCTACACTCGGTGTTTACAGAAAAGTAGCGAATAGTCTCCCAAGATAAAACTGCAGTTGAGATCGTATACAAACACTTGAAATACAACGCTCGAATGGACTACATCAATATGGGAAACAACTTAGGAGAGGAGAAGGAGAGCAGATGAATGAGTGATCGATCCGATTACAGAAGGGACTATAAATAGCGGCTGTGTGGTGAAATAACAATACGAACATACACAATCTTTCATCTTCAGTCACAACGAACGGACTTACCTGTTCGCTGAAACAGGGTGTCTGTTCGTCGAAAAGTTTTTCTAGGATAAACGTTTCGCTGAAGCGTTTCGAACCAAAAAATTATAATCAGTTTTTGGTCCAAAAAGATTATATCCTCCACCACCAGAAAGTCCAAGCACAAGCCCAGTCCTGTGCCCAGTTCGACCCACGGACCCGAGACCAGGGCCCGGCTCCTGCTGGATATCTTCCATAATGTAATCCATAACTCATTGTGTACTTCAAGTACTGCATTACGTGACGTAGTGCTTCCCAATGGTTACTTCCTGGATTACTAGTAAACCTAGCCAACTGATTGACTGAGTATGCAATATCTGGACGAGTGCAGTTACTAATGTACATCAGACTGCCAATTATCCTAGCATATTGCCCTTGGTTTACAGGATCACCATTGTTTTTGTCTAAACATTGGTTCTTTCTAATGGGTATTTTCACAAATGGCTCATCGTATACTCCAAATCTCTTGAGAACATCTTCTATGTAATGAGATTGGGATAGTACTAAGCCTTCAGATGTTTTAGAAATCTTGATTCCTAATATCACATCCGCTATACCCATGTCTTTCATGTCGAATTGTTGTCTCAACATCTTCTTAGTCTCCAAGATTAATTCAATGCTACTTCCAGTTATGAGCATGTCATCGACATATAAGCATATCATCACAAAGGATTCATAATTCCCTTTGACATAGATACACTTGTCACCCTCATTTATGGAGAAGC
The DNA here is from genome assembly GCA_026545765.1 of Plantago major. Lineage (NCBI taxonomy): Eukaryota > Viridiplantae > Streptophyta > Magnoliopsida > Lamiales > Plantaginaceae > Plantago > Plantago major. The sequence continues at coordinate 108,458,126 of CM048840.1, forward strand.
CTTTTGACAGTAAAGTGTTGTCGAATTTCATATGCCACGGTTTAGGAGCTTGCTTAAGTCCATATAGTGACTTGACAAGACGACATACCTTTCTCTCTTGTCCAGGAACCACATATCCTTCAAGTTGTTCCATGTAGATCTCTTCTTCTAAATCTCCATTTAGAAAAGCTATTTTAACATCCATTTGATGTATTTCAAGGCCACGAAGTGCAGCAATGGCAATGAATATCCTTATGGATGTTATCCGAGACACAGGTGCGTATGTGTCAAAGTAATCAAGGCCTTCTTTTTGTCTATAGCCTTTGACTACCAGACGTACCTTGTACTTATCAATGATTCCATCTGCTTTATACTTACGTTTAAGTATCCACTTACAACCCAAAGGTTTAGTTCCTGGCGAGGAAGATCAACCACTTCCCATGTGTAGTTGTGCAATATGGAATTCATTTCACTTTCAATTGCTTCCTTCCAGAGTGGAGCATCTGGTGTTGACAATGCTTCTTTGATTGTCTTAGGATCATTTTCTACCAAGAAGTTTGTTAGAAAATCAGGCCCGATATTTTTCTCTTTCCTTGGCCTTTTAGTCCTTCTTGGTTCAACATCAGGACTTGTAATATTCTCTTGATTTGAACTCACAGGTTCTTCTATTGAACTACTCGGTTCATGAATTTCTTCAGTAGAACCAATAGATTCTTGAACTTTTTCATTTGAACCACTTGTAACATTTTCAGGATGTTGTCCATACAATTCAATTGCAGTTTCATAATCTCTCTTGCGAGAGATTAACTCTTTCTTTTCTTTCTTGGGAAATATTTCTCAAAGAATGAAGCGTTTCTTGATTCAATGATTGTTCCTTCATGAATGTCAGGTATCATAGACTTATCTACTAAGAAGCAATACGCACTACTGTTGTTTCCATATCCTATGAAAATGCAATCTACAGTCTTAGGACCAATCTTTATTTGCTTTGGTTTAGGCACTTCGATAGCCAGGCATCCCCACACTTTCAAGTGTCGGTAAGAAGGAGTGTGTCCTTTCCATAACTCGTATGGAGTTTTATCACTCTTCTTTCGAGGGATCCTATTGAGAATTATTGTGGCGGTGAGAATAGCTTCTCCCCACATGTTCTGGGGTAGCCCTGAATTAATTAGCATGGCGTTCATCATCTCTTTTAGAGTACGATTTTTGCGTTCAACAATGCCGTTAGATTGAGGCGAGTAAGGTGCTGTAGTTTGGTGAATAATACCAAATTCCGCACAATAAGCCTCAAAAGGGGCTCCATATTCACCACCTCTATCACTACGAATTGCTTTAATTCGTGTGCTTAGTTGAATCTCAACTTCTGTTTTGTAATGTTTAAATGCTTCTAAGGCTTCATCCTTACTTCTTAGCAAGTAGACATAACAGTACCTAGTGCAATCATCAATAAAAGTAGCAAAGTACTTTTTACCTCCTCTAGTTTGCACGAATTTTAAGTCACACAAATCTGTATGAATTAATTCTAGAGGAACTGTGGTTCTGTTAACCGAATGGAATGTTGCCTTAGTTAATTTTGCCTGCACACAAACCTCACATTTATTTTGAGGGTCGATTTCAAAGGACGGCAAATGTTCAAGTCTTATTAACTTTCGTATAGTATTGTAGTTGACATGCCCTAATATATTGTGCCATAAATTAGAGAACTCAGACAAGTAAGTAAAATGCTTATTTATTTCATCATTGCTCTCAAAGGAGCGAAGTACAATTATTACATTCATTTTGAAGAGGCCATCACACATGTAGCCCCTTCCTACAATCATACCATTCTTAGTAACTACAAATCCATTAGCAACGAAAGTTATCTTGAACCCTTTCTTCAACAGCTATGGACCAGACACCAAATTCTTGCGGATGTCAGGCACATGCATAACTTCGTTCAACACCAGTTCCTTTTCGGATGTTAACTTCAGAACCACCTTCCCGACTCCTTTCACATCAGAAGTGGCGTCATTTCCCATGAATAGCTTCTTGCCACTTATTGGGGAGTATGTCGAGAACGAGCCAAGGTCTGAGCATATATGGTGAGTAGCACCAGTATCGATCCACCACTGTTTTGGATTGTCAACTAGGTTCGCCTCCAAGACAACTGCTGATAATGACCCGACCAAATCGTCAATTTCTGCAGTAGTCTTCTCCTCCACAACATTGGCGTTTGCGTTTGTCTTCTTAAAGGAGAAGCAGTCAGCCTTCATATGCCCAGGTTTACCACAATTGAAACAGTTTCCCTTGATCTTTTTCGACTTTATGGGCTTGCCTTGAGACTCGTGGTCTCCATCATGCCTTTTGCGCTTCTTGTTGCTAGCCTTGGATTCGACCAAGTGTGCTTTGGCTTCCATAGGTTGCTTACCCTTAACCAAAGCCCTGCGGTTGTCTTCCTGAATCTGAAGTTTGACAACTAACTCTTCAAGCCCCATCTCCTTGGTCTTCAACTTGAGATAACTTATGAATTCGTTCCATGATGGTGGCAGTTTCTCAATTAAGGAAGCGACCAAGAATGGCTCATTTGGCTTCATGCCTTCCTGTTCCAGTTCGTGAAGAATGGACTGAAATTCCAGGACTTGACTCATCACAGATTTTGAGTCAGCCATTTTGAAGTTCAGAAACTTCCCCACAACGAACTTCTTAGTACCAGCATCCTGGGCGTTGTACTTCCTGTCCAGTTTCTCCCACAAGTCCCTTGCGGTACCGACAGAGCAGAAGGCGGTATAAAGAGCATCAGAAAAGCAATTGAGAATGTAGTTCTTACATAGGAAGTCGTTGTGAACCCATGCGTCACAGGCAAGTTGCCTCCTCCGGTTGTCATCCTAAGCGGCCTGAACGACTTCCGCAGACATGGCATTTGGGTCGGTATCTTGCATGACTGGAGAGGAAGGTGTATCAACATTGAGGTAGTTTGCCAGCCCTATGGTCGTCAGTTAGAACAACATTTTCTGCTTCCACTGTTTGAAGTTGAACCCCAGGAGCTTCTCCGGTTTCTCTCCATGGTGGTTGTGAGCGGCATTGGTACGAGCAGGAGCAGCAGGAACATCGTTTCCAGTAGCAGCCATTGTAAATAAAGTCTTAAGTTGTTCTTATATGTGTATGGCTATATGGAAAAACAGAACAAAATAAGTCTGCAGAGTCGAGTGATGGCACTCTTTCCTTAAGACTTTATTTGCTCTGCAGTCGGTGTTTACAGAAAAGTAGCGAATAGTCTCCCAAGATAAAATTGCAGTTGAGATCGCATACAAACACTTGAAATACAACACTCGAATGGACTACAACAATATGGGAAACAAGCTTAGAAGAGGAGAAGGAGAGCAGATGAATGAGTGATTCGATTCTGCAACAGGAAGGGACTATAAATAGCAGCCAGGTGGTGCGATCGAACAAGTACAACTAGAACTTACACAATCTTTCGTCTTCAGTCACAACGAACGGACTTACATGTTCGCTGAAACAGGGTGTCTGTTCGTCGAAAAGTTTTTCCAGGAGAAACCTTTTCGCTGAAGCGTTTCGAACAAAAAAATTATAATCAGTTTTTTGTCCAAAAAGATTATGTCCTCCACCACCAGCAAGTCCAAGTCCACGCCCAGACCCCAGACCTGGGCCCGGGCCCGGCTCCTGGCGGAGCCAGGCAGGTGCGTATGGGCAACCGAGGAGCCATCTAGCTCGATTTAAATAAAAATACCATTGTCAACTCAAAATCTTCTATACATTTGAATATTCTTACTAATATAACTATTATAAGTAATAAAAAAAATAATTCTCTTTGATAATTCTGTTTTGAACCGATCATAATTCGGTTCGATTTTCGTGTCATACAAAATCTAAAATTTCGGTTCGACGGTTCGGACCGGTTCGGGACCAATGCGCAAACAAAGAAAGAATGATAAGAAAGAAAACGTCTGTATCTTTTAAGATTCTCTTTGTTTAAAAAACGGGAATATATGTATACATATATATATATATATATATATATATATATATATATATATATATATATATATATATATATATATATATAAAACCTACCCTACTCTACTTAGGTCATCTCCAGCAGTTGCAACTCTCTGCAACCCACTCTCTCCGCCACATCAGCATTCCACTCACTGCAACTCACTTTGCAACTCTTCACAATTCTCTACTCAAACAGTGAGGCCCAAAATCTATTTTCTTTTAACATTTCTTTCAAACTTAATTAGTCATTTTATTTTCTTTTCTCATTTCCTGACTTTATTTTAAATGTTGTTAATTAATTATAACAAAATTACACTAATGTTTTTTAAATATATTACTTGAAAATAAAAATTACATTACTTAAAAAAAAACTACAATACTTAAAATTAAAAATTACAATACTTGAAATTTCAAATTAAAATAATTGAAAATGAAAATTACAACAGTTAAAATACTACATTTTACAAGTGTGATTTTAATATGTATTTTAAATTTTAGAAGTAATGTATAAGTATATTTCTATTTCTACATATAATTATTATCATATAGAAATATTCAAAAAAAATGAAAAATAATAAAAAAGATAAAAGTAGAAAAGGAATAGAAATAAAAAAAATAAAAACAAAGAAACAACAAAAGAAAAAGAAAAAGGGGGTCGCTACCAAATTTTGGGGCGCTGAACAGTTTAACTCGTGTTGGGACTCTCTGAGTCCCAATGACAGACCAGCTGTAACTTGGTGGAGAAAGCCTTACTCGTCTTGTTCCCTCTCCAAGTCCCTTTCACAATTTACCCTGCCCTATTCCTATTCACATGCCTCCACCTATCTTCGTCGATCTTATTGTCTTGAATCGAGGTATGTACATACGCATTCTCGCTTTATTAATTTGCTTGATTCTTACATGTAAATCGGACATAATTCTATATATTAAGGGTATCTTTTATTGTTAGGCTCCAAAAACACTAAAATTCGGTTCGTTTTATATGTTTATGTTCGTTTCGGACCGCTGCGAAACCTACTGGTGGTATAATGGAGTATGTGGGGAGGAGTTACTGGAGAAGAACTATTTGGTTTAGACTGTATATAGTATATTATGAGGGGTGGATTTTGTAAATATATATATAATTTGTATTTTTAGGAGGGATGGTATTTGGTTTAATTGTTATATTCTGACACTTCAAATTTTAAATAGTATAGTAACCATATAGTATTAAAGTTGTAGTATATGTGAATGGTGTTTTGTTGGTCATGGTTGAGGTTATGACTTACTGTCAACATTCTATGCCAAATACCTTAACCAATTACGAACATAGTTTTTTAAATCAATGCCAAACAGAGTGATAGTTTTAAAATTGGACTGGTTCTAGAAATATACCTAAATCATCGTTTTTGTAAGTAGTTTCTTCATTTAAGAAACCCAAGTCCACATTACTTTCCATATACCTCACTCAAGTACCTAATCTAACTCTATATATTAAGGCTTGTTGTTGACTCGTGATGGTACCCTGTTAACACCTACTTACTGTTCAGGATCATGTACGAAGTTCTTGATGAGTATCATGAGCACCTGCACAATTCATCAATGGTGCATTTCAAGGATTGCGAAGAAGAAGAACATACTAAACTCATAGAGGCAACATCTTACAAGGTCCAACTCGATGATAGTTCCAAGTACATAATCGACGTTGCCCTTTCCTACAGAGGACTTTGTCGTGAATTTCCTCATACTGACCACGGTCGTGATGACTCGGCCAACGTTTTACTCCTGTTCGAATACGAAAAGCATCTTGATCAGATTGAGATACGGGAGATCAAAGATCTAGAAAACCAGGAAGAAGAAGTAAAAGAGAAGATACGTGCTCTTCCAAAAGTCACTGAGAGTTTTGCCGAAGAGTTGGTGATACGCATAATGTCCCGTTCAAGAAGGGAGTATGCTGCTGCTCGGCGAGCTGGTCATAATATCTTTAAATTGAAACTTGATATTTCTTTTATACACTTTCATGTTCGCGTACCGAGAAGTGAAGAAGGAGAAGAAGAAAGGTCCATCAAGTCAAAGCAGAAGAAGTCGATCCTCGAAGGATCGTGGAATTTTCCTTCCACGCCCCCTTGGCGCGCGAGGGTAGAAGGAGGGGGAGAGGAGGAGGAGGAGGAAGAAGATGGAGAAGGAGCAGGAGACGAAGAGGAAGAAGGATGGGAGGAGGAGGAGGAGGAGGAGGAGGAGGAGGAGGAGGAAGAAGAAGAAGAAGAAGGAGGGGTCTTTGTTGATTACATTGCTCCTCGTATGGTTCCTACCACGCAGGACTCCATCAGGTCACTGAAGCGCAAGAGGGTAGAAGAAGAATCGTAATTGTATTATCTGTTTGGAAAAACTTTCTCAAGGTTATGAGGCTGTTTGCTTGCCTCGTTTGCACTCGTTCATGGAGATTGCATTGAGGAGTGGCTCAATACAAGTCATTCTTGTCCGATTTGTTGATTTAAGATGCCATCGATCGTACTAAATAGTCGATTTATATTCTTCCTCTTCTTGATTAGAACTAAGGTTTTGTTCTCTTCATCTACAAACTCATTCACTTTAGTTTCATTCGATTCCGCTCTGCTTAGTTGTTTTTTATATTACAATTGATTCGGATCGGTTATGTTCGGTCAAAGGTGCATAAAGAGAACAGAGCCTAAAGCTGATGAAATTTAGTAGTACTATATCAGTGTGATGGTTTTGATTTGAATGAAATAATGTTGGTACAAATTTTTGTCTCTAGCCCGTCAAGAGTTTCCTTTATGTTGTTTATGTTTGTTTTTCTAATTCTACTCTGGTTCATAACTTGGAAATTTGAGCTTAATCTACAAAATAGAACTAAATTCTTTGGAATATATAATTTGATTGTCTGTCATTGCTAGCGTAAGCGCATTTGCATCAAAACTTTTATGACAAATACAATTTTTTTAGCCGGCTTTTTTTGCCACATAATTACATGCATCAAAACTTGTTGGTTTTCTGTTGGAATTAATGATAGATACAACCTCAAACTAATTCTATCAGTGGATGAAGGCAGCTGAAACTCAAAACACCCCAAATTTAACAAGAGCTATTTTTTGTCATATAATGTCTACCACATGAAAAACATAGTGAACAATACTGAATGAGGGCAGCCTAAACTCCACTCACCCCAGATTAACACTAGACATAAAAAAGTCATTACATAAAGATCACTTGGTCTAACATGAAGAGTTTTTTTATATTACTTCCATAAAGCATTTTGTAGAGAGAGCCCCTAACATGACCAAAAACCACAACAAACAGCTAATAATCAAATGAAGTGAGAAGAAACATAAGATAAGAACAAGTTTACAACCTAATATATACCTATATACCACATGCAATCTTTAGTGTTTACCAGTTCGACAGTTGTGATTTATTGTGTTAACAGGTTGTAGATTTCGGAGGTTTGGAAGAAATAAAGGAGTCCTACTTAGCTTGGTGTATTTAAGGAAAAAGATCAAAGATTGGAATCTTTAATAACAATATCTTAGATTGAACGATTGAAGATTTGATAAGCATGGAAAAGAAAATCTGGAAGATTTGTCCTTGATTGAAGAACGATGCTATATATACAAGATCAAGGACAAGTAACAAGAAGAGTGATTATTTTGCAAGACATTATCGAAGTTACTTTGTGTTTACTAGACTTTGCAATTGTATTTTGATAGAGAGTGTTTCCCGATCATCTAGGTTTGGCTTGATCCGCAACTATAGAATAGGTAGCACTATTCTACTTAGTTTGGTTTTGTGATTCAAGAATTCAATATGTGGAAACTTGAATATTGTTTTGATAAATTCACTTAATCAATATAGTGGATATTTGCCTTTGCCTCGGCTGGTATATTATACCAGCTAAGAAAAACAACTTTGTGTTCTTTAGTTTATTTATATTTTGAATTGTTTTTCTGTTTGAGTCATTGTTACATTAATAGTTATATCAACATTGGTATATATTGTGGTGTGATTGCAGTTTAGTACAAGTCTGGGTCCTTATATTCTTTCAAAAGAGTACTCCGTTATTCGAGCTGCTTCCATACAGCTTCCAGACTCCTCATTCTTTCCGGACACCTTGGCAGTCTTGTCGGTGCGCTCCTTCTCTTTGAAAATATCACTAAGACTGTCCAGTTTCCCATCAGCATCACCATTACCAACCCACTCAGCCTTATTAATCTCAGATAGTTTGACATTATAGCCTAAAGATTGATATCCACCAACTACTCTGGTCTTATCCAAACATGTCCTCTTCTACCGTAGGACCATGTTCATCATCATACCCAATCTTTTTCTTGATAACCAAACCTAAATCAGGAGATTTATAAATTACCTGATTCGAATTTGGTGCCGTCCCTCTTGCAAGATTGAGTCTTCCTTTTCCTAGGGCCGGATACAACCCTCGAACTTGTACTCCAGGGTCGTAAACCCATCTAACAGCCTCTAGGTAAGCACCACGCGCCGCCACGTCCCTCCCAGAACCGTCACGCACCGCCATGCTCTCTACAAAATCTTCACGCGCTTCCCCGCAGCGGGAAGTCTCCGCACGCGCTCCCACGTGCTCTACGCGCCAGTCTGGCACGTGGTTCTCTTCTCCCGGCTGGCGCGTGTTGTACACGCGCTCACGCCCCAGCTCTTGCACGTTTGGCTCTCCGCTCGCGCTCCCTCTGCTTCCTAGTTCGCCAGTCTTCGAGTTGTAATTCGGTTTAACTGAATTTTCCGGTTCAACCAGGTCCGGTTTCTGTCTCGCTGGCCGCTTCTTCTCCAGCCATCCTTTAGGGTTTTGGCCGCCATTGATCTCAATTTGAAGCTCGATTTCTACTCCTCCTCGCCAAATCGGCCTCCCTCCTTCCCTTCTTCCACCGTTTCGGCCCTCCTCTTCACCATGCTTCACCCAAATCCTCTGAAATATTTGGATTCGAAAAATTGGGCCTCTTCCCATCTTCCTCCTTGTTCGCCCCCATCGGTTCGGATTTGTTGCCTCCTGGATCGAACTCCACCCATCCTCGTAGCAGGCGCCGGATCTGGCATATCGATTCCTCAACTCAGCGTCTCCTCTGTTTGGTGGATGCCTTCGTTGTGGAAGCGTCGTTGAAACCTGCTATGATGCCATGTGATGGAACATTGGGTTCCATGGCTGAATCAGAGCACGACTTAGCTAGCAATTCGCCCATGAGAGCGACCTCCAAGAGATATCTTGGCACGAATTTGAAGAAAGAGAGAGGAAATCAATCACAAGAGTAGAGATCTTGTGAAAGCGTACGCTTTCTCGGTAAACACGTTTATTCAACGTAAATGGAATTCATTAATAATCAAGTCATTAGGGTTAAGCCCTAATGATCCTATTTATACTTGCTACCTGACATGATAATTTAGGTAATCAAGATCTCTAACAGATATACCGAAATAATTAAAAGATCATAATAAATCTACTCGCCTTATCATTTAGAAAGAATCTAACAGTTGCCTTCTTCTTCGAGATCTTTGGCCAAAAGAGTATTCTTTACCTAATTAATTGAAATAACAAAAATAAGTAAAGTAAACAATAGAGATTATTATAAATGGAACGTCCCGTGTGCCTTTAAATTTGCACTAACGCTCGCTAAAGCGGATTTGTGATAGACCGTAAAGCAACGTTACATCACATTTCCACATAAAACTATTAAAACTAACACTAGCCTTCCTACACACATCAAAACCTTTTCTAAGAAGGGCAAAACGTGTCTAAAAATCGAATCTTTAGCCCATAAATTGAAGGAAAAACCTTGGGCTCCAAGAGATTTGAGACCCTTATCAGATCAAACGAAGCTTCTATACTAAGAAAAACCCAAAAAAAATACAAATCAACAATGATCCACATATATTCTATCTATCTCAGCACGCGTAAACATTGGCAAAAAAAAAAATAAAAATCACATACATGGGGTGGCCAACGAACCGAACGTTCGCGAAATGTTCGTGAAAAAGCTCGGTCAACGCTCAGTTCGTGTTCGGTTTGACCGAACCGAATATGTTCGCGAACATGTTCTAGTTTTTTCGAAACGAACATTGAACACTTTTATTCTTTATCGAATGTTCACGAACGGTTCGCGAACACACACCAAAATATATATTATTATTATACATTTTTTATCTACATAAAAATTCATTATGCAATAATGGTATTTTAGGCTTATAGTTTTCAATTTGAAATTTATTATTGTTGTTTATGATGTTGTATTATAATATTTTATTTTATTTTATTGTAAAATTTATAATTTAGAGCTTTTTTTAAACATAAACGAACAAACGTTTGTACACACAATCGAACGCAAACGAACCGAACTGTCGAATGCAAACGAGTCGAATATGCGAACCGAACACGAACAACTAAAAAAAATGTCGAACCGAACCCGAACACTAATTTTTAATGTTTGTCGAACACGAACACGAACCGAACATACCTTCGAACGAACGAACAGTAATTTTGCCAAATGTTCGATTCGTTGGCGACCCCTACACATACCCATGAGAAAACTAAACAAGAAAACACAACACCGAGAAAAAAAATCTTGGGTCCATAACAAAACTTGAAAAGGGCATGAATTTGGAACTATGTTCCCATATTACTGAGCTCATTTGGGTTTCTAGGGTGTAAAAGATATTGCTTTCTAACACTGGAATCTAGTGAATTATTACAAGAGGATATTGAGTTTAACGGCCACTAAATTTACAGTAACTCTTACAAGGATAATTTTATTTTTGATTTGTGTAATGTAAGGAAATAAATTTAAGACCGCTCACTGTGGGAGAAGTCGTGGGGCAACTCGTGAGGTCGCGGAGTTACATTTTTGTGGCTGGGCCCCAACGGTGGGGCCAGTTCCATTTTTAAATTCTTCTTTTTTAGCCAAATTTTAAATTTCAAAAATATAAAAATTATACCATCGACCATATTTTTTCGAGATCTAGATCTATAAATAGAGACCAGTGAAGACATGTTCTCACATATCACAATTCATCTTTTTTTATTAGTGATTTATGCTATTCGATTTTTGTTGCTCGATTTAAATAAAAATACCATTTTCAACTCTAAATCTTCTATACATTTGAATATCTTACTAATATAACTATTATAAGTAATAAAAAAAATACCGCAACCACTTCCACAGTAACAATTTTTTATCGCGGTTAGAAGTCGTTGGCCGACACAACCAATTCTAGGTCGTGCTGAGTGAGTGGTCTAAATTAGACATAATATGTAACACGACCAATCGGTTTTTGGGCCGAACCTAAACCTATTCGGTCCGGTTCTTAGTTTGAAAGTATTGAAAATTTCGATTTTTTGTTCGGTCCTGCCCAAAATCGAAAAAAAGGGGTTAAACCGAAAAAACCGATTTTTACATTAAAAAACCCTGACCCCATTCCCAGATCACATTCACCCTATTCCTCATTCCTCTAGACTGGATAAAAAAACCATCGCCACTCCGGATTCGTGAATCGTCACCTACGCCACTCGTGAAATGTCACTGTAAATTTTGATGGTTCCCCAATCACTTCAGTTCTTGAATACAGTAACTTGGTTACAGTTAGTTAGTGATTATCGTTCATGAATTCTTTTTCTTGCTAAAGTAGTAAAAAACCAATTCTTGTTGCACAAAGCTGCATATTTTGTCTACAACAGTCTGTTAATTATAGGACGAAATGGGAATATTTTGTGAAAAGAAGGGATTAAATTGAAAACTGATTGGGCAAAGGTATTTCATGAATCTGATTGCTACTTTGTTCTTGTCTATGTGTCTGATCCGGTGCACTTTTTTTGTTTTTTTCAAAATTCGGGTTTTTTCGGTTTTGGACCGCGGTCCGGTTTTGAACCTATCATAATTCGGTTCGATTTTGGGTCATACAAAATTTAAAATTTCGTTCGGTGTCTGAACGGTTCTGGACCAATGGGCCAACAAAGAAAGAATGAAAAGAAAGGAAACGTCTTTATTTTTAAAGATTCTCTTTGTTTAAAAAAAGGAATATATATATATAACCTACCCTAATCTACTTACTCGTCTTGTTCCCTCTCCAAGTCCCATTCACAATTTACCCTGCCCTATTCCTATTCACACGCCTCCACCTATCTTCGTCGATCTTATTGTCTTGCACTGAGGTATGTACATACGTACTCCTGCCTTATTAATTTCCTTGATTCTTACATGTACGAATCAGACATAATTCTATATATTAAGGGTATCTTTTTATTGTTAGGCTCCAAAAACACTAAAATTCGGTTCGTTTTTATATGTTTATGTTCGTTTCTGGACCGATGCAAAACCTAATGGTGGTGTAATTGAGTATGTGGGGAGGAGTTACTGGAGAAGAACTATTTGGTTTAGAATGTATATAGTATATTATGAGGGGTGGATTTTGTAAATATATATAATTTGTATTTTTAGGAAGGGTGGTATTTGGTTTAATTGTTATATTCTGACACTCCAAATTTTAAATAGTATAGTAACCATATAGTATTAAAGTTGAAGTATATGTGACTGGTGTTTTGTTGGTTATGGTTGATGTTATGACTTACTGTCAACATTTTATGCCAAATACCTTAACCAATTACCAACATAGTTTTTTAAATCAATGCCAAACAGGGAATAGTTTTAAAATTGGACTGGTTCTAGAAATATACCTAAATCATTGTTTTTGTAAGTAGTTTCTTCATTTAAGAAACCCAAGTCCACATTACTTTCCATATACCTCACTCAAGTACCTAATCTAACCCTATATATTGAGGCTTGTTGTTGACTCGTGATGGTACCCTGTTAACACCTACTTACTGTTCAGGATCATGTACGAAGTTCTTGATGAGTATGATGACCACATGCATAATAATTCATCAATGGTGGATTTCAAGGATTGCGAAGATGAAGTACATACTAAAGTCATAGAGGCAACATCTTACAAGGTCCAACTCGATGATAGTTCCAAGTACATAATCGACGTTGCCCTTTCCTACAGAGTACTTTGTCGTGAATTGCCTCATACTGACCACGGTCGTGATGACTCGTCCAACGATTTACTCCTGTTCGAATACGAAAAGCATCTTGATCAGATTGAGATACGGGAGATCAAAGATCTAGCAAACCAGGAAGAAGAATTAAAAAATAAGGTACTTGATCTTCCAAAAGTCACTGAGAGTTTTGCCGAAGACTGGGTGGAACGCATAATGTCCCGTTCAAGAAGGGAGTATGCTGCTGCTCGGCGAGCTGGTCATAATATCTTTAAATTGAAACTTGATATTTCTTTTATACACTTTCATGTTCGCGTACCGAGAAGTGAAGAAGGAGAAGCAAAAAGGTCTATCAAGTCACAGGAATTGATGCAGATCCTCGAATTGTTTCCTTACATGCCCCCTTGGCGCAGGAGGGTAGAAGGAGGGGAGGAGGAGGATGGAGAAGGAACAGGAGACGAAGAGGAAGAAGGATGGGAGGAGGAGGAAGACGGCGAAGAAGACGGAGAGGAAGAAGGATGGGAAGAAGAAGAAGAAGAAGAAGAAGAAGAAGAAGGGGTCTTTGTTGATTACATTGCTCCTTGTATGGTTCCTACCACGCAGGACTCCATCAGGTCACTGAAGCGCAAGAGGGTAGAAGAAGAATCTGATCAGAATTGTATTATCTGTTTGGAAAAACTTTCTCAAGGTTACGAGGCTGTTTCGTTGCCTTGTTTGCACTCGTTTCATGGAGATTGCATTGAGGAGTGGCTCAACACAAGTCATTACTGTCCAATTTGTCGATTTAAGATGCCATCTATCAGTACTAATTAGTCAGATTTATATTCTTCGTCCTGCTGATTAGAACTAAGGCTTTGTTCTCTTCATCTACAAATTCATTCAGTTTAGTTTCATTCAGTTCAGCTCTGCTCTGCTTAATTGTTTTTTATACTACAATTCAGTTCAGATCAGTTATGTTAAAGAGAACAGAGCCTAAAGCTTATGAAATTTAGTAGTACTATATCATTGTGATGGTTTTGATTTGAATGAAATAATGTTGGTACAAATTTTTGTCTCTAGCCCGTCGGCAGGTTTCCTTTATGTTGTTTATGTTTGTTTTTCTAATTCTACTACTGGTTCATAACTTGGAAATTTGAGCTTAATCTACAAAATAGAACTAAATTCTTTGGAATATATAATTTGATTGTCTGTTGTTGCTAGCGAGCGCATTTGCATCAAAACTTTTATGACAAATACAATTTTTTAGCGGCTTTTTTGCCACATAATTACATGCATCAAAACTTGTTGGTTTTCTGTTGGAATTAATGAAAGATATATGCAAATTCTAATTTATGTTTCATTGTTTTGTTAGAGTCTTGCTCTTGTAGATGTTGTTTTGAGTGCCAAGCTGATCTTTTTCATTGTTGTTGTGCAGGAAGAGGCAATTTGCCAGCAGATCTAGCAAGGCGCGGTACTAGACCATGATCGATTAATCAGATTACTTGAGTTTGAGAATTTGTCAAAATGGTTCGGTGTCTCAGAGTAGTTGAATCGTTTATTTTGATGTTTATATTCGGCTTATGAGATTTTACGGCATTCTATGATTGTTTAGAGCTAACTATACTTTTATTTCCCCTGGCCTGCTTAAAGTTTCAAGTTTCCAATGCATTTGGTTTGATTGAGTTGATCGATCTTTACCCTTCACTCACGACTTGTGGTGGATCTGTTTGTCGTCTGCAAATTTATCTTGTGTATCTTGATCGCAATAAAGATAGAATTTGTATCTTAAGAAAGTACATGTGGTAGTAATAATTTTACTAAGTATTATAAAAGTACTGCTATGTTTGGAGATTCCAGAGATACCCTATGTTTCACGTAAAATTGTCTATGTTTTACATTTACCCATTTTGTGATTTTTTGCGGACGGGTTTGGTGTTTAAAATCTAGATCTGGGTCGTCCAATTTTGTGGACCGGGTTGCTTATAAAACCCGAACTTTTAGATGTTGCTGCCATCTCTCATTCATTCTTCATTTCAAGGAAACCGCTTCTCTCTGCAAAATCTAAACCACCTCAAATTCCAGCCCCTCTTTCTCACTGTCGCTGCGCCGCCGCCGCTGTCTCTGGATTCATTGTGCGATCATCAAGTAATGTCTGTTGAAACTCGACTTTAGTGTTTTTGAGTTCAATTTCGCCTTTTGTTGCTTCGTTTTTGCTGAATCTGTCATGTATGTTTCAGTATCTGGAGCGATTTTGTGTAGTTTCTTGCTAACCGAGCTCAACATATTTGTCTAGTTTGTTGTGGAAAAATGCGGTTTTCATCAGACAAATCGAGCAAAATAGGAGTTATCAGAGATTCCGGATCAGATCGAACCGAGATCGGAGATTGGAGATCGAGTGGAGGAGTTGCGATTAGATCGGAGATCGAACGTAGTTTTCTGGATCTGTTTTGGTATATCAAGTTCATCGATTCAGGTTGATTTCAGAATCTAAGTTGCCGATGTTCGTAGTTTTCGAAAATTTTGACACCAATCGCCTCTCCATCTCCTCCTCTCTCCATCGCGATCAGCTCACCGCCACCGAACTTCGCCGAGAGGCATTCTTCTCTGCCTTCTTTAAAATTCGGTAAAATTGATCAGAAATTGATATCGTACACTTTATGCTTTTTACAATGTGATATTACTGCCAAATGTTTTGTTTTGTATTGCTCTGAAACCTAAAATATGTTTCTAAAGTTTTGTTATTCTTTGCTTCAACTAGTTATT
Organism: Plantago major; assembly: GCA_026545765.1. Taxonomy (NCBI): domain Eukaryota; kingdom Viridiplantae; phylum Streptophyta; class Magnoliopsida; order Lamiales; family Plantaginaceae; genus Plantago; species Plantago major. The sequence goes on from CM048840.1 coordinate 108,473,850, forward strand.
CCACTTTTTACTATTATTTGTCAATTTCATGTATTGTTTCCTCTTTGCTAAGTAATGGAGTCAAGTTGCTAAGTCTTAGGTTCTAGTCTAGCTTTTGTTTGGATACTGAACCAATGTATCCGTTTCGTTGTGGCTTTATATTGTAAGGGAAGCGATATCAGTGTTTGTGTATTTGCCCGTTGTTTAAGAATTGTTGATCGAAGTTTGTCATGTTAATGTATGGGGCTGTGTCTTATGAGTTACGACCTAATAGGTTTCTTGTGCAACGTGCAAGTTTCTAAGGGGTTTTGGCCATAGGAGTGTCGGAGTAGGTGTTTAGCAACAATTATTGTTCAGTAAGGTTTCTCTGTAAGATTTTATCTTCTTAATGTTGTGATGATACTACTAGCTCTCCTGGTTTAAGAGGAGAAACTCAAGTTGTCTATCTATATATCCTGCACGTGGTTTGTTTATTGATGAGTGAGTTTTAGACCGTCTCATTTGGTCTTTTTTACCGTCTTTTTGTCATCCTTGAGTATAGCTTTATTTAGTTTTTCTTGAATATTTTTACTTGTTTTGTTCTTTGTGTGTTTTGTAGATATTTGGCTAAACCACGCTAATGGAAGGCAAAAATTGTGTATTTTGTATGCATCTACAAGTTATGGAGTTCCAATGCCTCGTACGGATGCTAGAAGTGGAGCGGGAGGGCCAAAATATCGAGAATTGGAGTAAGAAAGGCGTCGAATGGCAAAATGGTCATTCCTGTAGAAGCTGGCGACGCCAATTTGTAATCGTACGCCAAGAACTTTTTGTTTGAGAAGAAATGGCGATGCCGCTTTGAATCTAGCGATGTTAATTTGGGCCACGCCTTGATTTTCTATTTAACCGTCCTTTGCGCGATTTGTTTCCTAATTCACCAAAACCTAGTTTTTCTCCTTTCTATTACTTAGAATAAGACATAATCACTTTTCATATTCATTCTATTGTGAAGAACAATACCTTGATCTAGAGCTAGACTTAGTTTTCAAGGAAATTACCCGATTTCGAGGTGATTGAACCGTTTTTCCTTGTAATTCGAAGATTGACGTTGATTGGAAGGTTATCTACACAACTTTTGCATCGATTCGTTTTCGTTCTTCAATTTCTACCTAGGTTTTGTGACAACGAAGGGTAAAATTGTATCAATTCTCTCGAATCTTTGTTTTGTCCTTGAGATTATGTTTATTGCTAGTATGATTGTGCTTTCGCTTATCATGAGTAGCTAAACACCCTATTATGGGGTGGTGACTGATTCAATGTATGCTAGTTAGGGTTTATGTGATTCGAAGTGCATCGGGATTCGATTACTTGTGCTTTTTAGATTAATTGCATACTTTGCTATTACGTTTGATGCGCAATCCGTCAATATCACTGTTAGATTAAGTAGTTAATCAACACACCCAAATGTTTTCGTCTTGCTTCAATCTAACAGTTAGTTGCAAACAGTAATAGTAGGATTAGCTAGATTAATTGTAGCCTAGTGGAATTGACGCCTCTGCTAGTGCTATTCGTTTTTTAACTCAAGTCTGTGACAACTTGCGTAATCAATCCCGTGAATCACATATATCCTGCTAGCTAGCTTGTTGACGTCACCACTCCATAATTTTCCCCATTCATATTTCAATCTCATTACTATCAATTCGGTTCCTAGCATCGCAAGTAGTTAGTTACTTTAGTATATTATCTCGCCACCGAGGCAAACCAACTTTTACTGCATTCATATTGTTACCTTTATTCGTAAACAAAACTTATCCTAGTTAAGTCCCTCGAGACCGATCTCGGGGTTAACTCCACTACACTATAGGTTTTCGTCATGTTGTGGATTAACTCTTGGCTTGAAACAAATTTAGAACTTTGATTTGACACATTATTTATACAAAAGTGCTTTAGTAAATCTTATGAGCTTGTTAATCATTTATCGAATATGGAAAATCTGTTGCCAAAATAATTTCTCCTACACGCATTCAAGTTCTGAGATTACACTTAAAGAGATATTTAGGAATGCTTTGGGACAGGGAATTAGTTGTGTTCTCCAGTGGTTGTTGCCTCCCAAAGATTTGGTTTCAGTAGCATTCTTTTTCTCAACTATCAAATTTACTAGCTGATCTCAACATATTTGTCTAGTTTTTAGAGGATATTGTCTAGTTTTTAGTATATATTGTCTAGTTTTATTATCAAACATGAACATAATTGTTTATATTGTCTAGATTTTACACTATATTGTTTAGTATATGAAAGGAATTCTCTAATTTTTACATAATATTAAATTTACATTATATTGTCTAGTTTATGCTAGAAATTCTCTAGTTATTACATTTTCACATTCACCTTCAACTATCAAATTTACTAACGCAGCTCAACATATTTGTCTGGTTTTTAGGGGATATTGTCTAGTTTTTAGTGTATATATATTGTCTGGTTTTATTATCAAACATGAACATAATTGCCTATATTGTCTAGTTTTTACACTATATTGTTTAGTTTATGAAATGAATTCTCTAGTTTTTACATGATATTAAATTTACATTATATTGTCTAGTTTTTACATTATATTTTCTAGTTTATGAGAGGAATTCTCTAGTTTTTACATTATATTGTCTAGTTTATGAGAGGATTCTCTAGTTTTTGTATAAATGTTCTATTTTATTTTTTTTGTATAAATTTTCAAGCTTGATTGGACAGGTAAACTTGAAACTTCTGACTGTGGTATTTTTCTGATGAAGCATATGTAGCTGTTCCAAGGAATTCCTTTTCATTGCAAGGATCTAAGAGACCTTTTGCTGATGATGATTTTGAAGAGGGTGTATTGGATGATTTGAAGAAGAATGTTCTGAAAAAACTAAAGCAATCGAAGAAAAATTAGTGTTTTTGAACTGATGATGATATTGTCTAGTTTTATAACTGAATTGTCTAATTTTGTCAATGAAGTGTCTAGTTTTATTATTTGTACGAAAATTTACTCACTCAGTGTAACATAATTGTCTCTATTGTCTAGTTTTTACATTATATTGTCTAGTTTATCAAAGGAATTCTCTAGTTTTTACATGATTTTAAATTTACATTATATTGTCTAGTTTTTACTTGACCCGTTTTTAATGAATCCGGGTCAAAAGATCCGTGAAAAACCATCAGAAGCCAAGTCGGAAAAACAGGTATAATTGTCTAGTTTTAACGTTTGAAAGGGACTTTTAGGACTCTCCTATATATAGGGGTCTCTCGCAAAACGGACTCTTCGAAATTAGGAACCAATGCAGCATGTGTATTTGAAGGATGATGATCATATCACTAAACCTTGAAGTTAATTAAACCACACCAATCTAGAAAGAGCAGAACAAATGTTTATAACATAAATACATTTAAATCTGTCCCACCTAACACCAATTCAGACCAACCATTGCATCAAGCTCTACATATGGTCGTGAACACGCTTGTAGTTTGTTCTTGGATCATGGATGTCAGTCCCTAATAACTTATACACCATAAAATTAGAACCTAGATCTTCCTACTTGCAGGTTCAATAGTGTAACATATGATAATAATGGGCAAGTAAAACGAAAAATAACGTCTTATAACTACTGCTTTACAAAACCGGAGATGTATCTTTCATATATATTTCATCTTATGTTTTTCCATACTATTAATAAAACCAAGAGTTAAACATCACAAGAATAGCAGATGAGTACACCGACTACAAAGAGAAATAATGCTAAGAGTTTAATTCAAGGGTATAAGCTCTTGTGCCTTTTCTGGCTACTTCTTTCTTATCTTTCTCAGGGTAAATGCTAAGCATTAGCCTCAAGGATATGTGCTAATGCGCATGCTCTATAATATGACTTGCGAGCTAGCAAGAGCCATCTGTTCATTGCCTTCTGGTGTATCAAAGGAAGAAGCATTTTGATTATAGTGGTATCTTTTTAAAAAGGTTCATGGTTCTCAAAGCGGGTGGTTATGTGTTTGTATCGTTGAGATTTAGTAATTGAAGAAAAGTTATTGAGAGGTTCGGTATGCATGTTGGGTTAACTAATAGTAGTGACTCACGGAGGAAGTGTATGAGTTTGCAGAACCAACGTCAAAGTGTGTCTTATTTGCTTTCCAAGCAAAACATTGCATCACAAGATTCTTACAGTGTTAGGTTGACAATTACCTTATGGTGTGTTCGGTATCTTTTAGGCCAAGCTTTGCCATTTCGTGGTCATGATGAGACTGAAGAGTTGGATACCATGGGTATCTTTTAGGCCAAACTTGTTAGTTGGACTAAATTCATCAATGGGAGAAATTGGAAAGCACATGGAATCATGCTCCCAGAAACAATAAAATGGTCTCTCCTTTCATTCAGAAGGATATGGAAAATTCTTGTGCATCATTATCAACCAATGAGATCATTGAAGATATAGGGGATTCATTCTTTGCACTTTTGGTTGACGAGTCTAGGGATACCTCCATCCAAGAAAAAATCGATGTAGTTCTATGTTATGTGAACAAACATGGAGAAGTAATGGAGTGGTTTATAAGAATTGAGCATGCAAATTGGGGATACTCCATTGGAGGAAGAAATTCCACATCCAAATTCGGAACAGGAACAAGACATCCAATTTATTGATGTGAGTGATGAATCTCTAAGAGATCTTAAAGCCAGAGCTCTAAAAAGACAAGCGGCTGAAAAACAAAAGGCTAGGGAAGCATTCTTGAAAAGAATTGAAGATGAGGTCTCCAATGAAGAACATGGGTCTGAGCATGAAAGTTCTCAGAATGAAGAAGAAGAACATGATGTGCCTGAGGAACTGCAGGAAGAAGAAGAGGATGAAGATTCCAGAGATTCAAACTATGAGCAACCTCAAGAACAAGATGATGCTATGTCTGTTGATTCAACTGTTGCACCAACTGATGATTTACCCGAGGTATCTCCTCCACATTCTCCTTACTCTTCTTTTGATGAATTAGCTCACATTGATACTTTCTTTACTCTAACAATTGCCGACTCTTGGTCTTCGTTTAGTCATAGACTTATTTTGGTTGAGAAGTTTATTGTGGAAAGTAGTTTCAAACAGTACAAACTGTATGAGTTTTTTTAACAAAGGGGTTTTATTGGAACTGTGGAAGGACTTGATCTGTTTGTATCCACTATGATTCGTGAGTTCTACTTCAATCTATCTCCTCACTTTGCTGTTTCTGGTTCACCCAAGTATGGTAAAGCATATCTGCGTGGTTACATTTATGAGTTTTCACCGGAAAAACTCAATGACTTCTTGGGAACACCCAATGTTGAAGAAACAGATTTGGATGGTAGTATGGATGAAGTTGCTCAAGTGATAACTGGTACCACAGGAGTTATGTGGCTATCAAATTTCCTAGCCAAACTCCTTACATCTATGATGACTATTTTGTTTCGAGTTTGCATTCACAATTGGATACCTACTACCAACAATAATCATGTGTCTTCCAGTGTTGTTGTGTTGTTGTATAAGTTTAAAATGGGTCTAAATGTCAATCTAGGACAGAGAATCTTTGACCTTTTGGGTAATTTCTCAAGCAAAGGTGAAGTCGGCAACCTTATGTATCCTTCAATGATGTATGGTTATCTGATTGATGAAGACTTTATTAAGGAAGATAATGAAGTTGAAGTGAAGAAGTTTAAAGGGATCAAGGTTACTCATCAGGTTCTTACTACATATAGGGTTCAAGATCTCCCTTGGCAGGCACAGGCTCCACCTATTCCAGCCCCACCTCTAGGAGTTGCTCCAGCTGTTACTTCAACAGTGCTTTTTCCTCATCTTCCCCGACCATTTAATTCGTTTGAGCACACTGTGGTGGATCAGATTCAAGCTTTGGATATTAGTATTCAGGGCATGTTTGATCTGCGTAAAATTCTGGTTGATTTGCTTTCATCACAACAAGGGGGAGATATTGATGAAGATGGTGAAGCTGAAGCTATTGCTAATGATGAAGTTGGTGTTGCTGGAGAAGAAGCTATTGAAGAAGAAGGTGCAGAAGATCAAGAGGAAGAAAATCAAGAAGTTTGATGTGTTATGATTTTTTTTGTTGGCATGTACTAAGATATTTTGAACATGTTTCTTTGCTTTTGTTTTGTGATCAAACTATTGGATCTTATGTTAAGGAGGAGCTATTTATCTTTGATCTTTTTCATCATTATATCTGCGTGTCTTATTAGGTGTTGTGAAGAAAGGAAATAAGGGGGAGATTGAAAGTTCACTGTTCTGTACAGTGTTACATCAGCAATTAACTTAATAACTCTTTTGTTTGTTGCAAGGTATTGTTGTAATATTGCCTTCTTCACAAATCTTTAACCCAGTTGTGATTTATTGTGTTAACAGGCTGTAGATTTCGGAGGTTTGGAAGAAATAAAGGAGTCCTACTTAGCTTGGTGTATTTAAGGAAAAAGATAAAAGATTGGATTCTTTAAGAACAATATCTTGGACTGAACGATTGAAGATTTGATAAGCATGGAAAAGAAAATCTGGAAGATCTGTCCATGATTGAAGAACAATGCTATATATACAATATCAAGGACGACTTCAACGTAACAAGAAGAGTGATTATTTTGCAAAACATTATCGAAGTTACTTTGTGTTTACTAGACTTTGCAGTTGTATTTTGATAAAGAGTGTTTATCGATCATCTAGGTTTAACTAGATCTGCAACTATAGAATTGGTAGCACCATTCTACTTAGTGGTTTTGTGATTCAAGGTTTCAATCTGTGGAAACTTGAATATTATTTTGATAAATTCACGTAATCAATATAGTGGATATTTGCCTTTGGCTCGGCTGGTAAATTATACCAGATAAGAAAAACAACTCTATGTTCTTTAGTTTATTTCAGCTGTGAATTATTTTTCTTTTTGAGTCACTGTTACATTTACAGTTATATCAACATTGGTATATACTGTGGTGTGATTGCAGTTTAGTACAAGTCCGGGTCCTTATATTCTTTCAATTGGCATCAAGAGCCAGGCACTTAATTAATAAGTGTGTGGATTTTGTACTAATTATGGATAGTATCAATCCAAATGCGAATAGATTGCCAATACTTAATGGCACTAACTATTTGTATTGGAAAACCAGACTAAGGACTTACATCAAATCAATTGATGTACACTCTTAGAAGTCTGTCTTGGAAGGGTACCGATGCTACCACCAGATGCTGATGGTGATGTAGTACCGAAACCTGAAAGCCAATGGACTGGAGATGAATGGACTGAGTCTGCATATAATGAAAAGGCACTCAATGTTATTTTCGGCTATATAGATTCCCATATGTTCATGCTAATCCAGAATTGTATCGATGCGTAGCCTAATGGTGGTGTAATTGAGTTAGTGGGGAGGAGTTATTGGTAGGGGGTTCTGGAGAAGAAGAAGAACTATTTGGTTCAGAATGTATATAGTATACTATGAGGGGTGGTTTTTGTAAATATATATAATTTGTATTTTTAGGAGGGGTGGTATTTGGTTTAATTGTGATATTCTGACACTCCAAATTTTAAACAGTATAGTTGTAGCGCCCTGATTTTTAAAAGACGAACTATGAAAAATATGATTCTTGCTAGTTCGTGAGCTTGTAAATTCGTCTAAACTGACTTGTAAAAATATAAAAACGTAGTTCCACGCCTTGTGCGTCCTTATACTTGACATGAAACTTCTTGATTATAATTCGTGAACTAGTAAAATAATGCAGCGGAACTTTAAATCGTAAAAGCTTTGATACGAAACTCTAAATACATGAAACTGAAAATGGTAAAGACGCTTCTGGTAAAGATCACTGCTCCGGCAACGCTCCACTCCGATCAGCTGGGCTACAAATACCTAAAATTGATATTTAGAAAGGGGTCAACCGTGACCACTGACTGAACAAGCTCCATGCACGTGCCATGACCTAAGGTTCTATCTTCATGTCATTTAAATCTTTTAGTCTTTCTTAATGCAATGCAACTTAAGACTTGACTTGACTTGACTCTAAACACTTGAACTTGTGCTTGAACTTCGTGAAAAGCATTCTTAAACTTTACTCTTAAACATAATTTGAAAATTAACATGATCGCAAGCTCACTTGGCATCGTATGTTCCTATCATGGCCCATGGTGGCTATCTGCCGGCCTCAGGTCACTTTCGTAACCCTATCCGTTGAATAAATAAAAACTGACGACTTTAGGACCTTGGTCCCTATCCGTTGAACATGAACTAATAACTACGCCACAAATACCAGGATATTCCCCTATGAGCCCTTTACTTATCTTTAAACCTTGAGCCTTACTTTATTTTAAGCCATAACATATTATTAAAATGAATGCATGCTTCTAAACTCTAAACTCATGAATCCATGGACTAATGTGGGTGCGTAAATATCATTATATAACATGCACGTCTGTGATAAACATAAAAAATACAGCATATAGCGAACAATATAATTTAGTCAAACCAAAGCATAGTTCAAGCTGAAGTTAATTACTCACAAATGACCATTCTTTACCAAACTGCCACAGGAGCATTTAACTAGGCTAGGGCGACAAACCAACAAACATGTAAACATATCCATGGACTCACTCTGGACCAATAATGAAAGTAATTAAAACATATAATTCACAAACTTCCAACCACAGTATATCAAATCAAGTTAGAACTTGGGCATATTGAATCAGAACATGTAACGCTGAAGCTATAATGAGAAACTTTTAATAACATGTGATACAACATACTTCTAATTCTAACAATTTTATAATGTGGATGAACTATATAAGGGAACTTGAAAATATCACATAATATCAGAACATAAATAACGATCAACCATGCAAGGTTAATATCAAACATATATACATTTGGTGAATGCAAATTCTAAGGGAACTTGACTTTAACGACGATTCAATCAAGGGAACTCGAACACACAAGAATGTTAAGACGTGTCCAACCAAGAGCCAATCCCACGCTGCACTTTCTTTAACAATAGAGATAAAACACTGTTTTCTGGAAGACAAAGCTTTTAAATACACTAAACTTTGGATTTGGTGTGTTCCTGACAATCTTGCTAAACTTTGAGAATGATTTCATGAAATTGGCTGAAGAAAGAAACATTGATAAAGAGAAGATAGTCTTCTAAACTTCTCAAACGGCTGAACATAATTAATTGAGGTTTTTAAGAAATTTAATTACACGATGGTTGGGCCTTAACAAGGAAAATTGGGCTCGATTTTCAAGAGATGGAAATTTGGCCAAAAATCGATGCTACACGAACTCCGCTCAAACGCACGGTTCGTGTTAAAACGTTTTAATTCGAATTATGAATTTTTTGGCTGTTACAATAGTAACCATATAGTATTAAAGTTGAAGTATATACGAATGGTTTTTTGTTGATTATGGTTGAGGTTATGAACAAGGGGGCGGACCCACAGCAAGGGCCAGCCCAGACTTTAGCCCAAGAAAAAAAATTATTTTTTAAAATTTCGAATTTAGCCCTATTTGTTTATCACTTTCAGAAAGTTCTCCTAATGTCTTTATTGTACTGTCTAAAACAACCGGTTTGTGTTATTGCTATGAGACAACCAACTGGTGGTGTTGTAGTGTGATTTTTTTAATATTTTAGCATGACAACTTATGATGTTGAGTTTTATTTATTTATTTTAGGGATTTATATAAAAGAAAAAATTAATCTGACACATGACACATTAGTTCAAAAAAATTATTTAGCCCTGGTTAAATATTTTCCTGAATCCGCCCCTGGTTATGAACAATACGATTACGAACATAGTTTTTTAAATCAATAGCAAAGATGTGATAATTTTTAAAGTTGAAGTATATATGAATGATTTTTTTTTTGTTGGTCAGCCCAGGCCCAAGAAAGAAAAAAATTATTTTTTAAAATTTCGAATTTAGCCCTATTTATCACACTTCCTTCTTCCGCCTGCGCGCCTCCGCCCCCTGCTGCTGCTCGTGCCATTATCTCGTCCTCTTCAGCCTTCAGGTGTGTGTGTATGCTAATTGCGAATTATATGCATGGAGTTTGGGGATTATTTAATTTCAGTCTTTGCAGTAAATCATGTTAGTGGATGTTTGGTTTGTTTCTGACTTGTGAGTAATAAATAGTAGATTTTCATCTATTCTGGTGGTGCATCTTTGGTTTGTTTCTGTATTTTTATTGCATTCACAGTCGAAAACGTTATTCTCAAAATTTGCTCAACTTCTTCATACTATATTTACATTACACAAACAGAATAGAATAGCCGTTTGATCTTCATGTTTATATTGAGTTTATTTATTGTTTACTGTGTCAGTGTGTATTTTGTGTTTTTATTGCTATGTCTTTATTGTACCGTCTAAAACAACAATGGGTGTGTTGTTGTAACGTGATCTTTTTTTATTTTATTATTATGTTTCTACTCTACTGAAACAAACAACAACTGGTGGTTTGAACTTTTATTATTTTATTGTTATCTTGGTCATGTATTTTTTTCGTCGACAATGTATCTTATGATTTGGTATTGAAACTTATTATGCAGTGATAACTTTTGATGTTGAGTTTTATTTATTTATTTTAGGGATTGCTATAATTTTTTTTTAATATGACACGTTAGTTCAAAAAAATTATTTAGCCCATGGTTAAATATTTTCCTAGATCCGCCCCTGGTTATGAACAACTGGTCGAGAGTCGACATCCTATGCCAAATACCTTAACCAATTACGAACATAGTTTTTTAAATCAATGCCAAACAGGGGATAGTTTTAAAATTGGACTGGTTCTAGAAATATACCTAAATCATCGTTTTTGTAAGTAGTTTCTTCGTTTAAGAAACCCAAGTCCACATTACTTTCCATATACCTCACTAAGTATATAATCTAACTCTATATATGAAGGCTTGTTGTTGACTCGTGATAGTACCCTGTTAACACCTACTTACTGTTCAGGATCATGTACGAAGTTCTTGATGAGTATGATGACCACATGCATAATAATTCATCAATGGTGGATTTCAAGGATTGCGAAGATGAAGTACATACTAAAGTCATAGAGGCAACATCTTACAAGGTCCAACTCGATGATAGTTCCAAGTACATAATCGACGTTGCCCTTTCCTACAGAGTACTTTGTCGTGAATTGCCTCATACGACCACGGTCGTGATGACTCGTCAACGATTTACTCTGTTCGAATACGAAAAGCATCTTGATCAGATTGAGATACGGAGATCAAAGATCTAGAAAACCAGGAAGAAGAATTAAAAATAAGGTACTTGATCTTCCAAAAGTCACCGAGAGTTTTGTCAAGACTGGGTGAAACGCATAATGTCCCATTCAAGAAGGGAGTATCTGCTGCTTTCGAAATGGTCATAATATCTTTAAATTGAAACTTGATATTTCTTTTATACACTTTCATGTTCGCGTACCGAGAAGTGAAGAAGGAGAAGCAAAAAGGTCTATCAAGTCACAGGAATTGATGCAGATCCTCGAATTGTTTCCTTACATGCCCCCTTGGCGCAGGAGGGTAGAAGCAGGGGAGGAGGAGGAGGATGGAGAAGGAGCAGGAGACGAAGAGGAAGAAGGATGGGAGGAGGAGGAAGACGGCGAAGAAGACGGAGAGGAAGAAGGATGGGAAGAAGAAGAAGAAGAAGAAGAAGAAGAAGAAGAAGAAGAAGAAGAAGAAGAAGAAGAAGAAGAAGAAGAAGAAGAAGAAGAAGATGGAGAAGGAGAAGGAGACGAAGAGGAAGAAGGATGGGAGGAGGAGGAAGACGGTGAAGAAGACGGAGAGGAAGAAGGATGGGAAGGGGTCTTTGTTGATTACATTGCTCCTTGTATGGTTCCTACCACGCAGGACTCCATCAGGTCACTGAAGCACAAGAGGGTAGAAGAAGAATCTGATCAGAATTGTATTATCTGTTTGGAAAAACTTTCTCCAGGTTACGAGGCTGTTTCGTTGCCTTGTTTGCACTCGTTTCATGGAGATTGCATTGAGGAGTGGCTCAATACAAGTCATTCATCCGATTTGTCGATTTAAGATGCCATCTATCAGTACTAATTAGTCAGATTTATATTCTTCGTCTTGCTAATTAGAACTAAGACTTTTTTATCTTCGTCTCATCTGCAAACTCGTTTAGTTTAGTTTTGCTCGGCTTAATTGTCTTTAATTCAGTTCTGATAAATTCTGTTATATTCAGTTCAGTGCAGACAAAGAGAACAGGCCCTAAAGCGAATGAGATTTAGTAGTACTATATCATTGTGATGGTTTTGATTTGAATGAAATAATATTAGTACAAATTTTTGTCTCTAGCCCGTCGGTAGGTTTCCTTTATGTTGTTTATGTTTGTTTTTCTAATTCTACTACTGGTTCATAACTTAGAAATTTGAGCTTAATCTGCAAAATAGAACTAAATTCTTTTGGAAATTAAAGTGTATTCAAAATACCTCTGCATATACCCTTTATTTTTTCTAATTCTACTACTGGTTTTATTTTTTAATGATGCACGCCTCTTTTTTTTTTCCGTTGATGTTGTTACTTTTTGTGATCACAGTTGCATTTGTTGGTTGTAACATGATATATTCTTCGTATATTTTGTACATGTGTTACTTATAGTTTTGATATAATATTGATATGTGTATAAAACTATTTCTGGCCTTACTTTATTCTTCGATTGATTATGTTTCTTGACTTAGTCTCTGTTCTTTTCAACTGAAATTTACTGAACTGAATTGAACTAAACTGAACTGAACTGAATTGTAGTATAAAATATAATTAAGCAGAACTGAACTGAACTGAACTGATCTGAATGAGTTTTCAGTTGAAAAGAACAGAGCCTTACTTATAGTTTTGATATAATATTGAGTTGTTAGAATATTGATATGTGTTACCACCTGTAGGAGTTGCTCCAGCTGTTACTTCAACAGTGATTTTTCCTCATCTTCCCCGACCATTTAATCAGTTTGAGCAAATTGTGGTGGATTAGATTCAGGCTTTGGATGTCAGTATTCAGGGCATGTTTGATCAACATAAAATTCTGGTTGATTTGCTTTCACCACAACAAGGGGGGAGATATTGCTAAAGATAGTGAAGCTGAACCTATTGCTAATGATGAAGTTGGTGTTGCTGGAGAAGAAGCTATTGAAGAAGAAGGTGCAGAAGATCAAGAGGAAGAAAACCAAGAAGTTTGATGTGTTACGATTTTTTTTGGTTGGCCTGTACTAAGATATTTTGAACATGTTTCTTTGCTTTTGTTTTGTGATCAAACTGTTGGATCTTCTACTAAGGGGGAGTTATTTATCTTTGATCATTATATATGTGTGTCTAATTAGCTGTTGTGAAGAAAGGCAATAAGGGGGAGATTGAAAATTCATTGTTCCGTACATTATTACATCAACAGTTAACTTAATAACTCCTTTGTTTGTTGCAGGGTATTATTGTAATATTGCCTTCTTCACTAATCTTTAACCTAGTTCGACACTTGTGATTTATTGTGTTAACAGTTTGTAGATTTCGGAGGTCTGGAAGAAATAAAGGAGCCCTACTTAGCTTGGTGTATTTAAGAAAAAAGATCAAAGATTGGAATCTTTAAGAACAATATCTTGGACTGAACAATTGAAGATTTGATAAGCATGGAAAAGAAAATCTGGAAGATTTGTCCTTGATTGAAGAAGGATGCTATACATACAAGATCAAGGACAACTTCAAAGTAACAAGAAGAGTGATTATTTAATTTTGCAAGACATTATCGAAGTTACTTTGTCTTTACTAGACTTTGAAGTTGTATTTTGATAGAGAGTGTTTCTCGATAATCTAGGTTTGACTAGATCTGCAACTATAGAATAGGTAGCACTATTCTACTTAGTTTGGTTTTGTGATTCAAGGTTTCAATATGTGAAAACTTGAATATTGTTTTGATAAATTCACTTAATCAATATAGTAGATATTTGCCTTTGGTTTCAATATGTGAAAACTTGAATATTGTTTTGATAAATTCACTTAATCAATATAGTAGATATTTGCCTTTGGCTCGGCCGGTATATTATACCAGCTAAGAAAAACAACTATATGTTCTTTAGTTTATTTCCGCTGTGAATTGTTTTTCTGTTTGAGTCACTGTTACATTAAAAGTTATATCAACATTGGTATATACTGTGGTGTGATTGCAGTTTGGTACAAGTTCGGGTCCTTATATTCTTTCAAAAGAGCACTCCTTTATTCTAGCTGCTTCCATACAGCTTCCAGACTCCTCATTCTTTCCGGACACCTTGGCAGTCTTATCGGTGCGCTCCTTCTCTTTGAAAATATCTCTAAGACTGTCCAGTTTTCCATCAGCATCACCACTACCAACCCACTCAGCCTTATCAATCTCAGATAGTTTGACAGTATAGACTAAAGACTGATATCCACCAACTACTCCGGTCTTATCCAACATGTCCTCTTCTACCGTAGGACCATGTTCATCAACATACCCAATCTTTTTCTCGATAACCAAACCTAAATCAAGAGATTTATAAATTACCTGATTCGAATCTGGTGTCGTCCCTCTTGCAAGATTGAGTCTTCCCTTTCCTAGGGCCGGATACAACCCTCGAACTTGTACCCCAGGGTTGTAAACCCATCTAACAGCCTCTAGGTAAGCACCACGCGCCGCCATGTCCCTCCCAGGACCGTTACGCGCCGCCATGCTCTCTGCAGCATCTTCATGTGCTTCCACGCACCGGGAAGCCTCCGCACACGCTCCCACGCGCTCTACGCGCCAGTCTGTCGCGTGGTTCTGTTCACTCGGCTGGCGCATGCTAAGGGACCAACAAACATACCCAATCTTTTTCTCGATAACCAAACCTAAAGCAAGAGATTTATAAATTACCTGATTCGAATTTGGTGTCGTCCCTCTTGCAAGATTGAGTATTCCCTTTCCTAGGGCCGGATACAACCCTTGAACTTGTACCCCAGGGTCGTAAACCCATCTAACAGCCTCTAGGTAAGCACCACGCGCCGCCATGCTCTTTGCAGCATCTTCACATGCCGGGAAGCCTCCGCACGCTCTCCCACGCGCCTTACACGCCAGTATGGCGTGGTTCTGTTCTCTCGGTCGGCGCGTGTTGTACATGATAGTATATGTGTCCTAGAGACAATCTTTATTAAGGATAACATGTACTTGATCACATTTAGTTTAATATATGATTGATTGTCCATTCATTGGTATTGCACTACTTGTTTAATTATTTGATCGTTTGAATTAATCTATGTATGTGTTCCCATGAGTTTAATGTTGTCACTAAGATAGTGAGATCTTAATGATATAACATAAGCTCTAAAATGGCCCCAATCAATGATCATCGAGATTGGGATATCGGTGATGCAATTGAGATTGGTATGTGGTCTGCATCATATCCTTAGAGGATGTAGTGGTTCTCACAACTACGATTAACTCGGTTATTCATGATGGGCACATAGACACTTTAGATAGTGCTGGCATACCCTACCGAGAAACTATTTGATATACTCTATTTATGTGTCTATGGGAGTATCGGTTTATAGGGTGATGAAATAGTCATTCGACTTGAGGTCAATACGGCTTCATATGTGGAATAATGTACTTTGGTCATGACCAACGCTTGCACTCCTGAGGGGGTAGATACGGCATGCACTGGGTACATTATGAAGCACATGGAAGTCGTAGTTGAGCCAAAAAAGAATTCATTCCTCATAATAGAGTTACGAGAGAATACTTTACTTCTCATATTTAATTGATCAAAGTCATCGGCCGGTGCAAAGAGATAAATATTTGAAATGGTGTTCAAATAATTATCATGGATCAATTAATAAGATTGAGAGATAATAATTAAGTTATTGGAATAGACACACAATCAAGTTCCAGACTTATTTGAGTATTCGTGAATGAAGGGACCGTATCATCATAAGCCCTATATCACAGGGAGTTTGTATGAGTCCTCACAAACGTCCTTATGTATCAAGAATGTCTAGTGAATCGTCTAGGAGTTCGTCCAGACCTTAATTGGATTAGTGCTTGCTATACATAAGGCCCTAAGGGTCACACAATAAATAATTGTAGCACCAATCGTATGTTGGAATTAATTAAATATTAATTAGATTGAATATTTAATTTAATTAAATATCTAATTGGATTAAGGATATTTAATTTATATTATGAAGGATTTTTTTTCTATTTGATAGAAAATGTTTATATTAATTAAGTTAAATTGGATTTATTGGGCTTAATTAAACAATTTATAAGATAGTGCACTTGAACGGATTTGAAATTAAAAGTCCAATGGGCCAAAATGAAGAAAAAGGAGAAGACAAGGTTTTTTGGGCCAAATTTGAATCAGCAGATTCAATTTTATTGTTGGTTAATTAATTAATTAATCAATTATAATAAAAAAAATGTAGTGCCATTTAAAATGGTGCCATAGTGCCATTTATAGTGGTGCCTTTTTTTAAGTGGTGTCATTAGTGACATTTCTTTTACTTTCTTTTCTTCTCCATTATCTCTTTATTTTATCTCAAATTTTCCACTTTTAACTCCTATAAATAGGAGCTAAAATCCTTCATAAAAACACACCAAAATAAACATACACTTCATATCATTAAGAAGAAGAAAATTCTCTAAGAAGAATATCCTAGCAATTCTTCGAAAGAGAAACCGACAAAACGCGAGATTGTCCTCGTGTGCTTTTGGTGCTCGGTTACTGTGGATCAACTAAGGTCGACGACTCGATCAAACATTCCTGCTCTTTTGTTTGTGGATTAGATCTGAAGAGTTAGTAGCTGTCGTCATAATAAATTCGGAAATCTTAAACTATCGTCATAACAAGTAAGCTTCCGATTTATGTTATCGCAATTATAAGTATCTGTATAGCTTATCGGTTAAATCATTGTTGGTGATACAAAATTTTAACCTTCCGCTCCATAACCTTTGAGGTGATTTTCTCGCACAAAACCCAACAGTGGTATCAGAGCTCGGTTCTGATTAAGCTATACGATTTTAATTTGCGTTTTATTTTTGCGGGTTAATTTATACATAGTTAATTATTTCCATAAATTTATTATAAAATTGGATTTTATAATTAAATTAAAATTGGATTTATTATAAAATTCATGAGACACTATTCATCGTTACTATTCATTGTCGGAACGAAGCGAACAAAGCTTCCGAATCGCCATTAATGGCGGCCAAGGAAGCTTCGCAGATTCTTCTTACCTTGACTATCGAAGAAACGTGAATGTTTGTGTCCGAAGAATCGAATATAAACCCGAATCCGAAAATTTCTAATTTTCCGATTCGAACTTTATGATCTTGTTTCGAACAATTCATAATGTTTAACTTCGATTAATGATGTTTAGGAGACTAGGATTCGATCTTAGTTGAGTTTGGAAGCTTGGATGAGTTTAGAAATCGATTTCTAGGATTTCGATTTTCGTTTTGGATTTACAGGGATATATTTGAGGTTTTTGAAATTCAAAGCCCTTGCTTTTGAGAAAATGATGGATTTGATTGTAATTTTCAGAAAGTTACAGGAGCTCAATTGAACTTTTTGAAAGTAGGCGATCTGCTATTTTATAAAGAGATGCAAATCGCCTCTGTGTCTTTCAGTAAGATACAAAAGGAATCTGGAAGGCTCAAATTAATACAAACTTTTTCTGGACGTTTTCAACTTGGTACAAAGTCGTCCTATTAATTTCGTTTGAACCCAAAACTTGTTGAAATTTTGAATTTGCCCCAAAATAATTTTTGGAAAATTATATTTAAATTCTGAAAATTATAAAAAGGCCCCTAGAAGTTTAAGAAACTTCAAATTTACACATAAATAGTTTATGTGAATTATGAAAAGGATTTATATTAAACTTTTGAAGATTAGTAACTTGTTTGGAGACACTTTAAGGTTTAAAAAAAAAAAAAAACTAATTAACAATCAAATTGAAAACTTAGAGTTTGAGTTAGACTCATTAATTATGTAATTTTAACTCGCGATTATAATACTTTGAGTATTGAACTTGTTTGTTTGAAATTTGTTGTAATAATCATTATGATTATGTGATCTACTTGTCTACATGATTTTATTTAAAAGTTATGTAGTTCTAGAGTCCGCTTTGAATGCTAGGTAGACGGCGCCCTAATACTTGTCGGACCGCATTTATTATGTTTGGGTAGGCGGCGCCCATTATTTGTCGGACCGCTGTGCATAACTGGGTAGACGGCGCCCAGATAATTGTTTATCTGAACCATACATGATAAGATCTTGTTTAAGCAATTAAATACCCCGCTAAATGTTCCCCGTTTTAAAATTAAGCCTTTAATTTGTGTTGGACAAATGATGTTCCCATCATAATTGATTTGTGTAATGAACCTCTTCGTCCGTAAAGCACTTCGCCATAGCGTTTGCTCCGGTCTACGAGTGGAAAACCTTCTCATAGATAATATTGTTATTATCGTGTGATGGTTTGGCTTACTCAAGTCGCTACTAAATTGCCATAGCTTTAGAAGTGATTTGGGGCGTCAGACTTATTGGATACATTCAACCAAGAGTTGTTTTTAGAAAACAATTGGTTTAGAAACCTACCAATTATGCTATTGCAGTGATCAGCCATAGCAGGGACTGTAATAGTAGGAATGTGGATCTTGAGCCGCTATGACAATATTAGATATTTAGTTCGTACTCTCCAGATGGGGTCGTTGAGTATGTTAAAATAGTGGGAGCTAAATAAATGAAAGGCCATGTTTATTTAGTCGCTAAATGTAATCATTGAAATTATGTAATTTAATTTCCGTTCTATTTACTTCTCTAGGCTGTTGAATTATGTCGAATTTATCCGTTAGAAGAATCTTGGAGAAGCACACATTGACTGGTCCAAATTTTCTCGATTGGATTCGAAATGTTCGTTTGGTACTAAAGCAAGAAGAAATTGAGTACGTCTTGGACGAAGCCATTCCTGTATAACCGAAAGATGCTGAAGGAAAAGCAAAATTCGATCAAGCAAAACAGGACAAGCATCTAAAGGATGCAAGCACTGTGCATTGTATCATGATGGCTTCCATGAACTTGGAGTTGCAAAGGCAGCATGAGAAAATGATGCCCTATGAAATGCTGGAACACTTGAAGGGGCTCTTTGATTCTGAATCTAAGAGTCATGAGTTTGATCTCCTAAGAGATCTTCTCAGGTGTAGGCTCCCAGAAGGTGGAAGAGTCTCTGAGCACGTTCTCAAAATGATTGGACTCATTGAGAGACTGGCTGGGGCTGGTATTGCTTTTGAGACCCGCATTTCGATGTATATCATACTTCAATCGCTGCCAGATTCATATTCAACGTTCATTGTGAACTACAATATGAATGCTAAGGAAGTAACACTATCTGAACTCCACAACATGCTCAAGACTTATGAAAAGTCTACTTCCAAGGGAAAGAGCATCCTCATGGTAAACACTTCAGCTAGATCCAACTTTAAGGGTAAGAACCCTAAAAGGAAGAATAAGCTGAACAACAAAAAGAAACCTAAGGCTGGGCCTAAAGGTAACCATATCAAACCAAGAGGTGGTGTTCAAAAGATACAAAAGGATGCGTGCCTTTACTGTAGCGTAAAGGGCCTTTGGAAGAGATCGTGAATCGCGAAGCCGATGGCGCTTTAGCACAAGGTGCATCCAGCTCCGGTTCAGGTATGTTTGTCATTGAGATAAATATGTCTACTACTAACTCCAAATGTTGGGTGTTGGACACAACATGTGGCTCACACATTTGTAATGATGTGCAAGGTCTTTTTTTTTTGAACAGATAAAAATTTATTAAATCACAGGAACACAAGAAATGTTCCTCCAACGTAACAACATGTTCCACATTACAGATAAATGTTACAAAACTCAAAACAACAAAGACAATCAGATACCCCCAGCAACCATAACAACTGTCTCCAACAAAAACAGCGTATCTCTCATCATAGACCTACTAATAAACCCAACCAGAACCTCAATTTTTTAAACGTTTCAAACTATACCCGGAATCCCCGTCATCTAGTACGTCGAAGCATCTAAATGCCGCGCCAAGAGTAACGAGGAAACACCAGAGTGAACCAAGACGGAGGAATACCACCCAGGCAGAGGAGAAAGAAAAGGGTGGTGATGTCCGTCAGCGATCGGAAGCAGATAAAAATAAAAGGGTGAACCCATCAGAGGCTATCATGAGAGAAAACACTAACCAATATAAATCAAGCTAACTCCCAGTAATGCAAAGCTCAGGAGCACAGTCCCAATCTGTCGACGAAGCAAACTGACGAAGATCATTTCTGCACTTAAGCCAATTCCAGCCATTCCATTTAATCGACTCAAATAATTCAGCAGGCTCCTGTCTAGATCCTTGAAAAATAATTTCATTTCTGGCTTTCCAAATACTCCATAGAGTTCCGTGCCAGAAGATCATCCAAAAATCTCTCAATTTCCCATCCAGAGCCGCAGCAAACACCTGAATCTCATTTTCCAGCACACCTGTCCAATTAAAATTAATATCCAGCCATTATTTAATTTTGGCCCAAACCCTTTGTGCAAAATCGCAAGTAAAGAAGAGATGATATGTAGTCTCCTCAGCACAAGAACCACACAACTTGCAGTCCGCTGCTTCCTCACTGAACAAAATATGTCTTTTCTTCAAGTTGACCCGAGAAGGTATTCTATCCAGCTGTATCTTCCAAGCAAATGTATTCAGTCTCTGTGGCACCTTCTTAGACCAAACCAGCTTAGCCCAGCTTCTTAATGGATGATGGACTGCCCTCAAACTTTTCGCAAATTGTTTAAAGCCTTCTTTTGTATTGTAGCAATTTGACCCAGCAGCTTTCCAATTTCAGCTGTCCTCCTTTTCATAATTCAAACTGAAGGTGTTGATCAATAAGCCAAGTTCTTCCACTAATTGTTCCTCCCAGGCGAATAGTCTGCGCCTCCAAGCCCAACACGGAGAGTCTGCCCCCGAATCTGTATGAATCCTATCTCTAACCAAACAACGTTTGTTAGTTTCCAATGAGTATAACCTAGGAAACAGCAAACTCAATTTGACACCAAAATCAACCCAATTATCTTCCCAAAATAGTATACTACCCCCATCTCCCAAAGTCCTAACCAAACCATTATAAAACCAATCACTACAACCTACAAATTTGACAATATCCCTCCACCACGACGACCAACCTTTACCCCAAGCCTTCCCCTTCCTACACAACTCAACAATACTATAAAAATCCCCATACTTAGACAAGACCACACGAGACCAAAGAGCAGATTTTTCCATAATTAGTCTCCAGCCCCACCTCCCTAAGAGAGAAAAATTAAACCACTCCAAAATTTTAACCCCGAGACCCCCTTCTTCCTTTAAACTACACACCAAATCCCAATTAACCCAAGCCACCTTTCGATTCCCCCCCCAAAGTACCACCCCAAAGAAAATTCCGTTAAATGGCTGTAAGTCGTTTTAGGACAAAAGCAGGAAGTTTGAAGAAGGAAAGATAGTAGATAGGAAGTGAAGTGAGCACCGCTTTAAAAGGAAGTTATTCTCCCAATTTCGCAATCTCTTCTCCACTCTATCAATCACCTTAGACCACATTGTCTTATCTCTTGGTTTCGCACCAATAGGCAACCCCAAATACATGAATGGAATTTCTCCAATCCCACAATTTAGCACACTTGCCCAATTCTTGAGAACCTCGGTATCCACTCCAATGCCCATCAAGCAACTCTTATTATAATTTATTCGAAGGCCCGAATACCACTCAAAGCTCCGAAGAACACTCAATAAAGCACCAATATTTTCTTTTTTGGCTTCTCCAAAAATAATTGAATCATCGGCATATTGTAAGTGTGAAACCACCACACCATTCTCACCAATCTTCTCCGGTAAGAAACCTCCCGATACACAAGCCCTTTCCATAAGTCTACTCAAACCCTCCGCAACCACCAAATATAGGAAAGGAGATAGAGGATCGCCTTGTCTAAGGCCTCTACCCAGCTTGAAAGAATTAGTAGGACTGCCATTGATTAGTACCGAAGACTCCGCTGTAGAAATACACTCCATAATCCAGCTACACCACCTCTCACCGAACCCCAGAACCCTCAGCATATCAATAAGGAATCGCCAACTCACCGAATCATAAGCCTTGGCAAAATCGATTTTGAACATAAACAGATTCTTCTTTTTCTTTCTGGCTTCATCCACCACTTCATTTGCCACAACAATTCCATCTAAAATATTACGACCAGCCAAGAAAGCTGACTGACTCCCTCCAATAACTTCACCTAGAACCCTCCCAAGGCGATTCGACAGAACCTTAGCTAACACCTTATACACACCGCCAATAAAAGAAATAGGTCTGAACTCCTCTATTGCAACTGGATTTGCACATTTTGGGATGAGCATAATGAAAGAACAATTCAAACCCCGAACCAATTTCGAGTTGGAGTGAAACTCATTAAAAAACGCCAGCCAGTCTAGCTTCATCACATCCCAAAACGCCCGATAGAAATGAAAATTGAAACCCTCCGGGCCTGGACTCTTTTCCAGTCCGCAACCCCACACAGAAGATTTTATTTCCTCCTCCAAAAAGGGTGCTTCCAGTTCATTTGCAACTTCAGACACTATTTTGCAACCAGTCAACGCTTCTGGAAGTTCACTATATTGTTCCTGACTAGAAGAAAACTGGTTATAGAAGTGCTCCCTCACCTTCTCTTTAACCTCTTGTACACCATCGTACCACTTCTTGTTTATTCTGATGCCTTTCAAACCTTTTTGTCGTCCTTTTCTTTCCACGCATCTATGGAAAAAACTAGAGTTAGTATCTCCTTCTTTGATCCACTTGCTTTTGGCTTGTTGAAATTTTGTGTGATCTCGAATCTCAAGAAGTTTATTGAGGTCCTTCCACACACACTGCTTATCCTTAATCTCAAAATCTTCCAGCCCTATCTCTTCCGATTTTTTATCCCATTCTTGAAGGGCCACTGCTGCCTTTTCAATCCTACTCTCCAAATTCCCAAAATGCTCCTTGTGCCAACTTTTAATCTTTTCTCTCACTGATTTCAGCTTCTCTTTTATTTTGAACCCACTCCAACCCTCCACTTTGTGATTCTTCCACTCATCTTCCACCATTTCCTTAAATCCCTTTTCGTTTAGACACCAACTCAAAAATTTGAACGGTTTCGGGCCCCAATCCTTCACCTCCTCCTTCAAAAGAATAGCCGCATGGTCGGAGACTATTCTTTTGAGCCCGACTTGAGACAAGTTAGGCCACTTAGCCAGCCAAGCACTTGAGAGAAGAAACCTGTCGAGACGACTACAACAAGTGCCACTGTCTTTGTACCACGTGAATTTGCGTCTCTCCAACGGCAAATCCACAAGTCTCAAGCTGTTAATCCAATCGCTAAACTCCTTCATCTCCTTCCGACGACCTCCAATAGCCCTTCCTTTGCACTCATTTTCATTACGTACGGCATTGAAGTCGCCACAGATACACCACATCTCATCCTCCCTCCCTCTCAATTTTTCCGCTACTGAATTCCACAGCTCTCTTTTTTCTGCTGCCTTACACGAAGAATAAATCTTGATAATGTTCACTGGAATCCCTTCCCATAACCCTGAAACACCCAGAATGCCTTTATCTCCCCACAACTTTTTTTCTCAAAAACTTTACTATCCCATACACAACACAAACCCCCTGAAGCTCCATTTGACCCGCTGTATACCCAAGAGCAATCCATACTGCCCCACAGTTTACTAGTCATCCTCGCATCCACATAATCCAGCTTTGTTTCCTGTAAACAGACGAAATCCACATTTTCTAAAGCAATCAAATCCCGGCGCCAGACTCCTCACCTTTCTCAACCATGGTCGCCTCTGACCTTGCTTTCTTTCTCCCTATCTCGATTAACCTGCTATTTGAACTCACCTCCAACACCGATTTCATCTTTCTCCTTTTCTGATTTGGTTTCCCATAATCAAGAATGAGTGGATACAAATTGAATGGATCCTCCGAATTTTCTTCCAACAATGCGTTCTCCTCTAAGTGTGATGCAGAACTAATTTCGCCATCCGCCTTTTGTGTGTTAGGATCTACTGTGTTTAGTTGTGAGTTTATCTCAAGATTATTTGGGACAATATGCTGAAGTGTTTCAGCTGCAGAAATAGCCAAGGCTCTGTTCTCTGCACAAGGAGCAGAATTTTGAGTTGGGCTTGAGTTAACCTGCCCATCAACTCACTTTCCTCAACACCTACACGGTTTGGGCTAGTGCTATCCAAGTCATTGGGCCTATTACTCTGATTCGGCCCAACTGCAGCCCCATCCTTCTCTTCAATACGAATTCCACATCCAGAAGTGAATTTTAGAACATTTGACACTTCTTTGTCTCTGATTACTCCAGTCATTACTTTGTTCACATCCAGAGAATTAGACACTAAGTTTGGCGGCTTTCTTAACTCCAAATTGTCAAAACCAAGATTTTCCATTTGGTTTCCAAGATCAGTGATCCCTTCCCAATCCTCCTTGGGATCCTCCCTTAGCAAATGCCTTCTGACTTCATCAGTTTCAAAATCTTCCTCAAAGGACTCTTCGTCTGACTCGATATCGTCCGGCTCTGAATCTTCAAAATCCGACGACTCAACCTCCACTTTTGCCGGCTGCGAAAACCCATGACTGCAATTTGCCTCCATAACATTAATTGAAATTTTTTTATTCCAAATCTTAACTTTAAAGTTTCTGCAAATTCGATCGAAGATGGGCGTTTCCACTAAGATTCTGCCAAATTTTAAATTAGACTTGGAAGTGGTTTCTTGAGCAATCTCCAACGTTTTTCCAAACCAATTCCCGACCTTTTTGTAGAACTGTGGACACCATGCATGTAGAGGAGTACCATGTACGTCGAGCCACACCTCACGTCTTCCGCTAATGTCCATCTCCTTCCATGGACGAATGAAAGAGAACATTAAGTTTAACCAAAGTTGATCTTCCTGCAGCAATTTCACTTTATTATCCCTGGAACTTAACTCCACAACCCAAAGGTCACTTGCGCGTTGATGAACTTTTGCCTTTTTCGTATCCTTTTGCTTGAAGCAGTTCTTCCACATCCTCTATAACCACTCCATCTTTGATTCCACAGCTTAAACACCTTTTTGTCCACTCGATGTTTTCTTTTTCCGGTATAAAGAACAAGGCTGATTTACTATTATCCTCCCTTCTATCCTGCAGCCTTTTCTTCTCTTCCGACTTGTGTCTTCCTGTCTCCTTACTCACCAACTGATTCTCTTGCCCTTTATCTGAATGTTTTTCTCCCAGGTTTTTAGGAACTGTATCAGCAGGGGAGCGATCTGATTTTTCTCCCAGATTTTTTGAAGCCGCATTAACATTGTTGCATACCGATTGTACATAACTCACGTGCTCTTTCCTTAATCCTGACTGTCTGATTACCTTTCCCGCCTGACCTCCTGAATCCTCTCGCCGAGCTAACTGTTCCCCTTCTTTTCGATCAAACATAGCACGATTAGCAACAATCCTATAATCTCCGATCAACATTCCTCTTAAAGAATCCAAAACCTCTTGCACATTCACAGTTTTATCGAACCTTGCGAACGCAAAATGCTTTCCTACCATGTTCCTTTTATTAGGCAGAAAAACATCCTTAACACTCCAGATTTTCTCCAGCATCTCCTTAACATCTTTCGCAAACCAGTCTTCCGGAAAATTCGAGATGTACAGAGTATCCACTTTTCCTGTCAGCTTCTGAACCCATCTCCTTTGCACATCAGATAGCCTGACCCTTGGTGGACGAACAATATTACCTTCAGCGAAGCTCTGGGGAATCCTACAAAGTTCTAGGCTAGAGTAAGGAAGATAGGTAGGCTTTTGGCTATGGAGGTACGAATTTGGTGGCCGGTGAGCGGCCGGGAACCTAAGGTTGGCTCTAGGGTTGTGCTCTCTCTCTCTACACATATTTTTTTTTTACAAATATTAAAACTGCACTGGTAATGATGTGCAAGGTCTAAATAATTGTAGACCGGTTAGACCAGGGGAAATCGACCTACGCGTGGGAAATGGAGCAAAGGTTGCTGCTGAACGTGTAGGGACTTATTATTTAGATTTACCCTCGGGTTTTAAGTTGGAACTTAATAATTGTTATTTTGTCCCTTCAATTACAAGAAATATTATTTCCATTCCTATGTTGGACATCGAAGGTTTTTCCTTCTCTATTGCTAAAAGAAACTGTTATGTTTTACATAATGGTATTACTTGTGGGATGGCTCCACTCATGAATGGTTTATATTTTCTTGAAAGTAGACACAATATTTATCATGTTCAGAACAAAAGACGCAAACCAAGTAATCCGAGAAACCCCACATACTTGTGGCATTGTAGACTTGGTCACATCAATGAGACAAGAATTGTAAGACTAAGAAAGTTGGACTACTTAGAACCATTTGACCTTGAGTCATATGGGTCTTGTGAATTCTGTCTCAAATGAATGATGACCAACAAACCCTTTTTAGGAAAGGGACTAAGAGCCACAAAGGTACTTGAATTGGTACACACAGATGTGTGCGGCCCTTTTAAAATTCAAGCTAGAGGAGTTTTCTCATACTTCATAACCTTTACTGACGATTTCTCAAGATATGGATATGTGTATCTCATGAAACACATATCAGAATCATTCGAGAAATTTAAGGAGTTTAGAGTTGAAGTAGAGAAACAACTTGATACAAGTATCAAGACTCTTCGGTCTGACCGAGGGGGCGAGTACTTGAGCCAGGAATTTATGGATTACTTGAAGGAAAATGGAATTCAATCGCAATGGACTCCTCCTGGAACACCTCAATTAAATGGTGTATCTGAAAGGAGAAATCAAACCTTGTTAGACATGGTAAGATCCATGATGAGTTCCTCCACTCTTCCAACATACCTTTGGGGATATGCATTACAACACTCAATTTACATTCTGAATAGAGTTCCATCTAAGTCAGTAGAGAAAACACCGTATGAGTTATGGTTTGGCAAGAAGCCATCTCTATCACATTTGTGAGCCTGGGGTTGCCCTGCATATGTAAAGAAAATGTTAACTGACAAGTTGGAAACGAAAAGTGAGAAATGTTACTTTGTGGGATACCCAAAGGAAACTAAGGGTTATTACTTCTACCATCCCCAAGATCATAAAATAATCGTCTCTAGGAATGCTGCATTCCTTGAGGAAGATTATGTCTTTGAGAATAAAGATCTAAGGGTAATGGAGCTTGAAGAATTTCAAGAACCACAAAATAACATTGAGGGTGATGAATTGACAAATGGAGTTGACAAAGATTCAGTGGGAGCTTTTGAAGCATCACAAGGTGAGTCTTTTCTAGCGAGTGGGAGCTCTTCCATGAGAGTCTTGCCATTGCTGGAAACCCAAGCTAACCCTACCATGGCAAACTTAGAGAATGTCATATCTCCATCTCAGGAAACAATAAAGAACATTGCTCCTGAGAATTCTGGGAATGTTGAGCGAGTCGACATTGGAGAACCTCACAACAATCAGAATGAAAGGCTGGTACAATTAAAGAATAACGCTCTCCGTAGGTCAAATAGGATAGCGGGGCTAGAAGCTGAAAATATAAGTCTGCTCTTGGAAGATCAGAACTCATCAAGTCAAAGTGACCCTATGAATTACACCAAAGTAATGTCAGACATTGACTCGGAAAGGTGGGAACAAGCCATGGAATCCGAAATAGACTCTATGTACGTAAATCAAGTATGGGACTTGGTAGACCTGCCTGAAGGGGTTAGACCCATTGGATGCAAATGGGTTTTCAAACGAAAAACCGATGTTGATGGCAAAGTACAAACATACAAAGCTAGGCTGGTAGCAAAAGGTTATAATCAAATACAAGGTATTGACTACGACGAAACATTTTCGCCGGTGGCGAAAATAGGGTCTATTCGTATTCTACTTGCTATAGCTGCATACCATGATTATGAGATTTGGCAAATGGATGTTAAGACCGCTTTCCTAAATGGAAACCTCGAGGAGGAGGTCTATATGCAACAACCAGAAGGATTCACATCCAAAGCAAATCCCAAGGGAGTATGAAAGTTACAAAGGTCCATCTATGGACTAAAGCAAGCCTCAAAGAGTTGGAATATCCGCTTTGACGAAGCGGTCAAATCATTTGACTTCGTCAGAAGTATAAAAGATCCTTGAGTTTATAGTAAACGTAGCGAATATGGAATAGTCTTCATGGTAATATATGTAGATGATATATTAATCATGGGAGACAATATTCCTATGTTACAGTCAGTGAAAGATTGGTTATCCAAAACCTTTATGATGAAGGATTTGGGTGAAGCCTGTTACATCCTTGGCATCAAAATCCATAGGGATAGATCCAAGAGATTGTTAGGGCTATCACAGTCCACTTATATTGATAAAGTGTTGAAGCGTTTTTAGATGGAAGAATCCAAGAGGGGTTCATTACCAGCAGTTCATGGAGTTACATTATCCACAAAGGATAGTCCTACTTTTGTGGAAGATATTAATATCATGAAGAAGATTCCTTATGCTTCGGCAGTAGGTTCTATCATGTATGCCATGAACTGCACTAGGCCATATGTGGCACATGAGCTCAGCCTTACATGTCGTTACCAAAAGAATCCAGGAATGAAGCATTGGACTGCTGTTGAAACAATTCTTAAGTATCTTAGACGAACTAAAGATTGTTTCCTGATTTATGGTGGACAAGAAGAACTGGTGGTGTCTGGGTATGCCGATGCCAGTTTCCAGTCTGATCCAGATGACTATAAGTCTCAGTCTGGATATGTGTTTAAGCTTAACGGAGGAGCAGTAAGTTGGAAGATTTCCAAACAAGAAACTACTGCTAACTCTACAACCGAAGCTGAATACATTGCTGCATCAGAAGCCACAAAAGAGGCTGTCTGGATCTGGGAGTTCCTGAAAGAATTAGGGGTAGTTCCGAGTGCCGGTCGTCCAATAACAGTATATTGTGACAATACCGGAGCAGTCGCTCAAGCAAAGGAACCAAGGTCAAATAAAAGGAACAAGCATGTACCGAGAAAATATCATGTTATTAGAGAACATATATCTAGAGGAGAAGTATTAATAGAACGCGTACCCACTGAGGATAATTTGGCTAATCCCTTTACAAAAGTTTTGAACATTGCAACCCACAATAGACACTTTGAGAATCTAGGTGTGCGGTGCATTGGTGATTGGCTCTAGTCCAAGTGGGAGATTGATAGTATATGTGCCCCAGAGACAATCTTTATTAAGGATAACATTTGCTTGATCACATTTAGTTTAATATATGATTGATTGTCCATTCATTGGCACTGCACTACTTGTTTAATTATTTGATTGTTTGAATTAATCTATGTATGTGTTCCCATGAGTTTAATGTTGTCACTAAGATAGTGAGATCTTAATGATATGACATAAGCTCTAAAATGGCCCCAATCAATGATCATCGAGATTGGGATATCGGTGATGCAATTGAGATTGGTATGTGGTCTGCATCATATCCTTAGAGGATGTAGTGGTTCTCACAACTACAATTAACACGGTTATTCATGATGGGCACATAGACACTTTAGATAGTGTTGGCATACCCTACCGAGAAACTATTTGATATACTCTATTTATGTGTCTATGGGAGTATCGGTTTATAGGGTGATGAAGTAGTCCTTCGACTTGAGGTCAATACGGCTTCATATGTGGAATAATGTACTTTGGTCATGACCAACGCTTGCACTCCTGAGGGGGTAGATACGACATGCGTTGGGTACATTATGAAGCACATGGAAGTCGTTGTTGAGCCAAGAAAGAATTCATTCCTCATAATAGAGTTACGAGAAAATACTTTACTTCTCATATTTAATTGATCAAAGTCATCGGCCGGTGCAAAGAGATAAATATTTGAAATGGTGTTCAAATAATTATCATGGATCAATTAATAAGATTGAGAGATAATAATTAAGTTATTGGAATAGACACACAATCAAGTTCCAGACTTATTTGAGTATTCGTGAATGAAGGGACCGTATCATCATAAGCCCTATATCACAGGGAGTTTGTATGAGTCCTCACAAACGTCCTTATGTATCAAGAATGTCTGGTGAATCGTCTAGGAGTTCATCCAGACCTTAATTGGATTAGTGCTTGTTATACATAAGGCCCTAAGGGTCACACAATAAATAATTGTAGCACCAATCGTATGTTGGAATTTATTAAATATTAATTAGATGAATATTTAATTTAATTAAATATCTAATTGCATTAAGGATATTTAATTTATATTATGAAGGATTTTTTTTCTATTTGATAGAAAATGTTTAATTAAGTTAAATTGGATTTATTGGGCTTAATTAAACAATTTATAAGGTAGTGCACTTGGACGGATTTGAAATTAAAAGTCCAATGGACCAAAATGAAGAAAAGGAGAAGAAAAGGGTTTTTGGGCCAAATTTGAATCAGCAGATTCAATTTTGGTTTTGGTTAATTAATTAATTAAATTAATTAATTAATCAATTATAATAAAAAAATGTAGTGCCATTTAAAATGGTGCCATAGTGCCATTTATAGTGGTGCATTTTTTAAGTGGTGTCATTAGTGACATTTCTTTTACTTTCTTTTCTTCTCCATTATCTCTTTATTTTATCTCAAATTTTCCACTTTTAACTCCTATAAATAGGAGCTAAAATCCTTCATAAAAACACACCAAAATAAACATACACTTCATATCATTAAGAAGAAGAAAATTCTCTAAGAAGAATATCCTAGCAATTCTTCGAAAGAGAAACCGACAAAACGCGAGATTGTCCTCGTGTGCTTTTGGTGCTCGGTTACTGTGGATCAACTAAGGTCGACGACTCGATCAAACATTCCTGCTCTTTTGTTTGTGGATTAGATCCGAAGAGTTAGTAGCTGTCGTCATAATAAATTCGGAAATCTTAAACTATCGTCATAACAAGTAAGCTTCCGATTTATGTTATCGCAATTATAAGTATCTGTATAGCTTATCAGTTAAATCATTGTTGGTGATACAAAATTTTAACCTTCCGCTGCATAACCTTTGAGGTGATTTTCCCACACAAAACCCAACAGTACACGCGCTCGTGCCCTAGCTCCCACACGTTCTGCTCTCCGCTCGCGCTCCCTCTGCTTCCTAGTTCGCCGGTCTTAGAGTTGTAATTCGGTTTAACCAAATTTTTCGGTTCAACCAGTTCCCGTTTCTGCCTCGATGGCCGCTTCTTCTCCAGCTATCCTTTAGGGTTTTGGCCGCCATTGATGTCGATTTGGAGCTCGATTTCTGCTCCTCCTTCCTTCTCCTCGCCAAATCGGCCTCCATCCTTCCCTTCTTCCACTGTTTTGGCCCTCCTCTTCTCCATGGCTTCACCCAAATCCTCCGAAATCCCTTCAATTGGATTCGAAAAATTGGGCCTCTTCCCATCTTCCTCCTTGTTCGCCCCCATCGGTTCGGATTCGTTGCCTCCTGGATCGAACTCCACCCATCCTCGTAGCAGGCGCCGGATCTGGCTTATCGATTCCTCAACTCAGCGTCTCCTCCGTTTGGTGGATGGCTTCGTTGCGGAAGCATCGTTGAAACCTGTTCTGATGCCATGTGATGGAACGTTGGGTTCCATGGCCAAATCAGAGCACGACTTAGCTAGCAATTCGCCCATGAGACCGACCTCCAAGAGTTATCTTGGCACGAATTAGAAGAAAAGGAAGAGTAGAGATCCTGTGACGTAGCACGCTTTCGCGGTAAACATGTTTACTCAACGTAAATGGAATTCATTAACAATCAAGTGCTTAAGGTTAAGCCCTAATGGTTCTATTTATACTTGCTACCTGACAGGATAATTTAGGTAGTCAAGATCTCTAAAAGATATACCGAAATAATTAAAAGATCCTAATAAATCTACTCGCCTTATCATATCATCTAGAGAGAATCTAGCAGTTGCCTTCTTCCTCTAGATCTCTGGCCAAAATAGGATTATTAACCTAATTAATTGAAATAACAAAAATAAGTAAACTAAATAATAGAGATAATTATAAATGGGACGTCCCGTGTGCTTTTAAATTCGCACTAACGCTCGTTAAAGCGGATTCGTGATGGACCGTAAAGCAACGTTCCATCATATTTCCACATAAAACTATTAAAACTAACACTAGCCTTCCTACACATAGCAAAACCTTATCTAAGCAGGGCAAAACGTGTCAAAAAATCGAAGGAAAAACCTTGGGCTCCAAGGGATTTGAGACCCTTATCAGATCAAACGAAGCTTCTATCCTGAGACAAACCCACAAAAATACAGATCAACAATGATCCACATTCTATCTATCACAGCACGTGTAAACATTGGAAAAAAAAAAGCACATACGCATGAGAAAACTAAACAAGAAAACACAAAACACCGAGAAAAAAAAAATCTTAGGTCCATAACAAAACTTGAAAAAGGCATGAACTTGTAACTATGTTCCGAGATTACTGAGCTGATTTGGGTTTTGTTCATATATGTTTATGGCTATATGGAAAAACAAAACAAAATAAGTCTGCAGAGTCGAGTGATGGCACTCTTTCCTTAAAACTTTATTCGCTCTACACTCGGTGTTTACAGAAAAGTAGCGAATAGTCTCCCAAGATAAAACTGCAGTTGAGATCGTATACAAACACTTGAAATACAACGCTCGAATGGACTACATCAATATGGGAAACAAGCTTAGGAGAGGAGAAGGAGAGCAGATGAATGAGTGATTCGATTCTGCAACAGGAAGGGACTATAAATAGCAGCCAGGTGGTGCGAGCGAACAGGTACGACTAGAACATACACAATCTTTCGTCTTCAGTCACAACGAATGGACTTACCTGTTCACTGAAACAGGGTGTTTGTTCGTCGAAAAGTTTTTCCAGGAGAAACGTTTCGCTGAAGCGTTTCGAACCAAAAAATTATAATCAATTTTTGGTCCAAAAAGATTATATCCTCCACCACCAGAAAGTCCAAGCCTGTGCCAGTTCGGCCCGACCCCACGGACCTGAGATCCGGGCCCGACTCCTGCTGGATATCTTCCATAATGTAATCCATGACTCATTGTGTACTTCAAGTAATGCATTACGTGACGTAGTGCTTCCCAATGGTTACTTCCTGGATTACTAGTAAACCTAGCCAACTGATTGATTGAGTATGCAATATCTGGACGAGTGCAATTACTAAGCATATCATCACAAAGGATGTCATAATTCCCTTTGACATAGATACACTTGCCACCCTCATTTATGGAGAAGCCTTTTGACAGTAAAGTGTTGTCGAATTTCATATGCCACTGTTTAGGAGCTTGCTTAAGTCCATATAGTGACTTGACAAGACGACATACCTTTCTCTCTTGTCCAGGAACCACATACCCTTCAGGTTGTTCCATGTATATCTCTTCTTCTAAATCTCCATTTAGAAAAGCTGTTTTAACACCCATTTGATGTATTTCAAGGCCACGAAGTGCAAGAATGGCAATGAATACCCTTATGGATGTTATTCGAGACACAGTGTGTATGTGTCAAAGTAATCAAGGCCTTCTTTTTGTCTATAGCCTTTGACTACCAGACGTGCCTTGTACTTATCAATGGTTCCATCTGCTTTATACTTATGTTTAAGTATCCACTTACAACCCAAAGGTTTAGTTCCTGGAGGATGATCAACCACTTCCCAATGTTCCCATGTGTAGTTGTGCAATATGGATTTCATTTCACTTTCAATTGCTTCCTTCCAAAGTGGAGCATCTGGTGTTGACAATGCTTCTTTGATTGTCTTAGGATCATTTTCTACCAAGAAGTTTGTTAGAAAATCAGGCCCGAAATTTTTCTCTTTCCTTGGCCTTTTAGTCCTTCTTGGTTCAACATCAGGACTTGTAATATTCTCTTGATTTGAACTCACAGGTTCTTCTATTGAACTACTCGGTTCATGAATTTCTTCAGTGGAACCATTAGATTCTTGAACTTCTTCATTTGAACCACTTGCAACATTTTCAGGATGTTGTCCATACAATTCAATTGCAGTTTCATAATCTCTCTTGCGAGAGATTAACTCTTTCTTTTCTTTCTTGGGAAAAATTTCTTCAAAGAAGGAAGCGTTTCTTGATTCAATGACTGTTCCTTCATGAATGTCAGGTATCATCGACTTATGTACTAAGAAGCGATACGCACTACTGTTGTTTGCATATCCTATGAAAATGCAATCTACAGTCTTAGGACAAATCTTTATTTGCTTTGGTTTAGGCACTTCGACCTTAGCCAGGCATCCCCACACTTTCAAGTGTCGGTAAGAAGGAGGGTGTCCTTTCCATAACTCGTATGGAGTTTTATCACTCTTCTTCCGAGGGATCCAATTGAGAATTATTGTGGCGGTGAGAATAGCTTCTCCCCACATGTTCTGTGGTAGCCCTGAATTAATTAGCATGGCGTTCATCATCTCTTTTAGAGTACGATTTTTGCGTTCAACAATGCCGTTAGATTGAGGCGAGTAAGGTGTTGTAGTTTGGTGAATAATACCAAATTCCGCACAATAAGCCTCAAAAGGGGCTCCATATTCACCACCTCTATCACTACCAATTGCTTTAATTCGTGTGCTTAGTTGATTCTCAACTTCTGTTTTGTAATGTTTAAATGCTTCTAAGGCTTCATCCTTACTTCTTAGCAAGTAGACATAACAGTACCTAGTGCAATCATCAATAAAAGTAGCAAAATACTTTTTACCTCCTCTAGTTTGCACGAATTTTAAGTCACACAAATCTGTATGAATTAATTCTAGAGGAACTGTGGTTCTGTTAACCGAATGGAATGGTGCCTTAGTTAATTTTGCCTCCACACAAACCTCACATTTATTTTGAGGGTCGATTTCAAAGGACGGCAAATGTTCAAGTCTTATTAACTTTCATATAGTATTGTAGTTGACATGCCCTAATCTATTGTGTCATAAATTAGAGAACTCAGACAAATAAGTAAAATGCTTATTTATTTCATCATTGCTCTCAAAGGAGCGAAGTACAGTCATTACATTCATTTTGAAGAGGCCATCACACATGTAGCCCCTTCCTACAAGCATACCATTATTAGTAACTACAAATCCATTACCAACGAAAGTTATCTTGACCCGACCAAGACAACTGCTGAGAATGACCCGACCAAATCGTCAATTTCTGCAGTAGTCTTCTCCTCCACAACATTGGCATTTGCATTTGTCTTCTTAAAGGAGAAGCAGTCAGCCTTCATATGCCCAGGTTTTCCACAATTGAAACAGTTTCCCTTGATCTTTTTCGACTTTCTGGGCTTGCCTTGAGACTTGTGGTCTCCATCATGCCTTTTGCGCTTCTTGTTGCTAGCCTTGGAGTCGACCAAGTGTGCTTTGGCTTCCATAGGTTTCTTACCCTTAACCAAAGCCCTGCGATTGTCTTCATGAATCTGAAGTTTGACAACCAACTCTTCAAGCCCCATCTCCTTGGTCTTCAACTTGAGATAACTCATGAATTCGTTCCATGATGGTGGCAGTTTCTCAATTAAGGAAGCGACCAAGAATGGCTCATTTGGCTTCATGCCTTCCTGTTCCCGTTCGTGAAGAATGGACTGAAATTCCAGGACTTGACTCATCACAGATTTCGAGTCAGCCATTTTGAAGTTCAGAAACTTCCCCACAATGAACTTCTTAGTACCAGCATCCTGGGCTCTGTACTTCCTGTCCAGTTTCTCCCACAAGTCCCTTACGGTATCGACAAAGCAGAAGGCGGTATAAAGAGCATCAGAAAGGCAATTGAGAATGTAGTTCTTACATAGGAAGTCGTTGTGAACCCATGCGTCATAGGCAAGTTGCCTCCTCCGGTTGTCATCCTGAGCGGCCTGAACAGCTTCCGCAGACATAGCATTTGGGTCGGTATCTTGCATGACTGGAGCGGAAGGTGTATCAGCATTGAGGTAGTTCGCCAGCCCTATGGTCGTCAGGTAGAACAACATTTTCTGCTTCCACTGTTTGAAGTTGGACCCCATGAACTTCTCCGGTTTCTCTCCATGGTTGTGAGCGGCATTGGTACGAGCAGGAGCAGTAGGAACATCGTTTCCAATAGCATCCATTGTAATTAAAGTCTTAAGTTGTTCTTATATGTGTATGGCTATATGGAAAAACTGAATAAAATAAGTCTGCAGAGTCGAGTGATGGCACTCTTTCCTTAAGACTTTATTCGCTCTGCACTCGGTGTTTACAGAAAAGTAGCGAATAGTCTCCCAAGATAAAACTGCAGTTGAGATCGTATACAAACACTTGAAATACAACGCTCGAATGGACTACAACAATATGGGAAACAAGCTTAGAAGAGGAGAAGGAGAGCAGATGAATGAGTGATTCGATTCTGCAACAGGAAGGGACTATAAATAGCAGCCAGGTGGTGCGAGCGAACAAGTACGACTAGAACATACACAATCTTTCGCCGGTCTAACGGACTTACATGTTCAATAAACAGGTGTCTGCTCGAAAAGTTTTTCCAGGAGAAACGTTTCGCTGAAATGTTTTCCAAGGAGAAACCTTTTTGCTGAAGCGTTTCGAACCAAAAAATTATAATAAGTTTTTGGTCCAAAAAGATT
The DNA here is from genome assembly GCA_026545765.1 of Plantago major. Classification (NCBI taxonomy): domain Eukaryota; kingdom Viridiplantae; phylum Streptophyta; class Magnoliopsida; order Lamiales; family Plantaginaceae; genus Plantago; species Plantago major. The sequence continues at coordinate 108,510,471 of CM048840.1, forward strand.
ATATCCTCCACCACCAGCAAGTCCAAGTCCACGCCCAGATCCGCCAGGCGGGTGCGTATGGGCAACCGAGGAGCCATCTAGCTCCTCCCCCCTTCCAAAAGCATGGGTACCCCTAAGGGGTCCAACCCTTAATGCAAACCTATGCACTTATGTTTAGTTACTCCTTCCCATATTTTAGCCATGGGATGTCCCTCCCAATTCCAACCTTTGGACTTCCAACTATGCTTCAACCAACACACTTTGAACTTCAATTACTCTTTCACCTCAAAATGAATTTTAGTAATTCTTGTTCAAGTGTCTTCTACTACTATAGTAGATTCATACACGCTCGAGAAATCTTCGTTTCCGACGTGTGGGGCCCCTTTGGTTGAGGTGCAAAGTCATGGACGGACCAACCTTTGGTTTCTTGCTAAAATTCCAACAGGTTTCTAGGGTGTAAAAGATAGTGCTTTCTAACACTGGAATCCAGTGGATTATTACAAGAGGATTTTGAGTTTAACGACCACAGAATTTACAGAACTCTTATAAGGACAATTTTGTTTTTGGTTTTGTGTAATGTAAGGAAATAAATTTAAGACCGCCCACTGTGGTAGAAGTCGTGGGAACAACTCGCGAGGTCGGGTAGTTACATTTTCGGGGCCAGTCCCATTTTTAATTTTTTTTTCAAATTTTGAATTTGAAAAAATATAAAAATTATACCATCGACCATATTTTTTCGAGATCTAGATTTATAAATAGAGACCAGTTAACACATTTTCTCACATCTCACAATTCATCTTTTTTATTAGTGATTTATGTTATTCGATTTTGTTGTCGATTTAAATAAAATACCATTTTCAACTCCAAATCTTCTATACATTTGAATATTCTTACTAATATAACTATTATAAGTAATAAAAAAAATAATTCTCTTTGATAATTCGGTTTTGAACCGATCATAATTCAGTTCGATTTTCGGGTCATACAAAATCTAAAATTTCGTTCGGCGGTTCGGACCGGTACAAAGAAAGAATGATAAGAAAGAAAACGTCTTTATCTTTAAAGATTCTCTTTGTTTAAAAAACGGAATATATATACATATGTACTCTACTTACTCGTCTTGTTACCTCTCCAACTCCCATTCACAATTTACCCTGCCCTATTCCTATTCACACGCCTCCACCTATCTTCGTCGATCTTATTGTCTTGCACTGAGGTATGTACATACGTACTCCTGCCTTATTAATTTCCTTGATTCTTACATGTACGAATCAGACATAATTCTATATATTAAGGGTATCTTTTTATTGTTAGGCTCCAAAAACACTAAAATTCGGTTCGTTTTTATATGTTTGTGTTCGTTTCTGGACCGATGCAAAACCTAATGGTGGTGTAATTGAGTATGTGGGGAGGAGTTACTGGAGAAGAACTATTTGGTTTAGAATGTATATAGTATATTATGAGGGGTGGATTTTGTAAATATATATAATTTGTATTTTTAGGAGGGGTGGTATTTGGTTTAATTGTTATATTCTGACACTCCAAATTTTAAATAGTATAGTAACCATATAGTATTAGAAGTATATGTGAATGGTGTTTTGTTGGTTATGGTTGAGGTTATGACTTACTGTCAACATTCTATGCCACGTACCTAAATTGGACTGGTTCTAGAAATATACCTAAATCATCGTTTTTGTAAGTACCCTGTTAACACCTACTATATATTGAGGCTTGTTGTTGACTCAGTGATGGTACCCTGTTAACACCTACTTACTCTTCAGGATCATGTACGAAGTTCTTGATGAGTATGATGACCACATGCATAATAATTCATCAATGGTGGATTTCAAGGATTGCGAAGATGAAGTACATACTAAAGTCATAGAGGCAACATCTTACAAGGTCCAACTCGATGATAGTTCCAAGTACATAATCGACTTTGCCCTTTCCTACAGAGTACTTTGTCGTGAATTGCCTCATACTGACCACGGTCGTGATGACTCGTCCAACGATTTACTCCTGTTCGAATACGAAAAGCATCTTGATCAGATTGAGATACGGGAGATAAAAGATCTAGCAAACCAGGAAGAAGAATTAAAAAATAAGGTACTTGATCTTCCAAAAGTCACTGAGAGTTTTGCCGAAGACTGGGTGGAACGCATAATGTCCCGTTCAAGAAGAAGGGGTCTTTGTTGATTACATTGCTCCTTGTATGGTTCCTACCACGCAGGACTCCATCAGGTCACTGAAGCGCAAGAGGGTAGAAGAAGAATCTGATCAGAATTGTATTATCTGTTTGGAAAAACTTTCTCAAGGTTACGAGGCTGTTTCGTTGCCTTGTTTGCACTCGTTTCATGGAGATTGCATGGAGGAGTGGCTCAATACAAGTCATTACTGTCCGATTTGTCGATTTAAGATGCCATCGATCAGTACTAATTAGTCAGATTTATATTCTTAGTCTTGCTAATTAGAACTAAGACTTTTTTATCTTCGTCTCGTCTGGAAACTCATTTAGTTTAGTTTTGCTCTGCTTAGTTGTCTTTAATTCATTACGATAAATTACATTATGTTCATTTCGATGCATAAAGAACATGCCCTAAAGCGAATGAGATTTAGTAGTACTATATCATTGTGATGGTTTTGATTTGAATGAAATAATATTACTACAAATTTTTGTCTCTAGCCCGTCGGTAGGTTTCCTTTATGTTGTTTATGTTTGTTTTTCTAATTCTACTACTGGTTCATAACTTAGAAATTTGAGCTTAATCTGCAAAATAGAACTAAATTCTTTGGAAATTAAAGTGTATACAAAATACCTCTGCATATACCCTTTATTTTTTCTAATTCTACTACTGGTTTTATTTTTTAATGATGCACGCCTCTTTTTTTTCCGTTGATGTTGTTACTTTTTGTGATCACAGTTGCATTTGTTGGTTGTAACATGATATATTCTTCGTACATTTTGTACATGTGTTACTTATAGTTTTGATATAATATTGATATGTGTATAAAACTATTTCTGGCCTTACTTCATTCTTTGATTGATTATGTTTCTTGACTTATTCTCTGTTTTTTTCAACTGAAATTCTTCGAATCGAATCGTAGTATAAAATATAATTAAGGTAATCTGAATCGAATCGAATGAGTTTTCAGTTGAAAAGAACAGAGCCTTACTTATAGTTTTGATATAATATTGAGTTGTTAGAATATTGATATGTGTTACCACCGTTGGGAGTTGCTCAATAAAGTTGATTTTTCCTCATCTTCCCCGACCATTTAATCAGTTTGAGCAAATTGTGGTGGATTAGATTCAGGCTTTGGATGTCAGTATTCAGGGCATGTTTGATCAACATAAAATTCTGGTTGATTTGCTTTCACCACAACAAGGGGGAGATATTGCTGAAAATAGTGAAGCTGAAGCTATTGCTAATGATGAAGTTGGTGTTGCTGGAGAAGAAGCTATTGAAGAAGAAGGTGCAGAAGATCAAGAGGAAGAAAACCAAGAAGTTTGATGTGTTACGATTTTTTTTTGTTGGCATGTACTAAGATATTTTGAACATGTTTCTTTGCTTTTGTTTTGTGATCAAACTGTTGGATCTTCTACTAAGGGGGAGTTATTTATCTTTGATCATTATATATGTCTAAATATGTTGTGAAGAAGAAAAAAGGGGGGAGATGAAAAAATCATATTTGTATTATTTATTATTACATTAAATTTTTATAAACTTTTTTTTTTTTTTGTTGTTATATTGTAAATATTGCTTTTTTTCTAAAATCTTTACCTAGTTAAAGCGGTTGTGATTTATTGTGTTATTGATTTTGTAGATTTCGGAGGTCTGGAAGAAATAAAGGAGCCCTACTTAGCTTGGTGTATTTAAGAAAAAAGATCAAAGATTGGAATCTTTAAGAACAATATCTTGGACTGAACAATTGAAGATTTGATAAGCATGGAAAAGAAAATCTGGAAGATTTGTCCTTGATTGAAGAAGGATGCTATACATACAAGATCAAGGACAACTTCAAAGTAACAAGAAGAGTGATTATTTAATTTTGCAAGACATTATCGAAGTTACTTTGTCTATACTAGACTTTGAAGTTGTATTTTGATAGAGAGTGTTTCTCGATAATCTAGGTTTGACTAGATCTGCAACTATAGAATAGGTAGCACTATTCTACTTAGTTTGGTTTTGTGATTCAAGGTTTCAATATGTGAAAACTTGAATATTGTTTTGATAAATTCACTTAATCAATATAATAGATATTTGCCTTTGGTTTCAATATGTGAAAACTTGAATATTGTTTTGATAAATTCACTTAATCAATATAGTAGATATTTGCCTTTGGTTTCAATATGTGAAAACTTGAATATTGTTTTGATAAATTCACTTAATCAATATAGTAGATATTTGCCTTTGGCTCGGCTGGTATATTATACCAGCTAAGAAAAACAACTATATGTTCTTTAGTTTATTTCCTCTGTGAATTGTTTTTCTGTTTGAGTCACTGTTACATTAAAAGTTATATCAACATTGGTATATATTGTGGTGTGATTGCAGTTTGGTACAAGTTCGGGTCCTTATATTCTTTCAAAAGAGTACTCCGTTATTCTAGCTGCTTCCATACATCTTCCAGACTCCTCATTCTTTCCGGACACCTTGGCAGTCTTATCGGTGCGCTCCTTCTCTTTGAAAATATCTCTAAGACTATCCAGTTTTCCATCAGCATCACCACTACCAACCCACTCAGCCTTATCAATCTCAGATAGTTTGACAGTATAGCCTAAAGACTGATATCCACCAACTACTCCGGTCTTATCCAACATGTCCTCTTCTACCGTAGGACCATGTTCATCAACATACCCAATCTTTTTCTCGATAACCAAACCTAAATCAAGAGATTTATAAATTACCTGATTCGAATCTGGTGTCTTCCCTCTTGCAAGATTGAGTCTTCCCTTTCCTAGGGCCGGATACAACCCTCGAACTTGTACCCCAGGGTTGTAAACCCATCTAACAGCCTCTAGGTAAGCACCACGCGCCACCATGTCCCTCCCAGAACCGTTACGCACCGCCATGCTCTCTGCAGCATCTTCACGTGCTTCCACGCACCGGGAAGCCTCCGCACATGCTCCCACGCACTCTACGCGCCAGTCTGTCGTGTGGTTCTGTTCTCTCGGCTGGCGCATGCTAAGGGACCAACAAACATACCCAATCTTTTTCTCGATAACCAAACCTAAAGCAAGAGATTTATAAATTACCTGATTCGAATCTGGTGTCATCCCTCTTGCAAGATTGAGTATTCCCTTTCCTAGGGCCGGATACAACCCTTGAACTTGTACCCCAGGGTCGTAAACCCATCTAACAGCCTCTAGGTAAGCACCACACGCCGCCATGCTCTTTGAATCATCTTCACATGCCGGGAAGCCTCCGCACGCTCTCCCATGCGCTTTACACGCCAGTATGGCCTGGTTCTGTTCTCTCGGTCGACGCGTGTTGTACATGATAGTATGTGTGTCCTAGAGACAATCTTTATTAAGGATAACATGTACTTGATCACATTTAGTTTAATATATGATTGATTGTCCATTCATTGGCACTGCACTACTTGTTTAATTATTTGATTGTTTGAATTAATCTATGTATGTGTTCCCATGAGTTTAATGTTGTCACTAAGATAGTGAGATCTTAATGATATAACATAAGCTCTAAAATGGCCCCAATCAATGATCATCGAGATTGGGATATCGGTGATGTAATTGAGATTGGTATGTGGTCTGCATCATATCCTTAGAGGATGTAGTGGTTCTCACAACTACGATTAACTCGGTTATTCATGATGGGCACATAGACACTTTAGATAGTGCTGGCATACCCTACCGAGAAACTATTTGATATACTCTATTTATGTGTCTATGGGAGTATCGGTTTATAGGGTGATGAAATAGTCCTTCGACTTGAGGTCAATACGGCTTCATATGTGGAATAAAGTACTTTGGTCATGACCAACGCTTGCACTCCTGAGGGGGTAGATACGGCATGCGCTGGGTACATTATGAAGCACATGGAATTCGTAGTTGAGCCAAAAAAGAATTCATTCCTCATAATAGAGTTATGAGAGAATACTTTACTTCTCATATTTAATTGATCAAAGTCATCGGCCGGTGCAAAGAGATAAATATTTGAAATGGTGTTCAAATAATTATCATGGATCAATTAATAAGATTGAGAGATAATAATTAAGTTATTGGAATAGACACACAATCAAGTTCCAGACTTATTTGAGTATTCGTGAATGAAGGGACCGTATCATCATAAGCCCTATATCACAGGGAGTTTGTATGAGTCCTCACAAACGTCCTTATGTATCAAAAATGTCTGGTGAATCGTCTAGGAGTTCGTCCAGACCTTAATTGGATTAGTGCTTGCTCTAAGGGTCACACAATAAATAATTGTAGCACCAATCGTATGTTGGAATTAATTAAATATTAATTAGATGAATATTTAATTTAATTAAATATCTAATTGGATTAAGGATATTTAATTAATATTATGAAGGATTTTTTTTCTATTTGATAGAAAATGTTTAATTAAGTTAAATTGAATTTATTGGGCTTAATTAAACAATTTATAAGATAGTGCACTTGGACGGATTTGAAATTAAAAGTCCAATGGACCAAAATGAAGAAAAGGAGAAGAAAAGGGTTTTTGGGCCAAATTTGAATCAGCAGATTCAATTTTGATTTTGGTTAATTAATTAATCAATTATAATAAAAAAAAAAGTAGTGCCATTTAAAATGTGCCATAGTGCCATTTATAGTGTTACCTTTTTTTAAGTGGTGTTATTAGTGACATTTCTTTTACTTTCTTTTCTTCTCCATTATGTCTTTATTTTATCTCAAATTTTCCACTTTTAACTCCTATAAATAGGAGCTAAAATCCTTCATAAAAACACACCAAAATAAACATACACTTCATATCATTAAGAAGAAGAAAATTCTCTAAGAAGAATATCCTAGCAATTCTTCGAAAGAGAAACTGACAAAACGCGAGATTGTCCTCGTGTGCTTTTGGTGCTCGGTTACTGTGGATCAACTAAGGTCGACGACTCGATCAAACATTCCTGCTCTTTTGTTTGTCGATTAGATCCGAAGAGTTAGTAGCTGTCGTCATAATAAATTCGGAAATCTTAAACTATCGTCATAACAAGTAAGCTTCCGATTTATGTTATCGCAATTATAAGTATCTGTATAGCTTATCAGTTAAATCATTGTTGGTGATACAAAATTTTAACCTTCCGCTGCATAACCTTTGAGGTGATTTTCACGCACAAAACCCAAGAGTGGTATCAGAGCTCGATTCTGATTAAGCTATACGATCTTAATTTGCATTTTATTTTCGCGGGTTAATTTATACATAGTTAATTATTTCCATAAATTTATTATAAAATTGGATTTTATAATTAAATTAAAATTGGATTTTATAATTAAAATTGGATTTATTATAAAATTCATGAGACACTATTCATCGTTACTATTCATTGTCGGAACGAAGCGAACAAAGCTTCCAAATCGCCATTAATGGCGACCAAGGAAGCTTCGCAGATTCTTCTTACCTTGACTATCGAAGAAACATGAATGTTTGTGTCCGAAGAATCGAATAAACTCGAATCCGAAAATTTCGAATTTTCCGATTCGAACTTTATGATCTTGTTTCGAACAATTCATAATGTTTAACTTCGATTAATGATGTTTAGGAGACTAAGATTCGATCTTAGTTGAGTTTGGAAGCTTGTATGAGTTTTGAAATCGATTTTCGTTTTGGATTTACAGGGATCTATTTGAGGTTTTTGAAATTCAAAGCCCTTGCTTTTGAGAAAATGATGGATTTGATTGTAATTTTCAGAAAGTTACAGGAGCTCAATTGAACTTTTTGAAAGTAGGCGATCTGCTATTTTACAGAGAAATGCAAATCGCCTCTGTGTCTTTCAGTAAGATACAAAAGGGTTCTGGAAGGCTCAAATTAATACAAACTTTTTCTGGACGTTTTCAACTTGGTACAAAGTCGTCCTATTAATTTCGTTTGAACCCAGAACTTGTTGAAATTTTGAATTTGCCCCAAAATAATTTTTGGAAAATTATATTTAAATTTTGAAAATTATAAAAAGGCCCCTAGAAGTTTAAGAAACTTCAAATTTACACATAAATAGTTTATGTGAATTATGAAAAGGATTTATATTAATCTTTTGAAGATTAGTAACTTGTTTGGAGACACTTTAAGGTTTAAAAAAAAAAAAAACTAACAATCAAATTGAAAACTTAGAGTTTGAGTTAGACTCATTAATTATGTAATTTTAACTCGCGATTATAATACTTTGAGTATTGAACTTGTTTGTTTGAAATTCGTTGTAATAATCATTATGATTATGTGATCTACTTGTCTACATGATTTTATTTAAAAGTTATGTAATTGTAGAGTGCGCTTTGAATGATGGGTAGACGGCGCCTAATACTTGTCGGACCGCATTTATTATGTATGGGTAGGCGGCGCCCATTATTTGTCGGACCTCTTTGCATAACTGGGTAGACGACGCCCAGATAATTGTTTATCTGAACCATACATGATAAGATCTTGTTTAAGCAATTAAATACCCCTCTAAATGTTCCCCGTTTTAAAATTAAGCCTTTGTCTTGGACAAATGATGTTCCCATCATAATTGAGTTGTGTAATGAACCTCTTCGTCCGTAAAGCACTTCGCCATAGCGTTTGCTCCGGTCTGCAAGTGGAAAACCTTCTCATAGATAATATTGTTATTATCGTGTGATGGTTTAGCTTACTCAAGTCACTACTAAATTGCCATAGCTTTAGAAGTGATTTGGGGCGTCAGACTTATTGGATACAGTCAACCAAGAGTTGTTTTTAGAAAACAATTAGTTTAGAGACCTACCAGTTATGCTATTGCAGTGATCAGCCATAGCAGGGACTGTAATAGTAGGAATGTGGATCTTGAGCCGCTATGACAATATTAGATATTTAGTTCGTACTCTCCAGATGGGGTCGTTGAGTATGTTAAAACAGTGGGAGCTAAATAAATGAAAGGCCATGTTTATTTAGTCGCTAAATGTGATCATTGAAATTATGTAATTTAATTTCCGTTCTATTTACTTCTCTAGGCTATTGAATTATGTCGAATTTATCCGTTAGAAGCATCTTGGAGAAGCACACATTGACTGGTCCAAATTTTCTCGATTGGATTCGAAATGTTCGTTTGGTACTAAAGCAAGAAGAAATTGAGTACGTCTTGGACGAGCCATTCCTGTAGAGCCGAAAGATGCTGAAGGAAAAGCAAAATTCGATCAAGCAAAACAGGACAAGCATCTAAAGGATGCAAGCACTGTGCATTGTATCATGTTGGCTTCCATGAACTTGGAGTTGCAAAGGCAGCATGAGAAAATGATGCCCTATGAAATGCTGGAACACTTGAAGGGGCTCTTTGATTCTGAATCTAAGAGTCATGAGTTTGATCTCCTAAGAGATCTTCTCAGGTGTAGGCTCCCAGAAGGTGGAAGAGTCTCTGAGCACGTTCTCAAAATGATTGGACTCATTGAGAGACTGGCTGGGGCCGGTATTGCTTTTGAGACCCGCATTTCGGTGTATATCATACTTCAATCGCTGCCAGATTCATATTCAACGTTCATTGTGAACTACAATATGAATGCTAAGGAAGTAACACTATCTAAACTCCACAACATGCTCAAGACTTATGAAAAGTCTACTTCCAAGGGAAAGAGCATCCTCATGGTAAACACTTCAGCTAGATCCAACTTTAAGGGTAAGAACCCTAAAAGGAAGAATAAGCTGAACAACAAAAAGAAATCTAAGGCTGGGCCTAAAGGTAACCATATCAAACCAAGAGGTGGTGTTCAAAAGATACAAAAGGATGTGTGCCTTTACTGTAAGCAGAAAGGGCATTAGAAGAGAGACTGTGAACTGGCCAAAGCCGATGGCGCTTTAGCACAAGGTGCATCCATCTCCGGTTCAGGTATGTTTGTCATTGAGATAAATATGTCTACTACTAACTCCAAATGTTGGGTGTTGGACACAGCATGTGGCTCACACATTTGTAATGATGTGCAAGGTCTAAATAATTGTAGACCGGTTAGACCAGGGAAAATCGACCTACGCGTGGGAAATGGAGCAAAGGTTGCTGCTGAACATGTAGGGACTTATTATTTAGATTTACCCTCGGGTTTTAAGTTGGAATTTAATAATTGTTATTTTGTCCCTTCAATTACAAGAAATATTATTTCCATTCCTATGTTGGACATCGAAGGTTTTTCCTTCTCTATTGCTAAAAGAAACTGTTATGTTTTACATAATGGTATTACTTGTGGGATGGCTCCACTCATGAATGGTTTATATTTTCTTGAAAGTAGACACAATATTTATCATGTTCAGAACAAAATACGCAAACCAAGTAATCCGAGAAACCCCACATACTTGTGGCATTGTAGACTTTGGTCACATCAATGAGACAAGAATTGTAAGACTAAGAAAGTTGGACTACTTAGAACCATTTGACCTTGAGCCATATGGGTCTTGTGAATTCTGTCTCAAATGAATGATGACCAACAAACCCTTTTTAGGAAAGGGACTAAGAGCCACAAAGGTACTTGAATTGGTACACACAGATGTGTGCGGCCCTTTTAAAATTCAAGCTAGAGGAGTTTTCTCATACTTCATAACCTTTACTGACGATTTCTCAAGATATGGATATGTGTATCTCATGAAACACATATTAGAATCATTCGAGAAATTTAAGGAGTTTAGAGTTGAAGTAGAGAAACAACTTGATACAAGTATCAAGACTCTTTGGTCTGACCGAGGGGGCGAGTACTTGAGCCAGGAATTTATGGATTACTTGAAGGAAAATGGAATTCAATCGCAATGGACTCCTCCCGGAACACCTCAATTAAATGGTGTATCCGAAAGGAGAAATCGAACCTTGTTAGACATGGTAAGATCCATGGTGAGTTCCTCCACTCTTCCAACATACCTTTGGGGATATGCATTACAACACTCAATTTACATTCTGAATAGAGTTCCATCTAAGTCAGTAGAGAAAACACCGTATGAGTTATGGTTTGGCAAGAAGCCATCTCTATCACATTTGCGAGCCTGGGGTTGCCCTGCATATGTAAAGAAAATGTTAACTGACAAGTTGGAAACGAAAAGTGAGAAATGTTACTTTGTGGGATACCCAAAGGAAACTAAGGGTTATTACTTCTACCATCCCCAAGATCATAAAATAATCGTCTCTAGGAATGCTGCATTCCTTGAGGAAGATTATGTCTTTGAGAATAAAGATCTAAGGGTAATGGAGCTTGAAGAAATTCAAGAACCACAAAATAACATTGAGGGTGATGAATTGTCAAATGGAGTTGACAAAGATTCAGTGGGAGCTTTTGAAGCATCACAAGGTGAGTCTTTTCTAGCGAGTGGGAGCTCTTCCCTGAGAGTCTTGCCATTGCTGGAAACCCAAGTTAACCCTACCATGGCAAACTTAGAGAATGTCATATCTCCATCTCAGGAAACAATAAAGAACATTGCTCCTGAGAATTCTGGGAATGTTGAGCGAGTCGACATTGGAGAACCTCACAACAATCAGAATGAAAGGTTGGTACAATCAAAGAATAACGCTCTCCGTAGGTCAAATAGGATAGCGGGGCTAGAAGCTGAAAAGATAAGTCTGCTCTTGGAAGATCAGAACTCATCAAGTCAAAGTGACCCTATGAATTACACCGAAGCAATGTCAGACATTGACTCGGAAAGGTGGCAACAAGCCATGGAATCCGAAATAGACTCTATGTATGTAAATCAAGTATGGGACTTGGTAGACCTGCCTGAAGGGGTTAGACCCATTGGATGCAAATGGGTTTTCAAACGAAAAACCGATGTTGATGGCAAAGTACAAACATACAAAGCTAGGCTGGTAGCAAAAGGTTATAGTCAAATACAAGGTATTGACTACGACGAAACATTTTCGTATTCTACTTGCTATAGCTGCATACCATGATTATGAGATTTGGCAAATGGATGTTAAGACCGCTTTCCTAAATGGAAACCTCGAGGAGGAGGTCTATATGCAACAATCAGAAGGATTCACATCCAAAGCAAATCCCAAGGGAGTATGAAAGTTACAAAGGTCCATCTATGGACTAAAGCAAGCCTCAAGGAGTTGGAATATCCGCTTTGACGAAGCGGTCAAATCATTTGACTTCGTCAGAAGTATGGAAGATCCTTGCATTTATAGTAAACGTAGCGAATATGGAATAGTCTTCATGGTAATATATGTAGATGATATATTAATCATGGGAGACAATATTCCTATGTTACAGTCAGTGAAAGATTGGTTATCCAAAACCTTTATGATGAAGGATTTGAGTGAAGCCTGTTACATCCTTGGCATCAAAATCCATAGGGATAGATCCAAGAGATTGTTAGGGCTATCACAGTCCACTTATATTGATAAAGTGTTGAAGCATTTTTACATGGAAGAATCCAAGAGGGGTTCATTAACAGCAGTTCATGAAGTAACATTATCCACAAAGGATAGTCCTACTTTTGTGGAAGATATTAATATCATGAAGAAGATTCCTTATGCTTCGGCAGTAGGTTCTATCATGTATGCCATGAACTGCACTAGGCCAGATGTGGCACAAGCGCTCAGCCTTACATGTCGTTACCAAAAGAATCCAGGAATGAAGCATTGGACTGCTGTTAAAACAATTCTTAAGTATCTTAGAAGAACTAAAGATTGTTTCCTGATTTATGGTGGACAAGAAGAACTGGTGGTGTCTGGGTATGCCGATGCCAGTTTCCAGTCTGATCCAGATGACTATAAGTCTCAGTCTGGATATGTGTTTAAGCTTAACGGAGGAGCAGTAAGTTGGAAATTTTCCAAACAAGAAACTACTGCTGACTCTACAACCGAAGCTGAATGTATTGCTGCATCAGAAGCCACAAAAGAGGCTGTCTAGATCTGGGAGTTCCTGAAAGAATTAGGGGTAGTTCCGAGTGCCGGTCGTCCAATAACAGTATATTGTGACAATACCGGAGCAGTCGCTCAAGCAAAGGAACCAAGGTCAAATAAAAGGAACAAGCATGTACCGAGAAAATATCACGTTATTAGAGAACATATATCTAGAGGAGAAGTATTAATAGAACGCGTACCCACTGAGGATAATTTGGCTAATCCCTTTACAAAAGTTTTGAACATTGCAACCCACAATAGACACTTTGAGAATCTAGGTGTGCGGTGCATTGGTGATTGGCTCTAGTCTAAGTGGGAGATTGATAGTATATGTGTCCTAGAGACAATCTTTATTAAGGATAACATGTACTTGATCACATTTAGTTTAGGGCAAATTTTATTTTACACTAGAACCTTTTTGGCCACTTTGAAGTTACACAACAACCTTTTTTTTTTCTCACTCGACACTAAAACGTTAGTCAACACTTTGAGTCTACACAAAGGTTATGTTTTTTTTCCAATCAACACCAAAACCTTGATGATAAATTACACCTACTACCAAAACCTTTTCAGCTCACCAGAAATAAATTATATACAACATTGATGATAAAAAAAAACAAAATTTATGAAATAGATTGCTTGTATAAGAAGAAACATGTAATTACATTATTTTGATGAGAACAAGTATGAATTTGCAACTATGGCCACGTACAATTATGTCTCTCTTTCAATATTATATACGATTAATTCTTCTGATTGTACTTGTTCTCATCAAAATAATGTAATTACATGTTTCTTCTTATACAAGCAATCTATTTTATACTTTTTCTTTTGTTTTTTTATCATCAAGGACGTTGTACGTAATTTATTTCTGGTGAACTGAAAAGGTTTCGTGTAGGTTGTAATTTATGATTTAGACTCAAAGTGTTGACTAACGTTTTAGTGTCGAGTGAGAAAAAAAAAAAGGTTGTTGTGTAACTTCAAAGTGGCCAAAAAGGTTCTAGTGTAAAATAAAATTTATTCTTTAGTTTAATATATGATTGATTGTCCATTCATTGGCACTGCACTACTTGTTTAATTATTTGATTGTTTGAATTAATCTATGTATGTGTTCCCATGAGTTTAATGTTGTCACTAAGATAGTGAGATCTTAATGATATAACATAAGCTCTAAAATGGCCCCAATCAATGATCATCGAGATTGGGATATCGGTGATGCAATTGAGATTGGTATGTGGTCTGCATCATATCCTTAGAGGATGTAGTGGTTCTCACAACTACAATTAACTCGGTTATTCATGATGGGCACATAGACACTTTAGATAGTGCTGGCATACCCTACCAAGAAACTATTTGATATACTCTATTTATGTGTCTATGGGAGTATCAGTTTATAGGGTGATGAAGTAGTCCTTCGACTTGAGGTCAATACGGCTTCATATGTGGAATAATGTACTTTGGTCATGACCAACGCTTGCACTCCTGAGGGGGTAGATACGGCATGCGCTGGGTACATTATGAAGCACATGGAAGTCGTAGTTGAGCCAAGAAAGAATTCATTCCTCATAATAGAGTTACGAGAGAATACTTTACTGCTCATATTTAATTGATCAAAGTCATCGGCCGGTGCAAAGAGATAAACATTTGAAATGGTGTTCAAATAATTATCATGGATCAATTAATAAGATTGAGAGATAATAATTAAGTTATTGGAATAGACACACAATCAAGTTCCAAACTTATTTGAGTATTCGTGAATGAAGGGACCGTATCATCATAAGCCCTATATCACAGGGAGTTTGTATGAGTCCTCACAAACGTCCTTATGTATCAAGAATGTCTGGTGAATCGTCTAGGAGTTCGTCCAGACCTTAATTGGATTAGTGCTTGCTATACATAAGGCCCTAAGGGTCACACAATAAATAATTGTAGCACCAATCGTATGTTGGAATTAATTAAATATTAATGAGATGAATATTTAATTTAATTAAATATCTAATTGGATTAAGAATATTTAATTTATATTATGAAGGATTTTTTTCTATTTGATATAAAATGTTTAATTAAGTTAAATTTGATTTATTGGGCTTAATTAAACAATTTATAAGATAGTGCACTTGGACGGATTTGAAATTAAAAGTCCAATGGGCCAAAATGAAGAAAAGGAGAAGAAAAGGGTTTTTGGGCCAAATTTGAATCAGCAGATTCAATTTTGGTTTTGGTTAATTCATTAATTAATCAATTATAATAAAAAAAATGTAGTGCCATAGTGCCATTGTTGGTCCAGATAACGGCAAAGTAAAAGACTACGGGGGGGGGGGGGGGGTGAATAGTCTTTTAAAACTTTTGTCGATAAACACAGTTTCTCAGAAACATGGGGGTTTCTAATACTTTAATTCAGAGCGCGGAAGACTTTAAGATAGGTTAGTGTAGAAACAATAAATATGTGTGTGTGTGCTTTGCTGGAATGTAAATACAGAAAGGTAAATGACACAACAAGTATAGTGGTATCTGGAGGTGGCGTAATCCTCCAACTAATCCACTTCGGTCTTTCTGAGACCTAGAATTCACTAGAACAAATAATTGAGTTCACCTTACAATAATCCTATTCTAAGATTCTTAAACAAATGGTTCCCAACCAAATGTTCCCCCTGAGTTATTCCCCAGCTCCTAGAGCTAAGTACTTCCTCTACTCAGATAACCTTGGAGTTATTCCCTGATTTCCCAAATCAAGTACTTCCTCTACTCCACGCCTTGATGGTGTTGGTTATAAGGTTTTGTCAGAGAGGCTTCTCGTATAACTTTTCAGTTATGTTTTCAGAGAGCCTAATAGAACAAGACTACTTAATACATTTGTTCAGTGGATGGCACCCTTTCTGGATCAGTTGACATGATCATCCACTTTTCTGCATTCTTGGACATAGTCATAAAGAATCCTTCTGACAGAGAGCTCTATCTTTCGGGATAAGTCACATATTTCATGGTAACTCTTGCCAAGCTTGTGATTCTTCCGCAGAAAATGTTTGACCCAGAAGTACTTTCCCCAGACCCATGCATGGTCTACTTGCAGCTGAGACAGGTTGAAATACTTGTATATTTCTTCCAGATAGTGTATATCATCTAGGTATTCATCCAATGTCATATAGAATGACTCATAGGTTGAAACACCTAGTTTGTTCTTCCTGTTGTAGCTACCATCCAGCTTTCTTACCTTGTGTACATCTTCAGGCTTTGGGTAAGGACAGGCAAAAGAAAGATCCATCTTTCTGGCTTCATTTCTCTTTTCTACTTCAAAGTTTAGCTGTGCATGAAGGTGCTCAGTTTTAGCAATTCGCTTGCCTTCTCTCCATTTCAGATCTGCTGAGGATGGGAGTTGGAAATTTATCATTGACAAGTAGATGTTGTAGTTCCAGAATCCAATACCCTCTCTTGTTCAGAATGCACCTATATGAAGATTCTTCATTACTGGTCTTCATATACTCAATGTGGGCATCAGTTGGCCTTTCTTGATGTGTTTCATTGTTTACTCTGCCAAACTGGAAATCCCTTCTTGCTTTTCTGTTTGGTGGCCTTCTGTCAGGAGATCCTCTAACCCTTTCTTCCTGCCTCATTTGTCTTGGTGGATGTTCCTTGTATAGACTTGGTGTTGCCAGAAGGAGTTCTGGCTGCTAAGGGCTTTGCTGCCAGAGGAGGTTGTGAAGTAGTTGCTTGTCTCCTTTTCTTGTGAAGTGGATGTTCATCAGAATCATCCTCATCATCATTGAAGTCCA
Source organism: Plantago major (assembly GCA_026545765.1). Classification (NCBI taxonomy): domain Eukaryota; kingdom Viridiplantae; phylum Streptophyta; class Magnoliopsida; order Lamiales; family Plantaginaceae; genus Plantago; species Plantago major. Next base: position 108,527,249 of record CM048840.1, read on the forward strand.
AAGCGGAGACTTGCGACTTTCTTGGCCTCTCACTTCTCCTTCTTCCTTCTCTTCTTCTTGAAGTCTTCTTCTCTCCGAGATTCTAAGGACTTGGCTCCCCTAGTTATCATACTTCTCACCTATTCGGTGGTTGATCTGGAACAACTTCTTGACAAGGGTATCTCCATGGTGTCCTTAATGACAAGTTGACTTGAGGAGGAGGATTGATTGTTTTCTTTTCTTCCTCCTTTCGAGGCATCTCTTCTTCCCCTTAGTCATGAATGATGAATCATGATGGCATAAGCTTGGAGAGAGTTTCAAAGTTTTTACGAGATTGTTGTGCACTGACTAATTCTTGAAGTTCCTTCTTGACTCTTTGTTCATCTAACAGTTCCGCCTCCTTTGTGTTGAGCTCTTCAAGTGGCCTTAGGATGGCGTTGGCCTGCAGGACAGCATGGCTGGCTTCATTCAATGCTGCATTAGCATTGTTACAATCCTCATCCTTGACCAACCCTAGGTCTTTCTGAGAGAGAGCTATGCTGGTTGCTCTGTTGAGTAAAGCGGCCCAATGGCTTCATCTCTTCCGGGACGGATTTTAGCATACATGTCTTGGGCAACTAGTGTCTTTCTGAGTTCTAAAAAGACACTGTTCCTTGCACGGTGCTCTTCACTTCTTGAACTACTTGGTGCAGAGAATATATGAGGAGCAAGTAGGGCTCTCTTGTGCTGAGTGATAAGTCTCTCATCTTCTGCTTCAGTAATCAAGTTGTGAGTTTCAGCATCACTGTCATAATCCTTTTCTTGGATTGTTTGCAGATTGACAATCTTCTTCTGCTTTCCATCAAGTGTGCTGGCCTTCTGAGAAGATATAGAAGGTCTTTCTGATGCAGTCTCAGCATCATGCTCTTCATCATCATTGTCATCCATTGCATCTATTTCAGCAGCTGTGACAACAATGGCATTCTTCAAATTTCTTTACTCATCTAGGAGTGCCAATTCCTTGGCATTAGCTTCTTCGAGCTTCTTGATTTTGGCTTCCTTTTCATCAACAAGAGCTTGAGTCTCAATGTTGATTCTCTTCTCTTCTTCCAATACCTTTATGAGTTGTTCAATCCTAAACTCAGCAGCTAAAATTTCTTCTATGGCATCATTGTGTTCAGCTTGTTGGGTATCTTGATGAGACTTGGGAGGTGATGATGATGGAGCTTTCTGAGCAATTGAGGGAGTAGCCTTTTCTCCACTTTCTTTGCTAGCTTTCTGAATCCCGCCTTGTCCAGGTTGGGGATCATCATTCTGATCATCATCATCATCACTCTTATTCTTTGTTTCTTGGTTTGGATGCTCAGAGGGAGGTTCTTGATAATCATTTTCGTCCATCTCCTCGTCATCTTCTGAAACCATGTTGATCACATTTGGGAATGTAATCATCCTCCCATTAACTTCTTCTTGTTCAGCAGGATAAGTAGTGAGCTTGCTGGGCAAGGCAGGATGGGTAACCATCTGCTCTTGGGTTTGAGCATCCGCAGACTTGAAATCTGCTATAAATCTTTGTGCTACTTCATGAATGAATTCTTCATGCATTAGAGTGGCAAATGAGTAGGACTCAGAGAACAATGCATGGATATAATCCTCCATATTTAGGCAATTTCTCTCTTTTTCGACGTCGATTACTCGCTACTTGGAAGGTCACCTTTACGAGTTTACGCCATTGTCTCAAGCACTTGAGATGTTTCTTTAAGGTGTGCTACGAAGGCCTTGAGTAAATCAACGGCACTAGACTTTGAGCTGAAGAAAGTGTTCAAGTTAGTTTTGTTCAAACCACTTGTGTTAGTATCGTAAGTGTATGAGCTTCGAGCATACGTGTAGAAACACTAGTCTCATCTGCTTGGATTTTTACTTACTTGGGCACAGAGGCCTCAGATACTTTGGTGTGAGGAGAAGTTTTATCCTCATCAACCTTTCTTTCTGCTTGAACCTGAGAGTTAAAATCAAACATGTTTAGAAACTTTTAACAGAAAAGATAGGTGGAAAGGTGCTTTCTGAGACTTCACTTACTTCTAAGTGAGGAAGCTCAGTAGCATGTTCCTCAGAAACCTTGGGGGTTTCTGGCACCTTTTCAATAGAATCTTTTGTTCTGATTTTAGTTTCTTTTGGAGGAGATGACACAACTGTTTCTCCATCCAATTGTTCTTCTGACTGAGCCTGTAAGAACAAACATAAGAGATTTTAGTAGTGGGTTTTCCAGAGCATTCGTTGAAGAAGACTATTACTGATTACTTAACTTCTCAGCAGAAGGCTCAGTAAATACTTCCTCAGAAAGCTTTTCAGCTTCTGGAATCTCTAGGTTCTGGGGTGTTGGTTCCACCACCACTACTTCCTCAGTTGGAGCCTAAGAAGAGACATTAAGAATATTAGAACATAAGAGCAATTTTAGTTAGTTATTTCTTGTTCAGAGATAACTTTTACAACCTGTGGGACAAGCTCTTCTTGATGTTCTGAGGTTGGAGGAACCTCTTCTTGATTCAAAGGGGTGATGGGTTTCTTCCCCGAAAAAGTGTGTCTCAGTTGGTGCTAACAAATACAGCTTATGAGTAACAAGTTAACATACAATTATGTTGACATGTTAGATCCAAACTATCTTTGTTACCTGAATAGAGTCAAGCTGATCATTGATCTCTTGGACTTGTGGTGATTCCACAGTCTCTCTGTGCTCATTATTGTTCTCCTCTGCAGTATCATTCTGAGTCTCCATCTCAGTTTGATCCCTTTCTGAGAGTTCAGCTCTCTCAGAAGGTTGAGGAACATGTTCAAGAACAGGGTTTTCTTCAGCAATATTAAGTGCTGGCATTGTGAATGTGGAAGCAATGGCAACATCTTCCATCATTCTATCTTCCTCACCCAGGCCTTCTTCTTCCTGTGAGGAGGGATCTTGTCTTTCTGAAGAGCTGAGCTTGAAGCTCCTCCATGGGTCTCATACTTGAACCTTTTGAGTACTTTTGCAAGTACTTCATCATCCTCAGAATCACTATTCTGTGTTGGTGCAGACCCATCTATGATATTTCTATCATCTCTGGAGAGTTCTGGAGCATTTTGGTTCAGGACTCTTGGGGCATTCTGGAGTTGCCTTTCTGGGCGTCCAACATCTTCTGAGACCTTGTCTCCAGAAGGTTGTGCTTCTTGTATGATTAGGTACTTGGAGGCTCTTTTGCTTTGAGTCCCCTTTCTCTTGGCAACTGGAGGTTTAGCTTTGGCTTGCTCAGAGACCTCCTCACCTTGCTGTGCAGTTTCTTCTTCTTCTGCCTTTCTGAGTGCGTTCTCAGCAGAAATTTTCTCCTTTTTTTCAAAAGCGTGTCTGAAAAGAGAATTGGTGACTGGGATTTCTTGTTTCTCTCTGAGAGTGATTCCCATTGTTTCCAGAATGTAACAAATTCTGAGACCAAAGTGCATATTAGCCTTTGGCTCAGCAAGGCCATTGATGATTTTGGGCTCAAATTCCTCAATATGTCCAAGGAATTTGTTGAAGGCGTACTTCCCCCAATTGAAGTGGGTTTCCTGCCCTTCATGCTTCTTGTTCAGAAGATGCATCATCATCCATCTCTCCATGCTTATCTGGTCTACTCCTCCTTTGTTGCCATCAAAGCAACGGACCAGAATAAGAGCTAAAGTGCTCCAGTGTTTCTGGAGATGACTAGTTCTGATGACTTTCAGAACAAAGTCTCCTGGGCAACCTTTTGCATTTTCTAACTGGATTGCTTCAAATAGCTCTTTGACGCCTTGAATCATGGAAGCGTCCTTGATGTTGATGTCTTCAAATGTTCCTCGATTTTCAATGAATATCTTGCGAAAGTCTTGCGCTAGAACAATTTCTTGTCCTTGGACTTGATGCGCATGTATTTTTCTTCTTCATCATTCACAACTTTTGTGAAGATTTTAGAGTTGTTATAGAACTCCAAGTACATCCAGGTGGATAGTCCACTGGTGTGCAGATAGAAGCTTGTAGATATGGGAGTTCTTCAGCATTCCCAATATCAGTTTCCTTTCTGGTTTTGAAGATATAACTGCTGATACATATCTCTTTACTAGAAAGGCTCCCCAATTCATTTTGTGTTTAGGGTTCCAGTCCGATGGGGTAAACTTTCCTGTATATGCGTTTATTCAACACCTAAGTTCCTTTCCTCCTTGCTTTTCGGGAGCGGATAATCTGACCTTAGGGTTCTTGGTGGTCATCTTCTTGGGTGCCATCTCTGATATAGAGTTTAAAGTGAGTGTTTTTCAGATGAATATTGCACAACTAATAGAGATTAGTCTATCTTTTCAGAAGACTAAGCACAAGAAGTTGAGTTTTGCAGAGGGGTTTTGCAGAAATCTTGAGAGATTTTGCTGTTTTGATGCAAGTATGAAATTTCGAAATTGGTAAAAGTGTTTGTCTTTTGCCCAAATACTATATATATAGCAGACAAAATGTACATAGATACAACATACATATAGCTGAATATGAATGTGTGTCTTTGCATCTAACGTGAGTGGTACGTCCTTTGTACTTCATTAAATGCGTAGTGGGCCATGTCTGCATTTCTCAACAGACATTACTTGCTTTGTTTTAATCTCAACCGTTGAGATCAAACGTTTATTCATCAAGGGCTTATATTGAATATCTTGTAATGATATCAATCAACAAATGGTAATGTGCCGACTTGATGGATTTTTAATATGCTACATTCATTGTGTCACTTAGTAAAGAGTAGGAACACTTAATCGTTTGAGCTTATCATTTTGAGTGTCAAGTCCTTATCTATATATTGCTTATCATGAAAATGGTAAAAATACAAGACATTGCACATGTTTGACTTTCAGAACTTATACCTTATGGGCTTTGTGTGTCCATTTCTCTTTATGACTAAATAGCTTTCTGAATTCAAGTGTCAGAAGCTTCAGTTGTTTGAATGTATTTGACCCACTCTCAGTAAGTATGTTCTAGTTTTATTTAGTTATTAAGTGTGTACCGACCTTTACCTTTCTAGATACCCGTTCCAGAAATGTTTTGCCTTTGTGAGTCTTGCTACTCAGAAACCTTTGCATCACTTCTTATCAACTTGGCTTTCTGAGAACCTGTTCTCAGAGGCCTACTCACTTATTCAGTCTTTAGAGATTCAGGACAATTTTTCAGTCCTTAGGCAACTCCATTAATCCAAGATTATGTCTTAAGGTCAAGAACCGGCTTTCTTGTAAGGGCTTAGTGAAGATATCTGCAAGTTGGTATTCTGTGCCAATCTTGAGTATCTCTATATTGCCTTTCTCAACATGGTCTCTGATGAAGTGGTGTCTAACATCAATGTGCTTTGTTCTGGCATGGAATTTGGGGTTCTGTGTGATTGCAATAGCACTTGTGTTATCACAGAAAATGGGAGTTTTCTCTTCATTGAGTCCATAGTCTCTGAGTTGTTGTTGAATCCACAGAATTTGTGTTGCACAACAACCAGCAGCAATATATTCAGCCTCTGTGGTAGAAGTTGCAATTGAGTTTTGTTTCTTGCTAAACCACGAGATAAGTCTAGTTCGGCCCGACAAGTTCCTGAGGTACTTTTCCTATCATGCATTGATCCAGCATAATCAGCATCTGAGTAACCAGCCAAACTCAATCCACCTTCTTTAGGATACCATAAACCTACATCTACTGTACCTTTCACATACCTTAATATTTTCATAGCAATGTTGTAGTGTGATTGCATTGGATTTGTTTGAAATCTAGCACACACTCCAACTGCATATTGAATATCGTTTGCGATGAAGGTAAAGTAGTGAACCTATCAATTTCCTATACTTGTGTTCATCAACACTCTTATCTGATTCAGTATAGGTCATCTTGGTTCCTATGCTCATAGGTATCTTAGCATTCTTTTCAGAAGGCTTAAGTTTGAACTTTGTGAGCATGTCTTTTGCATACTTTGTCTGACTAATGAATATTCCATCATTGAGTTGCTTGACTTGCAATCCTAGGAAATAGTTCAATTCTCCCATCATGCTCATCTCAAACTTACTTTTCATGAGATTTGCAAAGTCATCACAAAGTTGCTTGTCCTTAGATCCAAATATGATGTCATCAACATATACTTGAACTAAGAGTAGTTTCCCATCATGGTTTAAAGTAAATAAAGTTTTATCAACTTCACCTTTCTTGAAACCACTTTCCAGAAGGTATTTGGCCAAAAGTGTCATACCATGCTCTTGGAGCCTGTTTCAGTCCATAAAGTGCTTTCTGTAGCTTATAGACCATTCTACTTTCTGAGGAAACTTCAAAGCCAGGTGGTTGTTCAACATAGACTTCCTCAGCAAATTCACCATTCAAGAATGCACTCTTGACATCCATCTGATAAACTTTAAAGTCTTTATGAGTCAGAAGGCGGAAAAGAGTCTTATGGCATCAATCGCTTGGGTGCATATGACTCATCAAAATCTAAACCTTCAGTCTGGGTGAATCCCTTGGCAACCAACCTTGCTTTGTTTCTGGTTATTTCACCAGATTCATTCATCTTGTTTTTGAAAATCCACTTAGTTCCAATCACAGATATTCCTTCTACAAATGGAACTAGTTTCCAGACTTTGTTTCTTTCAAACTGATCCAACTCTTCTTGCATTGCTGAGATCCAGTCTTGGTCTCTTAATGCTTCTTCTATAGTTTTTGGTTCAATGTTTGAGATAAAACATCCAAAGAGAGAATTAGCATTTTCAGCTATTGCTCTCCTAGTCCTAACACCTTGATTGATTGGTCCAATCACGTCTTTTGCAGGATGATCCTTGATTCATCTAATCATGGGTTTAGGGCTAGTAGGGTCAACATCTATGTGATCTGAATGTGAATCACTACGATTATGACTTGATACTTCTTCAGTATCTGTGACATTTTGCACCTCAGAAGTGTGGTGAATGTCTGACACTTGCTCAGTGTGAGAGCTTTCTGGGACATGCTTGTCAGAGAGGTCATTTCCAGAGTTAGCTCTCTGATGAACATCTGCAGTTTCCATTTCTGAAATTCTCATAGGAAATTCTTCATCATGTCTGAGAATCATCTGGTTGTTACTAGGCATTTCATGCTTTTCTTCGTCAGAGTCATCCTCTCTTTCCACAATGATGTTTTTCCTTTCTGAGGGTTCTTCTTCAGAATCCTTTATCATTAGTTCCTTGAACCTTCCTGAGAGTTCATCAGCAAGGGGTGTTTTCTTACTTTCTTCATAGAATACAACATGAACTGATTCTTCATTTTTCTTTGTTCTTTTGTTGTAAACTCTGTATGCTTTGCTATTCATAGAATAACCAAGAAACACACCCTCATCTGCCTTTGGTTGAAATGTTCTTAGATACTCTTTTCCATTGTTAAGAACAAAACATCTACAACCAAACACTTTTAGATGTTTGATATTAGGGGGTCTACCAACCAAGAGTTCATAAGGGGTCTTATCATGGTGTTTGTTTATCAAACATCTGTTTTGTGTGTAGCATGCTGTGTTTACAGCTTCAACCCAATAAACTTCACTTATCTCAGTGTCAGCTAGCATTGTCCTTGCTGCTTCTTTAAGTGTTCTATTTTTCCTTTATGCAACACCATTTTGTTGTGGTGTTCTTACAGAGGAAAGTTGGTGTTGTATACCTTTGCTGGTACAAAACTCCTTAATGTTCTGGTTGACAAACTCAGTACCATGGTCTGTGTTGGTCCAGATAACGGCAAAGTAAAAGACTAGAGGGGGGGGGGGGGTGAATAGTCTTTTAAAAATTTTGTCGATAAACACAGTTCTCGAACACAGGGGTTTCTGATACTTAGATTCAGAGCGCGGAAGACTTTAAGATAGGTAAGTGCAGAAACAAAAAATATGTGTGTGTGCTTTCTTTGAAAGATAAATCTGAAGGTAAATAACACAGCAAGTATAGTGGTATCTGGAGGTGGCGTAATCCTCCAACTAATCCACTTCGGTCTTTCTGAGACCTAGAATTCACTAGAACAGATATTTGAGTTCACCTTACAAAAATCCTATTCTAAATTCCTAAACAAATGGTTCCCAACCAAATGTTCCCCCTGAGTTATTCCCCAGCTCCTAGAGCTAAGTACTTCCTCTACTCCATGCCTTGATGGTGTTGGTTATAAGGTTTGTCAGAGAGGCTTCCCGTATAACTTTTCAGTTATGTTTTCAGAGAGCCTAATAGAACAAGACTACTTAATACACTTGTTCAGTGTATGGCAATCTGCTCTTTACTGACCCAAGTAATTGATGTCCGTTCTGGAGAATGAGCTTCAGAAAGGTTATCTGATAGTTCAACTCTTTCACGAATAACAATCTCTTGTTAAGGTTCAGGACAACTTAGAACTACTAGTGATTCTTCAAGCAACAGAAAGCTTTCAGAAAGGGTAGTAGAGTGCTTGAGAGAATACTTTGCTAGATTGTAAGTTTGCAAGTTAGATCGTTCTTCGGTCGTATTTCTCAGCATCTAAGTGTGTGATATTTATAGATGAATTAGAGAGTCGTTGGGATGTTATCCGTTAGACACAATTCAAATTCAGTCTATACTTATCTTAAAATGAGTACTCAGAAGTCCTTGTCTCATATCTCAGAGAGGACTGTGCTTCAGCGGCTTTTCTGCTGATGCACTTAATGCACATGTACTATTTCTTATCCTGTAGTCTTCAACGGATACATTAGCCTTTCTGATGGCTTGCATGCTCCATACTCATGATGTCATATGTTCCAGAATCATGTTTCAAAAGTAACTAAATGCACTTAAGAAAGGATTAAGGACATAGTCTTTCCGAGTGAGACTAAACCTTGGTGTCTTCATAAATCTTGTGCAATCTCCGGTCTTGTAATCTTCAGAAAAGCTCCATTGCTGGGATTGATCTTCATGGTCTTCTTGGAAATAAAAATTACATTCAGAGACCTATAATCCTAATACAAGATTTACTAGACTAATCATACTCAGTGATTTCCTCTTTTACAATGTTCAAGTGAACCAAGAGTACTTAATCACCTTTCTGGCAAAGATAAGAACATGTGATGAATGATCAAAATACTAACAGATATTCCTAACAAATTTCCCCCTTTTTGATCAGTCATCCATGACTATCTTTTAAAGTCCTATTACAAATTTGTAATCCTGGAAGAGAAAACAATCCACCACTTAATCATTTCAAATGATATTCAATTTTAGTTGAATTAAGTGCCGAAAGGAAACATCAACCAAATCACAAGAAGTGATCTTTGCTGATAAGTTGTCATCTATTAGAGTGTATCTGAGAGTATGATCTTCAGATAGGTACAGTTTACCGAGTAAGATGCAACTTTTACAGATAGAGAAATTCAGAAACAATCAGCAAGATTACAAAAAGTAACAAAACATACTAAGTAAATTAGAACAACAGGAGAGTCCAAGCTCCAATTAAACATTCTAAGATACTACTCTTCAAGTCTTCAAAAATAACTTAGGTTCAGAAACCTCAAGTTCTTCAGCACCCTTTCTGGATCAATTGACATAATCATCCACTTTTCTGCATTCTTGGACATAGTCATAAAGTATCCTTCTGACAGAAAGTTCTGTCTTTCTGGATAAGATACAAATTTCATGGTAACTCTTGTCAAGATTGTAGTTTTTCTACAAAAAGTGTTTGACCCAGTAGTATTTTCCCCAGACCCAGGCATGGTCTACTTGCAGCTCAGATAGGTTGAAATACTTGTATATTTCTTCCAGATAGTGAATATCATCCAGATATTCATCCTTTGTCATGTAGAATGACTCATAGGGATGAACACCTAGCTTGTTCTGCTTGCTGTAGCTACCATCCAGTTTTCTTGTCTTGTGCACATCTTCTGGCTTGGGGTAAGCACAAGGAAAAGAAAGGTCCATCTTTCTGGCATCATTTCTCTTTTCAACCTCAAAGTTTAGCCAGGCATGAAGGTGCTCATGTTTTAGCAAATTTGGCTTGCCTTCACTCCATTTTAGGATCTGGTTGAAGATGGGAGTTGGAAACTTATCATTGACAAGTAGATGTTGCAGTTCCAGAATCCAATACCCTTTCTTGTTCAAAATGCACCTATATGAAGACTCTTCATTACTGGTCTTCACATACTCAATGTGGGCATCAGTTGGCTTTTCTTGATGAGTTTCTTTGTTTGCTCTGCCAAACTGAATATCCCTTCTAGCCTTTTTGTTAGGTGGCCTTCTGTCAGGAGATCCTGTGACTCTTTCTTCCGCCTTGAAATCTTTGGTGGAAGTCCCTTGAATTGACTTGGTATTTCGAAGGGTTACTTTGCTAATGGCCTTCTTTGCCAGAGGAGGTTGTAAGGGCTTGCCTTCTTCTTTTGTGAATTGGATGCTCATCTATCGATTCATCCTCCTCATCATCATTGATGTTCGGTTGTGAGGCTTGAGCTCTCTTAACCTCTTACCTCACCTTCTTCTTGATTTTCTTCTTGGAAGATTTCAGTTGTTCCCATCCGAGATCCTAAGGGACTTGGTACCCCTAGTGACCATACTTCTCGACTTTAATTTGGTTGATCCGGAACAACTTCTTGACGGGTGTCTCGGTGGTGTCCTTAATGACTAGTTGACTTGAGGAGGGAGATTTGATTGTTTTCTTTTCTTCCTCTGCCTTTCGAGGCATCTCTCCTCCCCCATCATGAATGGTGACTCATGATAGCATAAGCTTGAGAGTGATTCAAAGTTCTTACGGAGGTTGTTATGCTACGACCAATTCTTGGATTTCTTCTTTCATGTCCTGTTTTGCCTAACCAACACTTGCTCTTTTCTTGAGCTCTTCAAGAGGCTTTAGAATAGCCTCGACTTGTCGAGTAGCAAAGGTAGCATCTGCTAGTGCTTGATTGGCATTGTTGCAGTCTTCTTCCCTGATCAGAGCTAAGTCTTTCTGAGAGAGAGCTATGCTGGTTACTCTATTTAGCAATGCATCAGCCAAATCTTTCATCTCTTCTGGGACTGACTGTAGGACTTGGTTGTCTTGACCAACAAGTCTGTCTCTTAGTTCCAATAAAGCATTGTTCTTGACTGTGCTCATCACTTCTTGAAGCACCTGGAGTAGAGAAAATTTGAGGAGCCAGAAGGGCTAGCTTTTCCTTAGTGATTAGCCTCTCATCTTCTGCTTGGGAGATCAAGTTTGGGTTTAATTTAGCATCACTCTCATAATCCTTTTCTTGGATTGTTTGCAGAGTGGAAATCTTTTGTTTGCCTTTGAGTATCTTGCCTTACGAGAAGTAGAAGGTCTTTCGATCTGACCTTAGCATAATGCTCTTCATCATCATTGTCATCCATGGCATCTAACTCAGTGATGGTGACAACGATGGCATTTTCAACAACCTTTGCTCATCTAGGAGTGCCAGTTCCTTAGCATTAGCTTCTCTGAGCTTTTCAAGTATGGCTTCCTTTTCTTCAATAAGAGCTTGACACTCTAAGTTGATTCTCTTCTCCTCTTCCAACTTAAATCTGAGTTGTTCAATCCACGAACTCGATGGTGTGATTTCTTCAATTGTGTCTTGTTCAGCCTGTTGGGTATTTTGATGAGACTTTGGTGGTGATGATGATGAGGCTTTCTGAGCATTGGAAGGAGTAGCCTTTTCTGCACTTCCTTTGCTAACTTTCGAATCCGCCGTTTCCAGGTTGGGGATCATCATTCTGATGATCATCATCATCATCCTTTTTCTTGTCTTCTTGTCTTGGATGCTCAGAAGGAGGTTCTTGGTAGTCATTCTCATCAGTTTCCTCCTCATCTTCAGAAACCAGGTTGATCACATTAGGAAGTGTGATCATCCTCCCATTACTTCTTCTTGCTTTCGGAAGGGTAGGTTGTGAGCTTCTTTGGGCAAGGCGGGATGGGTCACCATCTGCTCTTGGGTTTGAGCATCGCGACTTGAAAGTCTGCTAGGAGTCTTTGTGCTACTTCATTTAAGAAGTTATCATCCATCGAGTGGCAAAGAATATGATTACGTGGGAAACATAGCATGGATATGGTCTTCCAGTTGATTGATATGGCCCTTTTCTGGGATGTCAATTACTCTTGCAATTTCGGAAAGATCGGCCTTTACGAGTTTACGCCATTGTCTGAAGCACTTTAGATGTTTCTTGAGAGTGTGCTTCTTAAAGGCTTGGAGTAAGTTGAGTGGCACTAGACTTTGAGCCTGAAAGAAAGGGATTAAGTTAGTTTTGTTCAAACTACTTGTGTTAGTATCTGTGTGCAAAAGTAAGCTTTCTGAGCATACCTGTGTAGAAACACTAGGCTCATTTGCTTGGACTTCTGCTTGTTTGGGCACAGAGGCCTCAGATACCTTGATGTGAGGAGAAGTCTGATCCTCAGCATCCTTTCTTTCTGATTGAACTTCCAAGTGAGGAAGCTCAGTGGCATATTTCTCAGAAACCTTGGGGGTTTCTGGAACCTTTTCTTCAGATACTGCTTGTTCAGCAGTTTTAGTTTCTCTTGGAGGATATAAGATCACATTCTCTTCGTCCAAGTGTTCTTTTGATTGAGCCTGTAAGATAGAACAAACATATTGATTAAGTAGTGAATTTTACCAAAATTTTCTTAAGGAAAGTTTACTGATACTTACCTTCTCAACAGAAGGCTCAGTAACTACTTCCTCAGAGTGCTTTTCAGCCTCTGGAAACTCTTGGTGTTGGGGTGTTGGTTCCACCTCCACTACTTTCTCAGTTGTAGCCTAATAAGAGACATTTAAGAATATCAGAACATAAGATTAGAGCAATTTTAAGTTAGTTATTTCTTGTGCAGAGATAACTTTACTACCTGTGGGACAGGCTCTTCTTGATGTTCTGAGATTGGAGTAACCTCTTCTTGATTCAAGGGAGTGGACAAGTTTTCTTCCCCCTGAAATTGTGTCTCCAAGTTGGCCTGTAACAAATGAAGCTTATGAGTAACAAGTTAACATTTTAATGTTGACAAGTTAGATATAAACTTCTTCTGTTACCTGAATAGAGTCAGGCTGAGTTTGGGTCTCTTGGACTAGTGGAGTTTCCACAGCCTCTCTTTGCTCATTGTTGGTCTCCTCTACAATATCTTTCTGAGTCTCCATCTCAGTTTGATCCCTTTCTGAGAGTTGAGCTCTCTTAGAAGGTTGAGGAACCTGTTCAAGAACAGGGTTTCTTGACCACATTAAGTCTTGGCATTGTGAATGTGGAACCAATGTCAACATCTTCCATCACTCTATCTTCCTCATCCAGCCTTCTTCTTCATCTTTGAGGGAGGGCTCCTTTCTTTACGAGGGTGAGCTTGATGCTCCTCCATGGGTCTCAATCTGGACTTTTGAATACTTGTGTAAGTATTACATCATCATCGAGTCCTTGTCAGATTGGGGCTGACCCATCTATGATATTTCTATCATCTCTGGAGATTTAAAGCGACTGTCTCGAATTCTTGGGGCTTTCTGGTGTTGCCTTTCTGGCCGAACAACATCTTCTGAGATCTTGTCTCCAGAAGGTTGAGCTTTTTGTACACTTTGGGACTTAGAGGCTTTCTTGCTTTGAGTCCTCTTTCTCTTGGCAACTGGAGGTTGAGCAGGAGCTTGCTCAAAGACCTCTTCACCTTTGGCGACTTCAAGCTCTTACGCCTCTTTCGAGCTTTCTCGTGACAATTCTCTCCTTTTCTTCAAAGGCATGTCTGAAAAGAGAGTTGGTGACTGGGATTTCTTGTCTCTTTCTGAGAGTTATTCCCATTGTTTCCAGAATGTAGAAAATTCTGAGGCCAAAATGCATATTGGCCTTTGTCTCAGCAAGGCCATTGATGATTTTAGGCTCAAATTCCTCAATGTGCCCAAGAAATTTGTTGAAGGCGTACTTCCCCCAATCGAAGTGGGTTTCCTGCCCTTCATGCTTCTTAATCAGAAGATGCATCATCATTCATCTCTCCATGCTTATCTGGTCTACTCCACCTTTGTTGCCATCAAAGCAACGGACCAGAATGAGAGCCAAAGTACTCCAGTGTTTACGGAGATGACCGGATTCGATGGCTTTCGAACAAAGTTTCTTTGGCAACCTTTGCATTTTCAATGGATTGCCTCAAATAGCTCCTTAACACTTTGAATCATGGAGGCATCCCTGATGTTGATGTCGTCGATTGTTCCTCGATTTTTCAATCGGAATAAGTTGCAGAAAGTCTTGCAGTCTAGGACAATTTCTTGTCCTTGAACTTCAGTCTGCATGTACTTCTCTTCTACATCATTCACAACTTTTGTGAAGATTTTGGAGTTGTTGTAGAACTCCAACACATCCAGTGTGGATAGTCCCTTTGGTGCGACATGTAAACTTGTAGATATGGGAACTTTTCAACATTCCGAATATCGTTTTCTATCGCTTTTGAAGAAATGACTGAAACATATTTCTTCACAAGAAAAGCTCCCAATTCATCTTGTGACTTAGATTCGGTCGGAAGGGTAAACTCTCCTAGAAGGCGTTTATTCAATACCTTGAGTTCCTTTCCTCCTTGCTTTTCGAGGAGCGAGATGATCTTGACCTTAGGGTTCTTGGTGGTCATCTTCTTTGGTGCCATCTCTTATATAGAGTCTTTGAGTGAGTGTTTACATATGGGTTTTGCAAGAATAATCGAGATTAGTCTATCTTTTCAGAAGACTAAGCACAAGAAGTTGAGTTGCAGAAGAAGTTTTGCAGAAATCTTGAGAGGTTTTACTATTTTGATGCAAGTATGAAATTTCGGATTTGGTAAAAGTGTTTGTCTTTTGCCCAATTCCTATATATATAGCAGACAAAACGTACATAGATACAACATACATATAACTGAGTATGAATGTGTGTCTTTGTATCTGCATAGGCGTGGTATCACACACATTTCTCATTAAATGCTTAGTGGGCCACGTCTGAATTTCTAAACAGACATTACTTGCTTTGTTTTAATCTCAGCCGTTGAGATCAAACCTTTATACATAAAGGGCTTATATTGAATATCTTGTAATGATATCAATCAACAAATGGTAATGTGCCGACTTGATGGATTTTTAATATGCTACATTCATTGTGTCACTTAGTAAAGAGTAGGAACACTTAATCGTTTGAGCTTATCATTCTGAGTGTCAAGTCCTTATCTATATATTGTTTATCATGAAAATGGTAAAAATACAAGACATTGGACATGTTTGACTCCCGGAACTTATGTTTTTCGGGCTTTATGTGTCTTTTGTCTTTATGACTAAATAGTTTCCTGAATTTAAGAATCAGAAACTTCAGTTGTTTGAATGTATTTGACCCACTCTTAGTAAGTAAGTTCTAGTCTTATTTACTCATTGAGTGTGTACCAACCTTTGGCTTTCTGAGAGCATGTTCTCAGAGGCCTGCTTCTTTTCTACCTTGCTTACTCAGACTTTAGAGATTCAGGACATTTTTCAGTCCTTAGGCAACTCCATCAACCCAAGATTATGTCTTAATGTCAAGAACCGGCTTTCTTGTAGGGGCTTGTTGAAGATATCTGCAAGTTGGTCTTCTGTGCCAATCTTGAGTATCTCTATATTGCCTTTTTCAACATGGTCTCTGATGAAGTGGTGTCTAACATCAATGTGCTTTGTTCTGGCATGGAACTTGGGATTCTGTGTGATTGCAATAGCACTTGTGTTGTCACAGAAAATAGGAGTTTTCTCTTCATTGAGTCCACAGTCTCTGAGTTGTTGTTGAATCCACAGAATTTATGTTGCACAACAACCAGCAGCAATATATTCAGCCTCCGTGGTAGAAGTTGCAATTGAGTTTTGCTTCTTGCTAAACCATGAGATAAGTCTTGTTCCCAGAAACTGACAAGTTCCTGAGGTACTTTTCCTATCAAGCATTGATCCAGCATAGTCAGCATCTGAGTAACCAGCCAAACTCAATCCACCTTCTTTAGGATACCACAAACCTACATTTACTGTACCTTTCACATACCTTACTACTTTCATAGCAATGTTGTAGTGTGATTGCATTGGATTTGTTTGAAATCTACACTCATTTGCATATTGAATATCGTGCACCTTGCGAAGGTAAAGTAGTGAACCTATTAATTTCCTATACTTGTGTTCTTCAACACTCTTATCTGATTCAGTATAGGTCATTTTGGTTCCTATGCTCATAGGTATCTTAGCATTCTTTTCAGAGGGCTTAAGAATTAACTTTGTGAGCATGTCTTCTGCATACTTTGTCTGACTAATGAATATTCCATCATTGAGTTGCGTGACTTGCAATCCTAGGAAATAGTTCAATTCTCCCATCATGCTCATCTCAAACTTATTTTTCATGAGATTTGCAAAGTCATCACAAAGTTGCTTGTCCTTAGATCCAAATATAATGTCATCAACATATACTTGAACTAAGAGCAGTTTCCCATCATGATTTAAGGTAAATAAAGTTTTATCAACTTCACCTTTCTTAAAACCACTTTCCAGAAGGTATTTGGCCAAAGTGTCATACCATGCTCTTGGAGCCTGTTTCAGTCCATATAGAGCTTTCTGTAGTTTATAGACCATTCTACTTTCTGAGGAAACTTCAAAGCCAGGTGGTTGTTCAACATAGACTTCCTCAGCAAGTTCACCATTCAAGAATGCACTGTTGACATCCATCTGATAAACTTTAAAGTCTTTATGAGCTGCAAAGGCCAGAAAGAGTCTTATCGCATCAAATCTGGCAACTGGTGCATATGACTCATCAAAATCTAAACCTTCAGTCTGGGTGAATCCCTTTGCAACCAACCTTGTTTTGTTTCTGGTTGTTTCACCAGATTCATTCATCTTGTTTCTGAAAACCCACTTGGTTCGAATCACAGATATTCCTTCTACAAATGGAACAAGTTTCCAGACTTTGTTTCTTTCAAACTGATCCAACTCTTCTTGCATTGCAGAGATCCAGTCTTGGTCTCTTAATGCTTCTTCAATAGTTTTAGGTTCAATGTTTGAGATGAAACATCCAAAGAGAGAATTAGCATTTTCGGCTATTGCTCTCCTAGTCCTAACACCTTGATTGATTGGTCCAATCACATCTTTTGCAGGATGATCCTTGATCCATCTCATCATGGGTTTGGGGCTAGTAGGGTCAACATCTATGTGATCTGAGTGTGAATCACTATGATTATGACTTTATACTTCTTCAGTATCTATGACATTTTGTACCACAGAAGGGCGTTGAATGTCTAACACTTGCTCAGTGTGAGGGCTTTCTGGGACATGCCTGTCAGAGAGGTCATTTCCAGAATTAGCTCTCTGATGAACATCTTCAGTTTCCATTTCTGGAATTCTCATAGGAAATTCTTCATCATGACTGAGAATCATCTGGTTGTTACTAGGCATTTCATGCTTTTCTTCGTCAGAGTCATCCTCTCTTTCCATAATGATGTTTTTCCTTTCTGAGGGTTCTTCTTCAGAATCCTTTAACATTAGTTCCTTGAACCTTTCTGAGAGTTCATCATCAAGGGGTGATTTCTTGCTTTCTTCATATAATACAACATGAACTGATTCTTCAATCTTCTTTCTTCTTTTGTTGTAAACTCTGTAAGCTTTGCTATTCATAGAATAACCAAGAAACACTCCTTCATCTGCCTTTGGTTGAAATGTTCTTAGATACTCTTTTCCATTGTTAAGAACAAAACATCTACAACCAAACACTTTCAGATGTTTAATATTAGGGGGTCTACCAACCAAGAGCTCATAAGGGGTCTTGTCATGGTGTTTGTTTATCAAACATCTGTTCTGAGTGTAGCATGCTGTGTTTACAGCTTCAACCCAATAAACTTCACTTATTTGAGTGTTAGCCAGCATTGTCCTTGCTTCTTCTTTAAAGGTTCTATTTTTCCTTTCTGCAACACCATTTTGTTGTGGTGTTCTTACAGAGGAAAGTTGATGTTGTATACCTTTGCTGGTACAAAACTCCTTTATGTACTGGTTGACAAATTCAGTACCATAGTGCATTACGATTGCGAGATACCTTGTCATTTTCATGACTTCAAGCTTATTTAGCAAGTTTGGTATCTCCACCTAGCATCGATTTATGCTTGGAAAGACAACCCAAGTGAATCTTGAGAAGTCATCTACAACAACCAGACCATACTTCTTTCCTGCATAACTAGTTACAGATGATTCAAAAAGATCCATGTGTAATAGTTGCAGTGGTCTAACACTAGAGTGTCTGGTCTAACACTAGAGTGTCTGCCAACCACTAACTCTTTCTTGGCAAGTTCGTTCAGAGTTTTGAAATTCAAGTGACTCATTCCTTTGTGCCATAACCAGTGCTCTTCTGTGTGACCAGATTGACTCACCATGAGACATTCTTCAGTTGTGGCAGATGCCCAATCAACAACATAAAGACTGCCTTTCCGCCTAGCAACCAAAACTGTCTGCTTTGACTCATTGTCAATAAGTTTGCAATACTTTGCTTTGAGTTTCACAATAAATCCCTTGTCTGCAAACTGGCTCATGCTAAATAGATTGTATTTCAAACCCTTAACATGTAATACGTCAGTAATTGTTAAAGATCCCAATTTGACGTTGCCAAATCCGGAGAGGATTTAATTCTCCTCGATAAATCGATGTACGGTCCATTGTTGCAAGCTTTGTAGTTGACGGATTTGCTTTGTCTCTGTCATGTGCTTTCCGCATCCACTATCAAATAGCCATTGAGCCTTAGTCCAAGAGGCGTTACGACAAAACAGAAGCAGGAGTTAGGTTCTTGCCTCAGAGATAGAACCACTTAGACTAAACATTCTTCCAGTAGGAATCCACATTTTAGTGAATTTCTTGGGAGTTTGTTTTTGTCTAACTTTATCAGAAGGAGAAACAATAGAATCAGTAATTTTGATCTCAATCTTCCTTCTTGGGGTGTTTCTAGGTGTTCCCTTTGGTGCTTTCTGGACCCTGGGTTTCTGGGGTTGCTTTTAAGCAAACTTAGCCTTTCTGGCCAGGTTCCTTCTAGCTTTGGCATTCAGTTTTTGAGTCGTTTGAGATTTATTCCACTTCTGTTTATTGCTACGTGCAATATCAGCCTTGCGCCATTGTACTTGTCCTTCCTTATATTGTTGTAAAAGGACTTTTCCAATAGCACGATAGCCAATGCCATTTCGAACACCTTTGGAGTTTGTTTTTGTCTAACTTTATCAGACGGAGAAACAATAGAATCGGTAATTTTGATCTCAATCTTCCTTCTTGGGGTGTTTCTAGGTGTTCCCTTTGGTGCTTTCTGGACCCTGGGTTTCTAGGGTTGCCTTTCAGCAAACTTAGCCTTTCTGGCCAGGTTCCTTCTAGCTTTGGCATTCAGTTTTTCAGTGGTTTGAGATTTCTTCCACTTCTGTTTATTGCTACGTGCAATATCAGCCTTGCGCCATTGTACTTGTCCTTCCTTATATTGTTGTAAAAGGACTTTTCCAATAGCACGATAGCCAATGCCATTTCGAACACCTTTGGCTTTCTGAATGCGGTCTTCAGAAGCCTTACTAGTTTCTGCACCGTCTTTATTTTCATAAAATGGTACAGTAGAGAATTTGCCTATTCCAGCAATTCTTCCTTTCCTAGTAATATAGCAATGTGGATGCCTACATGTCTGAGGGTTGTATTTCTTTTCAGAAGCCTCATCCACAAGTTTCTTGTAAACTTGTTGTTCTTTCAAAGGTTGGGTTGCTACTCCTTTTCCTTTGTCAACTACCTTAGCTTTCTGACCAATGCTATAGGTGGTTGAAGAACCATTCTGTTGACTTTTTACAAAGGTCAACCTTTCATCACTCTTCTTCAGAGGAGATGAATTACTCGATTGTTCATCAAGTCCAAGTCCACCTTTCTCAGAGGGATCTCTCATATACGATTGAACCTCAGTGAGAGGAGATGAATTACTCGATTGGAAGGATAGCTCTTTCTTTCGGAGTTCCTCATTCTCAGAAAGCAACTTCATCATTTTCTTATTAAGTTCATCCAAGGCTAGTTTGTGAAAATTTTCATTTTCAGATATCTGACTTTTCAGAAGGGCTATTTCAGCGCTCTTGTTCTCAGATATCCTGGTTAGCTCAGAAACCTCTTTTTCAAGAGTTTCTTTGCTTTCCTCTAGAATTCTGGTTTTGGATTGTGCTTCCAGAAATTCTTTCTCATAACGATCCAATTCACTCCTGATTAACTCCAGATCCTCAATTCCATCATCACTCTCATAGTACATAAATTGTGAAATGTTTGTTACCTCATCAACCATAAGACACATTTCAATGTTGGAGATGTCTGGACCAGCAAACTCAGCAACTCCACACATTTCATTCTTCTTAAGGCCGAAGTCGATTATGTCGTGGGTGATTCCACACAATTCTGGTGATGGTAGGTTTGAGTTATCTGAATCTCCATCTTCAGAATCTGTCTCAATATCTAGAGCATCAAGTTGGATTTGAATCTTCTTCCTTTCTTCAGTCAGTAAGGCCCTTTGATTTCTTTTGTAATTTCTTTTGTCCTTCTTGTCACCTGTCTTGAGCTTGTTTAAAGCAGGGCAATCTCTCTTGAAGTGACCAGGCTTTTGACAATAGAAGCAGATATCATTTCCTATCTCTGCTGATTCAGTACTAACACCTTTCTGAAGACTCGCGAATTTATCATCAATCGAATCACTTTTTCGAGAAATACGAGACGGTAGAGATTTCTCGATTTCGAAATGTATCTGAAATCGAGATTGCAAGAGTAAACATTCGCCCGCGAATTTGGGGGTCTTCAGAGAGTTGTTTAGTTGAATGTTCTTGTACTGATGATAGTTTGGGCCAAGATGCTTTTTCAGCTTTTCTTTAGCTTTTCTTCTCTCAATCTCTTGACTCACAAATTTATTCATGTGTCTTACTGCAAGAGCATTTTCTTCAGATGCGTCTTTGGTATCTTTCTTTTCAGAAGTACCTTGAGAGACTAGAGCAACACTTTGCAACTTCTCAGCTGTTTGTTCTCTCTGAGTTGTCTCATAATCTACAGTAGCAAGATGAGAGAAGAGCTCTACTGGAGTAATATTTGGCATTCCTTGGTTGAAATAAAAGAATTTAGTGTGCTCCCAGTTGTGATTGAGACTTCTGACAATAGTCTTAATCTTTTCTCGGTCAGGAGTATCTTGCTTTCACCAAGTGCAGCCATATCACTCATAAGAGTAGTAAACATGAAATCAAGTTCTTCCAGAGTTTCAGTGGGACCTTGCTTGAAGTTTTGGAACTTCAATTTAAGAACTTCGAACTTGTTTTCTTTGGTTTTCTCAGTTCCGGCACAGATTTCTTCAATCAATTGCCAGGCAACTTTCGCCGTTTTAGCACCCCACAGTTTACACTGTATGTGCTCAGGTGTCGATCTGATGATTATATTACGAGCTTGACCATCCAATCTGTGTCTCTTGGCATCTTCAGATGTCCAGAGCTCTCTTGGCTTGTCTTCATACATAATGCTTCCACGAGCAACACGACCACTATCACTAGCAGTCGCATCCTCGCTTTCATCTTCCTTGTCCGAGGTTTTTCTTCCATCGACACCTCGAACTTGTTTGAGTTATGCGATTTGATAGGCCCTTCATTGATGACATAGATCATCTCATCACTAATGGCCTCCAGATGGAGCATCATGTTGTTCTTCCATTTCTCGTAGTTTTTTGGCTTCAGGACGGGTGCATCACTCAGAGACATACCTGCACACTTAACACACAAATTATATAGTCCTCAGAAAGGGACAAAGTTTCTTCACCTATCTGGGGATCTAGGTTCAGTGCAGAAGGCTTGGGAACCTCCTGCTCTGATACCACTTGTTGGTCCAGATAACGGCAAAGTAAAAGACTAGAGGGGGGGTGAATAGTCTTTTAAAACTTTTGTCGATAAACACAGGTTTCTCGAAACACAGGGGTTTCATTACTTAGATTCAGAGCGGAAGACTTTAAGATAGGTAAGTGCGGAAACAAAAGTATGTGTGTGTGCTTCTTTGAAAGATAAATCTGAGAAGGTAAATTACACAGCAAGTATAGTGGTATCTGGAGGTGGCGTAATCCTCCAACTAATCCACTTCGGTCTTTCTGAGACCTAGAATTCACTAGAACAGATAATTGAGTTCACCTTACAAAAATCCTATTCTAAGATTCCTAAACAAATTGTTCCCAACCAAATGTTCCCCCTGAGTTATTCCCCAGCTCCTAGAGCTAAGTACTTCCTCTACTCAGATAACCTTGGAGTTATTCCTTGATTTCCCAAATGAAGTACTTCCTCTACTCCACGCCTTGATGGTGTTGGTTATAAGGTTTGTCAGAGAGGCTTCTCGTATAACTTTTCAGTTATGTTTTCAGAGAGCCTAATAGAACAAGACTACTTAACACACTTGTTCAATGTATGGCAATCTGCTCTTTACTGACCCAAGTAATTGATGTCCGTTCTGGAGAATGAGCTTCAGAAAGGTTATCTGATAGTTCAACTCTTTCACGAATAACAATCTCTTGTTAAGGTTCAGGACAACTTAGAACTACTAGTGATTCTTCAAATGTAAAGCTTTCAGAAAGGGTAGTAGAGTGCTTGAGAGAATACTTTGCTAGATTGTAAGTTTGCAAGTTAGATCGTTCTTCGGTCGTATTTCTCAGCATCTAAGTGTGTGATATTTATAGATGAATTAGAGAGTCGTTGGGATGTTATCCGTTAGACACAATTCAAATTCAGTCTATACTTATCTTGAAATGAGTACTCAGAAGTCCTTGTCTCATATCTCAGAGAGGACTGTGCTTCAGCGGCTTTTCTGCTGACGCACTTAATGCACATGTACTATTTCTTGACTTGTAGTCTTCAATGGATACATTAGCCTTTCTTATGGCTTGCATGCTCCATACTCATGATGTCATATGTTCCAGAATCATGTTTCAAAAGTAACTAAATGCACTTAAGAAAGGATTAAGGACATAGTCTTTCCGAGTGAGACTAAACCTTGGTGTCTTCATAAATCTTGTGCAATCTCCGGTCTTGTAATCTTCAGAAAAGCTCCATTGCTAGGATTGATCTTCATGGTATTCTTGGAAATAAAAATTACATTCAGAGACCTATAATCCTAATACAAGATTTACTAGACTAATCATACTCAGTGATTTCCTCTTTTACAATGTTCAAGTGAACCAAGAGTACTTAATCACCTTTCTGGCAAAGATAAGATCATGTGATGAATGATCAAAATACTAACAGATATTCCTAACAGTCTGTTCTAATTGCAGATACCTTGTCATTTTTCATGACTTCAAGCTTATTCAGCAAGTTTGGTATCTCCACCCTTGCATCAGATTTGTGCTTCAGAAAGACAACCCAAGTAAATCTTGAGAAGTCATCTACAACAACAAGACCATACTTCTTTCCTGCATAACTACTTACAGATGATTCAAAAAGATCCATGTGTAATAGTTGCAGTGGTCTAACACTAGAGTGTCTGGTTTTGGACTTGAAAGAGATTTTAGATTGTTTCCCCATCTGACAGGCAGAACAGATACCATCCTTTCTGAAAGATGTTTTGGGAAGGCCAACCACTAACTCTTCCTTGGCAAGTTTGTTCAGAGTTTTGAAATTCAAGTGACTCATTCTTTTGTGCCATAACCAGTGCTCTTCTATGTGACCTGATAGACTCATCATGAGACATTCTTCAGTTGTGGCAGATGCCCAGTAGGCAACATAAAGACTGCCTTTTCACCAAGCAACCAAGACGGTCTGCTTTGACTCATTGTCTATAAGTTTGCAATACTTTGCATTGAATTTCACAGTAATCCCTTGTCTGCAAACTGGCTCATGCTAAATAGATTATATTTCAAACCCTTAACATGTAATACGTCAGTGATTGTTAATGATCCCAATTTGACGTTGCCATATTCCAGAGAGAGATTTAATTCTCCTCCAGCAAATCTGATGTCTGGTCCATTGTTGCAAGCTTTGTAGTTAACCAGATTTGCTTTGTCTCCTGTCATGTGCTTTCCGCATCCACTATCAATAGCCATTGAGCCTTAGTCCAAGAGGCGTTCTGCACAAAACAGGAAACAGGAGTTAGGTTCTTGCTTCAGAGATAGAACCATTTAGATTAAACATTCTTCCAGTAGGAATCCACATTTTAGTGAATTTCTTGGGAGTTTGTTTTTGTCTAACTTGATCAAAAGGAGATGCAATAGAATCAGTAATTTTGATCTCAATTTTCCTTCTTGGGGTGTTTCTGGGTGTTCCCTTTGGTGTTTTCGGACCACAGGTTTACGGGGTTGCTTTTGACAAACTTGGCCTTTCGGCCGTTCCTTCTAGCTCGCATTCAGTTTTCGGTGGTTTGAGATTTCTTCCACTACATCTTTTGCTACGTGCAATATCGACCTTGCGCCATTGTTCTTGTCCTTCCTTATATTGTTGCGGAAGAACTTTTCCAATAGCACGATAGCCATGCCATTTCGAACACCTTTAGCTTTCTGAATGCGCTCTTCAGAAGCCTTACTAGTTTCTGCACCATCTTTATTTTCATAAAATGGTACAGTTGAGAATTTGCCTATTCCAACAATTCTTCCCTTCCTAGTAATATAGCAATGTGGATGGTTGCATGTCTGAGGGTTGTGTTTCTTTTCAGAAACCTTATCCACATGTTTCTTGTGAACTTGTTGTTCTTTCAAAGGCTGAGTTACTCCTTTTCCTTTGTCAACTACCTAGCTTCGACCAATGCTATAGGTGGTTGAAGAACCATCCTGTTGACTTTTTACAAAGGTCAACCTTTCATCACTCTTCTTGGAGGAGATGAATTACTCGATTGTTCATCAAGTCCAAGTCCACCTTTCTCGAGGGATCTCTCGGATAGGATTGAACCTCGGTAAAGGCTCACTAGCTTTTGCATAAGATTGGAAGGATAGCTCTTTCTTTACGAGTTCTTCATTCTCGTAGCGACTTCATCATTTTCTTATTAAGTTCATCCAAGGCTAGTTTGTGAGAATTTTCATTCTCGGATATCGAGCTTCGAAAGGCTATTTCAGCGTACTTGTTCTCAGATACTTTGGTTAGCTCAGAAACCTCTTTTTCAAGAGTTTCTTTGCTTTCCTCTAGAATTCTGGTTTTGGATTGTGCTTCCAGAAATTCTTTCTCATAACGATCCAATTCACTCTTGACCAACTCCAGATCCTCAATTCCATCATGACTCTCATAGTACAGAAATTGTGAATTGTTACTTACCCCATCAGCCATAAGACACATTTCAATGTTGGAGATGTCTGGACCAGCAATCTCAGCAACTCCACACATTTCATTCTTCTTAAGACCGAAGTCGATTACATCGTGGGTGATTCCACACAATTCTGGTGATGGTAGGTTTGAATCATCTGAATCTCCATCTTCAGAATCTGTCTCAATGTCTAGAGCATCAAGTTGAATTTGAATCTTCTTCCTTTCTTCAGTCAGTAAGGCCCTTTTATTTCTTTTGAAATTTCTTCTGTCCTTCTTGTCACCTGTCTTGAGCTTGTTTAAAGCAGGACAATCTCTCTTGAAGTGACCAGGCATTTGACAATAGAAACAGATATCATTTCCTATTTCTGCAGCTTCAGTACTAACACCTTTCTGAATGGGGGTGTTCAGAGAGTTGTTCAATTATATGTTCTTGTACTGATGATAGTTTGGGCCAAGATGCTTTTTCAGCTTTTCTTTAGCTTTTCTTCTCTCAATCTCTTGACTCACAAATTTCTTCATGTGTCTTACTGCAAGAGAATTTTCTTCAGATGCATCTTTGGTATCCTTCTTTTCAGAAGAACCTTGAGAAACTAGAGCAACACTTTGCAACTTTTCAGCTGTTTGTTCTCTCTGAGTTGTCTCATGGTCTACAGTAGCAAGATGAGAGAAGAACTCTACTGGAGTAATATTTGGCATCCCTTGATTGAAATAAAAGAACTTAGTGTGTTCCCAGTTGTGATTGAGACTTCTGACAATAGTCTTAATCTTTTCTGACTGGGAGTATCTATTGCTTTCACCAAGTGCAGCTATATCACTCATAAGAGTAGTAAATCTGAAATCAAGTTCTTCCAGAGTTTCAGTGGGACCTTGTTTGATGTTTTGGAACTTCAATTTAAGAACTTCGAACTTGTTTTCTTTGGTTTTCTCAGTTCCGGCACAAATTTCTTCAATTAGTTGCAGTGACTTTTTCCATTTAGCACCTGATTTACCTTGTATGTGCTCAGTGTCGATCGATGATTATATTACGAGCTTGACCATCCAATCGTGTCTCTTGGCATCTTCGGATGTCGAGCTCTATTAGCTTGTCTTCATACATAATGCTTCCAAGCAACACGACCACTATCACTAGCAATAGCATCCTCGCTTCCATCTTCCTTGTCTGAGGCTTTTCTTCCATCAGACACCTCAGTAACTTGTTTGAGTTGTCTAATTTTGATAGGACCTTCATTGATGTCATAGATCATCTCATCACTAATGGCCTCCAGATGGAGCATCATGTTGTTCTTCCATTTCTCGTAGTTTTCTGGCTTCAGAATGGGTGAATCACTCAGAGACATACACGCACTTACAACACAAATTATATAGTCCTCGAGAAGGGACAAAGTTCCTTCACCTATCTGGGGATCTAGGTTGATCTGAAGGCTTGTGAACCTCTGCTTCGATACCACTTGTTGGTCGGATAACGGCAAAGTAAAAAGCCTGGGGGTGAATAGTCTTTTAAAACTTTTGTCGATAAACATAGTTCTCAGAAACATGGGGGTTTCTGATACTTAAATTCAGAGCGCGGAAGACTCTAAGATAGGTTAGTGTAGAAACAATAAATATGTGTGTGTGCTTTGCTGAAATGTAAATAGAGAAAGGTAAATGACACAGGAAGTATAGTGGTATCTGGAGGTGGCGTAATCCTCCAACTAATCCACTTCGGTCTTTCTGAGACCTAGAATTCACTAGAACAGATAATTGAGTTCACCTTACAATAATCCTATTCTAAGATTCTTAAACAAATGGTTCCCAACCAAATGTTCCCCCTGAGTTATTCTCCAGCTCCTATAGCTAAGTACTTCCTCTACTCAGATAACCTTGGAGTTATTCCCTGATTTTCCAAATCAAGTACTTCCTCTACTCCACGCCTTGATGGTGTTGGTTATGAGGTTTTGTCAGAGAGGCTTCTCGTATAACTTTTCAGTTATGTTTTCAGAGAGCCTAATAGAACAAGACTACTTAATACACTTGCTTAGTGGATGGCAGTCTGCTCTTTACTGACCCAAGTAATTGGTGTCGGTTCTGGAGAATGAGCTTCAGAAAGGGTATCTGATAGTTCAACTCTTTCACGAATAACAATCTCTTGTTAAGGTTCAGGACAACTTAGAACTACTAGTGATTCTTCAAGCAACAGAAAGCTTTCAGAAAGGGTAGTAGAGTGCTTGAGAGAATACTTTGCTTGATGGTAAGTTTGCAAGATAGAGCGTTCTAAGGTATGTATTTTCAAGCATCTAAGTGTGTGATATATATATATATATATATATATATATATATATATATATATATATATATATATATATATATATATATATATATATATATATATATATATAAATTTGAGAGGCGTTTGAATTGTATACGTTGTGCTCTCTATCAAATTATATCCGTTTATATCTTGAACTATGTACTCAGAAGTCACTATCTCATTCTTCAGAAAGGACTTGCTTTTTGCAGCATTTCTGCCGATGCATTTAATGCATAGTAATGTTCATTGTCCTTTAGTCTCAACGGATACATGAGCCTTTCTGATGGCTTGCATGCTCCATACTCATGATGTCATATGTCCAGAATTATATTTCAAAAGTAAGTTAATATACTCAAGAAAGGATTAAGGACATAGTCTTTCTGAGTTAGACTAAACCTTTGTGTCTTCATAAACCTTGTGCAATCTTCAGTCTTCTAATCTTCAGAAAAGCTCCATTGCTAGGATTGATCTTCATGGTCTTCTTGAAATAAAAGTTACACTCAGAGACCTATAATCCTATTACAAGATTTACTAGACTAATCATACTCAATGATTTCCTCTTTTACAATGTTCAAGTGAACCAAGATTACTTAATCACCTTTCTGGCTAAGATAAGAACATGTGATGAGTGATCAAAATACTAACAGATATTCCTAACAGCCATTTATAGTGGTGCCTTTTTTAAGTGGTGTCATTAGTGACATTTCTTTTACTTTCTTTTCTTCTCCATTATCTCTTTATTTTATCTCAAATTTTCCACTCTTAACTCCTATAAATAGGAGCTAAAATCCTTCATAAAAACACACCAAAATAAACATACACTTCATATCATTAAGAAGAAGAAAATTCTCTAAGAAGAATATCCTAGCAATTCTTCGAAAGAGAAACCGACAAAACGCGAGATTGTCCTCGTGTGCTTTTGGTGCTCGGTTACTGTGGATCAACTAAGGTCAACGACTCGATCAAACATTCCTGCTCTTTTGTTTGTGGATTAGATCCGAAGAGTTAGTAGTTGTCGTCATAATAAATTCGGAAATCTTAAACTATCGTCATAACAAGTAAGCTACCGAATTATGTTATCGCAATTATAAGTATCTGTATAGCTTATCAGTTAAATCATTGTTGGTGATACAAAATTTTAACCTTCCGCTGCATAACCTTTGAGGTGATTTTCCCGCACAAAATCCAACAGTACACACGCTCATGCCCTAGCTCCCACACGTTCTGCTCTCCGCTCGCGCTCCCTCTGCTTCCTAGTTCGCCGGTCTTCGAGTTGTAATTCGGTTTAACCAATTTTTTCAGTTCAACCAAGTCCCGTTTCTGCCTCGATGGCCGCTTCATCTCCAGCTGTCCTTTAGGGTTTTGGCCGCCATTGATGTCGATTTGGAGCTCGATTTCTACTCCTCCTTCCTTCTCCTCGCCAAATCGGCCTCCATCCTTCCCTTCTTCCACTGTTTTGGCCCTCCTCTTTTCCATGGCTTCACCCAAATCCTCCGAAATCCCTTCAATTGGATTCGAAAAATTGGGCCTCTTCCCATCTTCCTCCTTGTTCGCCCCCATCGGTTCGGATTCGTTGCCTCCTGGATCGAACTCCACCCATCCTCGTAGAAGGCGCCGGATCTGGCTTATCGATTCCTCAACTCAGCGTCTCCTCCGTTTGGTGGATGGCTTCGTTGCGGAAGCGTCGTTGAAACCTGTTCTGATGCCATGTGATGGAACGTTGGGTTCCATGGCCAAATCAGAGCATGACTTAGCTAGCAATTCGCCCATGAGACCGACCTCCAAGAGTTATCTTGGCACGAATTAGAAGAAAAGGAAGAGTAGAGATCCTGTGACGTAGCACGCTTTCGCGGTAAACATGTTTACTCAACGTAAAGGGAATTCATTAACAATCAAGTGATTAAGGTTAAGCCCTAATGGTTCTATTTATACTTGCTACCTGACAGGATAATTTACGTAGTCAAGATCTCTAAAAGATATACCGAAATAATTAAAAGATCCTAATAAATCTACTCGCCTTATCATATCATCTAGAGAGAATCTAGCAGTTGCCTTCTTCTTCTAGATCTCTGGCCAAAATAGGATTATTAACCTAATTAATTGAAATAACAAAAATAAGTAAACTAAATAATAGAGATAATTATAAATGGGACGTCCCGTGTGCTTTTAAATTCACACTAACGCTCGTTAAAGCGGATTCGTGATGGACCGTAAAGCAACGTTCCATCATATTTCCACATAAAACTATTAAAACTAACACTAGCCTTCCTACACATAGCAAAACCTTATCTAAGCAGGGCAAAACGTGTCAAAAAATCGAAGGAAAAACCTTGGGCTCCAAGGGATTTGAGACCCTTATCAGATCAAACGAAGCTTCTATCCTGAGACAAACCCACAAAAATACAGATCAACAATGATCCACATTCTATCTATCTCAGCACGTGTAAACATTGGAAAAAAAAAAAAGCACATACGCATGAGAAAACTGAACAAGAAAACACAGAACACCGAGAAAAAAAAATCTTGGGTCCATAACAAAACTTGAAAAAGGCATGAACTTGTAACTATGTTCCCAGATTACTGAGCTGATTTAGGTTTTGTTTATATATGTGTATGGCAATATGGAAAAACAAAACAAAATAAGTCTGCAGAGTCGAGTGATGGCACTCTTTCCTTAAGACTTTATTCGCTCTACACTCGGTGTTTACAGAAAAGTAGCGAATAGTCTCCCAAGATAAAACTGCAGTTGAGATCGTATACAAACACTTGAAATACAACGCTCGAATGGACTACATCAATATGGGAAACAACTTAGGAGAGGAGAAGGAGAGCAGATGAATGAGTGATCCGATTCTGCAACAGGAAGGGACTATAAATAGCAGCCAGGTGGTGCGAGCGAACAGGTATGACCAGAACATACACAATCTTTCATCTTCAATCACAACGAACGGACTTACCTGTTCGCTGAAACAGGGTGTCTGTTCGTCGAAAAGTTTTTCCAGGATAAACATTTCGCTGAAGCGTTTCGAACCAAAAAATTATAATCAGTTTTTGGTCCAAAAAGATTATATCCTCCACCACCAGAAAGTCCAAGCACAAGCCCAGTCCCAGGCCCAGGCCCACGACCCACGGACCCGAGACCCGGGCCCGGCTCCTGCTGGATATCTTCCATAATGTAATCCATAACTCATTGTGTACTTCAAGTACTGCATTACGTGACGTAGTGCTTCCCAATGGTTACTTCCTGGATTACTAGTAAACCTAGCCAACTGATTGACTGAGTATGCAATATCTGGACGAGTGCAGTTACTAATGTACATCAGACTGCCAATTATCCTAGCATATTGCCCTTGGTTTACAGGATCACCATTGTTTTTGTCTAAACATTGGTTCTTTCTAATGGGTATTTTCACAAATGGCTCATCGTATACTCCAAATCTCTTGAGAACATCTTCTATGTAATGAGATTGGGATAGTACTAAGCCTTCAGATGTTTTAGAAATCTTGATTCCTAATATCACATCCGCTATACCCATGTCT
This sequence comes from Plantago major, assembly GCA_026545765.1. Classification (NCBI taxonomy): domain Eukaryota; kingdom Viridiplantae; phylum Streptophyta; class Magnoliopsida; order Lamiales; family Plantaginaceae; genus Plantago; species Plantago major. The sequence continues at coordinate 108,558,208 of CM048840.1, forward strand.
TTCATGTCGAATTGTTGTCTCAACATCTTCTTAGTCTCCAAGATTAATTCAATGCTACTTCCAGTTATGAGCATGTCATCGACATATAAGCATATCATCACAAAGGATTCATAATTCCCTTTGACATAGATACACTTGTCACCCTCATTTATGGAGAAGCCTTTTGACAGTAAAGTGTTGTCGAATTTCATATGCCACGGTTTAGGAGCTTGCTTAAGTCCATATAGTGACTTGACAAGACGACATACCTTTCTCTCTTGTCCAGGAACCACATATCCTTCAAGTTGTTCCATGTAGATCTCTTCTTCTAAATCTCCATTTAGAAAAGCTATTTTAACATCCATTTGATGTATTTCAAGGCCACGAAGTGCAGCAATGGCAATGAATATCCTTATGGATGTTATCCGAGACACAGGTGCGTATGTGTCAAAGTAATCAAGGCCTTCTTTTTGTCTATAGCCTTTGACTACCAGACGTACCTTGTACTTATCAATGGTTCCATCTGCTTTATACTTACGTTTAAGTATCCACTTACAACCCAAAGGTTTAGTTCCTGGCGAGGAAGATCAACCACTTCCCATGTGTAGTTGTGCAATATGGAATTCATTTCACTTTCAATTGCTTCCTTCCAGAGTGGAGCATCTGGTGTTGACAATGCTTCTTTGATTGTCTTAGGATCATTTTCTACCAAGAAGTTTGTTAGAAAATCAGGCCCGATATTTTTCTCTTTCCTTGGCCTTTTAGTCCTTCTTGGTTCAACATCAGGACTTGTAATATTCTCTTGATTTGAACTCACAGGTTCTTCTATTGAACTACTCGGTTCATGAATTTCTTCAGTAGAACCAATAGATTCTTGAACTTCTTCATTTGAACCACTTGTAACATTTTCAGGATGTTGTCCATACAATTCAATTGCAGTTTCATAATCTCTCTTGCGAGAGATTAACTCTTTCTTTTCTTTCTTGGGAAATATTTCTCAAAGAATGAAGCGTTTCTTGATTCAATGATTGTTCCTTCATGAATGTCAGGTATCATAGACTTATCTACTAAGAAGCAATACGCACTACTGTTGTTTGCATATCCTATGAAAATGCAATCTACAGTCTTAGGACCAATCTTTATTTGCTTTGGTTTAGGCACTTCGATAGCTAGACATCCCCACACTTTCAAGTGTCGGTAAGAAGGAGTGTGTCCTTTCCATAACTCGTATGGAGTTTTATCACTCTTCTTCCGAGGGATCCTATTGAGAATTATTGTGGCGGTGAGAATAGCTTCTCCCCACATGTTCTGGGGTAGCCCTGAATTAATTAGCATGGCGTTCATCATCTCTTTTAGAGTACGATTTTTGCGTTCAGCAATGCCGTTAGATTGAGGCGAGTAAGGTGTTGTAGTTTGGTGAATAATACCAAATTCCGCACAATAAGCCTCAAAAGGGGCTCCATATTCACCACCTCTATCACTACGAATTGCTTTAATTCGTGTGCTTAGTTGAATCTCAACTTCTGTTTTGCAATGTTTAAATGCTTCTAAGGCTTCATCCTTACTTCTTAGCAAGTAGACATAACAGTACCTAGTGCAATCATCAATAAAAGTAGCAAAGTACTTTTTACCTCCTCTAGTTTGCACGAATTTTAAGTCACACAAATCTGTATGAATTAATTCTAGAGGAACTGTGGTTCTGTTAACCGAATGGAATGTTGCCTTAGTTAATTTTGCCTGCACACAAACCTCACATTTATTTTGAGGGTCGATTTCAAAGGACGGCAAATGTTCAAGTCTTATTAACTTTCGTATAGTATTGTAGTTGACATGCCCTAATATATTGTGCCATAAATTAGAGAACTCAGACAAGTAAGTAAAATGCTTATTTATTTCATCATTGCTCTCAAAGGAGCGAAGTACAGTCATTACATTCATTTTGAAGAGGCCATCACGCATGTAGCCCCTTCCTACAATCATACCATTCTTAGTAACTACAAATCCATTAGCAACGAAAGTTATCTTGAACCCTTTCTTCAACAGCTATGGACCAGACACCAAATTCTTGCGGATGTCAGGCACATGCATAACTTCGTTCAGCACCAGTTCCTTTTCGGATGTTAACTTCAGAACCACCTTCCCGACTCCTTTCACATCAGAAGTGGCGTCATTTCCCATGAATAGCTTCTTGCCACTTATTGGGGAGTATGTCGAGAACGAGCCCCGGTCTGAGCATATATGGTGAGTAGCACCAGTATCGATCCACCACTGTTTTGGATTGTCAACTAGGTTCGCCTCCAAGACAACTGCTGATAATGACCCGACCAAATCGTCAATTTCTGCAGTAGTCTTCTCCTCCACAACATTGGCGTTTGCGTTTGTCTTCTTAAAGGAGAAGCAGTCAGCCTTCATATGCCCAGGTTTTCCACAATTGAAACAGTTTCCCTTGATCTTTTTCGACTTTATGGGCTTGCCTTGAGACTCGTGGTCTCCATCATGCCTTTTGCGCTTCTTGTTGCTAGCCTTGGAGTCGACCAAGTGTGCTTTGGCTTCCATAGGTTGCTTACCCTTAACCAAAGCCCTGCGGTTGTCTTCCTGAATCTGAAGTTTGACAACTAACTCTTCAAGCCCCATCTCCTTGGTCTTCAACTTGAGATAACTCATGAATTTGTTCCATGATGGTGGCAGTTTCTCAATTAAGGAAGCGACCAAGAATGGCTCATTTGGCTTCATGCCTTCCTGTTCCAGTTCGTGAAGAATGGACTGAAATTCCAGGACTTGACTCATCACAGATTTCGAGTCAGCCATTTTGAAGTTCAGAAACTTCCCCACAACGAACTTCTTAGTACCAGCATCCTGGGCGTTGTACTTCCTGTCCAGTTTCTCCCACAAGTCCCTTGCAGTACCGACAGAGCAGAAGGCGGTATAAAGAGCATCAGAAAAGCAATAGAAAATGTAGTTCTTACATAGGAAGTCGTTGTGAACCCATGCGTCACAGGCAAGTTGCCTCCTCCGGTTGTCATCCTAAGCGGCCTGAACGACTTCCGCAGACATGGCATTTGGGTCGGTATCTTGCATGACTGGAGAGGAAGGTGTATCAACATTGAGGTAGTTTGCCAGCCCTATGGTCGTCAGTTAGAACAGCATTTTCTGCTTCCACTGTTTGAAGTTGAACCCCAGGAGCTTCTCCGGTTTCTCTCCATGGTGGTTGTGAGCGGCATTGGTACGAGCAGGAGCAGCAGGAACATCGTTTCCAGTAGCAGCCATTGTAAATAAAGTCTTAAGTTGTTCTTATATGTGTATGGCTATATGGAAAAACAGAACAAAATAAGTCTGCAGAGTCGAGTGATGGCACTCTTTCCTTAAGACTTTATTTGCTCTGCGATCGGTGTTCTGAGAAAGTAGCGAATAGTCTCCCAAGATAAAACTGCAGTTGAGATCGCATACAAACACTTGAAATACAACGCTCGAATGGACTACAACAATATGGGAAACAAGCTTAGAAGAGGAGAAGGAGAGCAGATGAATGAGTGATTCGATTCTGCAACAGGAAGGGACTATAAATAGCAGCCAGGTGGTGCGATCGAACAAGTACAACTAGAACTTACACAATCTTTCGTCTTCAGTCACAACGAACGGACTTACATGTTCATTTGAAGCAGGTGTCTGTTATTGAAAAGTTTTCAGAGAAACCTTTTCATTTGCGTTCGAACAAAAAATTATAATCAGTTTTTTGTCGAAAAAGATTATGTCCTCCACCACCAAGTCAAGTCCATGCCTGGACCAGGACACAGGCGGGCCCGACTCTGGCGGAGCAAGAGTCTTGCAACCGAGGAGCCATCTAGCTCGATTTAAATAAAAATACCATTGTCAACTCAAAATCTTCTATACATTTGAATATTCTTACTAATATAACTATTATAAGTAATAAAAAAAATAATTCTCTTTGATAATTACATTTTGAACCGATCATAATTCGTTCGATTTTCGTGTCATACAAAATATAAAATTTCGGTTCGACGGTTCGGACCGGTTCGGGACAAATGCGCAAACAAAGAAAGAATGATAAGAAAGAAAACGTCTGTATCTTTTAAGATTCTCTTTGTTTAAAAAACGGGAATATATGTATACATATATATATATATATATATATATATATATATATATATATATATATATATATATGTATACATATATATATATATATATATATATAAAACCTACCCTACTCTACTTAGGCCATCTCCAGCAGTTGCAACTCTCTGCAACCCACTCTCTCCGCCACGTCAGCATTCCACTCACTGCAACTCACTTTGCAACTCTTCACAATTCTCTACTCCAACAGTGAGGCCCAAAATCTATTTTCTTTTAACATTTCTTTCAAACTTAATTAGTCATTTTATTTTTTTTTTCTCATTTCCTGACTTTATTTTAAATGTTGTTAATTAATTATAACAAAATCACACTAATGTTTTTTAAATATATTACTTGAAAATAAAAATTACATTACTTAAAAAAAAACTACAATACTTAAAATTAAAAATTACAATACTTGAAATTTCAAATTAAAATAATTGAAAATGAAAATTACAACAGTTAAAATACTACATTTTACAAGTGTGATTTTAATATGTATTTTAAATTTTAGAAGTAATGTATAAGTATATTTCTATTTCTACATATAATTATTATCATATAGAAATATTCAAAAAAAATGAAAAATAATAAAAAAGATAAAAGTAGAAAAGGAATAGAAATAAAAAAAATAAAAACAAAGAAACAAGAAAAGGAAAAAAAAAAAAATTTGGGGGCCAATTTCTGCCCCAATTTTGGTGACCCTCAACAGTTTAACTCGTGTTGGGACTCTCTGGAGTCAACACGAATTACCTGACGTTACTGCTGGTGGAGAAAGCCTTACTCGTCTTGTTCCCTCTCCAAGTCCCATTCACAATTTACCCTGCCCTATTCCTATTCACACGCCTCCACCTATCTTCGTCGATCTTATTGTCTTGAACTGAGGTATGTACATACGTACTCCTGCCTTATTAATTTGCTTGATTCTTACATGTACGAATCAGACATAATTCTATATATTAAGGGTATCTTTTTATTGTTAGGCTCCAAAAACACTAAAATTCGGTTCGTTTTTATATGTTTATGTTCGTGTCTGGACCGATGCGAAACCTAATGGTGGTGTAATTGAGTATGTGGGGAGGAGTTACTGGAGAAGAACTATTTGGTTTAGAATGTATATAGTATATTATGAGGGGTGGATTTTGTAAATATATATATAATTTGTATTTTTAGGAGGGATGGTATTTGGTTTAATTGTTATATTCTGACACTTCAAATTTTAAATAGTATAGTAACCATATAGTATTAAAGTTGAAGTATATGTGAATGGTGTTTTGTTGGTCATGGTTGAGGTTATGACTTACTGTCAACATTCTATGCCAAATACCTTAACCAATTACGAACATAGTTTTTTAAATCAATGCCAAACAGAGTGATAGTTTTAAAATTGGACTGGTTCTAGAAATATACCTAAATCATCGTTTTTGTAAGTAGTTTCTTCATTTAAGAAACCCAAGTCCACATTACTTTCCATATACCTCACTCAAGTACCTAATCTAACTCTATATATTAAGGCTTGTTGTTGACTCGTGATGGTACCCTGTTAACACCTACTTACTGTTCAGGATCATGTACGAAGTTCTTGATGAGTATCATGAGCACCTGCACAATTCATCAATGGTGGATTTCAAGGATTGCGAAGAAGAAGAACATACTAAACTCATAGAGGCAACATCTTACAAGGTCCAACTCGATGATAGTTCCAAGTACATAATCGACGTTGCCCTTTCCTACAGAGGACTTTGTCGTGAATTTCCTCATACTGACCACGGTCGTGATGACTCGGCCAACGTTTTACTCCTGTTCGAATACGAAAAGCATCTTGATCAGATTGAGATACGGGAGATCAAAGATCTAGAAAACCAGGAAGAAGAAGTAAAAGAGAAGATACTTGCTCTTCCAAAAGTCACTGAGAGTTTTGCCGAAGAGTTGGTGATACGCATAATGTCCCGTTCAAGAAGGGAGTATGCTGCTGCTCGGCGAGCTGGTCATAATATCTTTAAATTGAAACTTGATATTTCTTTTATACACTTTCATGTTCGCGTACCGAGAAGTGAAGGAGAAGAAGAAAGGTCCATCAAGTCAAAGCAGAAGAAGTCGATCCTCGAAGGATCGTGGAATTTTCCTTCCACGCCCCCTTGGCGCGCGAGGGTAGAAGGAGGGGGAGAGGAGGAGGAGGAGGAAGAAGATGGAGAAGGAGCAGGAGACGAAGAGGAAGAAGGATGGGAGGAGGAGGAGGAAGAAGAAGAAGAAGAAGAAGAAGAAGAAGAAGGAGGGGTCTTTGTTGATTACATTGCTCCTCGTATGGTTCCTACCACGCAGGACTCCATCAGGTCACTGAAGCGCAAGAGGGTAGAAGAAGAATCTGATCAGAATTGTATTATCTGTTTGGAAAAACTTTCTCAAGGTTATGAGGCTGTTTCGTTGCCTGGTTTGCACTCGTTTCATGGAGATTGCATTGAGGAGTGGCTCAATACAAGTCATTACTGTCCGATTTGTTGATTTAAGATGCCATCGATCAGTACTAAATAGTCAGATTTATATTCTTCCTCTTGCTGATTAGAACTAAGGTTTTGTTCTCTTCATCTACAAACTCATTCACTTTAGTTTCATTCAGTTCAGCTCTGCTCTGCTTAGTTGTTTTTTATATTACAATTCAGTTCAGATCAGTTATGTTCAGTTCAGTGCAGACAAAGAGAACAGAGCCTAAAGCTGATGAAATTTAGTAGTACTATATCAGTGTGATGGTTTTGATTTGAATGAAATAATGTTGGTACAAATTTTTGTCTCTAGCCCGTCGGCAGGTTTCCTTTATGTTGTTTATGTTTGTTTTTCTAATTCTACTACTGGTTCATAACTTGGAAATTTGAGCTTAATCTACAAAATAGAACTAAATTCTTTGGAATATATAATTTGATTGTCTGGCTGTTGCTAGCAGAACTGCATTTGCATCAAAACTTTTATGACAAATACAATTTTTTTTGCCACATAATTACATGCATCAAAACTTGTTGGTTTTATGTTGGAATTAATGAAAGATATATGCAAATTCTAATTTATGTTTCATTGTTTTCTTAGAGTCTTGCTCTTGTGGATGTTGTTTTGAGTGCCAAGCTGATCTTTTTCATTGTTTTTGTGCAGGAAGAGGCAGCTGCCAGCAGATCTGCTAGCAAGGCGCGGTACTAGACCATGATCAGATTAATCAGATGACACTGAGTTTGAGAATTTGTCAAAATGGTTCGGTGTCTCAGAGTAGTTGAATCGTTTATTTTGATGTTTATATTCGGCTTATGAGATTTTACGGCATTCTATGATTGTTTAGAGCTAACTATACTTTTATTTCCCCTGGCCTGCTTAAACTTTCAAGTTTCCAATGCATTTGGTTTGATTGAGTTGATCGATCTTTACCCCTCACGACTTGTGGTGGATCTGTTTGTCGTCTGCAAATTTATCTTGTGTATCTTGATCGCAATAAAGATAGAATTTGTATCTTAAGAAAGTACATGTGGTAGTAATAAATTTACTAAGTCTTATAAAAGTACTGCTATGTTTGGAGAGTCCAAAGATACCCCTATGTTTCGTAAAATTGTATATGTTTTACATTTACCCATTTTGTGATTTTTTGCGGACGGGTTTGGTGTTTAAAATCTGGATCTGGGTCGTCCAATTTTGTGGACCGGGTTGCTTATAAAACCCGAACTTTTAGATGTTGCTGCCATATCTCATTCATTCTTCATTTCAAGGAAACCGCTTCTCTCTGCAAAATATAAACCACCTCAAATTCCAGCCCCTCTTTCTCACTGTCACTGCGCCGTCGCTGTCTCTGGATTCATTGCGCGATCATCAAGTAATGTCTATTGAAACTCGACTTTAGTGTTTTTGAGTTCAATTTCGCCTTTTGTTGCTTCGTTTTTGCTGAATCGGTCATGTATGTTTCAGTTTCTGGAGCGATTTTGTGTAGTTTCTTGTTAACCGAGCTCAACATATTTGTCTAGTTTGTTGTGGAAAAATGCAGTTTTCATCAGACAAATCGAGCAAAATAGGAGTTATCAGAGATTCCGGATCAGATCGAACCGAGATCAAAGATTGGAGATCGAGTGGAGGAGTTGCGATTAGATCGGAGATCGAACGTAGTTTTCTGGATCTATGTTGGTATATCAAGCTCATCGATTCAGGTTGATTTTAGGATCTAAGTTGCCGATGTTCGTAGTTTTCGAAAATTTTGACACCAATCGCCTCTCCATCTCCTCCTCTCTCCATCGCAATCAGCTCACCGCCACCGAACTCCGCCGAGAGGCGTTCTTCTCTGCCTTCTTCAAAATTCGGTAAAATTGATCAGAAATTGATATCGTACACTTTATGCTTTTTACAATGTGATATTACTGCCAAATGTTTTGTTTTGTATTGCTCTGAAACCTAAAATATGTTTCTAAAGTTATGTTATTCTTTGCTTCAACTAGTTATTCCACTTTTTACTGTTATTTGTCAATTTGTTGATAATTTGCATGTATTGTTTCCTCTTTGCTAAGTAATGGAGTCAAGTTTCTAAGTATTAGGTTCTTGTCTAGCTTTTGTTTGGATACTGAACCAATGTATCCGTTTCGTTGTGGCTTTATACTGTAAGGGAAGCGATATCAGTGTTTGTGTATTTGCCCGTTGTTTAAGAATTGTTGATCGAAGTTTGTCATGTTGATGTATAGGGCTGTGTCTTATGAGTTACGACCTAATAGGTTTCTTGTGCAACGTGCAAGTTTCTAAGGGGTTTTGGCCATAGGAGTGTCGGAGTAGGTGTTTAGCAGCAATTATTGTTCAGTAAGGTTTCTCTGTAAGATTTTATCTTCTTAATCTTGTTATGATACTACTAGCTCTCCTAGTTTAAGAGGAGAAACTCAAGTTGTCTATCTATGTATCCTGCACGTGGTTTGTTTATTGATGAGTGGGTTTTAGACCGTCTCATTTGGTCTTTTTTACCGTCTTTTTGTCATCCTTGAGTATAGCTTTATTTAGTTTTTCTTGAATATTTTTACTTGTTTTGTTCTTTGTGTGTTTTGTAGATATTTGGCTAAACCACGCTAATGGAAGGCAAAAATGGTGTATTTTGTATGCATCTTCAAGTTATGGAGTTACAATGCCTCGTACGGATGCTAGAAGTGGAGTAAGAAAGGCGTCGAATGGCAAAATGGTCATTCTCAGAGAAGTCGGCCTTGATTTTGGAATCAGCGGCCGATTTTCTATTTAACCGTCCTTTGCGCGATTTGTTTCCTAATTCGCCAAAACCTAGTTTTTCTCCTTTCTATTACTTAGAATAAGACATAATCACTTTTCATATTCATTCTATTGTGAAGAACAATACCTTGCTCTAGAGCTAGACTTAGTTTTCAAGGCAATTACCCGATTTCGAGGTGATTGAACCGTTTTTCCTTGTAATTCGAAGATTGACCTTGATTGGAAGGTTATCTACACAGCTTTTGCATCGATTCGTTTTCGTTCTTCAATTTCTACCTAGGTTTTGTGACAACGAAGGGTAAAATTGTATCAATTCTCTCGAATCTTTGTTTTGTGCTTGAGATTATGTTTATTGCTAGTATGATTGTGCTTTCGCTTATCATGAGTGGCTAAACACCCTATTATGGGGTGGTAACTGATTCAATGCATGCTAGTTAGGGTTTATGTGATTCGAAGTGCATCGGGATTCGATTACTTGTGCTTTTTAGATTAATCGCATACTTTGCTATTACGTTTGATGCGCAATCTGTCACTATCACTGTTAGATTAAGCATTTAATCAACACACCCAAATGTTTTCGTCTTGCTTCAATCTAACAGTTAGTTGCAAACAGTAATAGTAGGATTAGCTAGATTAATTGTAGCCTAGTGGAATTGACGCCTCCGCTAGTGCTATTCGTTTTTTAACTCAAGTCTGTGACAACTTGCGTAATCAATCCCGTGAATCACATATATCCTGCTAGCTAGCTTGTTAACGTCACCACTCCATAATTTTCCCCATTCATATTTCAATCTCATTACTATCAATTCGGTTCCTAGCATCGCAAGTAGTTAGTTACTTTAGTATATTATCTCGCCACCGAGGCAAACCAACTTTTACTGCATTCATATTGTTACCTTTATTCGTAAACAAAACTTAGCCTAGTTAAGTCCCTCGAGACCGATCTCGGGGTTAACTCCACTACACTATAGGTTTTCGTCGTGTTGTGGATTAACTCTTGGCTTGAAACAAATTTAGAACTTTGATTTGACACATTAAAAGTGCTTTAGTAAATCTTATGAGCTTGTTAATCATTTATCGAATATGGAAAATCTGCTGCCAAAATAATTTCTCCTACACGCATTCAAGTTCTGAGATTACACTTAAAGAGATATTTAGGAATGCTTTGGGACAGGGAATTAGTTGTGTTCTCCAGTGGTTGTTGCCTCCCAAATATTTGGTTTCAGTATCATTCTTTTTCTCAACTATCAAATTTACTAGCTGATCTCAACATATTTGTCTAGTTTTTAGAGGATATTGTCTAGTTTTTAGTATATATTGTCTAGTTTTATTATCAGACATGAACATAATTGTCTATATTGTCTAGATTTTACACTATATTGTTTAGTATATGAAAGGAATTCTCTAATTTTTACATAATATTAAATTTACATTATATTGTCTAGTTTATGCTAGAAATTCTCTAGTTTTTACATTTTCACCTTCACCTTCAACTATCAAATTTACTAACGGAGCTCAACATATTTGTCTGGTTTTTAGGGGATATTGTCTAGTTTTTAGTGTATATATATTGTCTGGTTTTATTATCAAACATGAACATAATTGCCTATATTGTCTAGTTTTTACACTATATTGTTTAGTTTATGAAATGAATTCTCTAGCTTTTACATGATATAAAATTTACATTATATTGTCTAGTTTTTACATTATATTGTCTAGTTTATGAGAGGAATTCTCTAGTTTTTACATTATATTGTCTAGTTTATGAGAGGATTCTCTAGTTTTTGTATAAATGTTCTATGGCTTTTTTTTTGTATAAATTGTCAAGCTTGATTGGACTGGTAAACTTGAAACTTCTGACTATGGTGTTTTTCTGATGAAGCATATATAGTTGTTCCAAGGAACTCCTTTTCCTTGCAAGGATCTAAGAGACCTTTTGCTGATGATGATTTTGAAGAGGGTATATTGGATGATTTGAAGAAGAATGCTCTGAAGAAACTAAAGCAATCGAAAAAAAATTAGTGTTTTTGAAATGATGATGATATTGTCTAGTTTTATAACTGAATTGTCTAATTTTGTCAATGAATTGTCTAGTTTTATTACTTGTACGAAAATTTACTCACTCAGTGTAACATAATTGTCTCTATTGTCTAGTTTTTACATTATATTGTCTAGTTTATCAAAGGAATTCTCTAGTTTTTACATGATTTTAAATTTACATTATATTGTCTAGTTTTTAGTTGACCCGTTTTTAATGAATCCGGGTCAAAAGATCCGCGAAAAACCATCAAAAGCCAAGTCGGAAAAACAGGTATAATTGTCTAGTTTTAACGTTTGAAAGGGACTTTTAGAACTCTCCTATATATAGGGGTCTCTCGCAAAACGGACTCTTCGAAATTAAGAACCAATACAGCATGTGTATTTGAAGGATGATGATCATATCACTAAACCTTGAAGTTAAGTTAAACCACACCAATCTAGAAAGAGCAGAACAAATGTTTATAACATAAATACATTTAAATCTGTCCCACCTAACACCAATTCAGACCAACCATTGCATCAAGCTCTACATATGGTCGTGAACACGCTTGTAGTTTGTTCTTGGATCATGGATGTCAGTCCCTAATAACTTATACACCATAAAATTAGAACCTAGATCTTCCTACTTGCAGGTTCAATAGTGCAACATATGATAATAATGGGCAAGTAAAACGAAAAATAACGTCTTATAACTACTGCTTTACAAAACCGGAGATGTATCTTTCATATATATTTCATCTTATGTTTTTCCATACTATTAATAAAACCAAGACTTAAACATCACAAGAATAGCAGATGAGTACACCGACTACAAAGAGAAATAATGCTAAGAGTTTAATTCAAGGGTATAAGCTCTTGTGCCTTTTCTGGCTACTTCTTTCTTATCTTTCTCAGGATAAATGCTAAGCATTAGCCTCAAGGATATGTGCTAATGTGCATGCTCTATAATATGACCTGCGAGCTAGCAAGAGCCATCTATTCATTGCCTTTTGGTGTATCAAAGGAAGAAGCATTTTGATTATAGTGGTATCTTTTTAAAAAGGCTCATGGTTCTCAAAGCGGGTGGTTATGTGTTTGTATCGTTGAGATTTAGTAATTGAAGAAAAGTTATTGAGAGGTTCGGTATGCATGTTGGGTTAACTAATAGTAGTGACTCACGGAGGAAGTGTATGAATTTGCAGAACCAACGTCAAAGTGTGTCTTATTTGCTTTCCAAGCAAAACATTGCATCACAAGATTCTTACAGTGTTAGGTTGACAATTACCTTATGGTGTGTTCGGTATCTTTTAGGCCAAGCTTTGCCATTTCGTGGTCATGACGAGACTGAAGAGTTGGATAACATGGGTAGTTTTCTTGAACTTGTTAGTTGGACTAAATTCATCAATGGAGGAATTGGAAAGCACATGGAATCTAATGCTCCCGGAAACAATAAAATGGTCTCTCCTGACATTCAGAAGGATATGGAAAATTCTTGTGCATCATTATCAACCAATGAGATTATTGAAGATATAGGGGATTCATTCTTTGCACTTTTGGTTGACGAGTCTAGGGATACCTCCATGCAAGAAAAAATCGATGTTGTTCTATGTTATGTGAACAAACATGGAGAAGTAATGGAGTGGTTTATAAGAATTGAGCATGCAAATTGGGGATACTCCATTGGAGGAAGAAATTCCACATCCAAATTCGGGGGGGGGGGGGGGGGGAACAGGAACAAGACATCCAATTTACTGATGTGAGTGATGAATCTCTAAGAGATCTTAAAGCCAGAGCTCTAAAAAGACAAGCTGCTGAAAAATAAAAGGCTAGGGAAGCTTTCTTGAAAAGAATTGAAGATGAGGTCTCCAATGATGAACATGGGTCTGAGCATGAAAGTTCTCAGAATGAAGAAGAAGAAGAACATGATGTGACTGAGGAACTGCAAGAAGAAGAAGAGGATGAAGATTCCAGAGATTCAAACTATGAGCAACCTCAAGAACAAGATGATGCTATGTCTGTTGTTCAACTGTTGCACCAACTGATTATTTCCCGAGGTATCTCCTCCACATTCTCCTTACTCTTCTTTTGATGAATTAGCTCACAGTGATACTTTCTTTACTCTAAAAATTGCCGACTCTTGGTCTTCATTTAGTCATAGACCTATTTTGGTTGAGAAGTTTATTGTGGAAAGTAGTTTCAAACAGTACAAATTGTATGAGTTTTTGGAACAAAGGGGTTTTATTAGAACTGTGGAAGGACTTGATCCGTTTGTACCCACTATGATTCGTGAGTTCTACTTCAATCTATCTCCTCACTTTGTTGTTTCTGGTTCACCCAAGTATGGTAAAGCATATCTGCGTGGTTATATTTATGAGTTTTCACCGGAAAAACTCAATGATATCTTGGGAACACCTAATGTTGAAGAAACATATTTGGATGTTAGTATGGATGAAGTTGCTCAGGTGATAACTGGTACCACAGGAGTTCTGTGGCTTTCAAATTTCCTAGCCAAACTCCTTACATCTATGATGACTATTTTGTTTCGAGTTTGCATTCACAATTGGATACCTACTACCAACAGTAATCATGTGTCTTCCAGTGTTGTTGTTGTTAGGAAATTTGTTAGATATTTTGTTAGAAATATCTGTTTAGATTTTGATCAGCAACATGATGACTTATCTTAGTCTCAGAAAGGTGATTAGTACTCTTGGTTCACTTGAACATTGTAAAAGAGGAAACCCACTAAGTATGATAGTCTAGCTAATCTTGTATAGGATGTTAGGTCTCAAATTGTAATTTTTATTTTATGAAGAGAAGACCAAGAAGAAGACATCCAAGCAGAACAAGTTCAACGACATTGAAGATTTGAAGAAACTGCACAAGATTACTGAAACAGTTTTACAGATACCTTGGTCAGATATCTTGAAGACACGAATAGTCTTAAACAAGTTGTGTCACAAGAGATATCTGAGAACTGGAAGGTTTTCTGAAAACCAAGAATGTGCCCACAGATATCTACTCTCAGATACCTTGAGCCTTAACAACATTTCTGAAAGAGAAATATATTGCAACAAAGTTGTTTCAATAAAGTGGTATCTGAAGATTGAAGATAAGGACGTGCAAAGAATCAGATATTACTAGTCTCTGATACTGAGCATAGTTCCGTTGGCACTACAGGACAAAAAGTACAGTACAATGCATTTAATGCACGGACAGAGATGTCTGAATAAAAGCAACGGTACCTTCTGAAGAAGAAGATAAACCTGCTGCAGTACTATACATAGATATCAATAGTTTGAATTTGATTTAAGCCTAACGGATACTATTCAACGGCATTCAAATTCATCTATAAATATCAACACTTAGACTACTTGAGGAGACACCCTTGAACTCCATAAACTCGCTGAACAACATATTCTCTCAAGCAAACTACTTATCCTCAAAGCTTTCTGTTGCGACCAAAGCTCCTGATCTTAAGTAGCACTAAAGTTCTAAGTGTCCTGATCCTAAACAAGCACTGCTATCTGTGAAAGAGTTGAATTGAAAGATCAAGTATCTGAGATTCTTTCTCTTGAACATTTATCTAAGACTTGGGTCAGTAAAAAGAACAAGATACCATACATTGAAAAGTGTATTAAGTATACTTGATTCACAAAGCTATCTAATTAACTGAAAAGTTATTAAAGAAGCTTATCTAACAACTCAAACCAAAACCAACACCATCACTGGCATGGAGTACAGGAAGTACTTAGTTTGAGAAACTAAGGAATAACTCCAAGGTTACTGAGCACAGGAAGTACTTAGCTTGGGAAGCTAGGGAATAGCTCAAAAAGGTTTCTGAGTACAGGAAGTACTTGGCTGTGAAAGCCGGGGAATAACTCAGGGGGAACATTTGGTTGGGAACCATTTGTTTAAGGAATCTTAGAATAGGATTTTTGTAAGGTGACCTCAATTATCTATTCTAGTGAATTCTAGGTCTTTGGAAGACCGAAGTGGATTAGTTGGAGGATTACGCCACCTCCAGATACCACTATACTTGCTGTGTTATTTACTTCTCTGTACTTACATTTCAGCAACACACACACACACTTTAACTGTTTATGCACTTATCTATCTTAAGTCTTCCGCGCTCTGAATATAAGTATCAGATATCTACACAGATATCTGAGAAATAGTTTTTATCGACAAAAGTTTTAAAAGACTATTCACCCCCCCCCCCTCTAGTCTTTTACTTTGCCGTTATCTGGACCAACAAGTGGTATCAAAGCAGGAGGTTCACAAGCCTCCTGCACTGAACCTAGATCCCCAGATAGGTGAAGGAACTTTGTCCATTTACGAGTACTATTTAATTTGTGTGTTAAGTGTGCAGAAATGTCTCTGAGTGATGCACCCGTTCTCAAACCAGAGAACTACGAGAAATGGAAAAATAACATGATGCTCCACCTTGAAGCCATAAGTGACGAAATGATCGAAGTAATAAAAAATGGCCCAATAGTCATTCAACAACTTAAACAAGTCATGGAGGTTTCTAATGGTAGAGACAGAGATCAAAGCGAAGGATCCTCACAAACCGACAAGGCCAACAAGTGGGAGATCTACTAGTTATTTATTTAACCAAAGCCCAGAGAACTACGGACGCCTAAGATGCCAAGAGAAATCGTATGGATGGTCAAGCTCGTAATATCATCATCGATCTACACTGAGCACATACGGTAAACCGTGGTGCTAAACGGCGAAGTTGCTCGGCAACCGATTGAAGAAATCTGTCTTGAACCGAAAACCAAAGAAAACAAGTTCGAAGTTCTCAAGTTGAAATTTCAAAATTTCAAACAAGGACCCACTAAAACTGTGGAAGAACTTGATTTCAGATTTACTACTCTCATGAGTGATATGGCAGCACTTGGGGAAAGCAACAGATACTCTCAGTCAGAAAAGATTAAGACTATTGTCAGAAGTCTTAACCACAACTGGGAGCATACTAAATTCTTTTATTTTAATCAAGGTATGCCAAATATCACTCCAGTGGAACTCTTCTCACATCTTGCTACGGTTGATTATGAGACAACACAAAGAGAACAAACAACTGAAAAGTTACAGAATATTGCTATAGTTGCTCAAGGAACTTCTGAAAAGAAGAAAAGCAAGGAAGAGACTGAGGATGCTCTTGCTACAAAGCAAATGAGCAAATATGTCAGTCGAGAAATTGAGAGAAGAAAAGCCAAAGAGAAGCTGAAAAAGCATCTAGGCTCAAACTATCACCAGTACAAAAATATGCAAAGCTCGTTGAACAAGCCAGCTCAGAAAGCATCATGTACTGAGGAAGTAGAAATTGGAAACGATATCTGCTTCTATTGTCAGAAACCTGGTCACTTCAAGAAGGATTGTCCTGCCTTCAACAAACTAAGGACAGGTGACAAGAAAGATAGAAGAATCTTCAAGAAGCTTTAAAGGTTTATTAACTGAAGAAAGAAAGAAAATCCAAACTCAACTGGATGCTCTAGACTATGAGACAGATTCTGAAGATGACAATTCAGATGACTCAATCTTACCATCACCAGAATTATGTGGAGTTACTCATGATATAATCGACTTCGGCCTCAAGAAGAATGAAATGTGTGGAGATGCTGAGATTGACGGTCCAGACATCCCTAACATAGAAATCTGTCTTATGGCTGATGAGGTAACACATACTTCTTGTTATACTTATGAAAGTGATGAAGAAGAAATAAAAGATCTAGAAAATCTCAGGAAAGATCTTGACATCTATAAAAGGGAATTTCTAATGAGCCGAGCTAGAGTCGAAAATCTTGAAGAAGAAAAGAATTCTCTTGCAAAGGAAAATTCTCAATTAGTTAAGATATCTGAGAAAAAGGATGCTGAAAGTGCATTTCTCAAAGCTCAGATATCTGAGACTGAAAAGTCACATAAAGAAGCAATGGCTGAATTACGAAAGAAATATGAAGATCTTCTTTCTGAGAACAAGGAACTCAAAAGGAAAGAATTATCTTTTCAATCCTATGCCAAAGCTAGTGACACTCTTACTGAAGTACAATCTTACTTAAGAGATCCTTCAGAAAAGAAAGGACTTGGGTTGAATACACAGACAGATTGTTCTATCACTCTGAATAAGAGTGAGGAAAGAAGAACATTTGTAAGTACTCAGCAAGATGGTTCCCATGCAATCTATAGTATCGGTCAGAAGACGAAAATTGTTGACAAAGGAAAGGCAGTTGCGACTAAACCTTTGTGGGAAAAACAAGTCAAAGATAAAACGGATGGGCACGTCTCTGAAAAGAAACACAACACTGAAAAGTGTAAACACCCACAGTGCTATGTCTCTCAAAAGGGTAGAATTGCAGGAGCTGGCAAATTCTCTCATGTCACTTTTTCTGGAAAGAAATTGGATCAACCAGAGACTAGCAAAGCTGCTAAGAAAAGATCTCAGAAAGCTTCAAGTGCTCGAAACGGTATTGGCTACAAAGGCATCGGGAAACAACTTGCTCATGAATACAAACAAGAGCAAGAACGATGGCTAAAGGCTAGAATTGCTCAAAGCAATTATCAAAAGTGGAAGTTGAATCAAGCCACTGAAAATCTGAATGCCAGGGCTAGAAGAAATCTGGCAAGGAAAGCTAAGTTTGCTGAAAAGCAAACTCAGAAACCTGACAGGTATCTGAAAGCACCAAATGGAGCACCTAGGAACACACCAAGGAAGAAAATAATTCTTAATCATGATAATCATTCAATCAGAATTCCTCCTTATGTTCCTATCAGACAAAAGAATGTTCCAAGGAAATTCATTCAAAAATGGATTCCTACTGGAAGATTGTTTAGTCCTGATGGTTCCAACTATAAATTGAGAACCTAATCTCCTGTTCCCTGTTATGTGCAGAATGCTTCCTGGACTAAAGCACAATGGTTGTTTGATAGTGGATGCGGAAAGCACATGACAGGAGACAAAGCAAATCTGGTCGATTACAAAGCTTGCGACACAGGACCAGATATCAGATTTGCTGGAGGAGAATTAAATCCCTCTCTGGGATTTGGCAACGTCAAATTGGGAACATTAACAATCACTGACGACATATGTTAAGGATTTGAAATATAATCTATTTAGCATGAGCCGCTTTGACAAAGGTTTTACTATAAAATTCAAAGCAAAATCGCAAACTAATTGACAATGACTCAAAGATAGTCTTGGTTGCTTTCGTGAAAGGCGCTCTTTATGTTGCCGATTGGGCATCTGCCACAACTGAAGAATGTCTCATGGTGAGTCAATCTGGTCACACAGAAGAGCACTGGTTATGGCACAAAAGAATGAGTCACTTGAACTTCAAAACTCTGAACAAACTTGCCAAGAAAGAGTTAGTGGTTGGCCTTCCCAAAACGTCTTTCAGAAAGGATGATATCTGTTCTGCATGTCATATGGGGAAACAATCCAAAATCTCTTTCAAGTCCAAAACTAGACACTCTAGTGTTAGACCACTGCAACTACTACATATGGATCTTTTTGAATCATCTGTAACTAGTTATGCAGGAAAGAAGTATGGTCTGGTTGTTGTAGATGACTTCTCAAGATTCACTAGGGTTGTCTTTTTGAAACACAAATCTGACGCCAGGGTGGAGATACCAAACTTGTTGAAAAAGCTTGAAGTCATGAAAAATGACAAGGTATCTGCAATCAGAACAGACCATGGTACTGAGTTTGTCAACCAGTACATAAAGGAGTTTTGTACCTGCAAAGGTATACAACATCAACTTTCCTCTGTAAGAACACCTCAACAAAATGGTGTTGCAGAAAGGAAAAACAGAACCCTTAAAGAAGCTGCAAGGATGATGCTAATGACCTTTGAAATAAGTGAAATTTATTGGGTTGAAGTCGTAAACACTGCTACACTCGTAAGCAGTATGTTTGATAAACAAACACCATGACAAGACCCCTTATGAAATCTTGGTTGGTAGACCCCCTAATATCAAACATCTGAGAGTATTTGGTTGTAGATGTTTTGTTCTAAACAATGGAAAAGATTATCTGAGAACATTTCAACCAAAGGCAGATGAAAGTGTATTTCTTGGCTATTCCACGATTAGCAAAGCCTACAGAATTTACAACAAAAGAACAAAGAAAATTGAAGAATCAGTTCATGTTGTATTCTATGAAGGAAGCAAGAAAACACCTCCTAATGATGAACTCTCAGAAAGGTTCAAAGAACTAATGTTGAGGGATTCTGAAGAAGAATCCTCAGAAAGGAGAAACATCATTACGGAAAGTGAGGATGACTCTGACGTAGAAAAGCATGAAGTGCCTAGTAACAACAAGATGACTCACAAACATGATGAAGAATTTCCTATGAAACTTCCAGAAATGGAAACTGAAGATGTTCATCATGAAGCTATCTCTGGAAATAATCTCTCTGAAAGACATGTTCCAGATAGCTCAAACACTGAACAAGTGTCAGACATTAATTGCCCTTCTGAGGAGCAAAATGTCTTAGATACTGAAAAAGTGTCAAATCGAAATCCCAGTGATTCACATTCAAATCATTTGGATATTGATCCTACTAGCACTAAACCTATGATAAGATGGATCAAGGATCATCCTGCAAAAGATGTGATTGGACCAATTAATCAAGGTGTTAGGACTAGGAGAGCAATAGCTGAAAATGCTAATTCTCTCTTTGGATGTTTCATCTCAAATATTGAACCCAAAATATAGAAGAAGCATTAGGAGACCAAGACTGGATCTCTGCAATGCAAGAAGAGTTGGATCAATTTGAGAGAAACAAAGTCTGGAAACTAGTTCCATTCGTGGAAGGAATATCTGTGATTGGAACTAAATGGGTTTTCAGAAACAAAATGAATGAATCTGGTGAAATAACCAGAAACAAAGCAAGATTGGTTGCCAAGGGATTTACCCAGACTGAAGGCTTAGATTTTGATGAGTCATATACACCAGTTGCCAGATTGGATGCGATAAGACTCTTTCTAGCCTTTGCAGCTCATAAAGATTTTAAAGTTTATCAGATGGATGTCAAAAGTGCATTCTTGAACGGTGAACTTGCAGAAGAAGTTTATGTTGAGCAACCACCTGGCTTTGAAGTTTCCTCAGAAAGTAGAATGGTCTATAAACTACAGAAAGCTCTGTATGGACTGAAACAGGCTCCAAGAGCATGGTATGACACTTTGACCAAATACCTTCTAGAAAGTGGTTTCAAGAAAGGTGAAGTTGACAAAACTTTATTTACCTTAAACCATGATGGGAAACTACTCTTAGTTCAAGTATATGTTGATGACATCATATTTGGATCTAAGGACAAGCAACTTTGTAATGACTTTGCAAATCTCATGAAAAGTAAGTTTGAGATGAGCATGATGGGAGAAATGAATTATTTTCTAGGATTGCAAGTCAAGCAACTCAATGATGGAATATTCATTAGTCAAACAAAGTATGCAAAAGATATGCTCACAAAATTCAATCTTAAGCCTTCTGAAAAGAATGCTAAGATACCTATGAGCATTGGAACCAAAATGACCTATACTGAATCGGACAAGAGTGTTGAAGAACATAAGTATAGGAAATTAATAGGTTCACTACTTTACCTCACTGCAAGTAGACCTGATATTCAATACGCCGTTGGAGTGTGTGCTAGATTTCAGACAAATCCGATGCAAACACACTGCAACATTGCTATGAAAATATTACGGTATGTAAAAGGTACAGTAGATGTAGGATTGTGGTATCCTAAAGAAAGCGGACTGAGTTTAGCTGGGTACTCAGACGCTAATTATGCTGGATCACTGCTTGATAGGAAAAGCACCTCAGGAACTTGTCAGTTTCTGGGTACTAGACTTATCTCATGGTTTAGCAAGAAGCAAAACTCAATTGCAACTTCTACCACAGAGGCTGAATATATTGCTGCTGGTTGTTGTGCAACACAAATTCTGTGGATACAACAACAACTTAAAGACTATGGACTCATTGAAGAGAAAACTCCCATTTTCTGTGATAACACAAGTGCTATTGCAATTACACAGAATCCTAAATTTCATGCCAGAACAAAGCATATTGATGTTAGACATCACTTCATCAGAGACCATGTTGAAAGAGGCAATATAGAGATACTCAAGATTGGCACTGAAGACCAACTTGCAGATATCTTCACTAAGCCACTACAAGAAAGTAGATTCTTAGCCTTAAGACATAGTCTTGGACTAATGGAACTACCAATGAACTGAAAGAGAAAAGAGAAATCTGGAACGGGCAACCAGAGAAGAGGTATCTGGAACGGACATCCAGAGAAGAGAGAAGAGTTATCTGGAACGGGCATCCAGAGAAGAGAAAAGAGAAATCTGGAACGGGTATCCAGAAGTCAAAAAGGCTAAAGAGCAAAAAGACAGCTTAAGATCTCTGAAACGGGAACTCAGATATCTGAATCACTCTATAAACGGTGAACACAAAGGAGAATAGTACAACTATCTGCAGTCAACTACTCTCTTGAAATTTGCATTATTTCTATCTTGATAAAAAAACTTGGAAAAATCCTAAGTATAAGACAGATTCAGATGCAAACAGTGTTCTTGGTCATACACAGACGTGATTCAGATAGCTAATAGCCAAAATTCATTGAATGGGCACAATTACACTTGTTGATTGTGATCATTGCTGAAGAAGCAATGGTGACCCTTGATGAAATTAAGCGATTGATCTATACGGTGGAAATTAATTCACAGTAAATAGTGGACTGTAAAAATTCTGACAAAGCCCACTTTGCATTTAATGCCGAACTAGCTTTTGCTCACGCCTACTTGCAATTCACAGATACGTACACACAAAATCAATTTGTATGTATTTGTCTGTTGAAATTCTATTGCTGTATATATAGGATTTTGGCAAAAGAAATCACTTTCGCCAAATCCAAAATTCCAACTTGCACAAAAATAGCAAAACCTTCTCTTGATTCTCTGCGAATCTTCTACAATCTCTGCAAATCAAGATTAAGTTTTTCTGCAAAGAATTACTAAATCAAATCTCTTTCAAACACCAATCCAAATCTACACTATATAAAGAGATGGCCCCAAAGAATTCTTCTACACAGAAATCTCAATACTCCCACTGGTACTGCTAAAAAGCAAGCACCAGAGTTGGTTATTGTGAACAACCGACTGGTAGGAGAGTTTAATCCTGACCATTGGACTTCAAATCACAGAAAGATTTGGGGTGGTGCCATGGTTGAGGAATACCTCACGGCTGCAATTGAAAACCAAATCGACAGAAAACTGATTCTTGACATGCTTGAAAAGGCACAAATCAAGGGTTTTTTATCTGCTCGCCCAAGTGGAATCTCATCACTTGATGTGTTGGAATTCTACAACAACTCCAGGATAATTTCCTTTGTTTCTGAAGGCACTGCAATAGTGTCTGTCAAGACCTCAGTCCAAGGAAAGGAAATCCTTCTGGACTTAACAACTTTCTGTAAGTTGTTTGAGTTTCAAAATCTTGGAAAGGATTTTGAAATAAACACCAAGGACGATGATCTCCTTGAAGGTGTTAAAGAACTGTACAGTGACGTGTGTGATCTTGAAAAATCAGATACACCCACTGAGTTCAAGCTTGCTGACATCCGAACCAGACATCTAATGGTTCACTGGGATGTATTGGCTTGCATTCTTCACAGATGCTTTGATGGTCTACAAGGAGGTGCTGACCAAATAAGCCAAGAACGATGGATCATGATGTTCTTGCTGAATCAACAAGAAAAACAGCTGGAAAACCCTTTTAACTGGGGAAAGTACGCCTTCATGAAGTTTGTGAAGAAGATTCAAGGCTTCGAGCCTAAAATCACCAAAGGACTAGCTGAGCCAAAGGCCACGAGGGCTATGGCGAAGATATGCTACTTGCTGGAGAAGCTTGGCATTGAGCTCAGAGAGACGGCTGAAATAGCCAACAGTAACCTACTCTACAAATATGAGTATACAAACTTGTTGAAAAAGGTTACTGGGTCTCAGAAAGGTTCTAAGAAGCAAAATTCTGAAAAGGTATCTGAAGAAAAGGTTGCGACCAAGAAGCCCAGAACTTCAAGAAAGAAGTCTGCTGGCAAATCAGAAGACATACCCATTGAGGCTGTCGATTCTCAGATATCTGCAGGCATTGCTGATGAACTGATAAAGGCAGTTGAACTCATAAATGCTGCCAAAAGTGGTGAAAAACACCAAGCCCTATCTGCAGAAACCGCAGGAGTAATGGACCAATCAGTTCCCAATGCTGATGAGAGCTCTGACGATGAAGATGATGAACTAGTCATCTCTCAAGTCCTAGAAAGAACAAAAAGGGCTAAGGTTACTGAAATAGTAACTGGTGAAAAGGTTTCTGAAGAAGAACCTACACCTCAGGTTTGCTGAACAAGCACCTATAACAAAGGTTGTTGGTGCAAACACATTATCAGGGAACGTTTCTTACGCACAACTTCAAGAAGCCCTGATGAGTGGTAATTTAGTACTGGCAGATGTTGATGAAAATGCCACATCTAAAAATCTGGAAGAACACTCCACTGACCAATCTTCTGCTTCCAGACAACCACAACAACCACAACCACAACAGCCACAAGTGGTTGATGAAATGGTAAATGAACTCCATTTTGAATTACCAGTAATGCAAGATATCAAGAAAATCCTCGCAAAGAGCAGGTTCCCCAACTCAATGAGAGGGATCAAACTGAGATATCTACTCAGAATGATCAACCAGGGGAGGCAACTGAGTTGCACACTCAGGAAAGGTGTGAAGTACCTGAAACTTCAAACAAAGAAGTGTTACTTGAACAAGAAGACCAAAGTATAGAAGGGTCACGAGTATCAGAGACCAATCAGCCTGACATGGATCAGGTAGCTGAATGGTTTAACTCTCATCTTGTGAAACTTTATGCTTATATATATCTTGTCACTTATAAAATCATTTTGTTACAGGCTGAGTTAGAAACACAGAAACAAGAGGAAGCTGGGAAGCTTGCCTCAAGAACTGAGAAGGAGGTTCCCTCAACCTCACCTCTTAAGAAATCTGAGCCTGTGCCACAGGTGATAAATTGATTCTTAAGATGACACTTTTCAGTCATATGTTTATGTGCCTAATCATTTAAAGTAAATGTTTCTAACAGGCTCCAACTGAGAAAAAGGAAGATAAGGCAGAATTGCCAGAAGAAAACCCAGAAACCAACAAGGTTTCTGAAGAACAGATCATTGAGCCTTCTAGCATGAAGGTACATGAAAATCAATGATAAATATTCTTCACCTTGGGTTAACTAAAATTTCTTCTCTAAATTATTCAATGCTTTCTACTCATAGGCTCACTCAGAAGTAGAAGTGCAAGGGGACAGAGTTGTGACATCCCCTGCACCTATGGAAATTGATGAGGCATCAAGGCCTTCATCACAAGAAAAGATTCCAGAGACTGCACAAGTCTCTGAGAGACAAGTATCTGAGCCTCCCGTGGAGGTAATTGACCTCTCAGATATCTGGTTTGTTATCTAAAAGTTTTCTTGATAAAATTTCCTAAGTATTGTGATAATTTTAATACTCAGGTTCAAGAAAGAAAGGTTGATGAGGACCAGACTTCCAAGTCTCTACCTCACAACAAGATATCTGAGACACCAATCGTCTCAGCAGTACAAGTCTCTGAGCCTGATGTCCTTACTCAGGTAACTTAGAAACTAAACTACACTTGTACTCAGATATCTACACAAGTTTTGAATCTAACTCAAAACACTTTCTTTCAAGCTCAAACAAGTGCAAAGCAGGCTCCCAATGATGAGAAAAGGGACCTACTTCCCTTCTTCAAAGCTCAAACCCTGCCAAAGCATATACAATGCTTCAAGAAATGGCAAAGGTTAAGGTGCTCTGATCTCTCTGAAATATTGAGAATCACAGATCAACCAACCAGACGAGCACGAGCTCTTGACTTGGAGACATATATCCATGCAATGTTCCCTACCGAACAGTACACAGTTGCGACTCTATTGCATAAGGATTTCTCCAGAGAAGTGGCGCACAGTTTGATACGAGCTTTTGAACAGGCAGATGGTCAGACAAGATTACAGATGGCATTCAAGCCAGTTCTGCCCCAGACACTGCAATTTATACCTTATGAACAAGAAGAGGTTAATGGGCAGAAGATCACTATTCCTGAAGTGATCAATCTTGTATCTGAAGATGATGAGGAGGAAGAGATAAACGAAAACGACTTCGATGAACCTCCCACTGATCATCACCAAAAGGATGACACAGACAAAAAGGATGATGATGATGCCCCTACACCAGGGACCGGAGGAATTTCACAAAGAAATCATGCCTCAACCGCTGAAAAGCAAACTGAGAGGAAAGCACAGAAATCTCCGTCTCCATCTCCTCAAAATTCAACTCATCCATCTTCCCAACAAAAGGTTAATTCTGAACAAGTAGTTGAGGATTCTGAGGAATTCACTCAGAAATTGTTGAATACTCAATCCAGATCTGCTCAACTCAGACAATTCATGGAAGAAGAACAACAACTCCATCTTCAACTGGAAGACCATATAGCTAAATCCAGAGACAAGCTTGACCAACTACAAGATCAATATCTGCAAGAGATGATTGCTTACTCTGATGTTAAAGAGCTACAGGATGCTGTAAATGCCATCACCAAAGAACTCGATACTGAACAAGTATCTGAAATTAAGCATGATGCTAAGGCTGCATCATCTTCAAAAGAAGTACCATCCTCCTCCCAAAAAGGGAAGAAACCTATCTCTGAGATGGTTGCTGGACTCGACACAATCGATGAAAATGTCCAAGAGGATGAAGATCACTGGGCTGATTACTCAGATGATGAAGAAGACAAGACTTTGGCAGAGCACCGCAATGAACATCTAGCGGTTTCACACTTAAAAAGGAAACTAATTGCTCCTGAAACTTTCAGCAAACTGCCAAATGTCCACTCCCGTGAATACATGAACAGATACCAAGTACTGGCTCATCTGAAAAAGGAGTTGTCTTCACAGAACAAGGAAGTAATTGCCTCCATCCCCTCTGAAATGAAAAAGTTCACTGAGCTCATCACTCAGAGAACAACTAGCATAGTCATTGCTCAGAAAGATTTGGGTATGATAAGGGACGATGATGCGTCTTTAGCTGAAAAAGCTTTCCAAGAGGCAAGTTACACTGCTGGAAAAGCAGATGCCATCCTAGGCCCATTGGCAGAGCTCACTGATAAGGACAATGGACTTATCAAGCAAAATCAGGAGCTCAAAGCCGAACTTCAGAAGTTGGTCACTGCCTACAATTATTTACAAGGGCATTTAAACTCTCTCTCTCAGATTCTTTTATGAGACTGAGTCAGCCAACAATGACTAAGGGGGAAAGAGTGTACAAATCTGGACCTCAAAGTCAGGGGCAATGGGAAGAAGGAGAAGAAAACAAGAAGAAATCTGGAGCTGGTGTGGCTCATAGAGGAAGAAGAAACATAAAAACTTCCCAGCCACCACTCAGAATCAACGAATCCTCCTCAAGCCAAGCTGCCTTGCAAAAAGTAGCTGCTTCCCAGAAACCTACTGAAGGAACTACAATAATAACAAGGGTCATGGCACAGAAACCTCCAAGGAGTACCAAGGCTCCAAGGAGAAGACAAGTTAAAGGGATTGATGAATCTTCTGAAGAAGAAGAAGGTCAAATCAAGTCCCTGGGCAATGAAGAAGGCTGTAAAACTCTCACAAGATTTAATCTTGATGATGATGAGGAAACTGATGAAGATGAAGCTCCTCTTCACAGAAAAAGGAAAATTGAAAGCCTAACTGAACCCATAGCTGCAAAGCCCTAGCAGCTAAAACACCCTCTGGAAATACCAAGTCTATCCAGGGTGGTTCTTCAAGCAACAACCCCAAAGAGAATTCAAGACAAAGAAGGAACAGACTAAGAGCTGAGCAAAGACAAAGTCAACTTCCACTCAGGCCAGAAGAAGCCAAAATAGAGTATGTGAAGAATGACAATGATTCCTCTGTCTACAGGTGCATCAATCAGAAAAATGGCTATTGGATTCTGGAACTTAAGCATCTACTGGTAAATTCAAGATTTCCAGAACCAATCCATAAACAACTTATGGCATGGAGAAAAGATAAGCCAACCTTGATCAACACCAATCACATTAAAGCATGGTTGGATTTTGAAGTTGTCAAGAGAACTGAAGCCATGAGAAAGGACCTCTCTGATGAATGTCCATATGGAAAGCGGATGATGTGCATGTAATTCGAATATCACCGAACAGTACAAGAGCAAGACTCGCTGTGGAACCCTATGAGTCGTTCTATCTAACTGAAGATCAATACAAGGGTGACATCAGATATCTGAGGATTATCTACGAATACTTCAAGCTTTCAGATATCATAATAGAGCATGCCTGGAAGTGGGGAAAGTATCTGTGGGTCAAACATTTTGTCAAGAAAAATCCTACCAAAACCTACAATGAGGTCTGTGGATTTGCCAGAGACACTGAGATGCTCGTCAGAACACTTCTCTATGATTATTCTGATGACATCAAAAGGTTTGGAGATAGGAAATTTGCAGACTGATCCATAGAACAACTGTTGAAGACTTGAAGAGTTGAAGACTTGAAGACTAGTCTATTAGGATGTTTACTTGGAGCTTGGTTACTCCTGTTGTCCTAATTTACTATGTAGTTTTTGTTGTATTTTTGCTGACTAAGCTAAACTTATTTCATGTATTTAAGTTATATGTAATCTTTCATTGTAACTTATCTGATGAACTTACTCTCAGATAGTATTCTATAAAAGATAACTTGTCAGCAAAGATCACACCTTGTGATTTGGTTGATGTTTACTTTCTGCACTTAATTGAATGATTTGAAAAATCTTAAGAAATGATTAAGTGTTGGATTGTTCTCTCATCCAGATTTGTAATAGGTCAGATAGTCATCGTTGGTGATCAAAAGGAAATTTTTTAGGAAATTTGTTAGATATTTTGTTAGAAATATCTGTTTAGATTTTGATCAGCAACATGATGACTTATCTTAGTCTCAGAAAGGTGATTAGTACTCTTGGTTCACTTGAACATTGTAAAAGAGGAAACCCACTAAGTATGATAGTCTAGCTAATCTTGTATAGGATGTTAGGTCTCAAATTGTAATTTTTATTTTATGAAGAGAAGACCAAGAAGAAGACATCCAAGCAGAACAAGTTCAACGACATTGAAGATTTGAAGAAACTGCACAAGATTACTGAAACAGTTTTACAGATATCTTGGTCAGATATCTTGAAGACACGAATAGTCTTAAACAGGCTGTGTCACAAGAGATATCTGAGAACTGGAAGGTTTTCTGAAAACCAGGAATGTGCCCACAGATATCTACTCTCAGATACCTTGAGCCTTAACCACATTTCTGAAAGAGAAATATATTGCAACAAAGTTGTTTCAATAAAGTGGTATCTGAAGATTAAAGATAAGGACGTGCAAAGAATCAGATATTACTAGTCTCTGATACTGAGCATAGTTCCGTTGGCACTACAGGACAAAAAGTACAAGACTGATGCATTTAATGCCGCAGACGAGATGTCGAATAATAAAAGCAACGGTACCTTCTGAAGAAGAAGACAAACCTGCTGCAGTACTATACATAGATATCAATAGTTTGAATTTGATTTAAGCCTAACGGATACTATTCAAGTGAATTCTAGGTCTTTGGAAGACCGAAGTGGATTAGTTGGAGGATTACGCCACCTCCAGATACCACTATACTTGCTGTGTTATTTACTTCTCTGTACTTACATTTCAGCAACACACACACACACTTTAACTGTTTCTACACTTATCTATCTTAAGTCTTCCGCGCTCTGAATATAAGTATCAGATATCTACACAGATATCTGAGAAATAGTTTTTATCGACAAAAGTTTTAAAAGACTATTCACCCCCCCCCCCCCTTCTAGTCTTTTACTTTGCCGTTATCTGGACCAACAGTTGTGTTGTTGTATAAGTTCAAACTGGGTCTAAATGTCAATCTAGGACAGAGAATCTTTGACCTTTTGGATAATTTCTCAAGCAAAGGTGAAGTCGGCAACCTTATGTATCCTTCACTGATGTATGGTTATCTGATTGATGAAGACTTTATTAAGGAAGATAATGAAGTTGAAGTGAAGAAGTTTAAAGGGATCAAGGTTACTCATCAGGTTCTTACTACATATAGGGTTCAAGATCTCCCTTGGCAGGCACAGGCTCCACCTATTCCAGCCCAACCTGTAGGAGTTTCTCCAGCTGTTACTTCAACAGTACTTTTTCCTCATCTTCCCCGACCATTTAATCCGTTTGAGCACACTGTGGTGGATCAGATTCAGGCTTTGGATATCAGTATTCAGGGCATGTTTGATCAGCGTAAAATTCTGGTTGATTTGCTTTCATCACAACAAGGGGGGGATATTGATGAAGATGGTGAAGCTGAAGCTATTGCTAATGATGAAGTTGGTGTTGCTGGAGAAGAAGCCATTGAAGAAGAAGGTGCAGAAGATCAAGAGGAAGAAAATCAAGAAGTTTGATGTGTTATGATTTTTTTTGTTGGCATGTACTAAGATATTTTGAACATGTTTCTTTGCTTTTGTTTTGTGATCAAACTGTTGGATCTTATGTTAAGGGGGAGTTATTTATCTTTGATCTTTTTCATCATTATATCTGCATGTCTAATTAGGTGTTGTGAAGAAAGGCAATAAGGGGGGAGATTAAAAGTTCACTGTTCTGTACAGTGTTACATCAGCAATTAACTTAATAACTCTTTTGTTTGTTGCAAGGTATTATTGTAATATTGCCTTCTTCACTAATCTTTAACCCAGTTGTGATTTATTGTGTTAACAGGTTGTAGATTTCGGAGGTTTGGAAGAAATAAAGGAGTCCTACTTAGCTTGGTGTATTTAAGGAAGAAGATCAAAGATTGGATTCTTTAAGAACAATATCTTGGACTGAACGATTGAAGATTTGATAAGCATGGAAAAGAAAATCTGGAAGATCTGTCCATGATTGAAGAACAATGCTATATATACAATATCAAGGACGACTTCAACGTAACAAGAAAGGTGATTATTTTGCAAAACATTATCGAAGTTACTTTGTGTTTACTAGACTTTGCAGTTGTATTTTGATAAAGAGTGTTTCTCGATCATCTAGGTTTAACTAGATCTGCAACTATAGAATAGGTAGCACCATTCTACTTAGTTTGATTTTGTGATTCAAGGTTTCAATCTGTGGAAACTTGAATATTATTTTGATAAATTCACGTAATCAATATAATGGATATTTGCCTTTGGCTCGGCTGGTAAATTATACCAGATAAGAAAAACAACTCTATGTTCTTTAGTTTATTTCCGCTGTGAATTATTTTTCTGTTTGAGTCACTGTTACATTTACAGTTATATCAACATTGGTATATACTGTGGTGTGATTGCAGTTTAGTACAAGTCCGGGTCCTTATATTCTTTCAATTGGCATCAAGAGCCAGGCACTTAATTAATAAGTGTGTGGATTTTGTACTAATTATGGATAATATCAATCCAAATGCGAATAGATTGCCAATACTTGATGGCACTAACTATTTGTATTGGAAAACCAGACTAAGGACTTACATCAAATCAATTGATGTACACTCTTAGAAGTCTGTCTTGGAAGGGTACCAGTTTTCGATGCTACCACCAGATGGTGATGGTGATGTAGTACCGAAACCTGAAAGCCAATGGACTGGAGATGAATGGACTGAGTCTGCATATAATGAAAAGGCACTCAATGTTATTTTCGGCTATATAGATTCCCATATGTTCATGCTAATCCAGAATTGTATTGATGCGCAGCCTAATGGTGGTGTAATTGAGTTAGTGGGGAGGAGTTATTGGTAGGGAGTTCTGGAGAAGAAGAAGAACTATTTGGTTTAGAATGTATATAGTATACTATGAGGGGTGGTTTTTGTAAATATATACAATTTGTATTTTTAGGAGGGGTGGTATTTGGTTTAATTGTGATATTCTGACACTCCAAATTTTAAATAGTATAGTTGTAGCGCCCTGATTTTTAAAAGATGAACTATGAAAAATATGATTCGCTAGTTAAATGAGCTTGTAAATTGCCTAAATCCGACTTGTAAAAATATAAAAACGTAGTTCCACGCCTTGTGCGTCCTTATACTTGACATGAAACTTCTTAATTATAATTCGTGAACTAGTAAAATAATGCAGCGGAACTTTAAATCGTAAAAGCTTTGATACATATCTCTAAATACATGAAACTGAAAATGGTAAAGACGCTTCTGGTAAAGATCACTGCTCCGGCAACGCTCCACTCCGATCAGCTGGCTACAAATACCTAAAATTGATATTTAGAAAGGGGTCAACCGTGACCACTGGCTGAACAAGCTCCATGCACGTGCCATGACCTAAGGTACTATCTTCATGTCATTTAAATTTTTTAGTCTTTCTTAATGCAATGCAACTTAAGACTTGACTTAACTTGACTCTAAACACTTGAACTTGTTCTTGAACTTCTTGAAAAGCATTCTTAAACTTTACTCTTAAACATAACTTGAAAATTAACATGATCGCAAGCTCACTTGGCATCGTAGGTTCCTATCCTGGCCCATGGTGGCTATCCGCCGGCCTCAGGTCACTTTCGTGGCCCTATCCGTTGAATAAATAAAAACTGACGACTTCAGTACCTTGGTCCCTATCCGTTGAACATGAACTAATAACTACGCCACAAATACCAGGATATTCCCCTACGAGCCTTTTACTTATCTTTAAACCTTGAGCCTTACTTTATTTTAAGCCATAACATCTTATTAAAATGAATGCATGATTCTAAACTCTAAACTCATGAATCCATGGACTAATGTGGGTGCGTAAACATCATTATATAACATGCACGTCTGTGATCAACATAAAAAATACAGCATATAGCGAACAATATAATTTAGTCAAACCAAAGCATAGTTCAAGCTGAAGTTAATTACTCACAAAACAGAACTCATGGCCATTCTTTACCAAACTGCCACAGGAGCATTTAACTAGGCTAGGGCGACAAACCAACAAACATGTAAACATATCCATGGACTCACTCTGGACCAATAATGAAAGTAACTAGAATATATAATTCACAAACTTCCAACCACAGTATATCAAATCAAGTTAGAACTTGGGCATATTGAATCAGAACTTCTAATTCTAACAATTTCATAATGTGGATGAACTATAAGGGAACTTGAAAATATCACATAATACCATAACATAAATAACGATCAACCATGCAAGGTTAATATCAAACATATATATATTTGGTGAATGTAAATCCTAAGGGAACTTGCCTTTAACGACAATTCAATCAAGGGAACTCGAACACACAAGAATGTTAAGACGTGTCCAACCAAGAGCCAATCCCACGCTGCACTTTCTTTAACAATAGAGATAAAACACTGTTTTCTGGAAGACAAAGCTTTTAAATACACTAAACTTTGGATTTGGTGTTCCTGACAATCTTGCTAAACTTTGAGAATGATTTCATGAAATTGGCTGAAGAAAGAAACATTGATAAAGAGAAGATAGTCTTCTAAACTTCTCAAACGGCTGAACATAATTAATTGAGGTTTTTAAGAAATTTAATTACATGATGGTTGGGCCTTAACAAGGAAAATTGGGCTCGATTTTCAAGAGATGGAAATTTGACCAACAATCGATGCTACACGAACTCCGCTCAAATGCGCGGTTCGTGTTAAAACGTTTTAATTCGAATTATGAATTTTTTGGCTGTTACAATAGTAACCATATAGTATTAAAGTTGAAGTATATACGAATGGTTTTTTGTTGATTATGGTTGAGGTTATGAACAAGGGGGCGGACCCACAGCAAGGGCTAGCCCAGGCTTTAGCCCAAGAAAAAAAATTATTTTTTAAAATTTCGAATTTAGCCCTATTTGTTTATCACTTTCAGAAAGTTCTCCTAATATCTTTATTGTACTGTCTAAAACAACCGATTGGTGTTATTGCTATGAGACAACCAACTGGTGGTGTTGTAGTGTGATTTTTTTAATATTTTAGCATGACAACTTATGATGTTGAGTTTTATTTATTTATTTTAGGTATTTATATAAAAGAAAAAATTAATCAACACATGACACATTAGTTCAAAAAAATTATTTAGCCCTGGTTAAATATTTTACTGGATCCGCCCCTGGTTATGAACAATACGATTACGAACATAGTTTTTTAAATCAATAGCAAAGAGGTAATAATTTTTAAAGTTGAAGTATATATGAATGATTTTTTTTTGTTGGTCAGCCCAGGCCCAAGAAAGAAAAAAATTATTTTTTAAAATTTCGAATTTAGCCCTATTTATCACACTTCCTTCTTCCGCCTGCTCGTGCCATTATCTCGTCCTCTTCAGCCTTCAGGTGTGTGTGTATGCTAATTGCTAATTATATGCATGGAGTTTGGGGATTATTTAATTTCAGTCTTTGCAGTAAATCATGTTAGTGGATGTTTGGTTTGTTTCTGACTTGTGAGTAATAAATAGTAGATTTTCATCTATTCTGGTGGTGCATCTTTGGTTTGTTTCTGTATTTTTATTGCATTCACAGTCGAAAACGTTATTCTCAAAATTTGCTCAACTTCTTCATACTATATTTACATTACACAAACAGAATAGAATAGCCGTTTGATCTTCATGTTTATATTGAGTTTATTTATTGTTTACTGTGTCAGTGTGTATTTTGTGTTTTTATTGCTATGCTTTATTGTATCTAAAACAACAACTGGTGTGGTGTTGTAACGTGTTTTCAAGTGTTGTAACGTGATCTTTTTTTTTTTTTTTTATTGTTATGTCTCTACTGTAGTGAAACAAATAACTGGTGGTTGGTGATCTTGTAACGTGAACTTCTATTATTTTATTGTTATCATGTATTTTGTCGTCGACAATGTATCTTATGATTTACTATTGAAACTTATTATGTTGTGACAACTTTTGATGTTGAGTTTTATTTATTTATTTTAGGGGTTGCCTCACTCAAGTATATAATCTAGCTCTATATGTTGAGGCTTGTTGTTGACTCGTGATGGTACCCTGTTAACACCTACTTACTGTTCAGGATCATGTACGAAGTTCTTGATGAGTATGATGACCACATGCACAATTCATCAATGGTGGATTTCAAGGATTGCGAAGAACAAGGACATACTAAATACATAGAGGCAACATCTTACAAGGTCCAACTCGATGATAGTTCCAAGTACATAATCGACGTTGCCCTTTCCTACAGAGGACTTTGTTGTGAATTGCCTCATTCTGACCACGGTCGTGATGAGTCGCCCAACGATTTACTCCTGTTCGAATACGAAAAGCATCTTCAGATTGAGATACGGAAGATCAAAGATCTACAAAACCAGGAAGAAGAAATAAAAAAGAAGATACTCGCTCTTCCAAAAGTCACTGAGCGTTTTGCCAAAGAGTTGGTGATAAGCATAATGCACCGTGCAAGAAGGGAGTATGCTGCTGCTCGGCGAGCTGGTCATAATATCTTTAAATTGGCACTTGATATTACTTTTATACACTATCATGTTCGCGTACTGAGAAGTGAAGAAGGAGAAGAAGAAAGGTCCATCAAGTCAAAGCAGTTGACATCCTCGCGGATCCTCGAAGGACGATCGTGGAATTTTCCTTCCATGCCCCCTTGGCGCGCGAGGGTAGAAGGAGGGGAGGAGGAGGAGGAGGAGGAGGAAGAGGATGGAGAGGGAGCAGGAGACGAAGAGGAAGAAGGATGGGAGGAGGAGGAAGAAGAAGAAGAAGAAGAAGAAGAAGAAGAAGAAGAAGGGGTCTTTGTTGATTACATTGCTCCTCGTATGGTTCCTACCACGCAGGACTCCATCAGGTCACTGAAGCGCAAGAGGGTAGAAGAAGAATCTGATCAGAATTGTATTATCTGTTTGGAAAAACTTTCTCAAGGTTATGAGGCTGTTTCGTTGCCTTGTTTGCACTCGTTTCATGGAGATTGCATTGAGGAGTGGCTCAATACAAGTCATTACTGTCCAATTTGTCGATTTAAGATGCCATCGATCAGTACTAATTAGTCAGATTTATATTCTTCGTCTTGCTGATTAGAACTAAGGCTCTGTTCTCTTCATTTGCAAACTCATTCAGTTTAGTTTCATTCAGTTTAGCTCTGCTCTGCTTAGTTGTTTTTTATACTACAATTCAGTTCAGATCAGTTTTGTTCAGTTCAGTGCATACACATGAAATTTAGTACTATATCATTGTGATGGTTTTGATTTGAATGAAATAATGTTAGTACAAATTTTTGTCTCTAGCCCCTCGGCAGGTTTCCTTTATGTTGTTTATGTTTGTTTTTCTAATTCTACTACTGGTTCGTAACTTGGAAATTTGAGCTTAATCTGCAAAATAGAACTAAATTTTTTTGGAAATTAAAGTGTATACAAAATACCTCTGCATATACCCTTTAGTTTTTCTAATTCTACTACTGGTTTTATTTTTTTAATGATGCAGGCCTCTTTTTTCCGTTGATGTGTTGTTACTTTTTGTTATCACAGTCGCACTTGTTGGTTGTAACATGATATATTCTTCGTACATTTTGTACATATGTTACTTATAGGTTTGATATAATATTGATCTGTGTATAAAACTATTTCTGGCCTTGCTCTATTCTTTGGCTTGATTATGTTTCTTGACTTGATTGTCTGGCTGTTGCTAGCAGAACTGCATTTGCATCAAAACTTTTATGACAAATACAATTTTTTTAGCCGGCTTTTTTTGCCACATAATTACATGCATAAAAACTTGTTGGTTTTATGTTCGAATTAATGAAAAATGTGTGCAAATTCTAATTTAATCTAGTAAGATTGCAAGTATTGTATGTGGTCTCTCGACAGTCAGACACTAATTGAGATTAACAGAAA
The DNA here is from genome assembly GCA_026545765.1 of Plantago major. NCBI lineage: Eukaryota > Viridiplantae > Streptophyta > Magnoliopsida > Lamiales > Plantaginaceae > Plantago > Plantago major. The sequence goes on from CM048840.1 coordinate 108,594,530, forward strand.
GGGGAAGTAATGTGGGAAAATTCTAAAAAAAAATCTTTCGACTGAGTATTACAAAAAAAGATCCGACATGAGTTAATACAGTGTCATAACTCAGAGAGTTCTGTGTTAATATAATGATGTAACTCAGCGAGTCATGTGTTATTATAGTGTTGTAACACAGAGGGTCTTTAGATGTAATAAAATTTGGGGAGGGTTCCTCAATGTGATGAACCCAAGTAATGTGTTATTTGGTAGTTGGTGTGGCATGGTGAAATACGGCATTCAAGATGAAATATCATCTATTTGGCTATTTGATAGGAAAAAAATTGAAAAATGGAAGTGGTGTGGTGCTGCCCGATTTTTTTTGGATTTATTATGTGTCATCATCACCAATGATACCAATCTAAAATACTAAGGGGATGGTGGTATTATGAATTGGGATTCGTATGGTGATATTTGGGCCACACGAATTGTTCCTTTTACCCCTAAATTAATAAAATGGGAAATTATAGATACTACCCCTTATATTTGTCCACTTGTCACTTTGGTCCCCGAAATTTGAACTATTACAGATTCGTCCAAATTTTACACATAATAAAATTTGAAAATTACATTCAAACCCAAGTCAACTTTTTCAACTATTTTATCTTTTCTTTATAATTCAACAATTATATTAATTTTACTTATTGTAAAATTAGCCCATAAAATTTGTAATTCTTGTAAATGAATATCAAAAAAATTTACTTATTAACATTTCAACCCTTTGCTTCCACCTTCTACCCCACCAAATCCAACCACCATCTTCCCCACCACACCACCATTTTCCACCACCATCTCTAACAACCATTTTCCACCACCACCTCTAACCACCATTTCCACCACCTCCACCTTCTTCCTCCCTTCATCTTCTTCAGAAAATCGGAGCTTTTTTTTTGAAGAAGAAGATGGAGGGAGGAAGAAGGTGGAGGTGGTGGAAATGGTGGTTAGAGGTGGTGGGAGATGGTTGGAGATGGTGGGGGTTATTTTGTGGTTTTATTAAAGTTTAGGGAGACTAATTTGGGTTAATAATGTAATTTATGAAATATTTGAGTATAATGTGTAGCAAAATGAAACTTGTAAATTGCAATTGTGTCCAATTCATTTTCTTTTCCATTTAATTTTAGTTGGTCAACCCAAAAAATAGATTTTTAACTTGAATGTAATTGTTTGACATCAGGGGTTGAATCTGTAATTAGCTCGAATTTAAGGGGTACCTTACGTAATTCGCCCTTAATAAAAAGTTCAATATATTTATAAAACTTGCAACTCACTCATTACATAATTTCCACTGAAAGGGACAAGACACCATAAAGGACACCATCTCTAGCAGTTGCAACTCTCACTACAAAAAAAAACCGCTTTTTAGAGACGGAATTATCCATCTCTAACAAGCTACCGATCCGTCACTAAATCCGTAGCGAGGCATAACTTCTCCGTCTCTATTTTGGGCGTCTTTAATTAGCCTTTTAGAGACGGATAAGTTATCCGTCGCTAATTAGAGACGGATTTAGCGACGGATAAATCCGTTGACTTTTAGAGACGGATAATTATCCGTCGCTACAATGTTTTTTTCTATTTTTTAAAAAATCCTTAATTCTGCTAATTTTAGAGACGGATAACTTATCCGTCACTAAATAGCGACGAATTTTTTTAATAAAATAATAAATAAAAAACATATTTAGATCCGTCTCTAAATTTGCAGAATTTTTTTTTATATAAATTTTGATGCCTTTTTTATATTTCACCTGTTTCACAAATATAATCTACGATAATAAATCCAGAATAATTAAATTGTATTAATTAACAGAAAGCATTCGACGAATACAAATTATCCGTAATGAAATTAAATATCCGTACATAAGCTAAAATAAGTTGTCAGAAAAATACAAGTACAAACTAACTATCTAGGGGCGCGGGGGCGCGGGCGGTGGGTACATGGCCATGAAAGCCTGCATCTGCTGGTGAAGACTCCGGTAATCCTCATGTTGTTTATCTAGTTCCTCCTGTTGTCTAGCTAGCTGATTTTGCAAAGGATCGACCTCCATCCGCACCAACTGTGAGACCTGTTCCTGTGTGAAAATTGCTGGTCCTCTGCTGAGTAGCTAGGACCAGCCAGTGCAGGGCCGTAACTCCCCAAGCCATATACTCGGCCCTTGTTGTCCATTGGGTTGACGGCCAAGAAGATGTTATTTTCTTCCTCAACTGTCAGGTCCCGATCCGATTCGGCGATCCTCGCCTCCACCTCAGCCTAAAACCGTAAAGTGCATATACCATGAGTTACAGTTTTCAAAATAACTTATACTACACAAATATGAACTTTAACAAAAGAAACGTACTGCAATATCCTCGGACCATCTGTCCACCCATATACCGTCCTTCAGCTTGGCTCTTTTAAAGTGCGCATGCGCGCTCTTCTCCTCCCCATTCTCCGCCTAAAGAACATATATATGCAAACATTTAGCTAGTAAGTGTAGAAATTAAACACAAACAAATAATATGTACACTTACTACTTTACGGTGATCCGTAACCACAGCTCGCGACCCATAGTGGTGCCTTGCCACCCCGGTACCATCAGACGGCTCAGACAGTCGGTTCTCTCTGTTCTAGTCCGCAGCCTGCTGGACTTCCTTCCTTTTCCAGTATCCCTGCCAATACGCCCACTCGTCATCTCCCATCCATAGTAGCTTCCTGCCCTTTACTTTAGAATAGATAATCATCTTCCTATACAATTCTGACCCCAGTGTCTCAAAGACAGGCCACAGCTGGGGAATCAAGGCATTGGAAATGAAGAAGTCTTTCTACATTCCCAATTCAACACAACATCCAAATTACATAACGTAAATAAAGACAAAAATTTAATAAGATAACACAACATATCCAAATGGTGACTAACATATCACCCAAGTTCAGTGGCAAACATACCACTCACATATAGTGGCTAACATACCACTCATATTGTCCTAAAATTTACTAACACAATGGTGACTAACATATCACCCAAGTTCAGTGGCTAACATACCACTCACATATATATAGTGGCTAACATACCATTCACATTAATTAAAACAATGATTAAAAGAAAAATAAAGCAATGTCAAATTTAAACTTACCCGCAGCTCATTAAAGTAGTGAGACTTCATCTGGTCCGAGATGGTTGACCACTTCTCGCCCCCCGGGGATCTCCCTCCTGGCACTGAGTGCTGCTCCGAGTTTTTTTGAAGCCTCGGAAGGCCATAACATGTTATCAATGTATAAGATACAAGAAACGAATATAAACTAGTATAGTACAACAATGATGTGACATAATACACACACACACACACACACACACAAATGCATAATACTTACTTCGATGGGCCATTCGAAAACAACACAGGCTTCCCCTGCCACATCGCTCCGGGCACATACTCGGTGAAGGGACACCCGTCATCTAGTAAGTTATCCCAGATATTTTTCGAGCCCCTGCTCGAACTCGCTGGGGTCTCAGGAACCGCAGAGGCTGCTCTGACTATGACCCTTAGACTCATGTGAAGCTCCTGCTCCACTACCCTCCTCCGGGCTACATGAGGGAGGAACGTATGTAGGTCTCCTATGTCGCGGCATCTGCAAAAACACGCAACAAATATAGGAAAAATGTGTTAGTATACAATTGCATGCATGTAAAACATATGTACATTTGACTTGTAATAATTCACAAAGATTTGGTTAAGTCTAACTATATATACATAATCTACCCAACATAATATACCCTACACACATACTCTCGGCGTCCTCGTCTGTGGTTAAGTCTACATACTCGTGCTCGTGCAGCTCTATGAATTCATCACGAGCCTGTACAGGATTTTTTGCTTGTTCATCGACAACCTCTTCTTAGTACGAGTTGGTAATTGAGTCGTCTTTCTCAGCGTACTCCGCTTTGGAGCGGACATGTATAGATATCGCAGCCAACCAGTCCGCCTTATCGCGTTTCCTGCTTGGATATTCAAGAAACACCACTTGGTGTGCTTGAGTCGCCAAGATAAATGGTTCGTATTTACGGTACCTCTTCCTATGGTTTATGTCCAGCATTTCTGTTGGTCCAGATAACGGCAAAGTAAAAGACTAGAGGGGGGGTGAATAGTCTTTTAAAACTTTTGTCGATAAACACAGTTTCTCAGAACCTTGGGGGTTTCTGATACTTAAATTCAGAGCGCGGAAGACTTTAAGATAGATAAGTGTAGAAACAATAAGTGAGTGTGTGTTCTTTGCTGAAATGTAAATAAAGAAAGGTAAATGACACTATGTACTCAGAAGTCACTATCTCATTTTTCAGAGAGGACTTGCTTTTTGTAGCATTTCTGCCGATGCATTTAATGCATAGTACTGTTCATTGTCCTTTAGTCTCAACGGATACATGAGCCTTTCTGATGGCTTGCATGCTCCTTACTCATGATGTCATATGTCCAGAACCTTATTTCAAATGTAAGTAAATACACTTAAGTGAGGATTAAGGACATAGTCTTTCTGAGTTAGACTAAACCTTGATGTCTTCATAAATCTTGTGCAATCTTCAGTCTTCTAATCTTCAGATAAGCTCCATTGCTAGGATTGATCTTCATGGTCTTCTTGAAATAAAAATTACACTCAGAGACCTATAATCCTAATACAAGATTTACTGACTAATCATACTCAATGATTTCCTCTTTTACAATGTTCAAGTGAACCAAGAGTACTTATTCACCTTTCTGGCTAAGATAAGAACATGAGATGGGTGATCAAAATACTAACAGATATTCCTAACAAATTTCCCCCTTTTTGATTAGTCATCCATGACTATCTTTTAAGTTCTATTACAAATTTGTAATCCTGGAAGAGAAAACAATCCGCCACTTAATCATTTCAAATGATATTCAATTTTAGTTGAATTAAGTGCAGAAAGTAAACATCAACCAAATCACAAGAAGTGATCTTTGCTGATAAGTTGTCATCTATTAAAATGTTTCTGAGAGTATGATCTTAGAAAGGTACAGTTTACAGAAAGAGATGCAACTTTTACAGATAGAGAAAATCAGAAACAATCAGCAAGATTACAAAAAGTAACAAAACATACTAAGTAAATTAGAACAAAGGAGGATCCAAGCTCCAAGAGAGTATTCTAATGTTACTAGTCTTCAGGTCTTCAGAAATGCAACTTGGGTTCAGATACCTCAAGTTCTTCAGCATCCTTTCTGGATCAGTTGGCATGATCATCCACTTTTCTGCATTCTTGGACATAGTCATAAAGAGTCCTTCTGACAGAGAGCTCTGTCTTTCTAGATAAGTCACATATTTCTTGGTAACTCTTGCCAAGCTTATGATTCTTCCGCAGAAAATGTTTGACCCAGAAGTACTTTCCCCAGACCCAGGCATGGTCTACTTGCAGCTGAGATAGGTTGAAATACTTGTATATTTCTTCCAGATAGTGTAAATCATCTAGGTATTCATCCAATGTCATATAGAATGACTCATAGGTTGAAACACCTAGTTTGTTCTTCCTGCTGTAGCTACCATCCAGTTTTCTTACCTTGTGTGCATCATCAGGCTTTGGGTAAGGACAGGCAAAGGAAAGGTCCATCTTTTTGGCTTCATTCCTCTTTTCTACTTCAAAGTTTAGCCAGGCATGAAGGTGCTCAGATTTTAGCAATTCTGGCTTACCTTCTCTCCATTTCAGTATCTGGTTGAGGATGGGAGTTGGAAACTTATCATTGACAAGTAGATGTTGTAGTTCCAGAATCCAATACCCTCTCTTGTTCAGAATGCACCTATATGAAGACTCTTCATTACTAGTCTTCACATACTCAAAGTGGGCATCAGTTGGCCTTTCTTGATGAGTTTCTCTGTTTATTCTGCCAAACTGGGAATCCCTTCTTGCTTTTTTGTTGGGTGGCCTTCTGTCAGGAGATCCTCTAACCCTTTCTTCCTGCCTTGGGACTGTGCTGGTGGATGTTCCTTGCATTGACTTGGTATTTCCAGAAGGAGTTCTGGCTGCCAAAGGCATTGCTGCCAGAGGAGGTTGTGAAATAGTTGCTTGTCTCCTTCTTTTGTGAAGTGGATGTTCATCTGTATCAGATTCATCCTCATCATCATTGAAGTTCAAAGTTGGAGGTTTGCAGCCTTCTTGGCCTCTCACTTCTCCTTCTTCTTGGTCTTTTCCTTTTTTAGGATTATTCTGGTTGTTCCCATCTGAGATCCTAAGGGACTTGGTTCCCCTAGTGACCATACTTCTCAGCCTTCTGGCTGGTTGATCTGGAACAACTTCTTCAGCAGTGGCGTCTCCAGTGTCCTTGATGACTAGTTGACTTGAGGAGGGAGGCATTGATTGTTTTCTCTTTCTTCCTCTGCCTTTCTGAGGCCTCTCTTCTTCCCCCTTAGTCATGAATGACTGACTTATGATAGCATAAGCTTCAGAGAGTGATTCAAAAAATTTCTGGAGATTGTTGTGCACCCTGACCAATTCTTGGATTTCTTTCTTCAGCTCTTTGTTCTGCCTAACCAGTTCCTGCTCCTTTCTGTTGAGTTCTTCAAGTGGCCTTAGAATAGCGTTGGCTTGCAGAACAGCATGGCTGGCTTCATTTAATGCTACATTAGCATTGTTACAATCCTCATCCCTGACCAACCCTAGGTCTTTCTGAGAGAGAGCTATGCTGGTTGCTTTGTTGAGTAAAGCAGCAGCCAATGGCTTCATCTCTTCTGGGACGGATTTTAGCACTTATGTGTCTTGGGCAACTAGTGTCTTTCTGAGTTCCAAAAAGATATTGTTCCTTGCACAGTGCTCTTCACTTCTTGAACTACTTGGTGCAAAGAATATATGAGGAGCAAGTAGGGCTCTCTTATGCTAAGTGACAAGTCTCTCATCTTCTGCTTCAGTAATCAAGTTGTGGTTTTCTTCAGCATCACTCTCATTATCCTTTTCTTGGATTGTTTGCAGATTGAAAATCTTCTTCTGTTTTCCATCAAGTGTGTTGGCCTTCTGAGAAGATGTAGAAGGTATTTCTGATGCAGTCTCAGCATCATGCTCTTCATCATCATTGTCATCCATGGTATCTATCTCAGCAGTTGTGACAACAAGGGCATCCTTCAGATTTCATTGCTCATCTAGGAGTGCCAATTCCTTGGCATTAGCTTCTTTGAGCTTTTGGATTTTGGCTTCCTTCTCATCAACAAGAGCTTGGCACTCTAAGTTGATTCTCTTCTCTTCTTCCAACACCTTTCTGAGTTGTTCAATCCTAAACTCAGCGGCTAAAATTTCTTCTAGGGCATCATTGTGCTCACCTGTTGGGTATCTTGATGAGACTTGGGAGGTGATGATGATGGGGCTTTTTGAGCATTGGAAGGAGAAGCCTTGTCTCCACTTCCTTTGCTAGCTTTCTGAATCCCGCCTTGTCCAGGTTGGGGATCATCATTCTGGTCATCATCATCACTTTTGTTCTTTGCTTCTTGGTTTGGATGCTCAGAAGGAGGTTCTTGATAATCATTTTCGTCCGTCTCCTCGTCATTTTCTGAAACTAGGTTGATCACATTTGGGAATGTAATCATCCTCCCATTAACTTCTTCTTGTTCAGCTGGATAAGTAGTGAGCTTGCTGGGATAAGCAGTATGGGTAACCATCTACTCTTGGGTTTGAGAATCCGCAGACTGGAAATCTGCTAAAAGTTTTTGTGCTACTTCATGAATGAAGTCTTCATGCATCAGAGTGGCAAATGAGTAGGACTCTGTTGGGAACAGTGCATAGATGTAATCTTCCAGATTTAGGGAAATTGCTCTTTTTTCTGGGACGTCGATTACTCTGGCTATTTCAGGAAGGTCAGCCTTTCTGAGTTTCTGCCATTGTCTGAAGCACTTGAGATGTTTCTTTAAAGTGTGCTTTCAGAAAGCCTTGAGTAAATCAACTGGCACTAGACTTTGAGCCTGAAAGAAAGGGATCACGTTAGTTTTGTTCAAACCACTTGTGTTAGTATCTGTGTGCAGAAGTAAGCTTTCTGAGCATACCTCTGTCGGAACACTAGGCTCATTTGCTTGGACTTTTGCTTGCTTGGGCACATAGTGTTGGTCCAGATAACGGCAAAGTAAAAGACTAGAGGGGGGGGGGGTGAATAGTCTTTTAAAACTTTTGTCGATAAAAACTATTTATCAGATATCTGTGTATATATCTGATACTTAGAATCAGAGCGCGGAAGACTTAAGATAGATAAGTGCAGAAACAGTTAAAGTGTGTGTGTGTGTTGCTGAAATGTAAGTACATAAAAGTAAATAACACAGCAAGTATAGTGGTATCTGGAGGTGGCGTAATCCTCCAACTAATCCACTTCGGTCTTCCAAAGACCTAGAATTCACTAGAATAGATAATTGAGTTCTCCTTACAAAAATCCTATTCTAAGATTCCTTAAACAAATGGTTCCCAACCAAATGTTCCCCCTGAGTTGTTCCCCGGCTTTCACAGTACTTCTGTGCTCGAAACCTTTTTGAGTTGTTCCCTAGCTTCCCAAGCTAAGTACTTCCTATACTCAATAACCTTGGAGTTATTCCTTAGTTTTCCAAATCAAGTATTTCCTATACTCCGGTAACCTTGGAGTTATTCCCTGATTTTCCAAACTAAGTACTTCATGTACTCCACGCCGGTTTTGGTGTTGGTTTCGGTTTGAGTTGTCAGATGAGCTTCTTTGTTAACTTTTCAGTTAACCAGATAGCTCTGTGAATCAAGTATACTTAATACACTTTGCAATGTATGGTATCTTGTTCTTTTTACTGACCCAAGTCTTAGATAAGTGTTCAAGAGAATGAATCTCAGATACTTGATCTTTTGATTCAACTCTTTCACAGATAGCTGTGCTTGTTTAGGATCAGGACACTTAGAACTTTAGTGCTACTTAAGATCAAGAGCTTTGGTCGCAACAGAAAGCTTTGAGGATAAGTAAATTACTTTGAGAGAGTAAGATATGTTCTGTGTTCAGATGTGTCTAAGGTTCTGTGTCTCAGTGTATCTTCTCAAGCAGTCTAAGTGTTGATATTTATAGATGAATTTGAGTGCCGTTTGAATAGTATCCGTTAGAATCAAATTCAAACTATTGATATTTGTGTATAGTACTTTGGCAGGTTTTGTCTTCTTCTTCAGAAGCTGCCGTTGCTTTTGTTCAGACATCTCTGTCCGTGCATTAAATGCATTGTACTATACTTTTTGTCCTGTAGTGCCAACGGAACTATGCTTTGTATCAGAGACTAGTATTATCTGATTCTTTGCACGTCCTTATCTTCAATCTTCAGATACCACTTTTATTGAAACAACTTTGTTTGCAATATATATATTTCTTCTTCAGAAATGTGGTTAAACCTCAAGGTATCTGAAAATAGATATCTGTGGACACTTTCCTTGTTTTCAGATAGACCTTCTATTTCTCATATATCTCTTGTGACACAGTTTGTTTAAAACTATTCGTGTCTCCAAGATATCTGGCCAAGTTATCTGGAAAACAGTTTCAGTAATCTTGTGCAGTTTCTTCAAGTCTTCAATGTCGTTGAACTTCTTCTGCTTGAATGTCTTCTTCTTGGTCTTCTCTTCATAAAATAAAAATTACATTTTGAGACCTAACATCCTATACAAGATTAGCTAGACTATCATACTTAGTGGGTTTCCTCTTTTACAATGTTCAAGTGAACCAAGAGTACTAATCACCTTTCTGAGACTAAGATAAGTCATCATGTTGCTGATCAAAAGCTAAACATATATTTCTAACAAAATATCTAAACAAAATTCCTAACAAATTTTCTAACAAATTTCCCCCTTTTTGATCAGTCAACGATGACTATCTGACCTATTACAAATCTGGATGAGTGAACAATCCAACACTTAATCTTTTCTTAAGATTTTCAATTCATTCAAGTAAGTGCAGAAAGTAAACATCAACCAAATCACAAGGTGTGATCTTTGCTGACAAGTTATCTTTTATAGAATAATATCTGAGAGTAAGTTCATCAGATAAGTTATAATGAAAGATTACAGATAACTTTAATACATAAAACAGTTAAGCTCAGTCAGCAAAAATTCAACAAAAATAATACATAGTAAATTAGGACAACAGGAGTAACCAAGCTCCAAGTAAACATCCTAAAGAACTAGTCTTCAAGTCTTCAACTCTTCAAGTCTTCAACAAATAGTTCTATGGATCAGTCTGCAAATTTCCTATCTCCAAACCTTTTGATGTCATCAGAATAGTCATAGAGAACAGTTCTGACGAGCATCTTTGTGTCTCTGGCAAATCCACAGACCTCTTTGTAGGTTTTGGTAGGATTTTTCTTGACAAAATGCTTGACCCACAGATACTTACCCCACTTCCAGGCATGCTCTATTCTGATATCTGAAAGCTTGAAATATTCGTAGATAATCTTTAGATATCTGATGTCACCCTTGTATTGATCTTCAGTTAGATAGAACGACTCATAGGGTTCCACAGCGAGTCTTGCTCTTGTGCCTGTTCCAGTGATATTCAGAATTCTGTGCACATCATCTGGCTTTCCATATGGACATTCATCAGAGAGGTCCTTTCTCATGGCTTCAATTCTCTTGACAACTTCAAAATCCAACCAGGCTTTAATGTGATTGGTGTTGATCAAGGTTGGCTTATCTTTTCTCCATGCCATAAGTTGTTTATGGATTGGTTCTGGAAATCTTGAATTTACCAGTAGATGCTTAAGTTCCAGAATCCAATAGCCATTTTTCTGATTAATGCACCTGTAGACAGAGGAATCATTGTCATGCTTCACATACTCTATTTTGGCTTCTTCTGGCCTGAGTGGAAGTTGACTTTGTCTTTGCTCAGCTCTCAGTCTGTTCCTTCTCTGTCTTGAATTCTCTTTGGGGTTGTTGCTTGAAGAACTACCCTGGATAGACTTGGTATTTCCAGAGGGTGTTTTAGCTGCTAGGGGCTTTGCATCTATGGGCTCAGCTAGGCTTTCAATTTTCCTTTTCTTGTGAAGAGGAGCTTCATCTTCATCAGTTTCCTCATCATCATCATCAAGGTTAAGTCTTGTGAGAGTTTTACAGCCTTCTTCATTGCCCAGGGACTTGATTTGACCTTCTTCTTCTTCTTCTTCAGAAGATTCATCAATCCCTTTAACCTATCTTCTCCTTGGAGCCTTGGTACTCCTTGGAGGATTCTGTGCCATGGCCCTTGTTATCATTGTGAATCCTTCAGTAGGTTTCTGGGAAGTGGCTACTATTTGCAAAGCAGCTTGGCTTGAGGAGGGTTCATTGATTCTGAGTGGTGGCTGGGAAGTTTTCATGTTTCTTCTTCCTCTCTGAGCCGCACCAGCTCCAGATTTCTTCTTATTTTCTTCTCCTTCTTCCCATTCCCCCTGACTTTGAGGTCCAGATTTGTATACTCTTTCCCCCTTAGTCATTGTTGGCTGACTCAGTCTCATAAAAGAATCTGAGAGAGAGAGTCAAAATGCCCTTGTAAATAAATGTGGGCAGTGACCAACTTCTGAAGTTCGGCTTTGAGCTCCTGATTTTGTTTGATAAGTCCTTTGTCCTTATCAGTGAGCTCTGCCAATGGGCCTAGGATGGCATCTGCTTTTCCAGCAGTGTAATTTGCCTCTTTGAAAGCTTTTTCAGCTAAAGACGCATCGTCGTCCCTTATCATTCCCATATCTTTCCAAGCAATGATTATGCTAGTTGTTCTCTGAGTCATCAGTTCAGTGAACTTTTTCATTTCAGAGGGGACGGAGGCAATTACTTCCTTGTTCTGTGAAGACATCTCCTTTTTCAGATGAGCCAGTACTTGGTATCTGTTCATGTATTCATGGGAGTGGACGTTTGGCAATTTGTTGAATATTGCAGGAGCAATCAACTTCCTTTTCAAGTGAGAAACCGCTAAATGTTCATTGCGGTGTTCTGCCAAAGTCTTGTCTTCTTCATCATCTGAGTAGTCAGCCCAGTGATCTTCATCCTCTTGGACATTCTCATCGATTGTATCGAGTCCAGCAACCATCTCAGAGATTGGTTTCTTTCCTTTCTGTGAGGAGGATGGTACTTCTTTTGAAGATGATGCAGCCTTAGCATCATGCTTGTCTTCAGATACTTCTTCAGTATCGAGTTCTTTGGTGATAGCATTTACAGCATCCTGTAGCTCTTTAACCTCAGAGTAAGCAATCATCTCTTGCAGATATTGATCTTGTAGTAGATCAAGCTTGTCTCTGGATCTAGCTATTTGATCATCCAGTTGAAGATGGAGCTGTTGTTCTTCTTCCAACAGTTGTCTGAGTTGAGCAGTTCTGGTTTGAGTGTTTAATATTCTCTGATTGGTTTCTTCAGAAAGCTCAACTACTTGTACAGTAGTAACTGCGTGTTGGGAAGATGGATGAGTAGATTTCTGAGGAGATGGAGACGGAGATTTCTGTGAAGTCTTCTCAGTGTGCTTTTCAGCAGCTGAGGCATTATTTCTTAGTGAAATTCCTCCGGTCCCTAGTGCAGGGGCATCATCATCATCCTTTTTGTCATCATCATCCTTTTGGTGATGGTCAGTCGGAGGTTCATCGAAGTAATTTTCGTTTATCTCATCCTCCTCATCATCTTCAGATACAAGATTGATCACTTCCGGGATAGTGATCTTCTGCCCATCAACTTCTTCTTGTTCAGAGGGTATAAATTGCAGAGTCTGGGGCAGGACTGGCTTGAATGCCATCTGTAATCTTGTCTGACCATCTGCCTGTTCGAAGGCATGTATCAAACTATGCGCCACTTCTCTGGAGAAATCCTTATGCAATAGGGTCGCAACTTTGCACTGTTCGATAGGGAACATTGCATGGATATAAGTCTCCAAGTCAAGAGCTCGTGCTCGTCTGTTTGGTTGATCTGTGATTCTCAATATTTCAGAGAGATCAGAGCACCTTAACCTCTGCCATTTCTTGAAGCATTGAATATGCTTTGGCAGGGTGTGAGCTTTGAAGAAGGGAAGTAGGTCCATTTTCTCATCAATGGGAACCTGCTTTGCATCTGTTTGAGCCTGAAAGAAAGAGTTTTGAGTAAGCTTCAAAACATTTGTAGATATCTGAGTAGAAGTGTAGTTTAGTTTCTGAGTTACCTGAGTTAGTACTTCAGGCTCAGAGACTTGTGCTACTAAGACAATTGGTGTCTCAGATATCTTGTTGTGAGGTGGAGACTTGGAAGTCTGGTCCTCATCAACCTTTCTTTCTTGAACCTGAGAATCAAAAATAATACAATACTTAGGAAATTGTTTGAAAGAATTTGTGCATAAGTATGCTTTTAATGAGTTCTGATTTGTGCTACTTACTTCCTCAAAAGGAAGCTCAGAGTCATTTTTCTCAGAAACTTTTTCAGTTTCTGGTGTTCTTTCGAGTGATGTTGCCTTGGGGGCTTCATCAATTTCCATTGATGCAGGGGATGTCGCAACTTTGTCCCCGTGCATTTCTACTTCTGACTGATCCTGTAAGTAGAAAGTATTGAATATTTTTAGAAGAGATATAAGATAACCCAAGATGAAGAATACTTATCACTTGATATGTCATATACCTTCATGCTAGAAGGCTCAGTGATGTGTTCTTCAGAAACCTTGTTGGCTGGGTTTGTCTCTGGCATTTCTGCCTTATCTTCTTCCATCTCAGTTGGAGCCTATTAGAAACATTTACTTAATGGTTAAGCACATAAACATATATCTGAAGAAGTGTTATCTTAAGAATCAATTATTACCCGTGGCACAGGCTCAGATATCTTAAGAGGCGAGGTTGAGGAAACCTCCTTCTCAGTTTCTGAGGTAAGCTTTTCAGCTTCCTCTTGTTTCTGTGTTTCTAACTCAGCCTGTAACAAAGAATTTTATGAGTAACAAGGTATATAAGCATAAGAAATTTTCACAAGATAAGAGTTAAACCAGTCAGCTACCTGAGCAATTTCAGGCTGATTGGTCTCTGGAACTTGTGACCTTTCTATACTTTGGTCTTCTTGTCCCAGTGTAGTTTCTTTGCTTGAAGTTTCTGGTACTTCACACCTTTCCTGAGTATGCAACTCAGTTGCCTCACTTGGTTGATCATTCTGAGTAGATGTCTCAGTTTGATCCCTCTCAGTGAGTTGGGGAACCTGCTCTTTTGCAGGATTTTCTTCAGCATACTTCTTTGCTGGTAAGTCGAAATGGAGTTCATTTACCATTTCATCAACCACTTGTGGCTGTTGTGGTTGTGGTTGTTGTGGTTGTCTGGAAGCAGAAGATTGGTCAGTGGAGTGTTCTTCCAGATTTTTAGATGTGGCATTTCCATCAGCATCTGCCAGTACTAAAATACCACTCATCAGGGATTTTTGAAGTTGTGCATAGGAAACATTCCCTGATGATGTGTTTGCACCAACAACCTTTGCTATATGTTCAGCAACCTGTGGTGTAGGTTCTTTTTCAGATACCTTATCACCAGTTACTATTTCAGTAACCTTAGCCCTCTTTGTTCTTTCTAGGACTTGAGAGTTGACTAGTTCATCATCTTCATCGTCAGAGCTCTCATCAGCATTGGGAACTGATTGGTCCATCACTCCTGTGATTTCTGCAGATAGGGCTTGGTGTTTTTCACCACTTTTGGCAGCATTTGTGAGTTCATCAGCAAGGCTTTCTGTAATAGTCTTCACATTTCTGAAAGCACTTTCTCTTGCTGAGTCTACTTGTTCAGTAGTTGATAACTCTTTTGCAGCAATTATGAGTTCATCTGCCTTTATCAGTTCATCTTCTATGCTTGCAGATATCTGAGAATGGACAACCTCTTTGGGTGTGTCTTCTGATTTGCCAGCAGACTTCTTTCTTGAAGTTCTGGGCTTCTTGGTCGCGACCTTTTCTTCAGATACCTTTTCAGACTTTCGCTTCTTAGGACCTTTCTGAGACCCAGTAACCTTTTTCATTAAATTTGTATACTCATATTTATAGAGTAGGTTACTGTTGGCTATTTCAGCCGTCTCTCTGAGCTCAATGCCGAGCTTCTCCAGCAAGTAGCATATCTTCAGACCATAGCCTACTGTGGCCTTTGGCTCAGCTAGTCCTTTGGCAATCTTAGGCTCGAAGCCTTGAATCTTCTTCACGAATTTCATGAAGGCGTACTTTCCCCAGTTGAAAGGGTTTTCCAGCCTTCTGTCTTGTTGATTCAGCAAGAACATCATGATCCATCGTTCTTGGCTTATCTGGTCAGCACCTCCTTGTAGACCATCAAAGCATCTGTGAAGAATGCAAGCAAATACATCCCAGTGAACCATCAGATGTCTGGTTCGGATGTCAGCAAGCTTGAACTCAGTGGGTGTATCTGATTTTTCAAGATCGCACACGTCATTGTACAGCTGTTTAACACCTTCAAGGAGATCATCATCCTTGGTGTTTATTTCAAAATCCTTTTCAAGATTTTGAACCTCAAACAACTTACAGAAAGTTGTTAAGTCTAGAAGGATTTCCTTTCCTTGGACTGAGGTTTTAACATACACTATTTCAGTGCCTTCAGAAACACAGGAAATTATCCTGGAGTTGTTGTAAAATTCCAACACATCGAGTGATGAAATTCCACTTGGGCGAGCAGATAGAAAACCCTTGATTTGTGCCTTTTCAAGCATGTCAAGAATTAGTTTTCTGTCGGCTTGGTTCTCTATTGCAGCCGTGAGGTATTCCTCAACCATGGCACCACCCCAAATCATTCTGTGATTTGAAGTCCAATGGTCAGGATTAAAATCTCCTACCAGTCGGTTGTTAACAATAACCAACTCTGGTGCTTGCTTTTCAGCAGTACCAGTGGAGGATTGAGATTTCTGTGTGGTTGAATTCATAGGGGCCATCTCTTTATATAGTGTAGGAGTTTGGATTGGTGTTTAAAGAGATTTGATTTAGTAATTCTTTGCAGAAAAACTTAATCTGGATTTGCAGAGATTGTAGAAGGTTTGCAGAGAATCAAGAGAAGGATTTACTATTTTTATGTAAGATGAGTTTTCGGATTAGGCGAAAGTGATTTCATTTGCCAAAATCCTATATATATAGCAATAGAATCTCAACAGATAAATACATACAAATTGATTTTGTGTGTAAGTATCTGTGATTTGCAAGCAGGCGTGAGCAAAAGCTAGTTCAGCATTAAATGCAAAGTGGGCCACGTCTGAATTTCGACAGTCCACTACTTACCGAGAATTAATTTCGTCCGTTAAGATCAATCGCTTAATTTCATCAAGGGTCGCCATTGCTTCTTCAGCAATGATCACTATCAACAAGTGTAATTGTGCCCATTTAATGAATTTTGGCTATTAGCTATCTGAATCACGTTTTTGTATGACCAAGAACATTGTTTGCATCTGAATCTGTCTTATACTTAGGATTTTTCCAAGTTTTCATCAAGATAGAAACAATGCGAATTTCAAGAGAGTAGTTGACTGCATATAGTTGTACTATTCTCCTTTGTGTTCCCTGTTTATAGATTGATCTTTGCAATCAACGAAATTTCATTCACAAGAATTGTAATTTGCTTCATGTCTTCTTTTTTCTCTTGGAATTCTCTCTCTATTCCTTCTACAAATGGAACTAGTTTCCAGACTTTGTTTCTCTCAAACTGATCCAACTCTTCTTGCATTGCAGAGATCCAGTCTTGGTCTCCTAATGCTTCTTCTATATTTTTACGTTCAATATTTGAGATGAAACATCCAAAGAGAGAATTAGCATTTTCAGCTATTGCTCTCCTAGTCCTAACACCTTGATTAATTGGTCCAATTACATCTTTTGCAGGATGATCCTTGATCCATCTCATCATAGGTTTAGTGCTAGTAGGATCAATATCCAAGTGATTTGAATGTGAATCACTAAGATTATGATTTGATACTTTTTCAGTATCTGAGATATCTGACACATGGGAAATGTCATTGATATCTGACACTTTTTCAGTGTTAGAGATATCTGGAACTTGCATTTCAGCAGTCTCATTTTCAGATACCTCTTCATGATGAAGGTTCTCAGTAACCTGTTCCATTTCTGGAAAACTCATAGGAAATTCCTCATCATGTCTGTGAGTCATCTTGTTGTTACTAGGCATATCAAGCTTTTCTACGTCAGAGTCATCCTCGCTTTCCATAATGATGTTTCTCCTTTCTGAGGATTCTTCTTCAGAATCCCTCAGTATTAGTTCTTTGAACCTTTCTGAGAGTTCATCATTAGGAGGTGTTTTCTTACTTCCTTCATAGAATACAACATGAACTGATTCTTCAATTTTCTTTGTTCTTTTGTTGTAAATTCTGTAGCCTTTGCTATTATTGGAATAACCAAGAAATACACCTTCATCTGCCTTTGGTTGAAATGTTCTCAGATAATCTTTCCCATTGTTTAGAACAAAACATCTACAACCAAATACTCTCAGATGTTTGATATTAGGGGGTCTACCAACCAAGATTTCATAGGGGGTCTTGTCATGGTGTTTGTTTATCAAACATCATTACGAGTGTAGCAGGTTTGTGCCTTCAACCCAATAAACTTCACTTATTTCAGTGTCAGCTAGCATTGTTCTTGCAGCTTCTTTAAGGGTTCTGTTTTTCCTTTCTGCAACACCATTTTGTTGAGGTGTTCTTACAGAGGAAAGTTGGTGTTGTATACCTTTGCAGGTACAAAACTCCTTTATGTACTGGTTGACAAACTCGATTACCATGGTACGATTCTGAGATACCTTGTCATTTTTCATGACTGCAAGCTTTTTCAGCAAGTTTGGTATCTCCACCCTGGCATCAGATTTGTGTTTCAGAAAGACAACCCAAGTGAATCTTGAGAAGTCATCTACAACAACTAGACCATACTTCTTTCCTGCATAACTAGTTACAGATGATTCAAAAAGATCCATGTGTAATAGTTGCAGTGGTCTAACACTAGAGTGTCTGATTTTGGACTTGAAAGAGGTCTTAGATTGTTTCCCCATCTGACAGGCAGAACAGATACCATCCTTTCTAAAAGATGTTCTGGGAAGGCCAACCACTAAATCTTTCTTGGCAAGTTTCTTCAGAGTTTTGAAGTTCAAGTGACTCATTCTTTTGTGCCATAACCAGTGCTCTTCTGTGTGACCAGATTGACTCACCATGAGACATTCTTCAGTTGTGGCAGATGCCCAATCGGCAACATAAAGACTGCCTTTCCGCCGAGCAACCAAGACTGTCTGCTTTGACTCATTGTCAATTAGTTTGCAGTATTTTGCTTTGAATTTTATAGTAAAACCCTTGTCTGCAAACTGGCTCATGCTAAATAGATTATATTTCAAATCCTTAACATGTAATACGTCAATGATTGTTAATGAACCCAATTTGACGTTGCCAAATCCCAGAGAGGGATTTAATTCTCCTCCAGCAAATCTGATATCTGGTCCTGTGTTGCAATATTTGTAATCGACCAGATTTGCTTTGTTTCCTGTCATGTGCTTTCCGCATCCACTATCAAATAGCCATTGTGCTTTAGTCCAGGAAGCATTCTGCACACAACAGGAAACAGGGAATTAGGTTCTCAATTTACAATTGGAACCATCAAAACTAAACAATCTTCCAGTAGGAATCCATTTTTGAATGAATTTTCTAGGAACATTCTTTTGTCTGATAGGAACATAAGGAGGAATTCTAATAGAATGATTATCATTATTAAGAATTATTTTCTTCCTTGGTGTGTTCCTAGGTGCTCCATTTGGTGCTTTCAGATACCTGTCAGGTTTCTGAGTTTGCTTTTCAGCAAACTTAGCTTTCCTTGCCAGATTTCTTCTAGCCCTGGCATTCAGATTTTCAGTGGCTTGATTCAACTTCCACTTCTGATAATTGCTTTGAGCAATTCTAGCTTTCAGCCATCATTCTTGCTCCTGCTTGTACTCATGAGCAAGTTGTTTTCCGATGCCTTTGTAGCCAATACCGTTTCGAGCACTTGCTATCGAGATCTTTTCTCGTGACTTTGCTAGTCTCTGGTTGGTCTATTTTCTTTCCCGAAAATGTGACAAGGGAGAATTTGCCAGCTCCTGCAATTCTACCTTTTTGAGAGACATAGCATTGTGGGTGTTTGCACTTTTCAGTGTCGTGTCTCTTTTCAGAGACATGCCCAACAGTTTTGTTTTTGACTTGTTTTTCCCACAAAGGTTTAGTCGCAACTGCCTTTCCTTTGTCTACAATCTTCGCTTTTCGACGATATTATAGATTGCATGGGAACCATCTTCTTTGAGTACTTACAAATGTTCTTCTTTCCTCACTCTTATTGAGTGGTAGAATAAACGTCTGTATTCATTGCAAGTCCTTTCTTTTCTGAAGGATCTCTTAAGTAAGATTGTACTTCAGTAAGAGTGTCACTAGCTTTGGCATAAGATTGAAAAGATAATTCTTTCTTTATGAGTTCCTTGTTCTCAGAAAGAAGATCTTCATATTTCTTTAGTAGCTCAGCCATTGCTTCATTATGTGACTTTTCAGTCTCAGATATATGAGCTTTGAGGAATGCATTTTCAGCATCCTTTTTCTCAGATATCTTAACCAGTTTAGAGTTTTCCTTTGCAAGAAAATTCTTTTCCTCTTCGAGATTTTCGGCTCTAGCTCGGATCATTAGAAATTCTCTTTCATAGATATCAAGTTCCTTTCTGAGATTTTCTAGATCTTTGATTTCTTCTTCATCACTTTCATAAGTGTAATAAGAAGTATGTATTACCTCATCAGCCATAAGACAGTATTCAATGTTAGAGATGTCTGGACCGTCAATCTCAACAACTCCACACATTTCATTTTTCTTGAGGCCGAAGTCGATTACATCGTGAGTAACTCCACATAATTCTGGTGATGGTAAAGTTGAGTCATCTGAATCATCTTGATCATCTCAATATCTAGAGCATCCATTGAATTTGGATTTTCTTTCTTTCTTGATTAACAAAGCTTTACGGCTTTACGAAGATTCTTCTATCTTTCTTGTCACCTGTCCTAAGTTTGTTGAAGGCAGGACAATCCTTCTTGAAGTGGCCAGGTTTCTGACAATAGAAACAGATATCGTTTCCAATTTCTGCTTCCTCAGTACATGATGCTTTCTGAGCTGGCTTCGTCAGCGAGCTTTGCATATTTTTGTACTGGTGATAGTTTGAGCCTAGATGCTATTTTAGCTTCTCTTCGGCTTTCCTTCTCTCAATTTCTCGACTGATATATTTGCTCATTTGCTTTGCAGCAAGAGCATCCTCAGTCTCTTCCTTGCTTTTCTTCTTTTCAGAAGTTTCTTGAGTGACTAGAGCAACGTTTTGCAACTTTTCAGTTGTTTGTTCTCTTTGAGTTGTCTCATAATCAACAGTAGCAAGATGAGAGAAAAGTTCCACTGGAGTGATATTTGGCATTCCTTGGTTGAAATAAAAGAATTTAGTATGCTCCCAGTTGTGGTTAAGACTTCTGACAATAGTCTTAATCTTCTCTGACTGGGAGTATCTGTTGCTTTCCCCAAGTGCTGCCATATCACTCATGAGAGTGGTAAATCTGAAATCAAGTTCTTCCAGAGTTTCAGTGGGTCCTCGTTTGAAATTTTGAAATTTCAACTTGAGAACTTCGAACTTGTTTTCTTTGGTTTTCTCAGTTCCGGCACAGATTTCTTCAATCAGTTGCCAGGCAACTTTCGCCGTTTTAGCACCCCACAGTTTACACTGTATGTGCTCAGGTGTCGATCTGATGATGATATTACGAGCTTGACCATCCAGACTATTCCTCTTGGCATCTTCCGATGTCCAGAGTTCTCTGGGCTTTGGTTCGTAAATAACTTGACTAGTAGATCTCCCACTTGTTGACGCATCGGTTTGTGAAGATCCTTCGCATTGATCTCTGTCTCTACCATTAGAAACCTCCATGACTTGTTTGAATTGTTGAATGACTATTGGGCCATTCTTTATCACTTCGATCATTTCGTCACTTATGGCTTCAAGGTGGAGCATCATGTTGTTTTTCCATTTCTCGTAGTTCTCTGGTTTGAGAACGGGTGCATCACTCAGAGACATTCATGCACACTTAACACACAAATTAAATAGTCCTCAAAAATGGACAAAGTTTTCTTCACCTATCTGGGGATCTAGGTTCAGTGCAGAAGGCTTGTGAACCTCCTGCTCTGATACCACTTGTTGGTCCAGATAACGGCAAAGTAAAAGACTAGAGGGGGGGTGAATAGTCTTTTAAAACTTTTGTCGATAAAAACTATTTCTCAGATATCTGTGTATATATCTGATACTTAGAATCAGAGCGCGAAAGACTTAAGATAGATAAGTAAAGAAACAGTAAAAATGTGTGTGTGTGTTGCTGAAATATAAGTACAGAAAAGTAAATAACACAGCAAGTATAGTGGTATCTAGAGGTGGCGTAATCCTCCAACTAATCCACTTCGGTCTTCCAAAGACCTAGAATTCACTAGAATAGATAATTGAGTTCTCCTTACAAAAATCCTATTCTAAGATTCCTTAAACAAATGGTTCCCAACCAAATGTTCCCCCTGAGTTGTTCCCCGGCTTTCACAGCCAAGTACTTCCTGTACTCAGAAACCTTTTTGAGTTGTTCCCTAGCTTCCCAATCTAAGTACTTCCTATACTCAATAACCTTGGAGTTATTCCTTAGTTTCCCAAATCAAGTACTTCCTATACTCCGGTAACCTTGGAGTTATTCCCTGATTTTCCAAACTAAGTACTTCATGTACTCCACGCCGGTTTTGGTGTTGGTTTCAGTTTGAGTTATCAGATGAGCTTCTTTCTTAACTTTTCAGTTAAACAGATAGCTCTGTGAATCAAGTATACTTAATACACTTTGCAATGTATGGTATCTTGTTCTTTTTACTGATCCAAGTCTTGGATAAGTGTTCAAGAGAATGAATCTCAGATACTTGATCTTTTGATTCAACTCTTTCACAGATAGCTGTGCTTGTTTAGGATCAGGACACTTAGAACTTTAGTGCTACTTAAGATCAAGAGCTTTGGTCGCAACAGAAAGCTTTGAGGATAAGTAAATTGCTTTGAGAGAGTAAGATATGTTCTGTGTTCAGATGTGTCTAAGGTTCTGTGTCTCAGTGTATCTTCTCAAGCAGTCTTAGTGTTGATATTTATAGATGAATTTGAGTGCCATTTGAATAGTATCCGTTAGACTCAAATTCAAACTATTGATATCTGTGTATAGTACTGTGGCAGGTTTTGTCTTCTTCTTCAGAAGCTGCCGTTGCTTTTGTTCAGACATCTCTGTCCGTGCATTAAATGCATTGTACTATACTTTTTGTCATGTAGTGCCAACGGAACTATGCTTTGTATCAGAGACTAGTATTATCTGATTCTTTGCACGTCCTTATCTTCAATCTTCAGATACCACTTTTATTGAAACAACTTTGTTTGCAATATATATATTTCTTCTTCAGAAATGTGGTTAAACCTCAAGGTATCTGAGAATAGATATCTGTGGACACTTTCCTTGTTTTCAGATAGACCTTCTATTTCTCATATATCTCTTGTGACACAGTTTGTTTAAAACTATTCGTGTCTCCAAGATATCTGGCCAAGTTATCTGGAAAACAGTTTCAGTAATCTTGTGCAGTTTCTTCAAGTCTTCAATGTTGTTGAACTTCTTCTGCTTGAATGTCTTCTTCTTGGTCTTCTCTTCATAAAATAAAAATTACATTTTGAGACCTAACATCCTATACAAGATTAGCTAGACTATCATACTTAGTGGGTTTCCTCTTTTACAATGTTCAAGTGAACCAAGAGTACTAATCACCTTTCTGAGACTAAGATAAGTCATCATGTTGCTGATCAAAAGCTAAACAGATATTTCTAACAAAATATCTAAACAAAATTCCTAACAAATTTTCTAACACAGAGGCCTCAGATACCTTGTTGTGAGGAGAAGTCTGATCCTCATCAACCTTTCTTTCTGCTTGAACCTGAGATTTAAAATCAAATATGTTTAGAAACTGTAAACAGAAAAGATAAATAGAGAAATGCTTTCTGAGACTTCACTTACTTCCAAGTGAGGAAGCTCAGTCGCATCTTTCTCAGAAACCTTGGGGGTTTCTGGCACCTTTTCTGCAAATACTGCTTGTTCAGCAGTTTTAGTTTCCTTTGGAGGAGTTAACACAACTATTTCTCCATCCAATTGTTCTTCTGACTGAGCCTGTAAGAACAAACATAAAAGATTTAGTAGTGGAATTTCCAGAGCATTCTTGAAGGAGACTATTACTGATTACTTACCTTCACAACAGAAGGCTCAGTAAATACTTCCTCAGAAAGCTTTTCAGCCTCTGGAATCTCTTGGTTTTGGGGTGTTGGTTCCACCACCACTACTTCCTCAGTTAGAGCCTAAGAAGAGACAAAAAGAATTTAGAACACAAGATATGAATATTTCAAGCAAGTTATTTCTTATTCAGAGATAACTTAACTACCTGTAGAACAGGCTCTTCTTGAGGTTGGAGGAACCTCTTCTTCATTCAGAGGGGTGGACAAATTAACTTCCCCCTGAAATTGTGTCTCCAAGTTGGCCTATAACAAATGAAGCTTATGAGTAACAAGTTAACATTTTAATGTTGACAAGTTAGATACAAACTACTTTTGCTACCTGAATAGAGTCAGGCTGATCATTGATCTCTTGGACTTATGGTGATTCCACAGTCTCTCTATGCTCATTGTTGTTCTCCTCTGCAGTATCATTCAGAGTCTCCATCTCAGTTTGATCCCTTTCTGAGAGTTGAGCTTTCTCAGAAGGTTGAGGAACCTGTTCAAGAACAGGGTTTTCTTCAGCAATATTAAGTGCTGGCATTGTGAATGTGGAAGCAATGTCAGGATCTTCCAGCATTCTATCTTCCTCACCCAGGCCTTCTTCTTCCTGCTGGGCAAAGGGGCTCTTATCTTTCTGAAGAGCTGAGCTTGATTCTCCTCCATGGGTCTCATACTTGAATCTTTTGAGTACTTTTGCAAGTACTTCATCATCCTCAGAATCACTATTCTGTGTTGGTGCAGACCCATCTATGATATTTCTATCATCTCTGGAGAGTTCGGCGATCGATTCAGATTCTTGGGCTTCTGGGCGCCTTTCTGGGCGAAAAACATCTTCTGAGACCTTGTCTCCAGAAGGTTGTGCCTCTTGTATACTTAGGGACTTGGAGGCTCTTTTGCCTTGAGTCCTCTTTCTCTTGGCAACTGGAGGTTGAGCTTGCTCAGAGACCTCCTCACCTTGTTGTGCAGTTTCTTCTTCTTCTGCCTTTCTGAGTGCGTTCTCAGCAGCAAGTTTCTCCTTTTCTTCAAAGGCGTGTCTGAAAAGGGAGTTGGTGACTAGGATTTCTTGTTTCTCTCTGAGAGTAATTCCCATTGTTTCCAGAATGTGACATATCCTGAGACCAAAGTGCATATTGGCCTTTGGCTCAGCAAGGCCATTGATGATCTTGGGCTCAAATTCTTCAATATGTCCAAGGAATTTGTTGAAGGCGTACTTCCCCCAATTGAAGTGGGTTTCCTGCCCTTCATGCTTCTTGTTCAAAAGATGAATCATCATCCATCTCTTCATACTTATCTGGTCCACTCCACCTTTGTTGCCATCAAAGAAACGGACCAGAATGAGAGCTAAGGTACTCCAGTGTTTCTGGAGATGACTAGTCTGATGTCTTTCAGAACAAAGTCTCCTGGGCAACCTTTTGCATTTTCTAACTGGATTGCTTCAAATAGCTCTTCGACGCCTTAAATCATGGAAGCGTCCTTGATGTTGATGTCTTCAATTGTTCCTCGATTTTTCAATCGGAATATCTTGTAGAAAGTCTTGCAGTCTAGAACAATTTCTTGTCCTTGGACTTCAATCTGCATGTATTTCTCTTCTTCATCATTCACAACCTTTGTGAAGATTTTGGAGTTGTTATAGAACTCCAGTACATCCAGTGCGGATAGTCCACTGGGTGCAGCAGATAGAAGCTTGTAGAAGCATCCCCAATATCAGTTTCCTTTCTGGTCTTGAAGGTATAACTGCTGGTACATATTTCTTCACTAGAAAAGCTCCCCAATTCATTTTGTGGTTAGGGTTCCAGTCCAATGGGGTGAAATTTCCCAGAAGGCGTTTATTTAACACCTTAAATTCCTTTCCCCCTTGCTTTTCAGCAGGAGCAGATGATGCGGCCTTAGGGTTCTTGGTGGTCATCTTCTTAGGTGCCATCTCTTATATAGAGTTTTGGGTGAGTGGTTTTTCAGATGAATTTTGCACAATTAATCGAGATTAGTCTATCTTTTCAGAAGACTAAGCACAAAAAGTTGAGTTTGCAGAAGGGATTTTGCAGAAATCTTGAGAGATTTTGCTGTTTTGATGCAAGTTTGAAATTTCGAAATTGGTAAAAGTATTTGTCTTTTGCCCAAATCCTATATATATAGCAGACAAAATGTACATAGATACAACATTCATACAGCTGAATATGAATGCGTGTCTTTATATCTGCATAGGCGTGGTACGTCCTTTGTCCATTAAATGCATACTGGGCCATGTCTGCATTTCCCAACAGACATTACTTGCTTTGTTTTAATCTCAACCGTTGAGATCAAACGTTTATTCATCAAGGGCTTATATTGAATATTTTGAAATAATATCAATCAACAAATGGTATTGTGCCGACTTGATGGATTTTTAACAAGTTACATTCATTATGTCACTTAGTAAAGAGTAAGAACACTCAATTGTTTGAACTTATCATTCTGAGTGTCAAGTCCTTAAAAATGGCAAAAATACAAGACATTGGACATGTTTGACTTCCCAGAACTTATACTTTTCGGGCTTTGTGTGTCTTTTCTCTTTATGACTAAATAGCTTTCTGAATTCAAGTGTCAGAAGCTTCAGTTGTTTGAATGTATTTGGCCCACTTTCAGTAAGTAAGTTCTAGTCTTATTTACTTACTGAATGTGTACCAACTTTTACCTTTCTGGATACCCGTTCCAGAAATGTTATGCCTTTATGAGTGTTGCTACTCAGAAACCTTTGCATCACTTCTTATCAACTTGGCTTTCTGAGAACATGTTCTCAGAGGCTTACTTCTTTTCTACCTCACTTACTCTGACTCTAGAGATTCAGGACATTTTTCAGTCCTTAGGCATCTCCATTAATCCAAGATTATATCTTAAGGTTAAGAACCGGCTTTCTTGTAGGGGCTTGGTGAAGATATCTGCAAGTTGGTCTACTATGCCAATCTTGAGTATTTCTATATTGCCTTTCTCAACATGGTCTCTGATGAAGTGGTGTCTAACATCAATGTGCTTTGTTCTGGCATGGAATTTGGGGTTCTGTGTGATTGCAATGGCAATTGTGTTATCACAGAAAATGGGAGTTTTCTCTTCATTGAGTCCATAGTCTCTGAGTTGTTGTTGAATCCACAGAATTTGTGTCTCACAACAACCAGCAACAATATATTCAGCCTCTGTGGTAGAAGTTGCAATTGAGTTTTGTTTCTTGCTAAACCATGAGATAAGTCTAGTTCCCAGAAACTGACAAGTTCCAGAGGTACTTTTCCTATCAAGCATTGATCCAGCATAATCAGCATCTGAGTAACCAGCCAAACTCAATCCACTTTCTTTTGGATACCACAAACCTACATTTATTGTACCTTTCACATACCTTAATATTTTCATAGCAATGTTGTAGTGTGATTGCATTGGATTTGTTTGAAACCTAGCACACACTCCAACTGCATATTGAATATCAGGTCTGCTTGCATTAAGGTAAGGTAGTGAACCTATCAACTTCCTATACTTGTGTTCATCAACACTCTTATCTGATTCAGTATAGGTCATCTTGGTTCCTATGCTTATAGGTATCTTAGCATTCTTTTCAGAAGGCTTAAGATTGAATTTTGTGAGCAGGTCGTTTGCATACTTTGTCTGACTAATGAATATTTCATCATTGAGTTGCTTGACTTGCAATCCTAGGAAATAGTTCAATTCTCCCATCATGCTCATCTCAAACTTACTTTTCATGAGATTTGCAAAGTCATCACAAAGTTGTTTGTCCTTAGATTCAAATATAATGTCATCAACATATACTTGAACTAAGAGTAGTTTCCCATCATGATTTAAAGTAAATAAAGTCTTATCAACTTCACCTTTCTTGAAACCACTTTCCAGAAGGCATTTGGCCAAAGTGTCATACCACGCTCTTGGAGCCTGTTTCAGTCCATATAGAGCTTTCTGTAGCTTATAGACCATTCTACTTTCTGAGGAAACTTCAAAGCCAGGTGGTTGCTCAACATAAACTTCCTCAGCAAGTTCACCATTCAAGAATGCACTTTTGACATCCATCTGATAAACTTTAAAGTCTTTATGAGTCAAGGCGAAGAGTCTTATTGCATCCAATCTGGCAATTGGTGCATATGACTCATCAAAATCTAAGCCTTCAGTCTGGGTGAATCCCTTGGCAACCAACCTTGCTTTATTTCTGGTTATTTCACCAGATTCATTCATCTTGTTTCTGTAAACCCACTTAGTTCCAATCACAGATATTCCTTCTACAAATGGAACTAGTTTCCAGACTTTGTTTCTCTCAAATTGATCCAACTCTTCTTGCATTGCAGAGATCCAGTCTTGGTCTCTTAATGCTTCTTCTATAGTTTTAGGTTCAATGTTTGAGATGAAACATCCAAAGAGAGAATTAGCATTCTCAGCTATTGCTCTCCTAGTCCTAACGCCTTGATTGATTGGTCTAATCACATTTCTTGCCGGATGATCCTTGATCCATCTCATCATGGGTTTAGGGCTAGTAGGGTCAGCATCTATGTGATCTGAATGTGAATCACTATGATTATGACTTGATACTTCTTCAGTATCTGAGACATTTTGCACCTCAGAGGAGCGGTGAATGTCTGAAACTTGCTCAGTGTGAGAGCTTTCTGGGACATGCCTGTCAGAGAGGTCATTTCCAGAGTTAGCTCTCTGATGAACATCTTCAGTTTCCATTTCTGGAATTCTCATAGGAAATTCTACATCATGTCTGAAAATCATCTGGTTGTTACTAGGCATTTCATGCTTTTCTTCGTCAGAGTCATCCTCCCTTTCCATAATGATGTTTTCCTTTCTGAGGGTTCTTCTTCAGAATCCCTCATCATTAGTTCCTTGAATTTTCTGAGAGTTCATCAACAAGAGGTGTTTTCTTGCTTCCTTCATAGAATACAACATGAACTGATTCTTCAATCTTCTTTGTTCTTTTGTTGTAAACTCTGTATGCTTTGCTATTCATAGAATAACCAAGAAACACACCTTCATCTGCCTTTGGTTGAAATGTCCTTAGATACTCATTTCCATTGTTAAGAACAAAACATCTACAACCAAATACTTTCAGATGTTTGATATTAGGGGATCTTCCAACGAAGAGTTCATATGGAATCTTGTCATGGTGTTTGTTTATCAAACATCTGTTCTGAGTATAGCATGTTGTGTTTACAGCTTCAACCCAATAAACTTCACTATTTCAGTGTCAGCTAGCATTGTCCTTGCTGCTTCTTTAAGGGTTCTATTTTTCCTTTCTGCAACACCAGTTTGTTGTGGTGTTCTTACAGAGGAAAGTTGGTGTTGTATACCTTTGCTGGTACAAAACTCCTTTATGTACCGGTTGACAAACTCAGTACCATGGTGTGTTCTGATTGTAAATACTTTGTCATTTTTCATAACTTCAAGCTTATTCAGCAAGTTTGGTATCTCCACCCTAGCATCAGATTTGTGCTTCAGAAAGACAACCCAAGTGAATCTTGAGAAGTCATGTACAACAACCAGACCATACTTCTTTCCTGCATAACTAGTTACAGATGATTCAAAAAGATCTATGTGTAATAGTTGCAGTGGTCTAACACTAGAGTGTCTGGTTTGGACTTAAAAGAGATCTTGGATTGTTTCCCCATCTGACAGGCAGAACAGATACCATCCTTTCTGAAAGATGTTTTGGGAAGGCCAACCACTAACTCTTTCTTGGCAAGTTTGTTCAGAGTTTTGAAATTCAAATGACTCATTCTTTTGTGCCATAACAAGTGCTCTTCTGTGTGACCTGATTGACTCACCATGAGACATTTTTCAGTTGTGGCGGATGCCCAATCGGCAACATAAAGACTACCTTTCCGCCGAGCAACCAAGACTGTCTGCTTTGACTCATTGTCATTAAGTTTGCAATATTTTGCTTTGAATTTTACAGTGAGTCCCTTGTCTGCAAACTGGCTCATGCTAAATAGATTATATTTCAAACCCTTAACATGTAATACGTCAGTGATTGTTAATGATCCCAATTTGACGTTGCCATATCCCAGAGAGGGATTTAATTCTCCTCGAGCAAATCTGATGTCTGGTCCATTGTTGCAAGCTTTGTAGTTAACCAGATTTGCTTTATCTCCTGTCATGTGCTTTCCGCATCCACTATCAAATAGCCATTGAGCCTTAGTCCAAGAGGCGTTCTGCACAAAACAGGAAACAGGAGTTAGGTTCTTGCTTCAGAGATAGAACCACTTAGACTAAACATTCTTCCAGTAGGAATCCACATTTTAGTGAATTTCTTGGGAGTTTGTTTTTGTCTAACTTGATCAGAAAGAGATGCAATGAAATCAGTAAATTTGATCTCAATTTTCCTTTTTGGGGTGTTTCTAGGTGTTCCCTTTGGTGCTTCGGACCTCGGATTTACGGATTGCTTTTGAAGCTTAGCTTTTCGCCTGAGTTCCTTCTAGCTCTGGCATTCAGTTTTTCAGTGGCTTGAGATTTCTTCCACTTCATCTGTTACTCGTGCAATATCAGCCTTGCGCCATTGTTCTTGTCCTTCCTTATATTGTTGTAGAAGGACCTTTCCAATAGCACGATAGCCAATGCCATTTCGAACACCTTTGGCTTTCTGAATGCGTTCTTCATAAGCCTTACTAGTTTTTGCACCATCTTTATTTTCATAAAATGGTATAGTAGAGAATTTGCCTATTCCAGCAATTCTTCCCTTTCTAGTAAAGTAGCAATGTGGATGGTTGCATGTCTGAGGGTTGTGTTTCTTTTCAGAAACCTTAGCCACATGTTTCTTGTGAACTTGTTGTTCTTTCAAAGGGTGGGTTGCTACTCCTTTTCCTTTGTCAACTACCTTAGCTATCTGACCAATGATGTAGGTGGTTGAAGAACCTTTCTGTTGACTTTTGACAAAGGTCAACCTTTCATTACTCTTCTTTAGAGGAGATGAATTACTTGATTGTTCATCAAGTCCAAGTCCACCTTTCTCAGAGGGGTCTCTCAGTAGGATTGAACTTCAATGAGAGTGTCACTAGCCTTTGCATAAGATTGGAAGGATAGCTCTTTCTTTCTGAGTTCTTCATTCTCAGACAGCAGCTTCATCATTTTCTTATCAAGTTTATCCAAGGCTAGTTTGTGAGAATTTTCATTCTCAGATATCTGAGCTTTCAGAAAGGCTATTTCAGCGTTCTTGTTTTCAGATACTCTGGTTAGCTCAGAAACTTCTTTTTCAAGAGTTTCTTTGCTTTCCTCTAGAATTCTGGTTTTGGATTGTGCTTCCAGAAATTCTTTCTCATAACGATCCAATTCACTTTTCAACAATTCCAGATCCTCAATTCCATCATCACTCTCATAGTACAGAAATTGTGATTTGTTAGTTACCTCATCAACCATAAGACACATTTCAATGTTGGAGATGTCTGGACCAGCAATCTCAGCAACTCCACACATTTCATTCTTCTTAAGACCGAAGTCGATTACATCGTGGGTGATTCCACACAATTCTGGTGATGGTAGGTTTGAGTCATCTGAATCTCCATCTTCAGAATCTGTCTCAATATTTAGAGCATCAAGTTGAATTTGAATCTTCTTCCTTTCTTCGGTCAGTAAGGCCCTTTGATTTCTTTTGAAATTTCTTCTGTCCTTCTTGTCACTTGTCTTGAGTTTGTTTAAAGCAGGACAATCTCTTTTGAAGTGACCAGGCTTTTGACAATAGAAGCAGATATCATTTCCTATTTTCGCAGCTTCAGTACTAATACCTTTATGAATGGGGGTGTTCAGAGGGTTGTTCATTTGTATGTTCTTGTACTGATGATAGTTTGGGCCAAGATGCTTTTTCAGCTTTTCTTTAGCTTTTCTTATCTCAATCTATTGACTCACAAATTTTTCATGTGTCTTACTGCAAAAGCATTTTCTTCAGATGCATCTTTGGTATCCTTCTTTTCAGAAGTACTTTGAGAAACTAGAGCAACACTTTGCAACTTTTCAGCTGTTTGTTCTCTCTGAGTTGTCTCATAGTCTACAGTAGCAAGATGAGAGAAGAGCTCTACTGGAGTAATATTTGGAATCCCTTGGTTAAAATAAAAGAACTTAGTGTGTTCCCAGTTGTGATTGAGACTTCTGACAATGGTCTTAATCTTTTCTGACTGAGAGTATCTATTGCTTTCACCAAGTGCAGCCATATCACTCATAAGAGTGGTAAACCTGAAATCAAGTTCTTCCAGAGTTTCAGTGGGACCTTGTTTGAAGTTTTGGAATTTCAATTTAAGAACTTCAAATTTGTTTTCCTTGGTTTTCTCAGTTCCGGCACAGATTTCTTCAATCAATTGCCAGGCAACTTTCGCCATTTTAGCACCCCACAGTTTACACTGTATGTGCTCAGGTGTCGATCTGATGATTATATTACGAGCTTGACCATCCAATCTGTGTCTCTTGGCATCTTCAGATGTCCAGAGCTCTCTTGGATTGTCTTCATACACAATGCTTCCATTAGCAACACGACCACTATCACTAGCAGCCGCATCCTCACTTCCATCTTCCTTATCTGAGGCTTTTCTTCCATCAGACACCTCAGTAACTTGTCTGAGTTTTCTGATTTTGATAGGCCCTTCATTGATGACATAGATCATCTCATCACTAATGGCCTCCAGATGGAGCATCATGTTGTTCTTCCATTTCTCGTAGTTTCCTGGCTTCAGAATGGGTGCATCACTCAGAGACATACCTGCACACTTAACACACAAATTATATAGTCCTCAGAAAGGGACAAAGTTTCTTCACCTATCTGGGGATCTAGGTTCAGTGCAGAAGGCTTGTGAACCTCCTGCTCTGATACCACTTGTTGGTCCAGATAACGGCAAAGTAAAAGACTAGAGGGGGTGAATAGTCTTTTAAAACTTTTGTCGATCGATAAACACGATTCTCGAAACACAGGGTTTCTGATACTTAAATTCAGAGCGCGGAAGACTTTAAGATAGATAAGTATAGAAACAATAAGTAAGTGTGTGTTCTTTGCTGAAATGTAAATACAGAAAGGTAAATGACACAGCAAGTATAGTGGTATCTGGAGGTGGCGTAATCCTCCAACTAATCCACTTTGGTCTTTCTGAGACCTAGAATTCACTAGAACATATAATTGATTTCACCTTACAATAATCATATTCTAAGATTCTTAAACAAATGGTTCCCAACCAATTGTTCCCCCTGAGTTATTCCCCAGCTCCTAGAGCTAAGTACTTCCTCTACTCAGATAACCTTGGAGTTATTCCCTAATTTCCCAAATCAAGTACTTCCTCTACTCCACGCCTTGTTGGTGTAAGGTATAAGGTTTGTCAGAGAGGCTTCTCGTATAACTTTTCAGTTATGTTTTCAGAGAGCCTGATAGAACAAGACTACTTAATACACTTGTTCAGTGGATGGCAGTTTGCTCTTTACTGACCCAAGTAATTGATGTCCGTTCTGGAGAATGAGCTTCATAAAGGGTATCTGACAGTTCAACTCTTTCACGAATAACAATCTCTTGTTAAGGTTCAGGACAACTTAGAACTACTAGTGATTCTTCAAGCAACATAAAGTTTTCAGAAAGGGTAGTAGAGTGCTTGAGAGAATACTTTGCTTGATGATAAGATTTCTGATAGAGCGTTCTAAGGTGTGTTCTTCAAGCATCTAAGTGTGTGATATATATAGATAAATTTGAGAGGCATTTGAATTATGTCCGTTGTGCTCTCCATCAAATTATATCCGTTTATATCTTGAACTATGTACTCAGAAGTCACTATCTCATTTTTCAGAGAGGACTTGCTTTTTGTAGCATTTCTGCCGATGCATTTAATGCATAGTACTGTTCATTGTCCTTTAGTCTCAACGGATACATGAGCCTTTCTGATGGCTTGCATGCTCCTTACTCATGATGTCATATGTCCAAAACCTTATTTCAAATGTAAGTAAATACACTTAAGTGAGGATTAAGGACATAGTCTTTCTGAGTTAGACTAAACCTTGATGTCTTCATAAATCTTGTGCAATCTTCAGTCTTCTAATCTTCAGATAAGCTCCATTGCTAGGATTGATCTTCATGGTCTTCTGGAAATAAAAATTACACTCAAAGACCTATAATCCTAATACAAGATTTACTAGACTAATCATACTCAGTGATTTCCTCTTTTACAATGTTCAAGTGAACCAAGAGTACTTAATCACCTTTCTGGCTAAGATAAGAACATGAGATGGGTGATCAAAATACTAACAGATATTCCTAACAATTTCGTACTGCTCATTCTTCTTCGTCCCAAGTGAAGTAGGATCATACCAGTCAACATCAAACAGACTGGTTCTTTTCAAGGGCACACCGGGATATTCAATGCGCACAATTCGTTTAAGCTTCCCGTAGAAATCATACAAATCAGCTGCTCATTGATCTTGCCCCCTGACACACACCCCACAATTGCTTGTAGCCATGACCGTGTTAGAGTCATTTGTGTGGAACCTAAGGCCATTTACTATGTAAGATGAGAATGTGGAGACCTTACTAGATGGTGCCTCTGCTAGAGCTAGTAAGTAGGGACATGTGACGTTGTTGACAGGATCTCAGACATACTCCTTGAACCAATCTGAAAATTCTTCCTCCAACTTCTCTTCAAGAAGTTCTTCAAGATTGTTATCTGCCATCATCGGATTCATCTCCAGACAACGCTCTTTGAAAACACTGCGGACATGATGATATGATTAAATACTAAGATTTTAGTTAAAAGTTCAATTTTAGCTGTTATAATACGAAAGGTACTCACCCAGCAAATTTCAACATGTATTTGTCAACATCAGCACAATTCGCGAGGACATAATATTGAACTGCCTTCAGCTCCTTATCCGTCAGCCATTCTTTGTTTTCTTGTCCCAGAGGTCTCCCTGAGACCCTAAAAATTGAAATGGCAACGTCATCATCCTCTTGAACTTCGAATGTGTATGCGTTTCGAGAAGGCCTAGATGCCTTTGTTGGTCCAGATAACGGCAAAGTAAAAGACTAGAGGGGGGTGAATAGTCTTTTAAAACTTTTGTCGATAAAAACTATTTCTCAGATATCTGTGTAGATATCTGATACTTAGATTCAGAGCGCGGAAGACTTAAGATTGATAAGTGCGGAAACAGTTAAAGTGTGTGTGTGTGTGTGTTGCTGAAATGTAAGTACATAAACGTAAATAACACAGCAAGTATAGTGGTATCTGGAGGTGGCGTAATCCTCTAACTAATCCACTTCGGTCTTCCAAAGACCTAGAATTCACTAGAATAGATAATTGAGGTCACCTTACAAAAATCCTATTCTAAGATTCCTTAAACAAATGGTTCCCAACCAAATGTTCCCCCTGAGTTGTTCCCCGGCTTTCACAACCAAGTACTTCCTGTACTCAGAAACCTTTTTGAGCTATTCCCTAGCTTCCCAAGCTAAGTACTTCCTCTGCTCAATAACCTTGGAGTTATTACTTAGTTTCTCAAACTAAGTATTTCCTGTACTCCACGCCAGTTATGGCGTTGGTTTTGGTTTGAGTTGTCAGATGAGCTTCTTTGTTAACTTTTCAGTTAATCAGATAGCTCTGTGAATCAAGTATACTTAATACACTTTTCAATGTATGGTATCTTGTTCTTTTTACTGGCCCAAGTCTTAGATAAATGTTCAAGAGAATGAATCTCAGATACTTGATCTTTTGATTCAACTCTTTCACAAATAGCAGTGCTTGTTTAGATTCAGGACACTTAGAACTTTAGTGCTACTTAAGATCAGGAGCTTTGGTCACAACAAAAAGCTTTGAGGATAAGTAGTTTGCTTGAGAGAGTTAGATATTCAGTGTGTCTAAGGTTCAGCGTGTTCTAAGGTGTGTTCTCAAGCAGTCTAAGGTTGATATTTATAGATGAATTTGAGTGTCGTTTGAATAGTATCCGTTAGGCTTAAATCAAATTCAAACTATTGATATCTGTGTATAGTACTGTAGCAGGTTTGTCTTCTTCTTCAAAAGCTACCGTTGTTTTTGTTCAGACATCTCTGTCCGTGCATTAAATGCATTGTACTATACTATTTGTTCTGTAGTGCCAACGGAACTATGCTTTGTATCAGAGACTAACTTTATCAGTTTTCTCTGAGTTTTAGCACGTCCTTATCTTCAACTTCAGATACCACATTTATTGAAACAACTTTGTTTGCAATATATATTTCTTTTTCAGAAATGTGGTTAAAGCTCAAGGTATCTGAGTGTAGATATTTGTGGACACTTTCCTTGTTTTCCAGATGGACCTCTTGATTTTCTTCAGATATCTCTTGTGACATAGTTTGTTTAACAACATTCATGTCTTCATGATATCTGGCCAAGGTCTGTAAAACTATTTCAGTAATCTTGTGCAGTCTTCAAATCTTCAATGTCGTTGAACTTGTTCTGCTAGATGTCTTCTTCTTGGTCTTCTCTTCATGAAATAAAAATTACAATTCGAGACTTCTATACAAGATTAGCTAGACTATCATACTTAGTGGATTTCCTCTTTTACAATGTTCAAGTGAACCAAGAGTACTAATCACCTTTCTGAAACTAAGATAGGTCATCATGTTGCTGATCAAAATCTAAACATATATTTCTAACAAAATATCTAACAAATTTCCTAACAAATTTCCTAACAAATTTCCCCCTTTTTGATCAGTCAACGATGACTATCTGACCTATTACAAATCTGGATGAGTGAACAATCCATCACTTAATCTTTTCTTAAGATTTTTCAATTCATTCAATTAAGTGCAGAAAGTAAACATCAACCAAATCACAAGGTGTGATCTTTGCTGACAAGTTATCTTTTATAGAATAATATCTGAGAGTAAGTTCTTCAGATAAGTTACAATTGAGGTTTACAGATAACTTTAATACATAAAACAGTATAGCTCAGTCAGCAAGATACAAAAAAATACATAGTAAATTAGGACAACAAGAGTAACCAAGCTCCAAGTAAACGTCCTAATAGACTAGTCTTCAAGTCTTCAACTCTTCAAGTCTTCAACAGTAGTTCTATGGATCAGTCTGCAAATTTCCTATCTCCAAACCTTTTGATGTCATCAGAATAATCATAGAGAAGTGTTCTGACGAGCATCTCTGTGTCTCTGGCAAATCCACAGACCTCTTTGTAGGTTTTGGTAGGATTATTCTTGACAAAATGTTTGACCCACAGATACTTTCCCCACTTCCAGGCATGCTCTATTCTGATATCTGAAAGCTTGAAATAATCGTAGATAATCTACAGATATCTGATGTCACCCTTGTATTGATCTTCAGTTAGATAGAACGACTCATAGGGTTCCACAGCGAGTCTTGCTCTTGTGCCTGTTCCTGTGATATTCAGAATTCTGTGCACATCATCTGGCTTTCCATATGGACATTCATCAGAGAGGTCCTTTCTCATGGCTTCAGTTCTCTTGATAACTTCAAAGTCCAGCCAGGCTTTAATATGATTGGTGTTGATCAAGATTGGCTTATCTTTTCTCCATGCCATAAGTTGTTTATGAATTGGATCTGGAAATCTTGAATTTACCAGTGGATGCTTAAGTTCCAGAATCCAATAGCCATTTTTCTGATTGATGCACCTGTAGACAGAGGAATTGTTGTCATTCTTCACATACTCTATTTTGGCTTCTTCTGACCTGAGTGAAAGTTGACTTTTTCTTTGCTCAGCTCTCAGTCTGTTCCTTCTCTGTCTTGAATTCTCTTTGGGGTTGTTGCTTTAAGAACCACCCTGGATAGACTTGGTATTTCCAGAGGGTGTTTTAGCTGCTAGGGGCTTTGCAGCTATGGGATCAGTTAGGCTTTCAATTTTCCTTTTTCTGTGAAGAGGAGCTTCATCTTCATCAGTTTCCTCATCATCATCAAGATTAAATCTTGTGAGAGTTTTACAGCCTTCTTCATTGCCCAGGGACTTGATTTGACCTTCTTCTTCTTCTTCAAAAGATACATCAATCCCTTTAACTTGTCTTCTCCTTGGAGCCTTGGTACTCCTTGGAGGTTTCTGTGCCATGGCCCTTGTTACCATTGCAGTTCCTTCAGTAGGTTTCTGGGAAGCAGCTACTATTTGCAAAGCAGCTTGGCTTGAGGAGGGTTCATTGATTCTGAGTGGTGGCTGTGAAGTTTTCTTGTTTCTTCTTCCTCTCTGAGCCGCACCAGCTCCAGATTTCTTCTTGTTTTCTTCTCCTTCTTCCCATTCCCCGTGACTTTGAGGTCCATATTTGTACAATCTTTCCCCCTTAGTCATTGTTGGCTGACTAAGTCTCATAAAGGAATCTGAGAGAGACTCAAAATGTCCTTGTAAGAAATTATAGGCAGAGACCAACTTCTGAAGTTCGGCTTTGAGCTCCTGATTTTGCTTGATAAGTCCATTGTCCTTATCAGTGAGCTCTGCCAATGGGCCTAGGATGGCATCTGCTTTTCCAACAGTGTAACTTGCCTCTTGGAAAGCTTTTTCAGCTAAAGACACATCATCGTCCCTTATCATTCCCAGATCTTTCTGAGCAATGACTATGCTAGTTGTTCTCTGAGTGATTAGCTCAGTGAACTTTTTCATTTCAGAGGGGACGGAGGCAGTTACTTCCTTGTTTTGTGAAGACAACTCCTTTTTCAGATGAGCCAGTACTTGGTATCTGTTCATGTATTCATGGGAGTGGACATTTGGCAGTTTGCTGAAAGTTTCAGGAGCAATCAGCTTCCTTTTCAAGTGAGAAACCACTAGATGTTCATTGCGGTGCTCTGCCAAAGTTTTGTCTTCTTCATCATCTAAGTAATCAGCCTGGTGATCTTCATCCTCTTGGACATTCTCATCGATTGTATCGAGTCCAGCAACCATTTCAGGGATTGGTTTCTTTGCTTTTTGGGAGGAGGATGGTACTTCTTTTGAAGATGATGCAGCCTTAGCATCATGCTTAATTTCAGATACTTCTTCAGTATCGAGTTCTTTGGTGATGGCATTTACAGCATCCTGTAGCTCTTTAACCTCAGAGTAAGCAATCATCTCTTGCAGATATTGATCTTGTAGTTTGAAAATGCAAGTTGCACTTGATTAGTTAATCTTATCTTTCATGATTCAGTTCAATGTTTGTGTTTGTTGTTGTTGTTTGTGAACTGCAGGATTTCAATGTTGTGCAACATTGCGAAATAGTGCCGATACAATGTTGGAACAACATTACGGACAACAGCAGACAACATAGAAAGCAGCGAGCCAATTGGATTGATGACTTGGACTGGAAGCAATCAATTCGAATTTCTGCAGGAATAAGGAAAGAGTTTGAGTTGCTTTGGACATAAGGAATGCAATCTAAAGAGAGAATCTTTCAAGAAGATTGTTGAAGAAAGCAAGAAGGAAATATATTGTAGAAGACACTAATATGGGAATTTCCTTCTAGCTGATTATTGAAGAAAACAAGAACATGGAAAATTGCCTTTGCTGAGATCCTATTGCCTTTCGACTTGGATGGGAGCTGTCGATATCTCAAGTATATATACAAGGATTCAGCCGAGCAATCATTGAGCCTTTCTTGATGATCAATCGAGATTTTATTAAAAGAGTTTAGGCTTCTTGTTTTCTGCTAGCTTTAGAGTTTGTCTAAGAGTATTCATTGTTGGAATAACTCTTTCAAACATCGACCTAGAATAGCTTTTACTGTTGGTTCTTCTAGGGCTAGTTTTGGTTGTTTAATCAATCGTTTGTGATTGTATTAAACCTAGTTGATTAGATCTACTTTTCCTGTCAGTAGATATTTTGCCTAAGGCGCTGCCAATATATTTTTCTATATATTGGATTGGTAATAGAAGTTTCATTCTTATTCATCCGCTGCCATCTGTTTGCTATGTTGAAGACAATGTTGAACAACATTGTTGGCAACATTGTCTATTGATCTTGTTTCAAGTACCAATCCAGGATCCTAAGTTCTAACATAGTTGATCAAGCTTGTCTCTGGATCTAGCTATTTGGTCTTCCAGTTGAAGATGGAGCTGTTGTTCTTCTTCCAACAGTTGTCTGAGTTGAGCAGTTCTGGATTGAGTATTCAGCATTTTCTGAGCGATTTCCTCATAATCCTCAACTACTTGTTCAGTAATATCTTTTTGTTTGGGAAGATGGATGAGTTGACTTTTGAGGAGATGGAGACGGAGATTTATGTTCTTTCCTCTCAGTTTGCTTTTCAGCAGTTGAGGCATGATTTCTTTGTGAAATTCCTCTGGTCCCTGGTGCAGGGGCATCATCATCATCCTTTTTTTCTGTGTCATCCTTTTGGTGATGGTCAGTGGGAGGTTCATCGAAGTCATTCTCGTTTATCTCTTCCTCCTCGTCATCTTCAGATACAAGATTGATCACTTCAGGGATAGTGATCTTCTGCCCATTAACCTCTTCTTGTTCAGAAGGTATAAACTGCAGAGTCTGGGGCAGGACTGGCTTGAATGCCATCTGTAATCTTGTCTGACCATTTGCCTGTTCAAAGGCTTGTATCAAACTGTGCGCCACTTCTCTAGAGAAATCCTTATGCAATAGAGTCGCAACTGTGTACTGTTCTGTAGGGAACATTGCATGGATGTAAGTCTCCAAGTCAAGAGCTCGAGCTCGTCTTGTTGGTTGATCTGTGATTCT
This sequence comes from Plantago major, assembly GCA_026545765.1. NCBI lineage: Eukaryota > Viridiplantae > Streptophyta > Magnoliopsida > Lamiales > Plantaginaceae > Plantago > Plantago major. Next base: position 108,634,404 of record CM048840.1, read on the forward strand.
CAATATTTCAGAGAGATCAGAGCACCTTAACTTCTGCCATTTCTTGAAGCATTGAATGTGCTTCGGCAGGGTTTGAGCCTTGAAGAAGGGAAGTAGGTCCCTTTTCTCATCATCGGAACCTGCTTTGCACTTGTTTGAGCCTGAAAGAAAGAGTTTTGAGTGAGCTTCAAAACTTTTGTAGATATCTGAGTAGAAGTGTAGTTTGGTTTCTGAGTTACCTGAGTATGTACATCAGGCTCAGAGACTTGTACTACTGAGACAAGTGGTGTCTTAGATATCTTTTTGTGAGGTGGAGACTTGGAAGTCTGGTCCTCATCAACCTTTCTTTCATGAACCTGAGAATTAAAATTATCACAATACTTAGGAAATTTTTATCAAGAAAACTTTTGGTGACAAAACAGATATCTGAGAAGTCAATTACCTCCGTTGGAGGCTCAGATACTTGTCTCTCAGAGACTTGTGCAGTCTCTGGAATCTTTTCTTGTGATGAGGGCCTTGATGCCTCATCAATTTCCATATGTTGTGAGGATTGAATGGGCAACTCCTCAACAACTTCTACTTCTTTTTGAGCCTATAAGTAGAAAGTATTGAATTAATTAGAAGAAGTTTAAGATATCCCAAGGTGAAGAATACTTATCACTGATTTTTCATATACCTTCATGCTAGAAGGCTCAATGATGTGTTCTTCAGAAACCTTGTCGTTCTCTGGGTTCTTTTCTGGCATTTCTGCCTTCTCTTCTTCTTTCTCAGTTGGAGCCTGTTAGAAACATTTACTTTAAATGATTAAGCACATAGACAAATGACTGAAAAGTGTTATCTTAAGAATCAATTATCACCTGTGGCACAGGCTCAGATTTCTTAAGAGGCGAGGTTGAGGGAACCTCCTTCTCAGTTTCTGAGGCAAGCTTTCCAGCTTCCTCTTGTTTCTGTGTTTCTAACTCAGCCTGTAACAAAGAATTTTTATAAGTAACAAGATATACAAGAATAAAATTTTTCACAAGGTAAGAGTTAAACCATTCAGCTACCTGAGCAATTTCAGGCTGATTGGTCTCTGAAACTTGTGACTCTTCTATACTTTGGTCTTCTTGTTCCAGTATTTCTTCTTTATTTGAAGTTTCAGGTACTTCACACCTTTCCCGAGTATGCAACTCAGTTGCCTCCCTTGTTTGATCATTCTGAGTAGATGTCTCAGTTTGATCCCTCTCAGTGAGTTGGGGAACCTGCTCTTTTGCAGGATTTTCTTCAGCGTATTGTGATGCTAGTAATTCGAAATGGAGTTCATTTACCATTTCATCAACCACTTGTGGCTGTTGTGGTTGTTGTGTTTGTGGTTGTTGTGGTTGTGTGGAAGCAGAAGATTGATCCGTAGAGCGTTCTTCCAGATTTTTAGAGGTGGCATTTTCATCAGCATTTGCCAGCACTAAATTACCACTCATCAGGGCTTCTTGAAGTTGTGCATAAGAGACGTTCCCTGATGATGTGTTTGCACCAACAACCTTTTCTATAGGTGCTTGTTCAGCAACCTGAGGTGTAGGTTCTTCTTCAGATACCTTATCACCAGTTACTGTCACAGTAACCTTAGCCCTCTTTGTTCTTTCTAGGACTTGAGAGATGACTAGTTCATCATTTTCATCGTCAGAGCTCTCATCAGCATTAGGAACTGATTGGTCCATTACTCCTGCGATGTCTGCAGATGGGGCTTGGTGCTTTTCACCTGTTTTGGCAGCATTAATGAGTTCATCAGCAAGGCATTCTGTAATAGTCTTGACATTTCTGAACGCACTTTCTCTTGCTGATCTACTTGTTCAGTAGTTGTTGACTCTTTTGCAGCATTGATGAGTTCGTCTGCCTTTATTAGTTCATCGGCAAGGCCTGCAGATATCTGAGAATTGACAACCTCAATGGGTGTGTCTTCTGTTTTGCCAGCAGACTTCTTTCTTGAAATTATGGGCTTCTTGGTCGCAACCTTTTCCTCATATACCTTTTCAGACTTTCGCTTCTTAGAACCTTTCTGAGACCCAGTAACCTTTTTCATCAAGTTCGTATACTCATATTTGTAGAGTAGGTTACTGTTGGCTATTTCAGCCGTCTCTCTGAGCTTAATGCCAAGGTTCTCCAGCAAATAGCATATCTTCATACCATAGCCTACTGTGGCCTTTGGCTCAGCTAGTCCTTTGGCAATTTTAGGCTCGAAGCCTTGAATCTTCTTCACAAACTTCATGAAGGCATACTTTCCCCAGTTAAAAGGGTTTTCCAGCCTTTTGTCTTGTTGATTCAGCAAGAACATCATGATCCATCGTTCTTGGCTTATCTGGTCAGCACCTCCTTGTAGACCATCAAAGCATCTGTGAAGAATGCAAGCCAATACATCCCAGTGAACCATCAGATGTCTGGTTTGGATGTCAGCAAGCTTGAACTCAGTGGGTGTATCTGATTTTTCAAGATCACACACATCACTGTACGGCTGTTTAACACCTTCAAGGAGATCATCATCCTTGGTGTTTATTTCAAAATCCTTTCCAAGATTTTGAAACTCAAACAACTTACAGAAAGTTGTTAAGTCCAGAAGGATTTCCTTTCCTTGGGTGAGGTTTTGTGGAACACTATTGCGTGCCTTGAAAACACGGAAATTATCACAGGTTGTTGTAGAATTCCAACACATCGAGTGATGAAATACCACTTGGGCGAGCATATAGAAAACCCTTAATTTGTGCCTTTTCAAGCATGTTAAGAATCAGCTTTCTGTCGGCTTGGTTCTCTATTGCAGCCGTGAGGTATTCCTCAACCATGGCACCACCCCAAATCATTCTGTGATTTGAAGTCCAATGGTCAGGATTAAATTCTTCTACCAGTCGGTTGTTTACAATAACTAACTCTGGTGCTTGCTTTTCAGCAGTACCAGTGGAGGATTGAGATTTTTGTGTAGAAGAATTCTTTGGGGCCATCTCTTTATATAGTGTAAGGAATTGGATTGGTGTTTGAAAGAGATTTGATTCAGTATTTCTTTGCAGAAAAACTTAATCTTGTTTTGCAGAGATTGAAGAAGGTTTGCAGAGAATTAAGAGAGTGATTTTGCTATTTTGTGCAAGATGGGTTTTCGGATTAGGCGAAAGTGATTTCTTTTGCCAAAATCCTATATATATAATAATAGAATCTCAACAGACATATACATACAAATTGATTTTGTGTGTACGTATCTGAGATTTTGCAAACAGGCGTGAGAAAAAGCTAGTTCGTCATTAAATGCAAAGTGGGCTTTGTCGGAATTTTTACAGTCCACTATTTACTGTGAATTAATTTCCACCGTACAGATCAAACGCTCAATTTCATCAAGGGTCACCATTGCTTCTTCAGCAATGATCACAATCAACAAATGTAATTGTGCCCATTTAATGAATTTTGGCTATTATCTATCTGAATCACGTTTTTGTATGACCAAGAACACTGTTTGCATCTGAATCTGTCTTATACTTTGGATTTGTCCAAGTTTTTCACAAAGATAGAAATAATGCAAATTTCAAGAGAGTAGTTGACTGCAAATAGTTGTACTATTCTCCTTTGTGTTCTCCTTTTATTGAGTGATCCAGATATCTGAGTCCCTGTCTCAGAGATCTTAAGCTGTCTTTTTGCTCTTTAGCCTTTTTGACTTCTGGATGTCCGTTCCAGATTTCTCTTTTCTCTTCTCTGGATGCCTGTTCCAGATACTTCTTCTCTGGATGCCCGTTCCAGATACCTCTTCTCTGTGTGCCCGTTCCAGATATCTGAACTTTTTCAGTTCATTGGTAGTTCCATTAGTCCAAGACTGTGTCTTAAGGCTAAGAATCTACTTTCTTGTAGTGGCTTAGTGAAGATATCTGCAAGTTGGTCTTCAGTGCCAATCTTGAGTATCTCTATATTGCCTTTTTCAACATGGTCTCTGATGAAGTGATGTCTAACATCAATGTGCTTTGTTCTGGCATGAAATTTAGGATTCTGTGTAATCGCAATAGCACTTGTGTTGTCACAGAAAATAGGAGTTTTCTCTTCATTGAGTCCATAGTCTTTAAGTTGTTGTTGAATCCACAGAATTTGTGTTGCACAACAACCAGCAGCAATATATTCAGCCTCTGTGGTAGAAGTTGCAATTGAGTTTTGCTTCTTGCTAAACCACGAGATAAGTCTAGCATAATCAGCGTCTGAGTAACCAGCTCAACTCAATCCGCTTTCTTTAGGATACCACAATCCTACATCTGATGTACCTTTTATGTACCTTAATATTTTCATAGTAATGTTGTAGTGTGATTGCATTGAATTTGTCTGAAATCTAGCACACACTCCAACATCATATTGAATATCAGGTCTACTTGCAGTAAGGTAAAGTAGTGAACCTATCAATTTCCTATACTTATGTTCTTCAACACTCTTATCTGATTCAGTATAGGTCATTTTGGTTCCAATGCTCATAGGTATCTTAGCATTCTTTTCAGAAGGCTTAAGATTGAATTTTGTGAGCATATATTTTGCATACTTTGTCTGACTAATGAATATTCCATCATTGAGTTGCTTGACTTGCAATCCTAGGAAATAGTTCAATTCTCCCATCATGCTCATCTCAAACTTACTTTTCATGAGATTTGCAAAGTCATCACAAAGTTGCTTGTCCTTATATCCAAATATAATGTCATCAACATATACTTGAACTAAGAGTAGTTTCCCATCATGATTTAAAGTAAATAAAGTTTTATCAACTTCACCTTTCTTGAAACCACTTTCCAGAAGGTATTTGGCCAAAGTGTCATACCACGCTCTTGGAGCCTGTTTGATCCATCTGAGCTTTACGTAGTTTATAGACCATTCTACTTTCTGAGGAAACTTCAAAGCCGGGTGGTTGCTCAACATAAACTTCCTCAGCAAGTTCACCGTTCAAGAATGCACTTTTGACATCCATATGATAAACTTTAAAGTCTTTATGAGATGCAAAGGCTAGAAAGAGTCTTATTGCATCCAATCTCGCAACTGGTGCATATGACTCATCAAAATCTAAGCCTTGATGCAGGTAAATCCTTGCAAATCTTGCTTTGTTTCTGGTTATTTCACCAGATTCATTCATCTTGTTTCTGAAAACCCATTTAGTTCCAATCACAGATATTCCTTCCACAAATGGAACTAGTTTCCAGACTTTGTTTCTCTCAAATTGATCCAACTCTTCTTGCATTGCAGAGATCCAGTCTTGGTCTCCTAATGCTTCTTCTATAGTTTTAGGTTCATTGCTTGAGATGAAACATCCAAAGAGAGAATTAGCATTTTCAGCTATTGCTCTCCTAGTCCTAACACCTTGATTAATTGGTCCAATCACATCTTTTGCAGGATGATCCTTGATCCATCTCATCATAGGTTTAGTGCTAGTAGGATCAATATCCAAATGATTTGAATGTGAATCACTGGGATTTTGATTTGATACTTTTTCAGTATCTAAGACATTTTGCTCCTTAGAAGAGCGATTAATGTCTAACACTTGTTCTGTGTTTGAGCTATCTGGAACATATCTTTCAGAGAGTTTATTTCCAGAGATAGCTTCATGATGAATATCTTCAGTTTCCATTTCTGGAAGTTTCATGGGAAATTCTTCATCATGTCTGTGAGTCATCTAGTTGTTACTAGGCATTTCATGCTTTTCTTCGTCAGAGTCATCCTCACTTTCCACAATGATGTTTTTCCTTTCTGAGGGTTCTTTTTCAGAATCCTTTACCAATAGTTCTTTGAACTTTTCTGAGAGTTCATCAGTAAGAGGTGTTTTCTTACTTCCTTCATAGAATACAACATGAACTGATTCTTCAATCTTCTTTGTTCTTTTGTTGTAAATTCTGTAAGCTTTGCTATTCATAGAATAACCAAGAAATACACCTTCATCCGCCTTAGGTTGAAATGTTCTCAGATACTCTTTTCCGTTGTTAAGAATAAAACATTTACAACCAAACACTTTCAGATGTTTAATGTTAGGGGGTCTACCAATCAAGATTTCATAAGGAGTCTTATCATGGTGTTTGTTTATCAAACATACATTACGAGTGTAGCATTTGTGTTTGACTTCAACCCAATAAATTTCACTTATTTGATGTCATTAGCATTGTCCTTCTTTGCTTCTTTAAGGGTTCTGTTTTCCTTTCGCAACACCATTTTGTTGAGGTGTTCTTCTGAGAGGAAAGTTGGTGTTGTATACCTTTGCGGTCTACAAAACTCCTTTATGTCTTTGGTTGACAAACTCGATTACCATGGTCCGCTCGATTGCGAGATACCTTGTCATTTTCATGACTTCAAGCTTTTTCACAAGTTTGGTATCTCCACCTAGCATCGGTTGTGTTTCGAAAAACAACCCAAGTGAATCTTGAAGTCATCTACAACAACGGACCATATTTCTTTCTTGCATAACTAGTTCTGATGATTCAAAAGATCAATATGTAGTAGTTGCGTTGGTCTACTAGAGTGTCTAGTTTTGGACTTGAAAGAGATTTTGGATTGTTTCCCCATCCGGAAAGTGAGCAGATACCATCCTTTCTGAAAGATGTTTTGGGAAGGCCAACCACTAATTCTTTCTTGGCAAGTTTGTTCAGAGTTTTGAAATTCAAGTGACTCATTCTCTTATGCTATAACCAGTGCTCTTCTGTGTGACCTGATTGACTCACCATGAGACATTCTTCAGTTGTGGCAGAGGCCCAATCGATAACATAAAGACTACCTTTCCGCCGAGCAACTAAGACTGTCTGCTTTGACTCATTGTCAATAAGTTTGCAGTACTTTGCTTTGAATTTCACAGTAAAACCTTTGTCTGCAAACTGGCTCATGCTAAATAGATTATATTTCAAATCCTTAACATGTAATACGTCAGTGATTGTTAAAGATCCCAATTTGACGTTGCCAAATCCCAGAGAGGGATTTAATTCTCCTCCAGCAAATCTGATATCTGGTCCTGTACTGCAAGCTTTGTAATCAACCAGATTTGCTTTGTCTCCTGTCATGTGCTTTCCGCATCCACTATCAAATAGCCATTGTGCTTTAGTCCAAGAAGCATTTTGCACACAACAGGAAACAGGAGATTAGGTTCTCAATTTACAGTTGGAACCATCAGGACTAAACAATCTTCCAGTAGGAATCCATTTTTGAATGAATTTCCTTGGAACATTCTTTTGTCTTATAGGAATATAAGGAGGAATTCTAGTTGAATGATTATCATTATTAAGAATTATTTTCTTCCTTGGTGTGTTCCTAGGTGCTCCATTTGGTGCTTTCAGATACCTGTCAGGTTTCTGAGTTTGCTTTCCAGCGAACTTAGCTTTCCTTGCCAGATTTATTCTAGCCCTGGCATTCAGATTTTCAGTGGCTTGATTCAACTTCCACTTCTGATAATTGCTTTGAGCAATTCTAGCCTTTAGCCATCGTTCTTGCTCCATTTTATATTCATGAGCAAGTTGTTTTCCGATGCTTTTATAGCCAATACCAATTCGAGCACTTGAAGCTATCTGAGATCTTTTCTCAGCAGCTTTGCTAGTCTCTGGTTGGTCTAATTTCTTTCCAGATAGTAGGGTTGTAAGTGGTTATCATCCGCATTATTCTTATTTGACTGACGTCGGTCAATCTCCTTTTGTATAGATAAGGATGAATGAACGATTTAGTTCATCACTGATATGTTTCTAAGAAGGGGTCGTTGGTTGAGCATTATCGCGCTGATAACATGTTGAAAAATACTAATATTTTGTATATATTCAACTGAGATACGTGAGGTGTATGTGAAAGAGTACTGAATAGATAATAATACTCCATCTATTTAGTATTAACTAGATTCAAATTATTGTAAATTTATCTCTAACGGTATTTGATTTTGTTATTACCTTTTAGAATTCAAATTCAAAAAATAAAAATAAGTAATATATGGGCTGAGCTGGCCCATAAAAAACGTTGGGCTGGGCTTGCGGCAACATCTCCCAAAATCAGCCACAGATTTGGACATGATGAGAAAAGACGCCTTCTTCCCAGAATGCTTAACGAGTCAACTGGTACAGTTCTGTACACCATTGTCAAGCTATCTTATTTTCCTTTTGCTTCAATCCCAATTCACAGACAGATCGATCCTGTTTTAATTTCAATTCCCAAGTTTCTATCTTTCCTTCTTCATTTTATCTCTCTCCAAGATTTCTGTCAAAAGCTACGATTTTTACAAGAAACTCAATCACAAAGTTGGATTCTTTATCCCAATTACATCATTATGGTTGCCTATTGCAGCAAGGGAGGACACGCAATGTCAGATGCCAATGGTTCTCTCTTCAATTAAATTTCCCAAGTTTCTATTTTTCCTTCTTCATTTTATCTCTCTCCAAGATTTCTGTCAAAAGCTACGATTTTTACAAGAAACCCAATCACAAAGTTGGATTCTTTATCCCAATTAAATCATTATGGGTGCCTGTTGCAGCAAGGGAGGACACGCAATTGCAGATGCCGAACTTTGTAAATCAGCAAACAAATAGTATCTCCTAATTATAGAAACAAGATTGGTATGACCATGCTAGTCTTCAGCAATTTTATCTCCAACAGTTTTTCTCGGTTTTCTGTGTTTTATTGTTCATTTATCTCATGGGTATGTGCTTTCTATTTTTCCGATGCCTACACGTGTTGAGGTAGATAGAATGTGGATCATTGCTGATTTGTATTTTTTGTGGGTTTTGTCTCAGGAGAGAATCTGTGTTGGAAATGACAACTAGTGCATCTTCAGCTTCGATTGATCCGACAAGGGTAACTCAAATATCTTGGGAGCCCAAGGTCTTCCTTCAATTTATTGCCTAAAGATTTGATTTTGATATGTGTTTTGGATTTCTTGGAATGGTTTCACAATGTGTAAGAAAGCTAGTGTTGGTTTTGATAGTTTTATGTGGAAATGTTTGGAAAATCAATCCATGATTTAGTTAGACTTGCAGTCATAAAAAATTGAAACTTTGTTTTACTGAATGAGGATACATTTATGTTCTGCAGAGCTTTTGTATATAGAGGCTTTTTGACTCACAAGGAGTGTGATAATCTCATGAATCTAGTTAGCTTTCCCTTCTTTGTTTAATTGTCTTTGCTTATGAGTACTGTTATTTTCATAATTGATGATCTGTCTCAGTGAAATAGTGCATAGAGGGGATACTCATATGTTTTATGAGCTTATGTGTGTGATTGCTTTTGTGTAATAAGAATGTAGTTAACTGGTGCAACTCCCTGTCTGGCTACATCTGCAGCTTTTGTAATATCTGTCGAACGTAGGATATGCTCCTTAATGTTGATCATTTATAAGTAGCATGGCACGAGGCATTTTGAGTGGTTCCTAAAGCTATGCCATGAGGTCTCAAGCCCTGATCAATATATATGGCGGCTGACAGTGAATCGTTGGGTGGGATTGTGAGAGTTAACCATTTGGAATTATCTTATATCTGTAACTCTCAGTATAAATGGTTTTAAATTTCTTTGCGGTGGCTTGTTGTTTATGTAGAGTATGGCCATGTAATTTGCTGATCATAGGAGAGATATTGATGGGTTAGCATTCAGGGTTTTCGTTTCATATATGTGTTAGCTCTATAAATGTTTATTCTTTATTGATGGGTGAAATTTGTGTGAGCAGGCTAGGAATAAGCTGGAGAAATCTATGGCTGCAAATGACTCTGGAAAGAGTGTAGAAAGATGAGTTCTGACATGTTTCTTATGAAGAATCAGGTAACTTGTGGTGTCTCATGACTTCATCTCATTAATCATTAAAGCTGAAATTTCTAGTCTTCTGGATACATAATACATCCTTTACCAGTAACTTCATGGATGTTTATGTTCTGGGGCATCATCTAATAGTTATGTTAGTTAGGATGTGGATCATTGCTGATTTGCATATTTGTTGGGTTTTGTCTCAGGAGAGAATCTGTGTTGGAAATGACAGCTAGTGCATCTTCAGCTTCGATTGATCCGACAAGGGTAACTCAAATCTCTTGGGAGCCCAAGGTTTTACTTCAATTTATGGGCTAAAGATTCGATTTGGACACGTGTTTTGGATTTCTTGGAATGGTTTCACAATGTGTAGGAAAGCTAGTGTTGGTTTTGATAGTTTTATGTTGAAATGTTTGGAAATTCAATCCATGATTTAGTTAGACTTGCATTCATAAAAAATTGAAACTTTTGTTTTACTGAATGAGGATACATTTATGTTCTGCAGGGCTTTTGTATATAGAGGCTTTTTTACTCACATCTCATTAATCTGGTTAGCTTTCCCTTCTTTGTTTAATTGTCTTTGCTTATGAATACAATTATTTTCATAATTGACGATCTGTCTCAGTGAAATAGTGTGCATAGAGGGGATACTCATATGTTTTATGAGCTTGTGTGTGTGATTGCTTTTGTGTAATAAGAACGTGCTTAACTGGTGAAACTCCCTGTCTGGCTACATTCTGCGGCTTTATTGATATCTGTCGAACGTAGGATATGCTCCTTAATGTTGATCATTTATAAGCAGCATGGCGTGAGGCATTTTGAGTGGTTCCTAAAGCTATGCCATGAGGGCTCAAGCCCAACCCGATCAATATATATGGCGGCTGACAATGAATCGTTGGGTGGGATTGTGAGAGTCAATTATTTGGAATTATCTTATATCTGCAACTCTTAGTATAAATGGTTTTAAATTTGTTTGCGGTGTAATTTGCTGATCATAGGAGAGTATTGATGGGTTAGCAATCAGGGTTTTCGGTTCATATGTGTTAGCTCTATAAATGTTTATTCTTTATTGATGGGTGGAATTTATGTGAGCAGGCTAGGAATAAGCTGGAGATATCTATGGTAGCAAATGAATCAGGAAAGAGTGTAGAAAGATGAGTCCTGACATGTTTCTTATGAAGAATCAGGTAACTCGTGGTGTCTCATGACTTCATCTCATTAATCATTAAAGCTGAAATTTCTATTCTTAATGGATATATAATACATCCTTTACCAGTAACTTTATTGATGTTTATGTTCTGGGGCATCATCTAATAGTTATGTTAGTTGGAATGTGGATCATTGCTGATTTGTATTTTTGTGGGTTTTGTCTCAATGAAAGAATCTGTGTTGAAAATGACAACTGGTGCATCTTACTTCGTTTGATCCGACAAGGGTCACTCGAATCTCTTGGAGCCCAAGGTTTTTCCTTCAGTTTATGGGCTAAAGATTCAATTTTGAGATATGTTTTCAATTTCTTGGAATGGTTTTGCAATGTGTAAGAAAACCGTGTTAGTTTCGATAGTTTTATGTGGAAATGTTTGGAAATTAAATCCAAGATATAGTTATAACTTGCCTTCATCACAGTCTGTAGCTTTGTTTTACTGAAGCGGATACAGTTATATTCTGCAGGGCTTTTGTATATGGAGGCTTTTTGACTTATAAGGAGTGTGATCATCTCATTAATCTGGTTAGCCTTCCCTTTTTTGTTTATTTGTTTTTGCTCATGGGTACTATTATGTTCATTTGTTTTCGTAATTGATTATCTGTCTTGGTGAAATTAGTGCATAGAGGGGACAGTCATCTGTTATATGAGCTTATGTGTGTGTTTGCTTTTGTGTAATAAAAATGGTAGTTAACTGGTGCAACTCCCTGTATGTGTACGTTCTGCGGTTTTTGTGATATTTGTTGAACGTAGGATATGCACCTTAATGTTGATCGGTTTCTAAGTAGAAACACTCGCTCACATGGCACGAGTTATTTTGGGTGGTTCCAAAACAAACGGCAAGAGGGCTCTACCAACTCGTTCAATATCTATGGTGGCTGTCTGGCTGACAATGAATCGTTGGGCGAGATTGTGCGAGACATCCATTTTGGAATTATCCTTTATCTGTAACTCTTAGTATAAATGGTTGCAACTTTCTTTGCCGGTGGCATGTTTCTGTAGAGCAAACCGTGTAATATGCTGATCGTAGGAGAGATGTGGATCGATTAGCCTTCAGGGTTTTCGGTTTATAATATGAACTTTATATACATGTAGCTCTATAAATGTTTATTCTTATTAAGGATGAGAGAATAGAAATCGGTGGACTGCTTAATGAGCCTGATTGGTGGTTTTTGTGTGAGCAAGCTAGAGAATAAGCTGGAGAAATCTATGGTAGCTGACAATGACTCTGGAAAGAGTGTCGAACGCGAAGTCCGTACGAGTTTTGGCATGTTTCTCATGAAGAATTAGTTAACTCGTGGTGTTTCATCACTTCATCTAATTATTCATTAAAGCTGAAATTTCTAGTTTTCATGTGATGCACTTTTAATTCGATGCGAAATTTATGTATACAATATCTTTTACCAGTACTCCCTTGACGTGTATGTTTTGGCCTTTTAGGGCATCATCTGATAGTTATGTGAATATATAAATACTGTTTATATACTTGTACAATTCCAAATGTCTACATGGTGTGGCTGTTAAGTTTTGTGTGCTTTAATGCCTTATCTAGCAACTACCCCTGAACTCAGAATATCATCACAAACGAAACTCACACCTATGCTATTTCTTATAATGCTCCTCATGCTAAAACTAGCATCAAGTTCCTTTGTCCAAATCCTTTGATCTCTGTACTCCGACTTGACTAGAATCAAGAAATAAGATTTGAAGTCTATACTTGCATAGTGTTTTCAAAATGTGTTAAAGACTCTGTGAATGTGCAGTAATGTTTCCAATATTCAATTAATCATAACATATCTCGGATTTGGAACGTTGATCCATGCTTAAAAGATGAATAACCATGCTCATGGTCTTCTTTATCTTGTTTGTATAGTTATAAACTATACCCGTGCTTTTCCTCTTTGGCGGTGATTATTGTGAACTTGGATTTAATTAATATCTGCTGCCTCTTTCAATACTTGTTTGATGATTAATGTGGATATTCTCTTTTCTCTCTTGAAGGAGGATCTAGTGTCAAATATTGAAGAAAAAATTGCTGCATGGACTTTCGTCCCAGAAGGTATTCCAGTCTGTATCATGGCATGTTGTGTATCATTAATCATGGCGTCTAATTGTTTCTAGTCTAAATGATTCAGATTACGGAGAGTCCATGCAAGTATGTGTGGCTACACAATTCAATCTGCTGCTCATGCTTCCTCTATTGCCAAGCGTGGAACGATGTTCATGGCCTGGAGCTCCTGGCAAAACAAAGGTAAAAGTTCAAATAAAAATAAATACATGCTTCGCATTTTCAGTAAGAAATGGTAATGTTAATTCCATGTTATCCACAATAGCATACTAATATCTATAGAAAATTAGTATAGGCATGAGCCGTAACTTCACCACTGGTATAGATCCATTTAAAATATTAAGGGTGGAATACAAAGTTTTCTAGGAATCGATATTGTGAAGACAACGGAAGGGCACCAAAAAATGCACTGGTTCCAGAAACACAAAAAATGCAAGTCAGATGATCTAGCTCAACCGCTCCTTTCGAAGATTATAACATCACAAAGTTGCAAGAAATTAGCGTGCATTCAACTTCTTTAATAAGGAAATAATTGGAAAAGCAACCGCTAATGAAGCTCGATCCCGCAAGAGGTCTTGCAGGGATGATGTTTTATCCAAAATATAAATGCCACATGTGTTACGGACTTAAGAGTCTTAAATTATTAGTATGATTAAAATTATAGACTTTTAGTAAAAATACGCAGTTAGTCAGTTAACGAATAGGGTTCAGGTAAGCTTAGTTCTTAGTTGATTAGCTTTATAATAGACTTGTAGGGTTTGTCATTTAGTAGACAAGATTTACTTATTTCGCCCGTAAGAATTGATTTGTCGCCCTTTAGAGGGCTTCGGAGATTGGTGTTTTATTTATTTATGTTCTACTTCTTCCAATATACTTTGCTCTATCATATGATTAATCTATCTTCAACAACAAAGAGGTATGAAAGAAAAAGGGAAGAGCTTGTAGCATTACCTGGAATAATTGCTTGCATGCATAAGGTAGTTTAACAGTAGAAATGTTCTCCCAATTCTTGCACATAGGACACATGTCAGTCTTCAACTTAAAGTTGTAATACCCCATCAAGCCACACTTGCGGCAAACCTGAGGTAAACAATGTAACAATTTATAAACATATTACCGACAAAATAGAAGAAAATAACTTGACATGATAGAATAGTTAACATTGGTTGGCATGCATACAAGCCTTGGTAAACGAGTAGCAAAAGTAACTTGACTAATGGAACTTACCTTTACTTCAAAAGGGTCACTAGAAAGCATCAGGCGCTCATGTATTAACATGCTGGCTCCATATGAAATTAAACAGTCACGTTCCATTTCTCCAATGCGCTGACCTGAACAGTGAAGTACATAGGATATTGAAATCAAAATCATATTATACTAGATTTCCATACCCCCATCTCTACTTATACCTTCTGAAGGTTGTCGGGTTAAGTCAGTTCGAGTTCCTTTGGCTCCTCGAGCATGCATCTTATGCGAGACCTAAATTCAAATATAAGTAACTTACTGGTATTATTAGATACTTGTGTCATATTTAAATAGATACAAAAATAATGAAAGAAACTAGTTGTTTACCATCTGTTTCATCTTTTGGTAATAAATGGGACCCATGAAAATATATGCTTGCAGTGGCTCCCCGGTGATGCCTGTAACATGCAAAGGTAAGAAAACAAGTATGTGAGAGCAAAAGGGTATATTACATGAAATTCCTTTTGAGTTATTCGAATGTAGCACCAAACTCCCTCAATTATCTAAACGGCATAAAACCTTCCTAATGTCAAAATTAAAGGAGAGTTTAGTGAGATTGAGGGTCACATCTAGGGGGTTTCGTGCTACTTTATAATAACTGAAGGGGTTTTATGCAATTCATTTGTATTTATTTTTGTTGTAAAATATCTATTAAATAACTAAAAATCAATACTAATGAGAAGAAACATATACTATAATATAATGAAAGGGTATTAATATATGATGCTCCACCATTTATATTTATTTATCATTCTACATTTTGAATTATTTTTAAAAATATTGGTCATTCTAACTAAATCAATTCATATTTAATATATTCATTGAATTTGGTTATTTTGTTTTCTTATATTCTCTATATTTCTTTATGCATAAAATAAGATAGAAATGTACACCACATTTCTATCTTATTTTATGTGAATCTAAAGTCACAAATTAAATGAAACGGAGAGGGTAAATAATAATTAAAAATTATTTGGAGTAATTTTATTTTCAAAAAAAAAAAAAAAATAACGTCGTGACATAGCAAATAAACAACAATGAAGCAATGAAAATATAATGATGAATCAACGGTTACCATTTAGCTAGATTGATTTAAAAGTAACCATAATTGAGTTAAAGTAAATCAATCACAGATAGGAAACAATAATTTTACGAATTATGATTATAAAAAGGTAATTTAACATAATATCATTAAATTTTAATTATTTTTATAATTTTTTAATGAAAGTACACACAATTGCATAAAACGCCCTTAATTATCATAAAGTTGCGGAAAACCCCCTAGAAATACACGTGATACTAGGGGGTTTTGTGCAAACTATACTATAACCCAAATTTAATAATTGAGGGGTTTGATGCTACTTTTATATAACTTGAGGGGGTTTTATGCAGTTTACTCGAGAGCAAAAGCTTGAAATCGAATATGATTTACTTCAAAACATATTCCAAAAGAAATTGATTACTTTAATTTACCATTTCTTTTTGAAAGGTAATAAGAAATTTTATTAGAGAGAAAAATACACGGGTGTATTACAGCAACTTACTTAAAGGACACTAAGAAAAAATACCAGAGGCTTGTACCAGAAATTTATGATTACTTCAATTTACCATTGAAACATACCTGAATACATGAAGTCTTTGCCATTGTAGTTGAACCCATGTTTGACTAGGGTTTCACTGCACATAAAAGATATAGAGGAAAACATGAGAGATGTCAGGTGAGAAGTTGCATATGAAAGAAGCAGCAGGCACCTTATAACATCCACATTTGCATGTTCAAATGCACTGCCATAATGAAATTCTCCAGAAGCAGCTCCAACTTTACCAGCAAGAAGTTCAATCATTTCTCCAACTGTCATTCGACTGGACATACATGACAAAGAAAATAATGTTATCATAAAGATCATTTACAGGAATAAATTCAAGAAATAACTAGTTGCCTATTTAAAAAGTCTAAATCTGACATGCATAGTATGTAGAACTATTTAAGTCGGAATCAAGATATAAAGATGCATATAAAACCAGCTGACAGAAATTCATTACCTAGGAAATCCATGAGGATTGATGATTAAATCGGGACATATTCCAGTTTCAGAAAATGGGAGATCTTCCTGTTGAACAATAATACCACAAACCCCTTTCTGTCCATGACGGCTACTGAATTTGTCACCAACCTAGTTAAAAATGTTTGTGTGATTGCAAGATATTAGTGGCCCACTCTGATTGAAAGTGTTTGTTAGTCTAAAACTAAATACTACCTCTGGCCTTCGAGTTTGACGTATCATGAAGTTGATGAACATATTGCAATTCATGTCAGTGTTCAGCATAACCCTATCTACAACAGCCGTTTCTCCTTCAGGACCTTTGTATGTCTGCCAACTTGCCTTGTATGCACTGAATATAGCTACATATGAGCATGTTGCATGAAATAAATCAAAGGAATAAGCATATCATCAAATCCAGTACCTGTCTGCTAGGGGCTCTGGGTTTTCCGATGGTTTGCCCCTCGTTTGCTTTGGAGATTGCTTATTTATATAAATATCACCCGGTCGGATAATTTCTCCAGGAGATGCAATTCCATCCTCATCGAGAATCTGCAATCACGAGAACATTCATAGTGGAGGTAAATACTACAGACTTCTAAATCATTGGTGGGTTGACACACAAGAGCAGTCTAATGTAGAAAACATAAACGTTGATCTGTTAAAAACCAAAATAAGTCCAAACAATATAATCAAAGGTCATTGTGAAAATACATGAGCATGAATGAGTATTGGCATAATGCAGTTCTCCAGAAAATTAATCAGTGCAGAACGGTGTTAACAGAAAGGAAGCGTGTAGAATTGACTGGGACATACGAAAATAGAAAACATGTAAAAGTGATTGGGACGGAAGGAGTAATTCACTGATTCTCACTCAAATATAATCAAAACTCATTGTGAAACGTCAATTTAATGTAAGCACCTGCATTTTTCCAGCCTCATACCCATCTCGCTGGGGTTTAATTATACGATCTGATGTCCCGTTCTCATACTTTTGTTGAACAGCTGTCATTCTGTAAAGAATAACATTTTAACACCAGCAAAGGACTTCCCAACATACAGAAAACAGCAAAGGCTACAGCTAGGCAAAACCATACTTTTTCATTACAATGCAGCGACCAAAACCACGATCCAAAGAAGATTTATTCATTACTATAGCACCCTCTATGTCGTACCCACTGTAACTCATCACTGCAACTGTTGCATTCTGCCCAGCTCCCAGTTTATCATACCCAACCTACAAACATTATAATTACTTGAGTTGTGTGATAAACTGATAATGTCTACAGTAATATGAAAGATGATGATGTCCACTAACCAGTTCTATTGTCCTAGTTGTTACTAGTGGCCTCTGGGGGTAAACTAAGAGATTGATTAAAGTGTCCATTCTTTGCAACTGCAAGTAGAGAAAGTAGAGTTACAGATAAGCCGAGAAAGAGATAAAGAGGACCTCTAGTATAACATGCAGATGCCTGTGATACCCATATGACATTTGAAATTGAAACTAACGCAATTGTTACAAACTGCATATTATAGAATGACCTTAGGAAACATGGTCAATTGGGGGTTCACTATCATATTTTTAATAATCGAAGATCTTTATACATTTAAGATATCTAACTAAAAAAAACAAAAGGTAGACAAGTCCTCTATAGCAATTGGGGGTTTAGGGTCTGAAGCTCTAGCAGAACAGACTTCATATAATGAAGCATTGGATTTTCAGACAAGTCCTCATGTAATGCTCAAACATACAGATTCTACAAGTACACCAACCTCCTTAAATTCATTTCATGTGACTTCTATTCTCTGGCCTGGTAAGTCTGGGAAAGATCCCAAATATTGCTTCTCCGATTCCTTATCATTTGAAATAGTGGTTCAAGAATACTCTTGTAACATAACCCACTTTCATTTTCCATATCTGACTATTGAAAAATGGAAACCCTAAGACAAGACTACTTGTTTTAAATAGAATTATCTTCTAGGTTTTGAAGGCATGTAGAGCCCCATGTGAACTGGAATGAAAGTACCGACAGATAAAAAAATCAAAAAAAAAATTTCCACTGGACGAATAACAAGTCTTACTACTTTGTACAGGGTGTTAGATGATCTACCAGTAGGAGAGCTCAAAAGTCATGAAAAACACAAGTGCATGGCAATGCTAAAACAGTAGGCAGTACAAATTCTCCGACAAGATTTGTTAAACAACCAAACACTTGCAATTTAACCAAAGCAGATAAAAATATAAGACATAAAGATAAGTCACCTGATTATATGCAAAGTTACCCATAGCTTGCTTCCCCATGGCACACTTCAAATGAAAAGAATAAACTGAGTCCCAAAACAACCTTCTTATGGTTTGAGGCCCAACAAGAGTCAAAAAAAAAAAAAAGAATACCTGGTATGTGTTACTGGGTGACTGATTATGATGAGGGTAAGGAATCAACCCTGCAGTTACACCCAGTATGGTCAAAGGCTCTATTTCAACATGTGTTGTCCCTTCTTTGATATTGTCTTCGTGCAAAGCAATCTAACAGGCACTTTCCACATAAGACACACTACACGCTGATGATGAAAACCAAGACAAAGAAGTGAAGAACTAAACACTAGAGATAGAAGTCCAAACCAAAGTGTTGTTATGCTCGTTCATGTCAAGATATTCAATAAGTCCGTCTCGCAGGAAACTATCAAATGTCCGAACTCCATCCTTCAAGCAAAAAAATATTCAACAGCGTGATACGAGCAAAACTTAGAAATGCTTCAGTTACTAAGGCAAATTACCCTCAACTCCTTCATATGGTGCTCCTTAATTCTAGATACACCGTTCTCGACAATGACGAGAGGACGACAGAGACGACCCCCATCTGAAGCAATATAAACACAGCGCTGCAAAATAACTCCTGTTAGGGATCTTGCTCATGTATTTTATTACCCACACTAATAATACGATTGTGACAGCAATTAATTGTGCAATCACAGATATATGGCAGGTGATTCATTTAAATAAAGAACATATATATTGCCACAAAAAAATACTGTATAACAACAGGCCACAAAATTCTGAGGTTAAGTGACCCAGCAGAAACTATAATTCAACAAGCATGCCCCTAACGTGTAATGCAGTATACGAATGAATGTGTATTGCATCATTTGTTGGAATGTGTACAAACATATTTAGTAGAAAGTTGGAATGTGTACAAACATATCTAGTAGAAAGTTACCATTACCTTGCAACTTTCCTCTAGAAATACATTTCAAAAGCGTTACTGCCTGGTGAACAACGCGGATGCATGTCCACATTAACAGCATTTATTGACTGTTTCCACTTACCAACTTCTTAATTAACAATTTTCCATACATCTCTTGACATATTCAGATTTTCCTAATATGTTGAGTAGTATAAGTTGAAGAAACAAACAATTTGAACAATAAATATCACATAGGATAAAGATGCCATATGGTATGATAACAGGAATACAGGATATGGGCCGACCTGTTTTTTGTTCACAAAAATGCTTATGAACTCTCCAATTTTACATGCCCGTCGCAGTTTTCTCATTGCATTAGCGAATCTCTGAGACAATATAAGAAAGCTTATAAGTTGAGGAGCAACAATTCATAATTCAAGCCAAGAGGAAAAAGGAAATTGACCAGTGACAGGTTACCTGTGGTTGCCTGTGCTTGCCAAGAATGAGACCGTTTAATATGATTAGATATGAATTTGGCAAGTGAAGGTCTTCACCAGAAAGAAACTCCATGTCTTCAACTCCCAGAGTGTAGCACTGCATGAGAATTAGACATTGTATGTAGATGTAGTGAGAAAGAAGTATGCCTTTCCATCTTTGCACCACAATATTCCTTAATTGCATGTACTTTCTTCTTGACTTCTACTGATAATACTCTCGTATTATCATCTGTCACAATAATATTCTGAGACAACTTATCAGTTTGTGTGTGTGTTTCGCACAGCCTAGGAGCTATTGTAAGGCCAATATATGGAGAACTAAGTACAGATAACAGAAACTAGGACTCATACTAATTCAGCTAGCTTTGGACCTATGAGAAATTACAATCATCAATTTGTTTAATAATACAACAGAGATAGATGGAGACAGGAAACATATATGCAGATGCTATGTGGAATAACCATAACATAAAAGAGTGTCTTTTGAATTTTCCTAATTGTTAACTATGGTTTTATAATACCGAAGATCTTTCACTGCTTGAGAGGAGAAAAAACTGCAGACTTTTGCAACAACATTGAAGCATGAATATACAAGTAGTATTTCACATTACCTTTTCCAAGAAATTAACATGCCAAAATATGAAAATATGCTTTTCCATCTACCAGAGTACCAAGAAAATTGATTGAATAGATCAGCCTAGTATGAATCTTCAAACATAACATTCTGCAAGCACGACTAATTCAACTCATAGTAAATGTTGCATTCTGGGTTGTTTATGTACGTTATATAGTAGGAAGTTTCCATTAAAGCTGAAACTACCGCATGAACAACCTGAACTTTCGAGTTTCTTCAACCATAAATATACTTTCGTTTTTTTTTTTTTAATAAAATCAGAGAACTTTAAATATCTGAGAGAAATGTTACCAGAGAAATAAGACTGGTATCATCGCCATCAATAGTGACATGAGCCATCAATGCTAGATTTTTCACCAGTCCACAAGATTCACCTACTGAAGTATCACAGGGGCACAACATTCCCCACTGTAGATAATTTGGTGCAATTGAATGAAAAATTAGTCATTGTTCCACAAATTTAAATATCAGAAATGTCATGGTGTGGAGAATTTGTATTTCACCTGACTGGGTTGTAATGCTCTAGGACCACGAACTTTTCTAGAATTTTCAAATTGTGCCAAGATCCTTGTCATTTGACCTAAAGTTCCTATGTATGACAATCTGGATACAACCTTTAAAGAAGATATATTCCCTCAGTGCTGCATACATAATTATATGCATCTGTATATAGATATTCATATGTGGAGATACTTCCAATGGGCTGTTCAATGTTTTCATACCTGTGACACACCCTTGCGGTGCATCTTGAATCTTTTGAGATCAAAATTTCCAGTAGAAAGAGTTCTTTCCAGACCGTTAGTAATGATATATGTTGCCCCTGTAGCAACAACCTGGAAGTGCATATAAAGAGATGTTGAAGCCAAACAAAAGAAAAACACATGTTCAAATGCAACTCAAGCTTTTTCCATCTCAATTCATCCAGGACATTAGGTATCTGCATAATAATTAGTCCCAAGAAAAAGACCCAAGGCTTGGCCTAAAAAGGCGCATTAAAGACTCGGTAGCACTTTTACTCAAAACAAAAAAGGGCTAGAAAGGAGTAACCAGCGACGCGCAAGTTTCTATTTAGTTATAATTTATATTGGAAATGAGTTAGGAAAGAACTAGAAATAGGATATGCAAGTTGAGTGTTTGATGGCATGGCATGCTAATGCGCAAAAGAAAACGGAAAAAAACAAGGACAGTCAAAATAGGGTTTGCTTGAGAGATTTCAATCGAACCTTAAAAGGGTCGGGACTAGCTTGACTTGAATCTTCCAAGGCCTTGTCCATTCTTTTCTTGGCTTCATTGTTGAATGTCTTGAACAATTCCTTCAACGTGGGTTCGTAATAGGTTACCAGTGCTGATAATGTTTAACATGAATAATGGAAGTATGGAACAACAGACGGATGGAAAAACATACCTCAAAAAGTAACGCTACCATTTGACCAGATAATTCAAATCTTTTGTTACCCACAAAATCCTGCCACAAATTAGTGTATAAAGTTTGTAAAGAAATGGTCAATATATGCAGGACAAGAAGAACACAACTCTCTGCAAATAGCAAGAAATATCATTCCCAATTTAATAAATGACCAAAGGACGAACCCACAAAGCAATTTAAGGAAATCAAAAGAGTGAAAGATAAGTTAACAGGGACCTGCAGCTAAATCATGAATCAACAAATCAGTCCATGGCTCCTAAGTTCTGTAAATTAAAGGAATAGGAGTACAGGCAACAAGTGGATAAAATTTTCCAACAGGAATGAACCTCATGGAACTTTTCCAAGCACAAGCGAGACTAACAAATCATTCACCGAAGAGAAAGATCCGATTCATATGCAATGCATGCATATCACAAAACCACGGATCATGAGTAAAATACGTAGCCCATCAAGTTAACCTGTTCCAAAACCCCCATTTTTCAAGACTTTTCTTAATTGTGCTTCACTCAAGTGTACACATAAATTGTCATTCCAACTGAAAACAGCCTACTTCAGTGATGTGTGATGGCATGCAAGCAAGAAAATCAGGGCATGCTGAGGTGATAGGCACATCTAAGGAAATGCAAAAACTTTGCTAAGAACAGTCAGCATGAATTCCACTGTTATGGGTTACAATACTAAACTAATTTCAGGAAAACCTAGCGCTAACATGAGAAATTGCCAGTATAGTTTATTGGAAATCACCTCCAAAATAACTAATAATGTTTGTTCCAATGAACATAATAAAAATAACACGTCACCTCAAGACCATAAAATATGATCCACCGATGTCTAACTCTTCGAATATGGAACTTGAAGACTGGTGGACCAGATAAGGAAAACATAAAATAAACTAACTTGAAAAAGATCCACATCATTAACCTGTAAAACTCTCCAACATTCTCAAATACTTTTATTAATCAACTCCTTTATTTCTCCTGCCTTGTGAAAGAATAGGAGCTAGAACGGACGTACAAAAGAAAAGAATGTAGAACTTTCTTCATGCTCATCAACTGTGTGGAGGGAATTGTTTACCTTGTCATCCATAGCATCCTTGTATAAAATAGCGTCCATCATTCTTCTCAACATCACTGCCACATATATGCATTTTGGACGATAATTGCGAGAACTATTTTTATGCACCTGCGTGATGATAATATTGCAGATCAGGAAATAGTAGAGATCGCAAAAAACTAGACTTCAAGAGCTACTTACGGGAATGTGGGCCAGAAATGTTTCATCAAGAATTGCCAGAATATGTTCTTCCTGAATGCCAGGTTAGAGTTTCAAATATGACCGAAAGAAATCACAGACAAAAGAAAATATTTCTGAAAATCGATAAAGCATAGACATACCTCAACCTTTCCATATGAATTTTTAACCTACAGAAGGCAGGGGAAAGAAAGAAAAAAAAGTCAAACTGACAAAGTACAGTCAAACATTAACCATGAATATATTCATAATGGTTTTTCAAGGAGATCAACTTAGTATCTGGGGCAACTAGTTTATGTTTATGACATTATTACCAGACATCTGGGGGACAACTTTATTGTAAAAACATGCTTCTGGGATAGATATGTTTGTGTGTGCACCACTCCACTGTCAAAAGTGAACAGTAGACTCATTCTCCATCAGCTACTCCATACTTGACAGTCCTCTTTGACAGGCCAGCATAGTTTCAAACTATAGGGGCCACACCTTTGTGTTTTTTATGCTATTACACAGACATCCGAGGGGCAACTTTATTGTAAAAACACGTTTTTTTGATAGATGTGTTTGTGTGCAGCATCAGACAGTCAAAATTTCCGTCTCCGGCTCCATAAGTTTCAGCCCATAGGGGGCAACTCCTTTGTGTTTATGATGTTATTACTCACACATCCGAGGGACAACTTTGTTGTAAAAACACGTTTTTGGGATATAATGTGTTTGTGTGCAGCTCCATACTTGCCAGTCCACTTTGACCAGCTACCATAGTTTCAACCCAAAAGCAGTTATTGCTGCTGTTCTTCAATCACCACAATTGTGTTAGTTTATAAGGTGCCCTATTAGTGAGTTCTAAGAACCTTTAGCCTAAACAGTTTCATAAATCATATAAACAACAGGTGTTGATCATTCAGTTATGAGGGATAGGGATCGGGATAAATTTGATTGCTATTGATCTTTCCTAGTAACTCAAGAATCGAAGAACAAGGCAAAGTTTTGCCCCAACAGCAGAAACTACCTTCTCTGCAAGGAACTCCAGGGCCTTTTTTTGTGTATATACATTTGAACAGTCCTGAAATCAAGAGACAATGACATTTTAGCAACCAACCAGGGTTAATTCTAAATCAAAAGCTTAACAAGAGTATCATCCAAAGAATTGCATTATAAATATTTAACTCTTCTCAGAGATGAGAAAAAGGTATGTGGAAATAATCATAGATCAGAGTTTATACCTTAATTGATGGCAATAACAAATAACTATAGCGAAGGTCTCTTCCAAGCATCTGGAAAACCTCTTGATCACTCACCATGCCCATAGCTTTCATAACTACCATTATTGGAACCTAAAAATGATAGTACAAAACAGGAAATAAGTTTCAAGGGAAAACATGTGGTACAAGGCTACAAGCATATACCAGACAGAGCTGGGCAGGGTAGTCATATCAAACCTTGCTGCTAAAAGCATTCAGCTCGAGGTATATCTTCTCTTCCTCCATTTTTATTACTGTTTTACTCTCTATTCCTCCTGTGCTGCTCGTCACAGATGCTTGCACACTGAGAGGGGTTTATAAAGTAGAGGATTCATCAGGAAAAAAAAAAGATAGTTTAAAGAAAGATCTTAGTAGCAAATAAGATGCTACAAACTTCGATGGAAATGATAGTTCGTAGAGCCTTGAAGTTTATTATCATGATGACCACCAGAAGTTGTTAGCTTCCCAATCATGTCAGAACATTTATTTATTTATTTTTCTTGTTTGAGTTTGATGAAGTTCCAGCCATCGACAATAGCCTTAAATCCTAACCTTATCAAGTTGATACTTCAAGAAATTTATGGACGTTATTGTGGAACTTATGTGTTTGTTAAACGACCTCTTAATGCTAGGGAAAGAGAGAGGATGGAGAGTTAGAACTTCAGAACGTTCGGTACTGCACATGTTTTACAAGGGATGCTTACATATGAATCTCAAACAGTGTCCTTTATTTAGTGTATGAAACAAAACCCAATTTGATCGCAGCAACAGTTATCCTCTTATGTCCCCTTTCTCAACATGATCTATCATTTCATGTATCATGTGCAAGACTGTGAGTGGTAGTAATTAACCAAAAAGGATGCGTTCCAGAATTTAAGAGGGTTATTTAAGGATAACCGAAGATTCCTGGAAAATAGTATAATAATAAACCAAAGGGAGTCCAAAAAATTGGCATCAAAGGTATAATAAACAAGTAAATATTACTTGAGATGATTCATTGAAAGTGAAATGAACCATGCATCTCAAGAAATACAGGAAGTACATTAACAAACACAAAACACGAAAATGGAGAAGAAATCGACAAGTCTAGAGAGAATGAGGCAGTTAGAGCAACAAAAGGCCCCTCCCAAAATCCCAACACCCCAGCAAAAAATGAGATTCGTATTTCCCAAACATAAATAACAGTAAGAAATGCTATTTAAGACTAACGGTAAGGCCCTCGGTACTACCAGAAGGTATAATAACTATTTTGTCTTCATTTAGACCCATTATAATGAAGTCTGGTTCAATATTATCAGCCTCTAGGACTGAAACTTAGGTGGTACCTCTAGTTCAGATATTGGTGTAAAGAGAAATTAGACTCCTCAATCCCTTTCAACTCATGCAGTCAAAAGGAAAGTCCTTAGTTTGACTCATAAACAAGTCAAATAACATCCGTGTTGTAGATGTACACTTTGTTTGCTTCCAATTGAAACATCCTTAATTAACCCAAGACCAAGGTAGAGTTCACTGAGATAATTGAATGTTCTATGTTCCTTTTGGGATCGTTCAAATATTTTGACTTTATTTGGGTTTGAGATGTGGTTTCAGCATCCGCACCTATTGATATAACTTGAATGAGATTATGAGAAATTGTAGGAGATTAAATTACTAATGTTACAGGCTGTCTGAGAATAAGAAGAAAGAACATTACCTCACTCTTTTTTGTTTTTTTTTTTTCTGTCATTCGCAGATGAAATTGAACTTCTGTTTTCCATATGGTCTAAATCGAGCTCAACTCATGTTGATCCCACAAGAAAGATACAGCAAAAGGAAAAATAAGCCCGGAAGCTCAGTTTCCTTTCTTTTGACTAATATATTCTTATTTACAGACGGAATTAATGGTTCCAACTCTTTGCATAACTAAGCTAGCCAACCTAAGCTTGGTGTAAGATTTGATGATGGAGCCGGTTGATATGGTTACTGTGAAGATCTGGAATCAATCTCCCTTGGATTAAGATGGACAGGGAGTTTAACTGCTTGTGGTTCTATAGAAATAGACTAGAATATCTTGGTATGTATCTTGTGTTTTGGTTAACTAAGCCCTTGAAGGCTATCTTGTATTCGGGTTTCTTAGTGATTTCTTTTAATATATAAAATCGAAGCTCGGCCTCCACTTTTAGAAAAAGTAAGCTCGGTGTGATTTTTCCAGAATATGCACCTCAGTTGTACAGAGTCTTAGTATTAATTACAACAACAAAGGCTTAATAATTACTTGCGGACCTATCCTAACAGAGTCTTTAACGAAGCAAAATTATAGGACAAGGTCACACTATCGACAGCGAACTTTTCTTTCAACATGAAATGAAAGGAACATGTCAAATATCAACAAGCCAGGAATTGCTTCTATAAATTTATTCACATCCATTTTTCAAACGATGTAGTTTGTTATAAGCCACACCAGCAAGCCTGTGTTAAGAGAAGCATCTTCGTTACTCAGAATGAAGAAGCCAACTCCTTTTTTCTAAATACAAGTAAATCTCTTGAATAATACCAACCTCATTCTCTGCATCATAACTACAAGCGCAGCTTTCAATTATGAATGTATCACAAATTCACAATGTAGAAATTTATGGTTAAATGGACAAATAGTGGAGAGGATATAACTATATATTCTATTGGAAACTGTACAAGAGCAAAATGAAAGTAATTTTTAGACTAAAAAGAGAGAAACATACTCACCAGCCTTTTTTGTCGGCATCAATAATTATCGTATTCTTGGAAAGTTGCTCTTGCATCAGAAGCACCTGGAAGTTTCAGAAGTTTATGGATCAACACCAAATAAAAAAAAGGCAGGGTAGGGAATTTATAATATAGCCAGTGATGCCTTACATTGTTGGATAACAGAGAATTGAACATAGAAAAACTCTCATCAGTTGAAACTTGAAAGAACTATGGCTACATTTTGTCAATAAGAGTTACCTTCTCTGTTCCCTTAACGATAAAATATCCTCCAGGATCAAGAGGGCATTCACCTGAATACAATTGATCAAACATTCATCAGATAGATATTAGCCATATAAGTTGCTCGGCGCTGTAACTTGAATATGATATTTACTTAATTCTGCTCCAACATTACAACACGTACCATAACTGGTTAGTTCTTCTTCATCTCTACCATACAGTATGCAACGGGAGCTTCTTAACATAATAGGCATCCGTCCAATGGTGACAGTCTGAAAATTAATATCCAAAGTCAGTATTCTTCCCATGCATCATGTTCAGAGTCAGAGTTTATAATTTTCAAGTTTAACTAACAAACAAGCTTTATCAATCACCTTCTTCTTGGAATCGCCTTTAAATACACTGGCTACGATGTCCGCGTGTATTGGTGCAGCGTAGCTGAGGCAGAAGGCAAGCAAAGAGTAGCAGGAGGCGAGTATGAGAAAGTGGTAAAAATAACCAAAAGAGGAGCAGAAGGAGCACACGAGGTAATTTACTTCAACTAGCAAACTTTACAATTTAAAGGAACGATGTGAAGAATAACAAACTTTAGTAACGAGTACATTTTCGAAGAGCAAAAACCAACACTTACGTAATGCCAGAGAGCCTGCACTCTTGGGGAGTAAGCTTTTTAGTCACACCATCAACACGCAAACTTGGTTCTCCAATCCTAATATCTTTATATCTGCGATCAATTACATGAAATTAATGAAAAAAGAATGAAGATAAATGTATTGTAGACAGATTTTACAGATATAAATAGGAATTGGGAACTCACTCGATGTAAAAATCCGGATCGATGTTAGACCTGACGAACCGATTCTCTTCTACGCGGATTAACTCTTTTAGAGTTTTTTCTGTGAATTGATTGAAGGAATCCAGGTGCGGCTTCACAAGACCTCTGACCTACATTGCACATAAATAAAATATTAACGCACAATTGGAAGTTCTCTCAGCTACAGAACCATGTCATCAGAAACAAATGTGATTCGGGGGTTGGAGCTACAATAACTTGGACCATGGGAACTCAAAATAGCACAAACTCTAGTTCCATATGATTCACCACATCAAACAAACAGAATCAATTCTGCCAGCAAACATAAGAAATACAAGGTGCATAATTCCTAAATCCATTCCTGGATGTTCTCAAATGTGAGCTCAGAATCAAATAACAGCTGAAAGGAAAAACGACCAATGCATATATAGATACTGGCTCATGTTGCAGAACACCGCTAGTGAACATGAAAGGACGATAAATACCAAAACAATCATACACGATACACCTTATCCGACTACAGTCTCCACTGCTTTTCTTATACAGCACTATACACTGCTTTTCTAAGAAGCATTACTACAGTTTACTCTAATCAACAGGTTAAACAAGCCTCACCTACTCTAATCAAGTTTTCCCCAGTAGTAATCCGCATAAACTACTTGAGGTTGAGGTATAATAACATGAATCAATAGTTTTCCACAACTTTTTTCCCCTGTTTCGTTTAGCACTGGCTGGCAGATAACGAAATCAGAATCGATTATTGTACCTTCAGATACTCCGGAATGAGCTGTGACTTGTCAACTCCCACCATTTTCAATCGAGCTGTGTTATGAACCAGACGATAACCTCACGAGCAACAACAGTAGAATCGTCACCAAAGTATAGAACTCGAATAAAAACTATGAAAATGCAACAGAGAAAATGATAGCAGCTCGATGAATCCACCTGTGAAAATTGATGAGCAAAGGATTGAGAGAATATTTTCTGTTATTTGGAGACAAGTGAGAATAGTACGTACCTCACATACGCACGCATAAACGCCAAATCACAGATGAACTATTATGTACTGCCAACATTTGTGAGTTTGCAACAAAATCTGTTATTACTTGCTGTAGCCGGTATTGTGACTTGCTTTACCGGTTACCTCATTAAAAAAAATACAAATTTTCGAGACGATCACTATTTAGGGACGGACTATGTATTTTAATCCGAATTTGTTCTTGTTGTTTTACGTTTCTTGTAAATAAGTTAGAGTAAAATTTGTTCGCAAATGATTTTACCGGTCCTTTTTTGTCTGTTTTTACTAAAAGTTGATTTTAAACAAAATATATTACTTATATAGAATGCAGCTTAAAATTGTAAAAGTAAAAATTTTAGTGTTTGTAAAAATTAATTTAATTCAGTTGATTTTGATTGGAAAAAAACTAATACATGCGAGTTGATTTCACTTTTCTTTAAAAGCATTTTTCTATCTATACTATTAGAAATAATGAATCAGTTTCTATTAAGTAGATGGAATACGATGATTGTGATACTAAGAGCATCAAACTACGGGTGATCCGTCCGATTCAGGATTTCAGGTTGATTCAGTTTGACATGGTCACTCTTGGTACTAGTTAAGATGAGTGTTTTGCATTTTTGCCATTTTTTTCGTCAAAACTAAAACTACATGTTTTCATTTTCACTATACGTGATGTTTCTTTATTAATCGTTTTGAAAATAATCGTATAATGCTTTGTTTGTAATATGAGGATGATGACAAGCATAGTGTTTGGCTAAAAATTTAAGTTCGATTTTGTCAACTCGAATTCAATATTCTTTGTTTGTTTCTCAACTTTAAATTATATTACTCGACTTAAATTATTATTCATCGACTTCAAGACTTAAAATTATAAAACTCAAATATCGTACAATACCCTTAGAACTCTTTTAGATTACAGTCTGCATCATCATCATGGATATTGTGGTGTTGTCAAACAACTAGATGTTGGTTTGATTTTGGTGATTAAAAGGGATTCACTTCACTAGCAACAATACATTTTTCTCATACAGCAACAAAAACTGTTTTGAGTATAAATGTGTAATTTAAAGTTAGAGATAAATAAAATGTATACTTGTAATAACATTTTCTTTACATACATCGATATAGCAACTTAAGAGACGGTTGTACTTGATAAATTTACGTGTCTTTCATAAAAAAATATACAATACAGTACGTCTCATGGTTTCTTAAATTATGTTATTACCATCACGAGATTACATCAATCTCGATTATAGACGTAGTAATGAAATGTTCGTTATTTCTATATAAAATTTACAGTGGCGTGTATTGCGGTTCTATCGCAATTGCAATGTTCCAAAGTTAAAAGAGTCGAAAATTTGGTTTGTCGTGAACAGAACAAAAATGTTGCACTCTGCCACTTATCACTGGCAAAGGCACTATTGCTTTTACCCTCATCCAATTTTCAGTTTCCCCCTTCTTTTTGCCATAAATGTAGCAACCAAGGCTTTGGCACCTGTACCGAGAACTTCCCAAACTTTGATCAAATATTCTATGATAGTGACTGATGTTTTATCCTTTCTTCTTCATATTCTATGAGAGTGGTGAATAAGTTTGAGTTATTTCTACTTCTAAATTTCTATTTTGGCTTCTGCTAACATGTAAAATTAATATTTTACCTCTTCCTATAAAAAATAAAACTGGTTTCATGTTCCCAACACCAGGAGCGAAGCTACCTGTGTAGCCAGCCCGGGTCCGGCACGGGTGAATTTTGAAACATGACAATTATGTATATATGAAATCTAACTTTTTTAAATTTAAAACGATCTCATTTTATAATGAAATTGTGAAAATTTCTACACGGCCATTCATACAATTGTGCTTGAAGTGAATATTACTAATATATTTGTAAAAAAAAAATTACAAACCGAGATGTTTTTTAGACGGTCACTGTTTAGGGACGGACTAGGTATTTTAATCCGAATTTGTTCTTCCCGGTTTACATTTCTTGTAAACAAGTTAGAGTAAGTGTGTGTTTGCAAATTTGCAAATGATTTTACTGGTTCTTTTTTGTATGTTATTACTAAAAGTTGATTAAATTTGATTTTAAAGAAAAGTCATTAGTGTTTGATACT
Source organism: Plantago major (assembly GCA_026545765.1). Lineage (NCBI taxonomy): Eukaryota > Viridiplantae > Streptophyta > Magnoliopsida > Lamiales > Plantaginaceae > Plantago > Plantago major. Next base: position 108,665,791 of record CM048840.1, read on the forward strand.
CCCTCCGTTCTACGAATCTTACAAGCTAACAGTCAGATAAAAAGTAATCCAGATATCATGTGAGATCCACAATAACAATAAACAATTGACTTTTTTAAAAATAGTGCCGAAAATAAATGTGTAAAGATTCGTGGAACGGAGGGAGTATGTTGTATAAAAACAGCTTAAAATTGTAAAAGCAAAGGTTTTAGTGTTTGCAAAAATTAATTTAATTAGTTGATTTTAATTGAAAAAAAGGCAGATCGAAGTAAGTATTTGATTGCTTCTGGCAATTGCTGCTTTTTTCCAGTTACTATTTTTTTCCAGAGAAGTTACAATAAGTTGTAATATAAAATAATAAAAAATTATTTTTACAACTTCAAAATAGAAAATCATTTAAGTATTCACAAACACGATCTAATTGTGCTCAAATTCCCCGTTTCGAATATATATTATGTACTTACTAAACACTCTTGTAACAAAATTGTTAACCGAAAAACTACAACATGGTCTTGAAAATTTACCATATGGATTTTAGGAAATTGGTAGTAGTAAAATTATAAGAATGCAATGGGGAGAAAAAGAGGAAATATGAATGATACAGCACAATAGCCATGATTACAACCTATAAAAGAAATAGGGGCATTCTAGTCATTTCATGTGTCTTTTTCTGAAAAGTTTGGCTTGTTGCGAACTGAACAAAATCGTGCACTTTTACGCGTCTTTTTCGGAAAGGCTCCCTAGTAGGTATCAGAATTCAGAAGGTCAATTCGGATGTTATGTGCTTGCCTGTGACACCAATAGTATGTAGCCACGTTGCACTGGAATGTTGTGTAGAATTACACTTGATTTGAAACTGGTACCATGTATATTTGCGTAACTAAGACGGGTAAAATCAATTTTTTGTACTCCAGTGTGAGACATTTTCGATTTTGATACTTCAGAGTGGTCGCGTCCAATTTAGGTACTATTTATCTATAATTATTTACGATTAAGGTACTAATTGTAAATTAGATGGTGGGTGTGCAAATTAGTACAAAATTACAATTAACATAACCCCAATTTCACGTGAGTTCGATGAATTGAAAGTCGATTGAAACAAAATTGATGAGAAAACCTACAAAAAAGAATTTGTCGAGGAAGAATCTAATGCTTGTGAGTGGGACAAACTCCACGATATTTTGTGAACGGTTAATATTATATGTCTATCTTTTGGCGTTTGACATTCGCTTACACGTGAATGCGATGATGCACCTCATAAATCTAATTAGTACCTAAATTGTACATGACTAGTGATAATTAGTACTTAAATTGGACGCAACCACTCTAGAGTACGAAAATCGTAAATGTCTCACACTGGAGTATTAAAAATGGATTTTACCCTAACTAATTACGATTGATTGAAGTAACAAAACGTATTTACTTGGACATACATGAATACTCCTCTTGATGCATAAGGTTAATTATAAAAATAAATGTAAAACATGCCAATTGTGTTCATATAAGTGTACATTAACTTTTTTAGTGCAAAACAAATGAAATTTTTGTGTAATAGTAATATGATGAATTACTGTTTGTTATGTTTAACGTAATATAAAACACTAAAAAAAATCATGTAATCGCTAAATTTTTAGTGTTTTATATTACAACTTCTACTGTAACTTTTTGGAAAAAAAACATGTAATCGCTAGATGCAAAGAAGCAACCCAATAGTTGCTTCTAACTGCTTTAAGCAAGTAGTAACTTTTTTTCAATTAACAACAACTAATTAAATTAATTTTTACAAACACTAAAACCTCTACTTTTACAATTTTAGGTTGATTTTTATATGATATATCAAACACTACTCAGCTTGTGTTTGCAAATGCTTAAAAAAGTACTTTTGTAATTTTGAAGAATCAAAAGTAGTTTTTTCGTGTTTTATACTACAACTTCTCTAGAAAAAAGCAGGTAACGCCAGAAGCTAAGAAGCAACCCAATATCTGCTTCTAAATGATTTAAGCAGGTAGTAGCTTTTTTCCAATTAAAATCAACTAATTAAATTAATTTTTGCAAACACTAAAACTTATACTTTTACAACTTTAAGTTATTTTTTGTATACTATATGAAACACTAATGGATTTTGCTTAAAATCAACTTTTAACAAAAGCAGACAAAAAAATACCAGTAAAAGCATTTGCAAACACATGATTAAGATCAACTTTAATAAGCTTTTAGTAAAAGCAGACAAAAAAAAACACTGGTAAAATTATTTGTAAACACACACTTAGAAACAACTATTGAGTTGCTTATGGCGGTTACCTGTTTTTTTCAAGAGAAGTTACAACAAGTTGTAATATAAAATACTAAAAAACTATTTTTACAACTTTAAAATTACAAAAGTAATTTTTTTAAGCATTTACAAACACAAGTTAAGTGCGCTCAAATTCTCATTTTCATATTCGAACATATATTATGTACTTACTAAACACTCTTGTAGCAAAATTGCTAACCAAAAAAACTACAACATGGTCTTGAAAATGTACCATATGGATTTTAGGAAATTGGTAGTAAAATTATATACTCTCTCCGTCATGTGAATCTAGATCCAGTTTTACCTTTTCGATCAATCGTCTCCAATTTCGACTATGAATTAATATTAAACCGTAAATATAAAATGTTCAATTAAATTATATAATGAAACTTTAGGGATTAAATTTTCATTATATAAATTAATTGAACATTGTACATTTACAATTTAAAATTAATTCAATGTTAAAATTGAATACGGTCGATCGAAAAATTGAAACTATATACGGTGACTAGTGAGTGATTAGGTTCAAACTTGAAAGAATGCAATGGGGAAGAAAAAGAGGAATACAATTGCCATGATTACGTTGCAGCTCTACAGTGTAAACCTATGAAAAAATAGGGGCATTCTAGTCATTTCACGTGTGTCTTTTTCTGAAAGTTTTGGCTTGTCGTGAACTGAACAAGATCGTTGCACTTTTCACGCGTCTTTTTCAGAACGTATCAGAATTCAGAATCAATTCGGATGATGTGCCTTACCTTGCCTATGACACCAATAATATGTTAACAAGCGAATGACGGTTACTATATAATTTATTTAGATACGATGTATGTTATTAATCAAAACGTCTATATATTTAATGAAATAAATTAATATGTTGTAATATAGAAAAACATCAATATTGAAAACATATACATTTTACTTAATAATATCAATGATTTTTCTAAAAACATAGGTTCGTATCCAGATGGATATTGTATCTCTAGATACTTACTAATAATATGTAGCCACGTTGCACTGGAATGCCGTGTAGAATTACACTAGATAATGCACTTGATTTCTTCCTGGTCCCTTGTATATTTGCGTAACTAAGTACGATTAATTGAACTAACAAATCGTATTTTGGACATCATAAAATCCCATGAATACTCCTCGATCCCAAATAAATTGATAAGTTACTAATGCATAAGGTTAATAATAAAAATAAATGTAAAATATGCCAATGTGTTCATAAGTGTACTTTAACTTTTTAGTGCAAAACAAATGAAATTTGTGTGTAATAGTAATATAATGAATTACTATTTGTTATGTTTAACATAATATATATTTTCAGTAATGTATAAATTTTGCAGGACAGGGTAAAACAGTGTATCAAAAAACCGGACCGGATATAGAACCGGACAACTATAAAATGATGGTTCAGCCGGCCAAACCACTAACTGACTCGGTTTCTCGTTATATAGAAGTCTTAATTAATAAATACTAATATCTAACATTTAAAAGTTTGAAACGATCATAAAAATATCATAAATGTATTCAAGTAAATTAGTAAACCGCTAATACATAAATTGTTCGATACAAACTTATATTAAATTGTACATTTGCAATAAAAAACACCGAATGAACGTTTATTGTAATTTTTTCCTATAAGAATAGATGTTTTAAAGCCTTTATATGATCTATATGTTTCAATATTGTAATTATTGAATGTTTCAAGTAGCTTATTTTAAGTTTATTTATTGATGTTTTAATGACATCTCATAAAGTTTTAGACTTGTTTCATAGTAGTTTAATGATATTAGATTGTAACATAAAACTATAACAAAACATCTTAAAACAATCATGTAACTCCTTAAACCATCACACCATCTCTTAAAAAATTAACAAAAGAGGTTAAATTATAATTGAAAGATACAATACCAACGTATTTAAACCATCACATCATTTCTTAAAACATTAACAAAATGTGTTAAAAATGTAACTGAAACTTTCAATGATAACAACTTAAAACAATAACATAATCTATTAAAAACATAACGAAAAATATGTGTCTTGACGGTTTTTAAGAAACTCGACCTGTCTAACCGCTAAAACTGCGAAAAACCAAAAAAAACTTTGATTTTCCTATCTTTTAGGAAAATCTTACCTTTTCGAATACTTTGACAATTAATAAAAAAAATCTAAATGATATATTAATTAGCTACAGTAACGTAAAAAATTAAATTGTGCGTCATTGTGTGACTCGAATATCATAGTTTCATATTTACTTCAATTATATGAGCTTAATTGCCAGCCACATTAATTAAGTTAATTACTTATAACATAAATAAATATTTGATATATTTGTTTCAACTTACACCATATATATGCTAAATAGGCTCTTAAGAACGTACGTTGAGTAAGCTCAAGCTTATGAGTATACTATGAACAACGTTATTTCAAATTATTATTATTATTATTATTATTATTATTATTATTATTATTAGAAGTTAATTTATCATATGCTCTGGACAATTTGTTTTATGGGGGTGGGGGTTGGTGTGATCCCCAATATTTCACTAGTTTAGTGTTTTCACATGTTCCGGTATTACTGATACCCCGATGCGACCCTTGATGAACTTAATCATAAATTGTTGTTGGTTGGACTGATTTTTATTGGGTTGTCAGGTCGGGACGGGTTCGAGTTCCTGAGCCGATGTTCAGTCATGGTGAGTATGTGACATTTTCGATTTTTAGTCAAGCAAAAAGGGTTTAGGGTTTTAATATTGGATGAAAAATTCAATTGCACTTGATCACACGACGATCTATCTTGCTCGAACAGAGGAATTTAACAATCTTTTTGCGATGCTTATTAATACTACATTTTATATTTAAGATAACACCAGACTTTACTCACTTTCAAGTTTCAATCAACAACACCAAAAGAGAGAGAAATATCTCCTCCCATTTACCCCTCAACTTTAATTTTCTAAAGCATTTCAAACCGATCAATACATCAAGCTCTACATATTGTCTCGAATAAGCTATTTGTTAGTTCTTAGATGGATGTTAATCCCTAATAACTTCTAAACCATAAAAAGAGAAAATGTGGATCTTCCTACTTGCAGGTTTCATAATGCAACATATGATAATGGGCAAGTAAAAGAAATAAGAACATCGTATAACTACTGCTTTACAAACCTAAGATTATCGTAATATAAGTTTCAAGTACTCTTGCTGAATGTAAGAGTATAAAATATACAAAGGTACCATTTCTGGACGTAAAATTGCACATTTGATCTGTAAACTTTGCATACGCTGATTTCTGTCAAGAGCCTATGTTCCCGGTAAAATGGCAATGCTATGCTGGTCATGCTTCCTTTAATTTCAAGCGAGGAACGATGTTCATCGCCTGAAGCTCCTGTAGGGTTGGAGAGGGAAGAGGGTTAAAGGTTAAAGTAAAAATTATTATATAGACATGCTTCACATATTCAGTAAGAAATGCTAATATCCCGGAAACGATATTGGGAGGACGCACAAAAATGTACTGGTTGCAAAAACACCAAAAATGCAGCCAGTTGGGTGTTTTGGGTTTGCATGGGTGAAGGGAATCGATTTGCTAATATCATGATCCAAAGAGAGGTAAGCTAAACAGATCAGCATAACTTAAGCTCATGGACAATCTTTGGCTAAAGCTTGTTTAGATCAGCCAGTTATCAAACTGAACTGAACGAGTTCTTCTGCAAGAAATCAGCTTAGATCTAGCTAAGTGGCTCCCTTTGAAGATTATAACATTACAAAGTTGCAAGAAATAAGCATGACACTAAACTTCTGAGTGTAAGTGGCTTAGTCTAAAACTTCTCTCCGATAAGGAAATAATTGGAAAATCAACTGCTAAATAATGAAGCTCATTTCGACAAGAGTTCTTGCATGAAGACGTTTTATCCAAACTATAAATGCCACACGTGTTACGAACTTAGAGTCTTAAACTATTAGCATGATTAAGAATTATAATTCACATAGACTTCTAGTAAAAATATGCAGTTAGTCAGTTACCGAATAGGGTTAAGGTAAACTTAGAAGGTTATTGGTTGATTAGCTATTTAAGAGACTTGTATTACTATTATTTAGTAGACAAGATTTACTTATTTCGCCCAAGAGCTGATTTGTCACCCTTTAGGGGCTTCAGAGATTGGTGTTTTATTTATTTATTCATGTTGTTTGATGTACTTTGCTCTATTAGTATGCTTAATCTATGTTAAACAAAGAGGTAAACAGGGAAGCAGTTTATCAACATGAAATAAAAATGGATTAGAGCATTACCTGGAATAAGAGCTTGCATGCATAAGGTAGTTTCATTGTAGATATGTTCTCTCCATTCTTACATGTAGTACACATGCCGGTCTTCAACTTAAAGTTGTAATACCCCAACAAACCACACTTGCGGCATACCTATGGTGTAAAAATTTATAAACATTTTACCGACAAAATAGAAGAAAATAACTCGAATGGATAGTTAACCTGGATTGGCATGCATACAAATGGAACTTACCTGTACTTCAAAAGGATCACTAGAAAGCATCAGGCGCTCGTGTATTAACATGCTGGCTCCATATGCAATTAAACAGTCGCGTTCCATTTCTCCCACGCGCAGACCTGAACAATGAACTATCAGATGGTACCATACCTGGAGAATATTGAAATCAAAAGAATATTCAACTCGATTTCCATACCTCCATTTCTACTTCTCCCTTCTGTAGGCTGTCTGGTCATCATAACTCGAGGTCCACTGCCTCGAGCATGCATTTTATCCAAAACCTAAGATTGAAAAGGTAAGTAAACTTCTTATAGACTGGTTATTATTAGATATTCGTATCATTTTAGCAAATTTAATAGATACAAGAATAACTAAAGAAAATAGTCGGATATTAATCTGGCCTGTGGCAGAGCAACAGAAGAAAAAATTTTGTTTACCATGTGTTTCAACTTCTGGTAATAGATGGGGCCCATGAAAATATATGCTTGTAGTGGCTCCCCGGTGATGCCTGTAACATGCAAAGGTAAGAAAACAAGTACTATGTGAGAGCAAAACCAAGATTGCAAAGCCCAAAAACTTCAACGAATCGTTTAACCGAGTAAAACTCAGCTGAAAGCGAATCAGAGGTTATCTGCACATTATGTACCTATTTGTAAAACAGTACTTCTTTTCTTTCCTTAAAATATAAAGAAATAAAAACTAATTAAACAAAAAAGGGTGATTACTAGGATTAATAAATTGCTCACGGGTTTTCCGGTTATAGTAAAAAAGTTCGGAAAGGGAGAATTTGGTAAATCAAAAGAAACTGAGGTACGTAGGAAGATGCTGTAACTTGCAAGAAATTTGATTTTCTGAAACTATATTCCAAGAGAAATTGATTTAACAAGTAGAGGAGAAACCTGAATAGATGAAGTCTTTGCCATTGTAGTTAAAACCATGTTTCACTAGGGTTTCGCTGGCACATAAAAAATATAGATGAAAACATGAGATGTCAGGTGAGAAAAAGTTAGCATTGACGATGGGAACAACTATGAAAGAAGCAGCAGGTGGCACCTTATAACGTCAACTTTATCTGCATGGCCACTAGGCTCCCCAAATGCGCTGCCATAATGAAACCTACCACATGAAACTCCAGCTTTGCCACCAAGAAGTTCTATCATTTTCCCAACTGTCATTCGACTGGACATATGACAGAGAAAAAATATTAGCACAATGTTTTGGAGATATATATTATGCTTGGTGTTTTCAAGTGATGCTTACACTGTAACTGTACAACAATTGCTTATTTACAACCATTGTACACCATAACCTATTTAAGATATCATAAACATTAATGTATCGTAATACTAGTCAAACGATATGGTGTCTAAACCAATCAACTTAGGTAACTTTACTGCATTTTATAGGTTCAAAATTTGCAGTTTTCAACCAGAGAAAATTCAAAACTGCAAAGTGTAAACAAAGACCGCATATAGACAAGGCACGAGTTGCCATCATGTTCGTCCTGGCGTGATTAAATTTAAGAAATAACTAGTTGGCTTTAAACAAAGTGCAAGTATGACATTAGTATAACTATTTGACTTTAAGTCGAACTCGGAATCAAGATATAAAGATGCATTTAAAACCAGTCTCCCAGAAATTCATACCTAGGAAATCCATGAGGATTCATGATTAAATCGGGACATATTCCACGTTCAGAGAATGGGAAATCTTCCTGTTGAACGATTGTACCACAAACCCCTTTCTGCCCATGACGGCTACTGAATTTGTCACCAACCTAGTTAAAAATGTTTGTGTGATTGCAAGATATTAGAGGCCCACTCTGATTGAAAGTGTTTGTTAGTCTATAACTAAATTAATTCACTACCTCTGGCCTTCGAGTTTGACGTATCATGAAGTTGATGCACATATTGGAATTCTCGTCAGTGTTCAGCACAACCCTATCTACAACAGCCGTTTCTCCTTCAGGACCTTTGTATGTCTGCCAACTTGCCTTGTATGCACTGAATATAGCTACATATGAGCATGTTGCATGAAATAAATCAAAGGAATAAGCATATCATCAAATCCAGTACCTGTCTGCCAGGGGCTCTGGGTTTTCCGATGGTTTGCCCCTCGTTTGCTTTGGAGATTGCTTATTTATATAAATATCACCCGGTCGGATAATTTCTCCAGGAGATGCAATTCCATCCTCATCGAGAATCTGCAATCACGAGAACATTCATAGTGGAGGTAAATACTACAGACTTCTAAATCATTGGTGGGTTGACACACAAGAGCAGTCTAATGTAGAAAACATAAACGTTGATCTCCTGTTAAAAACCAAAATAAGTCCAAACAATATAATCAAAAGTCATTGTGAAAATACATGAGCATGCCTGAGTATTGACATAATACAGTTCTCCAGAAAATTAATCAGTGCAGAACAGTGTTAACAGAAAGGAAGCATGTAGAATTGACTGGGACATACGAAAATAGAAAACATGTAAAAGTGATTGGGACGGAAGGAGTAATTCACTGATTCTCACTCAAATATAATCAAAACTCATTGTGAAACGTCAATTTAATGTAAGCACCTGCATTTTTCCAGCCTCATACCCATCTCGCTGGGGTTTAATTATACGATCTGATGTCCCGTTCTCATACTTTTGTTGAACAGCTGTCACTCTGTAAACAATAACATTTTAACACCAGCAAAGGACTTCCAACATACAGAAAACAGCAAAGGCTACAGCTAGGCAAAACCATACTTTTTCATTACAATGCAGCGACCAAAACCACGATCCAAAGAAGATTTATTCATTACTATAGCATCCTCTATGTCATACCCACTGTAACTCATCACTGCAACCGTTGCATTCTGCCCAGCTCCCAGTTTATCATAATTGACCTACAAACATCATAATTACTTGAGTTGTGCGATGAAGTCTTCAGTAATATGAAAGATGATGATGTCCACTAACCAGTTCTATTGTTCGAGTTGTTAATAATGGCCGTTGGGGGTAGACTAAGAGATAGATTAAAGTATCCATCCTTTGCAACTGCAAGTAGAGAAAGTAGAGTCAAAGATAAGTCGAGAAATACCCATCGGACATTTGAAACTAAAGCAATTGTTACAAAACTGCAAAGTACAGAATGACCTTGGAAAATATGGTCAATTAAGTTCACTATTATATTGCTAATAATCGAATATTTAAGAAATCTAACTAGCAGAAAGAAAAAATCAGAAGGTAGACAAGTCCTCTATAGCAATTGGGGGCTTAGCGTCTGAAGCTCAAGCAGAACGGACTTCATATAATGAAGCATTGGTTTTCAGCATAATCATGTAATGCTCAAACAAACAGATTCTACATGCTACTTTTGATGTGAATTTTATTCTATGGCTGGTAAGTCTGGGAAAGATCCCACGTATTGCTTCTCCGATCCCTTATCATTTGAAATATTGACGTGAGAAAAAATTGAAGGGCCAGATTCTGCTAAATGGAGCCCCCAGTAGTTCAAGAATAGTCTTGTATCCTAACCCACTTTCATTTTCCATATCTACTAAACATTGAAACCCTAATACAAGACAATTTTTAGTAGTTTTATCTTCTAGGTTTTCAACGTATTTAGAGCACCATCTGAACTGTAATGAAGGTGTACATACAGACATTAAAAAAAATCAAATAATACTTTCAGAGGACGAAAAACAAGTTTGACTAGGATGTTGGATGATCAGCCAGTAGGAAAAGCTCAAGAGTCGTGAAAAAAGGTGCAGCGGGCAATGTTGAAAACAGTAGGCAGTGAAAATTCCCCGACAAGATTTTATAAACTGCCAAACACTTGCAATTTAACCAAAGCAGAGAAAAAATTTGTAAGATATAAGTCACCTGATTATACGCGATGTTACCCATAGCTTGCTTGCCCATGGCACACTTCAAATGAAAAGAATAAACCGAGTAAAAAAACAACCTTCTTATGGTTTGAGGTCCAACAAGAAATTTCAAAAAAAAAAAAAAGATTAAAGAATACCTGGTATGTGTTCCTTGGTGATTGATTATGATGAGGGTAAGGAATCAACCCAGCAATCACACCAAGTATGGTCAACGGCTCTATTTCAACATGTGTTGTCCCTTCCTTGATATTTTCTTCGTGCAAAGCAATCTAACAGGCATTTTCCACATAAGACACGCTACACGCTGATGATGGAAACCAAGACAAAGAAGTGAAGAACTAAACACTAGAGATAGAAGTCCAAACCAAAGTGTTGTTATGCTCGTTCACATCAAGATATTCAATAAGTCCGTCTCGCAGGAAACTATCAAATGTCCGAACTCCATCCTTCAAGCAAAAAAATATTCAACAGTGTGATATGAGCAAAACTTAGAAATGCTTCAGTTACTAAGGCAAGTTACCCTCAACTCCTTCATATGGTGCTCCTTAATTCTAGATACACCGTTCTCGACAATGACGAGAGGACGACAGACACGGCCCCCATCTGAAGCAATATAAACACAGCGCTGCAAAATAACTCCTGTTAGGGATCTTGCTCATGTATTTTATTACCCACACTAATAATACGATTGTGACAGCAATTAATTATGCGATCACATATATATGGCAGGTGATTCAATTAAATAAAGAACATATATATTGCCACACAAAAGATACTGTATAATCAACAGGCCACAAAAATTCTGAGGTTAAGTGACCCAGCAGAAACTATAATTCACCCAGCATGCCCCTAACGTGTAATGCAATATACGAATGAATGTGCATTGCATCACTTTGTTGGAATGTGTACAAAAATATCTAGTAGAAAGTTACCATTACATTGCGAGCAACTTTCGCTAGAAATACATTTCAAAAGTGTTACTGCCTGGTGAACAACGCGGAAGCATGGCACCACATTAACAACATTTATGAACTGTTACCAACTTCTTAATTAGCAATTTTCCATACATCTCTTGCCATGTTCAGAGTTTCCTAATTTGTTGAGTAGTATAAGTTGAAGAAACAAGCAATTTGAACAATAAATATCACATAATATAAAGATGCCATATGGTATGATAACAAGAATACAGGATAAGGGGCCGACCTGTTTTTCATTCACGAAAATGCTTATGAACTCCCCAATTTTACATGCCCGTCGCAGTTTTCTCATTGCATTAGCGAATCTCTGAGACAATATAAGAAAACTTATAAGTTGAGGAGCAATAATTTATAGTTCAAGCCAAGAGGAAAAAGGAAATTGACCAGTGACAGGGTACCTGTGGTCGCCTGTGCTTGCCAAGAATGAGACCGTTTAATATGATCAGATATGAATTTGGCAAGTGAAGGTCTTCACCAGAAAGAAACTCCAAGTCTTCAACTCCCAGAATGTAGCACTGCATGAGAATTAGACATTGTATGTAGATGTAGTGAGAAAGATGTATGCTTTTCCATCTTCACACCACAATTATTCTTTAATTGCATGTACTTTCTTTGTGACTTCTACTGATAACACTCTTTCGTATATCATCTTTCATGATAATATTTTGAAACAACTTATAAGTTTGTGCGTGTATTTTGCACAGCCTAGGAGCTATTGTAAGACCAATATATGGAGAACTAAGTACAGATAACAAAGACCAGGACACATACTAATTCAGCTAGCTTTGGACCTACGAGAAATTAAAGCCATCGATTGGTTCAATAATACAAAGAGATGGATGGAGACAGGAAACATATATGCAGATGCTATGCGGAATAACCTTAACACAAAATTAGACCTACATTTTATATCATGCCAAATCTAACGTAAAAGAGTGCTTTTCCTGATTGTTAACTATTGCTTTCTAATAGCGAAGATCTTTCCCTAAAGTTTTGAAACAACATCGGAGCATGAATATATATACAAGTATTATTTCGCATTACCTTTTTCAAGAAACTAACTTGACATCAGAAATTAACATGCCAAAATATACTTTTCCATCTACCAAAGTACCAAGAAAATTATTTGAATAGATCAGCCGAGTATGAATCACCAAACATAACATTCTGCGAGCATGACTAATTCAACTCATAGTAAATGTTGCATTCTGGGTTAATTATGTCTTTATATTAGTCGGAAGTTTCCAGGAAAGCTGAAACTACCACGTGAACAGCCTGAACTTTCTAGTTTCTACAACAATAGATATACTCTCAGTCTCCGGAAGTTTTTTTTTTTAAATAAAATCAGAGGACTTAAAATATGTCAGAGAAATGTTACCAGAGACATAAGACTGTTTTCATCGTCATCAGTAGTGACATGAGTCATCAATGCTAGATTTTTCACCAATCCACAAGCTTCACCTTCTGGAGTATCACAGGGGCACAACATTCCCCACTGTAGATAATTTGGTTCAATTGAATGAGAAATTAGTCATTGTTCCACAAATTTAAATATCAGAAATGTCGTGATGGTGGAGAATTTTTATATTACCTGACTGGGTTGTAATGCTCTAGGACCACTAACTTTTCTAGATTTCTCAAATTGTGGCGAGATCCTTGTCATCTGACCTAAAGTTCCTATGTATGACAATCTGGCTACAACCTGTAAAGAAGAAATATTCCCTCAGTGCTACATACATATTTCTACGCATCTGTATATAGACATCCATAGGTGGAGACACTTCCACTGGGCTGTTCAATGTTTTTGTACCTGTGTCATACCCTTGCGGTGCATCTTGAATCTTTGGAGATCGAAATTTCCGGTAGAAAGAGTTCTTTCCAGACCTTTAGTAATGATATCTCCTACTCTTGAAGCAACAACCTGGAAGTGCAGATAAGGAGATGTTGAAGCCAAACAAAAGAAAAACACATGTTCAAATGCAACTCGAGCTTTCTATTCCATTGCAATTCATCAAGGACCTAAAATATCTGCATAAACCTTAGAAGGGTTGTACTGACTAGCATGACTTGGATTTTTTTGTAAGTCCATGTCCATTTTTTTCTTGACTGCATCATTGAATGTCTTGAACAAGTCCTACAGCACGGGTTCAGGATAGGTTACCAGTGCTCATAGTGTTTAACATGAATAATGGAAGTATGGAACAACAAATAGATGGAAAAGCTTACCTCAAAAAGTAACGCTACCATTTGACCAGATAATTCAAATCTTTTGTTACCCACATAATCCTGACACAAATTAGTGTATAAAGCTCGTATCAAATCGAAGATGTTACTAGGATCATGAGAACATTAAGCATGAGTTTGGCTGTTATGATACTAAACTAATTTCAGGAAACTCTAGCGGTAACATGAGAAATTGCCCATATAGTTTACTGAAAATCACTTCCAAAATAAGTAATAATGTTTCTTCCCATGAACATGATAAAAGTAACACGTCAACTGGAGGCCATATAATATAACACTCACAAATATATGATGCAACAACTTGAATACTGTTGGACCAGACAAGGAAACCGTAAAATAAACTAACTTGAAAAGGATCCACATCAATTAACCTGTAAAACTCTCCAACATCTTCAGATACTTTTATCAATCTATTCCTTTATTTCTCCTGCCTCGTGAAAGACTAGGAGCTAGAATGGATACACAAAAGAAAAAGAATGTAGAACTTTTTTCATGATCATCAATTGTTTGGAGGGAGTTAGCTGTATACCTTGTCATCCATAGCATCCTTGTTTAAAATAGCTTCCATCATACGTCTCAACATCACTGCCACATATATGCATTTTGGACGAAAATTGCGAGAATTATTTTTATGCACCTGCATGATAATAATTTGCAAATCAGGAAGTAATTAGAGATCACAAAAACATAAACTTGAAGAACTACTTACGGGAACGTTGGCCAGAAATGTTTCATCAAGAATTTCCAGAGCACGTACTTCCTGTGCCAGGGAAAAGAGTTTCAAATATGACAAGAAAAAAAAATCATAAACAAAAGAAATATTTCTAAAAATCATAGACATACCTTAACCTTCCCATATGAGCTCTTAACCTACAGAAGGCAGGGGAGATCAAGTTGCCAATGAAAGAGCAAGAAAAAACAGTCAAAACTCCCACAGTACAGTCGGACATTACATGAATATATTCATAATGACTTTTCATGAAGGAGATCAACAAGTATCTGGGGGCAAATAGTTTGTGTTTATTAAGTTATTTCTCAGACAGCCGAGGGACAACTTTAAATGTAAAAAACACTTCTGGGATAGATGTGTTTGTGTGTGCACCACCCGACTGTCAAAAGTGAACAGTAGACTTGAATAACAGGTGTTGATCATTCAATTATGAGGGATATGGATAAACTTGATTGCTATTCACTTTTCCTAGTAACTCGAGAAATGAAGAACAAGGCAAAGATTTGCCCTAATGGCAGAAACTACCTTCTGTCCAAGGAACTCCAGGGCCTGATTTTGTGTATATATTTTTTCCTTTGAACAATCCTGAAATCAAGAGACAAACGGGAACATAAGTATACAGTTAAAAAAATGACACTGAAAAATAGTACGTGCGGTACTTTACAGGTATGGGTCACGCAGCAACTAAACCAACCGGAGTTGATTCTACATCAAAAGCTTAACAAGATATCATCCGCAGAATTGCATTATAAATATTTAACTCTTCTCAGGGATAAGAAAAAGGTATGTGGAAATATTAAATATCAGAGTTTATACCTGGATTGAAGGCAATAACAACTCGCTATAGCGAGGGTCTCTTCCAACCATCTGGACAACCTCTTGATCACTCACCATGCCCATAGCTCTCATAACTATCATAATTGGAACCTAAAAATGATAGTACAAAACAGAAATGAGTTTCAAGAGAAGACGTGTGGTACAAGCATATACCAGACAGAACTGCACAGGGTAGCCATATCAAACCTTGCTGGTAAAAGCATTCAGCTGCAGGTATATCTTCCCTTTATCCATCATTATTACTGTTTTACTTTTTATTTCTGCCGTGCTGCTCGTCACAGATGCTTGCACACTGAGAGGGGTTAAAAAGGCAGGGGATTCATCAGAAAAATATATTTTTTTAAATAATAGCAAATAAGATGCTACAAACTTCGATGGAAATTATAGTTGTCAGAGCCTTGAAGTTTATTATCGTGATGACCACCAGAGGTTATCAGCTCCCCAATTATGTCAGAACACCCAATGCCAAAACTCCAACCAAAGCTTCTTTTTTTTGGTTTTGTTTCTGAGTTTGATGAAGTTCCAGCCATCGGCAATAGCCTTACTTCTTGAGGTTAACTTATGAAGTTGATAATTTTAGAAATTTATGGACATTAATTATTGTGGAACTTATGTTTGTTATACAACCTCTTAATTATTGAGGGTGGAGGGTTAGAACTTTAGAGCGTTCGGTACTGCACATGCTTTACAAGGGAAGCTTACATGTGAATCTCAAATTTGATAGCAGCAACAATTATCCTCTTATGTCACTTTCTCGACTTGATCTAATCATGTCATGTATCATGTATGCAAGACCGTGAGTAGAGTATTTAACCAAAAAGGATGCGTTCCACAATTTAAGAGGTTATTTAGGATTTAGGAATAACCAGAAGATTCCTGGAGAATAGTTTAATAAAACAAAGAGAGTTCGAAAAATTGGCATCAAACTGTAAGGTATAACAAACCACTGAATATTACTTGAGGTGATTGATTGATAGTGAAATGAACCACGCATCTCAATAAATATACGAAGCACATTAGCAAACACAAAAAAAATCAAAATGGAGAAGAAACTGCAAATAACACTGTCATCAAATGAAGTCGGATTCAGTGTAAATCAGCCTCTAGGACTGAAACTTAGGCAGTACCTCTAGTTCAGATATTGATGCCAAGATAAATTCGACTCCTCAATCTATTTCAACTCAGCAGTCAAGAGGAAAGTCGTTAGGTTGACTCATAAACAAGTCAAATAACAGCCTTGTGTTGTAAATATACAACCTTGTTCAACTTTTAATTTACGAATAATGTATCACAGTGTAGAAATTTATGGTTAGATGGACTATTAGTGGACAGAGTACAACTATATATTCTATTGGAACTCTACAAGAGCAAAATGAAAGTAAAACTTTCGACTAAAAAGGAGAAACATACTCACCAGCCTTTTTTGTCGGTATCAATAATTATCCTATTCTTGGAAAGTTGCTCTTGTATCAGAAGCACCTGGAATAGAAGTTTCGGAAATTTATGGATCAACAAAATTGGCAGGGTAGGGAATTTATGATCTAGCCAGTGATACCTTACTTTGTTGTATAACAGAGAATTGAACGTAGAAAAACTATAATCACTTGAAACTTAAAAGAACTATGGAAAAATTTGGTGAATAAATACAAGGCAAAAGATGAATGAACCAACAATTACAACATGTAATTGATCTTTAAAATTTTCAACTCTGAAGGACAATCTCAAATACAATTGCAGCTTAGTGAAGTCCTAAGAACATTGTAGATGAAAAACTGTAACATGGCATAAGAGTTACCTTCTCTGTTCCCTTAACGACAAAATATCCTCCAGGATCAAGAGGGCATTCACCTGAAGACAATTTATTAAGCATTCATCATAGAAAAGAGGGTGGGCAGATAGATATTAGACATATAAGTTGCTCGGCACTTTAACTTGAATATGATATTTACTTAAATCTGCTCCAACATTACAAAACATACCATATTTGGCTAGTTCTTCTTCATCTCTACCATGCAATATGCAACAAGAGCTTCTTAACATAATAGGCATCCGTCCAATATTGACATTCTGAAAATTATAACCCAGAATCAGTATTCTTCCCGTGCATCATGTCAAAGTTTTATAATTTTAACTGATAAACAAGCTTTATGAATCACCCTTGCTTCGTCTGGCCTTGAATTCTTGCTTCCTGTGTTGTATTCGATGTCCACGTATATTGGTGCAGCGTAGCTGAGGTAGAAGGCAAGCAAAGAGTAGCAGAAGGCGAGTAAGAGAGAGTGGTAAAAAAACCAAAGGAGGAGCAGAAGGAGCACACGAGGACGAGGTAATTTATTTCAACTAGAGAACTTTACAATTTGAAGGAACAACATGAAGAATAACAAAGTCTACAAAAAAATGTACACCCTCTTGTTTTAAATGAATGAGCTTTTCGATTTTCAGGGGATGTGGAGTTCCAAATCATGCACACTAGTAATGAGTAATTTTCAAAGGACAAAAACCACCACTTACGTAATGCCAGAGAGCCTGCACCTTTGGGGAGTAAGCTTTTCAGTCACACCATCAATAAGCAAGCTTGGTTCTCCAATCCGAATATCTTTATATCTGCAATCAAGTACATGAAAGAGAAAACTGGAAGATGAATGCATTGCTTGAAATAAGCATGCAAGTATAATAGTAGTATAACAGAAATTACAATTATAAACAGGAATTGGCAACTCACTTGACGTAAAGTCTCGGATGGATGTCAGACCTGATGATCTGATTCTCTTTTACATGAATTAACTTTTTTATATGTATTCTCGTGAAGTAATTAAAGGAATCCAGATGCGGCTTCACAAGACCTCGGACCTACATTGCATATAAATAAAATATTAACGCACCTTTGGGAGTTCTCTCAGCTACAGAACCATATCAAAACAATCATATACGAATACGATCCATGGTGTAACACCTTATCCGACTAGTCTCGGCTGCTTTTCTTGTACAGCACTATACAATTCTACGAACTCTAAGTAGCATTACTACAGTTTACAATTAACAGGTTAAACAAGTCCCCCCCCACCTACTCTAATCAAGTTTTCCCCAGTAGTAATCCACATAAACTACTTGAGGCGTAACATGAATATATTTCTAATACAAACACAATTGCTCTCTATATTACAAACGATCTCGATTTAACACCACCCATATACAAGGCGCCATAGATATAACAATTCCATTTGATCGGCCTGTTTAGGCGTTTAGCACTAGCTGATCGGCTCGATGAGCTATCCTGAAACATGAATGTCAGAAAGATTTACGAAAATAAATAAATAAATAAATAAGCCAGTTGAATTGTCCATGAAAATTATCAGCTAGTTAATTTCCTCCAACATAGTCAATTAGCTTAACTCATCTACCAGCTAGTTTATCGTCTAGTTTTGCTAAACCGGAAACACACACGACAGAGCTATTATACCTTGAGAAACTCAGGAATCAGCTGTAACTTGTCGACTGCCTTCTTTACCGGAGCCGAGAGCGCTTCTTTGTCGACTCCAGGACTGTCGAGATCATAAGGAGTACAATTCACACGAGTAAAACAACAGATTGAGGTGAAAAACAAACAAAAATATACAAATAAAATCGAATAAAACGAACCACTTATCGCGTAAATCAGTGATGAAAGATGGTTCATTCGCCACCATTGTTCAATCTATCAGGGCCGAGATGATGAAAATCGTCGGAAGAACTGGCGGCGCAAAGGTGGCGGCCGGCGGGTATTGAGGTTTGAGCTTTTTTTATAAAAAGTCGGATGGTAATGTAGAGTATTCTGCGATCGTTAGGTTAAATATTACTACTGCCCGAGTGGTTGGCACTATTGCCATGTATCACCTTTTGGTGAAATGGACTATGGATCGAAGCCCATTGTCACCAATTTTCAATTTCCAAATATGTATTTTGTTTTTTGAGATAATTTTGTACTTCTAGTTCAAAATTTATTTCCTTACTTTATTGGTTTGGTGAGAAACTCTACTTTTGTAAAAAAAATTGTTTTAGAAGAATGATAAAATAAATATAAAATGCGTGTGTAAGTCTGGTATTTTGTTTTTTTTTGTGATAATTTTGTGCTTCCACTTTAAAATTGATTTCCTTACGTTATTGGTTTGGTAAGAAACTCTACTTTTGTAAAAAAAACTTGTTTTAGAAGAATGATCAAAAAAATAAAATACGTGCAAGTCTTGTGAAAGGATTTGATTTTTTTAGAAGGTAGAAAATTTATTAGTATAAATTAGGTGATTGTGTCAAACACGTGCATATGATTGAATGAGGGATGTGGTATTTATTACTCGTATTCATGAGAATCACAATCTTTCCAATAACTTCACATTAAAAACTCGACAATATTTGGTTGGCATTAAGTTGCGATATAGTATAGTTAATTTTTTTTTTTGTGTCCGACGTTATTGCATCATATTTCTTCATTTTTTGGATAAACAGGAAGGGTTCTATAGGAGAAAAACTTGTTTTATAAGAATGATAAAAAAAATATATAAAATACGTGCAAGTCTTGTGAAAGGATTTGATTTTTTTAGAAAGTAGAAAATTTATATTACATTAGTATAAATTAGGTGATTATGTCAAACACATGCATATGATTGAATGAGGGATGTGGTATTTATTACTCATATTCATGAGAATCACAATCTTTCCAATAGCTTCACATTAAAAACTCAACAATATTTGGTTAGCATTAAGTTGCGATATAGTTTTTTTTTTTTTTTTTTTTTTTTTGTGTTCGACGTTATTGCATCATATTTCTTCATTTTTAGATGAACAAAAAGGGTTCTACAGGAGAATAGTTTTATTTCGGGTGGGATGAATTGAGTATGTG
The DNA here is from genome assembly GCA_026545765.1 of Plantago major. Lineage (NCBI taxonomy): Eukaryota > Viridiplantae > Streptophyta > Magnoliopsida > Lamiales > Plantaginaceae > Plantago > Plantago major. The sequence continues at coordinate 108,686,108 of CM048840.1, forward strand.
TATATTACTTTTGAATAAAATAGTACTAGTGGATCCTCAATTTGATTTTTAAAGTTGAAAGTTGGATAAAATAATGTTAGTGAGTTTACTTTTGAGTATATTTAGTGTTAGAGCTGAATGAATAATTGTAAAAAACGGAAGTGAGAAGTTTTGTTTGGGACACTTAAAATGATAAAATGGAAACTATTATCGAGACGAAGAAAGTACATCAATTGTAACAAGAAAACATACACATGATTCGAACAATAATGATCTACGTATCCACTAATTCATTAAATACGACTTTGTAAACTTCCAAGTAACTATTTACAACAAAAATGTTTAGTGTTCTTTTAATGAATTTTGGTGGTGTGAATAATTTTTGTTACCTTATACACACATAAAGTATTATATGAAATTATGAATCATTAGACAGATAAAGTAAGGCATTGCATTGACTCGTTGACAGCAGCGGTGGCGCGTCGGTGGCGCTCTCCGTCACTATGTGACGGGAGAGTTTGTGATGGCGACGATGAACAACGCCATGTGTCCCCTTCAATATTTTTTTTTTTCCGTTTAAATTTCAAACGGTTATAACTTTCAAAATAAAAATGCAAAAAATAAATAAAAATCACCAACGGCTTTATTTTTTCGAGATCTATAAAATGAGATCAGTCTTGACTATATTTGTATCATCCCATCTCCAACTCCTCTTTCTCTCTTAAATAAACTTAAAACACTCTCTTCACTCCAAAACACCAACAATCTCCACTTCAATTTTCCGGCGACATGGACGGAAACTTGTTCACCCCGGAAACTCTGAGGTGGATGCAAGAAAACACACCCGAAGCCTACGAAGCGTGCATGAAAAAGCTTAACAAAAACACCTCTCCACAAACCCAACCGAGCTTTGTTCGCCCTTTGTTCGAAAGCTCGTACGAAGACCCCTACACTCAAAATTACCATTCTCCAATCTCACACACCAATGTTTCATAAGCACCACGGAAGTTGTTCTGAGACGACTGAAATTCAACCGATCCGAGGCGTGGGAAAGGAAAGCCAAAGACACGGAAGGAGGGACGACCAATAAAGGCGAAGGACGTGGCTCACCCTACAACACGAATGAGGACTTGGTTCTCATCTCTTGTTACATGGCCGTTAGCGCAAATCCGATCATTGGCACGAATCAGAGGTATGCAAGTTTGTTCAAGAAAGTCGAGGAGAAGTTCGAGGACGTGCGGAGAGATGGGAGGATGTCCGGTTTGGAAAAAAAGCGGAGTCATGATTCACTTCGTCTCAGATTTAAGCGGATGAGAGATGACATTAATTGGTGGGTGATTTGTGTGGATCGTGCTACTAGGGTTGTCGGCGATCGGAGTGGCTACAATGAAGCCAATGGCTGAAGCAGAATTCTACGAAGAGAAGTCCGGTTGTAACGCCGGATTCAACCTATTCAAGCAGTGGGATGCCATGAAACAGTACCCAGAGTGGGAAACGAGGATGAACTTGGAGGAAACATACAAGAAGGCCGCAACAACTCCGAGGGTTGATGTTCTAGTTGATGATGACCAACCAATGGCATCAGCAGGTGCTAGTAGTGGGAGCAAGCGCTGATGAGGACGATGTCGGTCACGCCTAGCAAACGTCCTATGGGTCGTGACAAGGCAAAGAAGATGGCTAGAGGTGGTAGTTAAGCAACTCCTCAATGGATGCAATAGCGAGGATGGGTTAACTTTAATTAAAGTTATCCCCAATACCTTGAGTTGGAAAGACAGAAGCTGGAGTTTGCCCGGGAAAAGGAAGAACGTAGGATGAAGGAGAAGAAGATGGACATGTGGATGACACTTATGGGGAACTATGCTAACTTGACCGCAGCACATAAGGGAGTTTGTGATGCACTGCAGAAGGAATTGTTTCCATCCGAGTAATGGCTGAAGTTGAGAGCTTGTTTTAGTTTGCTTGTTTCGGTTTGCCTGTTTCGGTTTGCTTGTTTTAGTTTGCTTGTTTGTTTTTTACTTCCCGAAGTGTGGCTTGTTTGTGTTTTACTCTTCCAAGTGTCCGTTGTAATAAAATCAGTGTGCTTTTGATTTGAAAATGAAGTGTCAGATTTCGATGAAAGCTTAGTGTTTTCCATGCAGAAATGGTGTTCTGAGTAAAAGTCATCTTATCTTTGCTTTGTCAGAAATGAGTCATACATCTCAGACATCTTATCTTCAATTAATGAGAAATCCAATGCAGTCTGACTCATCTATGACTAAGAAATGAGTCATACATCTCAGACATCTTATCTTCAATTAATGAGAAATCCAATGCAGTCTGACTCAGCTATGACTAAGAAATGAGTCATACATCTCAGACATCTTATCTTCAATTAATGAGAAATCCAATGCAGTCTGACTCAGCTATGACTAAGAAATGAGTCACACATCTCATACAACCTGTCTATATAATGCAACCATAGAACACATTTTTATACACAACAAACTACTTGCATTCATCCCTTCTTCCATTTTCTTAACTACACAGAAAACACTCTATCTACTTCAATTTTCCAAAGATAATCATGTCCAATTCATCATCTGATGATGAAAGCTTGCTTGGTTCTTCTTCATCCAATCCTTTCGCACAAATCCAAACCATGATAATGCAAAATGTACCAAATATGATCCAACAATTCCAGCAAGATCAACAACCGAACGAGCCACGACGGCCTAAGAAGAAGCGTGCTTACATTGACAGAAGTCGAAAAGAGCGTGGCAAACAATTGGAGGAAGACTACTTCGGGGTTAACCCACCATATGCAGATAAATTTCGACGGAGATTCAGAATGGAGAGGTCGTTGTTCGAACGGGTGATTCTTTGGTGTAGTCGTCAAGATGATAACTTTGTGCAAGCCGGATGGTCTTGGCAATCGGGTTAACCACACTACAAAATGTACGCATGACCATTCGTATGCTAGCTTATGGGGCTTCTGCTGACTCAGTTGACGAGTATTGCCGACTTGGTGAAAGCACGGCCCTCAAGTGTCTTTCGCGTTTTTGTGATGCTGTGGTGGCTGAGTTTGGTCCAACATATATGCAGAGGGCCAATGAGGTCGATGCTCGAAGGATTCTGGCAATCAACGCTGCAAGAGGATTTGTGGGCATGCTGGGAGTATCGATCAGATGTATCGGACATGGAAGAACTGTCCCCAAGGCGTGGCACGTCAATTTCAAGGCGTAAGCAAAAGCCTACCCTTGTTTTAGAAGCGTAGCATCCCAAGATACTTGGATATGGCATTCATTCTTCGGATTTCGGAAAATACAATGACTTGTCGATCGTGCAACGTTCACGGTGTTCAACGATCTCTGAATGGCACGACCTCGATTAACTTTGAGGTCAATGGCCATCAAGACAACATGCCTTACTACCTAACCGATGGCATCTACCCAAATTGGGCTACATTTGTTCTCGCCATCCCGAATCCGTAACGCATAAAGAAGCCAAATTCTCCGGCGTCGAGTCTTGCGGAAGATGTGGAACGATGCTTTGAGTACCGCAAGCACGATTTGCAATCAGACAAATCCCCTTGCACACAACAGGAGACACTCAAAAGATTATGGATTGTCAGATCACACTCCACAACATGATAGTTGAGGATGAGCGCCACAAATACCTAAATTATGACAAGGAAATCAAGAGTTCAACAAGATACCCGTGAGAATGTACCTATGTGATTGATTTGAGTTCAGATCCGACGAGCACAATCAACAATAAACTCTATCCGGAATACATGAACTTTTCACAAGAATGCATGAGGTAACGCATGAAGAACTCCAAAGGACTTGATGGAACATATTTGGAGAATCGTTGACGTGGAGATTGAGTTTCACCAATCGTGTAGTGTATGTTTGTTTGTTTAATGCATTCGTGTGTTGTGTGTTTGTTGCATTTCCATTTAGTCTTTAAATTTTCAGCGGTTTGTTGTAATATATTCCTGCCTCTTGCCCAATAAATTATAAAACGAGTTTAAAAAATGCAATTTTACTAATTTCAACTTCTAAACACTCTTACAATATGTTAAATATGTAAAAAAAAAAAAAAGTTCGAAATTCCGTGACGGCCCATGACGTCACCCAACGCAAAGAAAATCTCGTCACTTACGTCGCCGACGCCGTCATCGAGTGGCCACCCAATGCGGGTAGTCTAAGTTTGAGAGGAAATTTTACGAGATGAGTCATGAGACTATCTCACGCTTTTTTTTCTCCTCCGACTGTATTCCAAGGGCCAAGACCCAGTCTTCTAATATGGTGGTGCTACTATTTAGCACCACCCTTGCTCACTCACGTAGCGTGTACTAACCAACAACAAAATGGGCCAGGCCCATTTACTCAAACTCCCTTTCGAATCCCATTCTCAATAATATCGGTCCAAACGTACATTCAATTATCTAATAAAAAAATCACATAATTAAGTAACCGATTGAATACGCCTCAAAATAAATAAATTGATCTTATCAATTCTTTAATTGATTAAAAATTTGATCGAATCAATTAATTAATCATAGTTGCCACCTTTAGTAGCTGTAAGTGTGAAGATATACTACAGATAGGCCCATGCGTACTGATAATTGATAAAGCCCCCATGTTGCTTAATTCAGATAATGTCAATACCAAGGTACATTTGTGAAGATGCAAACTTTAACATATAATGCCGAGATCGTAATGATACATTCATTTAATTTGCGATTACTAGCTCGATTATGTGTCTACCATGCATTTGTGTATATGTTACTAGGTTGACTTCTATTGGTCATATATGTACCATTTTGAATATGTCATTGGTCAAAGTATATATGGTCCAACATGATCTTAGTACATGAGTAATCTCTCGAGTCTATTTGAGGAGTAGGTCGGATATTGGTTCACATCCTATACTTGCACACATGTCACATGTCCATCACAAGTCTAATACTGTGAGGAAGTGATACATGTGTAAATGTAAGTGTTTTTTTTTAATAGTGATAGTCCTGGTGTGTCGAAAACACCCATGTATACACGAACATATATAAAACACTCCCCGATGTCTTTATTTGGTGTGCCGAAAACACCGATTTCGGCATAATTGCGATGTGCAAGAAATATCTGTTGTGGAACAAATTTATTATTAGAATTTGCCCCTATTCAATTTATTTTATTTCCTAATTGGTTCCACGTTTCTAGTGAAGTGTATGTGCAAATGTAGATAGCTAGGTTGGATGAGTTCGTAGGATGAAGGAATACTTCGAGAAGATCTTAGAGATATATGCAGGGAAGTTTAGAACTCGAAAAACAAGCTGATCGGGAGACTACAACAAATGAAATGTGTTTACTATATACTCTCAAAGACCTTTTGGACACTATATATATATACCGATAAACACATCAAAATAAAACATGTGGATTTAGCAAGAAACATCGGGGTTTACACTGTTCTTGTTTGTTTTCACATTTTATTGTCAAGACTTCTGTTAGCTTTTTTTAGCAATGTTTTCTATGACTCATAGTTAGGAAGTTAGACTGACAGAGGTAGTTCTCTTCATTGCTCATTTTGCATGTAAAGATATTTGTAGAGAGTAGTTTTGTATTCGTTATCAATAATCGTATCATGAGGTTCAATGGATTATATAGATATAATTTGTTATAAGCTAATTTTGTTGTCTTTAGTTTTCCGTTGTTGCACTACATTTTGTCGTTTATTATCATTTGTTTGTGTTTTCTGTTGCGTTTCAATGTATCAAACACACCAAAAAACTGTATTGTCAATATTCGGTCCTATACACACAAGTCACATTTTAGGTTAGTTGTACCAAATCCCGGTCCATTTACTTTTTCCAACAACCCATATACCGACTTAAATTATATTATCGATATCCCGTTCTTGATAATCCTTATTCGAGGCTAGTTTGTGAGCTACGTTCATTGCCCGAGTTATTACACACCTGACACCGACCCTGTTTAGTAAAACTGAGTTGATAAACTAACTGGTAATTGATATCTACTTGATTTTGATGGAGGTGCTTAATAAATAAATTAGTTAAGCTAGCTGGTCTGCTAACTATAAACTATGTTTAACACTAACTTCAGCTCGATTAATTTATTTTTCGTGATAACCCTGTTACGTGATTGTATAGCTAGTAGCTGATGAGCTTGTTCAAGAATTAAGCTATAATATGAACAATCTTATTATACCAGGCAACTCATAAGCTATCACACACATTCACGTAACAAACTTATTTTGAAAATAAGCTCATCGATATGATAAGTGAATGCTAACCAGAGTCAACAACAAAAGTATATTTTTTCTCCAAGATATTTGTACATATACATATATGTCGTGCCCAGTCCATGGTCTTGAAAGTTAGGTCGTGGCCCGCTGGCAACATCTACCCAAGCACGTCCCCGAGTGTACTCTCGAGCTGGTCAAAGCATGTCCGATCAAGACATGTGTGCCTTGATCCAGGCCATACGGGCCAAATTGCCAATCCTAATCCACATTTAACTATACCGTAAAAATCCATATTTTACACCTTTACAATTTGTTGCAATCCTAAAAGAGACCAAGTCCAAAATGTCTGTAGAAACTACTGAAGCCCAATCCAACACCATTTTTACAATCAAAAGGCCTAGCAGCCCAACATGAATGAGAATCCCAAATCCAAAGCAATAAAAAGGAAGCCTAAATTTCATTTCTTTTAGTTTCCAATTGCAACGAGGTATAAATTTGGAGAGTCACGTAACAAAGATTACCAAATTTTCATTTTTTCACAATCAACAAAGAAGTATTTTTCTTCCTTTCTCTGGCTCTTGTTCTTACTGATTACTGAATTCTTCTGATGTTGGATTGCTCAAGTTAACACTTCAAATTCGTTGCTTCGTGCTCATTGATTAGATCTGCTCGCTCGTTCACCTCTTTTTCCCTCTCCTCAAGGGAACAAGAGTCGTCTTTATCAGGTCTGTTTGAGTTTCAATTTGAACTTTTTCACATGCCTCTTGTGCTTTTTCCAACTTCAATTCATTTCAGGTGTTTTTGCAGGAATGAAGAGGTCAAGAGATGAGGTTTTCCTGAATCCTCAATTTAAACGGCCCTTTGCATCCACTTCGTCTGCCAGAGGAGAATCGTGAGTTTTTAGGAGCTTTTTCGTGTTGTAGCAATCTGGAAATGGTGTTGTGGTGTCTGATTTGGTTTAATTGGATTGTTTAAACGGTGGAAAATATGCATTTGGGGTTATGGCGGTGAGAGAGTGTGGTTTTTGTGATTTAAGTGTAGGTTTATGGGCTGATTTAGTTTAGGGAGGTTGGGAATTGATGGATTTGGTCAGCACCGATGGTTTTGAGGGGTTACGAGTTTGATTCGGAGCGGTGGTGCTGTAGCTTTGACATGAACGGAAGGGAGGATTAGGTTAAAGTTTGTTTGTTTGTTTTGACTAGGGCTGTTGAATTTCTGTGGAGGGTAGTTTTGGGATTGCAAAAATGGATCTTTATGGGTGTAACTGCATTGTTTTGTTTTTTCCTAACATTTATTGATTTTAAGTCTATTTCTCTGTTCTTTATTTCGGTCATTCTAGATGTGTGTGAAGTTGGGGTGGGGGTGGGTGGGGGGTGATGATTATATCACTTAACCAGAAATCGAGGCTGTCTTTTAGCTGGATGATGTCTATTAGCTCTTAACATGTTAACTAGAATTGAGAGTATGGTTTATATATAGGTATTTTGGAGAGTTTGGATGCGGTTGTTTGTGGTTAAAAGGGGTTGGCTGTTTGGCTGGGGGTGGTGATGATGTCACTTTACTGCTAATCGAGGCTGTTTTATATATATATATATATATATATATATATATTAGTAGCTGTTTGCATATATATATATATATATATATATATATATATATATATATATATATATATATATATATATATATATATATATATATATATTAGTAGCTGTTTGCATGTTGACTAAAACTGAGTATGGAATAGTAAATAAGTAAATCTCTCTGAGAGTTAGAGGTAGGATTAAGAAATGTTCAAGCTTTGTAGATTTGATGTATAGATAACATGTTACTGGTCATGTAGGCTTTAATTATATTGTTGATTTTGTTTTATTTGTAAAGGTATGGTCCTTCACATGCTCCTGTAGCTGGTGGTAGTGGGGGTGCTACTGCTGTTGTTGCTGTTAATGGCAGTGCACCTGGAGGCAGTGGCAGTGGAACTGGTGTTCCCCCTGTTGCCGTCGCTCCTGCTGGTGCTGGTGCTGGTGCTGGTGCTAGTACGGTGAAACTTACTACGAACGATGCGTTGACTTATCTGAAGGAAGTTAAGGACATGTTCAATGATCAAAGGGAGAAGTATGATAGGTTTCTTGATGTGATGAAAGATTTTAAGGCTCAAAGGTATATATAAATATCCCTGTTGGGATACGGGTTTAAGAAATGAATTTGAAGTCCCTGTTAACTTTGTTGTAACTTGTTTAACTTGTGTATCTACAGAATTGATACCGCTGGTGTCATAGGCAGGGTGAAGGAATTATTTAAAGGGCATCCTAATCTGATTCTCGGGTTTAATACATTCTTGCCGAAGGGCTATGAAATAACGCTAACTGAAGAGGATGAGGCCCCACCTAAAAGGACTGTTGAGTTTGAGGAAGCTATCAGTTTCGTCAATAAAATAAAGGTTGAACCATTAATATTATTTATATGAGAATTTAGATTCAGGATATGATTCCTGAGGAAAATAGGGAATTTGGCATTATAATTCTCTTCCATCACTTGCAGAAACGCTTTTCAAATGATGATCGTGTTTATAAATCGTTCTTGGACATCTTGAATATGTACCGAAAGGAGCACAAGTGCATCACTGACGTTTACCAAGAGGTAGGAGTATTTTCTCGCACACAATCCTACCATTCTGATATGTATTTCACATAATCAGGTTTTTGCTCAACTATTTGCAGGTTGCAAATCTTTTTGAGGACCATCCGGACCTTCTTGATGAATTTACTAGATTTCTGCCAGATAATTCAGGCACAGCGGCAGCTTCTCATCCTTCTTTCGCCCGTTCTCTGCCGCGTTATGATGAGAGGAGCTCAGCCATGAACTCAATGCGACCGTCTCAAATGGATAAGGTTCTTTCACATTTCCCCAATGCCATAGCTTTACTTCTTAGCGCTGACTCAACCTACTTTTTTAACTGAGAATTTGATGTTCTTCAACTTCTAGCAACGGCCACGGAGGGACAGAGCTTTGGGGCCTAACGGAGAACGGGACCTTAGTGTTGAGCGTCCGGATATGGATGATGATAAAACAGCTTTGAAATTGCACAGAGATCATAAGAAGCATATAGAAAAGGATAACAGGGAAAAGAGACATCGAGATCCGGATGACAGGGATGATGCTGAGAACAATGGTGACACCAGCATGCATCGGCTTTCTGACAAAAGGAAATCAGCTCGCAAAGCTGAGGACTTCGGGGGAAACTCAGAGTTGGCCCCCCCTTATGATGATAAAGATGCATTGAAAAGTGAGTTGGTGTCATTTTATGTGTATCTGTGGGTGATTTTAATGCCAAAGTTTTTGGTTAAATTTTACTTGAAGACCCATATCCTGCACCAAAAATCTCAAGGTTATTGTTTGGACAGTTTTAACTCTTTTAGGAACATCAATGGTGTAGAATGGAGGATAAATAGTTCGAGTACACTATATGTTAGGTCAAAACTCTTCTTCAACATTTTAAAACCACGGACTACACATGCAACATTGATATTTCTTTATGTTTATTGTGTGTCGACATTGCTAATTTGTTGTTGATTCTGACAACATTTGATGTCCTCAGATATCTACACTGAATTCAATTTCCTTGAAAAAGTCAAAGAGCGGTTACGGTGTGCTGATGATTACCAGGCATTTCTGAAATGCCTTCACATTTACAGCACCGAGATCATCACCAGGAAGGAGTTACAAAGTTTGGTATGATAATCTTGTCATCTTTAATAATTACACAGCAATTTTTTGAATTCCTTTTGGATATCTGGCATGTGAATTAGCATGGTTGTTTAATATGTTTTTTCAGAAACTAATGTATCTGCACTTTTTGCGATTTTTTTCCATTCCACTTTCTGTTTTTTCTGAATTAAAACAGGGTATTTTGTTTAATAAAAAGGTGCTGCTAACTACACTTGTAATGAACCACTAGCTGGCTATCTTATAGTTGACCTACTGAGTGACACCAAATGTCTACTTTTCTTTCAATGCGTTCATCATCTCTTTTTCTCGTCCTGTGAGTTGAAGTCTATTTACACTGTATACCAGTACTGAGTTTTATCTATTTCCTCGCAAAGCTTTGTGAGTTATGTTTCCCAGTGCTTAAATAATGTGGTTTCAGGTTGCTGATTTACTTGGGAAATATCCTGATCTAATGGAGGGTTTCAATGAATTCCTGGAACGTTGTGAGCGAATTGGTATTCACTTGGTTTCTATTTGTATAATTGATGTTTGCTATATTTGTTACTTTCCATTTTAAAGTGATCCTTTCTCTGCAGATGGATTTCTTGCGGGTGTCATGGGAAAAAGTATGTCTATCGTCCAAACCATTACTTTTTTGCAGAGTGTGTGTGTATGTGTACTTACATATATATATGTGTGTGTGACCATCTCTATCTCACCCTTTTTCTCACGTTGTAGACATTTTCTCTAAGTAGCCCGCCCCGTTTCATCGCCATTAGACTCTGTTAGTGACCCAGACAAAAAGCTTCACATCTTCGTCATCTTCACACACACACATGCACACGCACACACACATACAAGTGATCTACGAAGTGTACACCTTCCTGCTACACCTCTTTTAGTACATGCTATCCTTATAAATATCCTCTCTTCCATTAATTACAGAAACAGCATTATGGAATGAAGGTAATTCATCTAAGGTCTTAAAAATAGAGGAAAAAGACAAAGAACAAAAGCGCGAAGTAGAAGGTGGGAAAGAGAAAGAGAGACCCAACTCGAAATACTGGGGAAAGTCCATCAATGAGCTTGAACTTTCTAATTGTCAACGTTGCACACCCAGTTATCGGCTTCTTCCTGATGATGTGAGCTTCACAATTTGACATCTTATGTTACTTACAATCATAATTTCAGAGGCTGATTCTATTGTTTATGCAGTATCCAATACCTTCAGCTAGCCAGAGGTCCGAGCTTGGTGCTCAAGTTCTCAATGATCATTGGGTTTCTGTGACATCTGGTAGTGAGGACTACTCATTTAAACATATGCGGAGAAATCAGTATGAAGAAAGCCTATTTAGATGTGAAGATGATAGGTATAGTTTTCCTAAACCTCAGTTTTATCTTGTAACCTCCGGTCTGGATACCAATTTGCATATTCCATGTGGAGAAGAAGAGACCTTGTTGTAGGTTAAGACGTAAGAGTTGAACATTTAAGGATTCATGTGATGGATTTTGAACTGATTGTTTGCTGCACCATATCACCTCTCAATTTCTTATGTGGTGATATGGTGATTTTTCAGAAATTGTGTGTTTTTTCTTTCTTGTGGTACTTATTTACGGCTGCATTATTTTATGTTTTCTAAATCCTCTCTGAAGATTGTATCACGTTGATAATTTTGGTTGGTATTTCAGGTTTGAGCTGGATATGTTGTTGGAGTCTGTCAGTTCAACCTCCAAACGAGCAGAGGAACTCTTGAACAGTATTAATAACAATACAATTGGTCTGGAAGGTCCCATCCGAGTTGAGGATCATTTCACAGGTTTATAGCAATAGAATCTCAGACAATACATGTTTTAAATTATCGTCCTTCTTGGACAAGAAAAAAGAAAATGTATACACTTATTAACGATGAATATTGTTTTCTTATTATATATAGTGCTGAATTTGAGGTGCATTGAACGCCTATATGGTGATCACGGTCTTGATGTGATGGACATTTTGCGTAAAAACCCCTCTCTCGCATTGCCTGTCATTCTAACCCGTCTCAAGCAGAAGCAGGAGGAATGGTCTAAATGTCGCTTAGATTTTAACAGAGTTTGGGCCGAGATATATTCGAAGAATCATTTCAAGTCTCTTGACCACCGAAGTTTCTATTTCAAGCAACAAGATTCAAAGAACTTAGGTTTTAAATGTAGGTTTCGAAGTAATACCTGTGCTTGGCTTTTAGTATTTATTTATCTCTTGAGTTACCTACTAATGTCTTTAATCCCTTTGGGGGACAGCCTTGGTGACCGAGATCAAAGAAATTAAGGAGAAACAGCAAAAAGAAGATGATGTGCTTCATAGTATTGCTGCTGGAAGTAGACATTCTATAATACCAAACTTTGAATATGATTATCCTGATGCTGAAGTCCATGAAGATCTTTATAAGATCATCCAGTACTCATGTGATGAACTCTGCTCAACCAAGGAACAAGTCAATAAAGTTTTGAGGTTCTGGACAACGTTTCTTGAGCCGATGATGGGTGTCCGTTCCCGGGCTAATGGTGCTGAGGCCACTGAGGTTGATGGCATTTCCAACCGCCAAACAGTGAAAATTAATTCCAGCGGATTAGAAAATGAAGGAAGTCCAATGGCCGATGATAGTACCCTGAAGCAACAAAAGCCCAACAGCCTTGTTGATTCTAATGCATCACCCCAGCGATTGAATTTCAGCAGAACTGGCCTTGTGAAAGTGGATGCTTCCGGTGAAAGATTAACCAACTCTGACATAGCTGTTCCTTCAGGATTAGATCCTAATCATGGTATGCATTTCCCCCCTCTTACAAGTCTCTTCAAGGCACTATTTATGGATGTATTATATCTGTTCTTCTTAGCTTTCTCTCTAGTCACTCTTCATAGTTACGGGAATAATTTTGATCAGGGAGAGTTGCAAACTCATCGCGTCCAAATAACGGTCTCATTACTGAAGGCAATGGAGACAAACCTAGTAGAGAAGATATGCTCTCCACTGAGGTATGGGTTTCTGCTCTTGGTCTGTCTTGCATCTTTACCTGTTATTCATTATTTCATGATGTATTTTTAGAATATCTGATCATATTTTTTCAATGCAGCAGGGTGGGGAGACCACAAAATCTGGTCAATTGACAAACGGAGAGGTTACTGAAGCCTCTAAACTAGCCCGGTTTAGTGAGGAACGTGTTGATCCTGGTAAAAACGAGAAAGAAGAGGGTGAGCTGTCTCCTACTGGTGATTTTGAAGATAATTTTGGAGCCTATCAGGATGGCATTTCACAAGCCTTGCCTGCGAAAAATAGTGGCAGTGACGTGATTCATGGTCAAACACGGAATCACGAAGAGATTTGTGCAGGTGCCTCAGGTGATAATGATGCCGATGCCGATGACGAGGACAGTGAGAATGTTTCTGAGACTGGAGAAGATGTGTCTGGAAGCGAGTCAGCTGCTGATGAGTGTTCACGGGAAGAGCATGAGGAAGAGGAAGGAGACCATGATGATGTTGATGGTAAAGCCGAGAGTGAAGGTGAGGTTGAAAATACCAGCGAAGCTCATTTTAATGGAGATGCATCAGTCCCACAGTCTGAACGTGGCCTGCTGAACTGTAAGCCTCTATCAAAATATGTGGCTTCCCTATCAGCAGAGAACGCGAAAAGGGATCGGCGCATTTTTTATGGAAATGACACATTTTATGTGGTTTTTAGGTTGCATCAGGTAAATGCACTTCCCATTTCCATTTTTATCTTCCCTTCCTTTTTGGAGCGAAGTTGTGGATGATCATATTTCATTCTTCTAGCTTTTGTATGAGAGAATTCTATCAGCTAAGGTGAGTACACAATCCAGTGAATCCAAATGGAGGACTGCAAAAGATGAGAATTCGGAACCCTATGCAAGGTAATGTTGCGGCAACGTTGAGTTGAAACAAAGAACCGAGATTACTTCCCTTTGATTCTGAAAAACATGTCTATTGCAGGTTCATGAGTTCACTATTTAGTTTACTTGATGGATCTTGTGATAATACGAAATATGAGGATGACTGCCGGGCTCTGATAGGGAACCAGTCCTATGTTTTGTTTACTTTGGATAAAGTGATATATAAGTTGGTTAGACAGGTAACTATTGGTAATGTATAAATTCCTCTCTTGTGATTATTTCAGTTCAATGCATTAACATGTTCCGTTTGCTTGGTTTCTTCTGCAGCTCCAAACTGTCTCAACTGATGAGTTGGATTGTAAGCTGCTTCAGTTGTATGAGTATGAAAAATGCAGGACGCCAGAGAAGTTTGTCGATTCAGTTTATCATGAAAATGTTCATGTCCTTCTGCATGATGAGAACATATATCGGCTTGAATGTGTAGGTTTACCTGAATCAATTCTTTATGTTAGATTTATTCATTTATGGACAATATTTACATCTATAGTACACATTTGTCTATAATTGCTTGAAGGCATGTCTGTCTGTTGTGACTTGAATGGGATACTAGAAAACACAGTTATGTGGTGTGTGTGTGTGTGTCAATCTGCGAAATCATGACTTATCTGCTATAATAAATTGAGTCAAACATGTCTATAATACTATTACCCCTGTGCTACTAATAATGTGAATCCACCCCGTGTTCATTCTTTTTATGAACTGTTACTTGAATTGTAATCTAAGTGGTTTCATGCTTGTTGTAGATGTCAAACCCGACTCATTTATCTATCCAACTGATGGATGATGGAAATGAGAAGTCTGAAGTCGTTGCAGTTTCAGTTGATCCTAATTTTGCGACCTATCTCCACAGCGATTATCTTTCTGTTGATCACGGAAAAAAGGAGTCATCAGCTATTTATCTCAAAAGGTATTATCCTAATTTAGTCTGCAATTTATAATTCATGGAGTGTCTTAACGTGGCTTTTTTATATGATTGATAAACAAACCAACTGCCTTTCTCATGATTGTAACTGTCCAATAGATTAGGAAATAACATCTGCAGGAAGTAGCACAAGGTTTCAGTTGTATCTGAGAGATGCCTTTCCTGGCATATCACATCCGTAACTTAACTTGTTGCAAATATAACCTTTTAATGCTTAAACATTGATTTCAGGAGAAGATCATGTGTTCAATAACATCACGAGGAATTGTGACATTAAAAATCCAAAACATGGATTTCGGGGGAAGATCACCTGTAATGAGCTAATTGATTGTTGTAGAAAATGACCAGCTACCCGTGTGTTTTTGCCAGTCAACATTTTGGACAAATGAGATACATGATTATGTATCTCTCATTTATTTATTGTAACTCATGTTTCATGTAGTTTGAATACGTTACTACTGCCTGATCACAAGAAGGCAAGTAGATAAGTCATTCAATTCACAAAGTACAATTGATTTTCATAGTCGAGGTAAAAGATTTTTGTTGCCTATCGTGTGCTATAGAATATTAGAAGCTCTGCAAAAGGTAAAGTTTTGTTTTTTTGTCATAAATGAACCATTCGGGTTAGACAGAATTAGAAGTCTTAAAGATTATCAATGTTGAAAGAGAGTCTTGGGGAAATTGTGGATATACGAAAGAAGAGATTAAATCGCCTGTATTTTTCGTCTTTGCAGCTTGATGATTCCCAAAAAGTAAAAATCTCATGTTTATCATATGCGTGCCATACATTACAATCTTTGATCTAGAACACGTGCAGGATTGTGTGTACGCATTCTAATTTCAATGAAGCTGCTATGTAGCTGTCATATATGACAATGTCTGATCCCCTGAAAAATTATATATTATTTTTCAAAAAAAAAAAAAAGTCTGATCCCCTCTTAACACGTGCAGGAATGTGCGCAAGTATGCTAATTTTGATGAAGCTACTGCTCTATATAAGGCAACAGAAAATGTTTTGATCAACAATGGGTTGGAATGTAAGATGGCAGCCACATCATCAAAGGTATTCCCAGATGATCTTACATCACGTCATCTTTCTGAAATTAATAATTGATCTACAGATCTGGTTTTTACTGAGAAATCCTTCCCCATGCCTGTGGTTGTCCCTCTACATTTGTCGACATCAAGCTTATTATTTGCAATCTAGACATATTATAAAATTTGATTCATCTCTAAGATGTAGACTTCATTCTTCGTGTCAGTCATGCATTCTTGTCCCCTCACCTATCCACACACTTGCAAGTCTTTCCAAAATCTCTACTATTGAATTAAATTATTACCCATGCCCGGCTTACTTTTATTGCCAAATGTCCGCATTTATTGCTGAAGTTTGGCTTTCTTTTATTGCCAAGTGTCAGCATTTATTGCTAAAGTTTGGCCTACTTCTATTTACAAATATTCTGAAAGTGTGTACATTTATTCTTATAAAATTTGTGTCGTTGGACCATTTTTGGTAAATAAAATTCATGTTTTAGCTTGACCGAGTTAAAATGTGGACCATTTTTGGTAAATAAAATTCATGTTTTAGCTTGACCGAGTTAAAATGTCCAAACCGCCATATATGTTCCGAAATGGGAATTGACATTCCCAAGGGAAAATTACTCCCGGTCCCGGTACCATTTTCTTCTGTTTGTTCTACATTCCAGCACATTACTTATTTTCTTGGCCGTAGTGTGCTTTTAGGATTATGAGATCCATCAAGCCCTTTAACGCAAGAAGATTCGGTAAGATGCAAGAGAAACGGCTGATCTGAGTTGATATTTAAATTATCCATCGATTTTTTGTGACACGCTGAATTTTTCTTTTCCCAGACGTTGCACTAATATATTAGGTTCCTGAATCTGCTAATAGAAAAATACTAATATGGATTTTAATTGAACTTCGTTTTCTATATACAAGGTTCTGATTACTAGAGTATGGGATTCTTCATCTCTCTGTTGGTCTGAAAGTTATGGTGGTTACATTATGTGATGTTCAACCTGTGAAGAGAATTACCGGAAACATAATTTTTTTATGATATAAAGGGGTTCCTTTATGGTGAACCTCTGGTTTTGCACCCGTCCCCCATCCCATCGATCTTTTTGCTACTGTTAGTTCTAGCATTGATGGCTCTGATTACAGACTCTGGACTTTGTATTTAGAACTTGGAAGTTACTGTCTGTCCAGATCAAAGCATAAGTGGATGAATAGGAATGAAGCTCACTTGTCTTATCTAGATAGTTGTCTTCCTTTTTGAGATATAACCGTCTCTGATCAGAGAATGTGCTTTCAGATTTCATATGTCCTAGACACAGAGGACTTCTTCATGCGCTTGGGGAGAAGTGGAACAGAAGGATCGTCTGAGAAATACCAGGCAAGGGTGCAAAGGTTACAAAAGTTTTTGGAAGCCTCTCGGTGATCTGGCAGGATACTGCTTGTGATCCAATTAGGTATGTATTTTTTTTCTCAATCAATATTATCCGACATTCCCTGAGATTTGGATTTGTCGGTATTTGAATCTGAGTTTTACTGCCATTTCTCTGCCCCCACACACCCCAATAGTTTCCATTTATGTTCTACCACTAGCCTTATAGTTTCTTTGGGGGGGTTAATCGCATGCGACGATTTTACACATTCGTGACTTGGAATGTGGGGGTCCAAAAAAGAGTGAAATGTATATGATTTACTCAACACTATCAATAGTGTACTCGGATATTTTTCACCTTTCTGCTCTTTGTTTAAGCAGAGAGCTCCCATGTTTTGGAAAAGAGAAGGTACTTCTGGGATTTGAGTAACATGAAGTTTTATATCTTAATGTTTCAGAAATAAGCAAATCTCCTCTGTTTCTATAAAAAGTACAATGTCTACTTTATTTCAAAACTCCCTTATAGAGTTTGGCTTTATTGTGCTTAATTGAAAATGTAAGAGATTGCCCTTTCTTGCAGTATCGTGGTAAACTTTTCAGGGACTTGAGTCATGTTATCCGTTCTCTCTCTTCGACTTACCCTCTTATGCACCTTGATTTTGCTGAAACTTTCAGAGCTCTAGCCCAAGGATTGATCTGTTCCATCCATACTCCCTACAGACAAAATAACCGCAAGCGAGTTCATTCCGTTAATGGAGGATTGGATCATCATGTGAAACTAAGGCAATGGCACATCCGCCATTGGTCTGTATATAGGAGGGTGGCCGATAAAGAAGTTAATTGTAGAGTCTTGTTTATTTGTTCGTATTACTGTTTATGGATGGGGGATGTAGCCCTCCCCTGTTTCTTCATGTAATCTTGTGACTTTCTGGCATTATTGTCAATCTGCCAGATGTAAGCGACCAAGGACCAGATAGGAGGTACAAGTACTTTGGATATGCTGTTTTCTTTTCTTTTATGTATAGAGATTACATGTGTACTTTCAACTCAGTTTTGGGAAAATGTTTAAGTTGTGGATTATTTGCAGTTCCTTTTTACTGGTATACTTTTGCTTCGTGTCTCATGCCTCCTTGTCTTCGACATATTTTGCATACTTTTTAGCGCATGACTCGTGGATTTTTGTATGTAAGTTTCCTTGTTAGCTTTACTCGTAAGCTCTTGTTGCTAGAAATCTTCTGTGTTTCGCCTTGTACATTTTTTAACTTGTACTCACGGTACATGTGTGTTAAGAAATAATCACTGTTAGAGTGTAGACCTGGTTAAATTTCTTGCCTGTAAATGTAAGGTGAGGTTGAAATGGGATATTTTTCTACCACAGCACCTTTACCTGATACTATCTACTTGCTTCACATCCGTGTAGAGAAATCACGGTCTTGTGTTTGTATATGACACCACCGTAATAATCGGTTAATGTCTCGCTTACGTGAAAAATTACTTGCGTTTTCGGAGAGTATAATACAATGAGCTATTTGTTTACTTTGTGAAACAGGGTATTTTGCGATGTACCTATAGTTATTAGCATCGAGTATGGCTGGTTGTAGATGTTACTATAGTGGGGTGTGGTGTTTTTGTCTGTTTGCACGGTTGATAGGGTATGGCCAGTTGTAGATGTTACAATTGTGGTGTGTGAATTGTGATGTTTCGGTTGGTTTACGCAGTTTGTGCATATATTTTGGTACTCGAATTCGTAACAGGACTGTGCCTGTACTAGTTTAGTTGACATCAAAGGCAAGTTACTATCAATTTTTCTGAACATGATTGCTTTCTTGGACTAGCATAATCTGGAATGATGTAATGTGGCTGAGTTATTAAGTTTCTGTCTGCTTTATTTTGGATCTTGCACTTTTTGTAGCGTTAAATTATTGACAGTTGGGCTGCTGTAAGCTTCAATTATGGTAAGCTACATTAGTTGTTATGAGCATGAGTAGAATGATTTCTTTAGATTTTATTGTTCTAGTCCAGTCATCTTTGTTTGTACTCCACTGGTCTCAGACGAATTCTCAAACTCGACGTGATATTATAAAAGTAAGTTAGATGATTTGTTTTTATATAATTACTATTAAATAGATCAACTAAATTAACTCACTTGTTGGCAACTGAACGTATATGTTGATCTCTTTCTCTTTGAAAATAAGCCGATACCAAAAGTTTTTGTATGGGAAAACAAAAAAGAAGTCAAGAAACGAGTAAGATGGTGACATTATACATAAGGAGATTGAATTGTCATAAATTATGCCGACGGCGGTGGAATTGTCAACACGAAAAGAATGTATTATTTCGTCATTGTGCATGCACAGATATGTATTATTTAACCGGTACTCCCTCCGTCCCGGAGAACTTCATACATTAGGTTAGCGCGCAATTTTATGTGAAAAGTTAAAGTAATGATAGAATATATAAAAGGTGGAAAAAAGTGTACTTTTAGTGGCAAAAGGTGTAATTTGAGTGTAAAGTTGAGATTGCTTATTATTTGTTTGGTGTGGAGTAGCTTCCTTTTTTAGTAATGTATGAAGTTATGTGGGACGGCTAAAAATGACAAATGTATAAAGTTCTGCGGGACGGAGGGAGTACTAGACTGTTTGACATGCAAATTAAAATCGATAAAAAAATCGAATTGTATAATGAATTATATTTATCGGAAAATTGAAAAATTTGTTAAGTGACTATTTTATCTCATATAAAATCGAGTTACTATAAATCTGTTAAAATTTTCACAAAGTCTTGCAAGAGACGTGTATTAGCGAGATACCTGAGAGACGGATTGATGTTCTTAATTATATTTATAATGTTTTACACAATTTCACGAGTGGATATTTTATATTATTTTTATGCATATTTATATCACCGATGTTTTTAGTAAAACTTCTAATGTTTTTTGATATAACTGTAATGTTTGTCCGTCTCTTTTAGTCTCTCTATAATATCGTCTCTCAAGATACTTGCTCTAAAATCTTATATCGTACTTACAGTTTAGTAATGTTTATAATAATAGAATATACATAATCTAAAATGTTTGTAACTAAATAGGAGTATTTGATATTTAATATAAATTACTAATACATTAAAAATACTGATAATCACGTGTCAACATGTGCTCCATTCACCCGAACCCAGCATCTTCCTCCAGACAACTTCCTCGAACAAACCCAACAACATAAATGACAAAAATAAATTTGAAAAAATAAAAATTATTAGAACAATAATGAAATTTCAAGAAAGAAGCATCTTATTTGAACATTCCTACTCCTATAGTATATCAAACAAGTCTCCCAAAACGCGTCTCTAAAGTCTATACATGTTTTCTAACCGAACTTAACTCGTATACGTACTACTAGTCTACTCCAAGAAGTCTTTTTTCTATATCTTCCCTTTCTCGTCAAAAAGAAACACAAACAAATCACTTTCTTTCATGAATTTACTCTCATGAAGATCCATCCCTTCATCGTACTAGCAACCTTCGCTCTCCTTTTCACTTACACCCTCGCGATTCGACCGCTCCCGAGAAAGGAACCATCCGTCGTTTTCGTCTCCGAGTACAACGAAGCCCCCAAGTACACGAACCGAGACCAATGCAGCACCCCAACCCACGGTTCCATGTGTGATCCGTCACTTATCCATGTAGCGATGACGTTGGACTTCAAGTACCTACGAGGCTCGATCGCGTCGGTTCATTCGATTCTCAAGCATTCGTCTTGCCCCGAGAACATATACTTCCACTTCATCGCGTCCGAGCCGATAGAGCTCGAGAGGATCATGAAGTCGACATTTCCGGACGTGAACTTTCGAGTTTACCCCTTCGACAAGGAGTCGAGGGTCAAGGAGATGATCTCTTCGTCGATTCGTCCCGCACTGGACGAGCCGTTGAACTACGCGAGGATTTACCTAGCCGAAATGCTTAATTCGTGCGTTGAACGTGTGGTTTACCTAGATTCGGATACTATCATGGTCGATGACGTTCATAAGCTATGGTCTAGTAAATTACACGGTTCAAAAGTTATAGCAGCGCCAGAGTATTGCCACGTGGATATTAAAAACTACTTCACCAATGAATTTTGGGACGATTCGTCGCTTTCTAATGTTTTCAAAGGAAAGCGCCCGTGTTATTTTAACACGGGCGTTATGGTCATGGATTTGACCAAATGGAGGGTGAGAGAGTCAACTAAGAAAATCGAGGAGTGGATGAAGGTGCAGAAGGGGAGGCGGATATACAATTTGGGGTCGTTACCGCCTTTCTTGCTCGTGTTTGGTGGAGATATCGTGGCGATTGATCATAGGTGGAATCAACATGGTCTAGGAGGGGATAATGTAGTGAATAGCTGCCGGAGCTTGCACCCCGGTGGGGTCAGTTTGTTGCATTGGAGTGGGAAAGGGAAGCCGTGGGTCCGGCTCGACGAGGACCGGGCCTGCCCGGTTGATTATATTTGGGCTCCCTATGATCTCAAGAAGAAATACGATGGGTACTTGGAGTTGGAGCTTGCTTAGCTTGCGGAAAATACTTGTATAGTGGTAGTTTGAGGATTAACAATTTTTGAGAGGGTTAGATTTCATTTGTATAGTGAAAATGGATTCCGAGATTGTATTCATTCATTTTTTTCTATTCTATCGATGATACGATCTATGAGATAGAAATTGAACGTATATACCAAAAAGGGATTTTACAAAGAATATATTTATTTAAGAAGACAAAAAAAGGTTGTTATTTGCATTTTTTGATAAGTTTACTACAAAAGTAGAGTAGGTTTCCAGTTCAGTATGAGGAAAATAGATAAATTAAGTGATTCTCATTTCTCAAGAACTTCAAATAATTTGCCATTTATCAGTTCAGTATATTTTCACAATTGGCCATGGCCTAGTTGAAGTTGAAGAACTAGCGAAAGGTCATGGACGAAGCAACTTGACATCACGACCATTATTAAATATATACGGTTTTGAGTTTTTTAGAGTCCGGTCTTATAAAATATATGGCCCCTCACTCCAAACTTATGAGCTATACTTTTTGTAGACGCTGTAGCAGAAACCCTTAGACCAGATCTCCGATCTTTCGAACTTGACTTTCAGCCTAATCCCGGTTCTTATCATATATAGATGTCGAACATAGCTAACGAAACATACTATGTTAAGCAGAATGCTTTTGACATATTTCAATTTATCCTCGACTTTCACTTTTGGCAAGAGATGAAATCGCTTCGACATACTAGACGAAAGAGACACATTTATGCAAGTGTGAAAACAAAGGGACAAGTGGGAACATAATTGTATTTTGGTAGTTTTGTTATTTCTCGTTTTGTGTAGCCTACATAGCAATATCTTAAGAATAAGTTTCGTTCCGATTTTCAAGGCGTGTGGACTGTGGACCTTTGATTGTGGGCCTAATTAGACTTCTGGCCTTCGTTTGTTGCTTGCCCAACAAGCCGCCAGGCCTGGGCCCACCTGCACTTTACAAGTGCCCATTACCCAATCACATCTTTTTCTTTCGTCCCATTACTCGTTTCTAGTTATGCGTGAATTGGAGACCTTTTATTTTTTATTTTTTTATTAGGTACGTCGTGTATTTACTTAAGTTTGAAAATTATAATTACATAAAAAGGACTTGGAAAACGTGTTGATTTCACTTCATACCCTCAGATATTTTGAATCCCGAAAGTAAACAATCGAAAGGATAGTGCCACATTTTGGGGCTGTGAATTATAATTTTCGGGGGTCCAATGTGATTATCATTCATAATCGGTCAAACCCGTCTTGTAACATTGTAGAGCGAATTGTAATTTTTGGGGGTCCTATGCGATGAATAGACAACACAAGCCAGACAAGACCCACCCTATTTAACACTATCTTATAAACTTAATGAACTTATTTTTTTAATAAACATGTTACGTGAACGTGTAACTAGTAGTTTATAAGCTAACTTATGTGGTTTTAAAAGAAAATAAGATAGTTGGTTTGTTTTAATGAACAACAAACTCCTTATCAACTTAATAAAATTATTAAAAACTTTATAATAGTCACCAATTTATAATTAACTAATCAACTAATAACTAACTTATAACTATCAATGTCATAACTTCTTTTCATATATATATTATTCAAATTATTCCATGACAAAAAATAGCATACGAAACACATCACTTTATAAGCTTGACACTTCAATAATTATTTAAAACAAAATCACATATTAACTCTTTACGATAAACTTTTATTTTCATATTTTAAATAACCTATTTCAACGATATTCTAAATTAGGTACTCTACACGAATATACATCTTTCACGGACTGAATACCGGACCTAGGGTTGAGCATCAGTGGACCGGACCCGAATTTTACCCCAACCCGGACTGACCCGACCCGGATCCGGACCGGACCGTTCTTTCCGGTCCGAGTCTCGGGTCTATGTTTTGCCAAAATTCGGGTTTCGGGTCGGGCCAAAACCCGGAACGGCCCGGACAAAGTGAAAAGAATATAATACTCCCTCTGTCCCCATTTCATTTCCTCACATTTTGTTTTGGTCCGTCCCAAATTCAATTACTCATTTCTTTATTGGAAAATATCTCTCTTACTTTATTAACTATTTGTACTACTTTATTCAATCTCTTTCCTACTTTATTACAATCTCACCTATTTTATTCAATTTTTTTCCTAAAACTTGTGTTCGACCCCGCTAATAATTGAAATCGGGACGGATGGAGTATCTTTTAAATTCCAATTTACCCAAGTGAGTGTGAGATCAGTATATAGTAGTTCAAATTTGAAATGAAAAATCATATGTGTAGTGATAGTGACTAGAAAGTGTTGATTGGGTGTAATCAATTTAATGGTGTTGTTTAACTTCATGCAGATTAATTGTTTGTTTCTGAGTTTTATTGTGTAATACTGTAAAATTAGGCCAGTTTTTTTTATTAACATTCAACAATCAACGGCCCAAATGCCGGACCAAATTTTACCGGTCGGTTGAATCTGCTCCAATAATCTGATCTGTCTATAAAGTGTGCTACTTTTATCTACCTTTTTCGGGTCAGTCAGGTCGGTCTGCCGATCTAACCGGACCGGTATATAGCTAAAAGAACAAGACCTTTCAAAAGTTTTTGGACATGAGGCGAAATCTCAAATATCACAAGGGTGCAAAAGTGAAATTCAGTAAATTGCAAGGGCTTATGTTGACTGACAGAGTCGTAAATAGGTGGCGAATATTCTTCGACCACTATATAAATAAATAAAATTCCGTATTCAACTAAACCTCCACAAAAATCATCGCTCTTTCTTTTTTCTCTTTTCCGGAGATTCCGTATTTCTTCCGATTTCAATGGCTTCTTCTGCAACTATGAGGCGATGGTTAAGACCTGAGGCAAGTAAACGAAAGCTCTAGATCTTCTCCTTGCACTTGTTTCGTCGTTTCTCTTTACCAGATTTAGACGATTATGAGATTTTTTTCCGATTTTTTCTCGTATAGTGTTTATTGGTGAGTTTTTTTTCAGATCTGATTGTTGTTTCGATCTATTTTTAGGTGTATCCTCTTTTCGCAGCAGTTGGCGTTGCCGTCGGAATTTGCGGGATGCAGTTGGTCCGGAACATCACTACTAATCCGGAAGTCAGGTAATCTTATTTATTCAGCTCATTTTGTTTAGTTTCGGTTGGATTTATTGTCAATTTTGTGTTGTATTGATTTATCCAAATTCGATTCGATGTCTGTTTGAATGATTGTATATTGTTGATCATTTATGCTTTTCGGATGTGCTGTGTGAATGATTTATTCAGCTGATTTGAGTTTAAGGAGATTTTGTTAGTTTCGATTGGATTTGAAGTAAATTTTGTGTTGTATTGAATGTTATTCAAATTCGATTTGGTGTCTGTTTGAATGGATTGTATAGTGTTGATCGTTTATGCTTTTTGAATGTGCTGTGCGAATGATTTGTTCAGCTGATTTGAGTTTAAGAAGATTTTGTTTAGTTTCGATTGGATTTGAAGAAAATTTTGTGTTGTGTTGAATGTTATTCAAATTTGATTCGATGTCTGTTTGAATGGATCGTGCACTGTTGATCCTTTATGGTTTTCGGCTAGGAAGCACCAATACGAATACGTGACTAAATACAATATGCATACGAATACGAAATACGGCAAAATTCAAAATATTAAAATACGAATACGTCAAAAAATACGGTTATACATTTATTTGTTTATATTTATTTTATGTTTTGATATGGACTCCTTAAATTGCAGGATTAGTACTGTATATTTAATCAAACTGTTTGATAAATGAAGACTCTTATTGAACTTTGCCTATTTAGTTAATACATGATGTGTCTTGTTGATATAAAACTCCTTCAAGATAAATCTTATCCAGTAAATCTGGAAGAATATGTTTTTTTAACGTATTCTCACATATGCGTACTGCATACGTATTCACAAAAAATACAGTACAGGTAAAACGTATTCATGCTTCTTAGGTTTTCGGATGTGCTGTGTGAATGATTTGTTCAGCTGATTTCAGTTTAAGAAGATTTTGTTGTGTTCTGTTCGACTGAATTTGGATGTTGATATAGTATGTGAATTTGATTTGGTGTCTATTTGTGCTATGTGAATTATTATTAGGAGGAAAGTATGATGGATTTGGTCTCATTTATTCAGCTGGTTCGAGTTTAAGAAGATTTTGTTTCGATTTGAATGGTTTTAAGGTTAACTTTGTTCTTTGTGGAATAGTGTGCAAATTTGGTTGAATGGATTGTAGTGTTTATCGTTTATGCTACTTGATGGAACTGTATTGTTAGCAGGAGGAGAGTATGATGAATCTGGTATTGAAATGATACCTGAGTTTAAGAAGAATTTATCTCGTTTGATTGGATTGGATTTATGGTAAATTTGGTTCTCTATGGATTTGTATTCAAATTTGATTGCATGTCTACCCATATTTATCAGCTATGCTTTCTGAATTGGCTGTAATGTGTCAAATTGTATTTAGCCCGGGGAAGAAATTGGTGAATCTGATATAGTATAAAGGAAACCAATAGATTGATGAATTATCTCTGTGGTATTGTTGAATTACACACTGCTATTTACTTCGGTTGAAAGGGATTATGCTCAATTAAACTGTATAGAATGGTCATCTAGCCATGAATTTCTGAAAATTTATGATGGATGATGTGAGTATGAGGAAATTGATAAATTGATGGATTAGTGTTGAACTTTGAGGTTCACTAGAATTAGTCGGTTCTGCAATGTTGAAACTAATGATGATTGTTTATCATATAGTATATGCCACGAGTTTTTATTTATTTATTTTAAAGTAGATATATAACGTGATATTAGCATAGCATAATGTGTTTTTTTATGGTGTGCTGGTCCAATAGTGAGGTTGTGACCAGTGACATTGACATGAAATGATAGTTTATACTACCTTAATAAGTTACTTGTGATATAATGTAAATGGTATATCAAAAAAAAAATCAAATAAATAAGTACTCTGAGGATGGATAGGATAGGGCTAAAAAATTGAAATCAGATCTATGAAACCCGCTCTTTTGTGTATAAGTTTGGTGAAATTGAAATGCGTACTTCTATAGTAATATGATTTTAGCTGGCTGAACTTGAATTTCCTTACTGACAATGATAGCTCCATGATTCTTCAAACCTGTGAGTTTAATAAAGTACATGACGTTGCATTGTGACAGTGTTTGCTTTTGAGTTTACGATGAAGATAATTCTTTTAGAATCAGTGTAATTGGCTTTCTTTTGTTCGACTCAATTATGAAAATAAATACCGTATATACATTTGCATTCTAAATGCCCTATATATGTAAAATGTAGGGTGACTAAAGAAAACAGGGGTGCCGGTATCTTGGCTAACCATGCTGAAGGAGAGAAATACGCTGAGCACTCTCTCAGGAAGTTTGTACGCAACAAGTCTCCAGAAATTATGCCCGGCTTGAACAAGTTCTTCTCTGATCCTGTTGAATGATGCAGAGTTTAGTAATTACCATGATTATATCAAAGCAATACTTACATATTGACTCATTGAATTGAAACCCCATAAATGGGGGCATTGGATTGTGAATAATTTGCGGAAAAACCGTATGAATTTTTCAAATGGCAAAATTAATGGATTACATTTACATGTGATGTTTTTTCAACTTTTTTGTTGTATTCTTTGGTCTAAGAACTATTTCGTCGGATTATGTGCACGATGATGAGTCAGTTCAGGTTTTTTATACTAATTTGATTTCAGCTGATTCTGGTCAAGCTCTACAGAGCAGGACTCTCTTCTGCTCCATGCTGATGCACTTTTTGTAGGTGTAGACGAGGGAGACGTTAATTGTTAGAATAATCCATGTCACTTCTGATGGAATCTTTTGCAAACTACATACTATAAGTTTAATAACCTGCTCGATTTAACAATAGTACATTTTAAGGAGATAATGATCCAACTTAATGTTAGTGAGGTAACAAGTCATTTGTGTAAATTGCTATAAACTCGGAGTGTTGTGTAACTTATCCTGTACATGAGCTACCTGCGTTACATTTTTCTCCTACAAGACTGGAAACAATGAATTACTGTTGAAGCTGAATATAGAGCAATTGCTAACAGATGTCGTGAAATAACCTGGTTACTCGCGTTGTTCAAAATTTTTGACAGAGAAATTAGAACTCTTATAAAATCAGTCATCGATTACCTTACCAAGAGTCCAATGTTTCATGAAAGAGAGCTTGGATCGATCTTTCCGTAATATGGGAGTTAAGAACATATACACTGCCATATTGAGGGGGAGTATCAGAAAAGTAATGGAGAATTCCATCTCCATGATCAAGCAGAAAGAAAGATGAACAGCACTATATTTCCCTTGGTGCATTACAAAGCACTAATGTATCTTGTTACAGTAGAATAAGCACTGGAAGTCTGACTATAAATAAGTCATGAGTAGAAGCATTGTAAATCACCAAATCATATGCAATAGAAACAAGATAATATTCAGCACCAAATGTTTCTTTCTGTTTTCCTAAAGTTCTCCTCACTTTTTGGTGCTACAATTATCCTAACCCATCTTTGTTTCGACTCTTTTTTTCTTAATTCAAACTCTTCGGGCTGCGTTTTCATGCGGTTAAATTGAAGAGATAGAATACTTACTGCTAAGATTTTATGAACTAAAGCTTTATCAAAAAACTAGAACAGCCAGAGGCATAAACATATTAGCATTATAAAGTAACTTGCATATGATTCTATAAAGGTGTTCTTGATGCAGTGAGTAGCTTCATCGATCCTCCATGATTGATCACTTTATGAGACATACAATCTTCGTTTTCCGGTGGCTTGCAACAAGCGATAGCCTGATGAGGCGAGACAAGGCTCTCCACAAAAGTGTGAACGTCTGTGATATGATCTGGACCTCCATCAACTGTAACTATAGAGCTTTCAAAGTATCTACTAGAATGTGGAACATCTCTATTAAACGTCGACTGCAGATTATATACCTTCAAACCACCCGTTCTATAAGGACCTTCATATGCATACATAATCATCTCCTGATCATGATCATCGCCAGTGATATAGAAAGGAATGATTCTCAGATAATTATGCAGGGTAACTAATTTGGTCCAAGACTTTGCTATTCCATACTCTTCCATCACCCATATGTTAGTATCCTCTGTTATAGCACAATATCTACATGATCCACCACAATATCTCTCTACTATACACAAACTCCCTCTCAGAGCAAAAGGTCCTTTGAATCTGTTCCACCAATGGTAATTATGAATATCGTTGCGGACCGTGTCAGTAGGAATTGGTATTTCATGAAAAACCTCATTAGCCAAATCGAAAGCAGCAATGATCACAGAGTTGCTTGACGATGTTCTACGAGTAAAACCGAACCAATGGATAGCCCCATTGAGAAACACACTGCGGCTATGCAACGGTTGGTGACCGTAAGGAGATAAACCATGATTTTTCCAAAAACCCATTTTGGAGGAATAGACAGAAATAACACATGAACTATTACCTTCTTGCAACTCTGGTCCATCAGCACAAAGTGATACAATCTTATAATGATCACTATCGACATAACCAAATCCATGCATTCGAACATCATCAGAGACAGCCGAATGATGAACAGGTGCGTATGGAATGGTTACGCACTGCTTCGTAACCGGATTGAGTAGGAAAAACTTGATATTACTTTTGCCAGCAAGGAGAACCAAGCCATTGCAGTGTCCGACCATCTCTGTGCGGTGATATGGGGGCAGTACTTCAATCTTTCTTGCAACTTGAACATCTTTTAATTTGTAGTACAAAGTAGAATAGTTTGCAGTTAGAATTTCTTCACGGTCGTGATAATGCAGGTGTAAATCTATGAACTCCTTAGAGGAGAGACGAGTTCGCCATGCCTTCGATAAACACCTTAATTTACCTACATATCTTGCCGACAACCGTGAGAAAATTTCCGTCAGTAGGTCGTGCGGAAGATCATAAACACCAGACCCAGAAAAAGATTTCGACATTATAGGAAAATCAAAGTCTCTTACACGGAAGAGTCCTTGAATTTGTCAGATGGGATTGTTTATATTATTACAAATGATTAGGATCCTTCAATTTATAGTAGCATTCTCAAATCACCTTTTTGAAGCAATAACGAGGGAGATTATATGGCGAATCTTTTAATACTTTTCAGAAGCAATAAAGAGGAAGAGCAATTAAGAGGGAGATTATGCGAATCTTTTAATTTGCGGTTTGATGAGTATTTTTGGTTCAATACTCTTTATCAGATTGAGTTCACAAAATAAAATCTAGTTCAATTAAAGGAACTGCCAATAAACAATGCAACTTTTACTAATTTCATGTGCCTTTTCATGATTATATTTTCCAAATACAAATAAACTAGTTTATGCCCCCGTCAAAACTCAGATTTGCACTAAAATTCAATAATTAATCTCATGGAACTTCACAATTCTTACATTAAAATACATAGCTTACAAATTTATAAAATTATACTCCAATAAGGTTTCATAACTCTATAGCAACAACCATTTATACACATACATCACATAACAATAAATTATACTCAGATGCAAAGTTGAAATATTTTTTCCCGTGCTAACCAATAATTTAGGGTGGTGTAAATCGAGATAAAAAATTGCTATATTACGACAAACATAAAAAAATATCAAAAATCAATCTTTTTCTAATATAAACGCGATTGCTCTATATATAACAAAATTTACCATCGATTTAACATCACCTTAAATAATAATAATAATAATAAGAAGAAATGGTCTCTAAATAACTCATATAGAGACGGACTCATATTATCAAGAGAATCTTCAATATTATTAATCAAATTGTCTATGTTGTTAACATTAGTGTTTTTTAGCATTCAAAAAACACATTTTGTTGACAAGACATCTTGATTAATAAGATCTATGATTTTCTTGATAAGATGAGTCGGTGTCTCTAGATAAGTTATATAGAGACTGAGTAATAATAATATGCAATGAGGGAATTATGAACCAGGAACGAGACCGATCAATGAAAGTATATTAATTCGTATGTGAATGATTATGTACGTATTGTACAGACTACAGAGGATCTGGAAACCAATTTTACCTACCTACCTACCTATATGATGATACAAAACATTGCCTCAGCAGAACCGAACTAATTAGTCGCCGAATCGTCAGATGCAGTCACTGTATCATCATCTTCTACTGAGCTTTTCCTTACCTTCAAAATGACAGATCCCCATTACATGTCTGGTTTTGTAGTTTAATGAAGTATATATAGAACTTGGTACTAGATAATATGCAACAACTCACCGAATATATTTGCCTTCAACGGAAACCGGATTGATGATCCTTTCACTTTCACATCCTTGAGTTGTCGATTCTTGTCAGGTTTTCCAGTTGTGGAAGCTTGACTCGTACTTCCTCCGGCTAAGGCATCACTTCTCTTTATAACCTTGTCGTGGTAAACAGCTGGTGGTGCAAGCCTCAATTGTGGCATGCTCTCTATTTGGATCGACTTTTCTTCGCTTTGCAGATTATGCAACAGCTCAAACTATGGAATACACGTAATTAGCGAGGGAGAAAGTGAAGTTCGTGAGTGAGTAGAGACAATCAGATGAGGAACTTACCCTGGAACTTGGATGAGAAGAGTACGTGTTATCAAATCCATCATGATCGTGGGGATGCATAGTCGACGTGGCACGTGTTTGCTGCGTTCTGGATGAGAACTTGCTAACCAATCCCTGCTCGACAAACACAGATTTGCCACTTGCGGTTTGGGTCTTCTTCCTGGGAGTGCAAATGGGACATCCAGGTAAGGTGTCCCGCACGTCACAATTGAGATGCATTGCATGACCACAATTGAACACTTGCACGATAGAATCCGAAGGACTTTTGGCAAGGGAGGTGTTACATATGCAGCAGGTTAGGCTCCGGGGCGCATAACCATGAGAGGCTCCTTTTGCAAGTAATCTCATGGTGTAATACGTATCATCTTCGATCAGACTTTTTGCAGTGTCCTACAAAAGTTAAAATCATTATTTCTAATCCTATAATCAGAAGGTGAACATCATTATCAGTTGATTATAGAGAATGCACAACATAAAGAAGAGTACCAGAATTCTCTTCTCAAAATCGTATGTTCCAAGCATCCCCAGGATGGTTGGTTTGAAATCACCAAACTCTTGATTGCCATTATCAGAAAGAAGTTTCAACATGACTTTTGCAAGCCGAACATAACCAACCATTCCATCAACAATTTCTTTGATGAATATAGAGAGCAGTTTTCTCATCATACGAGCACTTTTACGAGATTTGGAGAATTTCCGTGTAAATTTACTTTCCTTTCTGTCTACGGATTCAGCTGATGATGGAGCCTCCTTAGGAGCTTCCCTTTTGGTATGAGTTCGAACTTTATATGGATCCTTCAAGGGCTCACAAAACCTATAACAATAATCATGCAGAAAGATTAGTACAACAGGAAACAGGAACAGATAAAATTTGGGATTCATCCAACTGCTGTATTCACCAGAAAAAAAGATAAAGAGCAGTGGAAGTTCCCTCACAAAGATTTAAGACAAAAAGCTAAGATCGACAAGTCAACCATTATATCCACACGGTTTCTAATTCAGCATGCAAACATTCACCCCCTTGGAATTAGCATACCCCACCCATTGTTGTTGGTGTTTACATGGAGGAAGAGCAGTTTCCCCAAACACAATGGGATGTTCCACTGGTTTCCTTCACACTGTAAGTTGGACGATTTAAAACCTCAAGCATTTTCTCAAACTTATTTGGAAGTACAATGCGAACACATGCAGCATATTTAGCCAGGAATCAGGATTGCCAAATAAGGTAGAGTTGAAAAAAGGTTACCTATACTGTCATTTCTGTAACTCAAA
Organism: Plantago major; assembly: GCA_026545765.1. Taxonomy (NCBI): domain Eukaryota; kingdom Viridiplantae; phylum Streptophyta; class Magnoliopsida; order Lamiales; family Plantaginaceae; genus Plantago; species Plantago major. The sequence continues at coordinate 108,718,753 of CM048840.1, forward strand.
CAGGAAATCAAAACTAGGAACTTCTCCAAGATCTTTCAAAGCACATTCTTCTCCGAGGGAGAAATGGAAAGCACTCGAGAGACCTAAAAACGAAAAGTTTTATCCGGACCAGGTCTATGAGAATAACATAGACTGGCTGGGAACACTCCAAATACATGTGCGTGAGTGTGGGCCATGTGCGAGTATGTGGAGCAGTTTCAACTAGGGTCTATGCATTTCTCGTACGGCCTAGGTAGATAATGGAACTGGAAAACAAAAAATGAAATGAGCATTGATATATGGTGAATGACTTACGCATCTAGCAATTGAAACCAAAGGAACTCAGACTCATCAGGTTCTAGGCGTGGACTGTTTCGTTGACACAATCCAATGCAAGCTCGTAGAATATCAAATAAATCAGCAACCTGTGACAGCATTCAAGAATCCACTAGTAAAGACTAAAGACCAAAGATCAAGTTGTATTTAGATTGAAGAACACCATGACAGAAAAACATACTTCTTTTTTCTTCACAATAGCATTGAGATTATTCAGACTAGCATCTCTTCTTTGAAGTTCAGCATCAAGCATGCTAAATTTCTCAGCTAGATTAGAAAGAATAAGTTGAAGGGCACTCCCAACATCTCCAACCCTTTCTAACAAGAATGAAGCAGCATCAATTATTCCATATTCTTGGCAGAGATGTAAACAATGTTCAACTCTGTAGCTTTCAGAAGTCTCCAAAAATTTGAGGACTGATCCACGATCATATCGACATAACATCTGCAATGTAAGAAAGCAGAAACTTGATCCTTTGTTTACAAGCTAGATGATATGCATAGCGAATGATCCAGAAGATCATGGTGTATTCTTCAAGATCTTCTAGATCATTCTCAATAATGTGGAGTTTAAAATTAAAGAAAAACTTGAGGGGAGGGCGGAAGAAACTAGCCGTGAATATAGACCAAGAAAATGGAACAAATGTGTACTTCCAACCTAGAAACACACACACACATATGGAGGAGCTTTTAGCTCTTGCTGATCATAGGTATATGGGAAGATATTGTTTATATAATCAGGTAAATAGATGCAGAATTTAAACATCAAAAGAACGGTGTGCGAAAACAGGATGAAGCCTAAATAACAACCTGAAATGCCACATACATTTTCATATGATGAAAAACATGAAACATTGGAACACAAAATACTATTTTATCCAAGTTCTACTGTACATGTGAATTAGAGATAGAAAAAATATTCTATTTAACTTAATACTACCTCCACAAAGGTCATTCTCTAGACACGGCCACACATACTATAGACAAATGGAGTTGGTTTTGTGGTGGTTTGCACTAAAACTACAGGAATTTTCCAGGAAACAGCAAAATGAAATCTAGCATCACCAAATCATAATTCTGAGTAAAGGAGGAAAATGCAGACAGTGACTACATGTGTGGCCAGACAGGAAACGGCTATCTATTTTGAAATGCTTCACTAATAGTTTCACATAATTCTCACCTCAAAATACAGCTCGGTCATCTCATCAGTAGCATGAATTGGGTTGCTTCGAAGAAGCTTTGTGGAGCTGGCTATAGCTTCCAAATAAGCTTGAACACCAGTTGACTGCTGCTGAGCCTTTTGTGAAATACGGATGTCCACAGCGTCAACTTTTTGAAAACAAGAGAGGTTGAGAGTACCAGTTTTCTGAACCTCGATTACAGTCTTTAAATAAAGGAAAAGGCTTTCTGGCAGACGGCGAAGCTCAGAGATGATGTATTGACTTCGTTCCAGAAAATGATTGATGATCAGAAAGTAAGTTCCTTCCCTATATATTCCCCAAAACTAAAAGTATGATTCAAGCCTCGAGCAATATTAAAACATTGAATCCATCAATGACATTTATATAATGAACCATTACCTGCTCAGTTTGACAAGATCAGGAATATAGGATATAACAGTTGATACAAAGGAATCACGTTCTCCATTCGGAAGCAGGTTTAACATATCGTGGATAAAGGAGAACGCATATATGGGCTCATCTGTAACTTTCATATAGCTTTCCATGGAAGCAACATACTGATTCCTAATGGCATGTATGTGGCCACAAACCTAAATATGAGAACAAGAAATTTCATTACAGGTTGCGGAACAAGAGAACAGACACGTATTTATATTTCACCATTAGAATAAGTACACAGTTCACATGTATCAGTACCTTATGAAACTGAGCCTTCTCACACAAATGTAACAAATACGGAACATCCCAGTGGGTTTCAGGCGCTACTTTCAGTAGTGAAAGCAGTTGGTTTTCCCTTCTTTTTATGTTTTCAATTTCTTCTTGCGAGTTTTGCAAATTATTGGCCTCCGACGTCAAGTACTCGAAAATTTGTCCAAGGATATCTTTAGAAACATTTGCTTGTTCATATGCTACATAGCAGGCAATAAAATCATAAATTTGACCGGCATCTTTCTTTGAAGGCCAAAGCTCTATAGAATCAGTGTTGTTGCTCGAATTGCCTGTTTGGAAATAACTTGCATCAAGTATATTAGCCAGAATATTGACAAGTTTCTGAATCAATTCTTGACTTTCAGCTGACTCTGTGACTAAATTAGCTGGATCCTGGGTGTTCATCGATGAGGGATTCTCATGTTCTGTAAATCCACTTTTTAAAACATCCAGGGTAGCTTCAGTATCCAATTCTAACAAATGAAGTAGGTTCGGATAGCTTTTATCTGCTGTTAAGCTTGTAGTTCCCCATGTATTTGGAGCAGCCGAAGCCTCCAACAAAAAGTCCAGAAGTTCTATTCTGAGAGAAGGCAGGCGAGCTGGAGTAAGACTGCCACGTCCTGCAAAATGGAGATATTTTATTATAAAACACATAATAAGTAGAGATTAACACCAAAGTAACTTCCAATGTCTAACTTTCATTCGTCACTGAGATTACACCTCAAAAATCCCAATACATTCCACAATTTCTTCTTTTTCTCATTTGTGCTTTTTCAGGCACACACACATGGTAATTTTTATTCTTATTCGTAAAAAAGGAATGAATTACAAGAAAGTTGGAGCGAGAATAAAAATAAAAAAGAAAAGGTAAAAAAACCACTTTCAGAAGCAAACCTGGAGGAAAAGCAAGGCCCTGGAAGCAATACTTCAGGTAAACGAGGATCTTGTACCTGGTTCCATGTTCTCCAATGTGATTATTTTGTCGTAGCAATAAAAGAAAAGAAAATTGGGAAACAGACAGTGAAGATACAGTCCATTAAAGCAAATGTACCCCAGTGTCGAAGCATTTTCCCTTCCGCTGCTCCGCAGAACACCCAGGAGTTCCTCCAGAGGAGTCCTAAAATCATCCAGACCCTTGTTAAACAGATATATCAGTGCACCATAGAGCCTGTGTTCCCGGCACAACAGGACAACCTGCAAGGCGATTAAAAAAATATTATTAGCTACTGTAGGCAAACCACAAAAAAAATTAAAGTGAACAGATGATTTAAAGAAGACAAATGGAAAATCACCCACTGAAAGTTGTAAAGGGGCAATATAAGTTGAAAATGAAAGAAGTGTCTGCAACTGTCAAGTAAACACCCAACTTACTTGGTTAAAGTCCAACGACATAATGTCCATATGAAGGACACACTGCTCAATTCTCTGCAACCAACCTCTCATGCTATAGTGCTCCACTAATGCTTGCATGATCTTCAACGAAAATTAGAACACAAGTAGACAATGTTAGCTGAATGGGAAATACGTCGTAAAATACAAAGACAAGTTGCAGTCACCAAACTCAAATATACCTCAGGTGGAAGCAATCCCAACATATCTTTCAGAATGTATGGCTCCAAAAGCTCCAAAAATGTCTCTGCAGGAATATAAAAGCACCAATGTTTAAATCTAGGAATATAAAGAAAGCACTTCAACAATCAAGTCCAGCATGAGTTCTCATTGAGAAACCACCAATGCTGAATCTAGAAAATTCCAGCAAAGCTCAACAAAATATGAGTGCCTTTACTAACAATTTGGCTCAAGTAGTAATATGAATACCAGGAGCTGCAATTACTGTCAAAATATATTCTCGTCATATTCTAGTCTTTGAACAAAATGCAAGCTCAACAAGAATTATAACCAAGTCGTCTATTCCAGAATCAACAAAGTAAATTCAGTCAGACTTGCTAATTATAGTAGCTTAGAAGTTTCACTGGATTGAGTCAGAACACAAGATAGGCTTTAAATCCCTTAACTTTTATTTGCTCTTCCTTCAGGTAATGTGGCTTTTCATGCGGTTAATTTGAGAAAGGCACCTTACCAGCTTATCATGATTCAACCGATTAAATTTTAAAAAAAAGCCTCTTATATAATTCTGTTGTTTGCTACATGTAACTAACCCGCTTACCCCGACCAATCTCCTGTCTGAGGCCACAGTGAGAACTAGATGACCAAATTTATGGTGAGCCTAAACAATTAAAGGACTAAATAATTACCTTTCTGGTGAGCCTGGTCAAATTTTGAAGCAATATCATCAAAGAGGATGTCGGTTCTCCTTATGTGAACACAAAACTCAACAGCAACACCACCAACACGGGTGTATTCCTCTTTGGTGTCATCTGATTGGTCCACATTCATGTTTTGGTTGTCCCATGCCACAGACATATAAGAAAATACTTCGCTGACATATGCTTGAAGCAACTCCACCAGATAGGGTATAATAGTACTCCTTATGTCATCCAAGTTTTTCGGAAGGTCAATAACACCATGAGATTTACCATCATAAAGTGCCATTGCCATGTTTAGGGCACCCATCCAATCACCTGCCTTACGCAGAACTTCAATCCTATCCTTCCAGGAAAGGAGACGACAGATAATAAGATGCTTCGGCCCAAGTATATATATATTAGCACCCCTAACAGCAACACTATTGTGATAGGCTTTCTCAGGGTTTCCCATTGTATTGGTAAAATAGATATGATACGAAACCAGATCATCCCTTTGGAATCCGTCCAAAGATAAATTTGTCATATGAATCATATTTCCATCCTTTGCAAATAAGCAGATATGCCCAGACAAGGTGAGAACAACCAACATCTAGAAGACATCAAAAAAGTAGATCAGTAAAGGATAGAAAGAAAAATATGTACCAAAACTAATCAAGCCAACTGTACATGATTATTCAGGGTAAAAGATAATGGGAAAAAACTAAACAAGCTAAGTATGATTAAAGTCAAATTATGTTAGCAACCATAAATGGTTAGAATGTGTTATAGATCATACCTCATCATCCAACCATGCCAGACCCATAGCTGGACTTTCTAGAGTCCACTTCTCAACTACTTTTAGCTTCGACTTCACTAGCTTAGCAACCTGGACTGTCTGATCCCAAGCAATGGCAAGCAGTGAAACCTTTTCAGAAGTGAGACCCCTTTCTAAAAGGAAAATATTAAGATTAACAACCCCAAATATGGCTGTACTTAAAGTATCAAATTGGAGCATACTCACCAGATGAAGAACTGTGAGGCATTGTTATGCTTCTCCATGCGGCATATGGCATTGCACCTTCCCTGACACCGTCAGGTTTTGGAATTTGACCATATGCATCAACAGGATTAACTATCGCCTGCAAGAAATATGAAAAGATGATTCAAACAACAATACAACAGCAATTAAAGTTAGCATGGCCAAGCTGTCTTTTCAAAGAACCATTACCACCAAAGCAGATTGGTGCGTGATGAATATCACGACACCTTCACCATTGCCATCGCCATGTAGCAATGGACAAGCACAGACTACTCTGCTAGTAGTTTCATCGAATAGTTTCTGCTCAAATGACAAATTGGAGAAAGTCAGTTCTAGAAAATCAATTATTATTTTAACAAAAATTCCCCAAACAATAATTAGTAACTACCGTTGATTTTCCATAGGAGAGCATATTAAGAAGGATTGTGACCATCTTGAACTGAATCACCTTAACCACACCCTTGCTGTCACCACTAAGCACACTGAATTGGCGGGACACTTGATCCTGCCCCAGATACATTATATGAACTACTGGAGCTCTATGCTCAGTGATGACTTTCAGAGCATAAACTTTCTGCACATCCCAGACAACATAATGTCCATCACCATATCCTGCAAAGAGCATTTCTCCTTGCTGATTAAAGCACATGGAAGTTACAGGAACAAGAGATCTATCCCCTTGTAATCCAAGCAATGTCATCTGGAAGTGCATTATTAATGGAATAATTCAGTAGGTAACATAAGTTATTAGAGCAATTAGCAAACTCCTGACATAAGGAATAAGGTGTTTTGTGAACGATACTCACTGCTAGTGCTAGCAATTTGATTCTAATTTTCCTTTTTGCTAAGATCACTTCAAACAATATTAAACACCCTCCAAAAGCAAGTTAATATAGAATCTATGGCTAGCAAAACAGACCAATATCCCACAAATTAAATCGAAAATGAATAAGCAAGAGCAACACTGAACCTTTGCATCCATATTGTCGACATGATGAGCAGTATACTTGCTAGGAAGGACAAAAATAGATCCTTTCGCCGTTCCAATTGCAATATAGTTCAGATGTACAGCCACAACTTGAGGGGATCCATGATCACGCCTAAAGGCCTCCGATGAGATGGTCCGGGTAATAGAATTGTTAGAATTAACGTCAAAGTAACCCAAAACAGTAGAGTCTTTTCGCAGACCTTCAAGCCTCATTGGCTGTGCAGCTGCACCTTCTTCATAGTGCAGAGCTGTAAATGCTTCCTTCTTCTCAATTTCTTCAGCCAGGTCGATTTGCTTTATGGAAGAATTAGGTGTCTTCTGCAACTTTATATCATCACCATTCATAATTTCACAATCTAGAACCAAGTCTTCAACTATGTCTGCCTCATCGCTTTCTGAACTAACATCCTCACTATGACCACCAGGTTCAGAGCTTAAATCCCCAACATCACCAGGTTCTTCTACTCCAGAAATCAGAAGATCCGCATCGTTACCTTCACCATCTGGAATGACTTCAGAAATTACAACGTCCTTCTCCTCCTCCTCCACATTTGTGTTGTCCAAGACCAAATTTGGTTCACTCTGGGCAGGAAAATTGCAGTGATTTTCATCCTCCCCATCCATCCCAATCAAATTCTCAGCCTTACTAGCCAATTCACCCACCTGCTCATCAGCCTTTTCAATGTCATCATCAGGTTCTGTGGACTGAGATTGCTCCGATGAAACTTCTTCTCGTCTCGAGTTTTCTAACTCAGCAGCAGCAGCAGCAATAACTGCTCTCATTTTGAGCTTAATTGCAGTGGCATGGGGTGTGGGAGTCGAGCGAGCAGCTGCCGCAGCCGCTGCCAGAGCAGCCCCAGGCTTGGCACTGGCTCGTATCACCCCACCCCCAAACAGCTGTGGCAAACTCCTAACCCTAACCTCATTAGATCTATTACTGAGGTATTGGTGGGCTGAGTTGGAGGGGGAGGATGGGGGAGAAGGAGATGAAGAAGAGTGGTTGAGAAGGATTTCATCGACTGTACGAACATTAAGGTCTTCAGAGTGCTCCTCATCAGAGTCAAACTCTCCATGAGATTGCAAAAGGGAGTCGAGATCCACTGCCTCCATCAGAGATTGACTGCTAGCTTTGCTTATTAGATCATATGATATCTTGAATCTCTTCAAAATTGACCCCTGAAACAAGAAACAATGAAGATAAAATTGTTTACAGTGAATTTGAACCTCAATAGATAGGCTAATTTATTCTCTACTTTTCTTAATCACTCAATCATCTCCTCCATTACTGGAACTCAGGTTTTACCCATCATCTATTCAAGTCTACTCTATTTGAACCTACCTATGTTAGTTCTAAATCTGTTCTCCTTTCCGTTTTCATATGCTTGGTAGTTTTTACAGTGAATTAGCAACAAATTCCTAGAGTCGCACCTCTGTTAAGCAAAATCGATAGAGTCACAGCTCACATGGCACCTCGGTTCTATCTATCAGCAATATTTACATTACTTCATTAAACCAACCACATCTTACAATTCAATCCAATAGCAGTAAAAACACCAGAATTACTAGTTGAATGAATGATGCAATTAACAAATACGATCGATCTCAATAGATAGGCTTCTTCTATATATCTCTTAACCGCTCAATCATCTCCTCCATCACTGGAATCGACTTTTTCCCCATCCAAGTCTACTGGATTTGAACCTACCTATGCTAGTTCTAAATCAGTTCTCCTTTCCGTTTTCATTCTATCGATCAATATCCCACTATCATCAAATTCAAAGGAGAAACCTCAACACAATCATAGAGTACGGAAATCACAGAGCAGAAATTAGCGATTACCGGAAAAGGAATTGAATAGATGACGAGTCATCGATGACCAACAGGCGGCACTGGCTGAGCACGGACCCGTGAGAGAGCCGAATGGAATGATGGAATGTTTTTGGTGTTAATACTTAATGGTCAAGTTTAATGTAACCAACTCAAATTGAGTCCTGTCTGTTACTTCAGTTCACTCCAATGGTAGAGTCCTAGCATAAGCGAGAAGCCGATCATTTCATCAAAATATATATATTATCTCCGTCCCAGACCAAATGTCTCATTTCGACGGTTTGCAGTCAACGTTTTTAAATTTTGAGCGATTTAATTTTAAATTGTAAATGTAAAACGTCCAATTAAATTATATAATTAAAGTTTTGAAAGTAAATTTTTATTATATAATTTAATTTGACATTTTATATTTACGGTTTAAGATTAAATCGCAGTCAAAATTGACTGCAAAAGGTCAAAATGAAACATTTGGTTTGAAACGGAGGGAGTAGTATGTAACTGGCAGAGAGGGCTGTGTGTGAATATAAGAGTTTATTACGTTTGATGCCCCGGTATCAAAATAACATATTTAGAAACGTAGCTATATTTTTTAGAACAACGTTTATGTTGTTAACAAATCTTTTTTATATATATGAAAAAACATCAATATTGACAACATAGACATTTTGATTGGTAAGATCGATGATTTTCTTAAAAATATAGTCCGTCTTTGGACTTATCTAGAGACGTCTCCCATAGACTTATTCAAGGTGTTTTGTTGAGATAATTGATGTGGCTGGAATTAATAGGAGTATGGAAATGTATTTTCATGATTGGGAGTTTGTTTTTATAATGTTTTCGGCGAATTTGATATGTCAGAGTCGGTTGTAGTATTGGATAGAAAATGGAAAATCATGTGGGTAAATTTGCAATTTATTCTGGGCTAAAATATGAATATTGAAGGTTTTTAAGCATTGGTGAATTTAAAATAAAATTATAAGGATTTATATAAAATTAGAACACAGGGGTATAAATGGACAATGTCCATTTAACCTTGGTCAACTCAAATCGAACCTACATGTAATTGTCCAAATTGTAGGGACTTAAATGAAATAACAAGATTTATATAGGGGTATTATATGAAATTTACCCTTTATATAATTCTCCAATAATCTCCCGTACCTGTTGTAGATTTCGACCTCTCTGCAATTCAAGTCCAAATTGGGCCTCTAATATTGTGGTATACTTCAATTTCATGTACAAGTTCGAACATGTAGAGATGTGTGAAATAGAACTATTTATATTAATTATTAAAGCGTATCTTTTGAATAATGTGACATAACACTTACATGAAACTAGGAATAAATAATAAAGAATTAATTAAGCCTGGAATTTTGTGCTTGATAATAATATAAAATTTGAAATGTATTAAAAACTCAAATAAGTTTGAGAAAATCAACTGTTGTTAATGATCTCATAGTGCTTATAAAACCTTACATTTAATAGATATGGGAGTAAGTTTGCAACTAACCTAAGTTTTTTTTTATCTTTCTCTTTTTTATTGTAACTTCCATTCTGATAGTAATAATGACTAGATGGGTTTAATTAAGATAATATATTAGAGTATAGTTTTAGAACTCTAAATGTAACGTTATATATACCGATGTCTTCATTGTATTTTCTACGTTGAATGATGGTATAAAACATTTAGATGAGGGAACGTGGTCTACATGGACGTCATGTCAACTTAACTTTGAAAGTGTACAACAATTTGTGGGAGCTCATAGGTAGTCCGTTGATGTCTGAGATATGTTCTAACATCACATTACATCATCCACACATGTATAGCCTCCTCTTCGATACTTTATGGTAATGAGAAAAAGTCTCAGGCCCTCGACCGTATGTGGAGTTCTTTATAATATTTCACTGCTACTACTTACTATTAACACTCATTCTAATAATGTATGAGCTATTGAATTGAAACCACGTGAAAAATATTTTTATGGCATAAGCTTGAGTTTTGTTAAAAATGTAAATGTAGAATTTATCGTAGAAATATGAATTATTTAATATTTTTAACGTAATATAGAAGTGCTATATATATATAAAGAGCTGGCACCATATTTTTACATGATATGGTATATCATAGTCTTTTATGTTTACTTAGATTCAAGAAGATGAATCATGTATGTTCTTATCTTAGGGTGCGTCCCACCTTCGTTGTGATATAACTATTTATAGAAGTTGACCATTATTGGAAATTTGGCACGTATCTCTACTTTGCTACATTTCTACTTAAACTTTCCAGGTTAGATTTTCAAATTCAATGAGTTTTTTTTAATTTGACTAATAAAAAGCTCGTTACGTGAGCAATGACTTCTTTTTCAATTTGGAAAAAGAAGCTTCCTCAGCTTTTTGAAAAGAAAGTTTCTTATATTTTTATTCCGAAAATATCCCTACCCAAATTAACCTAAATTAGACTAAATAAAATAAGAAGTAAAAACACCCATATTACCAAGCAACGAATTCTATACATCATGCACCCAACATTATCAGCCTGAGATTCATCTTTATGACGCAAAGTTATGACATCTAGTTTTAATTTAGGTGCTGAAGCCATTGTTATAAGCATAAGGATCCTTTGTTATACATTTTATGTACTTTTTTGCAACTAGCATAAGGATTAATGTATTCGCACCTCTTTAAAATGCATACATGTAGTACATATCAATTACTGATTTTTTTCATTACTAAGTTAAAATGCTCAACGATTATTTCTTTCAACTTCTGATAATTTTGATGATGTTATTAAAGTGGCGATGTAAAGTACATTGAATATATATTATAATTATTGGACAAAATATGATATATTATTATTTAAAAAACTATAGACTAATAATACGATAAGAAAGGTTAAAGAAAAGAAAAATAAGAGTAATGCTCTTTTATGTCATTTTACAAAATCTGAAATTTACTTTTAATTTAATTTGTTACACCTACATTTAAAACCACCAAATTTTCAAATTTAGCTAATCTATACCAAACTTTCCAAATTAGTTTGCTAAAAATATACTTTACTATTATTTACTTCTTTCGTAAATTAATGTCCTAGGAGTATTATAATTAACCTTACCATGTCCAGAAAATTGCCCTTTAGACCCTGGAGTTGTTGGGTATTAAATTACAAGATAGCACAAATAACGTACACAACTCGTATGTAGCTAAACATTTCCATAAAAACATAACAAGGTGTAACACAGAAGTAAAACATAAGAGCAGATGAAAATCACAAATTTCCAACGCGAAAAAAATGGAAGTCTTTTTAATTACATTGCAATGTACATACGTTCAAAAATACATTTTGAAAAAAGGAGGAGATTGCTCATAAAAGTAAATAAATCCATAACATATAATAACACGGATTTTATCCTATAAATTAAAATATACTAACAAAACATCATAGGTAGTATAGTACATTTTATCACCCTATAGGTACATAAAATTGTTATAAAATCAGGTCCTGATTTTGACAACTCATAGTAAATCGTGTGAGAGTGAGCTTCATTAATTTCGCAAAATGCAAATCGAACTTTTGAAATAAAAAAAACTTAGGAAATAAATTTCCATGTGACTTAGATCAAGAAATCACAACTAGTTTAACTTTTGCATATCACTTCATAGCAAAATCAGATCGTAATAGAAACGTAAACTAGTGTACCAAAATTCAACAAATTAAAAACAATGATGCGAACTGCAAATTTACCTTTCAATTAAGCTTTATTATATTGAAAATATCCAATTAAACATATATTCCATCACTTTCCCATTTCCATGGCGACGAAATGTTGATTATATACTACCTACAGTTCAATTGATCTCAAAACTCAAAACATCCATTCCACGCGGATGACTTTATTCTCCTGCCGCGTTAGCGGTGCCGACTACGTGCAATCCGTCATCCCCACCACCAAACAACCATGGAAAGGGCACCGGTTTCGCGACTTCAGTTTCGTCACGTTGCTGTTCCTAGTCTTCCTTTGTCGTTTTGTTGCGGTGCCTGAACCCTTCCAATGGAGCCAGGTTGTGATCCACACCCCGTTTCCATCTCGAAATGAGAATGGTATGGAAGTTTTGGTGGATATTACGACGAAAGAGATGTATGATAAGATACAATTCTTAGAGGGTGGTGGAGCATGGAAGCAGGGGTGGCGCATGAGTTATAAGGGGGACGAGTGGGATGAGGAAAAGTTGAAGGTGTTTGTCGTGCCACATTCGCATAATGACCCGGGTTGGATTCACATTATCCATATCTAGCTACTGACTACGGTACAAATGGATTTTTCTTCAAATCATTCGCTGGTGATCCGGGCTGTTTCCCTCTCGAAAATGAAGCGAGAGATGTGGAAAAAGCAGGCCACGACATATCCTCGACACCATCACCGAAACACTCTCAAAGGTAAGTATAATGTTTTTAATAATATTAATAATGTTTTATGAGGTAATATTTTACTACTACTATTTTTCTATGTGTGTGTATAAAACCGACATTTTTATTAAAAACTTTAACGTTTCTAGTTATAAATATAATATTTTTCCGTCTCTTGTATTCCTCACTCAAATATATTTCACACACACTAAAAGTGTTTATGGATTCTCACCACTTTGAAATTTTTTTCAGAGTGTTAATTATCTTTTTAAGCTAGCTTAATTTTTATGTAGTATTAACTTTTGCTAGCTTCAAGATTTACGTACTCCAATATTGTTTTTATTGATTTTGAACCACTTAATTTGGTCTCTTGAATCTTCTTCTAATCGTGATCATTAATGCGCTGATTGCGGTCTTAAGTAACATGGGAGATTTACCTTATAGCCCCATTACATTATTTGCTCTAATGTCTCTACAGTTATAGATGTTATCAATATTCCACAAAATTACAAGACTATAAATTATAGAACACCACAAGTGAATTGTCGTGTAAGGGATAAAAGTGAGATTAAGAAGTTACACTAGTTAGAATTTGCAAATAATCAATTAGTATGCATTTAGGTCGAACTAATTAAAATGGTGTATGTATAATTATTAATTCGGTATCCTAGCATATTTTAAAATTTTCAGAATACTAGAGTAATTTTACATATCGAAATTATGTGAAAGTAAGGAAATTAAAAAAAAACCACATCAACAGTTCATCTAAAACGTTAGAAAATGATATTGCATATGATATAAGGGTCGTGTTTGGTGAAAAATGAGAATCATTATTAATCTTCTAGTTACACTGCACTAAAAATGTAAGTCATATATGGTCACAAGTTCAAAAATTTCAGCCAGGTTAAACTTACACTTATGACTAACTGCAGATGCAGATGATGTGAACCCAACAACTTTCCATAACACTTGACATGGAACTCAGGAGGTAAGGGTGTAAAGAAACCAAGTTGTTCGCAATCAACTCGTTAAAGTCACACTCATGAGTCATGACTAACTGCTGATAATGTGAACCCAACAACTTTCCACTAACACTTGACATGGAACTCAAGAGGTAATGCTCACGAGCTTAAATTCAAACTCTTAACTTAAAAAGATCGAGCTCGAGCTCATGAACGACCTGTTAACACGAGCCTGAGCTCGATAACGTTCAAGATCAATTCGAATCGGCTCGTTCACAACCCACCCCTACTCGGGAGTAGGGCTGCAAACGAGCCGATCCGAGCTGAGCTGAAAATTCGTCTGAAGCTCGAGCTCGAAAGAAAATTTACTTATTCGAGCTCGGCTCGAGAGTTTCATTTTTTATTTAAATTAATTTTTCAAAACTCGAAAGCTTGAATTTAACTCGGCTCGCGAGCTCAAAAACTAATAAAATTCGAATATAGCCCGACTCGAAAGCTCGAAAACTTTCAAAATTAACAAAAAATATAAAAAAAAAAAAAAAAATATATATATATATATATATATATATATATATATATTATTTTTTATTTTTTAATTTCTTTCGAGCATCTCGTCGCTCGAGCTCGAAAGAAAATGTACTTATTCAAGCTCGGCTCGCGAGCTTCATTTTTTATTTAAATTAATTTTTCAAAACTCGAAAGCTTGAATTTAACTCGGCTCGCGAGCTCGAAAACTAACAAAATTCGAATATAACTCGACTTGAAAGCTCGAAAACTTTCAAAATTAACCAAAAAAAAAAATTGTATATATTATTTTTTTATCTTTTAATTTATTTCGATCAGCTCGTCGAGCTTCTCAATATTCGAGCTCGACTCGAATATGTAATCAAGCTATAATTTAAGCTCGAATTCAAACGAGTTGAGCTTTTTTCGAGCCGAGCTCGAGCAGCTCGAAAAAAGCTCGACTTGTTTGCAGCCCTGCTCGGGAGACATCTATCCACCAAGAGAAGCAATAAAAACATAAATGCATACTTTTGCGAGATACAGTTTCTTGTGTAGGCCAGTTCAACATCACATATTTAAGTACAAAACATCATATGTTTAACTTTAAACATCGTTTGTTTAATCAACCTACATTAAATAATTGAGTATATTTTGAAAAATAAATTTTATTGGGGTTTAATTTATAATAATATTGTGTCCATGTTGTAAATTAAAAAATATTAGAGTCAAATGTGTAGTAAATTGAACATTTTAAATTGCAACTAAGTCCAATTCATTTTCTTTTCCACTTATTTTTTTCCTGGTCAATCAAAAATCACGTTTTGGGTTTATCTGTAATTGTTTGAATAGAAGGGACTAAACTATTACTGGATCAAATTTAAGGGGTAACAAACGTAATTTCCCCTTTAATTCACTATAGGGATCCAGACATACGACAGCGGACGCAGGGTGTGGGAATTTGATTTTGATTGCCTTATCACCTCTTCTATGAGTATCTCCAGCCCTGGGAGCACTCGGAGTCCCGACCAATTGACCACTATTTGGTCCTCCTACCAACCCGATAGTACGTCGTGGAAACAAGGGAAGATGCTCCGTATCATCCTCCTCATTATCACTATCGATGGTCACCAGGGTTGTTGAGTGTAACCGCACAGATAGCACCATACCTGAACGGTACGACAGTCCTTACACTGTCTTCCACTCCGGGCTCAAAAATGGATAGGTCCGCTTGTCCTTGGCTAGTATCGGACATGCTTTCTGACATAGAGTCCTGAGAATCCAAAACATAGGGATTAGCCCACAACAGTGTCGCTACTATAGTCTCAAAGACAAGAAGAAGAAGAAGAAGAAGAAGTGAATATAGTACCGGAGTGTCGGGTGAGGATATCGTTCCATTTACGCGCGTTTCGACACGGACACGCGGTTGCCGCTCGGGCAAATTTGACCCCGGAATAACCAATTCTAAAGGAGAGGACATCGGTGACATGAAGAGACAATACTCTAACGTCTCATTTGGTCTGTTTTAGCGGACTTTGTGAATCTTTGTCTTTACTTTTGTAGTCTTTTTAGTTCGTTTTTACGCTTTGGTGTTTTGTAGAAATCGTTGTCTTTTGAGCCGTATGAGAACAAGTCGGTTAGCATGGCTCGCCGCGACGAGATTTTACGAGCTTGGTATTGAAACTTCCAGCATAGCTCGTCGCGGTGAGGGAATCAGTCCGCCGCGGTGAGATTTAGCGAGTGATCATATTCTGTAATTTGAGAAGACTCGCCGCGGCGAGATTATGCGAGCTGGATATATATTGCAATTAAGAAGGCTCACCGCGGTGAGCTATTTCTTCTGCCAAGGCGCGAGACGCAGGATTAGTTTTGTTTTCCTTATTAGATTATAATTTTGATTCTATTTCTTTCATACTTCTTTTAACCTAGTTTTGAGAAAAAAGAGCTCTTAGATTTACATATTAACATTGAGACATCTTTGGAGCTTGGATTATTCATTGATTTTATTCATCAAGATTATTGGTATTGATTTCTCCATTGCCTTGTTCTTTACAATTCGTTCTTTATTCTCATTGATTGAATTGTCTGTTATTGCATGCGAGCTTTTCATCTATGTTTCACATGATTATTACCATAAATCTTTGCATGCAATTATCAAGTATGAGTAGCTAAACACCTTTGAATACAGTAGTATGTGAAGATTATGCATATTCGTTATAGGGTTTATCAAAGCACTCATATAGGGTAGTCTCGTATAAAATCTTCGTAAAAACCTTCAATTCGATAAGTCCGTATTAAATTCTCTAAATTGTTCATGTTTAAGGATCGTGAATTAACGACTCACGATTTCTCCAGTATAATATTTTCTAAGAACAATTGGTTGAATCGAATTGATTGATTTGCTGTACAACGACCGTGTGACAAATATGAGTGTTATCCCTAGTTCGAATTAGCATAATTAGATTTTACTATTGTATTCATCTTTCTCTCATTGTTAATCGTAATCTTAGCTTTAGTTAAACTAGTTAGAAGTACAACCAAACCATCAATCAAATTGTTACTCGCAAGTATCTGTTTACTCTCACTGCTACGTAGCTGAATTAATTCCCTAGAGATCGATCACGAGTTAGGCTTTAGTCTGCAACTACAGGTTATTCTCTAATTGCTTTTTAGAGTATAATTTGAGCTTATCATGACACAACCATGTTCCTGACGAACGGGTTCGATAGATCCATGAAATCGTCGACATCGTATACTACGACAGATTTCGTATGGGACAGACCCCACGACGACGAGCTATGAGTCGAGCTCGTCGAGTCTGCCACAACACTCGAATCAGACTCATACTCCTTACCCGCACGACGATTCTGACTATCGCTCTCGGACATCCTAGGACAACAAAAAAGGAAGCAACTTAGACTCCGGATTTTTGATTGTCCGAGAGTTCGTTTAAGTATCTTATTAGGGCAACAAAAATCACAGTCCGACACAAGAAGCACGATTGGCAAGCGACGTAAACACAATGCATCTCCCTATCTACAGGGTTATGTGGTCCGAAGGATCCATATGCACAGTCTACTTTCAAGCTACAAATTCGTTTTACTTGGGGTAAAATTCTAATTTACTACAGTCTGAATACTTATGTCCTCTACGGTCCGAGATACGGTTCGAATACCTATCATTGTCCAACTACTTCCCCAAAGAGTAGAAATAACAAGTATGGGAAGAGTAAAGAGCGACATACAACGTACATGCAGCAAAGGAAGAGACAAAAAACGGAAAGTAGTAAATAAAAAAAGAGATCTGGAGAAGAAAACTTACTTGGTAAGAAAGTTAAGAACGGACTGAAAGCGACAGACACATCACTCGGACTCACCTGCAATGCTTCGGATTCAATTAGCTTGCGAAAATTCTCTCTCTAGGCGATGCGCAAGTGATGGTAAAAGTGGCTATTTATAAGGGGCTAAATCGGGAAGCCGAACCGTCGCGATGATCAGGATTTAATCCCAGTCGTTCATCGCGCTTAAACCAATGGTCAGATTCGAACCACTTGGTGAAAAGACGTCTTACCCCAAATTTTCTTGTGTAAAAAACTCTTCCGTGGATATTTTTACACTTCATGGGCCGAGGATACTATTTATGGCCCATCCCATCACACAATTGGAGGCCCAATGGCCCCGCAACCCGTCAGACTACATTTTTCAGACACACATACTATGACAGTATGCGCATTCGAACTTCAACACTTCTACAGTGAAAATGTATGGACCGGGATTTGGTATACTGTTGACCAGTGTATACAGTACACCAAAGAACACTATTGAACATTGTCTTCGATATACTGCATTAAACAGTATATATAACCACAGGTTAAACACACATTAACACTAATGCTAATCAAGTATATCAAAGAACACTATGACTTAGTGTCTCCGATACATTGGATTAGATATGACCGAGCAGATCCTTAATGTCTACAAAATACTAAACCTGTTTACAATTAAACTCATATAGACAATCAATAAAGCACAACGGAAGTCAGATAGAGTATGTATAATACTGGAACAACCTTTGTTGACTCATATAGTCA
The DNA here is from genome assembly GCA_026545765.1 of Plantago major. NCBI lineage: Eukaryota > Viridiplantae > Streptophyta > Magnoliopsida > Lamiales > Plantaginaceae > Plantago > Plantago major. The sequence goes on from CM048840.1 coordinate 108,737,015, forward strand.
AGACACCAAAACTCAACAACAATCAAACTTACACTAAGAAGAATACTGTGAGTAGATTAGCATATTCAGTACACCCAAGAACACTATCAAAAAGTGTCTTTGATATACTGAATTGAGCAGAGTATTAACTAGAACAGTTAATACACTAACACACAACTAATCTACTGGACGAATCAAGATCACAGCGGAAAGTAAAAGCACAAGTAAGTTTGGTTTCAAAAAGGTTAATATATTATAACCTTCCGGCCTATAAGGCAAATAATCCACTATGACAATAATGAATTACAAACGAATACACAACTTGAACAAAGTGTAAAAGCTATGAAAAATCACTAAGCAGCGGATCGAACTAACTATCCTAATCTAGTAAACAAAACTAGACAAAGCTTAGAAAAACTGTCAAAGACGTGAGGTGTTATGAATACACTCGGAGACTGCTCGAACTCACGTACTTTGAATGAACTACTTCTGGCTACTTATATAGGTTTACAAACAATGCTGCCAGAAGGTAAGTTCCTTTGTTGCTGCATCAGATCTCGACTTGTATCTTCTTCGATATCTTCTATAGAATCTTTTCCTAAGCTCTTCTCTCCAATAAGGAAAGTGTTCGTTCTTGCAATATTTACTTTCCTTATTTCTTTCTTGCTTCACATGTTATCCTTCATCTTCGATCTCTTTCCTTCTTGCTTCAACCACCAGTCATATACTTGGGAATATTCAAATTTGTCTTGTTCATAACAGAAGATCTTCCCAAGTATATCTCCTTAATATTCTCTTCACAGATTCTCTTGGTCTCCAATAAGGAAATAACTCTTTTCATCAGATTTGATTTCCCACTTGGCTTCGAACTCTTTCTAAGTATCAACTTCGAATCCCTTGACTTATTTGAACCTGCACAATCAACCTAAAACTGTGGAACTAGGTTAAGGTTAATTCAGGAAAGTATCGAATCAAATTTAAAGTGCAGCAAGTAAAGTGTTGTCGTTTGGTGTTATGAAAACACTGCACGACTACACCTGCACTTTCATCCTTTTTTATATGCTTAACAAGTAACTCAACATGGAATCTTGCAAAAGTGAATAAAGGCAAAATATAATAACTAAAGTGCAATATGGTGTGTAGGCCCTGTTTAGCAAAACTAGCTGGTAGCTGATTAACTAGCTGGTAGCTGAATAGGTAGCTGAAAAGCTAGCTGAATAGGTAGCTGAAAAGCTAGCTGAATAGCTAGCTGATTTTAATGTAGGTGTTTAGCAAATTAGCTGATAAGCTAGCTGGTATTTCATAAAATGACATAAAAGGACATTATTCTTATTTTTCTAAATAATAGTACATCACATTTTTGTCTAATTATTTTAATATATATTCAATATACTTTTCACCGCCACTTTAATAACATCATTGAAAATTATCGGAAGTTGAAAATAAATATTCGTTGAGCATTCTAACTTAATACGGAAAAAAAAAATTCCCTAAAACCTCAACTAATCCAAGAAACATATGTTGAATAGTAAAAGAAATATTAATTTAAGCAGGACTAGAAATGCACTAAGCATAATTAAATTCAAGCTAATTAAACAACATCAAAACTATAACAGAAGCATAATAGATTGAATAGTATTATCATCAGACCATATCATTGCTCAATCACAAGGATCATTCTTCATGATATATGCATAGACAAGAACTTACGCACTCAACGAATCAAAAATATACAACTAGCCCTGAAAATAAACAACTTACAAAGGAACACAGAACGCTGGCAACGAGAATTCACAACTCGAGAAATTCATATTATGTAATTAAAGAAGAGCAGGAGCAGTAGCAAATTACCTGGAGCGCTGGCAAGGAGAGGCGATGGAACACAGAACGGCACCGCAGTAAAAGATAGAACACGAGAATAATACTAACGATTGGTTTTACTTTATTTAATTTAGGTTAGGGATATTTTCGGAATAAAAAGATAACAAGTAGCTTTTTTTTTTTAAAAAGCTAACCTGGGTAGCTTCTTCAACCAGCTAGCTGATTTAAAAAGCTGCGCGTTCACGTAACAAGCTTTTTACTAGTCAATGGTAAAAAAAAGCTAATGGGGCTGGAAAGCTAGTGGTAAACAGGGCCGTAGTCAGCTGGTGTTGTGAACACACTGACTGATACACTTGCACTTTCGTTCTCCCCCTTTTGCCTTTCTTCACAAAACTTCACTAATTGTTTCTCCCCCTTAATATCAGAAGTCATACCTGGGATAACATTAGCAGAAGTAGAACAAATTCACAATCAAAACAAGAGTTCCATAAGATTGTACACAAGTCAAAGTAAGTGGTTCAAGATAAAACAAGATAACCATCCCCCCCCGTGTAAGGAAAGCAAAAACTCAGAATCAAGTTTCATTTGGTGAGGAACCAAGAGTTTCAGAAGAATCAATGACTTTTCCAAAGACTGTTGTCTAAGTATAACACAATCAGCACGCAGGAAGTCTCAGAAAGACTTGAACCAGAAGGACAAGTACCAGTGTTCTGAGATTCTTGGAAAAGACAAGACAAGGCGAGGATTAAAGAAAGGGAGATCTGGTAATCAGGAAAAGTATGTTGAGATCATGGGCTTGAGAGTGTTGGGCCTGGTTAGTGGGCTTGTGAGGCTATGGATCAGTAATAATGTGTCTAAGACAAATCTATTAGTCCACTCGATCCAGTACATCAACCTGAAACATAAGTTAGTACTCAAAATAGCTGCACAACACAGGAGAGTTAGAAAACACAAAATCTTCAAGGGTGAGATAATTTAAATTTAAGAAATAATCTGGTCTCATGATACAACTCGATTCAAAACAGCATATATATTTCTTAAATAAAGTTGCCCAAAAAGATTTTCACACTCCCCCTAAACAACTACCAGACTCAAGTCCTCTCAAGACCTTGACCTATATGATATGTAAATGCAAAGTGACCTACTTGGTGCAAAGAAATTAGTGTTGCAAATACACAGAGTAATCTATGGTGTTATTAGAACACCCAGGTGAACAACTTCAAGTAGACTCATCAGAAACTTTTTATAGTACAACTCAACAACCTTTTTAGTGCCAAAAATGGCTGGGTGGTACTCTTATTTGATATGATTACCCACTGAATGTAGGCAGTCTGAACTCCATACACCCCAGCAGTAAAACAAAATCTTCGGCAACACAGGTGAGCACATAGGACCGAATGCAGGAAGCCTGAATTCCATACACCCCAGTATCCCAATGCGTACTCATTTGTTGTGTCACTTTTATAGAAACAACCTCAAGTCAGTACCAACACCGAATGCAGGCAACCGGAGCCCCATACACCCCAGTGTCAGTACAGACTATATCTGGCTATCCCATCCTTTCAAAACACGGGCACACTTATTTAGTCGAGGAGAGACCTTTTATTAGTCCTTACGGAGTAAACCACTATCAGTTGCACCAAGGATTATCAGAACCCACAGAAATACTCAGGCAAAGCAATAATAGAGAGAGAGAGAGAGAGAGAGAGAGAGAGAGAGAGAGAGAGAGAGAGAGAGAGAGAGAGAGAGAGAGAGAGAGAGAGGATCAAACAAGGTGTTAGCCAGTGGTGTTATGGCAACACTTGAGCTTCCCGACTTCAGACAATAGACATACCAAGAGACTTCCTCAATCTGAAGAGTCTCTCACTATCTAAGGATTTGACAAATAAATAAGCAAACATATGTGTGGTTTCTATATGTTCTATGATAATTGTTCTAGATATGCATGTGTCACTCAAATAATCACAGAACATTTGGAGGGTGTCACTCTTTAAACCATAGTAATGTAACATATGATTAAGCCATACTCTCAGGGTTACACAACTTCCTGCTGCTATGTTTTCGGGCTCTGCAGTGGAAGAGACATGCACTTTCGTTCTTACCAAGAGACCTGATTATTACCTAAATCAGAACACCCACCGCTAGTGAATTTTCTGTCGTCTAAATCTCCGGCCTTGTCAGAATCAATAATCCCAACTAAGTTGGAGTCAGTATCTCTAGTACCATGTGCTCAAGTTAGTTGTCCCATAGATGTACTGCAAGATCACCTTGACAGCATTAAGGTGAAACATGTGGGGATCAGCCTGGTACCTGGCACAAACACAAACTGCATATATAAGGTTAGGATGGGTCACTGAAGGACATAACAGGCTTTCTATCATGAACCTGTACAGTGGTGTATCAACACAAACTCCAGTATCATCCTTTGAAAGTTTAGACCATGCAGTAATGGAAGTTTTGCTGGGTATTGAACTTTTCAAATCGAATCTCTTAGACAGATTCCCAGCATACTACTCCTGTGAAAGAAACAGTCCATCTTGTTACTGTTTCACTTGTAGACCTAGAAAAAAAGTGAGCTCACCAATCATGCTCATCTCAAAAGTACCTGTCATAGAGCCAACAAACTTATCCATGATAGATTTGTTAGTAGAACCAAAGACAATGTCATCTACATAGATTTGTGCTATACACACATCTTTGTCTTGTTTCAAAATAAACAGAGTACGATCACCATCACCTCTTGTGAATCCAAGCTGCAAGAGAAATTCAGTTAACCTATCATATCAAGCCCTAGGAGCTTGTTTCAATCCATACAAAGCTTTATGAAGCTTAAAGACATGATCAGGATGAAAATGGTCAACAAAGCCTTTAGGTTGTTCAACAAAAGCCTCTTTATCCATGTATCCATTTAGAAAAGCTGATTTGACATCCATTTGAAATAGTTTGATATTTAAAAGACATGCTATAACAAGTAACAGTCTAATAGACTCTATCCTAGCAACAGGAGCAAAAGTTTCATCAAAGTCAATGCCTTCAACTTGGGTGCCCTGGGCTACAAGACGTGCCTTATTCCTAACAATGACACCATTCTCATCACTTTTGTTCGTAAAGATCCATTTGGTACCTATTACATTAGCATTAGGTGGCCTAGGAACTAAAGTCCAAACATTGCTCTTAGAGAATTGTTGTAGCTCATCTTGCATAGAATTGATCCAATGAGAGTCTTTTAGTGCTTCAACAACATTCTTAGGTTCAGTGGAAGAAACATAACAAGATAACAAGAGATAGGTACCTCAGGTGATGTGGTAGACATACACACACACAACTTTACCATGTGTCGATAATCGACTCTTTCCTTACGCCTAATGTGTACACCATCAGCTAGATCACCAATCACTTGGGTGACTGGGTGACTCTTTCTGATTCTAGCAGGAGGATCACGTCTACTCTCTCCTTCTTCTTCCTGATCTTCAGATTCAGCATCAGATTCTTTTGGTGTATGTTGTACACCAGATGGTGTTTCAGGAACACTGGTATTTCTTCCTTCATTGATATCAGGTGTGCGAGGAACACTATTTCCGGAGTCAGCTGCTATTTGTTCTAGTTCCTGAGCTAGTGTACCTGGACTTTCTGCTCTAGGTGTAGTGACAAACTCAACTTCTTTTGTACCTGTATCTGCATCATAAGTAGAGTCATCAAATACAACATTGACTAACTCCAGAACAGTCTTTATCCTTGGATTATAAATCCTGTAGAAAAGACAGTTTAGGGAGTAGTCAACACAAATCCCCCTTTCACTCTTGGGATCAAACATACCTAGATCAACACAATCATTAGGAATATAGCAAACACAACCAAGGATATGAATGTAAATCAAGTTGAGTTTCTTATTCTTTTGCAATTCATAAGAAATGCCAGATCTCAAATAGACCCTGTTAATGATGTGATAAGCAGTATTCAAAACTTCAGCCTGGTGTCTCTTTAAGACCTGTAGAGAGTTCAACATGACTCTAACCATATCCTATAAAGTGCAATTCTTACACTCAGCTATCCCATTTTGCTGAGATGTCTTAGGAGCAGAGAACTCAAGATATATACTATGAATATCATCAATTTGAGCAAGTTTCTGGTTCTCAACTTCCTTGCCATGATCAGACCTAATACAATTCACAAAACAGCTATGCAAGTACCAAATACAAGCATGCAACGTCCTGGAAGTATTACAAGTTTCAGATTTCTCTTTGAGTATTTTAAACCACATGTACTTGGAGAAATCATCAACAATTACAGATGCATAACCCTTTTTAAGACTACTAACATCAATTGGACTCCTAAGATCCATACGTAGTAGCTGGAAACACTTGTCCGTACCTGTATATGCATCATCTGATAACACTTGATTAAGTGTATGAGATACCCTAGAATGTTTCCCATTAGGACACTTTCTACAGACGACCTTACCAGGGTTGGTCAGTTTGGGAATGCCCAACACTGCCTTGCACTTTACAGACTTATCAAGATTACCAACTTTCACAAGATTACAGACAACATGATCATTAAACTTATAACAGTTATCATTTGATCTAGTGCCTATCATTACACAACAATTGGATCTATCAAAGACTTCACAGGATTTCATATCAAAGCACACTTTCAAGTCATCATCACATAGTTGACTAATGCTAATTAAATTAGCAGCTGAGCCATCTACTAACAAAACATCTCTTAGTGCTGGAAATCCTTCCACATTCAACACACCCTTACCAATTATCCTGCTTTTGCTTCCACCACCATTAGTTACAGTTCCTTTGGTGAGAGGAATTATCTCCTTCAAGTAGGTCTTTGTACCTGTCATGTGACAGGAACACCCACTATCGAAGTGCCAAGTACCTGCAGGGTTAGACTTAACAGCAGAAAACACAATATTGCAAACATTGTCAGTCTTAGGTATCTAAACTCCCCTTAGTCTGCTTTTACCTTTCAGAGTAGTAGTGTTTTTGGACAGTGTAGTGACAACACCACGATCTGAAGATTGAACATTTAGTAAACACTCTGGAGTTGTTACAACACTGAAAACACTACTACTGGCAATATCAGCACAAGACTTGTTGCAATCAGAAAAGGTTTCAGTAGAGGAGTCTTTATTAGATTCAGACTTAATCAGAGTAGTTTCCTCTATAGAAACATGAGTTTTGGGTTCTTTCAAGGATTTCTGGTATTTGAAACAATAAGCTTTAATATGACCAGGTTTAGAACAAAACTGACATACAAAATCCTTTTCCTTGCTTTTGGCAGACAATCCTTTTTCTTTCACAAATACAGGGGTAGGATAGTTACTGGGTTCATCTTTGGGATAAGAAGTTAGATCCTGGATTAGATCTTGAAAACCTAAATCAGTAGTTCCTTCATTACCTAAACCTAGCATTTCATCAAGTTTAGCAGTACCTGTATTCATTTTTGTCAAAGTAAGCTCATGTACCTTGAGCCTGGCAATTACCTTTTCTAGTTCAGCTTCCTTTCTGGTTAGATTAACCTCTAGATCCAGGATTGTATCTTGCAGAGATTTGTTCAGGACTTTCAGATACTCAGTTTCCTTGAACAAAGCTTTCTCATTCTTGGCAGCTTTTTGCCATGCCTTTAACACTTCCTCATAGATCTCCTCAAGTTCTTGTATGAACTCCTCCTGGCTCAGGTCTTTCTCAATTGGATGGACATCATCAAGATCAACAGAACCACTCATGCAGTAAGAGTCAAACAGATCACAAAACACCAAGGACCCAGGTGTTTCAGTACATAATGTTTCTCCTTCAATACACTCATCAGCTGGGTCGTCGGCAACACCTGCAAAAAAGATTTCTTGCTCACCGATGGGGTTGTCAGTGTTGTTAGAACACTAGGCACCATCAGTCCAGTTTACTTGAGAATGTAGTGTAGCAGTGTGAACTTCTTCTTCCTCAAGTACTACTTCTTTCTTTGTACCTGCTTCATCATCATTCAAACAAACCCAATATGAATTTCCCTTATTTCGAAGAGTGTTAGCACATTCGTAAGAATAATGACCAAAGCCTTCACAAGCATGACATTGAGTTCTCTTTAGTTTTTCAGAATCCTCATCCATGGGTTTCTTGTAAGTGTACCTCACCAACGCTTTAGTGGGGAATTTTGACTGACCAAGGGAATTGTTACTGGAACCAGCTTTATGATGAGACGATAATTTAGAGTCTCATTTGGTCCTTTTAAGCGGTATTTGTTAGTCTTTGTCTATGGTTTTATAGTGTCTTTGTGCGTTTTTATGCTTTGGTGATTTGTTTGTGTTTTGTAGGATTTTTGTGTCCCGAATGTGAAAATCGGAGTGGAAACTTTGGTTCTAGATCTTTGCATGTAGAGTATCTGGGTGAAAACGGAAGTGGATTCGGAGTTCGGACGAATATTTGAGAGCCGTTTTAGCGAAGCTTGCAGAAGTGAAGTTTTACGGAGCAATCTAGCCATTTTGGCCATAACTCTCTCATATGATGTTCGATTGACCTGATATCGGTGGCCATGGAAAGATAATTCAAAGGGATACAACTTTAGTTCCAGAAGCATAGCTAAATTCCTCATGTAGAAAAAGATACGGACGTCTGAAGCTTGCTGGCAGAAAACATCCTCGCAGCGGCGAGAACTTACGAGAGCTTATTTGCTGGACGTTTTTTTGATCGAATTCTGTCAGGATTCTACTCGTTTTTTCTCCTATAAATAGGATTCTTTCACCATAACTTAAACATAACTTCTTTTACCCTAATTTTACATAAGAAAAAGCTTCAAGAATTAGGTTTTGACATTGATTGATTGATCTTTGGAGCTTGGTTTACTTCTTTTAAGAACCATCGGGATCGAATTCTTGGTAATTATTGATAACTCTCTATTGTTTATCTTCAATTCGTGTTTTCTTCTGTTTATCGAATTGTATGATCTTGCATGCGATATCACCATGTTTATGCTTTGCGTAATCTATACCATGCATTCTTTCATCTTTGCTTCCCCATCAGTAGTTAAATCACTCCAAACACGGTAGTTATGTGATAGTCTTGCATATTCATTTCTAGGGTTAGGATTCGTTCATATAGGTTCGTCTAGTTCAAAATGTTCGTAAAAACCTTCAATCCAATAAGGTAGTTCAAGACTTTCAAAATCGTTTTCGGTTAAGGATCGTTGATTGACAACCCACGATTTCTCTAGTTCAAAACATTCAAATAACGATTGGTTAAATTGGATTGATTGATTTCTGTACGTCGACCGTGTGACAAATATGAATGATTGCCCTAGAACGAATTAGCATTACTTGATCATTAATACTGTGTTCATCTTCTCTCTTTGATCAAACCAGTTTATCTGTTTCCTGTTTTAATCTGTGTTTTAGAAGTAAAAACATCCAAAACTTATCTATTACTCACAAACAATCTGTTTACTCTCATTCGTTGTGGTAGCTTGATTAATTCCCTAGAGAATGATACCGAGTTAAGCATAGTCAACAACTACAACTTATTCTCTTAAGTTATTTAGAGTATAATTTGAGCTTATCACTTTAAACTTGCCTTTAAGATTAGTATTTTGAAAACGTTTTGCCATAGCCCTGAACATAACATTGAGTTCATCATCATCCTCAATTTCAAGTGTATTGGACGACTTTGATTGAAGTACAATGCTTCTGTCAGTGACAGCATTTGAGTCATTTAGATTCATCTCAAAAGTTTTCATAATATTTATCAAAGTTTGAATCTGCAGGGATCGCACATGGCGGCCGCCAGGGGACCGCAGAAGGCCCTAATGCGGTCCACCACTACAAGAAATTACTGAAAAAACGATGGAAAGGGACGACGGATAAAATCCGTCGCCCCTGTAGCGACGAATCGCTAAGGGTAGCGACGGATTTAATCCGTCGCTACGGGTAGCGACGGATAAAATTATCCGTCGCTACTTTTGTTGACCATAATAAAAAGAAAAAAAAATAAAAAAAATTTAGTGACGGATAGATCTATCCGTCGCTATATAGCCGGAAAATAAAAAAAATAAAAAAGTTAGCGACGGATAGATCTATCCGTCACTAAAAGCCTAAAACATATAATATATCTCCACCACCACCTCGTTTCCTCCACCACCTCTCCTCCATTTCTCCTCTCCTCCTCCTCCACCACCGTCTCCACCACCACCACCTTTCTCCTCCCACCACCACCGCACCACCACACTGCCACCACCACCATCCTCCACCACCACCATCTCCTCCACCACCTCCTTTCCTCCTCCCACCACCACCGCACCACACCCACCGCACCACCATCCTCCTCCCACCGCACCACCACTGCCACCACCACCACCTTTCTCCTCCCACCACACTGCCACCACCACCGCACCACCACTGCCAAAACCACCATCCGCCTCTCACCACCACCACTCGTCTCTCCACGCCACCACTGCCTCCGGATCTCATCGCCACCACCGCCACCGGATCTCCACCGTCCACCTCCGGATCTTCGATTTATCTTTTTATATATTTTCGGTATTTTAGGTATTTTAGTTTGTACATTTTAGGTATTTTAGGTATTTATCTTTTATCTTTTTGTACATTTTCGGTATTTTAGTTTGTATTGTATTATTGTATAATGAATTTGTATTATTGTCATTGGATACAATTTTCGATTTATTGTATAATCGTATTGAATATTGTAGTTTCGATTTGAATATCAACCGAATTATTGTCCGATTTGAATATTGTAGTTTCGATAAATCAATATCTCGTATACTAATACAAATTGGATACGAATTAATCCGTATACGAATATAAAAATTCGAATACGGATTTTTTTTTTTTTTTAAAAATAGCAATGTAACGAGGGATAGATCTATCCGTCGCCACGTGGGGTGATGGATAGAATCTATTCGTCGTTATATTGGCGACGGATAGATTCTATCCGTCGCCAATAATCAATTTAAAAAAAATAAAAAAAGGTCAAAAATGATAATCCGTCGTCCAATCCGTCACGAATTGGACGACGGATTATCTATCCGTCAAATGGGCTGACGTGATTTTTATCCGTCGCCCGGTAGGCGACGGATCGTTGTCCGTCGCCCCAGTTTTTTGTAGTACAAAGTGCGATCGGCCCTTCTATTTTTCTCCTGCCATTCTATTGGCTGTCAGTTCCCGCCTTCCTAAACCTTCCTTATTGAAGAATGACGGTTTGAGCTCGAGATTTCACCTATAAATAAGACCCTAGGGGTCTCAGAATACACACAACTTACAAAGCAGTTCTCCTGGAGAGAGAACCAGTCCTCGGGGAAGTGAAACCCAACCCGCTGGCCGTCAGGCACCCAAAATGAGGTTTAATCTTGATTGTATTTGGAGATTACAGGTTTTACAACGGAAAACGAAATCTTTGAGTGCACATCACGGACTAAACTGTTTACATCTCAATTAGAAATGTTTCAAATCTGAGTTGTAAATGATTCCATGAGAGCCAAAGCAATTTAGGGTTTATTACAATTCAATTATTCTGTCTGAGATTAATCCGTTTACTTTTATGCAATCAATCACAAACGTTATTTGCTTTTTCTTATGCTAAGTGTCCGGGGTCCGTGAAGAACGACATCCCGTGTCAACTTTCCGCTATAAACTGTGAATTTTAGGACTTCCGACTTATAAATTTAATCTTGATTGTATTTGGAGATTACATGTTCTACGAAGTAAAACGAAATCTATGTTTACATCTCCAATTGGGCCTGAGCTCCGGCGAGATGAGCTCTCGTCGGAGCAGTTTAGTTCGGTTTCTCCATCTAGGGCTACGTGTTGAACATAGTACTGGACTGGATCTGGAGCTTTTGCAGGAGTCCGTCCACCAGGCCCACTACCTTGTTCATGGATCGGCTGTATATATAACTGCACCGGAACTCTACTTTAGGCCGCAGTTAGGGTTTGTCTGGCGATTTGGATACTCTCTTGGAAATGGAATCCCTGGCGGCCGCTCGTAGCGATCTTGGTGTCCTGCAAGTCGAAGTTAAATCTGATCCAGAAGGATATAGATCGGAAGTAGCACTTGTCTACAATCAATTCAAGTCTTCGCTTGACCTCTTCCACCAACAGGCATCTATGAATTTCACGTCGCTCAGTGGCATTCCAGCTGACCGGACAGTGGCGCTAAATCTGTCAGAGCTAGTTTCTTTCTTGGCCCATGTTGCACCCTTTTATCCCAATGAACTCGCCTCTTACCCGACCGAGCTGCTCCAGTTTCTCAAGTATTCGGTCCGGTATCTCTCTCCAGCTCTCAGGGTTGACGTCGTCAAAGCACTCATTCAATTGATTAACAGAAAGGTATCGTATGCTAATGTAGCTTGCTTGCTTGCTTTTTCCGATCGAACTGTCCTCATCGCCGACGGAGGATGTATTATCAAGTACAGTACGTAAATTAATACTCGATAAATTAATAACCTTGATAAAACTAATAATTTGTTCGGTCCCGACTTGGGACCAGTACAAATTTGGAACCCAATCGATAAAATAATAAGATAATAATTTTTTTTGATAAGATAATAATTTTTTTTGAAATCGCAGTGTATATATATTGGTCCCAGCGAAACTATAAATTAATAATTACTAAAAAAAAATCATTGTTATCCACTTAAAAATTTCTAAAACCGTTAAGTAAAAAATGAATTTATAGTCACTTATTTTTTTTTGTTGAACTTTAAATATATATTGAGTTCATCTCTAATCTCCTTATTGCACTCGAGAGTTGTGATGTTGCCTTCTCGTACTGCAACAAAACGTTTTGAAGAGTTTTTGCCGCTTGCAATGCTTCTTTTTTAGTGACATGGTTGAATCATCCCAGCTTCATCATCTAACGGATTTTGAATGGTATCCACCATTTCTTCTATGCTATGAATTTCAAAATGTTGTTTTCACTGAGTAAATATAGCAAGTGATTCACGTCCTTTACTTGTATTTAAGAACATTTAACATATGTCATTCAAACTTCCAAATCCAACTAATATGTGAATATAAAATCATAGAATGTTAATTGGAACTTGTTTTTTAAATTTATTTTTTATCTTTAAATGATATACATTGTAACTAGTATATTGGATTTGAAAATTTTATTGATCAATTATACATATATGTAAAACCTCTTTAAATTAATAAATTATTAATTTATCGATCATATAATATCTCATTAAATTAATAAAATATTCCGGTCCCAACATTATTATTTTATAGAGGTTTTACTTTATATGACATTGAGTTTACTAGTATCCAATCCTACTCACTCTCAATACGAAACAAGCCCAAGTTTGCTATGTTGTAGCTTTTGTAACGAACTCTAATGTAATGTCTTCTGTTTATCGTGTTCAATATTCTTTAATGATTTTATTTGTTTAGTCATGTTGATTTGTTGCCATCCATGACAACTGAAGCTTTGTTCGTTGAAACAACTGTTAATGCTGATGTTACTTAGCTTATACTCTGATTGATTCTTCACGCACACGACGTTGCTACACAGTCCTGGGGCTATGGGAAATATCTTTTGCATTTTAGGCTCTGTTCTTTTCAACTGAAATTTACTGAACTGAACTGAACTGAATTATAGTATAAAATATAACTAAGCAGAACTGAATTGAATGGAACTGAACTGAATGAGTTTTAAGTTGAAAAGAAAGCCTTAATTAACTATTGATTATTTATCATAGAATTGTTTTTGTATAAATTTACTTTGTGTATCTATGTAAAAAAATGTTAAAAATGCTATATCTTGTCCTGTGGTATGCTATCGTATAATTTTTTTGAAAATCTGGAACCTCAGCCATGTGTATATACAATTATTTGACATGTATGTCTGCAACGTAGGCTATGTGATAAATGAAGTGTTTTATTGTTCTGTATGACTTATTGGCATTCATTGCTTTTTTGTTTTTGTTTTTTTAGCTTGTTGATACTACAGAGACACTTGTGATATTCATGGAGGTTCAGACTTTCGGGGGTAAGGTTAAAGAATTAGCGTACTCCCATGTCATAAAGAGTATTCGATGCATGCACCAGAAGCATAAGAATGATCCAAAACATAAGGATCTTCAGAATATCCTGTACCAATTGCTAATGGTATGTTATGTACTATCACTATCTATTCATCTGTACTTGTTACACTTTCATATAATTTTGTGAGATTCTAAGTGTGTGGTATTATTTGAAGGAAGAGGATAAGGCAATTGCTAAGTGTGCACTGGTTACTCTTACTGATCTCTATAAAAGAAGAATCTGGTCTGATGAACGGTCTGCGGAAGCTATTTGTAAGGCATGTTTCCATTCATCACCAAGGTAAAAAATATACAATTTACTTTGCTTTTCCTCCTCTCTCTCTCTCTCTCTCTCTCTCTCTCTCTCTCTCTCTCTCTCTCTCTCTCTCTCTCTCTCTCTCTCAAGGCTCTGGTATTTCACTATTTCGTCTCTTTTCAGGATAATGACTGCTACCTTATCAGTTCTCCTTGAGTTGGACAACATTGAAGATTATGACAGTGATGATTCTGACAGGGAGGATAGTTCAACACCCGAGGTGTCTCAGATAGTATTGAGCAAGGAAGCCATATACAAGGTCTGCAATCTTAAGTATATCTAATTCTTTTGTGTGGACGTGAACCATTTCCTGCTCTTAAATTTTGCACCTCACTGTTATGTCGTCTTGATAATGTAGGCAAGCCACAAAGGCACTACCTCAAGTAAAAAAAGAAAGCAGGCAAAATTACAGCGTGTTGCTCGTAGTATTAGGAAGCAGAAGCGATTATCATCTCAGGAAACCAGTTCAAACTACTACTCACCATTAAATCATCTGAAAAACGCAGAGGTTCCATCTAATTATAAAGCTTTAATTCTTCCTATTAATGTCTCCATCTGTCAGTCAGACTTTCCCTCCATCCATCTGGTCAATAGCTTCCCATTTGGTTCTGGATTTTATTTAAACATCTGTTTGTCCATAGGTTAATACTTAAATCATACCGGAAAAATAATTAAGAAAATCATATTTATGAAAGTGTAATTTTTGTAATTTTCTTAGTTATTTTTCTGATATGATTTAGGATTAATTTGTTATCAAATAGATCATAAAGAAGCCAACAAACCAAATGAGAAGCTATTGACCGAACAGATGGAGTAGCATTTACTGTTTAGTCTGTGGAGTAGAATCTGAACTGAAATCCTTTATGCAGTCTTTTGTTGAGGACCTGTATTCAAAGCTGGATTGCAACAAGTTTACGGTAATGTCTGTGTTTGCTTTAACATCTTATTCATTATCTGAGAGTCCAAAAACTAAATTCTCCATCGGATTATGGAATGTTATTTTATAAAAATTAATGTTTAATGTTCTGCTATATTCCTTCTGTTTTAAAATGCAGGTAAAGTTGATGATATTAAAAGTGATTGCTCGTACACTAAGCATTCACAAGATTATTCATGAGAAATTTTACAGTTTCCTACAAGGTCTTTTTAAGGTGGTAAGTAGTCATTCTGCTTTTATAAAGTTTTAAGAAGTTAATTGTGTAGATGTTTATCGAGTCTGATTTATTTGCAGCCGAGTCAAAGATTTATCACTGAGCTGTTTTCGGTGATCATTCAAGCTTGCCACGACATGGTATCTTCTGTTTGTGGGTATATTCTAAGTTGTTGTCAAGGTGATTAAAATTCTTACCTTGTTTATATGTGCTTTGTACTAGGTGCTAGCCGAAGATATCAGACCCTTATTTGTGCATATCGTCAATCTATATGTTCACAGATATTCTCGCCCTGAGGTAACTTCTTCCACCAACCCCTCCCTCCATTTTTCTTTTCTTGTTAAAATGCCCTGGTTGTATCCTGATCTGATTCTTCAGGTGTTATCCATTGTGCTGAATTTTGTGCGACAAATGTGTCTCCGTGTCCCCTTGGTATGCTTCTTAACAACCTCACCTTTTTCTTTTTAGCCTTCGTTCTCTATTGAATGTTGTCTATATATCAAGTCGTTTCATTTCAGTTGATGACTGATGATCTGGTGCAAGAACTTGTGTTGTATAAAAAGTCGAAGGAGAAGGCAGTATCTTCATCTGCTCGATCACTTCTTACCTTATTTCGAGAGGTCTCTCTTTCCCTCCCTTTCTCTCATCCAAAAGCAGATTGCATGAACATGAGATATCCTTCTATTTTAGCTCAAACATTGATAGTCATTCACAGATCTGTCCTTCACTACTGGCCAAGAAGGATCGAGGAAGACCTGCTGATGTAAGGGCTAGGCCCAAAGCCTTTGGTGAAGCACAAGTTGCTTACAATGTTCCTGGCATTGAGTTGTTGGAAATTGATGGGGATGTAAATAAAGAGATGGATGATTTGACTCCTGAGAATGAAACCCAATACAGTGATGGTCCGTTGCTTGTTGATGAGGAGGATTGTACCGGTGAAAGTGATGGCTCTGCTAACAGTGATGTTAGCAGTGGGGATTGTGAAGTCTCTGGTGAAGGTGATATTAATGACAACGCCAATGGTGCTGGTGATATGATATGTGATAACAAGAATGAGGATAATGCTGAGGAATACAAGACCAATGATGCTGTTGATAGAAATGATTCTGATGATTTCTCAGTAGTAAAGAAACGCAAGTTTTTTGAGGGAAAGCTGAATGGTACGTGTACAAGTCTGCGTGCGTTAAAGAAATTACATGTTGGAGCAACCATGAATAACTCTTCAGATGCTAATAGTGCTCCTGCTTTTCTCTCGGACGAGGACTTCAATAGAATAAGACAATTGCAGGTTATGATTTTTATAATTATATTACCACTCGGTTCGACTGCATGTTCTTTCTTGACCCAATGTATCCGCAGTAATTTGATGTGTGCTTATCCTAAACTTGTTTCAGGCTGAGGAGGCTAGGATTTCCTTGGAAAAGCATGGGCTTGTAATTCCAACCTCGGACCAACTCAGTAGTAAGAAATTTGATGCTGCTAAACTTGAGGTCTGTGCTTTTTTTCATGGTCAACCCATTCTCTCCTATCTTCACACACAAACATATACTAATAATTGGTTTTGGTGGTCTTATTGGAGATGGATCTCATTTGATTCACTTTGCATTGCATCAGGCTAATATAAAGAAGATAGTGACCGAGGAACAGAAACTAGCATTGGTAAGAGCTGGGAGAGAGGAGAGGGGACAATACCAAGCTCGAACTGCTCTGAAACAGAAAAAGGTAACAGTTACAAGAACCATATGTTTTCATCTTTACGTTTCTTTTGTTAGTCATTAGAGGAAATTAACTGTAAATGTTTTCATATTCTTGATGATCCAATGTTCGTCCAACAGATTGGTGGTCTAACGAATCGGCAAAAGGAACACAAAAAAGCTATGCCAATTGCTGCTAAAAGATCCAAGATTGCAAAAACTAATAGAGAGAGAAAGATGAAGAAGAGATCTGGCAAGCAATTCCGTGGAAGGAAAGCATGGAAATGATCCTCCCCTCAATTTGTGCTTTTAGTTTCATTTTTCTGTATGACCCTTTGGGCTTGGATGACCCTCTGCTGCTTGATCTTTTTTGACTGATTAAACTTTAACGTGAAAACTTTATTTATATATGGGTTTTTCTTACCCGCAATTGCATTTTGCTGGTCCATGTACCCGGTTAATGAAAAATAAGTCCTTGCCTGTCCATAACATGATACTTCTATTGTCATGCATAACTTCATACATTTACGTTTTTAATTGTACCATAAAATTTCATACATTAGTAAAATTTAAAGCTTACCCTATCAAACAATTAATTAAGAACAATTAATTAAGAATTCTAGTATAAATTATATTTTCTGACACTAAAATTACACTTTTTTTTTTATCCTTTCTCATTACTTTAGTTTTTTTTTATTGACATGGAGAATGCTGTGATTGATTCTGCTACTGATGAGTTGTTGATTTCTGATGGTGAGAATTTGAATTTGGATGATATGTCTGGCGAGGTGGCTCGATTGGGTATTCTGGTGGATCCAGTGGTTCCAGCATCTGATCTGTATCATCTGCCAGTTCTGCAAGGTGATGGCCAGGTTCCGGTTGCCTTGGTCGACAGAATTTTGTGAATCGGCGATTTAATTCGCTTTTTGTGGGTAATCGACATGTGAATAATGTTTTATCCTATTCTGCTCCTGATGATCATGTAGTTTTGGAATATTCGCAATCGGAATCAGTGTTGTCAATAGCGGCGCGATCCCGCCACCAAGTATGGTGCCCGCTACAGGGCGCGATCCCGGACGCGATGCGTTTTAGTGGGTGTAAAATGTCAATTTTGCCCTCACTGATCACTTATTAGCAGAAAAATAAGGGGGAAAAAAGTAAAATAAATGCATATTGAAGTAATATATGACTAAACAAGTACTTATATATTCATTCTATAAATTTTGCTTTTTTAATTTTTGTTTTACTTCACTATCCCGCCGGCGATCGCGATCCCGATTTTTTGGGCCTGACGTGATGCGTCGCGATATGCGATTCACAACCTTGATCAGAATTACAGGAAGGTATTGATTATTGGCAATTTTCCTTGCTTGGTGTTCTTGTTGGGCAAAAACCAATTTATAATGCTATGGTGTAATATGTGAGGAAGAATTAATCTGTTAAACCTTCTATTAGCTTAAGTGATAAAGGAGTTTTTGTTTTCCACTTTGATAATCAAAAGGATGCTGATACTATTCTCGATGCTGGTTATTGGACTGTAAATGGCATGTATCCTCTTTTACTTAAGCAATGGGGACCTGGTATGAAGCTTGATGTAAAGAGCCTTCAGACTTTGCCTATTTGGATTAAGTTGCCGGATTTAGATCTTCAATTTTGGACCGTAAACATGCTTAGTAGGATAGCAAGTATGGTTGGGAAGCCTTGTGGGATTGATAAGCTAACTAGAGACAGAGTTGGGCTTTCATATGCTAGGATAATGGTGGAAGTTGATGCTTAGTAGGATAGCAAGTATTTCTGCCCCTATTCCTCGCAGGGGAACTACTAATGTGTATGTTTGTCAACAAGTTGATTCTAGGGGACAGAGTGTATTGACTAATTCTGGGATTGCTACTCCAGGGTTATGCAAGATAGGTGTTCTACAGGTGTTCCTTGTTCTATGGATGGTTTAATTGGTGGGTTTTCTTCTGATAGGATTGATTCAGGTCCTATTAGGAGTGTAAATCCTGGGGGTTCTGGTAATACTGCTGTTAGAGAAAGAGTTGTTTATGATTCTACTGGACAAGTTACTTCAGTTCCAGATATTACTTTGAATTTTGGTTCCTTGAATACTGGGGATTTGTTGCCTGATAATCATGCTGTTGAAGATTCTTGGACGGTACAGGTGAATAGGAAGAGTAAGAAAAGAGTTGCGGCTGTGGTACAGTCTCAATATGAGCTTGGAGACCATGGGAGACAGGGTGGGGTTGTTTCTACCTGTAGGGGACAGGTTTCTTGTCCGGATTTCCATGGATGAGTTGAAGTTTCTTGCCTGGAATATGAGGGGTTTTAATCACCCCCTCAAGAGAAAAGAGTTGAAAAATAATATAGTGAAATGGAAGGTTACCTGTGGTGCTATTCTGGAGACGAGTTAGACAAAATAATATGGATTCTTTGGTTGCTTCCTGGGATTCTTCTCTATGGAGTACTGTAGATAATAGTTCTTTGGACAAGAATTGTAGAATTTTTGTCTACTGGCAGCCTGCTAAGGTAAGGTTAATTGTGGTCAGTTCTTCTGATCATTTTATTCACTGCTTTTCAGACTACTATTGGTCAGTGTAGTGGTTTTGTGACTTTTGTTTATGCTCATAACATTGTTGATAAAAGGAAGCTTCTGTGGGGTGCTATTAAGGATATTTCTCATTCTATGTCCTGTCCCTGGATCTTATTAGGGGATTTTAATACAGTGCTGGATTATACTGAAAAGATCACCTCTTCTGGTTCTAATCTGGTGCATTATGAGGAGTTATTGGAGCTTTTTTCTGCTACTGATCTGCATGATCATAGATATATTGGTAATAAGTTCACCTGGGACAATGGACACACATGGTGTAAGTTGGACAGAGCTATTTGTAATGGCCAGTGGGAGACTCAGTTTGACGGTACTATTGTTGATTTTCCTACAAACATCATTTCTGATCATTCCCCCATTCTGGTTCAAGTTCTTTCTCCTAGTTTTACTCATAAATCTTCTTTCAAATTCAAGAATTATTGGGCTAAGGATGTTGGTTTTTTGGCTTTAATTGAGGATTGTTTGAAGGAACCTCTTATTGGGTGTGCCATGTACAGGCTAGTTCAGGTCTTGAAAAAGGTAAAACTGAGGTTGAAAAGTTTGGATAGGAAGCTTGATGAACAAGTGGCTACTGCTACACTTTCTTTGGATAGAGCTCAGAGTCGGCTTCATGACAGATCTTTTGATATTTCTTTAAAGCAAAGTGTTCAGCTTGCACTACAAGAAAACTGCCGAATAGTAACGAATTTTAGTAACGAATATTATCCGTTACTAAATAGTAACGAATCGGTATTGATTAGCTCAATCCGTCACTAATTCGTCGCTAAGTCCATTACTAAATAGTAACGGATAAATTATCCGTTACTAAATAGTAACGGATAGCTTATACGTCTTTAAACTATCTGTTGACTAATTTAAAATAAAAAATAAAAAAAGAAGCTTAGTAACGGATAGTTAGTAACGGATAAACTATTCGTCGTTAATAATGCCTGTTGACTAATTAAAAATAAATAAAAACAGGTGAGATGGTTACAGATAGGCTATCCGTTACTAAAGTCAATAAAACGGGAACAACATTTGTTCCCCATTTCACTTCTGCTTCTCCTTCTCTTCACTCGCCATTTTTGCCCCTAGCTCAACTCCGATCAAAACTCCACCATTCCGGCCAATCTTGGACTCTTTTCGAAGCTCGTTGAATAAGAAACTTGGGTGGCCATTTTATTTCATTACTCTTCGGCTATTTTTACAGTAATTAAATGTATTAGTCTAAAACCCTTACTTTGTTAAATTTGGAATTTTTGTTAATTTCGAGCAATTGTATGTTTTTAGAAGTTTCTACTAGCTAGTTTAGCTTATATTAAGCGGTGGAGTAAGCTTGAGGTTGTTCAATTGATAGATTTATTGTGATATTGAATTGTTAGTATCATGTTAGGATGTTTGTAAGTATGTATGGTATTTAATTTGATATTTTTGTATATGTAGTAGGATTAGTAAGATTTGGTTGAATGTTTGGAGACCATTTAGTAATTTTGGTGGTTGTAGTATATATATAGTTAGTTGTTGATAATACAAGTCTTTGTGATTTATTACGAGTCAAATGTATATATGTTTATACTAACACATTTTTCCTGTATTTGTAGCATGTTGTTGCAGATGCCGCGACAAAGGAAGCCTACATACGTTCCTTCCCATGTAGTAGGTTGCCAGGCAGAGGGTAGTCGAGCAGGAGGTTCAGAGTCGGAGAAGTTTGAGGGTCAGAGTCAGAGCAACCGGTCTATGGTTCCTGAGACCCCATCGAGTTCGAGTAAGGGCTCGACATCGGTCTGGGGTAACTTACCAGATGACGGGTGTCCCTTCACCGAGTATGTGCCCGGAGCGGTGTGACAGGGGAAGCTTGTGATGATGTTCCCTAACAGCCCATCGAAGTAAGTATTATGCATTTGTATATAGAACATAAGTTAAGATAAAATATTAATTAATATTCGTTTCTTGTATCTTATACATTGAAAGGTTATGGCCTCCCGAGGTTTCATCAAAACTTGGTGAAATAATTAGGGCCAAGAGGGAGATCCCGAGGGCCGAGAAGTGGTCGAAGATCACGGACCGGCTGAAGGCAGAGTACTTTAATGAGTTGCGGGTAAGTTTAAATTTGACATTGTTTTATTCATTGTTTTAATCGTTGTTTTAATTTGAGTGGTATGTTAGCCACTGAACTTGGGTAATATGTTAGTCATCATTGTGTTACTACATTTTAGGACAATGTGAGTGGTATGTTAGCCACTGTATGTGAGTTGGTATGTTAGTCGCTGAACTTGGGTGATATGTTAGTCACCATTGAATATATTGTGTTATCTTATTAAATTTATGTTTTATTTACGTTATGTAATTTGGATGTTGTGTGGAATTGGAATGTAGAAAGACTTCTTCATTTCCAACGCCTTGATTCCCCGAATATATGACCCGTATTCGAGACACTGGGGTTAGATTTGTATAGGAAGATGATTAGCGATGCTAAAAGAAAACCCAAGATGCCACATTGGATGAGAGAGGCCGAGTGGGAGCATTGGGAGGAGTACTGGGGAAGGAACGTTGTCCAGCAGGCCACATACCAGAATAGAGAGAATCGTCTGTCTGCGCCGTCTGTTGGTACCAGGGTGGCCAAGCACCATTATGGGTCGTGATCTGTTGCTACAGATCACTGTAAAGCGGTAAGTGTACAGCTTATTTGTCAGTTTATTCGTACATGTGTTTTGTGTTTAATTTCTACACACTTACTAGCTAAATGTTTGCATATATATGTTTTTCAAGCGGAGGCTGGGGAGGAGAAGAGCGCGCTGGCGCATTTTAGAAGAGCCAAGCTGAAGTATGACATATGGGTGGACAGACGGTCCGATGCTATTGCGGTATGTTTCTTTTGTTAAAGTTCATATTTGTGTAGTATAATTTAGGGCAAATTTCTTATGGTACCCCTTAAATTCGATCTAATAACAAATTCAACCCTTCTATTCGAAGAATAACAGTTACATCCAAAAATTGAACTGAGCAATTTTCAATATTACAAATGGGTCCAAAAGTCAAACTTGATGATGACATGGAATTGCTTTTTGCTGATGTGTCGACCAAAGTTGGTAATAATAACGAAAATGCCATTGAATATTTTGATTTTTTAGTTTCTTTAATTTTGTTTCCCTATTTTCTTTTCTTTTTCCTTTTCTTTTCTCCTCCTTTATTTGGTGACACAGGCTGTTGGATGTGTCTGTAATTAGCAATCACAAATTCAGGGACTTACTTGTAATTGATTTAAATCACTTTCCAACTGGACTTATTTGTAATTTAGCTTAGATTTTGTATAGTCAATTTAGGTAAATTTCAAGTAATTTCAGGTAATCAGTCAATTAATCTATTTTTCAACTGTTTCTCAGTATGCTGAAGAATGTACTAGGTCCCTTTATTGACTTCAAATAAATGCACCAGGTCCCTATATTGATTGAATGCATATCACGAATATAAATCAGAAACTATCAATGTATGAAGGTCAAAGGTCAATTATACATATTCCAAGAGTCAGATTCAATTCTTCCATTGTTTTCATGTCCATATCCATGCATTCATCTTTATAATTTACCTATAAATACAAACCATCAAGAAGCGACAAGCAAGAAACAACAAGTAACAATGGAAATTAAAGGTTATCAAGATTCGCCCATCATCTCATGTGGGGATTGGGTAATTTGCTATACTCTTATTGTATGATGAGTCACATAATAAGACTAACATATTTGAATGCATGGAAACATACATAATGACGAACATGGAAACTATTTGAACAACCCTACTCTTGCTAAAAAACTAGCAACTTCACGAAGAGAAATGAACACCAATGATCAAGCAGTTGGACCACGTATGAGGGCTTCCAACATTGCTTCAAGGCTCATTCACATTGAGTGTGGCCACTCTGACGAGCTTCGTCCGAGAGCATCTGTACTCACGACTTCCATGACTGTCTTCGATATTCAACTGGGCACGACATATTATGGTGAAAGGTGGCATAATGCATTTCTTCAAGAGGCTGCTAAGCATGTGGATGAGCTCATCAAATTAGGTTCATATATTTGATGTAATTGCTCCCTGTTCTTCCATAATTGGCTTTCAGTTCTTCTGTTTAATGGATATTCTGTTAATGCATTTCTATTGCTCTCTCCACCAACAATAACAACAAGAGACAACATTAACAATGGTTTTTCACCATTTAATCATCTTCATTTCATTGTAAACATAAGCAAATTACATGGTGATTTGATCACAAGTTCTTACAATACATTCCACAAAAGAGATAATTGTGACCACTCGACAAAAATACATTAAACTGAAATTAAAATAACTAATCACTACTAGTACTTCATTATCATCCAAGCCACAAATAACTAAAATAGCTATTTAGTAAGGGTCCGGGCTGGAATTTTGGGATAAAATTTCCCTCCAATTCCCACATACGATTTAGAGGGACATAATTAAGTTCAATCAATTACATAGAAGTTTATGAGGAAATTATTTTTAGTGCATGTATTTTTGGACTTTTATTAGCAAAAATTACCTGAAAATCAATTACAAATAGCTCCCTATATTTGTGGAAGCTAATTACAGATAGATCCATCTGTTATTTTTGCTTTACTTTAATTAATGTAAGAAATTTTAATTTGTATTAACTTTTCTTTTAAGGAGAGAGAAAATTAAATCCACATGGCAGGAGAGAGAAGTGTTGTTTAGTTTTGGTCAACTACAGGGGGCCATCTGTTATTGTTCGAATAGAAGGGACCAATCTGTGAAGGGGGTCAATTTAAGGGGTACCAAATGTAATTTTCTCTATAATTTATTTTGAAAATGGTAACTCATGGTATATGCACTTTACGAATTCAGGCAGAGGTTGAGGTGAAGATCGCCGTTACCGGTCGGGTGCCAACAGTTGAAAAAGAAAACAACATCTTCCTAGCCGTCAACCCAATGGACAACAAGGGCCAAGTATATGGATTGGGAAGTTACGACCCTGCACTGGCTGATCCTAGCCAGTCAGCATCCCAGCTAACCAGAGCACCATTTTTCACACAGGAGCAGAAAAGGGTGCAGGCAGAGGTGCAAGAGCAGCTAGCTAAACATTAGGAGGAACACCGACAACAGCTAGCTAAACAACAAGAGGATTACCTGTGTCTTCAGCAGCGGATGGAGGCTTTCATGGCTATGTACCCCACGCCCCCGGCCCAAGATAGTTAGTTTGGACTTATGTTTTTCTAACTTCTTATTTTAGCTTATGTACGGATATTTCATTTAGTTACGTATAATTTGTATTCGTCCAATGCTTTCTGTTAATTAATACAATTTAATTATTCTGGATTTATTATCGTGTTGTGAAACAGGTGAACTATGAAAACAGGCATCAAAATTAATTTTTTTAAAAAATAATCTACAAATTTAAAGAGAGATAAATTATCCGTCTCTAAATCTGGATTTAATATATAATTAAAAAATAAATTATTATTTGTCCCTAAATCCGTTACTATTTTGTAACAGATAATTTATTCGTCTCTAAATTTGGATTTAATTTATAATTAAAAAAATAATCCGTTGCTAAATCTGTTACTATTTAGTAACGAATAATTTATCCGTCTCTAAATCTAGATTTAATCAATAATTAAAAAAATTATGATTATCCGCGCTAAATTCGTTACCATTTAGTAACAGATAATTTATTCGTTACTAAACTCATAGAATTATGTAATTAAAATTAAATCAAATCACCTTATTAGATCCGTCTCTAAAAGGTCAACGGATCTATCCGTTATTAAATAGTAACGGATAGTTTATCCGTTACTAAACTTTTAGAGACGAAGGAAATTGAGACGGGCTTATTATCCGTCGCTAAATTCGTAGTGACATATCGATATCCGTTACTAAATCCATGTTTTCTTGTAGTGTTGCTTTGGATGATTATGTCTCTCAGCACTAAACATATGTCTCAACTGCAACATAGAGCTAAGATAAAATGGGCTAAAGATGGGGATTCAAATAGTGATTACTTTCATGCGAGTATTGCTCAAAGGAGGAAGTCTCATAGCATTTATGTTTTACTTTCTTCTTCTGGGGACAGAATTACTAACAAGCAGGACATTATTTCTCATATTATTAGTTATTACATGAGCTTGTTTGGAACTGCTTCTATTACAAGTGAGATGGATATGGGTTTGATCAGTGATGCTCATAAGGTTACTCCTGAAATGAACATTCAGCTCACCAGGTTTTTGACTTTATCTGAGCTCAAATCAGCAGTGTTTGGTATGGGTAATAACAAGGCCCCAGGTCCTGATGGGTTTAATCCTTTCTTCTTCGAAAAGTCTTGGCCAGTTTTGGGTTCTCTTCTGTTTCAAACTGTAGATGCGTTCTTTCAAAATGGCATGTTGCTCAGGCAGATTAATAATACTTCTATCACTCTTTTACCCAAGGTTGAGAATCCTATGCTTATAAAAGATTTCAGGCCTATAGCATGTTGTAATACTATGTATATGGTCATTACTAAAATTCTTGCTCAGAGGATTCAGTTGATGATGCCACATTTAGTTTTACCTAATTAAAGTGCTTTTATCACTAAGAGGATTATGCAGCATAATATCCTGCTTAGTCAAGAACTTGTAAAGGGGTACTCTCAGAAGAATATCTCCCCAAGGTGTCTTATGAAGATTGATCTTCAAAAGGCGTATGATACTATTAGTTGGACTTTTCTTAGAGGAATTTTGCAGTTATATGCAGCTTTGATAATTGGTTTATTGAGAGAGTTCTTACTTGCATTTCTACTGCAAGATTCTCTTTTAATATCAATGGAAGCTTGGAAGGTCTTATGGAAGGAAGGCAAGGGCTTCGGTAGGGGGATCCCCTGAGCCCATACCTTTTTGTTTTGTGCATGGATTATTTAACCTGCAGGTTGCTTCAGAAATGTGGTTCTATGCCTGGTTTCTCTTTTTATCCTAAGTGTAAAAGGTTACAGTTGATTCAACTAGGGTTTGCAGATGATCTTATGATCTTCTGCAGAGCTGATGTTGCTTCTCTTTAGGTTATCAAGACTATTCTTCAGGAGTTTTCTCAGGTTTCTGGTTTGAAGATAAATTCTGATAAGAGCTCAATTTTCTTTGGAGGAGTGTCTATGGAAGATAAGGCTGATATGTTGGTTGTGGTTGGTTAACCTGAGGAGTTTCTATATCAGGTACCTTGGGTTCCCTCTTAGTCCAAGGAGTTTCAGAGCTGCTGATTATGGTCCATTGATCAAGAAACTTACTTCTAGCTAGGATTCAGTTTTGGACTACTAGGCACATGAGCTATGTTGGGAGACTTATTCTTCTTCAGTCTGTTTTGTACAGTATTGAAAGATTTTGGACTTCTATTTTTGTGTTTCATGCAGGTGTCTATAAGAAGCTACAGAGTATCTGTAGAAATTTCCTTTGGAGTGGTGAGATTTCTGGGAGAAGAAGTATTGTAGCCTGGATTGCTTTATTTTTGTCATCTATGACAAAATTAACAAATGAATTCAAACTCTATCATTACCAATTATATACGAATTACTATGCTAGTGTTATTATTATTTACTAAGCATACGATTTACAAATGAAAATATTTTCACCCATTTTATCTTTTCTTTATAATTCAATTCAATAATTCATTAATTCTCCCTTATAGCAAAATAAACCCCAAAATATTTTTTAACACTCACAAACAAATCCCAATATTTTTTATTATTCAAAATTACTACCCACCATTTCCAACCACCATCTTCCACCACCTTTAACCACCATTTTCCTCCACCACCTCTAACCACCATTTCCACCACCTCCAAACTCCTCCAACCTCCTCCTTCTTCCTCCCTCCATCTTCTTCAAGAAAAAAGCCTTATTCTTCTCCAAAAAAAGCTCCGATCGGAGCTTTATACCGCTCTGAATGTACAATTCAGCTCCGGTCGTGGAGCTGTTTCTAAGCTCCAAGTGTCGGAGCTGCAAAACAGTTGATCGGAGCGGTTGGCCGGAGTTTTAACGAAGAAGAAGGAAAATAATTGGGTATATTTAAAAAAAAAATTTATTGGAGTTTAATTTATAATAATATTGTGTCCAGGTTGTAAATTAAAAAACATTACAATCAAATGTTTAGTAAATTGAATATTGTAAATTGCAACTAAGTCCAATTCATTTTCTTTTCCACTTATTTTTTTCTTGGTCAACTCAAAAATTACGTTTTTGGTTTATCTGTAATTGTTTAAATAGAATGGACTAAACTGTTATTGGCTCAAATTTAAGGGTAACAAACCTAATTTCCCCTTAAAATAACGAATTTTTTACCGACTCATACAGATTCACCGTTCTTTTTGCATCAAGCAAACACTTGTTTCAAAACTTACCGATAACAAACATTCCTTACCGATAGATGAAAGGCATGTACTGGGAGGTAAGTGAAAAAGTGGGGAAGAGGCTGGACCACATTAGATATGAGACATTTTCATAAATTACAAAGATGGACCGCACGTGAGTGGAGATGGGGTCAATTTGCAATTTTGGAGACTTCATTACTTCAAAATTTGGACGCCTCTCCTAGATATTAGGTTTTAAATTTAGTCACCACATTGCCAAACAGACCATATAACCTAGATCTGAGAAATGTCAAAGCAAAAAACCATTTAACCGAGATCTGAAAAAGTTCCTAACCAGCGTCCAGCAAAGATTCTCCCTACCGTAGCAGCCGGCAACGGAATGGCAGGAACAACAGTCTTCATGGTGTCATCCCATCTGGGGAATTACGCAATCCAGCATAAAGATGCCGATTCACTAGCTGCCCTTCGTCGAAACATTACTTGTAAGTTCCCCAAAGCATCATTAGGTGAAATTGAGATATTTTACACTGTTGGTGAATTTCAGAATTGCATTCTACAATCAAATGAAGAATTCGAAACTATGTTACTACTGTCTGCTATGTTTTCACCGCCTATTGTTAAGATTCATGTCAAATTCGGTCAATTGCAAGCAATAAACCCAATACCCTCTGATGACACTATTAACCACTCATCAAATGGCCACTCCCCAAAACAGATTCATGTCTGCTATGTATTTATGTGAAATTAGTCTGCCAAATTAATTCTTTCATTCTAAGGAAAGTAATTATATTTTTCTATGTAGCTCCCGTCTACTAGAGGTGCAGATGTCTTACATGCAGAACTATGTTACATTAGCTAATATGGAGCAGATTCTAAATCATGAATGCCATGAAGATTCGGTATTTATCTGAACTTCTGATATATGGTTTACCATTTTAATTTTGTGAATATGTTACAATTTGTTTTACAAAGCCGTTTAATGTTTTTTTTTTCCCGCACAAGGTTATTGACACGTGGGGATTGCTTTCACATCAGCGGATTGTTGGAAACTCTAAGATGGTTGTATTGAGAAATGACAAAAACAAGGAAACTTATTTGTTCACTAGTTCTAGTTGGGTAAGTGTTATTCTGTCAAGTAATGTTATTTACAAAATGTTTAAAAGCGTAGCGGTCAATGACATAAATATGTTTATTAGGTACATGTTGCAAGATATAATGTAAATGAATGGTATAAGAAGATGTGTAGGCATTTCATTGATAAGAAGATAGTAGGAGCATTGAGTTACGACGTATGGCTGTTCCCAATAAACACATCTGGAAAGGCGGATGCTCGTGTCACTGATGGCAACCACTGGACTCTTCTGCGTTTTTTGGTGAGGGAATGTTCGTGGCATTTTTACAACCCTCTACAACCTGAAGATATGGACAATGATGAGCATTACATTGCTGCCATGGTTTTGGTAATATTACTAAGTCACAGTTATCTACCGAGTAAACAAATTTGTATGTTTGTAGTTGTAACATGTTTCATATTTTGTTATTTGAATAGGTGAAATATGTGGAGAAGCAAATTAAGTAATCGGGTGCTGCAAGAGGCTTGCCTATTGTGAAGAAAGATTTTCAGACGAAAGTCTATTACAAGAAGGATACTCAGCAGGCTGGTGGTACACTCGACTGTGGTGGTGTTGTTTCGTTAATGGAAACATTCATATCCAAGGTACTGCCAAAGCGTATGTATTGGACTCGCGAGACTGGAGGCATTTACCGTGGTAATATGGTTCATGCCATTTGTGAGACGGTAATTAAACGCGAGAACTGAAGAACTTTAAGTTTATGACTATCTGAAGTGAAACAAGTATTTTATTTATATTTTGTCTGTAAGCACTATACTGCATCCTATTTAGATGGATTTTCTTTTGTTGCTGAATTTGGAATACTTGAGTGTATAATGATGCAAGTTATCTGTTGTTGTTGTAAAACTGATATGAATATGTTCTGTTAATTTGAAACTTGTGTAATTTGAATATATTGATATTACTGTGAAAATATGAGGGAATTGCATATTAAAATTTAAGATTTAAAATAAAATTTATTATAACCTTGGTTATCTTATGGAATTGTTTTGTTTTCCTATATGAAACTAGATATGGAGGTTCTACTGTTGATTTTTTTGAAATAAAGCCCATGAGAAAAACTCTGCCCCGAAACTTTATTCCGTAGTTGGGCAGTGGTTAATACCATGCCCAACAGATGTTTTATATTGAATCATCAGTGGTTAGGTATGATAGTTTACATGCCCATCAGTCTCATAGATTTTGAATGTGAATAAATTTTGAACCATATTTAGTTCGGAATTGGTTTTCAGTACAACGTTCCTGGGCATTGTTTCGATAGTGTCGGACATTGTTTCATAGTACCGGGCATTGTTTTTATAGTGTCGGGCATTGTTTTTTTTATAGTGTCGGGCATTAATGTTTAGGTGTGTCGGGCATTGTTTAGGTGTGCCAGGCATTGTTTTTTATAGTGCCGGGCATTGTTTTAGGTGTGCCGGGCATGGTTTTTGACACTGCTGGGCATTGTCTGCCCCGGGCATTTTTGTATTTCCGGGCATTGTTTTTGTATTTTCGGGCATTTTTTTTGTAGTGTCGGGCATTGTTTAGGTGTGTCGGGCATGGTTTTTTACACTGCTGGGCATTGTTTATGTGGGTTGGCTTTAAATATGGATTTCCAGTACATAGATTCAAAATTCAAATCGAAGAATGAGAATAATAAGTTAAATAAGGAAAGAAAGTGAAAAGGGTTATTTTGCAAATAGATAATAGGCTGGAAAGGCTACAGTCTAGCCTTTCACGTGCCTGCAGTTTCACCCGATACCAGGGGCAACACCGGTATTTCACACAGAATAATGTACAGTTGGTAACGCCGCAATAAACAGTTTGCTGGGTGAAAATCAGAGGGGTAATATGTACTGACCGGTAGCTAGCCCATAAAACTACACATGATGACATTAACACTTTTTAGTTTTTACTTGGGCTTTAAACAAACTTTAGCACCTGGCAAAATTTACACATCTCAAAAGCTCGGCTGCAATTTGGCAAGTCAAAAATTAATTTTTTAGTCCCCAAACTATTAAATATATTACTTTATTCCCGTCGGATTTTATGCAAACCAAAATTCCATTCGGTCGTACCAACAAAAATGCTGCTCCTACTCAATTGCTCATCCTAAAAAAAAATCACAAAAACCACTCCACACTGAAAAATCCACACACACTCTGATCTCAAAAACCCTCCGATCAATCACCGGAAAATCTCACCGATCGATGCCTTTCTCCTCCCGCCGCTCCGGCGGCGGCGGCTGGGCGCAGTCCCTCCTCCCAACCACCAAATCCGCCGGAAAGCAGCTTCGCAAGCCACGGCGTCGCTCAACAACCGATTTCATTTTGTCCAATTTCTTCACAATCGGTCTCACTTTCACCTTCCTGTTCCTCATCTTCTTCCTCTTCCGCTTCGCCTCACCGAAGCCTCTCCAGCTGCACACTCGCATCCGCTCGCCGCGCAATCGGAAGTCTGTGGTGAGGAACGAAACCGGTGGTGGAGCTTCCAGCGTGGACATCACGACGAAGGAGCTGTATGATAAGATCCAGTTCCTGGATGAGGACGGTGGACCGTGGAAGCAAGGGTGGCGCGTGAGTTACAAGGGCGATGAGTGGAGTGAGGAGAAGCTGAAGGTGTTCGTTGTGCCGCATTCGCATAATGATCCTGGATGGATTCTGACTGTTGATGAGTATTATGATCGACAGTCCAGGCATATTCTCGATACTATCGTTGATACCTTGTCTAAGGTTGGGATTGGTTACCTGTTGAGATCCGTGTTTTGCATTTTGTTCTGTGTTTGCTGATTTTGTTTGCCTGTTTGGTCGTTGAGATCTTAAAATGTGTGAACAGGAGTCAGTTTCTAGTTGAATTGCAGCTGAATTCAGAGTTATGTAGTGTATTTGTTCCGATTTTACTTTGGAACTGAGTTCATACTTGATTATAGCTTACTGGGGCCTAGTTATGTGTTTGATAGTCAGAATGAGTGTTATGACCGGCAGACTAGGCATATTATTATACTATCGTTGATATGCTGTGAAGGTTGAGATTGGTTAGCTGTTGAGATCTGTGTTCTCTTGTGTGGTTGAGATCTTAAAGTGCGTGAACATAAGTCACTTTCTAGCTGAATTCATGCATAATTAGGTGTCATACAGAATTATGCAGTGTATTTGTTTCGATTTGACATTGGAAATGAGTTCATTTTAGCTTACTAGGTATGTGTTTGATAGTCAGAATGAGTGTTATGACCGGCAGTCTAGGCATATTAATATACTATCGTTGATACGTTGTCCAAGGTTGAGATTCGTTACCTTTTGAGATCTGCGTTGTGCTGATTTTGCGTTTTGTTCTGTGTTTTCTAGTTTCGTTTGTGTCGTTGATATCTTAAAGTGCGTCAACATGAGTCACTTTCTAGCTGAATTCATGCATAATTAGGTGTCATACAGAATTATGCAGCGTATTTGTTTCGATTTGACATTTACTAGGGCCTAGTTATGTGTTTAATAGTCAGAATGTGTATTACGACCAGCAGTCTAGGCACCGTTATACTACTGTCTGTAGTCATAATGAATATTACGACCGGCAGTCTAG
Organism: Plantago major; assembly: GCA_026545765.1. NCBI lineage: Eukaryota > Viridiplantae > Streptophyta > Magnoliopsida > Lamiales > Plantaginaceae > Plantago > Plantago major. The sequence goes on from CM048840.1 coordinate 108,769,649, forward strand.
GCATATTATTATAGTACTGTCGAAATGCTCTCTAAGGTTGTGAGATCAATGTTTTATAGCAAAATTTCAGCTGAATTCGTGTATAGTTGGGTGTGAGTCATTTGTAATGAAGTGTTTTGGTTTTGATTTGATTGTGGAAATGAGTTTTCTAGTGGACATTTTGCTCTGTATTTGCTAATTTCATCTGTGAAGCTGGGAGCTTATAGTGTTTGAACAGGTGTCAGTTTTCCAGCTGAATTGTAACTCATTTCATGTAGAATTAGGCGTAAACTAGTTTGATTAAGTGTATTGGTTAAAATTTGATAGTCTGAAATGAGTTTACGATAGTTAACTGGAGATTCTTATGTGTTTGTCACTGTTATGGTAATTTTTGGAGAATGTTGATGTAATTGGCTAGATTTGTCTTTTGTAGGATAATCGGCGCAAGTTTATATGGGAAGAGATGTCGTACTTGGAGAGATGGTGGAGGGATGCTTCAGATGTGAAAAGAGAACAGTTCACCAATTTAGTGCAGAGTGGGCAACTGGAAATTGTTGGAGGTGGATGGGTGATGAACGATGAGGTAACATTTGTTCTCATTAGGTTTTATATTTATTAAACGTCGTCATTGCAGATACATCTGCATATTTAATCACATGTAGTTTTAAGCTTGTGCTATCTCTTTCGACCCCATGTTACCCCATATAAATGATTGCTGTGACATAAATTATGCCTCATTGATCATCATCCCCTGTAGCCGTGTCTGTTGAAGCATGATCCTGTAGCTACTATACTCTGATCTACCTCTGGATTATGAAGTAGATTCATTCACAAAGTGGTTATGATGTTCGAGATATATGGTCATATTTTGATAACTATCTTTTTTCCTTACTGCAGGCGAATTCACATTATTTTGCCATCATTGAACAGGTAAAATTTAAAATTTCCTGTCATCTTTGTCGTGTTAATATTATATTTGGGCTACTGTTCATTTCTGTGAATGCTGGATCATCTACGTTGCCATTGAAGATGTTTGGCTGCCTATGTATTTTAGCGGCGTCACTTTCTAAAAGTCTCCGGTCAGGTCTTTAGTTTCCATTCTTACTAAAACTGCAAAGGGTAAAATGTTGTGTGTGTGGAACTGAAGACTTTTTTTTTTTTGCACCAATCGTTTTGTTTGTTGTTACCAGTAGAAGATATCATACAACTTCCTGATTGTCAACTGTATTCCTTGCTGTCTGATTCTTCACATGCAAACTAGTTGATGTAATAACATCTTCACATGAAAACTAGTTAATGTAATAACATACTGACGTTTGCGAAAAAATTGAGCTGATTGCTTGTGTTATTATTCCATTATGGCAAAATATTTTCATTGTATGATACCGTGAGCATTATCTTTCAGATTAGAAGTTATATACTTGGCGTTGAAGTGATATGGTTTATTGTATTAAGGTAACAATTGTACCATTTTCACTGTAACATTTCAGATAACAGAAGGAAATATGTGGCTAAATGAAACCGTCGGAGTTATTCCCAAGAATTCCTGGTCTATCGATCCATTTGGCTATTCATCCACAATGGCTTATCTTCTCCGTCGAATGGGTTTTGAGAACATGCTTATACAAAGAACTCATTATGAGTTGAAGAAGGAATTGGCGTTGCATAAGAATCTCGAATATGTCTGGAGACAAAGTTGGGATGCTGAAGAAACTACTGATATTTTTGTCCACATGATGCCTTTCTACTCGTATGACATTCCGCATACTTGTGGGCCTGAACCTGCCATTTGTTGTCAGTTTGACTTCGCTCGAATGCGTGGATTTGTCTACGAGCGGTGTCCTTGGGGTGAACATCCTGTAGAAACCGACCAAGACAATGTGAAAGAGAGGGCACTTAAATTATTGGACCAATATCGCAAGAAATCGACTCTGTACCGAACAAATACACTTTTAGTGCCACTTGGAGATGATTTCCGCTACATAAGTATTGATGAAGCAGAAGCCCAGTTCAGGAATTATCAAATGTTATTTGATTATATAAATTCTGATCCTTCTTTGAATGCTGAAGCTAAATTTGGTACTCTGGATGACTACTTCCGCACTTTGAGGGATGAGGCTGAAAGAATAAATTATTCACATACTGGGGAAATTGGTTCTGGTGAAATTGGTGGCTTTCCTTCTTTGTCGGGAGATTTCTTCACTTACGCGGATAGAAATCAAGACTATTGGAGTGGATATTATGTATCAAGGCCTTTCTTTAAAGCGGTTGATCGGGTCTTAGAGCATACCCTTCGGGGTGCAGAAATGTTGATGGCTTTCTTGTTAGGACACTGCCAGAAAGCACAGTGTGAGAAATTGCCAACCAATTTTGCGTACAAGCTGACAGCTGCTAGAAGGAACTTAGCTCTCTTTCAGCATCATGATGGCGTGACTGGGACAGCCAAGGATCATGTGGTTCAAGATTATGGTACAAGAATGCATATGGCTTTACAGGACCTGCAAATCTTCATGGCAAAAGCTATTGAAGTTCTGCTAGGACTTCGCCACGAGAAAAATGATCACCATCCGGCTCAGCTTGAACCAGCACAGATGAGATCTAAATATGATGCTCAGCCTGTGAATACTGTAGTTAGTGCTCATGAAGGAACAGTACAAACAGTTATCCTTTTTAACCCACTGGAGCAAACAAGGAACGAAGTGGTGATGATTGTAGTTGAAAGACCAGATGTTACGATATTGGATTCAAATTGGACGTGTATCAAAAGCCAGATTTCTCCTGAACTGAACCATGATCAAAAGAAAATATTTACTGGAAGGCATCGTGTTTATTGGAAAGCTTCTGTTCCTGCTTTAGGCTTGCAGACTTATTACATCGCCAATGGGTTTGTTGGGTGTGAGAAGGCAAAACCTGCAAATTTGAAATTTTTTGATCCGTTCAATTCCAGCCAGATTTCTTGCCCAACGCCATATTCTTGTGTGAATTTAGAAAGCAAGTCTGCTGAAATCGGAAATCAACAATGGAAACTCACGTTTGACGTTTATCACGGTCTCTTGCAGAAAATAAGTGACAAGGATGGTCATGTGAATGTCATTGGTGAAGAGATTGGTATATACTCCAGTACGGAGAGTGGGGCCTACCTCTTCAAGCCAAATGGTGATGCTGAGTCTATCATTAAACCGGATGGACAGGCTGTGATTTCAGAGGGCCATTTGGTCCAAGAATTTTTCTCTTATCCAAAGACTGCATGGCCGAAAACACCGATCTCACATAGCACCCGTGTGTATAACGGCGAAGGTTCCATACAAGATTTTGTCATTGAGAAAGAGTACCATGTGGAGCTTATAGGGAATGAGTTCAACGATAGAGAGCTTATAGCTAGATACAAGACTGATCTCGGTAACAAGAGAATCTTCTTTTCAGATCTCAATGGCTTCCAGATGAGCCGTAGAGAAACTTATGACAAGATACCGTTGCAGGGGAATTACTACCCAGTGCCTTCTCTTGCATTCATGCAAGGGCAAGACGGGAAACGCTTGTCTGTTCATACTCGCCAGTCACTTGGTGCTGCTAGCTTGAAAGATGGTTGGTTGGAATTCATGCTTGATAGACGATTGACTAGAGATGACGGACGTGGTTTGGGTCAAGGGGTGACGGATAACCATCCTATGAATGTTGTTTTCCACATGGTATTGGAGTCGAACATTTCATCATGTACAGATCCCAGTTCGAATCCTCAACCCCTTAGTCCATCTCTTCTCTCTCACCTCGTTGGGGCTTCCTTAAACTATCCGATGCATGCATACATTGCCAAAAAACCCGATACTATCACTGTTCAACCACCACCCCGATCATTCTCCCCACTAACCACTCCTTTGCCATGTGATTTACATATTGTGAATTTGAAGGTCCCACGTCCAGCTAAATACTCTCAACAACCTGCTGAAGAGCCTAAGTTTGCAATAGTGTTCCAAAGGCGACATTGGGATTCTTCCTTCTGTCGGAAAGGCAGGTCCTCATGTCTGACCATGGCAGATGTGCCAATCAATCTCGTCGATATGTTCAGGGGTCTCTCCGTCTCAAATGCTAGACCAACCTCCTTGAATCTTCTACACGAAGATGTGGATATGCTCGGGTACAATCAGCCTTTTGGCATAGGTAGTCATGAAGGGCATATCCTCATCTCTCCCATGGAAATACAAGCTTACAAGTTCCAATTGCGCCCTCGTGAATATACTGTGTAGTGTGAGCTGCATAACTATTTATCCTTATTATTACGCAGTTTCATATCCGAGGCGGGTAAGTATACCTTGTACCCGCGTGTGAAACAAGCTCTTGCAGCAACAGCAGCTGCTGGAATTTTGTAGAGGTGTAGAGCTACTTGTCTAATGAGAAGAGAATGTTGCTGGGCTTGTTCTCATATGCACCCAACCTAGACTCGGAGCGTTATTCGGGCTGTACTGTAGATGATGATGTGTGTAATTCTGTGGAAAAGTTAGACTGGGAAGGTAAATTTTGCTTCAGATTAGGAACTTAATGTAATAGATGAACACAAATGAGATAAGAGTCATAAAATAATGGAAATATTTTTTCTTTTTTTCCCCTCCCAGTAATACTCCATACAATAGGGTTGATGTATGTAATTATTGGGATGTCTAAAAATGATATATGTAATGCAGGAAGTACTATAGTTACTGCTTAATGTGACTTTAGGACAACGATGTTCCACAAATATTGCGGATTTTTCTACCGATAGGTCCGAAATTCATGTCATTTGTCGAAAAACCAGCTGATGACATCTTGTTACATGCAAGGATTCTACTTACCGGAAGATACAAGTTTGAGTTAAACGTAAGCAATTAAGAAATATTACCTACTAATAGGCCCCAAATTTTTACAAAGATGTCATTGAGCACCAAATTTGTAAAAAAAATTCTACAGTTAAATTTCGTTGAAAGTACCTCGTGTTATGGTGAGGTAGAATCCAAAATATATACTACTCAAATTTGTACCATGTACTGAAAAATACTCGTGTGACCATTATATATTTTAAATGCTTTACATTAATCTACAGCCTCAACAACATACCCTTATTATTTCTCCTCTCTGAAAATAATGTATGATGCACTCCAATCGCTCATTTACGTAATGATCTCATTTTACATGATTTCTTACAACACTATTTCAGGTCACTTATTCAATCATCCATTTGACATTGTGAATACAAAAATAGCATCATAAGAAGTATACTTCATTGGTTGCCACAAACCAACTGCATAAACACTTGGTACAATGGTTCTTAATGCGTCATGCATTATTTTCGAATGAAAAACTGATTGTTGTACCTTTTTTTGGGTGATGGGTTAATGTAAAATACACTATAAAATATAAAGTGACAATTTTGAGTACCTTTCTTGTACACAGTACAATATGGAGTATATTTTTAGGATTTTACGATGTTATGGTATTATGGACGAAATGAACTTTCATAACATCATTTTACTATTATTTATATTTTATTTCGTAATTTATATTTTTTGATATGTTCTAGTTGTTTTACCTTGTTTGGCTGGATCACTTTTGGATCGCCCTATTGTACGTAAACTGATTTTGGACAATGAAGAGTATTATTTCGTTCCAAAAAAAAAAAAAAAGTAAGTAAAAATTAATTGGAAACAAGGTGGAATAAGTAACTTTTTCTCTTATGCACACGTCATCTGGTGATTCACCATCACACCGTTCTTGTATTAAAATATATAGTAATCCAACTATAATAAAATAGTAAGGCTATGTTCTCATCGTCTGATCAGAACTGATATAAACTAAACTGAATTTATTCGTAGTATAAAAAACAACTAAGCATAACATAAATGAATAAATCTAAACAGAACTGAACTGGAATTAATGAATTTTCAGATGAAGAGAACATAGCCTAAACAATTATCATTTTGAAAGTATCTAAATCATCACTCTTTTATTATCTTTCCATTTTCATTTCACCAAACGAAAAGCTATTCTCGAGACAACGTACATAATATACATAAATGAATTCTTAACTTGTAATTAAATTGGATTCCATGGTATATATCCACCATATTAACAAATCGATCAGTTGCTATTATTCAATTTCAAACGGGCAATTGGAGTTCATTATTGTTCATTCCTTGAATTAAGTAGAGATTTTTTCTTATATTACATCACATTGCACTATTGGTGCCACGGGGATTGGTACTCTACTGTGTTTTGAAACTCGGACCCGGACGTTGACCCGGCCTACCTACTGTAGGAGGTTTAACCGGGTCAACTCGGGTCAACCTATAAACAATATTTTTAAAAATAAAACATAATGTATACCTTAAAAATTCAACATATACATTTTTTACCTAAAAAAAAGATAGAAAACATTGCATAAACGACATATGACTCAATTCCAAACACAAAGTCACTATAACTCCATAACATTGAGTTCAAAATAACAAATAACATTAAAGTCCGGGAGAAGAATGAGCTGCAAAAAAGGAAAAGGAAGAAGACTGAAAAGGAAAGGAACTGAGTGATATAGGGATTTTGTTGTGATTGGGGTTTTTTGATTTTTTTTCTTTTTTTTTTAGAAACCCAGGTGGTACCGGTTTTTAACTGGGTGGAACCGGGTTTTTACCGGTTCCGCCGGGTTTTTTTTTTCGGTTTTGGGGGGTTTTCGGCCCGGACCACTCCGAGTCACGGTTGAACCAGGTCGACCCGCTGGGTTTCATAACATAGGTACTATATATTTTCGATAATTTTAGAGTTCGCCCGTAACCTACAAAATAATCTCAGAGGAGTATATACTTTGTTCAAATCCTGGATTCAACGCCTATTCAAACCTGATCTTTTATGAAGCACAAAAAATCGCTAAACTATACTAATCATTTTAAGCATAATATTATCTACAGTATTGTTTCAGGATATCGAGCAGCAAATACCACATAGGCACATACTAACAAGTAACAACCTCTCAGCTTTTTCACCGCTCACTACTTGCTGACCGAAAATCGGAACAGAGATGATTAACAGATTTGATAATACATTCATCTTCTCTTGTACCATCATCAATCTTTGTATCAATTTCCAAAGTTTTGCCTCACATTACAAATATCATCACGATCTCGTGATATTGTAACTGGCCGCACAAAAATAAGCAAAACAGGGAGTCTGGCTGCAGTACAATGTACACCTTTTTACATCCGAGCCATTCATACTTACACTTTCTAGTAACTGAAGTTATTGCATATAGTTGCTTCGCGCTTGGGTCACAAGGCGCTTTGTCTGCTGCTCCACAGCAAGAAGAATCTTCTTCCTTGGACCCTGCAAATTGATGGGCACAGGTTAACCATTTTCTCTTTAGTATCTCTTCACACACACACACATCTATATTGAACCATATGGAACTACTAATTGTGTAAAAAATTTCTTTTGCGCGGGCTCCAATTACCTAGCTCCTGACAAAAACTTAGATACTTTCTCTCAATAATTTGGAGCCCGCACAATAGAAACATACTAGGATCCAAAGGTGTAATAATTTTTTGAATTTCATTTTTTATGCTAGCAGTAGCAGGGAATACCATCTTTACCAGAAAATAAGGTGTGTAACAAGGATCATAGGATAAACAGTAGATACGATCATCAATACAAGAACATATAAGACTTGTACCATAGGAATTCCCAGATCCTTAAGGTCACGCTCCCCCATCTGTCTCAGAGCAAGCATATCTATCTGCACGAAAGCACCAACGTAGTACTTTAATTGTGTATTTGACAAATTATTACTATTATTATTATTATTATTATTATTATTATTATTATTATTTAGTTAAACGTGAATAGAAATGTGCAAGCAAACTCACAAGAATAAATTGCAAGCCACATTTAATCTAAACAATTATACTTGACTACCAGACTACCACTACACCTAAATCTCAGGTTCGTAAGAGTGGAACAGATTTTGTAAATTTGTATGCATAATTTCCTCCATGCAAGGATCAACGTTTTCAATCGCCTATCCACAAAAGAGAAAGAAAAGAAGAAGATAGGGAACACGATTTTCTGTATTCTATTCCTACATCTTTAGGTAATATACCTCCTCAGCTTGAAAATTGATGACGTATTTTCCCAGGCCAAGTGAATGCAACAAGCTAGTTACAGTAAGAGGTTGAAGTGAGTTTACCTGCATCAGTAACAATCTAGTGAGAAAGAAACTAATGCTAGGTAATAGACATGGAGAGCTTCCACTGAAAAAATGGACAAATGGCACGGTCGAACATTTATTGGAGTAAAATTTATGCAGACAGCTCTAATGCCTATTAGAGTGAAACATGTACTTCTGGACACTAATACTATGAAGGATCATGGGTGAAAGAGTTAAAAGTTAGTTCAAAGAAGATAGATTAACTGAGTAAGGGGGTCTCGACATGCCACCAGATGCATGGGGAAGTTCTGTTATGGGCTCCGCCCTTAAGGTAGACGAAGGCACCCTTACTAGTGGAAGTTCAACACTCCTAGGGTCAGAAACTCCACCAGCATATCTCATAACTCTATCAGGTGATCTCGTTCTGGCTCCATTAAATGTCGTCTGAGGATCATAAGTTCTTATTGTATCCGTTTGCAGTGGGGGTGGAGCATCAGCTCTTCTTGGTGAGCATGTGTTTCTCAAGTGGTTCTCCTCCTGACACTCAGCAGAACGAATGGCTCTTGATACCTTCTCATACAGTTCCTTTTTCTTACGTTCCGCAATCTTAAGCTTCTCCTCCCTAGAAATTCTCTTCTGAGTTAGTTTTACACGAAGATCATTTGGGCCAATTCCAGAATCTGCAACCATTAGAAAAAAGGATAAAAGAGAGGGAACAAAACACAATAGCCTTAAACCAAAAGAGATAATTATTACCATCAATTCTGTTATGTCTATAGCCACTTGTACTCACATCTGATTTCACCCTACACAAATTCCAACAAAAAGTCATGTTTCCAATCGAAAACGTTGTCATCTGAGGCCTATACAACACCTAAAAGCTCTAGCTTTAAACCCGAGTAGTTAAATAACTGTTAGCACTAGTTCTTATTTTATGCCTATATAACACCTAAATGCTCCAGACTCAAGTTGAGGCAGATAAGAAGAATCAAATTTGAACAAAGATACAACTGAAGTTGTTATAATATCACACCACTATATAACTCCTAAAATGCCTAAACCAAAGCATAGAAGCAGATTCAAATCCAACTAGAAAATTTACAACTACGGTGACATTGTGCCCCACACACACACCCCTCTTGCACACATACAACACCTGAGAGTTGAAGAACTCAAGCCGAAGCAGACAAGCAGGGTCAAATTCAGGCCAATTTACCAATACAACGACAATCTGCAAAAAGACACCTCTTAGCACCATAGCCAAATGAATGATCAGCATCAGTAGCTCTCAATTTACACCTATATAACACCTAAAAGTTACCACTGTACAATTTAAGCCGAAGCAAAAGTAGACTCAAATTCGACTATCTTTACGAGCACAGTAACAAGTTACAAAAACACACACCTAAAAAGCTCTAGAAATAAAATCCACACCTTCTACCATCATAATTAACCGACCGGTCAGCATTGGAACGTTTAGTTCTCGACGACACCGGACCTTTCAAACGGCGACCTTTTGAATACTCCTTCACCACTCTCTGCACACCAAACAAAAACCAAACGATTACAGTTAGATGAATACCTTATCTGTATAGCCTAACAGCATTAAACCACAGCTAAATCAATTGTTTTTTTATCGTACGAAACGTCACAGTAGCGTTTCTCATCGTAAGAAGGCGTTACCTGACCCGATCGGTCGACTGTGACAGTGAATTGTCGTTTCGCCATTGACGAGCTGCCTGAACACTGTCTTACAGATGATGAATCGATTGGAAAAGTGAGATTGATTGATTGATTGATTGATTGATTGATTGATGGATGGATGAACCCTAGAATTTCATTTGGAAGGAGAATTTTGGGTTGAATTGACGAATCAAAGAGGAGAGGCAGTAAAATTGTCAGTGTCGCTATGCAACGAGAAAAATGTGCTTTGTTCTTATATATTTACACAACATCGTCCACCAGCCTCTTTTTAATGAAATTTATCGAATCGAATCGAATTGTAGATAAAATATAATATAATCGAATCGAATCGAATGGAATGGAACGGAATGAGTTTTAAGTTGAAAAGAACAGAGACTTAGTCTCTGTTCTTTTCAACTGCAATTTTCTGAACTGAACTGAATTGTAATATAGTAAAATATAACTAAGCAAAACAAAACAGAACTGAATGAGTTTTCAGTTGAAGATAACAAAGCCTTACACATAAATTCGAGTTCCGCCAGTTTCTAACTTATACACTTGACGTTATGTCAAACAATATATGTTGACGTAAAAAGAGTTACATTATCAAAATCCACTATTCACGACTCAATTAAATATTCAGTTTCCACCTAATTTTCAACTATCTTTTTAATTTTCATTTATTATAACAAACTTAAACCAATCAAATAACACTAAAATCAATTAAATAACACTTATTAAATTTGCATCCACCACTTCACTCTTACACACTACTACCGTATACATAACAACCTTGTAAACTTTGGCAAAGACATGGCGAACTCGTCTCTCCTCTAAAGAGTTCATAGATTTACACCTGCATTATCGCGACCATGAAGAAATTCTAACGGCAAACTATACTACTTTGTACTACAAATTGAAGGATGATCAAGTCGCAAGAAAGATTGAAGTACTGCCCCCACTTATATGCCTAGAGATGTTCGGGCACTACAATGGCTTGGTTCTCCTTATTGACAAGCTTTACCACCTTGGCCCTGAAAGTATTAACAAGTTTATTCTATTCAATCCGGTTACGAAGCAGTGCGTAACCATTCCATACACAGCCGTTCATCATTTAGCTGCATCTATTCCTTGTAGTTGTTGTATAACAGATGATACTAACATATGGCCGGTGATGGAAGAATATGGCCATGGAAGAATATGGAATAGCAAAGTCTTGGACCAAATTAGTTACCCTGCACATTGATACCTGGAGAATCAATCCTTTGTTTATCGCTAGTGATGATCGTGATCAGGAGATTGTTTACGCATCTCGTTGTCGTAGGGGTTTGAAGGTGCATAACCTGCAGTCTACGTTTAGTAGAGGTTTTCCACATCATAGAGGAGACTTTGAAAGCTCTACGGTTACAGTTGATGGAGAGACTCGTCTCGCCCAATCAGGCTGTCACATGTTGCAAGCCACAGGAAAAATGACGTGGGACAAATGTCATTAACTTTCATGCAGAAATTGGATCATCCAAAGTAATCTGGCAAATTTTGAAGTCAAGCAAAACTGGAAGTCACCGACACATGCGAATGGGAAAGGAATCACAGACGTAACGTTCTTGCCACTTGGCTGTCAAATGCAGATGTTAAGCACGACTAATCATGCCCCACAGAGACATGGAGAAGATGGGAAAGATACAAACAAGGCGCCATTGCTTATATTGTAGTATGTGGTTAAACAAGAAACATCTCTGTGATCATGTTACAGATTTACATACAAAAGTAGTCCTAATGAGTGAGTACAACGACTTCACATATTCTTTGTAGTTTCTTTGATCTCTTCCATTGAGATGGTCTGCGCGGAAGAAGGCATTTTACAGTAAGGATGCAGAACGAAAAATAAGAATACAAAAAAGATCATTAACAAAAACAACATAATCAGCAACTCAGCATTTTCCTTTCATAAACAAAACGTCAAAATGACAGCCTAGTTATTTATACCTGATCTTGGCCAGCAAAATCATTATCAGGTGTCAGAAAGAGCATGCAGTGGCATTCCTTCCTGCAAAGGAAAATTTCTATCAGGAACTGAGTTTGGCAGAAGCCAAGGATATAAAAACTTCAAGAGTAAGAAGACGAACTGGCAATACAAGATTCCAAAAACCAACTATGTTCTAGATCTCATGGACACAGGGTCATGATAAGATGTAACGAGCTAGCATGTCATATTAATTAAACAGTCATCATTTAAGCCAATATAGCAATTGCTAGTCCCCTGAACAGGTCATATTAGGAGTCAGGACAAACAATATCGTAAACACATAATCTTACAGACTTAAAAGAGGACAATGCACGGCAAATTAACAAATAAATCTTGACAAGAGATGATAGTTATAGGTTCTCTGGAACTGTATGTTAACACTATTGACGACACACTGGCAAGAAAGTAAAAAATAACCATTATAGACATCTCAAGTTGCGGAGTCTTTTGTTTATGACAGACACAACGGGAAACTGGGGGTAAAGGTCCAAAATTCTCATTGCAACTAGCTATTAAAGATCTTCATTATTAACAATTTACAGTAGAGCTGTTGTGAATATTCCAAATCAAAAGGCCATAACCCACCGAGTGACAGGATCAAATCACTAAGACCACCTGGTTCGTAGGTTGTCAATGCAATCCCAATTCCTATGACTTGCTATGAGTACTGTGATTTTCGTTGTCAGCTTTAACTTCCATCCTCGATCCTAGTTCATTGCCAAGTAGTGTTTAGTATTAATGAGTTCCAACAGGAGAATCAAATCACTCCATTAGTTCAATAAGTTCCCACATTACAAGGAGTCGAGAGCTATATCATATTCCTAGATGTTTTAACTTGAAATACATTGTCATTTCAGAAAGAGCAAATGTATTCCTCTAAATCATTGACAAGACAGAAACTATCGGAAACAACCTCTATACAAATATTACCTTTCTCTCATAGGAACACAGGGACAGTTCCAAAAGCCTTGCTGTGCCTCAGCAGCTTTATCATCATAATGCCTGAAAATCGAAGCAAGTCTACATAAATCTTTCGCAATGTTGCATAGTTATGGAAACTGAAGAACTCACCATCATTAGTTCATTACAGTATGTAGGAAAAGAAAGAAAAAACATAATCTGGTTCAAAATATGTTGCAGTGATGAACAATTACCTACAAGGGCACAGGGGTGCACCCAGTGTATCCTTGTGCTCTGCCAATCCCTGTGAACACATGAGGAAAAAAATCAATGTCCAGAATCGATAGCTTATACATGCTGAAGAAGTGAAGCTCAAACTTCAATACAGTCAGCCATAAAACGAGATATTATATATTATAATTAGATAATAATTTTCTAGCCATCTCATTTCTCAAGAATATGGCATGGAACTAGAATACAAAGCTGGTATAGGTCCAGTTGTTTATCCAGTCTAATATGGTCTACATGTTTATGAGCTCTAAACAATTTATGTAATTTAGATCAAAATTGGTTTATGATGCTTTGTACATAAGATATTTGAGTAGGAGCAGGAGATAACAAAGTACTAGAACTCCAAATGCGGAACAAACACTAAATACCAGCCATTAGATGTCCCAGGCATATATGCATAAAGGGAAAGGCCACAGTATCATGGGTGTACTTGAAGTATGCTATATAATATATAGAATCACATGATGGTAGATTCAACCCAAATTCAATCTAATAGTCTTAAGCATTTACACCCTCCACTCCCTAATTTCTGCATCTGAAACAAGGGAAACAGCACGAGCAACCTTATAAAGTGTAATATATTTGTTAGTTTGTTTTCTGCTTGGGAACAGACTCCAGTGTACAGCTACAGATCATAGCAACACAGCATAACTATCGGAAATTATACTTAAAGTTCCTTCGCCACTATGACTCAGTACATTAGATGTACACAAGTTGACAGGGTGAAATTGATCAGTGAAAAGCTAATGCTATAACCTATGTAAAGGAAGCATGAGTAGCATCATATACTATGGGGAGATTCGACTCCAGCTTAACCCAATTAAAACTCTCAACAGATCCACACAGAATAAACCGTCCATCTGTGCATCAATGTCTTCAAAATAAAACAAGCCACTACTAATCCCCGAATTATAACTGACCAAAAACTCTACTTAATCACCAGCGCATCAAAGCCTTTTACATACATGATAAAACAAACTGCACTAATTACATGAAAATAACCATGTCAATCCGCGCACCAACTCTTCAAAATCAAACAAAGTAACAAACCACTACTGATCAAAGCATCATAACTCACAATAACTTCACTCAATCACTACGTCGATTCGCGTATCAATGCATTTTAAAGCTACTACCAATCTGATGAAAACTCTACTTGAATCATCACATCACTCCAACAGCAACAACAACAAAAACCGATTCACAAGCAAAATCACTCCAACTAGAACGAACTAATACCTTGATAACAACCGATGTAACACCTTTATCGACACAGAAAAACGTATCGGACCTCCGAGCATACTGCTCCGAGAATTTCCTCATGATCTCTACCGATTTCTCAGTCGGCTCAACTACACATTAACAAAACAGCACTCAATCAGCTCGAAACCAACCGCAATGCCGAATAAGCTAAATCTCTAAAATCAGTTCGAGATTGGCGGAGTAATTACCTTGAGCGACGACGGAGAGGCGGCGGTGGCGCGACGGAAGGCGAGGAAGAGCGGCGGAGGAAATGCCGAAAGTGACGCCGTAGGAAGTGGAAGCTTGAAGAGCTTTCATGGCGGAAAATATCTAATTTGGGGTTTTGTGAAATTTATTTATCAGAGGAAAATGAAATGAAATTGAATTGAATTTTTCAGGTGATATATTGTGATGGAGGTGAAGTGAGCTCAGCTGAGCACCACTCATTGACAATTATCAAAGCCAGAGTACTTTCCAGCTTCTCAAATCCATCACGGAAGTCCATATCATGTTGGGCCTTGGTCCAATTAATTCGGGCTAGCAAATGACACATCGGTGGAGAAAATTCGACATGCTGTTTAACGACTCAAGTCGAGACTCGAGAGACTTAGATCGAGTTGTTATCTAGCCCGAATTTGACTCGGCGCGAATAAAACGTCTGTCGAGTTAGACTCGAGATTGACTCGAACACCTTATTGAATGAGACAAGTTAGAGCCGGCCCGTCGATAAAGCTCGACTCGTGCAACATCTCTAGTTAACCACGACTATCTTAGTTACTCACCCGTACGTAGAACTTTATATGTTAGACATTGACGTGTAATTTTAGGTGAAAAATATGAAATGAATGATAAAAATTAAAAGCAACTTTGAGAGATATTGTATCTTATAAATACCGAATCAACATCACATATTGTTTGCTACAAACATCACATGTTTAAGACACTGTATCATAAGATTGGTTGCACGGAAACTTAAGCTCATAGAGTGTTAATGAGGTTGTCAAGTATATAAAAATGTAAACTACTCCTATGAAGATACATCATAGCTAGGTTTGTGGGTACCAATGTGAGCTAAATGATTAACAAGTTTGGGTCCATAAAGAGAGCAGCATATGAAATTTGGGCTAGGTGACATAGCCCAACAAATTAGTGGGATCCGGAAAAACATAAGATGGAGGTTTGGGGTTTCATGATAAGCACCTACAGAATGTATTCGAAAGCGTCAATTTTGGCTCAATTGTATGTATTCGAATTTGACATGTTTGACATAGTATCATTTTACAGTCTGCAAACTCTTAAAATGAACAAGGTATTTATAAGATTCATGAGGGGAAAATTATCATGTAATGTCAGGTATCTTGTCGGTGGATCCATCTGATGACATGGAGGGCCGCCAGGAGGCTTACTCGAAGGACCATTGAGCATCGAAGGTTACAAATGGTTTAATCCTGAAGAAGGTGAATATAATGGTATTTGAACGATTGGTAAGACACCCCTTCGAGGTGTACACCTAAGTCCTCCAAATTGGTCAACAAATAAGTTGTTTCCCAGAGAGAGTGATGCGAATTCACCAAATCTCGCTCTCATGTGTTTATTTATAGAGAATCTTTCTTAGTAGAGCATCGTAGTCGCGATGTCTGTTTAGAGTCTAATTGAGTGAATGCCACTTTACACCGTATCATACTTAGTGACATATCGATAGTTCTTGCTCCAAACACTTAGTAATCTATGTTTATGATTTCTTCCATTTATGCATATTCCATGATTTGTATATATCAACTCCAAATTTTTAATCGATTCCAAATATATAACAACCGTCGAATTGAAACATGGAGTTAATTGCGATTAGGTGTAAGAGTTTAATAACTACTTGAATTGGATAGGCAATAACAATCAATATCCATGAGGACCCTTTTCAGTGATTCACCAAAAAAAGAAAGAATTATCTATCCATTCAATAAATAGATCTAAAGTTCCAAATTATTCAAGAAAACAGCTTCCAAACAAGAACAAAATGGCAGGGTTGAATTGACATATACTCCTGCTTTGCAGTTTCACTGAAAAGCGCTATAATCATTCATAATGTCAGGAATGCGACTACACAATTTTATTCCATCCTGTAAATATGAAATATTCTTCCACTTTTTGTTGGCAAAAACAAAATATCAGACATCAATAAGTTGCACTATACTTTTTGTATAGTCAACTAAATAAAGTGATCCTTGTAAAAAAAAAAAAAAAAAAAAAAATGATACCTCTGTCTGGTTAATCTATAAGTATGTACCAATTTCTTCGTGGGATATTTTGTTTAATGGAACATGAATAAATAATGATAAAATTGTTTAATGAGTATTAAATTAGGAGAAATAAATGATAAAAAGATTGAAAAAATATGAGAAATAAATAATATAACAAGAAGAGTGGTGACTAATGGGATTTATTTTATGATATTTTTTATGTGTATTTATTAATCAAACGTACATAAACAAAATACGGGTATAGAGTACTTATAACTAATACCATTCCCATGTTTTAAAATGAAATATTCTTCCACCTTTTTCTGGCAAAAACAAAATATCAGACATCAATAAGTTCCACTATACTTTTGTATACTCAACTAAATAGAACACTCCCAGTCCGATTAATCTATATGCACCCTTCTTTTGTAGGTATTTTATTCCATTGAACAAGAATAAATAATGATAAAATTATTTAACGTGTATTAAATTAGGAGAAATAAATGATAAGAAATTAAAAAAAATATAAGAAATAAATAATCCACGAACAAGAATGGTGGTTAGTGGGAGTTAAACCAAAGAACATGAAGAAGTCCTGGACAAGGCCGCAACACTTGCTAGGGGTGTTCAAAATCCGGTCCAAACCGGTAAATGGACCGGAACCGAACCGATTGATCCGGTTCGGTCTAGACCAGTTCTTTTCCGGATCGATTTTCGGTCTATACAAATAGATATATTCCGGTTCCGGTTGCATTCCGGTAAAAAGCCAAAAAATACGGTCTTGAACCGGAAAAACCGGAATGCTATTTAATGTAGTAAAATAGGTTAAGTTTTTTCCTCATAATTCTTTTATACCCTTCATGTATGTTAAGAAAGGAAGCTAGAAGGCTCGTTCCACTTACTTAAATTATAACATGGCTACTGGATTGGTTACAAAGTGGCAGAACATAGGTAGTAATTATCAATCATGATCAATTACATTAATTAATTTCCTAGCTAATATACATACTTAGTGAGTAAGCTATAGTATCAATTGCAAATTAATGTTTGTTACTACAGTGATTGCAAATTAACTTTCTGTTGCATTGTTGGCCTTGCTTCTTAAGACCACACTAATAACAATACATTTTTTTTTCTTTTCTTTTGTAAAATTATGGACATAATCCGGTTCAAAACCGGATCCGGACCGGATTAAACCGGTTCGGTCCAGCCTGGACCGTACGCATTCCGTATCGGTTTCCGGGTCATGAAATTTCATGATTCCGGTTCTGGTCCATTCCGGTTTAGGTTCGGTTCCGGTCCGGTTTTGGACCGGTAAACACCCCTAACACTTGCCTTCAAGGTACAATATACATTGCCCAATCGTGTTTGGTGTTCACAACCGAAAGGTGCGGTAGCTGTTCGATGTTCACTACTGGAGAATTTTTTTTAGAATATACCACAGAGAGTGAACACATCCATTTTATATACTACACAATGGCTATGTAATTTTTATATACTACACAATGGCTAACTGTCCAGAAGATATACTCCGATCATTTTTTTGCTCGGATTTGGTCGCGCCGGAAGTATCTCACACGCTCGACACAATCGTATGTATTTTTTTTGAATTTCTTTTTTATTTTTTATTTTTCTTTCAAAATAATTTCCGAGATTGAACCACGAGCTGACATGTGTCGAGCATGTGACATGCTCCCGGCGCGTGAGATACTCCCGGCGCGTGTAATACAATTGCCGAATCCGAGCAAAAAATGACCGAAGTATATCTTCTAGACATGTAGCCATTGTGTAGTGTACAAAAAATACATATCCATTGTGTAGTATATAAAATGGATGTGTCTCACTCTGTGATATATTTTAAATTTTTTTCCATTCACTAATGCGGTAGCAAACCTTTAAGTGTTCAAAACGTTCAAATCCCGCCCAAGATTTGCACCCCGATGAGTTTTTCAAAAATCTAACAATATAATACGCATTTGAGGACTAGTGTTGTCTAGCTAGTGCACTTATTTTTCAGACATACATTTTTCCTTCCAATGTGGTATATAATTAACCACACAATTTTGATCCAATTTATTATTTATATAATAAACTAATTTACTCATCGCAAAGTCTTGGAAGAGACGTGTATCAGTGAGAGACCTGAGAAACATATTGATGTTCTTAATTATATGTATAATGTTTTAAAAAATATCAGTAATGCTTTATTGTGGGCATTTTATATCATTTTTTTTATGTATATCCTCTGATATTTCTAGATATAATGTAATGTTTGTCGTCTCTTTTAGTCTCTCCATAAGACCGTTTCCCAGGAGACTTACTCTTTACTCATAAATCTGATACCGTTACAATAATTGCACTACCCACTCAATGAGTAAAAAATGTACCCAAAAGCCCTATAGAAATTGCTCAAAATTCACCACTTCTAATTTACACTTCAACTTTGAAGTTAAAAATTTCATTACCAATTATCCAATGAATCTCACGTCTAACTTTTCACAACCCCAAATCTTTCTGCCAAATATATATCTCAGAGATTCTCAATTTTTATTCCTCAAATTTCAGTACTATGTTGATTAAATAATCCCAGTCCTTTGTGTGATTTTTCAGTATAACAAGCTAGAGATATGAGATATCCCTTCACTTTATATATATACATCAAAAAGTCATTGAAACTTGTAACTCTTACACGCATGGTAATTTTTCCACATTAAATTTTCCATAAAATTTTCATAAATTTCCGTGCCACGACCACGTTTTAAAACATCTGACGTGATTTTAAAAGTGAAAGGATGGATTTATTTGGATTAATACTTTTTTAAAGTGCACGTAAAGTCTGATTATGTATTATGCTCCAAAAGCTTCGACTAATGCACATGGTTTAGGCCACAACACTGACAGAAACTATATTGGTTTGTTGGAGGTTCGACTATTAAAGATTGGATCCGTTTAAAACTGATACAAGGAATAGTAAATATCAGAGTGAGTTTTAATATGAATTTTGTGGAAATTTGGTTCCTTTTTGTCACCCGAGATCGGTCATTCATAGACGGTTTGGGATGCAAATTTAATAGACCGGATTTAACCAAAATATGACAAATTAATAGTAACATAATTTTATGTGAGTAAAATAGCGATCTAAAAGAGTTGTTTAGTTGCATGAAAAACACAGTTCACTGTAAAACTCGACTTTAACAAATGTTAAGTTGAATGCTGAACGGTCACTCAGCTAATTTTATGGATTTTATTCAAGTGTATAACTAATTTTAATGAAAATACTGAGCATAAAATTAACCAAGGTTTTTAAGATGTTATAATATTTTTTTTGAAACATCAATATTGTCCTCGGTAACATTATTAATTTGAATATGTGAAACATTACCCAATATAATGCCTAGTGTTTGCTCTTTCGGTCTTTCCAAAGACCAAAACATGCTCTGAAGTCAAGATTAAAATCCATGCTAATGGAATGATTTACGGATCGGAACTTGTACAGCTTCTTCGAACACATTTCATTTCGTTGAATATTTGCAAAATATACATCATGCAGTGAAAATTTATTCAAACTTAATCAAGAACCAAGAACTCCAAATGTATGAACTTGATATAAATGTTAATAATTGATGGCAAATTAATCATGTAACATGATTAAGTAGCTAGCTAGGTATGTTAGTAGCATTTAAGAGAGTCCAATGACTTTGTCCCTTAAACATCTTTAAGTCTTCATCAAATCAATGAAAATTGTACCAAACGCAAAGAAAACCAACCTAATGATAAGACATGAGGCACTGACTATTACACTAGCTCTGATTTTCTTGAATCCAATCATTTCAACTAGAGAAAAATTGTTCACTGCAAGAAATTAAATTCTGATACAATCTTCAGAAAATCTATGGAATTAGTATTATATTACATCTAAGCTTGTAGCCATAATAGTAGTAATTAATTAATATATAAATTACATCTATCACAAATAGCAAAACCCTAATTGAAGTAAAAACCCTAATCTTGAAAGAGCACAAATTAACCAAGTGATCATAGTAGATTATAACAAACATAGATCCACAGGAGACAAGCCCACTGCAGATAATATTCAAGATTGAGCTTGAAATAGTACAAACAAACAAACAAACAAGAAACTCAAAAGGAAGAAAAAGTACAAAGCTTTTCTATGATCTGTTGCAAACAAACCCTAATAAGTAATATAGCTAGGTACTAGTAGATCCATATGTAAAAATTACCTTTTAGCACCGAAAAGAAACCGAAAACTTTGATAGAATTGAAGCTTGATCTGGTGTAGTAGTAGTAACAGTAGTAGTAGTAATATATCGGACCATGATGCTTGATTCCCCAAGAAATTAAGAAAGAGATGAGAGGAAAAAGTTCATGAGACTTTTTGAGGATCGATGATGATCAAATTTCTTGTGATGATCTTGTTGTTTTCTTCTTCACTTTAACAAGAAAGTGGATCAATAAGGCATCATCATCATCTTCTTGATCTTGTTCTTCTTGCTCATCATCATGAGGAGTGATAGGTGAGGACAGTACATGTGGAGTGGCTTTGTTGTTGTTTTTCATGTTGTTGGTGTTGGTGTTCTTCTTGGGTAATGATGCAGATGCAGAATTTGTGTGGGTATAATGATGATGGCTGCTTTTAGAGAGGGTAAGAGGGGTAGGGGTGGTGGGGTGGGGTGGGTAGGGAGGACATCATGATATATATACTCCCTCCCTCCGTTCCGATTTTATCTTCCTGCGGCCCGATCACAAAATTTAAGAGAAACGTGAATAAATTAGGAGAGATGGTGATAAAGTATGACAAATAGTGTATAAAGTATGAAATAGATTTTCCATTTAAGGATGGAAAGATGAAGTTGGAACAGACCAAAATGAAATGCGGGAAGATGAAATTGGGACGGAGGGAGTACTATGGTTGCAAGTGAAGAACTATTATTGTTGCCCTCATTTTCTTCTTTTATGTTTTGTAATTGGTAAGTAGAGTTAAAAAATTGAATTACTTAAAATTTTACCTGCTTTTAATTCGATTTCCTGGTAGTACCCCTTTCTAGCCTTTTTATGCTTTTTATGTTTTTTTTTTCTTTTGTTTGTGTTTACTCTATCACCTAAGTCAATTGTTCATGTGCATTTGTATTTGAGAAGTTAGAGTAAGACGTGTTCGACCTCCCGAGTCGACATGCGTGCGTCTAGCAACGTGCTACTGAGGAATTTTTATTGGTAACATGATATAATCGTATATACGATTTGGTATATACACTTAATCATCTCATAAGATTCATTAATCATGTCTGGTTGATCGATAACTTCTGTTTACGGAGAAGGTTTATGTAACAATAAAAAAACGTCACCACACGATGCATGGATTACTCATCCAACAGTACCATACTTGGTTGCCTACTTGGTATAATGATCAAATTATGTGTCACTTTAATACTCATTGTATGAGGCTTCGAGGTATAATCACCTCACTTATAATTATGCTTATTAATTTTTGGGTTTATTACATAAAGATTTTTATGCCACTTTAGTTAATGTACTAACATATAAGGCTAACTTGATAAATTTTTTACAAAAAAGTCCAATATGGCTCTGTTCTTTTCAACTAAAATTTACTGAATCGAATCGAATCAAATCAAACTAATCGAATCGAATCGAATCAAGAAATTATTGTGTAATAATAATAACAATTATATGATGGTATATATAATCACAATTAAAAAAATATATTATTTTTGTCATCTTTCTCCCATTCTTCCTACTCTTTTTTCTGTCATTTTACATTTTTATTTATTATTGTATAACAAACTTTAAAACCAACCGCGTGGAAGGTACTTTATACGATGCCTCAAATGGAAGACACATATCAAATATACGTGATTGTTGCTACCTTCACTCTGCATAATTTTATGCGCATGTGTAAACTTGAAATACCAGTTTTGCAACATGATATCAATGTCCAAGGTGGAGTGGATAATGATTTATTGAACCCGACAAGGAAAGAAACGATGAACATGGTGCGCAAGGAGATGACATTGAGAATTTGGCGCTCTATTCCAGGCAATATAGAGCCCGAGGAAGATAATATAGAGCCCGAGGAAGATAATATAGAGGAATAAATGCCATTTTTCAATATTTGTGATATATAATATTATTTTTATAAAGTTTGGTCCGATTTTTGGTTTGGTTTAACTTGTTTTGGAGTTTTTGAACATGTAGATTTTTTGTTAGTTCAAATTGTAACTATACTCTTTATTTCATTGATCTACTAAAAGTCGTATTAAAAAGAAAGAAAAAAAGTTGAAAATAACTCAATTGGATAAATTTTCTTATTTTCCTTGTACAAAAGATCGGGTGTGTAAATAAATGATAAAATAATAATAATAATAATAATAGTAATAATTATTTTTATTATTATTATTATTATTATTATTAACAACAACAACAACAACAACAACAACAACAATAATAATAATAATAATAATAATAATAATAATAATAATAATAATATGAATTTAATGAACTAAACTGAAAATGGAACTGAACTGAACTGTATGGAACTGAACTGAACTGAACGAGTTTTCAGTTGAAAAGAACAGAGCCTATGTCTTTGGTGCCCTAAAAACTAATTAAGTGGATTTAAAATTCTAGCTACATTTTTTATTTTCATAAACATAGTTGGTATCTATTAGTATTGATTAAGTACTAACACTTATACTATGTGGAAGTTATCATAAGCTAGAATTTTTTTTGAAACGGCAAAATATATTAATAACGGGATAAAATAACGTTTTACACGAGCATAAATAATGCTCCAATCGAAACCATACATCAAACTATTACAGAAACATTTAAGCCTTTCTATTTATGACTTTCTACACCAAAACCTGATGAATTCTTCCACTTTTGTTTCCAGTACCAAAGTCAAAGCTTCCCACAAACTTGTACATTACATGTAACATGCTTCTTCACTAATAATAAGCTAGAATGAAGACCGAACTTAGCCCATTGATTTTAAATTAAGTAACTAATTAAGAAGTAGTTAGATATTTTAACTATCAATTAAACTAACCAATCTGCTTTCACTTGAAACAAATTAAATTAACATTGAAATTAATATTTGTCGTTAAAACTAACACACATGTCAATTTATATTGATTTCAACTGAAACTAATGAAACTAACCAAAATCCATTTCCCTGTGTCATCTCTATTTACGCCGCCGATCGCTCCCAGATTTTCTTGTATCTTACAGCTACCATCGATGTTGAGCTTGAACTAGGTATGTGGTGGCCTTTTCCATTTCCGACTGATGAGATGTTTTATGTGAGGATTCATTTTAAAGTCCAGATCAGAGTCAATTGCACTTTTGGTCCCCTAAGTACTACATCCCTTGCAAATACGGTCCCGTCTTCTTATACTTTGCAATTACGGTCCCCGTATTTCCTCCAATTCAATTAGCATGTGGTTTTTGCTGACATGGAGGCGAATTGATCCTACATGGCGAATTAGGCAACCAAATTAAAATTGAAAAATTGAAAAAAGATTAAAATAATTTTTTTAATTCATAATAAATTATACAAAATTAATAACATTATTTTATCCATACAAAAAATATTTCTGAATCTCACAAATCAACCCCAAAATTTTGCTTCTTCAAACATAATACCCACCATCTTCAACTACCTTCCACCACCTCCACCCACCATGTTCAACTACCTTCCACCACCTCCGACAACCGGCGTTTTATTCTTCCTACATCAAAAAAAGCTGCTCCGGTCAGAGATAAAGTACAACTCCAAACAGCTCCGTCAGAGCTTTACTCAGCTCCGATTGGAGCTGTGAAAACATCTCCGACGAAGTTGTTTGATAGCTCTCCGGTTGGAGCTGTTAAAACAGCTTCGTCGGAGTTGTTGACGCTCCGGGAGGAGCTGTCCAAACAGCTCCAGATCTGGAGCTTTTTACAGCTTCTTCGGGAGCTGTAATTCAGCTCCCGGAGAAGGCTCCGCTCCGATCGGAGCCTTTTTTTTGAAGAAAATGGAGGATGAGGGAGGAGGAAGAAGGAGAAGAAAAAGAATGGGGTATATGTATATTTTGAAATAATTTTTTTGGGGTTTAATTTTAATTTATAATAATATTTGAGATTATTTTATAATAAAAAAATTATGTGGATTACTTTAAATTATATTAGAGTCAAATGTGTAGTAAATTGTAATTAATTTAGATTAATATTCATTTTCGGTTAATTAGTTTCTGGTCAACAAAAATCACGTTTTGGTTTATCTGTAATTGTTTAAATAAAAGTGACTAATCTAGCCCAAATTTAAGTAGTAGCAGCTAAGTAATTTTGTGTCTAGCTGATTCATGAAATTTTACGAAACTTTTATTAGTTTTTATTTTTCGATATTATTTACTATTTAAAAAAATACTAATGAGATGGACTAACTAACATTTTGTAAATATAGGTGTATATGTTTAATATTTACTGTTTTTATTTTAAATTTTAAATTTTATTTTATATTTTTCCTCAAAAAAACGTTTTAGAAATTTGATGGAAATGTAGTTTTGATCGAGATTAATTAGGAGATGAACTAATTAATATTTAGTAAAATTTAACAAAACTATAATTTTTTTAATTTTTATTTAACTATTTACTGGAGATATATGAATAAGTAACGTTTCCCTACAATTAGTTTCTTCAGTCAACAACGTTTTATTTTAGTCAATAGATGATATGGCGTGACTTGGCGATGATTTGGCGTTAAATAAACTTAAGGTACTAAATACGTATATTATACGAGCCAGAATACAAAAATAGGGATCAAATGTGCAAATTTAGAAATCCTAGGATCAAAATTGAAGTGGACAATGAGTTAGGGGACCAAAAGTGCAATTCACTCGTCCAGATCACACTTTGTTGCCTAATTTGAAATAGTATTCGTTGAATACTTTCAGCTTTGCCGTTGAATTTCTCGATTTCCACAGCATCCAGACAGTTGCCGTGAAAATAGCTGGCCATCAAGCTTCATCCATAAATGTCGAATCAAAACAAAGTTCTCCTATAGATTTTGCTTAAACCAAAGCGCATCATTGATGGTATATATTTATTGGGTAGATATCGGGTCCGGGTACATACCCATCCCGAACAAGAACGCAATTATTTTGTAACGGGTCTTGTACAGAACCCTACCCATTTAAAAGCTTAATTGTGGACATAAATAAACAGCTGACATTCTCCTCTTGTATCTGAGAGAATTCGTGTCGGTTTAATGTTATACCATTATGATCTCTTTTGTCAAAAAATGGAACTAAAGATTGAAGCCTGTGATTCTTGAACCAAATATGTTCTGGCAACCATCCAGCTTGCATATCATATATGGGAATTGCAGTAGCAACAGATTGGATTAGTGTAACTCTCCCCGCAGTTGATAAGAACTTTTTCTTCCAACCTGCATA
This sequence comes from Plantago major, assembly GCA_026545765.1. Lineage (NCBI taxonomy): Eukaryota > Viridiplantae > Streptophyta > Magnoliopsida > Lamiales > Plantaginaceae > Plantago > Plantago major. The sequence continues at coordinate 108,795,638 of CM048840.1, forward strand.
TTTCGTCGTAACCTTATCAATTAATCTGCCCGACTCTGCTCTAGACATCCGGCCATGTCTCAGGTAAACTCCCAAATACTATTTACCTAGGTTAGGCGTCTGTCTGAAGCCTAGAATGTTCGATATGCATCGTTTTATATACTGGCACCAGTTTAGCTTCTCTTTTAAAGTCCATAATTAAAATAGAATGACGTTAATTGTAAGACTTATTAAAAGGTGTCTTTTTTGTTGTAGTTTCTTAATAGTAGTTTATATATGTAATTAACCCTTTTTTTTTTTTTTTTTTTTTTTTTTTTTTTGTCTTGAAGCATTACTATAACGTTTCTACTTGGGCGTGTTACCAATAATCAAAACTAATTTGTTCAATGCTATGCATGTTAGTAAAGCCACTAATCTAACCATGAAATTTGAAGTTGACGATTAATAGTGATTCAATTTAAAATTTATTTTTGAAATTTCATACGTGATAGTGATTTAATATATTTAGTAGTATACTGAGTTTTGATGTTGGTGAATTGTAATTAACTCAATTTGAATAGCATAGTATAAAAGGGAGAAACAAATATAAAAATTTGATAAAACTGAACTTGTCGGATTGATATCCAAACACGATTTTTCATTAACACTAAACTTATGCGCAAATGATAGGTACCAATTATGCCAACCTTGAAGTTTGTCAAAAACAATACTCCCTTCATTTCAGAGAAAGTGTTACATTTTGATTTTGACCGGTTAATCGTTTTGAGCTGATTAAATTACTCATAAACGATAATAGTAAATAATTTAATAAAATTATATAATAAAAATTTAATTACTAAATTTTCATTATATAATTTTAATAATTTATTTATTAATATCGTTTAAGAGTAAATTGTGGTCAAACGCGAAGACATTTGATCGCAGAATAGTAAAATGTAACACTTTTTCTGAAATGGAGGGAGTAATATTTAAGAGAAGGAGAATAAAGTAGAGATATAATGAATAAAGTGGGAAATATAGTGAATAAAGTACAAGAGAAGAGTGAATAAACTATGAGAAATAGTGAATAAAACACTAGGAAATATGTGGATACAGAACTAGCTAGGAAATATGTGGATAAAGTAGGAGATGAATTTTCCATTTAAAGAATAGGAAGTTGAGTTTGAAACAGATCAAACGGAATAAAAGTTAAGTTCGGGACAAAAGCAGTACTCCCTCCGTTCCGGAGAACTTTATACATTAGGGTTAGCGCGCAGTTTTATGCGAAAAGTTAAAGTAATGATAGAATATATAAAATGGGGAAAAAGTGTACTTTTAGTTGCAAAATGTATAATTTGAATGTGAATTTATTATTTTTTAGTTGTGGAATAGTTTCCTTTTTTAGTTATGTATGAAGTTCTGTGGGATGACTAAAAATGACAAATGTATGAAGTTCTGTGGGATGACTAAAAATGACAAATGTATGAAGTTCTGCAGGACGGAGGGAGTATATGTTATCCTTTCATTTTAGAAAAGCAGTAAACTTTACTCTATATTTCATAATATGTTAAGAATTTCAAAAGTGGTCAAGATAGTATTTGCACACCATAACTTTAATAAAAATATTACTTACAACTTCTTAATTGAAAACATGCAAGATATAACTTGAGTACTTGACTCCATTAAAACATATGTAACTTTTAATTTATCTAATACTCTTCTATAAATTCACTAGTATTAAATGATAAAACAATTGAACACAAACTAGGAGGAAGATTACCAACTCAACAAAATTACTCAAATGATGGGGAAAAACACCATGAGCAGTAGTACTACAATAATAATGTTGATCTGGGTCATGTCAATGTTCTTGTTGAATTCAACCTCAGCAAAGTCATGTTTCTCGCGCTGCATGCACTTCCAATGTCAAGATATAGGTTATTTGGTATGCTGGATTTTCTGCACAATTTGTTGTAAGAAACATAGTTGTCATCTTCCGGATCCCCCTAATGCCAATGGTTCGTTAGATGCACGCGGTTCCGAGTTAATTCCCGATACAAAGGATTTAGGAAGTTATAGCTAGATTACAATTTCCAATGCAAATAGGATGCATGATGAACAATTATGACCCAATCTTATGTAAAAAAGTTAGAAAAGTTGCCCGTATAACGACTGTTATTAATGAAATAATAAAATTTTGGTGTGTCGATTGATGTGCACTCGGAGACCTCGTTTTCCGTTGTAGAACCTGTAATCTCCAAATACAATCAAAATTAAATTTATAAGTCGAAGGTCCTCAAATCCACAATTTATAGCGGAAAGTTGACTCGGATGTCGTTCTCCACGGACACTTAGCATAGGAATAAGCAAATAACGTTGTGATTGAATGCAGAAAAGTAAACAGTTCTTTTTCTCAAACAGAATAATCAGTTCGCAGTAAACCTAAATTGTTTTTGTTGTAAATCAATATTTGACAGGCGTAAAGGTTACCCAACCTCCCTCTGCTATGCTATTCCTAACTTCCTAGTTAAAATCCTACGCAGTTACCTCTAATGACAGCAGGACATAATACTATGGTGCTCAAGGCGCAGTCGGCACGAGTATCCCTACTCAGTTCAATGAAACTACTGTGTCACTCAGCTGAACATCACACCACGAAGGATGTATAGAGTTGTATAACCACGATTTATGTCAAATAACTATTCCATTAACATATCTCGGTATGTAAAGAAGTAGCAAAAACAGAGTTACGACAGTTCACCTTTACAAAAGAAAATTAGCTACTCATAGTAATCAAAGAACAATAATTGAAATCTAAGAAGAAAGGAAGAAGAAGCTTAGTCTCTGATGATCTTGATGTCTTCGTGTTGCTGCTCCTGTGGTTTCCTCCTTCTGGGTGTCTGACGACCAGCGGGTTGAGGTTTCACTTCCCCGAGGACTGTTTCTCTCTCAAGGAGAGCTGCTTTGTGAGCTGTGTGAAATCTGAGACCCCTGAGGTCTTATTTATAGGTGAAATTTTGACCTCCAAACCGCCATTCTTCAATAAGGAAGGTTTAGGAAGGGGGCCTCAGTCTGACAGGTCAACAGAGCAGCCCAGGAGAAATCAACAGGCTCTCTGCGGTCGCCTGGTGGCCGTAGTGACCCCTACTGCGGTCCTCTGGTGGCCGCCATCTTCGATTGCTGCAGACTCGAATCTGTTTTCTTCGTTCTTCAATTTCGGGCTTCGTAACTTCGTTTCCTCGAAAAGTGGTCTTCTACAAAGTTGTTCCTCCTTCAATTATCTTCGCATCGGTTGGTCTCATTACATGTTTGACTCCTCAAACTCCGTGCAACTGTCAACTCGGCGTATTTGCTTCCTTGTCCCGATTTGGCACAATTATGCCGTTTTGGTGCCTGAAATCGTGGAAATCCTCAAAACCAAGATCATGACCTACATAAAACACGTAAAGTTGGTAATTGACCATAAAACGACACAAATATTGCATCTAGGGCAAAAAACGAGGGTCTAAAAATATGTTATATCGCACATTTCATTGTCACATCACACCTCAAATTGGTTTCTTGCTCATCCTTGAGCAAGGCAAAAACGATAATTAAGAAGTGACCATGAAATGAGCAGCAAGAATAAACCATCACATAGACAAGTAGCCAGTTTCAAGGTTCCAAACTCCACTGACTCGCTTAGTTTCTGCTCCAACTTCATGACTCCACAGCAAACAAATAACAAGTAAGCATTACTCACTACAGCCAGCGGTTACATGTGTAACCCAATGTCCTTATAGGTGTACTTCAAAATCATTACCTCGCGGTAATGTTATGCAATCTTGCTCCCAAAAGTCAAGGCATAAAACAAAGTAGTACTCAAGTTGGCTTGGTAAGTAAACCAGGTAGAATAATATATAGAGGAGGGAAAGGCCAAGTATCATTAAAAGACAACAAGGTAGAATAAAGGGTACTTCAGGGGGACTTATCCTTTTGGACACCGATCTCCTTCCTTCGACTTCGTCTTCTCATAATGATAAATCTTCAACTTCTCTTCTATCATCGTAGCTTCTCCATCGGTTGCTTCACACATAGACTACCTGCTCCATTAATTTTCTCTTTTTTATTTTTGGCATACTATTTTTTGCAGTCATTTTACTGACCCGTATGCTTTTAGTTGGCCATCATTGGGCTCTTTTAGTCTCTCCATTTTTTGGTAGTGTCTGTTTTACCAAATTTCGCACTTTTGTGCGTGCTGGTTTGGTATACATGTCATCAACCCTCACAGACATGTAGCTTTTTAGGGCCATGCCGGTATGTGGGTAGTATCTGTAACATGCCCAACACGAAAACGGTGGTCACAAGGACCATAGATCCACTCCGAGAATTTTGTATCTTTGTTTTTTTCGGTACTTTCGTCTTTTCAATTTTTTCTGAAGCAAGAGCTAGTGATTTTTAGCACCGGAAATAAACAGTAGAGCCAACAAGGTTACCTTTCGATGATGATCTTCTTCCACTTCTCCCCAAACCAATTTCTCGAACTGGGGTCAAAACATGATTCTCCTCCATTCTTTGGAATTCATTGCTTCGTTTCTTCGTTCAAACTCGGCGGTAGGTTGCTATCACCGCTTAAGTAAAGCAAGTAAAGGATATATGGTGGAGTTTCATAAAGGCTCAAAAGTTTTTCAGAGGGTTCAGTGAAATGTATAGAAAAAGGATCCGTGAGTATCACTAATCATATTCATGCTGCTGACAAATAAAGACTCAATGGTAGCAGCGTTCACATGGGTGCACACAGAGTTTCAATTAGAGTAGCAAGCAAACTCACTCATCAAAGTAGCATGGGTCGAATTCGGTCAGAGCATATATTCAGCAAGCTGCAAAGCAGGAAAATAAATCCACCGCCCCTCATCCTAGTCATGGCTCATACTTGGTACTCTTCCACATATCAAAACATTTTTCAGCAAGTAGAAGACTTAGACGTATCAGATGAAAATAAAACTAATACTAAAACAGAAATTAAACTGCAAGTTATTAAGTGCGAGTATTTAAAAGTTATTACAGACCGAGAAATTTAACAAGTAGCATTCAAATTCCTCCCTCAAACCTAGCTAAGTGCAAATAAGAAAACTAGGAAAGTAAAGAGAAAACATAAAAGATACTCCCCTCTTAGTGCTGTGCTTCCATGGAGAAATGCGTCTAAGATGGAGGATCATCCGCTGGTCGAGTGAAGAAATCATCCTGGCTTCCATAGTAGTGGCTCGGTCTTGTGCCAGGTGGCGGATGGAACGGTGGCTATGGGTAGCAAGGTGGATAGTTATTCTGAGGTAGTTCGGATAACATGCTTCCAAGAAGGTCGTTTCCTGCTAAGCTTGAAGATAACTCTGGTACGAATTCCACCCTCTTCTTTGGCAGTTAGCATACATCTGCTCTTGCTGCTTTATCTCTTCCTGGTGGTTGGCATGACATTGGTCCAAGAAAGCTTGCATCTGGCCTAGATCAAAAGCTCCCTGCTGCTCGTTCCTCCTTTCCCTTGCTTCCCAAACCTCCCTCCGGTGTGTGGTGCACATACATTCAACCCTCCTTATAGTGAACAGTTCGGTAAGAGCCATGTTTCCTGTGCCTTTCATCTCCACTCCTTGCTCCTTGCAAATTCCTATAATTAAACCTGGAAATGGGAGATTCCTCCTGTGGTTTCCTTTAAGCGAAAGCATTTCTTCCATTATGATCCGTCCAATGTCAACATAGTGTCTTACCATTATTGAGTAGACCAATAATGCCTCCTCTACGTCGACTCCCAATTCTCGTTTCCTTGGTCGGATGTTGACGCGCACAAATTGCACCCAAAACCTGGCATAGTCGTTGAGGGCTGTCTTCGGTATCTCCCTTTGTATGTCATCTTCTTCATAATCACTCATCAAAAGCATGTGGTGGATCTCATCTTTCACTTCCTGGTAGCTCAAGTCGGTGTGCGGGGGTTCCATAAGATTCGACCTCTTGTCTTTCTCCGGTATCTCATAGAACTTGTTTATAGTCTGAGGTCCGAACGTGAACTCGACTCCCCTTATGGTGATAGGAGGCAGCTTGCTCTCATCATCTAGGTCGTCCACCTCCAGTTGGAAGAACTCCGGATATAAACTCCTTGACTATGTCGAGGTTGTAGCCATCGAGACAAGTAGTGAAGGGTCCCCATCCTTGTGCATGCAATGGCGTGAGAATCCAGTTGAAACCATACGAGCATGTAATCGAAAGAGAAAGAAGTCATTAAGAGAATTTGTTTCCTTGAGGCATTTCATCAAACACTTGGTGGGCATGAACAAAAACTCTCAATTTCTCTAACAAGTTGCCAAATCTCTACCAAGACAAGTGATAACAAGCTAAACTCTACTAGTAAGCATGTAATCTCATCAACAATTAACACCCATATCAATCAAATGAAGCATGTAATTGCAAGGCACAAAAGAAGTATGAAGAAAGTGCAAGCAAAGAGTTAAAGAATTTAAACTTGATAATGAATATGAAATTGAGATGAGCAAGAGTAGAGATCACTTACTTAATGTTGTTGATGGATGTATAAGCTAAGAATGCAATGTGTAAGTGCAAAATGTGAAGAAAGTGAAGATTTTTGAAAGTAAAATGAAGGGGGGGAAGAAATTTCAAGAGGGGATTTAAAGGGGCAGTGAGTCGCAAGCGACTCCTTTGTGGTCGGCAGCGATCGCTTCACTGCTCTTCGACGTTCTAACTCGCGCGTTTTCGACTCTTTTTGGTTTTTTTCGATTTTTCAAAAAGCAAACATAATAAATAAGAAATTTTGAAACTGATTTTGAAAAGTTTTTCGAAAAATAATTTTGGCACGGAAAATGAGAAAATGACAAAAATTGAAAATGCGAAAGTAAATGCTTATTTGTCGATGGTTAGACCCTCAATCCCGTTGAAGCACTTGTCCATCCATTCCTTTGTTGCGTAGCTCGAATCTTCTATCCAACGTTTCATTTCTTCTTCCTCGATCTCATCCAGCTCCGGATCTTCGTCGATGTGAAAAGTAAACTCTAAGTAGTCGTTGATTTCTTCCGGACAGTTCCATTCACCCACTCCCAGTAGATCCGCATCTCCAATTTTTGTTCTCCGACCTAAAGTTCTCGTCGGGGATCGATGAAAGAGTACTTCCAACTGATTCTTCTCCTATCTCCCAGTATGTCTTGAATAGATCCACCGGTGCTAGCAAATCTTCACAAGGGACTACCATTTTTTCTTCAGAGTCCATCCACCAGTCGTCTATGGCGAAATTGATCCTTGTTGCCTTTGCCTCTTCCAAATTCTCACTCAGAGTCCCCATCACTATCCGGTGATTTGATATATTCATTGAAATCTCCGTTCTTGCCGCGTTGATAATGGTGTTGGTGGTGGCCTTAAAAGGTCTTTCCAGAAGCATGGTGTCGTTGTCCGGGTCTTCACAGTTCACAATCAGGTATTCCACAAGAATATCGAGCCCCTCCAGCTGAGTAATCACATTACGTATCTTGCCACATGTAGTTGTAGTAGAGTCATCGGCAAAGTTACTCCGTGCAACGGCAACACCCGGCGTATTTGCTTCCTTGTCCCGATTTGACACAATTATGCCGTTTTGGTGCCTGAAATCGTGCAAATCCTCAAAACCATGATCATGACCTATATAAAATACGTAAAGTTGGTAATTGACCATAAAACGATACAAATATTGCATCTAGAGCAAAAAACGAGGGTTTAAAAGTATGCTATATCGCACATTTCATTGTCACATCATCGTTCATGATGAAATTACTTGGAAGTAACGGAATGGATCCTCACTGTCTATTACATGAAATTATATGAGGGAAGAAACATTTATTCTTGTATGTAAAGAGAATTAATTAACGGAAGAAAGGTGTTCCATATTATATGATTTTCCTTTTGCTTTAGTCGGTACGATGATGTTGTGAAACTAACTGATAACTTATGATTGATAACATGAACACACTATAATTATGTTGAGTTTTATAATCATATTAAAATGTGTAATAATCCCCTTAAAATGCCTTATTAAGGGGAAGAGGTTATCCATCTTATATGTTGTTTGGATGATCTACTCACAAATGATGTGGGATATTGTTACACGCCCCCTCACGGGTAGGCTGCGGTTAGTCTGCTCTACACGTGGAATCATAATAGCCTCTTTGGGCAAGTCGGGATTATCATCAGCTGGGGCACCCATCATCAACTTGGGCCTGCTCTGATATCATATTAGATGGATCATTATTCCCATAAAAGGCCTTATTAAGGGGATGAGGTTATCCACATTATATGTTATTTGGATGATTTACTCATAAGTGATGTGGAATATTGTAACAGATCAAAATCATGTGTCACTTTAATTCTCATTGTTTGACGCTTTGAGGTGTAATCACCTCACTTACAATTATGCTTATTAATTTTTTGTTGTCTGGAGGCATTGCTAAATATAGCGTTTCTACTTGGGCGTGTTACCAAGAATCAATATTAATCTGTTCAATGCTATGCATGTTAGGAAAGCCACAACTGTAAGAACGGATAAATTCTATTCTATATTTTGAATCTCGGACCCGAACATCGACCCGGCCTACCTACTGAGGGAGGTTCAACCGGATTAACTCGGATCAACTCGGGTCAACCTACAAAATATATTTTTATTTATAAAAATAATATATGCCTTAAAAATTCATTATATACATTTTTTTTTTACCTAAATAACAAAGTAAAAAACAATGCATAAACAACATAACCTCAAGTCCATTTCCACAATTCATATAAAATAACAATAATCCATAAACAACAAAGTCACCATAACTCCACAAGTCCATAATATTGAGTTTAAAATAACAAATAACATCAAAGCATCATAGTAGTCCAAATAACAATAGAGTTACAAATGTCTAGTTTTAATTTCCGGTGCCTTCCCCTTCATTTGTTGGCTCATTTCCCCAATTTTGATCATCACCCCACATAGGATCATCATCGTCAAGAAGGGTTGTGTCAATGATATTCTCACTAACTATACAAAAGACGTGATAATGATACAAAAAGTTAGTTCACCAAAACAAAGGGATAATGAAATATAGATATAGAACAATGGATATTGGATAAGCAAATGATAGTATGATACCTTCAACAAACTGTGAACTCTCACCATCATCACCAACTCCATTCTCAAGGGCCTCCAATTCATCATGGTTGTTAGGAATATCTGTTAGTATTTTGATCACTCATCACATGTTCTTATCTTAGCCAGAAAGGTGATTAAGTGCTCTTGGTTCACTTGAACATTGTAAAAGAGAAAATCACTGAGTATGATTAGTCTAGTAAATCTTGTATTAGGATTATAGGTCTCTGAGTGTAATTTTTATTTCAATAAGACCATGAAAATCAATCCTAGCAATGGAGCTTTTCTGAAGATTAGAAGACTGAAGATTGCACAAGGTTTATGAAGACACAAAGGTTTAGTCTAACTCAGAAAAACTATGTGCTTAATCCTTTCTTAAGTATATTAACTTACTTTGGAAATATAATTCTGGACATATGACATCATGAGTATGGAGCATGCAAGCCATCAGAAAGGCTCATGTATCCGTTGAGACTAAAGGACAATGAACAGTACTATGCATTAAATGCATCGTAAATCTTGCAAAAGCAAGTCCTCTCTGAAACAAGAGATAGTGACTTCTGAGTACATAGTTCAAGATATAAACGGATATAATTTGATAGAGAGCACAACGGATACAATTCAAACGCCTCTAAAAATTTATCTATATATATCACACACTTAGATGCTTGAAGAACATACCTTAGAACGCTCTATCTTGCAAACTTACCATCAAGCAAAGTATTCTCTCAAGCACTCTACTACCCTTTCTGAAAGCTTTCTGTTGCTTGCAGAATCACTAGTAGTTCTAAGTTGTCCTGAACCTTAACAAGAGATTGTTATTCGTGAAAGAGTTGAACTATCAGATACCCTTTCTGAAGCTCATTCTCCAGAACGGACACCAATTACTTGGGTCAAGAAAAGCGCATCGTCATCCACTGAACAAGTGTATTAAGTAGTCTTGTTCTATTAGGCTCTCTGAAAACATAACTGAAAAGTTATACGAGAAGCCTCTCTGACAAACCTTATAACCAACACCCTCAAGGCGTGGAGTAGAGGAAGTACTTGATTTGGGAAATCAGGGAATAACTCCAAGGTTATCTGAGTAGAGGAAGTACTTAGCTCTAGGAGCTGGAGAATAACTCAGGGGGAACATTTGGTTGGGAACCATTTGTTTAGGAATCTTAGAATAAGGATTATTGTAAGGTGAACTCAATTATCTGTTCTAGTGAATTCTAGGTCTCAGAAAGACCGAAGTGGATTAGTTGGAGGATTACGCCACCTCCAGATACCACTATACTTGCTGTGTTATTTACCTTTCTGTATTTACATTTCAGCAAAGCACACACACACACTTATTGTTTCTGCACTTACCTATCTTAAAGTCTTCCACGCTCTGAATTTAAGTATCAGAAACCCCCAGGTTTCTGAGAAACTGTGTTTATCGACAAAAGTTTTAAAAGACTATTCACCCCCCCCCCCTCTAGTCTTTTACTTTGCCGTTATCTGGACCAACAATGGTCTAGCTCTCCATTAGGTTCTTCATCAATTACCCAATTGTCAACTCTATCAACACATTCTATATCAATGGGATCATACGAAACTCTTTTTTTTTTTTTTACTACAAACAATATAAAAAAAAAGGTCAAGCAATCATCAAGATCAATACATTATGTAACTATAACAAAACATGAGTTAAAGAACCATATACCGATTCTTCAAGCGCAAATTGTAGTGCACAAAGACAAGGTCATTAAGCCTTTGATGCTCCAACCTATTTCTCTTCTTAGTATGAACACGCTCAAACACACTCCAATCACGTTCACAACCTGAAGAGGATGATGTCTGACTCAGAAGTCTGATGGCAAGATTCTGCAAGTTTGGTGCACCATTGCCAAATATTCTCCACCACTCATCTAAATATGAAGAAATAATTGTAAGTTACAAACATAACAACACAAAATACATATGCAAGACAATCTACAATTCAATAAACATACCTGGAGCAATCCTTTTTGCCTCTTTTTGAGCAAGTGACATTCCAAACCTACCTTGAGCCTCACGGAACATAGTAAGCTCTGATGTGTGACACCTTCAGCCTCTCCATAAAGCTCTTGAATAAGGTCAAGAAAACCATCATAAGCAAGAGAAGGCATTGGAGTCTCTCTATCATATTGAAATGCTGGATTTAACCAATACGCAGCTGCATGGAGATCCTTCCTCAACATCTTATCCCACCTCTCCTCGATGATATCAACAAATGGTTTGTATCTCCTCTCAATATTATTAAATACAGCCTTTGTACCATTAACTGCTCTTGTCAACCCGTCAAACACATAACCCAATGAAGGTTTCTCATCCGTGTCACAAATACGCAACAATTTCATCAATGGTTCAGTCACTTTCACAATGAGTAATTAAGCAATTATTCCAAAACCTACGATCAAACACAATTTCTTTCACTCTCTTACCCTTTCCAGTTTTCAAGAACCTTTTAAAACCAGGGTCTATGACCAAGGCCTCCAAATGATGTTTATGATCATACAAACTCTTCAATGCAATAAAACTAGTGCCAAATCTAGTAGCTCCAGGAGTTATTATGTCAGTCCATCCAGGCCTTTCATGCAACCAACCACGTGTCCATTTGGTGTTATAAACAAACACAGTTATTCTAGAAGCCCGAAAGATGCACGTGCTTACCATGCCCATTTTACCAATATCATGCAACATCAAATTGATACAGTGAGCAGAGCATGGAGACCAAAAAATCTTAGGATACTCCTGATGAATCTTAACCCCAGCAGCTTTGTAGTTAGCTGCATTGTCACTAACCACATGAACAACATTCTCTTTCCCAACATACTCAATGATTCTTGCAAACAACTTATACAAATTCTCAGCAGTTGAAGCAATATTAGAAACATCACATGACTCAATAAACAAAATACCTTTAGGGCTATACACCAAGAAATTAATCAAAGATCTATCACGATTATCAGTCCAACCACACCCATTATGGTACAACCCTCCTTAACCCACCTAGATCGAAGAGAATCAAGACTCAAGGACACTTGAGTGTTAGCTTCTTTAAGCAAAGGAACTCTCAATGCATGATAAGTTGTACCAGTGTATCCAGACCCCATGGTTGCTACCTTATTCATTGCGGTCATAAAGTATTCAGAGTTAACAATATTAAATGGAATACATGCATCATAGAACCACATTGCAAGAGACATGTCAGCTTCATGCTTTCTCTCTTTATTTTGCCATTCTTTCACGCTAGGCTGTTTCAAGTCTAATGATGCATTACCTTTCTTGTAATTCCTTATCGTTTTCATTTTTTTGATTGCAGAGCCACCTACAGTTTCGTCCTCATTTCCAAACATATCTTCCATCATTTCCAGCCTAGTTTGTTTCTCAACATCCTTATTAGCTAGAATACCATTCATTTCATCACTAATATCTTTGCTAACTTTTAGACAACCCGCAACCTCCCCTTTCTTAGGTGCTAAATGCTGTTTCACTCGATTAATCCCTCCCCTTTTGAACACTTTTTCACAAAGAGTGCATTGCAGAATCTTATTCTTACCAGATTGCCCAATTTCAACGCAGTACTGCCAAGCTGGATCAGCTTTTTGACGAACCGAGTGAGCAGCTGCAGCACTAGCAGAAGCACTTGCACTAGCAGAAGCCGCTGATGATGGCGTTGACTGCGGTTGTGTCTGACTCTCCATATCTACAAGATCAGTTAAGCCATGGTTTCATTAGAAGTAGTACAGTAACGTAGACTACTAGGCTACTAATAGACAATAGTAGAAGAGTAAAATTACATACAGACAACCAGGATTAAGCTCAACAACAAAGCAAGAATTGAAAGTAAAAGAAGTAAAAACTTACCGCAAAATCAAGACCGAACTGAATCGAGGATGTAAGCGGAGAGCTGAAGAGTAGAAGCCGACGCTCGGCGGAGAACTAAAGACCTGAAAAGTGAAGACGAACGGAACTTTGACTACAGAGCTGAAGAGCTGAAGAGAGAAAAGTAGAAAAGAACAGACTACAGAGGCGCCGCAATTGAAGATAAAAGACGAAGGATTAGCCGATTAGGGATTCTGATATCAAAATAATTGGTATTTTTTTAATTGTAACCGGTTGGAAGCGGGTTTTTACCGGTTCCACCGGGTTAATAGCGGGTGGCGAGTTTTACTGAGTTTTTGGGGTTTTCGGTCCGGCACACCCTCTGAATCGCGGTCCAACCGGGTCGACCCGACGGGTTTCAAAACATAGATTCTAGTGTTTTACATTCAATTTGATACTCCAATTGAGTTGAAATTTGAAATCGATAAATAGTGACTCAACTTAGAATTTAGGGATTATTACATACACCACCCATGTTAGTCCATTTTCATCCAAGCAACAATTAGTTTAATAATAACGAAAAAGTAACAATTAGAATATTTCTATTACATATAAGGCTAAAAGTCAAAACAAATTTTAATTTTGCTAAACACAACCTTCACAAGTTTAGACTGCAAATTACAAATTTGACCTAACTTATAACATATAGGCCCATTTTTCCATTTTTTCGGTTGACCAAAGCATTGATGCCAAACATAGCCTTATTTTGTCAATTTGAAAAGATAACCCTTGTTTCTTCCCCATTCATCTTAAATCCTTTATCATCCAACATTTTTGGTTTTAGTACCCTATTTATTGTTTAACCTATAGATTAAAAACTTCTAGAGGCCTTTAATTTTCTTAATATAATTATAATTTTATAAAAACATTTATGGACTTAATTGCAAAATCAGAAACAAGTTCTGGGCCAAATTGAAAGCAATTGAAGTTTGTTAGAGAAAAAAAATCTGAGAAGGAAAATAAAAGCTCCACTTGAGGAGCTCCGGTGGTCGAAACGGACTCAATCAATTGTTGTGTACCTGACTAACATAACGACTTGATTGAGTGTGCACAACTCCACTCGAAGCTGTTAATAGCTCCGATTGGAGCTGTAATTTACAGCACAACTCCAATCGGAGCTGTCAATAGCACTGATTGGAGTTGTCATTTACAACTCCGTCACCGGCCACCGGGGCTGCTCCGGCTACCGAGGTCCGGTGAAAATTCTACTTCCCAATATATATTTTTTGTCTCTAAATAATTTTCTTTTTATTTGAAAGATTTTGATTATAAGTTTGTTGAATATTAATTTGTAAAATATAATTTAATTTTGGAGTAAATATCTAGGGATTATTACATACACCACCCCTAACTTATAACATAATACATATTTACTGCAAAATCAAATTATAAATTACAAATAATAATATTCAACAAACTAATAAACAAAATCTTTAAAATAAAAAGAAAAATTATTTAGAAAAAAAATATATTGGGAAGGAGAATTTCCACCGGAGCTGCTCGGGTGTTGTAGTTGTAAATGACAACTCCGATTGGAGCTGTAAATTAAAGATCCAATCAGAGAAATTAAGAGCTTCGACTGCACAGCCGGAGCTGTTACATCTCCGACGGAGCTATAAATGACAGCTCCAATTGGAGTTGTTAGTTGTGCACACAACAACTCCGATTGGAGCTGCCCCGACCACCAGAGCTCCTCCGGTGGAGCTTTTATTTTCCTTCCCAATATTTTTTTTTGTATTTCTTACAATCTTTCAGTTGCTTTCAATTTGTCCTAGAACTTGTTTCTGATCTTGCAATTAAGTCCATAATTTTTTATAGAAAATTATAATTATATTATGAAAAAATATAAAAGGCCCCTAGAAGTTTTTTTTAAATAATAAATAAGGTACTCAAACAAAAAATGTTTGACGATAAAGGATTTAAGATGAATTAGGAAGAAATAAGGGTTATCTTTTCAAATTGACAAAATAAGGCCATGTTTGGTGCTTTGGTCAACGAAAAAAATGGAGAAATGGACCTATCTGTTATTGTTGAACTAACTGGTACCTAGGTGTAACATCTAAGAGGGGTACTAGATGAAATTCACCCTAGAATTTATTTATAAAATTTCATACGTTTTCGATATTCAATTTTAACTTTGGTATGTTTATACTGAGTTTTGAAGTTGATGAATAGTAATTAACTCAATTTGAATATCACAGTGAAAAAGGAGAAACATATATAAATATTCTATAAAACTGAACTTTAATTGAGACAATTCAGCTCGTCGGATTGATATCCAAACACTATTTTTCATTAACATAAACTTATACATATGATAGGTACCAGTTATGCCAACCTTGAAGTTTGTCAAACATAATAATTAATAATAAATTTAAGAGAAAGTGAATAAAGTAGAGAGATAGTGAATAAAGTATGAGATAGAGTGAATAAAGTATGCGGGAGATTGAATAAAGTATGATAGTGGTAAAGAAGGGGAAGTTGAGTTCGAAACAGATCAAAACGGAATAAAAAGTTGAGTTTGAAAAGGATGTAGTATATATTATTACTTCATTTTAAAAAGCAATAAACTTTACTCTAGATTTCATACTATGTTAAGAAATTAAAAAGTGGTCAATATAGTATTTGCACACCATAACTTTAATAAAAATATTACTTACATCTTCTTAAAAACATGCAAGATATAACTTGACTCTATTGAAACATATAACTTGTATCCAATATTGTTTTATAAATTCACAAGTATTCAATGATAAAAGCAATTGAAGAAGAACTAGGAGGAAGATTACCAACTAAACAAAATTACACACATGATGGGGAAAAACACCATGAGCAATAGTACTACAATAATGTTGATTTGTGTCATGTTAACGTTCTTGTTGAATTCAACGCCGGCTGAGTCATGTGTCAAGTGCTGCATGAAGTACAACTGTGAAGATATAGGTTATTTGGTATGCTGGATTTACTGCACAGCTTGTTGTAAGAAACATACTTGTCATCTTCCCTCTTGTCCCGAAGGTGCGTTAGATGCACGCGGTTCCGAGTTATTTCCCGATAAAAAGGATTTAGGCAGTTAATTATAGCTTAGATTACAATTGCCAATGCAAATAGGATACATGATGAACAATTATGACCCAATCTAAATGTAATAAAATTAGAAAATTTGGCCGAATGACGACTGTTATTGATGAAATAATAAAATGTTGGTGTGTTCATCATGATGAAATTACTTGGAAGTAACGGAATGGATCCTCACTGTCCATTATATGAAATTATATGAGGGAAGAAACACTTGTATGTAAAGAAACACTTGTGAAACTGATCAACTTGTGAGTTGTGATTGATAACATCATGTATACCTAGAATCCTTTCATTATTTATATACATATTCGCTATTTCAACTTAGAAGTTATAAATTTGAATAACTAAAAGTAACTTGCATTTTTGGTCGACTAGAATTAGGGGTGGGGGTTTAGTATGGAATATTGGGAAAATCTCGAACCCGATTGGGATTATCCCGAACTTTCCGATCCCGAAATTTCCGATCTCGATTGGGATAAATTCCGAATTCCCATATATAATTTTGGGACTGAATTGGGATTGATTTTGCATCCTAACTGGGATTTGGGATCCCAAATGGGATAATGAATAAATAAATAAATAATTAATACTACTATATATTACACAAAAATGACAACTCTTTTATGATCCAATTTTTTTTATTCTTCATTCAGATTGATGTTGGGTGGTACTTGTTTATCTAACTATTCGTTGTATGTTTAACCTATGAAAAAACAAACAAAAAAGGTTAGTTTGTGATACGAGTTGAATTCGTACTAACTTGTAGGTTGTTTGGTCCGTACATATAGAGGTGTAAGTTGTTTTTTAAAGTCATTCAAAAGTAGGATTATATAATTATGTTTAATATAAACTAGTATTTGTGAAATTATAAATGATTGTCCAAAATTATCAAGAGTGTTGTAAAAATTCTTCAAAATATATGGGATCCCGAAATCTCTCCCGATCCAGCCCAAATCCCAAAGTCCCAAAGTCCCAATCCTAAAAAATCTCAACTTTATTTGGGATGGGATTGGGACGTGAAAAATATGTCCAAATCCCGAATTTTCAATCCTGAAATTCCAAATATCCCGCCCGACCCCAGCTCTAACTAGAATGATAATATTAACTCAAGAAAAATATTTGGTTGATGTAGAGAGACATAATGTTGTTATTAATGATTATACTATACATTGTTCAATTCGTATGATGTTTAGTGTGGTTCTGATTAATCAATCCCAGAGCCTACGTCTACGGAAGAACGAAATTAAACAATTTTATCGTCAGAAGATCATAGTACAAACAACAGGCTCTCAGACTACTTGAGAATCGAATCCTACAATCTAGTTAGAAACACACTCTCCACGATTGAATGTATTCGATTTCTATCTACACCTTTTACACTAATTAGATGATAACCCATATGAAGAATAAGAACAAAATCCACAGGAAGCCAATCCTTCAGCAACGGGATCTTTCCAACGGAAATTGAATTCGTCGCTATTTAGCAACAGATTACCAACGAAACACCACCAAAATTTTCCTTGAGAAAAAATTGTACATGATTAACGACGAATTACCAACAAACCACCATCAAATTCGAATTTTGGTTGTAATTCTGTTGGTATTCCGTTGCAGAAAGTTTTTTTGGATTTCCAACAAATTTAGTGTTCTGTCACTATTTCGTTGATACTAAATTTTGGATTTAAACACTACAAACACCAACGGAAAATCCGTTGAAAATTTTTCTCACCAACAAAACTTTCGTTGGAAATTTCGTTGCTGGATTTATTTAATGAACAATTGTAAATTTTATGCAATTTCAGTAGGGAAGATTTAGAACTATGAATATTTGTTTAACTAAATAATAAAATAGTAAAAATATATGTATAATGTGTTCACAAAAAGCTTAACCAATCGATCACAACTCGAATAGTGATAATCCAAAAAATAGCTAACTATATAATAGTTATAAGGTGGTCGAGTGGTAAGAAAGCTAGAGGTACAAGTTTAAGGTGATGTGATCGGATCCCGTTGCATGGTTTTCGTTTTTCCTCATACGATTACCAACAAAATAGTGACGGTTCAACACCGAAATAGTAACGCCTCACCAATAGAAAATCACGTTGCAAGAGTTATTAACGAAATCAGATTCCGTTGCAAGATACCTTGCAAGCAATCATTCTCAGCCTCCTTCCTCAAGCATCAACCACCGAATTAATAAACTCAACTTCCTATTATAATACTCCTTCACATAGTTATTTCGCGCACTAGACTGCCCGAAAGCAAAGTTATCAGGCCTGAAAATCTGCTCGTACATTCCATATCTGACAATTTACATAGCGCTCGTCAAATCCATCAACACAGCACGTGTACATAATACAAGATGCCTCAAATTTTGTGGCCAATCACAACAAATGTCCTGAAGGCTTGTTTCCATCCACCATTGAAATTGTGAAGTTTTTAGAAGGTTTTTTTTTGGGGTGGGGTTGAATACGAATCTTTACAAGTCTTGTTGGACCGATTTGCAATTTGAATTGAGTTATTAAGTCATTAACGACTTAATCAGGTGCGTCTTATCTAGAGCTGTCAGATAAAAAACGGTTTTGATCATGATCGAACGGTTCATGTGCAGTCTGGTGTTCTTTAGGGGTTTAGCAAGTATAAAACCCAGATTCTTCTGATTTCTTCTGTAACATGTCACAAAATCCAACTTGAGAGAAAAGCAATTATGTTTTTGATAGCTAGAGAGATTCACCATTGTTATTGGTAGAGTTGAAGCTTGAAGATTGTTGTTCGATTGTAATTGTATTTCGATTGGTGATAATAAACCTTGATTGTCCCTTCGTGGATGTAGGATTGTTAAATCTGAACCATGCAGATCTCTTGTTATTTCGTGTGTCATGTGAGACTCGAGTGTTGATCGTATAGTCTGTTCTGGTTGATCGTCTTATTGTGATTTCCTAACATAAATGTCAAACAAAATCGAACACTACAAACATAGGCAAAACAACTTAATCAACTCAAGATCACTAAAATCGAAATCCAGTCCAAAAACCTAATCACGAGAAGAAAACTTACAGTTAGGGTTTGTAGGTCGACTTGAAGAGAATAGCCTGGAAGAAGAAACCCCTCTCAAGCATGAAAAAGGTCGATTAGAGAAGAGTCAGAGAATCTTTATGTTGATTGATTGCATAAAATAACCTTGAAGACGAAATCGCTCGAGATTGATTGATTTGAGAGAAAATTATGGAAAAGAAATGAGTCGTTGTCTACGTGAAGAAGGAGAAGAAAGGGCATTGTAAAAAAAAAGTGAAGAAGGAAAATGATGAAATGAGGAAAAGAGAGTGAAAATAATCTTTTATATTAGATCCAGCTCGCGATTTGGATCTAAATTTTAAACACCCAACCCGGTACACATGATCCGCAAAAAATATTAAAATGGAAAAATGTAAAACATAGGCAATTTGTTGACAAACCTGATGGACTCTTCAAATGGAAAAAAACTTTATAAGACTTTAGTAAAAACTTTACTCTAAATTTTGTAAAATGTCTAAAATAATTGTAAAGGTGCAAGATAGATTACTCCAAGGAAATATTGAAAATAGAAATGTATACCATAAATTTTGTTGAAATATCACTAAATCTTTTTAAAGATGGTAAAATTACATAAATACAACTTTTCTCCAGTTATCTTCTATAAATTCCACTCATACCGAATGTTCAAGATAATCACGCAAATGGTGGAGAAAAACATGATGTTTAGCAATACTACAATAATATTGATCCTTGTCATGTCAATGTTGATGAATTCGGCAAAAGCGACACCGTGTTTCTTCCAGTGCTTGCGCGATAATTGCTTCGGAATCCCCATCCCATGCTTGGTTTTGTGCTCAATATGTTGTCCGAAGCATACGTGTCCCCAGTACCACCCCCCTTCGCCCGGCAAGAAGGTTAGAATCGCCAATGCAAACCACCCCCCTTCGCCCGGCAAGAAGGTTAGAATCGCCAATGCAAACCGGCGACTTATTGAGTGATTGTGGTCCAAGCTGATTGTAATAAAGTTATATATATACAATGCGTAATTATAATAATTGTTATTAGTGAAATAATCTATTTTTTTGATTCGTAGACAAGATTAATTTTATGCATCTCTATCGAGCAAGAGTCTAGGTGCACCGGGATATATAAGCATTTAACAGAGCACCCATTGCCAGAGTCACAAATGGACTTTGATATACTGATATGGACCTTGCGAAGGTCCATGTTTGGATGGTCAAATAGTCGATTGTATAGTGGGATTTATAAATTGGAAATTATGTTTTTATTTAGCAATAAGTTTTTTCCTGTTGGGGAATTAGACATACATGATGCATACACTTTTTTTTTGAGAAAATGATAGCATCCACTTTAAAAATAGATAAATTAGTTTCTTCTCATTTACAAGAATTTTTTCATGGTTGTAAAGATATTCAAGATATATACCTTTCAATTGTTTAATTAAATAATTAGTTAAAATATATTGTAAAATTTCCTAAAAGGTTGTCATGGATATCTTCATTCAATCCTATAATAGCAATTAGCAAAATCATTTACTTAAGATTTCCTAAAATGTCTAAAATAATTTTAAAGGTGTAAGGAAAAAAGACTTGTGTACCATAAATTTTGTTGAAATATCACTAAAATCTTTGTAAGAATATAAGGACCTAAACTTTGATACTATACTGTTACACAACTGTGAATAACAATGTTGCTATCACAGTGAGTGTCACAGTGACAAACACACTCAGAACACAGCGGAATTAAATAAACGAACATAGCAAACACGATGTTTTTTTCTAGTAGGTATACAAATATACCCACCGTGCACAAGAAAATATCCACTATAATCAATAGGATTTATACAAACTAGGTCTAACCTTCTCAATAAGAAAAGATCAAACGCTAAACTAGTCGGAATACAATATTCCTGAGCACCTAAGCTAGACACTCCCAAGACTAGTAAAACATGAGAAGATAACAACTATGATTGTGGATCTGTAAACTCTGAATTCGTACTCTTCTTCATCACTTGATCTGGTATTTATAATGCTTTAATCTGATGTAGATACGCAGAATCAAGTCTTCATCTTTATCCTTATCTTCAAGAGTCCAAATCATTCAATCTTCTAAGAGTCCATAAGATATTGACTTCCAAGAGTCCCTTGTATCTTGTCTTCTAAGACTCCATGGCTTTCTTGAATATAAGTCGCTTCTTACCTGAAACCAAACAATCACAAACATGGAACTAGGTTAACGTTAGTGAAAAAGGCAATTATTAATTAAGTCCTTCAAAGTGCATAATTTACGAATTTGAGATTATAGCCATTGTTCTTTTTGATCATAGCAATGTTGCTGCAACAATGACTTAAACAGCTGCACTTTCATTCTCCCCCTTAATGTCTTTCTTCACAACACCTAGTGACATGTTACACAGAAGGAACATAACACAAATACTTCACATTAATTAAAAGAAAGACCACAATACAAAGAGGGAAACAAAATAATCAGGAAGACTTTTTTTTTTAAATAGTACAATAAACTAAGACACTAAAACAGACACTAGAACACAAAAGATTCACCCCTTCCTTCTTCTTCAAACTAATCCCCCCCTTGTTGTGAGGAAAGGAGGGAAACTAGAGTGTGACGTTCCACCATAAGCTCCTTAAGCTGATCATCAATGTGCAGAATCTGATCCATAAGCATTTGGTCAGCTTGATTGAGTGGGTGCTAAAGCACTGGTATGGCTTAAAGAGGAAGATGAAGAGTTCACAATTAAAGCAACACCATCATTACTGTGGGAAGTTGAAGAGTCCATACTTTATGTAACATTAGATACAATGTTTTTGTAACTGTGAGACCAAGAACTTAGGTGTTTGGCTTAGAGTGTAACTGGAAACAGGAAGTTTGAATCTGGATAAAATTGCTTCAAGTATCCAAAGCTAAAAGAATCCTGAAAAAAACACATGATCTGAACAAAGACACTTAGGTGTCACCTGATAAGTCAAGAATTATAGCACTTGGGGAGAAACAAGTATCCAAAAGTTCTGAAAGACATA
This sequence comes from Plantago major, assembly GCA_026545765.1. Taxonomy (NCBI): domain Eukaryota; kingdom Viridiplantae; phylum Streptophyta; class Magnoliopsida; order Lamiales; family Plantaginaceae; genus Plantago; species Plantago major. The sequence continues at coordinate 108,817,781 of CM048840.1, forward strand.
AACTCTCAAAAATACCAAGTCATAATAGATAATTAAACTTAAGAAAACTCCTGGTATCATTTTAGAGGTTGAACAGAACAGATTCCCAAGACTCACTGTTGGACCACCAGTTACTCCAACACCCTTTCCCACAGGAAGAACAACACGGACCAAATAAATCTCCCCCTTAAGGCAAACTCCTAAAAACGCTTAAACCATGCAGTATCTATCATGACCAAATATACTATCAGCACAACACCCCAAAACAACATCAAGAAAGATATGTAACCAAGCTCCCATCTGTACTCCTCTTTGTAAATTAAAATTAAAACAAAGCAACTGGTTGAGGCCTCTATTCATAGCTATTCAGGGGTGACTAAAAGTCGGCGAACCACGTCAAATAATTGGAACGCGCATGAATCCCGTCCAAAGCCTAAGCTTATGCGGAGTGAAGGCAGACATGCGACTTTTAGCATATGGTAGAATAGCTTAAACGGAACTGACTGCTAAAATGATTCAATGTAGTCTTAGAGAATCGAGGGACTTATTTAAGTCGTATGCAACTCATAGCATTACTCAACAAAACATTGGCCCCCATTGGGCTCTTCTTGGTTGGCCATCATTGGGCTCTTTTGTGGCCACCATTGGGCTCTTTTTAGTTGCTTTCACAATATGACAAGATTTAGAGGAGTTAGTCAGGAAGACAAAGAAAACAAGGTTCTCAAGACATTGAAAGAGAAGAGGCTGACAGTAGACCGGGTCATAACAAAAGCATGTACTTAGACAAACACAAAACACACAAGAAAAAGACAAGATGCAGGCAAGAAGACACACATCACAAGCATATGCAACACTGTTGATCTGTGATGTTAAGATATGATGGCGATAACAGTGTACCTAATGAATGCACAGACCAAGAGCCCTTCTTAGACTGAAGAATCTCTCGGTATCTAAGGGTTTTGTGAATATGTCTGCAAGTTGATTTGTGGTATCTATATGCTGAATGTCTACAACTTGGAGATTTACTAAGTCACTAAGGAAGTGATGCCTAATGTCTATATGCTTAGTGCGTGAGTGTTGAACCGGGTTCTTAGATATGTTGATGGCACTAAGGTTATCACAAAACATAAGTAAAGTGTCACTCGTAAGACCATAATCATGCAACATATTTTTTAACCAGATTAACTGAGTGACACAACTACCCGCAGCAACATACTCAGACTCAGCAGTGGACAAGGAAACACAATTCTGTTTCTTGCTATACCATGATACCAGATTTTTCCCTAAGTAAAAACATCCACCACTAGTGGATTTTCGATCATCTACATCTCCCGCCCAGTCAGAATCATTGAACCCAATGAGATTAGTGTCAGTTTCCTTTGTGTACCATAAGCCTAAACTAGCAGTTCCGGATATGTATTTAAGGATGCGTTTAACTGCAGATAGGTGAGTAGTTCGGGGATTGGATTGATACCTGGCACACACATATACAGAGAACATTATATCTGGTCGACTGGCAGATAAGTACAGAAGACTGCCTCTCATGGATCTGTATAGTGTTGGATCCACTGTTGCATCCACTGTTGTATCAACTGTGACTGCAACATCACATTTGCAGAGTTTCAATGTGGAGGACGTAGGAGAAGAACTTGTCTTGGAACCATCCAGACCAAATCTCTTGACTAAATTACGTGCATACTTCTCCTGAGACAGAATGACGGACTTGCTTTGCTTGATTTGCAATCCAAGGAAGAAATTAAGCTCTCCAATCATACTCATTTGGAATGTACCTGTCATGGCTCTCGAACAACCACTATCAAAATACCACATGGTCTTTTGCTTTGCACTTAATCCAGACAACACAACATTACATCTCAGATTGGTTTTAGGTATCCAAACTTGCTTACTTTTACCCTTAGTTGAATTCGTTTAGTCGATGTTGATTTCACTGTTGTAGCAACAGTTGTAACAACATTGGCTGATTTTTCTGTGTCAGGTGCTTTCCCTTTTAAATATAGAAAACAAAATGGTTTCTTATGTCCTGGTTTGAAACAAAACTGACACACAAACGTTTTCTTGATTTTCTTTTTCTTGCTACTTTCTTGCACAAACTTAGGAGCATCTTTCAAAAATTTAAAAGATTTAGTTTTGTGATTAGCTTTTTCAGACTCAAGAGTAGTTGTATGTGAGTTTGGATAACCAAGACCAGTAGTACGATCATTACCTCGTTCAAGTACATTACAGAGATTAGAAGTACCTGAGTTCCATTTTGCAAATATTGCTTCAGTAGCATCCAATTTGTTGGTCAAGGTATGTATCTCAGCATCCTTTTTTGTCAACATCACTTCTAGACGAACAACAGTGTCCTTGAGACTTTGATTCTCTTTCTCCATAGGTCTAAGAACTTTCTTCATGTCTCTTAATTTATGCAGTATTCCTTCATACATCCTCTGAAGTTCCTCAACCAATTGCTCTTGGCTAGATTCTTCCTCAAAGGGGTAATCTGCATGAAGATCAAGAGAACCATGCAAGCATCGAAAATTCGTATCAGTGTTGCTTACCATTTCTTTGTAGTTGACTCTTGCTTTCCTCCTCAATTGAATGCCATCACTCACTTCACCAATCACTTGGGAAGGGGGGGTGCAATTTGTGAATCTTTGCTGGAGGATCTCTTCTGACATTGTCCAGTTCTGGGACTGGCTCTTCTGATTCATTTTCATCAACATCATCTGCATTGTATCACTATCTTACGAGGAACGTGTCACCGGTGTTGGATCAGTATTGCAGAGCAGTTGAGCAAGCTGTTTCAGCAACATTCTTGTCCTGTGGTGCAATCTGCTCTGTATTCAGCATTTCAAAACCCGTGTAAGGTTTCCCATCATTACTCAGACCCTCACAATGACTTTGTAAGGTTTCCCAAGCATCCTTTGCCGTTTCACAGTTTTGAATAATTCTACACATGTGCATATCAATGTAACTGAATATTGCATTGAGAGCTTTCTCATTATAGGAAGATTCCTTCCTTTCATCATCTGTCCATTGACTTTCTGGTTTGATTATCACATCACCATTAGCATTAGGTACCGATTGTAGAATCTTATAACCATCCACCACAATTTTCCAAGCACAAATATCAATTGATTTGATATGTGTTCTTAGTCTCATTTTCCAATAGGAATAATTTGAACCATATAAAATGGGCAACTTATCCGCATTTGGATTGAAAGAATTCATTTCAAGAAGTAACAATGTCCAACACACCTATAAATTAGGTGCCTGGCTCTTGATGCCAATTGTAAGAATATAAGGACCTAAACTTTGATACTATACTGTTACACAACTGTGAATAACAATGTTGCTATCACAGTGAGTGTCACAGTGACAAACACACTCAGAACACAGCGGAATTAAATAAACGAACACAGCAAACACGATGTTTCTTTCTAGTAGGTATATAAATATACCCACCGTGCACAAGAAAATATCCACTATAATCAATAGGATTTATACAAACTAGGTCTAACCTTCTCAATAAGAAAAGATCAAACGCTAAACTAGTCGGAATACAATATTCCAGAGCACCTAAGCTAGACACTCCCAAGACTAGTAAAACATGAGAAGATAACAACTATGATTGTGAATCTGTAAACTCTGAATTCGTACTCTTCTTCATCACTTGATCTGGTATTTATAAAGTTTTAATCTGATGTAGATACGCAGAATCAAGTCTTCATCTTTATCCTTATCTTCAAGAGTCCAAATCATTCAATCTTCTAAGAGTCCATATGATATTGACTTCCAAGAGTCCCTTGTATCTTGTCTTCTAAGACTCCATGACTTTCTTGAATATAAGTCGCTTCTTACCTGAAAGGCTGAAACCAAACAATCACAAACATGGAACTAGGTTAACGTTAGTAAAAAGGGCAATTATTAATTAAGTCCTTCAAAGTGCATAATTTCTGGACTGAGACTGTTATAGCCATTGTTGCTGCAACAGTCATAGCAATGTTGCTACAACAATGACTTAAATAGCTGCACTTTCAATCTTCTTAAAAGATGGTAAAATGACATGAATAACACTTTTCTCAGTTCTATTAATTTCACTCATGTTCGATGATCAAAATAATTATGCTCATGCTGGATAAAACACGATGAGTAGTAGTACTATGATAGTGTTGATCTGGGTCATGTATGGATTCGGCATTTACCAACACGCCATGTTTATTCCGGTGTATTGGTAGTCCCCGTACCTGTGCAACATATATTTAAACCAAGTCTGGACGTGAGTTAATAACTCTAATATACCATGATGTGATTCATGTCATATAAAAGTGTGAATTAATCAATTTAATAATAATTCCTCTTGCATGTGCATTTATTTGAAACTCATGTTAAACGCAACACGTTTTCGGCTAAACGCAACACAAAATATTTGTAACTTGACCAAAATACCTCCAGCTAAAAAAACAAACTTACAAAGTTAACGAAAAATCGAAATAACTCGTATATACAAACACAAAAACATTAACATGATAACAACACTAAACATGACACTACAAGAATCCATCCGTAACGGGACGGAAAGGGGCGACGGATTTTATCCGTCGCCCCTGTAGCGACGGATCGCTACTTGGGGCGACGGATTCTATCCGTCGCCCCGTTTGGCGACGGATAAAGGTTATCCGTCGCTCTGTAGCGACGGATAAAATTATCCGTCGCTACAGAGCGTTGACCAAAATTAAAAAAAAAAAAAAAATTTTAGCGACGGATAGATTTATCCGTCGCTAAAATAGCTCCGGTATTATATATCCGTCGCTATGTAGCGACGGATAGATTTATCCGTCGCTACAAGGCCGGAAAAAAAAAAAAATTAGCGACGGATAGATCTAGATCTATCCGTCGCTAAAAACCTAAAAAAAATATAATATATCTCCTCCACCACCTCCTTTTCTCCACTACTTCTCCTCTCCTCCTCCTCCCACCACCACCTTTCTCCTCCCACCACCACCATCCTCCACCACCACCATCTCCTCCCACCACCACCATCCTCCACCACCACCATCTCCTCCACCACCTTTCTCCTCCCACCACCACCACCTTTCTCCTCCCACCACCACCATCCTCCACCACCACCATCTCCTCCACCACCTCCTTTCCTCCACCACCATCTCACCACCACCACCACCACCTCTCTCCTCCCACCACCACCACCCGTCCACCACCACCATCTCCTCCACCACCTCCTTTCCTCCACCATCCTCCTCCACCACCACCACCTCTCTACTCCCACCACCACCACCGCACCACCACCACCACCATCTCCTCCACCCCCACCACCCCCCATCCACCACCCCCACCACCCACCACCCCCAGCACCACACCCACCACAACCACCGCCTGCACCATCGCTAGGAATTAATCCGTATCTGAATATAAAAATTTGATTATCTTTTTTTCCCACAAAAAAAAAATGGGGCTGACAGATCTATCCGTCGCCCATAATCATTTTTTTTTAAAAAAGGTCAATCCGTCGTCAATCAGCGAATTGACGACGGATTTTATCCGTCATACAGCTCGAGGCGGATTTTTATCCGTCGCCCGATCCGTCGCCAGAGCCGGGCGGATAGGCTGGCATGACGGATCTATCCGTCGCCATGCCATTTTTTATAGTGAATCGGAAAAAAATGAACAATTTTTTTTTTTCCGCAAAATATTTCGTTTATACAAAAAACATTAACATGCACGATGGAACACAAAATAACAATACTAAACATGAATCGGGAAAAGAATTTAATGATTTTTTTCCGGAAAATATTTCGTTTTTACAAAAGTTAAAAAAAACCCAAAAAAGCAAAAAAAAAATAAATAAAAAAATAAACAAACTGTGACCATGATATGGCCGGTTTTAAAACCGGCCATATCATAAAGTGGCCGGTTTTAATGTGGCCGGTTTTAAAACCGGCCACTTCATGAATAGGCACTTTTTTATTTTATTTTTTTAAAAAATCGAATTTATGAAATGGCCGGTTTTAAAACCGGCCAAATCATAAAGTGGCCGGTTTTAAACCGGCCATTTCATGGTCACATTTTTTTTTTTTTTTTGGCTTTTTTGGGTTTTTTTTTTTTAACTTTTGTAAAAACAAAATATTTTCCGGAAAAAAATCATTAAATTTTTTCCCGATTCATGTTTAGTATTGTTATTTTGTGTTCCATCGTGCATGTTAATGTTTTTTGTATAAACGAAATATTTTGCGGAAATTTTTTTTTTTCATTTTTTCCCGAAATTTTTGAAATTTTGTGTTTACTGATGTTAATTAGTGTCCGTACATGTTCGCATAATATTTTCGTGTTTGCATATACGAGTTTTTTAATTTTTTCGTATTTCATAAGTTTGTTTTTTAGCTAAGGGCATTTTCGTCAAGTTACAAAATATTTGTGTTGCGTTTAGCCGAAAATGTGTTGCATTTAACCACCCCCGAAACTCAGACTGATCACTGATTAACTGGTTGCGTTTTTCTTTTTTGAATAAATTTCATTTCTTCACTAAAAAAACTCCTATTTTACATTGATTGGAAAGAAAATGAAACGGAGTGACATATTTCATTTTGTGATACATCTAAATTTCTCAGCTCTATCAAAATGAAATTGACATGAAATCGATCCAAAATTAAACAGGTGGAATTTTTTTCCCATTTTCCTCATCCTTCGATTTTAAAGTATTCGAAACGTATTTTGAAACCAATATAATCACGATTCATGCCACAAGAATGTTGTGGATTTAACGATTCGCAACTTATAAACACTCAAGAACAAACGTCGCAAACTTCTCAGAACCGTCACAATAAGATGAACAAGCGTCGCAATAAGAGAAAACGAAACGAAAACAGAGTAAACGAATGACACAAGATTTACGTGCTTCGATCAGAATGATCTACGTGCACGGGACCAGGCGAAACTCTTCCACTATCACACAGGGATTCAATTCCCTCAAGAATTACAAGTACAATCAACGAATTACAAGAAATCGTATCTCAATTGAACTCTCTTGATAAGAACCCTAGCTATCAATCAATCTCTCTATACAAGATGAAACTCGAGAAATTGACAAGTGAATAATGTGTTGATAATGAATTGCAACTGCTATCTTCAGCCTTTTATACCAGAAGTAATCTTCCACAACCGAATTGAAGCAGAACTGTTGGTCCAGATAACGGCAAAGTAAAAGACTTGGGGGGGGGGGGGGGTGAATAGTCTTTTAAACTTTTGTCGATAAACGATTTCTCGAGAACCGGGGTTTCTGATACTTAAATTCAGAGCGCGGAAGACTTTAAGATAGGTAAGTGCAGAAACAATAAGTAAGTGTGTGTGCTTTCTTTGAAGATAAATCTGAAGGTAAATAACACAAGTATAGTGGTATCTGGAGGTGGCGTAATCCTCCAACTAATCCACTTGGTCTTTTCCGAGACCTAGAATTCACTAGAAACAGATAATTGAGTTCACTTTACAATAATCCTATTCTAAGATTCCTAAACAAATGGTTCCCAACAAATGTTCCCCTGAGTTATTCCCGACTCAAGAGCTAAGTACTTCCTCTAATCAGGTAACCTTGGAGTTATTCCCTGATTTCCCAAATCAAGTACTTCCTCTACTCCACGCCTTGATGGTGTTGGTTATAAGGTTTGTCAGAGAGGCTTCTTGTATAACTTTTCAGTTATGTTTCCAGAGAGCCTAATAGAACAAGACTACTTAATACACTTGTTCAGTGTATGGCAATCTGCTCTTTACTGACCCAAGTAATTGATGTCCGATTACGGAGAATGAGCTTGAAAGGTTATCTGATAGTTCAACTCTTTCACGAATAACAATCTCTTGTCAAGGTTCAGGACAACTTAGAACTACTAGTGATTCTTCAAGCAACAGAAAGCTTTCAGAAAGGGTAGTAGAGTGCTTGAGAGAATACTTTGCTAGATTGTAAGTTTGCAAGTTAGATCGTTCTTTTGTCGTTGTATTTCTCAGCATCTAAGTGTGTGATATTTATAGATGAATTAGAGAGTCGTTGGGATGTTATCCGTTAGACACAATTCAAATTCAGTCTATACTTATCTTGAAATGAGTACTCAGAAGTCCTTGTCTCATATCTCGAGAGATTGTGCTTTAGCGGCTTTTACGCGATGCAATTAATGCACATGTACTATTTCTTGTCCTGTAGTCTTCAACGGATACATTAGCCTTTCTGATGGCTTGCATGCTCCATACTCATGATGTCATATGTTCCAGAATCATGTTTCAAAAGTAACTAAATGCACTTAAGAAAGGATTAAGGACATAGTCTTTCCGAGTGAGACTAAACCTTGGTGTCTTCATAAATCTTGTGCAATCTCCGGTCTTGTAATCTTCAGAAAAGCTCCATTGCTAGGATTGTGTTGATACGGAAATATGTCCAATCCGTCATAAAGGACCTAGGAACGAATCCTAAGGCATCCCAAGTCATCCAATGGATCCGAGACACTTTGGTCCGAGCCAACGGTCCGATCCGGCAGACCAACCATGGTCCGACCCACATGGAAAGAAAGGGACGAAGGATTTGGACCTACAAGGCCCGACCCGGAACCACGGGCCGACCCACCTTGGTCCGAGCCTCTGTGGGGAAGGAGCATAGTGCTAAGTACCTGTCGACCAAGGACTCGACGACGATCCCGGACGACCACGGATCGGCATGGCAGATCTCATAAAGCAACCAAGCAAATGGGCACCAAAGAGTGAGATGTCCGAACCAGGAGATCCGGAATCGAGAGTTGGGCGAGGGAGAACTTCTCAGGTGAACCCAAATATGGTCGGACGATCGTGGGACCCATCTCTCGAACACAGGATCTCGGTAGAACTAGTCACATCCTCAAGAACTCTCCCAATAATGACCAAATTACCCCTAAAGCCCAAGATGGCATGGGCTAAAGCTTCATTATTGGGCTATGGGCCTCATATTAGCATTGATGGCTCAATCGTAGCCTTACACTTGCCTTGATCCTAGCAAGGCCTTCCATTTTGATGATAGCTATAAATAAGGCACACATCCCCACAAGTAAGTAACCCGACAAGTCACATCACGACCTCAATCCGAATATTATCTGAGTTGATCTTGATCACTCTTGAGTAAAGTCTCATCGGTTTGACACTTAGCAAGCTGGCACTAACTTCCCCACTCAAGTGTGCAGGTCCTTACCGAAGTAGTTGGTCGCTGGTTCTTACGCCTTGATCCTTACCTAGCAAGGAGCTTCTTACCTTGGCCCCCATTAGTGGAGTTGAAATAAATCTAAGTAGTTGGAGAGTTACACCCTCAACATTTTGGCGCCGTCTGTGGGAAGCTTTACAAAAAGTCCCGTTCTCTTCAGTAATGGCAAGAACAAGAAGGTCCACAAGAACCAACGCCACTGCCATTGGTACGCCTGCTCCAAGACAAAGGGGAAGACCTCTCACTAGAAGAGGTGGGGTAGCAAGAGTTTCAACAAGAGAGGTAATAGATGATCCAAGTGATGGCCATACCGCTAGTCTTTCTTCTGGCGAGGAAAGAGCCATTAATCCACCAGTAAGGATCCAGACACTTGGGGACGAAGGACAGGTTCCTCCATCAGGAACACATGGTCCTCCTCCAGGAAGAAACTTTACCCTCCCGAATGGGCAGATCATTCGTCCTAGTGAGTTCGGGATGAATGAGAATCAGTTTGGCCTCTTACTCACCACTATTCAAGGATGCTTTGGATCAAACAACCTTGACCTCCTCACCCACCCGCTACACCGATCCCAAGGCAAGCGAACTGCTCAATCAAGAAATGAGCACCGTCTATCCAACAAAGTCTGGGGAACAAGCTCAACGAAGACCTGAGACATCTTCTCGATAGAAGAGCGGCGCTTCTCATGAACAACGAGGAGAAGTCAGAGGTTCCGAGTGAGCGAAGTGGGAACCGATCGGCGAGCTCAACAACAAGCGCCTAGAGATCAAATGGCGGAAAGCATCCCGATAGTTCCAATCGGTGATCTTCCTCGGATGTAGTGTCAACCCAGGCTGGTGAAAGGCCGGTGGCGGATCTACCTCCAACGAAGGCCACAAACACAAATTGCCACCTTGGCGGGATGGTCAAAGCACATGAGAAGGTGGTAGTTAAAACTCCCAACCCTAATGCGATGAGATCGGAAGAGAGAAAAGCCCATTGTGTTATCCCAAACCTTGAGCATTACTATGGAGATACTTGCCCTGTAGGGCATCTTACTAGATACGAAAGTAAGATGGAAAGCAATGGACTCAACGACAACATGAAAGCTCTCAACTTTTCCACCACACTCTTTGGAGAAGCAATGGATTGGTGGACCTCACTACCTAATGGTTCCATCAAATCTTATGCGGACATCGCCTCCCTTTTCTTGAAAAGGTTTGAGAAAGCAAAGAGAAGGAAGAGGTCAGTTGAGCACCTGGCAGGCATAATCCAGAAAGAGCATGAGGACCTTAGAACCTTCCTTGACCGATTCAACGCTGAAGTACGACAGGTAGAACCTCATAGCATCAAAGAGCGGGTCCGACACCTATATGCTAACACTTATAATGGTGAGCTTAGAAGGAAGCTTTCCAACGAAGAAATCACTACTGAAAAGTACCTGGAAGATATCTGCGAAGGAGTCTTATATGGAGAAGATTACCGAAGAAATGTCCCGATAAGAGCAGGGATAAAGAAGGGGAAAGAACAAATGCTGAGAACTCCCTCCTCGTCAAGGGAAGTTCGAGCAAAAAAGAGATCTTAGGGACAGGAAAGAATTCCGTAGAGAAAGAACTCCACCTAGGAGATACGCCGAGTATACTCGCCTCAACAAACCAAGATCCGACATCTTGGCTTCTATTGTTGAAAAGGACTTAGATATACAATGGCCTAAACCTGCCAAGAGCAGCAAGAAGAGTAAATTTTCTAAAGACTACTGTAGGTTCCATACGCAGAAAGGTCACCCGACTGAGGATTGCATCCAGCTGAAGACAGAAATTGAAAGACTAGTGAGAATGGGAAGTTGAAAGAACCAACAGGCGAAGAAGAACCCTCCAGGCATAGAAAGAATGAGCAAAGAAGAGAGGAGCGTGATTCAGACCTCAAGCGACAGATCTTTACCACCACCTCGTGAAATCCCACCTCGGCATGCCCAAAGATACCAAGGGTACCGCGAGGATCTGAAATGGAGAACCTCCCTTACGATTGGAATTATCAACGCCATTGCGGGAGGACCAGCGGAGGAGATAGCGAAATGCAAGAGGAAAGAACCGCAACATTTGAGAAACAACGAGCTTACGGTCCACCGACCTTGAAAGGCACAAATGCAATTACCTTTGGCGATGGCGAGATCCCCCACCAACGTCTGGCGGAGGAGATCTCAAGGACCCGATGTCCCTTTGGTTGTTTCTCTAGTGATTGCCACTTACAAGGTCAAAGGTACTAATCGACCGTGAAGCTCCTCCATGTCATATCCAAAAGGACCGTGGAGCAATTACACAGGGCAAATACAATATGGACGAGTATACACCTCCTTGGTAGGTTTTGGAGGGTGCGTAAATGCCCCATTGGAAGTATACCACTACAAGTCTCTATGGGCACCTTTCGACAAGGGTAACCGGGACTATCCTCTTCGTGGTAGTAGATAGCACCTTCGACTATAACGTGATCTTGGGCACCGGGACTTAACCAATTGAGCAATTGCTTCTCCCTTACACAACAGGGTAAAGTTTCCAACCCGAGCAGTGGGGAAGAAATAAAGCGTTAGAGAAGCCTGGGAATGCTACATCATGTTAACCAGAGGGGCCACAGTACCTATCCTTTCGGTCACTAAGGGCCCTCGTAGCCATTCTTCCACTACCCTAACGCCACCAAAGGAATAAATCAGTATTGGGACGCTCAGAGAGAAGTTCCCCAAGACAGCTAGAATAGAATCCCATGAAGCCTTGAAAGAGGTCCAACTGGTCGAAGGAGATTCGAAAAGAACAACTCGGATTGGAACGGAGATGAGTACGGAAGTAGAGCTGAAACTCATCACTTGCCTTCGTGACAATCGCGACATCTTTGCTTGGAGCACAGATGATCTCAAGGGGATAGACCCAAGGATCGCAGTTCACCGTCTGAACATGGATCCGACGGTCAAGCGCATCCGGCAAAAGAGGAAAGACTTTGGACCAGTTGAGGATGCTATCATAGCAGGGGAGGTTGACAAGTTGATGAAAGCAGGTCATATCGAAGAAGTCAGATACTCCATTTGGATGCTAGCGTGGTCCTCGTCGAAAAAGCTCCGGAAAGTGGAGAATGTGCAATGACTTCACTAGACTCGACAAGTTTTGTCCAAATGATCCTATCCATTGCCACGCATAGACCGGTGGTTGATTCCACTGCGGGATGTGCGCTTCTAAGCTTCATGGATGCATATCAAGTCTTCTACCAAATTAGGATGGCTCAAGAAGACATCAAAGCGGCATTCTTTGCGATCGGAGAGTCTATTGCTTCAAGGTCATGCCGTTTGGCCTCAAGAATCTGGAGCTACTTACCAAATTTGGTAAATAAGATGTTCAAGGAAGAATTGGGAAAACCATGGAAGTTTATGTGGATGACATGCTTGTGAAAAGCAAGCGAAGAGGAACACATTGAACACCTTAACAATTGTTTTCTATTCTCGAAATCTGAATGAAGTTGAACCACGAAAAGTGCACTTTTGGGGTGAAAGGAGGAAAATTCCTTGGTTACATGGTTCTGAGAAAGAGGCATCGGTGCTAATCCGAGAAAATAAAGGTAATCATAGATCTACCACAGCCCAAGTATCAATGAAGTTGAAGCTCCTAGGAAAGGTGATGGCATTGAGCGTTTATTCTCAAGATCCATGAGAAGAACCTTCCTTCTTTAAGATCTTCTGAAAGGAACTAAGTTCGAATGGACAAAGGAGTGTGAAGAGGCCACGGAAAACTTGAAAAGTATCTCCTCTCGCCCTTTGTCTAAACCCATGGAGGCTGAAACTCTTTACCTCTATTTAGCCACCACTGATGAAGCAATGAGTTCTGTACTGGTACGGATACAAGACAACGAGCATTTACCAATTTACTACTTGAGCAAAGCCCTTGCAAGCTCTGAGGCCAGATATGTCAAGGTTGAAAAGCTCGCCTTCGCACTGGTTTACACTGCACGGCGACTGAAGCCTTACTTCAAGTCGCATCGGATTGTGGTCATTACAAACGAGCCACTCAAACATGTCTTGGACAAACCGGATCAGTCAAGGCCTTTGTCGAATGGGCTATTGAGTGAATATGATATTGGGTATCAAGCCCCATCTGCCAAGAAAGCGCAAGTTCTGGCCGACTTCCTGGTGGACTATCCAGAGAAAGGAGAAGGAGAGAACGGAAACTCCCAGGAAAAGGCTAGCCATGTGGTGATAGCCCAAATCAAGGAATCAAGTGGAAAGAAAGAAGCAGAAGAGACACAAAGAGGCAGCATCCAACTTGTGACTAAGTATCACCAACCTATGGACGATTCACTGAGAGTAAGGCACATGTTTCTCTTGGACGAAGAACTCAATACCTCGACAACTGCATCTTCCGACAAGAAGCAGGAGGTTGGGAAAGCACTCACTCCCACTTCGGGAGGAAAGGAAAGAAACAAAGAATGTTGGACATTACAAGTGGACGGATCATCCACCGGACGGTTGGGAGGAATAGAATTTTCCTTGAAAGTCTGAAGGAGCTAAATGCGCCATCACCCTCAATTTTAAGGTGACGAACAACGAAGCCGAATATGAAGCACTTATCACCGGCCTGAGAATGGCAAAAGCCCTTCAGGTAAAAAGGATCAAAGCTTCTACTGCAGACTCGTACAATCCCAGTTCTCCGGGTCCTTTACCACCAAAGGACCTAACATGATCAAATACTTGGAGCTCCTCAAGAAAGAGGTTGAGCACTTTGAAGAATTTACTCTTGACCAATTTCACAGAGAATGGAATGAAAAGCGGCGCCCTCTCCAGTGCGCCTCGGCCTTAGGAGCTTTGGACACAAGAAGTGTCATCCTAATGACCAGCGGAATCCTCCACAGCAAACCCAGACGGATGTTTCTCTTGAGCCTGAAAAGCTGGATGGTGATATATTCCGTTACCTCAAGGATGGTACTTTACATGGATCCTAGAGGCGGGAAGATTCAATGTCGAGCTATGATACTTTATTACGGAAGAAGATCTCTACAAAAGATCCTACGGAACTCACCGAGGTGCCTAGATCCTCAAGAAGCTGCGATGGAAGAAATCCACGCCGGAAGTTGTGGAAGTCATTACGGAGGAAGAACTTTGGCGCAAGATCATAAGGCAAGGATACTATTAGCCAACTATTGACATAGATCTTGCCAACATCGCGCTTTGTGAAGACTGCCAATACTATGCCAACATACCACACCGCCCGACCAACCCTATGATTCCGTCAATCATAGCATGCCCATTTGATCAATGGGGCATAGACATAGTTGGTCCCTTTCCGCGATTAACACATCAAAAGAAGTTCTTGATAGTGGCAGTGGAATACTTCACTAAGTGGGTGAAGTAGTAGTGTACCATCCTGTAAAGCGAGGTTCGGACATTCATATGGAAGAACATCATCGCGGTTTGGACTCCCACAGTCTTTGGTTTGACAATGGAGCACAATTTTACGGGTCAAGGCGGAAGGTGGCTTGGTCCTTCAAAATAGAACAACGCTTTACTTCCGTTGGCCACCCCAAAGCCAATGGTCAGGTGGAAGCCACCAACAAGACCATAGTTAAAATTTTGGAGAAAAGGTTGAGAACTTCCCAAGACAGTTGGGCGGATGATCTCGACGCGGTCCTTTGGGCGCATCGAACGACAGCTCGGACTGCCACACAAGAAACACCTTTCTCCCTGGTCTACGGATCCGAGGCGGTCATCCCTTCGGAAACGGTGGTGGCAACCTAGAGAATCCAGCAGTACAACCCAGTTGATAATGAGATCGCAAGGATCTATGACCTTGAGCTCCTCGAAGAGAAGCGCGACAAGGCATTGGCCAACATCCTTCGGTACCAAGCCATGACCGCTCGAGCCTACAATAAACGTGTCTTTCCCAAGGACATACAAGTTGGAGACTTAGTCCTCAGAAGAGCCGATATGCTAAGTCATGTGGGGAAACTTAAGCCCAAGTGGGAAGGACCGTACAAGTTCTTTGGGCAAGAGTTAATGGAAGCTTTGAACTAGAAGATGAGCAAGGGCGCGCCTTGAAGAGAACTTGGAATGCCAAGAATCTCCAAAAGTTTTACACTTAGAGAAGGAGTGTGGCAACGACTGTCACCTTCCTTTATCTTGTCGATCTGTTTTTTGTGTTTGTTTTTTGAAAAGGCCACGAAGCCCTCAAGTTGTAATTCGATTTTCGTCAAATCAATACAACTGTGATTTCATAAACATTGTTAATAATCATGTCCTTCGGATCTCATGATTCGAACAGGCCATGAAGATATTTAACTACTCGATCCGAAACTAGATCATACACTGATCCGAATCGGATTAACACAGTCAAACAGTGTCCGACCTTGACAAAGGAAAAAGCGCTTTTATTAAAACAGGAGTATAGAATTACAAAGTCAGGGTCCGAAGAGCCCTAATCGAGCTTACAAAAACAAGCTCCTATTCTACTTCTACAGCGAAGCTTCTTAACTAACCCTGGTCTACCAAACCAAGCCCTGTCCGAGCACTATTAACTTTATCTTTGGGCACTCCGAAGGAAGAAGGAATTCCACCATCCCAACTTTGATTGCTTACTGACAAAGATTCCGAAGCCCCCTTCGGACGATCTAAAGACTAACAGCAACCGGACGAGATAACTGGGGCCATTCAATGCTTCCGGACAGGATACTTCATCACTTCTGAACGGAAGAGAGCTCCGAAGCAAGCAAGAAGCACTATAACAATCCGGATCACCTCTTACCAAATACTATAAATACATCTCAGATTCAGAGTATTGGGAAGGCAACCGACCCGGATAGTCGGAATAACCCAAGTCACTCCGGAGGCTCCCGTTGGTCCGAGTCCCAACAAGACCGGCATTGTCAGGAACACCGTCCCAGAATTGCAAGTCGCTCCCTCGAGCCTTCAATTAAGAGCACTCCACCAACAAATTGCTCGGACGAAAGACCATAGGTGTAAGACAAACGAGTCACCGAAGGTTACTTAGGAAGTCCCCAATGATCCGACTCCAAACAAGCTCGGCATCGGGGACTACTTTCGAGGTGTAAGTAGCTCCTCGAGCGCAATCTGGAAACAAAGTCACCATGACCGAATCTGCTCGGATACGTATCTTCAAGGAAATTTGGAAGACCTACTAAAAAGGATACATCCGAGCTCCTCAATCCGAAGCGAACAACTAGACACAACAGATTGGTAGAAAGCCTTCCAACATCTCGGGCGGTTTTTACGAACCACGAAAATCTTGGAAGGATTCTACCAAACCAATTCCTAACTTGTTGCCCCGGGCACATACCGAGCGGCATGCCTCGGATGCATTGAGGTTCAAAACAACTATTTGAAGATCCCGAACCATCCGGCTAATCTACCTCTCGGCTAAAAGTCACGAATATAGACCTGACCGGAGAAAGAAGATTAGCCCGATCGAGAGGAATTGGTAGCAAAGATTTCAAGTCTCACTCGCACGGACCGTATCCTCGAAGATCCGAGGCTGGCTTTCCGAGCAATTTAATTTCCAAAACTCTCACCGTGAACCAGCCCGGGTAGACATCCGAAGCAGCGGAGAAACCCTTAGGACAAGATCACGCGCAAGAGTGAAGGTATAAACACGCTCACCAGCCGCTCGGACTCGAGCTCCGGACCTTTGGTTACTATAAAAGGGAGAGATGTCCTAATGAAAAGCCGTACAAAGCAGGGGTATATATAGAAAGAGAGGACCAATCAGAAGCGGACACGTGTCCCATATTCGCCGAAAATGGGCTTGGGCCGAACATGGGCCTGCCTCTTCAACTTCTATTGGCCCAACCCAATAATCCATCCATAAGGTCGGGCAAATCGACTAAGTTACTCACTCGGACGTGTCAAGCTCGGGGCTGACATGACAACATCCGAAGCAACTGTGATTCGTATAGAGTCACCCTATACTTAATGCTGATCATCTTCTCACTCTTTCACAAGTCTGTATGGCTCGGGATGACGCACCAAGTCAACATCCGAATCGCCGCTACTTACCACAATATAAGGAAATTCTTTCTCGCAAGCCTTGTCACTCTAAGACGTGGCTCCGAACCGTTCGTGGTCCGGTTTATTTCTATTAAAAGTTCCGATTCGGATGGGCACAATGGTTGATCATCCCCCAAGACCCGCACAGGAGAATTTGCATCAGGTAAATTAACGTTCTGGCGGTTTGAATCTCAAGGGTCCGAACCCATTATCCGAGTTTATGAGAGTTAATGAGCTATTAAACAGATATATGGGATTCATCGCGCAAGAATGTAAACAGAAACATTCAGCATTTCAACAACAAGAATAGTTCCGAGCCACCAATGGGCCCGGATCAACAACATTCATCGAGTCGGATATATGGTTTTACAAAAAGATGATGAGCAAAAAAGGACAACATTGTTTTTAGGCCCGGAGGCACTCTACTACAAAAAACCCGGGGCATACCCCGTCTTCACTGCCTTCGCCGCTCGGACAAACTAGGTTGAGACCGAGAGGGGTCCCCAGTATCCTTCTCCGGAGGCGCTTGACCTTCTTTGTTGGTGCTGGGCTAACCTCCGTTCTCTCCGAGCCTCAACCTCTTTCAGGAAGGTCGGACACTGCTCCATCAAGTCTAGGTCGCGATCAAAGCCATGGACAGGCCCAGGCAGAGTCAGCCAGTCTCGGTTGTGTTCCAAGTGATCCTCCAAAGGAACGAAAACACTGGACATAAGCACCCGAGGGACGAAGGATGGGAGATACGGACCGCCATGGTTGTACTTCTTGCCCTCCGGCTCGTCGCAGACCAGCTCCACAAATTTACATTTAAGCAGGTCTTCGTCCAAGACACCCTCCGGAGCAAAGTCCGAGCCATCTCCATTCTTAAAGGCGGACACTCCCTCAGCCTCCAAGTTGCAGTCATTCGGTATCCAACCCTTCCTCCGGCACTGGTCCACAGCTTCATCAAACCCATCTTGGCGGGCCTCGTCATACTTTGACTCGAACAAAAACTTGCAGGAGTCCGAATCAAGGAAATCTTGGGCAGCCCTTGTCCGGACCCCCCGAAGCTCCTTCAGCATCTTATCTTTGAAAGTCCGAGAGACACCCACGAACTCGTCCAAACTATCTTGGTGCACTTTCAAGTCAGTCTCCAAAGATCGAATGGCACTTTTCATCTTGGCCGTCTCCGACTCGGCCTCCTATTTAGCAGCTATGGCCTTCTTTAGGCGCTCTGAAGTGCTGTTCAACCGGGACGCTTCAATCGCCGGCCTCGCCTTGGCAAATCCTCTTCTAGGTAGCCCTCGGCAGATACCAAGGAGCATGCTTCCACAGCTGACAAGCTAAAACAAAAGCGAAACATCGAAGTGTTAGATACCTCCGAACCACAAGAAGATGTAAAACCAAGTAAAATTTAAACTTACTTTGTTGCGGCGATTAACTCGAGATCCGCTCCAACTCCGAGGCAGCAACCAACTGAGCAACTTCAGCATCCGAATCCAGCTCAGGCGCCTTGCTCATCTTTCCCTTGCCTTTCTTGGCGGGAGGATTCGGACCTTGAGGAGGCGCTTTTGCCAGCCTTTCGATCCGCTGCGGAGGATCTCGGGACCACGGATCTTGGAGGCCTCTTGAGCCCTTAGATCCACCACCTTACCTTGTCCGAGTAGGGATAGTTTGGGCCTCTTCGCCCTTGACTCTCGAGATTCCTCCACTCGGAACACGACAGCATTTCTAGGTTCATCCATCGGGAGTACGGTGGAAGTCTTGATAATTTGGGTCCGGGAACCCTCTGCCAACTCCTTCCGCTGCGCAGCATTTTGTTGACGCTTCAACTCCCGCATGGTCGACATCGTATACTCGAACCAAAAAGCTGCACATCCGAATCACAATGAGTTGCAAAATACAAAAGAACCTACAAATGGTAACTACATAGTCGACAAACCGAATCGGACAACCAACCAGAGGAAGAGAGAAACCACTTACTCAAATCCTCCATATTTTCACAAAAACTTGGCTCGGACAAACCGGCCAAGTAAGGAAGAGGCTGACATATCAGCCCTCGGAAGAAGTACTTTTCCGTCTCTTGACTCCGATGAAGCGCTTGCATCCACAAAGGGATGTTCCGTGCCGGTGGCTTCCAATCTGGCAGCTTGCCTCGGAAGAATTTCCTCTCAAAATGCTACTGGGGCCTCTCCGCCTCGGATTGCCCGGGCTTCAGAGCCGGACGGACAAAAATTTACCTCTTGAACCATTGGATTCCCAACGAGGACAGGGGGTCAACAAAAAACGTGTACGCCTGGTGACATACGAACGTATAGAACCATGTGTTCCTATTACTTACACTTATGTTGAATAATTTACGAAAATTATCGAATGTGACCGGGATGCCTTTATATTTACATAAGACCCCGAAGCACACAGATTTCGAGGAGTTGGATGATGCAGTGCGGACTCAACCCCATCTGTTCAAAATCTCCGAAACTTCGGACGTCTGGTAGCCGCCACCCGCAATGGAGACTTATCTCATAAACACACATGTATCCCGGAGGCGGATTATAAAAAGCATGTAACTCGTCCGGAACGAGAATCTCCACACACTCCGGGATCTCATATCTCCTCCGGAGCTCATCCACTTCATTGGCTCGGATGGTTGAGGCATAGGTAGGCAAAGTACCGTCTTCATTCAACTCGCCCTCCGGATCGGGGTGAGTGACCTCGTCTTTAGACCGAGGGAACTTTACTTGGAATACGTCCTCACCCTTCCTCAGCCTCTCCGGACGCTCTTCCTCTCACCATGTCGACTCGGTCACCTTGCCCGGCAGATTCCACACGGAGCACACGGCGGATGGCTCTACACTTTCTTCCTCTTGGAACGAGAATCTTGGCCCCTTTTCTTCTTACGCCTCATCTTCCTCGGATGAGGACGCTAACTCTACGACAGTCCGAAGAGGCGCAGCGACATGCACACGATCCTCCTCACCCTCTTCGAAGATTCTCAAATTGGGAGGTGCTTCCGAGGTATCTTGAACTTCCTCGATGATCAGTGCCTGCCGATCCGGAACGAACGGGACTCGATTAGGATTACTCCTAAAATTATAACCAAGGTTGCGAATTAAAGATCGGATCTCTACCGGAAGTTCGGATTCTTGGCAGCCGACCAGGCGGCGAGTTCCTAACTCGCGAACTTATTTCTTGGCGCTACAATAACTTTGCACATGGGACACTCGCAGGTAATCCCGGCCTCGGAGGACTGGATCCGGAACAACTAACCAAGTAAGGAACTTACCTCGGGCTCTTCCGGCTTCGGATGGGGCGCTTGTTCCACCTCCAAGATTGTGCGCCGCCATCTACGATCTCAATCTCCTCGGAGCTATCGGTTAAAGATATCGCTTCGGAGTCGTATCCCTCAGCCTCGGATCGATTTTGGCTATCAGTCTCGGACATCCTAGGGAAAGGAGAAAGCAATTTCGTAAGCTTTAAGATGGCAGTCCGAGAGGTCGTTTATGTATATTAAAGTGGTCAGTTTATAAGCAAACACTACTGGCCTTTCCCAGGCGAAGTTAGTTCGGAGTCAGTATGATGCTGATTCGGCGTTAGTCAACATTGAGAACGTATGGAGTATTAACACTATAATACACATCATAAGCATGCATCCGAGCAACTAGAAGATGAAAGACAATGCAGACAAATGATAAGACGAGACAAGTAAACTTACTTGGACTCGGATGATTAGATGGAAATGCCTTGGCTTCGTATGCGATCTCGTGCTTCGGATCTCTACTCGCCCGGATTCGATGAGTAAACCGGATATACTCAGAATGCGAAAATTCTCTCTCTAAACGGTGAGCAAATGAACCGGCCAACCCCTCTATTTATAGAGGGCCATATTGGGAACTCCAACCGTCACGATTTTTTGGGATTAAATCTCAATCGTAGATCAAAAATCATCCAACGGCATAATACAAATATACCAAGTGAAATGACGAATTGGTACAACAAAATTATCTCACGGATAGGCAAATACAACAACTATCCCACTCTCGGGCGGCAGACAACACGACAGTTCCGGATTATCATCTTCTCGGACGCCTAGCGGCTTATCAGTCCAACATAACTTGTCCACACAAGGAACCTCGTTTACTCGAGCGATTACACTTCGGACCTCCACTTGACCACAGGGGTTGGTTCGGACGGGACACGCACCTACGGACCGCCACCGTAGCTCATCAAAGGTACACTACCGATGTTCGGAGCCTAAACTTAGTCTCCATTACAAATACCCTTTTTTCTTTTTTCTTCACTCCGTTGCCCTTCGGACCCCTTGCCTCGATGGCAAACGATGTTTTAGAAAAGAAAAAGGCGGTAGGGGAGAGAGACTGAGTCAATGGCCACACGAAGTACGGATTACACCTTTTTTCAACAAGATCGAAACGGATTGGACTGAAGAACGGATTTTTTCCTCAAAACAGCTTCCCAAACCAATAGTTCCACAACTATCTTCTACTAAGATACTTGGAAACTAGGGGACATATGTTGATACGGAAATATGTCCAATCCGTCATAAAGGACCTAGGAACGAATCCTAAGGCATCCCAAGTCATCCAATGGATCCGAGACACTTTGGTCCGAGCCAACGGTCCGATCCGGGCAGACCAACCATGGTCCGACCCAATGAAAAGAAAGGGACGAAGGATTTGGACCTACAAGGCCCGACCCGGAACCACGGGTCCGACCCACCTTGGTCCGAGCCTCTCTGGGAAAGGAGCATAGTGCTAAGTCAGTACCCTCTCCGACCCAAGGACTCCGATCCGGACGACCACTCGGATCCGGCATGGAAGATCTCATAAAGCAACCAAGAAAATGTACACCAAAGAGTGAGATGTCCGAACCCAGGAGCTCCGAATCGGAAGAGTTGGACAGGCAGGAGAACTTCCTCAGCTGACAACCAAATATGGTCCGGACCAGTCGTCCGGACCCATCTCTCCGAACCTGGGATCTCGGCAGAACTAGTCACATCCTCAAGAACTCTCCCAATAATGACCAAATTACCCCTAAAGCCCAAGATGGCATGGGCTAAAGCTTCATTATTGGGCTATGGGCCTCATATTAGCATTGGTGGCTCAATCGTAGCCTTACACTTGGCGCAATCCTAGCAAGGCCTTCCATTTTGATGATAGCCTATAAATAAGGCACACATCCCCACAAGTAAGTAACTTCTGACAAGTCACATCACGACCTCAATCCCGAATATTATACAGAGTTGATCTTCAGTCACTCTCGAGTAAAGTCTCATCCCGGTTTGACACTTAGCAAACCGGGCACTAACCCCCCCTCCACTCAAGTGTGCAGGTCCTTACCGAAGTAGTTGGTCGCTGGTTCTTACGCCTTGATCCTTACCTAGCAAGGAGCTTCTTACCTTGGCACCCATTAGTGGAGTTGAAATAAATCTAAGTAGTTGGGGAGTTACACCCTCAACAGATTGATCTTCATGGTCTTCTTGGAAATAAAAATTACATTCAGAGACCTATAATCCTAATACAAGATTTACTAGACTAATCATACTCAGTGATTTCCTCTTTTACAATGTTCAAGTGAACTAAGAGTACTTAATCACCTTTCTGGCAAAGATAAGAACATGTGATGAATGATAAATATTCTAACAGATATTCCTAACAAATTTCCCCTTTTGATCGGTCATCCATGACTATCTTTAAAGTCCTATTACAAATTTGTAATCCGAAGAGAAAACAATCCGCCACTTAATCATTTCAAATGATATTCAATTTTAGTTGAATTAAGTGCGAGTAAGCATCAACCAAATCACAAGAAGTGATCTTTCTTGATAAGTTGTCATCTATTATAATGTTTACGAGTATGATCTTGAAATGTACGATTCTGAGTGAGATGCAACTTTTACAGATAGAGAAATTCAGAAACAATCAGCAAGATTACAAAAAGTAACAAAACATACTAAGTAAATTAGAACAACAGGAGAGTCCAAGCTCCAAGTAAACATTCTAAGATACTAGTCTTTAAGTCTTCAAAAATAACTTAGGTTCAGAAACCTCAAGTTTTTCAAAGACCCTTCTGGATCGATTGACATAATCATCCACTTTTACGCATTCTTGGACATAGTCATAAAGAGTCCTTCCGACAGAGAGTTACGTCTTTCCGACAAATCACATATTTCTTGGTAACTCTTGCCAAGTTTATGATTTTTCCTCAGAAAATGTTTGACCCAGAAGTATTTTCCCCAGACCCAGGCATGGTCTACTTGCAGCTGAGATAGGTTGAAATATTTGTATATTTCTTCCAGATAGTGTATATCATCTAGGTATTCATCCAATGTCATATAGAATGACTCATAGGTTGAAACTCCTAGTTTGTTCTTCTTCTTTGTAGCTACCATCCATTTTTCGTACCTTGTGTACATCATCGGCTTTAGGTAAGGACAGCAAAGGAGAGGTCCATCTTTCGAATCGTTCTCTTCTCTACTTCAAAGTTTAGCTGTGCATGAAGGTGCTCGATTTTAGCAATTAAACGCCTTCTCTCCATTTCAATGTCGGTTGAGGATGGAGTTGAAACTTATCATTGACAAGTAAATGTTGTAGTTCCGAATCCAATACCTCTCTTGTTGAATGCACCTATATGAAGACTCTTCATTACTCGTCTTCACATATTCAATGTGGACATCGGTTGGCTTTTCTTGAACAATTTCTCATTTGTTCCGCCAAACGGGAATCCTTCTTGCTTTTACATTGGGTGGCCTTACGTCGGAGATCCTCTAACCCTTTCTTCCGCCTTGAAATTTGTCTTGGTGGAAGTTCCTTGTATTGACTTGGTATTTCGGAAGGAGTTACTTGCCAAAGGCATTCTTTGTCGAGGAGGTTGTGAGGTGCTTGCCTTCTTCTCTTGTGAAGTGGATGTTCATCATGACGATTCATCCTCATATTGAAGTTCAACAATGTAGGATTTCAGCTTTCTAGGTCTATCACTTCTCCTTCTTATTGGTCTTCTCCTTTTCAGATTATTACGTTGTTCCCTTCTGAGATCCTAAGGGACTTGGTTCCCCTAGTGACCATACTTCTCAGCCTTCTGGCTGGTTGATCTGGAACAACTTCTTCAACAGGGGCATCTCCGGTGTTCTTGATGACTAGTTGACTTGAGGAGGGAGGCATAGTAACTAAATGCACTTAAGAAAGGATTAAGGACATAGTCTTTCCGAGTGAGACTAAACCTTGGTGTCTTCATAAATCTTGTGCAAACTCCGGTCTTGTAATATTCAGAAAAGCTCCATTGCTAGGATTGATCTTCATGGTCTTCTTGGAAATAAAAATTACATTCAGAGACCTATAATCCTAATACAAGATTTACTAGACTAATCATACTCAGTGATTTCCTCTTTTACAATGTTCAAGTGAACTAATAGTACTTAATCACCTTTCTGGCAAAGATAAGAACATGTGATGAATGATCAAAATACTAACAGATATTCCTAACAAGAACAGAAAACGGAAGAAGAGAGATAGTTATAGTAACTAACTTTCCCTCTTTCAACTGCCAAAACAATCTCAGCCCTTGATCACTTCCAGATTTAATCCTGGCCCTTCAAACATAACAGCAACAATTAAGCTACCAACAAATCTCCACCTTAGCTTAATTTCACCGGTTTAGTCCAACTAGCTCCTCAGGTTAGAGCTGCTCCCTTCTTCTTCATTCCCATTAGAGCAATACACTTAACAAACTTCTGCACAGACACAGCTTTTGTTAAGCAATCTGATGTGTTATCATCTGTGTGAATCTTCAAAACCTTCACAGTTCCTTTTGCTATAACCTCCCTGACAAAATGCCATTTGATGTCTATATGTTTGGTTCTATCATGGAACATCTGGTGCTTAGTGAGTTGTATGGCTCCTTGATTGTCACAATAGATAGGTACACTACCTTGTAACACTCCAAATTCTTCCAGTAAACCCTTTAACCAGATAGCCTCTTTGACTGCCTCAGTAAGTGCCATGAATTCAGCTTCAGTAGTTGAAAGAGCAACTACACTTTGATGACTAGACTTCCAGCTGATAGCAGTACCATAAAGAGTAAAAATAAACCCTGTCAAAGACTTCCTTGTATCCACATTAGCTGCAAAATCTGAGTCTACATAGCCAACGAAAGCAGCATTCTGACTCACATTTCTCTTGAACATTAACCCAACATCAGTAGTACCTTGAACATATCTCAATAAGTACTTAACAGCTTCCCAATGTGATCTGCCAGCTCCCACCATGAACCTACTTACTACACTCATTACATGAGCTAGATCAGGTCTGCAGCAGACCATAGAATACATCAAGCTACCAACAACACTTGCATAAGGTACTGTGTTCATGAATTCAACTTCACTTGCTTCTGATGCACATTGACTTAGAGACAACTTTATACCAGGCTGTATTGTAACTGAAACACTCTTTGACCTGTGCATATTATAATATCTCACAAGTACCTTCTTAAGATAATCATTCTGAGATAATATCAGAAAATTATGAGAATCATTTCTATCAATGTCCATGCCTAGAATTCTCTTGGCATTCCCTAAATCCTTCATCTCAAATTCAGAACACAGCTTTTCCTTCAATATCTTTAACTCAGTCATAGCTTTACTTGCTATTAACATGTCATCTACATATAGGAGTAGATAAGTGATACCTGTAGATGAATTTCCTGAAAGATACACACAACTGTCAAAGCAGCTTCTTCTAAAACCAATAGGGGTAATGTACTCATCAAATCTCATGTACCACTGCCTTGGACTTTGTTTAAGACCATAAAGAGATTTTCTCAACAAACAAGCTTTATTGACCTTATCTTTTATTGTCAGACCTTCATGCAAC
The DNA here is from genome assembly GCA_026545765.1 of Plantago major. NCBI lineage: Eukaryota > Viridiplantae > Streptophyta > Magnoliopsida > Lamiales > Plantaginaceae > Plantago > Plantago major. The sequence goes on from CM048840.1 coordinate 108,843,859, forward strand.
TGCATGTAAATAGTTTCTTCCAGCTCTCCATGCAAGAATGCAGTTTTAACATCTAGTTGATGAAGAAACATCCCATGTTGTGCTACCAGAGACAATAATAACCTTATGAAAGTATGCTTGACCACTGGTGAAAAAATCTCATTGTAATCTATACCTTCTCTCCGTGTAAAGCCTTTAGCAACAAGCCTGGCTTTATACCTGATGTGTTCTCCATTAACAACTTCAAATTTCTTCTTGAAGATCCACTTACATCCCACCAACTTATGACCTTTAGGTATAGTAACAATGTCCCAAGTATGATTCTTGTTTAGAGAATTAAGCTCTTCAGATATAGCTTTAATCCATTTGTTTTTCTCTAAACAAGTAGTTGCTTATGTGAATGTGCTTGGTTTCTGAGATATAACATCTTTAGTTGTAACTAAGGCGTATGAAACCATATAAGATTTAGCTACTCTCCCAAAACCATACATATTGGGAGCTGTATGATTACTCCTTACTCTATCCCTTGCTAGCTGGAAATCTTCATTTTCATTAATCTTAGCTTGTTGGTCCTGTATGTGGTTTTCATCTGCAATATCATGATTCTGATCAATGATATATTCATCTTCACCCTGAACTTGATCACTGTTAGCTTGAATGATCACAGGCTCCACCTCAATGCTAACTTCATTAGTATCTGTCAACCTGCTCACTTAAGTGGAAGTATTATCTTTCAGTGGCATGATATGCTCATTAAAAGTTACATCCCTGCTCACTAAACACTTTCTTTCACCAGGCTCAATGCACCACAACTTATAACCCTTCAAACCTCTTGGATAACCCAGAAAAATACATCTTATTGCCTTGGCCTCTAGTTTGTCACCTTTAACATGAGCCATGGCTAAACAACCAAATACCTTCAAGTGTGATAGATCTGGTTTCTTTCCTGACAAATCTCTTCTGGTGTTTTGAACTTTAGTGGTGCTGAAGGACTTCTGAAAACCCAAGCAAGCAAACACGATCTTGAGGGTCGTTTGTATATCTTTTTATTGCGTTTTTCCATGGAATGATTTTTTGGGCTTAGTTAGATTTTCAATCTTGAAACTCATGCCCACTAGCAGTATACATTATTTTGTTGTTATTTGTTCTTATTACATCAGTTACGTTTTTTGGCTACTAATGGTGAGTTAGCTGTTACGTTTTTCTACAGCTATATATACCCCCATCCCTCACTTGAGAAAAACACACCAGAAATTCTATTCTTCTCTTCTCCTCCCTGTTTTTCTTTCTGCACTTTAGAAATTCGAGTGTTTCTTCACCGCAGAAGTTCGACGTAGCTTCTACTGCAGAGCTTCCATTAGCTGCTGAGATTGGACGTTGTACCTTGGGACCTAATTGTCCGAGGAAGGCCTGAAGCTTATTAAGGCGGACAAATTTAGCTTAAGGGGAAGCAGTCATACCACTGTCTCGTCCAGGATTCAATCCGAACTCCTTATTCTTGTTTTTCTGTTTTTGTAATCAAGTTAGAGTAAGTGTGAACAAATTTCTTTTTCGTACTGTTCCAATATATTATGTACTAACGATTCTTGCAACTAAAGCGTTAACCGGAAACAACATACGTGTCCCCGCTACCACCCCCCTCCGCCCGGCAAGAAGGTTCAAATCGCGAATGCAAATCCACCGGCGACTTATTGAGTGATTGTGGTCCGATCCGATTGTAATAAAGTCATGAATATAATGCGTAATGATAATAATTGTCATTAATGAAATAATCTATTTTTTATTCGTATACAAGATAATTTTGTGCATGTCAAAATTCTACAGATCATGTAAAGTTTGTATCTCTATCGAGCAAGACATTAGCTTCTATTAAAATTGACCTATAATTGCAAGCCAGATAAGCTGTTAGACATCCATGGACGTTAAAAATAGAGAAACTAATTTCTTCTCATTTACAATAATATTTTGAGTAGGTATTATGAGAAACAGTCTTATAGAAAGACTAAAAAAGACGGACAAACATTATAGTTATATCCAAAAACATTATAGGTTTTACTAAGAACATCGGTGATATACATATACATAAAAATGATATAAAATGTCCACTCATAAAACATTACTGATATTGTTTAAAATATTATATATATTATTTAAATATTGATTGGAGTTTTGATGAATTTTTGCGATGATTGGTAGAAAAACGGAACCTTAATTCACCGCAATTATGAACTGGCTACATTTACAAACCCTTAATTCACCGCAAATATGAATGCCAGTTCTCCGACATTTCAATTTGCAACAAATCTCCAAAAAAATGCAGATCTAGTAAAGTCAATTTCTGCTACCAATCACAGTAAAATTTATCGAATCTGCAATTGTAAACACAACTTGACTGAACCAAACTAAAATCTGTAAAAGTTATATGGTTGGCCGTAAAAATATTTGCAAATTTACAAAATCACTACAAGATCCGGACACGCTTCACACACGTAGTGTGTGTTGCTATCTCTAGTGTTCAATGATCAAAATAATTATGCTCATGCTGTGGAAAAACATGAGGAGTAGCACTACGATAGTGTCACCAAATTTAGATTTAACCATAGTTTAAATTAGTTGAGTTAAATTGCCAATGAGGGTGATAGTATCCGAAGCCGAAAAAACACAACTACAATTCTCATTCTTCCAGTAAAGAATACACGGGAGAATGGCAACTTTGGTCCACTTTTATGTGGTCATTGTGACGCGCAAGCACCAATTTGTAATCATTGGGATTTCTAGTCCAAAAGTTTTTATACTTGGCAAATTAAGTGCTAATTCGTCAAATTGTGTACTAAAATTGCTTATGTGGCAGCGATTTTGCTGATTTGGCGATTTGGCCACACTTTGTCAACACTTGTTGACTGCCATCTCATGAAATTGCATTGCATCAGCATGACATCACTGCCAAATCACTTCCCAGCCCAAAAAAAAAAAAATTAACAAAAAGTTCAAAAACGGGGAAATTTTTTTTTTTGGTACACTAGAGTGATACAGTGTCAGTTTTGGTATACTAGAGTGAGAATGTCCAATTTGGGTACACTACAACAACCACCCATTCAATTGACATACTCCGATCGATTTTCCGGCTGAAATGGTGACGTGTACGTCGGAGATTCGATTTTCCCTCCAAATTGTCCGATTTTTGAATTTCAATTTAAAAGACGGACACGTGTCGAACTCTCGTTAAATCTGACTTTTAATTTTAAAAACAAAAATCTAAATTAATTTTAAAAATTCTGAAAAATATTTTAAAAAATATAAAACATTTTAAAATATATAAAAAATCTAAATTAATTTAAATTGAAGAAATTGAAAAAATTCGGTTTTAGTCCAAAATCGATCGGCCAGAAAACAGATTTTATGTAATGATTGAGACTGGATCTGGAGTCGATTTTTTTTAAAATTAGGTTTTCTCTTTTGGATCGATTTTGGACCGTCCCGGACTAAAATCGAATTTTTTAATTTCTTCAGCCTGAGGACCGGACCGAATAGGGTTAGGTTCGGCCCGAAAATCGATTTTAAAATATTTTATATTTTAAAATGTTTTTCATAATTTTTTAAATTAATTTAGATTTTTTATATATTTTAAAATGTTTTTCAGAATTTTTTAAATTAATTTAGATTTTTTTAATATATTTTAAAATGTTTTATATTTTTTAAAATATTTTTCAGAATTTTTTAAAATTAATTTAGATTTTTTAAAAAAATTAAAAGTCAGATTTAACGAGAGCTCGACACGTGTCATCTTTTAAATTGAAATTAAAAAATCAGACAATTTGGAGGGAAAATCAGATCTCCGTCGTACACGTCACCATTTCAGCTGGAAAATCGATCGGAGTATGTCAATTGAATGGGTGGTTGTTGTAGTGTACCCAAATTGGACAGTCTCACTCTAGTATACCAAAACTGGCACTGTATCACTCTAGTGTACAAAAAAAAAAAAAATTCCCCCGTTTAATTTTGGCCTTTTTTTAATTTTTTTTTTTTTTTTGGCTAGCTAGGAAGTGATTTGGCAGTGAAGTCATGCTGATGCAATGCGATTTCATGAGATGGCAGTCAACAAGTGTTGACAAAGTGTGGTCAAATCGCCAAATCAGCAAAATCGCTGCCACATAAGCAATTTTAGTCCACAATTTGACGAATTAGCACTTAATTTGTCAAGTATAAAAACTTTTGGACTAGAAATCTCATGACAAAGTGGTCACCCATAAAGTAATTCAAAGTTGCCATTCTCCCAGAATACACAGCAACGTAATTTCATTTACAACACTATTCTTCAACATATAAATCATTGGACTATTACCTTTCTACTGATTTTTTGTTCGGTTAATACAGAATGGTGCATTTAATCTTGGGATGATATTCGAACAGTACGCGAATAATCATGTAGGAGAGTGCATTATTGCATGATTTGTACTATTTACCATTGATTTTGTTTGCATTTTATAAACTTTCCAAACATAAAATATGATTGACACATAGAGACTTTTTTATATTTACCTTTTCCTTCGTTTTTTAAGTATTCGAAACATATTTTGAAACTATTCTCAGAAAAGAAAAAAAAAACATATTTTGAAACCGATATAAATCATGATTCATGCCACAATCACTTTGTGATTTGATGTTTGACACAAACATTTACTATTTTTCTCGAGAATTAATGCAACAAAATAAGGAAAAAGTAAATGTTGATTTAGTTTGCAACGTTTTACGTTGAGTCATTATCCAAGTACGTTGCTCATTCTTTCTGTAGTGTAAGTTTCTGGTAAAGGAGAACGACAGTACGGCAGAGAATATTTATTGGCATTCATCATCGGTATCAACTCACTGTATCTTATCTTCATATTTACTTGCCAACTTTTCAATGTTCACTTCAAACGTGGTATACCTACATAACTATCATCTCACTCTATATCTTATCTTCATATTATAACTAAATGTTTACAATTAAATATTAATACTGTATCTCATCTCTTCTAAAAATGATAATCGGATACGGTATCTTACAAAAGCTACTAAATAAACATATCGGGTGAGAGTATAAATGTTTTTCAAGCATCAAAATATATATTGTAGTTTGCCAACACAAAGTTTTAGACGCGACATATATTTGAGAAGTCTGAGGAATGGACTGATGATTGTTTAGTATAAGTATAAAATTTTAAATTATACTAATACTAATATTTTATAAATTTACATTTTATCTCAGTTTGTATGTGTATGTATAGCCTATGTTGACAACATAGAATTGATTATATACAATTGGATATTTGATTTATCAGTCCATATCAAATCGCTAAAGTCTGCAAGACGATCGCCCTTTCTCTTTATAAATATTTAAATTAAAAAGATTACAAATAATTATCAAATTATTCAAAGTTACCCTCTAAAATTTTTAAAAAATAAAAATTACCTATATTTTTAATTTCAGTATTTTTATATTTAATGGAAATAAACGTGTGACATTGTGATTGATTATCTGGCAACAAACTGAGCTGAAACTTCCTGATCGTAGGAAAGCCCATGTTTTTCAATAAAGACTTCTAATGTTTCTGGTTTCTGGTTATGAAGTTATTGTTTGTCGCTCTTAGTCCCCTATCATAGATGTGTCCAAGTTTAATTCCTTCGTTTTGTTAAATAGCTTACATTGAAATTCTTTTTCTTCCACCGTTTCGGAACAAGTTTTCCACTTTCACTTTTTGCGGTCAAACTTTTTCAACTTTGACTACGAATTAATCTTAAACCGCAAATGTAAAATGTTTTTTGATATAATGAAAATTTAGCCCCTAATGTTTAGAAAATTTAGTACCTAATGTTTGCTGACAATTAAGTACCCTATTTGTTTGTTGAAAATTTAGCCCCTAATGTTTCATTATATAAAAAAATTGAACATTTTATATTTGCAGTTTAAGATTAATTCATAGTCAAAGTTGAAAAAGTTTGATCGTAAAAAGTCAAAGTGGAAAACTTGTTCCGGGGCGGAGGAAGTACAAATTAAGGAAAAAATTTATACCTCTTCTAGATATTTGACACAATTAGTGTATCATATTAATACTATGCTAATGCGTTATGGACTTTCGTATCAGTTAATACTAGCATTTACGTAATAGAGTTAGTATGTATATTAAGTATTTTTATATGATAAAAAGTGAGAATGAAAAAGATTCCTTTATGAAAAATGACAAATACTAGGGAGAATCAAGTCGTGGACTCTTTCATCTTTTTAAAATTTTAATCACACTTAATGGCCAGTACTAGCATTTTAACGTGAATTGCGCTTTAAGAATACGGTGATAGCGATGAGTGATAGCAAGTGTCTGGACTGGTAGTATAATTGATGAGAAACGTGATGGTGCGCATGCCAAACATGAATTCGTTTCGGAAAAAGATTACTTTTGATGCACGATTTCCATCTTTTCTTGAACAGACACTATCACCAATTATCAAACCACCAGAAAGAGCTACTGGAATTTAACGAGTTGACCAACTCATTCAACAAACTCGACCCGGGAGATGATTGAAACCGAACTCGATTCAACTCGTTAATATTAACGAATTAAATTTTTTAAGAGTAAGACTCCAGTCAGAGTAATTAAGCTCGAGGCAATCAGTTCATTTGATTCGACCTTTCGGCGAGCTCGTTACCCAATAACAAAAATAAATATAGAAAATATATATTCAATCGAGCATTAACGAGTTGAGTCTTACTCAATAAGCATAACGAACTCCTGATGTGACTCAAACTCGAGTGGAACACCTCGTTGGACGAATCAAGTCGAACTCTTGTTAGAGCTCGGTTCGCGTAACACTACATGAGCGGACTCAGAAAAACCACCCTGGGATAAGTAAATATGTCCCTCAATTTATGCAGAGAATCTACCAAAAACCACTAGTTATAGTTTATTAGGCTATCCAAACATCCAACAAATTAAAAAAAAATCTTACTTTTACATACAAATTACACATTTTACCTATAACAATACATTTTTATCATATTTTATCATTTACTTAAAATTGTCACGTAAAACTACGTGTCAACCAGAATGTACGAAGTTATCCAGAAGAGAGAGGGAGAGGGAGTTCAAAAAGATCCTGGTAGTAAAAAGGAACACTGGCCAAAATGAGAAAAGCAATTGGGCATGCATGAAGGCTTCAGGTTCCACTGTGAACAGACATCTTATACAATTGCTCAATGAGATGACAATATACTCTGTACAAACATCAAAATATACCACGTACAAAAACCTGAACTAGCAGCAAAATTTACACATCTTCCATATGCATGGGACAATTAATGAAGCAGCAAACTGACCTGAACATGTCACATGTACAGATTGAGATCAGAAAGCTGATATGAATCCACAGGGTAAGACAAAAAAATAAATCAGAACTTTCAACTTTCATTAAATTTCAAAACCAGTTCTTGAACCTGTACATGTAGTACATATGGTATTTCATCATCAATGCTATGTTTAGTACCCATCAAAGTAAGCCAGGTTCTTTGCACGAACCGTACGGTCATAATTAATTCGATATCAGTATGGTTCTGATGCGTCTAGTTTATCGGTGGTGGCATTTAATCCACACTCAAGTCTAATGGCTGATAATAGTTCGGGGGATATGGCAGGTGGAATTGAGTCATTTCTAACTTGGCTGGTCTTGGCTTCTAATCCCCAACCTCGGTACAGTATGACTTTGCTTGGTTCTTGAGAAACAAGAACAGAATCGGTTGCTTGCTGAAAGAATAAGAATAGAGAGATGTTTAAAACTTCAGTATATGAATAAATGAATGGATGATAAGGATTTCAGTTTCAGAAATACGCACCTCAAGATTGTAGATCACTTCCTGGATCGATGTCCCTTTGGCTCTGCCTTTGATACTCACTATGGCTAGAGGATGTTTCTCGAAGTGTGTTTTTATTGCTTTAGCCACTCCAGTAACAACGTTGCTTTTACCTAATAGAGTGGAATACCTGGTTAAGAAAGGGGTCTATTGTGTTCTATGGACAAGTCGCACTTCGGCTTAGAGAGGAAACAGTAATCAACTTTTACACTTCACTCTGAAACTATAGAATAAGCACGTTGTAAGATAGAGTTGAGCATGACATTCGTATCTGATTCTGTTCTTTAAAAAGAAAAAAAATAAAAAAAAAAAAGAAAAGAAAAAAAAAACGATGGAGTTGGCAAATCTAAGAGCCTCTTCAGTCTTGACAATAGATTTTGAAAACTGGTTATATCTTATTTGTATCAGAATCACTGAAAATGTGTTTGGAAAACCTGCTTCTGATAGTCTCCAGCTTATAATTCATTGAAAAAGGCTGATTTCTGGAAGCAGCTATTTACGCAAAGGCGATTCTCAGAAAATCAAGTCTACTTTCTAGCACATTTTACAAGTACTCGCCTGATTCCCTTAAAAGGCACTTTTACCTGATTCTACTTCGTTTAATCACTTCATGATAATACAAATTTTCACAAACAGACCCTAAGCACGGTGTGGATAGAGTGGAGCAAGAAAAAAAAGTAGAAAGCTGTATAAATCGAACAATAACATACCTACAGCCAGTACAGGTTTCTTTATCATCTTAAGGGCCAACTTTCTCAAGACTAGTCTCTCTTTATTTGAAAGTTTTGAGCCTCTAGGAGGCATCACTGTTGGCATCTCGGCCATAGATTTCAGAACTGGAACATCTAATTTAGTCCTTTGGTAATCAGCATCTGAAGAACTCGTTCTGTCTTGTGGCTAAAACCAATACATCATGCAAACTTCAGAAAACTTCTACATAATGGTTTAGTCATCGAAAGAAAGACTTGTGTATGCAGAATATACCTGGCGATTGTATGGAAGTTCAAAGTTTATTCTATGCTGATTTTGAGTCACAGAATGTTTGCTTGCTTTACTAACTGATCTGGGTTGAAGCTCTTCGGGTGATGTTTCAAATAAATACTTGTTTTTAACCTCGGAAGGTGTAGAGACATCTCCCGGTTCGTCGTTTTCAATTATCTCTACGGGGGCTTCTGAAGTGTTCGTGATGTTGTTTGGGTCAGTGGAGGATGCATCAGCTTCAATGTATTCGCTATTCTTCAATCATGATATGAAATTACACGAGGACACGAGTCAACTTTGCGACACATCTTGTATTACAGGTTGAAGATGAGTAAGAGAGCATTTATGTAAACCAATTGAAGATGCAAGCACTTCTTACCTCCTCATTGACATGATCTTCAAAGTACAAAGGTTCATCACTTTGAGGATCGTCACGGAATAATTCCTCTTCTAAGTCACTTTCATTTACCTCCTGCTCGTCGACCTGGTTGATCAACTTGATGATTAAATTAACAAAAGGGGTAAAATTATGATCATTCAACCATAAAACAATACTCACAGGTCCAGGTTCCATATCATCTGTCAACGGCATATCCCTTGGATGTTCTTCTTTGGCCTGGAACAATATATAACTTGAAAATAACCAAAAGATGCAATTCACAGAGAAAGTAGCTGGCAGAATCAATACAGAAGTAACATACCAATTTGAGATTCAAATTGTCGATATTACTGTTGAGCTTTAGCACATGTAGTTTCAAGGACTGCACCAGATGTGAACATGCATAAGATAAAGTTGCGAATAAAAAATAGTGGAAAATGGACAAAGGCAAGGCCCTGCATAATGCAAGATTGAATAGCAACCAAAAGTTATAAATGTAATGTGCAGAAATAAAGATTAGGAATTTAACTTTCGTAGGGCTGGTGTTCCTGAATTTGACTTACAAGAGACGGTTTTTAGTATGAGTGTCGCGTGAAAAGTAATATTCATATATGTGATCAGAGTTCTTATGAACACGTAGTAAGATAGGAAACAAAACCATACCTCACGACGCTGAGCCTCTTTTGAACGCTTCATCGCTTCCCTTTTACTCAGAAGAGTCTGAGGCCTCAAAGTGGCAGGGCGTTTATAATTTTTCCCACGATAGACAATGATTGCGTAACCTTTGCTAACTGGTTCAACTGCTACTAATATGCCACCACTTTCAGCCTCTAAAGTCCTTGCAATTCCATGTATCTCTTCAATACTGCTTCTTCCCATACATACCTTAACCAGTTCCCTATATTTCCAGTGCAAATGCATGTTCTCAACTGTTCCATCAAAAACTCCTCGACGACCTGAAAATGATGTGTGAAAATAGTAGCAAAATATACTAATAATGGCCCCAATGAGCTAACAAATAGGGTACTTAATTGCGTGATAAAACACTAACCCAGAAGTAAAAATGGCTTCATTCTTAGACCCACTCTCCTCAGCATATGCCTTTCTTCTTCGGTTATACCCTCTTTATCTATTTCACCCAGTTGACAAGTTTGTTCCTTTTCTAAATCAGCTAAACGCTTCTCTGCACGGGCTTTTTTCTCTAAGGCCTGCCTTTCAAAAAAATATTAACATTATAAATAGTTTACAAAGACTCTGATAACTATGGATATTCATCAATAGGTACCATTGATAGCTTGGTGCTTGTTCTCTCCATTGCAGCTTCTGCGCGCTTCAACTTCCTTTCTTCTATATCTTCAGCTTCAGTAGCATGCTCTTTCACCTCGGATATTTTCTTTGTTAAATCCATTGCATTTTTCCTTCTCTCTTCGATAGCTGAAGAGACTGCCGTTGGTAGGAAATCCTTTCCTCGGTAGAAAACAATAAATTCTCTATCCCTTGAAAGTAAAGTCCCTCCAGTAAGCCCCTACAAGAGTTCACTTCCATTCAATAGATGTGTCCTTTAATCTATTTGATAATAAACTGCTGAATGAGCATACCTAGACAACAGGAGTTCATAGGGCACATAAATACGACACAAGTCAATAATCAATCACAAACCTTTAGCTCTTCAGCCATCAATTCACTGTTCGTGTTCTGAACTCCCCGCTTGACTGCAATTTTTGCAATTTCACATTTTTCCCAAATCTTAACAATGGCAGCAGCTAATCCTTGAAGTTTCCTGTTTCTGCCTGCAGAGAAGGAAGAAGGAAAGCTATAAACTTGTGACGGGAATTTCAACTTTCTTTATAATTTTTTTCTTTATACTAGTATTAGTATAACTTAAGCTTATACTAGTATATTTTCGAAACGTATAATCAGCTACAGATAACAGGACAGAAATATTTTATTCACTTGAGAAAATAACAACCTAAAGCAAAATGGCATGGTAAAGGCCGGCCTAGTCTCCTTAATGTAGTCATCTCGTCATTTGTCAGTTTAGGTCTCACTCCATATGGAAGAAGACGGAATGGCCTTTTGTATCCAGGAACAACTGCTGGCAAAAGATCAGCATCAACAGGCAAAGGATCATAACTCCACCAATCAGTAAAACGGGGGCCAAGACCTTCAAGCAGAGCATCAGCTTCTTCAGCAAGTTGAGCTTCACCCGGAAGCTGGAAACGCACTCTATTTGGCAAACCCACACCTTGTATTATGGGTGCATGGAAACTTCGTAAACCATGTTTTGACACAGGGGTATCCACGGCATTGGTGGCAAATGAATGTTCACCCATCTCATTGGATATATCTTGATCCACATCTGAATCGGAACCAGGAGATTCTACAGAAGATGAGTCGTCTAACAAATTTTTATTGGTCAAGAAGTAAGGATACTGGTAATTGGGTCCTCTGTACAGTATTATATTACTTCCAGATCTCCAAACAACTAAACCTCCTGTTTTTCTCTGCAAACATTCCAGAAGAATTTAGATGAGATTAAAAAACTTACTCAGGAGTTACCCAATCTAGCTAATAAATTATATCTAAAAGAACCAAGTGTATCGTCTTGGAAAAAAAGGCAGGGCGCAACATTATACACAAGGTCCATAAGATAACATGTTCTTGAAACTCGAACCATTTGCTCCTAGACTCCAGTAATTTTTCATGACACATGAATTAAAGATCATACTTTCACCACAAAGATTGGGACTTGGGAGCACGGTACTTGCTTAGCTCAAAACACATCATGCATTAAGAGTTATAGAGCTTAAAGTAGCAAACCTATACCTAAAAAAGCATATAGGAGTGTATAAGCACTCTCAACTGCTATGAACAACGCCTGTGAAATCAATTGATACGCATCATCATGGTAGCCTATTGTTCCAAACACAAACCGGGGATCAATGAATTAAAAGATTCAAAGTTTAGAACCTTAGTTGAATTGGCCCCATAAACTTTTTTTCAACGCTGTTTGACTCAATATTTAAAACCAAAAAATTGAGATAAAGTTAAAATTCAACATGACTAACCTCCCAGAGAAGACTAGATACTTAATTTAATATCAAACAATCTTCTACGAGTCATTGGCATCTCAACAATCTACAACACCGTTCAACTATACTAATGTTTCAAACCTGAGGATCAAATCCACATGAATAGACTCAATACCTAGAAGACGAGAACCTAACCAGACAAATATAAATCCATACTGCACCATTTACGTGAAACTCTATACTAACATTCAACATCGATACACTCGATAGCCTAAAGGTATAAAGCCAAAATCTTTTAGCAACATCCTATTGTTTCATATTCCTAGAATCCACAATGTGCCATTAATGCAATCTCGTCAATCCACAGCATTATTTCAACTATACCTATAGTGATTCACTATTTAAATACTAAACTATACTTTTCTCTAACATTACTCCAGCATTAATAGACTCTACCTAGAAGGCCAGAACCTGACCAAAAGAATATAAACCCAAAACGAAAAGGATATTAATCCACAAGTTTCCATTTAAGCTATCTCATGACAGCAACATTTCTTCACTTGCACTCTTTATGATTCAACATTTAGATCCCAACTACACTCCTGTCCAACACAAATAGAGTTAATACTCAACCAAACGAATGTAAAGCCAAAAAGAAACCAGTATAATATCCAAATTTCTTGATATACACAAAACTCTACGCTACAATACTCATAATGATCCAATGTTTAGAACACTTTTCTCCAACATGAATAGATTTAATATCTAGAAGGCCAGAACCTAACCAAATGAATACAGCCCCAAACGAAATGATAAATCCTTAATCCACATGTACAATTTACGCTAAATCCTACACCACTGCTTCCATTTACGCAATCTCATCAATCTGCAATATTTCTTCAACTATACTCAAATTGGTTCAATGTTTAAAACCTCAACTATAAGTTTCCTAAACAAACTAATAGAATCATTTCGCATATATAACTTTCACATTCATCGAATACACAATGCACCATACACACAAAATCCAACACAACTAACTAACTGACCTCCAAAATATCATGAGTCCTCTTCATATTCATCCTACAAATATCCTCACAAGCAATCCTCACCACCTCCGTCCTTCTCCACCGCTCATGTATCCCATTAACAATCCCTTCCGTAATCCCCGCCTTTCCTAACTTAATCTTCTTCTTCAACGCCACTCCCACACTCCTCAACCTCCTCAGCTCCTCTTCCGGCACCGTCAGCTCCGCCAAACTCGGAACCTCATTCGCCTCCTTCCTCTTCCTAACCTTCTCCTCCTCCCTCTCCCTCACAAACCTCTCCCTCACCTCATGAAACCTCTGCATAGTCTTCGAAGACCCCGGTTCCGGAACCGGGTTCTCCGGCGTGCTCCAGCTCGGGTCGATAGTGTGCCCGACCCTGTGTTTCGGCAACCGGGTTCTCAATGGGACAAATATCTCTCCAGGAGATGAACCAGGCTCTTCATTTTCTTGGAAAGATTCGGTTTTTATGGTTTCTTCAATGTATCCGAGGCTCCGGAGCTTCTCGGCAATGCGTTGGAGGGAGGATTTCGGAATTGGGTGGGTCTCCGCCGTTGAGGAGGTGGCGGAAGTGGTGGTTTTGCGGCGGCGATTGGGGAATTGACATTGTGTTGGGGTGAAGAAGGGGTTTAGGAGGGTTTTGGGAGGGAGAATTGAAAAGTGGGTCTGGCAATTGCAGAGTGAAATTGAAACTGCCATTGTTGGGGTTTTAAGGGTCTTGATTGGTGGTGATGATGATGAAGAAGAATCATCCCATTTGAGCAAAAGCTTAGTTTACTGACATTTTGAGCTAGTGAGATAGTAGTAGTAACAGATATTACCAGATTTTATGCCTCTTTGCAAATTAATCCTTATCTGTTACATAATTACAATTAAGTCTAAACATTTGTCTCAATTCCCAAAGAAGGTTTTAATGATATTTGGCCAATAAAATAAACTTCTAAGTAAGGTTATATTATTTTCATCTGAAACTCATTAATTTCAATTCAAATCTGTTTAGTTATTTTTTTATATCACAGTTCAGTTCAATTTCGGGACGCTAAAAGTGTGCTCCCGGCTTTAGTGAAGTATTGCGGATTGAATCCTTGCCTTATGCTCACGATCTCTCAAGTTGATTCCTGCTCGCTTCTACAACTTCGCTCATTCGACTCGAATACGCCTAAAATGAGGTGTTACAAAACGATAAACACCCGCTGCATAACATAACTCAATAAAATACTGGGAATCAGATTATGTACGATAGAGATATTGAATATTAAATGTACCGGATAAGTTTTTCATGTTGAAGAGTTCAACATCAATTGTTTAAAAGAAGTAAATATAAAAATATATTTAAAAGCTGTGTAGAATGTATTATATATTATCATTTCATTTTAGAAAAGCAATAAACTTTACTCTAGATCTCAATAATTATAAAAGTGGCCAGACACCATAACTTTTAATGAAATATTGTTAGATCTTCCTTAAAAACATGCAAATATAACTTGACTCCATCGAACATTAACTTTAACATAACTTTTATACGGTAGTCTTCTATAAATACACTCGTACCCAATGATAAAAACAATTGAAGAACAAAATAGGAGGAAGATTACTAACTCAACATAATCACACACATGATGGAGAAAAATACCATTAGTAGTAGTGCTACAATAATGCTGATCTTGGTCATGTCAATGTTTTCAACGCGGGCTGAGTCATGTTTCAAGCACTGCACTCGCCACGATTGTGGCGGCATAGGTTTATGGCCATGCTTGATTTTCTGCGGAATCTGTTGTAAGCAACATACTTGTCCCGACGATCATCCCCTTGATGCTCAAGCTGTGTTAGATGCACGCAGTTCCAAGTTAATGTCCGATAAAAATGATTTAGGTTATAGTTAGGTTAGAATTGCCAATGCAAATATGAAACATGATGAACGATTGTGGAGTCCAATCTGAATGTAATAAAGTTAGAAATATTGTCCGAATAACGATTGTTATTAATGAAATGATAAAATTTCGATGTCTAGATGATGATGAGATTATTCGGGAAAAATGGAATGGATCCTCACTGACCATGTTTTTGGAAAGAATCGTTTTTTATGGTTTCTTCGATGTATCTGAGGCCCCGAAGCTTCTCGGCAATGCATTGGAGGGAGGATTTTGGAACTGGGTGGGTTTCCGCCGTTGAGGAGGTGGTGAAAGTGGTGGTTTCAAGGTTCTTGTTAATCGGGCTCAATGTACAATTGAATATCAAGAAAACATTGTAAATTGTTTAAAGAAATTATATATTTGGATTATACATGACACTAAAGAACATTTATCAAGTGCATTATGATATCAAGCTTACAACATTTGATCATACCAAAGATTACTTTCGTTGATATATTTGAACATTTAGCACAAGCTTATCAGCTTCATGAGCTTATTTTCGTAATAAGTCTGTTACGTGAATGTCTAGCTGATAAGCTAGCTGATCTAATAAGTTAGCTGTTTGTTTGTACATACCATATTTAACAAATCAGCTACCTTATCAGCTAATTGATTTACAGACACTTTTATAAAATCTAACTAGGTTATCAACTACCCAATCAGCTACTAGCTTGATTATCAGCTAGTTTTGCTAAATAGAGCCATAGAATATGACATGATATTAGCTAAAAAGGTACGTACGTGTAATTTCTGAAATATGAGGGGTAATCTTTTGAATAAGGAAGTGTTAAGAGGGGAATCCGTAAATTCTCCAATATTGTTTTACAATTGTTCTTTCATCTATACAAAGTTGCACAGAGATACAATTCCTATCACACAGATCAGTGAATTTATCACTCTCAACTGCAGAAATACACCACCTATACACAATTGAATACATACACTTGGACATGAATGTGTTATTTTCCCCCAATCAATCAGATGGAGCATGTTGTTTATGTACAAGATATCGACGAATTATTAACCGAGGTGATGACCCGTGATCAAGAACTTGAGTCTTCACCAAGCGCGAGCTTGCTCCTGTCGAAAACAGAGATCATAGTATACAATATCAGATAGGAAGAAAGTAACACCGAACCATGAACCATCATCTTTTATTCCATAATTTTGATGATTACATCTGATTTAAGACAAGGTTGTGCTTTGCTATATATTTAACAGACAACAGGCTATTGCCGCTCCCGACTCACATTTTGGCGTTCAGGTACTGATCCACCGTGAGAGGCTTAGGACCACCGAACCAGTTGATCATGAAAATGTTCTTGATTTCCAGTGTGTACACCTGGAAATTGTGACCCTTAGGCCATCCTGCAAAAGTTCGAGATCTAGAGTTAGCAGCAGAAATGTAGAAAAATCAAATGATCAAAGAAACTAGATGGAGATGTTAGCAGATTTATTCGTCTACCTTTCATCTCAGGGTGTTTTGCGAACAAAGCAGTTCTAGCAAAATCAGCTTCCTTTGAATTTGCATCAAGTACTTTTAACTGAGAATCCAATAACAGAATCCACATGGTATCATAAAATGTGCTTAGGACAAACAGAGACAACAAACAGTTTTGACTTCCAAGATTGTGAATGTCGAGCACCCGGTAGTATTGACATTCATACATAATCACATGCATTTTGCTTTTAGCACACAGTTCGACAAATGAGGTAATTTTTGCAGCAAAGTTTTTGAGATTTTACAAACACCACATGAGAGTGCAGTAACAGAAACTGGTTAATGGTTATGAACGTTGCTTTAGTAAAAAACAATCGGTAAGCTAGGAAGTCAGTGCAGTGAACTAGAAAACCACCTTTCCGACGAGTGTAATTTTAGCACAAATGGGATTCTCAGGATCTGCTTTGCCACAAGTTCCAAGGTTATATTCACTTATCGTGAAGGAAGATCTCTGGTCCTTGAGGGCATTACTTGCTGTTGGATCGAGGGTTGTGAGGTAGAAATAGGGGATACCTTTGCCTTTTTCAGGTAAGCCATCACTAAATGAAACCACATTCCTGCACAACATCATTTTCTCAAAATTCTAATCTGAAACAGAGAAGGCAAACTCAGAACAAATAGAAGTAGAACACATTAAAAAACGACACGAGTGCTTATTGCAAGTAACTCAGAACAAATAGATTAGTGTCCATTACAGTATATATCATGTGGCTAACACATTGAAGAAGCATTATAATCGAAAAATTCATGCTATGTCGGTAATGTAAAATCGAGAAGAAGAATTTCATTTCTGACTTAAGTAAGCTTTCTTTATACATCCCATTTTCTGTTCCAAAATCAAGTGGCCTCAAGTCTTAGTTCCAACATAGTTTAAATTCACTATACCATCACAAATTTTGGACAGAGAACAGCAAAACTGAAATTTACAAAGGAAACACTTCAATAACTCTTCTAGGCCTCAATGTGATAAAAGTTATAATATACTCACTGATCTAGAAGCCTCAACTTTAGCTACCCATATTTGACAATGAGTTTGTCAATACGCCCTTCGCACCTAAATTATGTAACACCATGATTCATGTGAAGTACATAAAACTATCCTCAGAATCATCGACTATAAGTGTTTTAGATGTCCGTGACACCATGCTTTATGTGTTATACACCAACCGAAAAAGTGGAAGCACACATTAAAATGCAGCTACCCACATTGTCATTGACAATAATCACTTCAATATGCCCTTGGCCACATGATTTAAGTGCCATACACCATCAAAGACGTGCAAAGACATGTAGCTAAACTCATCACAGCTGACAATAAGTCCTTTAGTATGTCCATAGCACCATGATTTATATGTTGTACATCAATAAA
Source organism: Plantago major (assembly GCA_026545765.1). NCBI lineage: Eukaryota > Viridiplantae > Streptophyta > Magnoliopsida > Lamiales > Plantaginaceae > Plantago > Plantago major. Next base: position 108,861,941 of record CM048840.1, read on the forward strand.
AAATATGCAAAATACATGCTAAAATGTAGCTGCCCTCTCCTCATTGCCAGTAAGTGCTTTGGCATCTCCGTAACATGATGATTCATATGTTGTACACCAATCAAAACGCGCAAACACATTAAAATGTTGTATACACCAATCGAAATGTGACCAATGAGACCTAGCCTAGTTCTGCGAACTTCAAATTAATATCTAATCCTTTATAATAAATGCAATATCGATTATCTCAAAAACAATATAAACGTGCAAGAACAATAAAAACCATAGTAACTAGTAGTACTATAAAGTAAGAAACTACATAGACAGGGAACATATGAATCATCGTCAGTTTTGATTTTTTCCCAGTCAACCAAATTCAACTTTCAATGCGAATTAATCTTAAACTACCCGACAACTTATTTCGAGTGAGTATACTATAAAGTAAGAAACTAACATGGACAGAGAAAAGAAAACAAAAAAGCATACCCAAATGGAGCACCACCCCAATCACTTGAAATAGTGCTGCAAGATCAAACAAACAAAGTCAAAACTCAAAAAAGCTCAAATCTTTAGCATGTAATTCCACAATAATCAAAGGACAAACATGAAAAAAAAAAGGAAAGGAAGTGAAAGAGTGTACTTGAGAACTCCCCAAGAACTCTGAGAAACCAACCACCTAGCAAACGCCGCCGTATCGTCAGGCCTCGGCCTGCTAACTGCCAGTGACGTCACCAACGGGCGTGATTGTACTGCTCCAAGAAGAAAAACCGATGCTAAAAGAGAAAAGAATAAAAGCCCTTTCATTATCTTGGTTTTTTTGAAGTTTTCTTGCTATGTGTGATGATGATTTTGATCAGAGAAGATGAAGTGACTTGAGGGAGACAAGGAGTCATATTTATATGTAGGAAATTTATTTAGTTTTGGGTTAATTTTACTCAAATAATGATTTGAGTGATTTTGAAGATGGCATGGCATGTAAATAATGTGTGTGTGTTCAGGCCGGACTCGAATTTAGTATGGAGTTGTTAGAAAGTTCAGGAGTAAAATTATGAGATAGAAATAGAGAGATTATTTTCCATCACAAAGTCTCAAGATAACTTATCTAGTTATTTAGAGACGGTTTATGTTATCAATAAAATTATTAATGTTATTAATTAAAATGTCTATATTATTAACGGAATAAGTCTTGTTGTAATGTGAAAAAAATATCAATGTTGAGAACATAGATGTTTTGATTAATAACATCGATAATTTTTCTGATAATATAAGTTCGTCTCTAGATAAATTATCTAAAGACCATCTTTCAGTATACTTACTCAATTTCCATTAGAAGTATGTAAGATTATGGGATTTATTATAAAGTTACTTTGGCAAGAACTTGACATATTAAAATCATTCTTGATAGAATTCCATCTAATTTAAAAACTCGAACTTGTAAAGAAGTGTGGAGTCTAATCATTTATATTAATACTCCAATACTCCCCCGCACTCGTGGTCGTTTTCAACCTCTTTGGGAGAGGTCATTCAAGTGGAAATTTAATATGGCTCTGATACCATGATAGAATTCCATCTCATCTAAAAGCTCGAACTTGAAGAGAGGTGTGGAATCTAGTCATTTATATTAATACTCCAATAATTCTATCATAAACACCAATTCACTTATATAAAAAAGAAAATAAAAATATATTGTGTTGAATGTATTATATATTACATCATTTAATTTCAGAAAATCAATTAACTTTACTCTAGTTCTCATAATATGTTAATAATTTTAAAAGTGGCCCGGATAGTATTTGCACACCATACTTTAGTGAAATATTATTAGATCTTTCTTAAAAACATGCAAATATAATTTCACTCAATTGAAACGTTAGCTTTAATTCAACTTTTATCCAGTACTCTTCTATAAATACACTCATATCCAATGATAAAAAAAAATGAAAACAAGTACGAGGAAGATGACTAACTCAACATAATTACACACATGATGGAGAAAAATACCATTAGTAGTAGTGAAAGTATATATGTCCTAGAGACAATCGATTGAGGACAAATATACATATTCGATTCAGTATTTATTTATGATTACTGTTCATTTATAAATAGGCATTACGGTATGTAAATATTATTATCTGTTTGTCTGTAATTGTTTACATACGTATTCCCATGAGCTTCATGTTATCACTAAGAATGTGAGATCTTGAGTGACATAACATAGCTCTAAAAGTAGCCCCAATCAATGATCATCGAGAATGTGATATCGATGATGCATTGGAGATTGGCATGTGGTTTGCATCATATCCTTTGAGGGTGTAGTAGTTCTCACGACTACGAATTACTTGGTAATCCGTGATGGACACATGGACGCCTTAGAGGGTGTTGGTATACCCAGCCGAGAAACCGTTTGGTGTACTTTATTTACGTGTCTACGAAAGTAACGGTTTGTAGGGTGGTGTAATAGTCCTTTGACTTGAGGTCAATACTTACTACATGTGTGGACTCGTGTGCTTTGACCATAACCAACGCTTGCACTCCTTGTAGGGGTAGATACGGCATGTGTTGGGCACATCATGAAACACATGTGGGTAGTAGTTGAACCAAGATAGGATTCATTCCTCAAAATAGACTTGGAGAGAACACTTAACTTCTCATTACTAATTTGATCAAAGTCGTTGGCCAACGCAAGATATATTTGGAATGGTGTTCAAGTATTATGGATCAATTAGTAGAATGAGATAAAGTGATTAAGTTATTGGAACAGACACGAAATCAAGTTCTAGACTTAATCGAGTGTTCGCGAATGAAAGGACCGTATCATCATAAGCTCTACATTACAGGTGGTTTGCAATCCTTTCAAACGTTCCTTATGTATTAAGAGTGTTTGGTAAATTGTCTAGGAGTTTCACCAAACCTTAATTAGATTAGTGCTTACTTACATAAGGCCCTATGGGTCACACAAAGTGGTGATTGTTCTACCAGTCGAGTATTAGAGTTAATTAAATATTAATTGGATTAATAAATATTTAATTTACTATTGTTGAGAATTGATCTATTTGATAGAAATAATTAATGAGTCAAATTGGATTTATTGGAATGCATTTAGGTTATATCAGTACATATGATCTGCGAGATCATTGGAAAAAAAAATAATAACACATGTTTTCCTTCTCCTTTTGCTTGATCATCTTTCTTCATGCTTCAATTCTCTATAACCCTACTCACTGAATAGTTTAGTATAGTTTCGAACGGGAACCTCCTAGCGTTCTTCGGTAGAATTAATCCCCGTGGATACCGAGGTTCAGGAAGCTGATCATTATGTATCATTGGGTTTCAACATATCATTCATGGCGAACTGATTTGAGGTGCTTGACGAACGGATTTAAAGAAGAGCTTTAAGGCTTTAAAGCTGCTGTCTGGAAAGCTAGTGCGACAAGTAAGTATTGATTTGTTTGTTTACGTTATATATAGTCATTGAATCAAGATCAATATGCAATAAAATTTTCGAATTCCGCTGCGTTGACCTAGGGTTTCCATTGCATATTTTCCAACAAGTAGTACTACAATAATGCTGATCTTGGTCATGTCAATGTTTTCAACGCGGGCACAGTACTCATGTGTCCAGCACTGCATGCGCTTCAGTTGTGGCGGCATAGGTTTCCAAAAATGCTTGAATTTCTGCGAACTCTGTTGTAAGAAACATACTTGTCCCGACAATCACCCCCGTAATGCTCAAGGTGTGTTAGATGCATGCGGTTCCAAGTTAATGTCCGATAAAAAGGATTTAGGTTATAGTTAGGTTAGAATTGCCAATGCAAATATGAAACATGATGAATGATTGTGGTCCAATTTGAATGTATTAAAGTCAAAATTTTGCTTGAATAACAATTGTTATTAATGAAATACTAAAAAAATTTCGATGTCTAGATCATGATGAGATTACTCGGGAGTAATGGAATGGATCCTCACTGACCATTATTCTTGAGGGAAGAAAGATTTCTACTTGTATGGAAAGAGAATTAACGGAAGAAAGGTTTTCTATATTATATGATGTTTCCTTTTGCTTTAGTTCGGATGATGATGTTGTGAAACTAAGTGACGAGCCTATGAACTATGAGTCTATGATTGATAACGTTAGGCGTATGTTAGAATGTCAGGTAACCTAGAATCCTTTCATTATATATATGCATATGCTATTTAATTTAGCTTAAAATTTATAAATTTGAACGGCGGTTTTGGACGGCTGGTATGGCTGGATTTAGTTTCTTTATATTTTTTAATTTATATTGTTTAAAATATTAAAAATTAAATATATAATAATAAAATATAAAAATTATATCAGCGATTATATTTTTCTGAGATCTATAAAGCAATTTTATTCAATTTCATTATACATCTAAAATCTGATTTTGTTGTCATTCGGTTTTAAAAAATTCTAAAAAAATATTTTTAAAAGCAAATTTCATTAATTTCAATTTGTAAATACACTTATAATATGCTTAATATGTAAAATGAAAATAAAAAATTTTGACGATCATATTTGATCCACGACCCACTGCAGCCATTTTTTCAGCATTCAACCATAAATCAGTTATAGCAGATTTTTCCCATGGTCATGACAACATTCCTTTTCCATAGATAGTATGACTCTGCATGGTTTAGGGATTCCAGGGGAAAAGAAAATAAAATGAAGGAAAACATTTCCCGTGTTTGTTTCGATTGAAAATGAAAACGGTGGAAAGGGAAATATAGAAAAACCTGAAAAATACAAAAATAAAAAATCATCCAAATTCGTATCTCTTTGTAATGGAAAATTTTATAAAAACTAATGTTTACTGAAAAAATTAATCTAATTTCTTTTATTAACATTGATTTATACATTTATATACAAATCATTTTATTTATAATAGTCATTATACTCGTTAATATTTTTGTTTTATTAGAAAGTTCTATAACTATAGTCTATGTAGCAATAAATATAGATAATCCCCTATCATAGTACAAATTACACATATGTAATTTTACTAAGACTTTGAAAAATAAGAAATAAATTATTCTGACATGAACCAATTTAAATTACATTACTCTATTCAATCTTATTACGTATACTCACAATTTTCCAATTCTTTTCACCTTTTATAATTAATTTAAAGTTCTTTTCAATAATTTCAATGTTTGTATGTAATTAAAAAATATATGTTGGTCAAATCATGACCTTATTTTTGTACTCGAAATTTTAAATATCCACCGTTTAGCAAAAAATAAAAGATCAAAAAAGGAAAGATAAAAATTAAGAAAAAAATTCAAAAAACCAAAAACAAATTCACAAAAAAATTGCAAACTAAATTATGCCACAAAACTAACTTTCAATTTTTCTGGAAAACTAAAAAATTACCAAACAGTAGAAAAAAGGGAAAATGCTGGTTTTCCTTCAACATTTTTTCAACGGATTTAATTTTCCTCCAAATTCTTTTCTTTTCACTCGAAATTCCTTAAACCATGCAGAGCCTAAAAGTTGTGATTTATTACAATTATACACATTACTTTCAATATTGCTCCTTATAATACATAAGAACAATATTATTGTAAAACACTACAATTGATGATACATATTACCATAAACTAAATCGTAAATAGAAATACTAATAATACAAAGGCTCTGTTCTTGTCTTCTTGCTAGTTGTTTGATGTTATTTGGTTTCTTTCAAGTTTCTACCAATGGATAAGGAGAATTATGTGGAAAATTATATAGAAGGACACAAAGTTTGGGTTGATGTGTGATTCGGTCCTTACATTTTAATTAAACGTGAAACAGACCTTTTTGAATAATATGTACTATGTGTGTTAGACAGAGGTTACATGAATTTCAATATTTATAGGGTAGGCGTAGCATATGAGTCGTGTATTGGACATGAATATGTATGATTCTTTCGGTGAATATATGCGTGAGTGAGTTAATTTGTAAATGTCATGATGTATTATTGGTATGTCATTATGTTACTTCTCTACGCCAACAATTTGGTACGAGTTAGCTCACTTTTTCTTGCAATATTTTGAAATTAAAACTCTAAAGAACTCCAAATAACTCGTAATGTTTACGTCTTTGAATGAATGGTGTATAGGACGAACCATTAGACAAACTTTCAACTAAAAAAAGTTAGAAATTACAAAACTGTTAGGAATATCTGTTTAAATTTTTATCAGTAAAGATTATCTTAGCTCACAAAGGTAACTTGTACTTTTAGTTCATTTAACATTGTAAAAAGTGTCCTCAGATACCTTGGAGAAACTAACTGTTTGGGAGACAAATGTTTCAACAAGTATCTGAAGCACTATAGGTTACTGAGAAAGGACTTGCAAAGCTTCAGAAAGCTTGCACAGTTCCGTTGACACTACATGATAAAAGTTGGTATAGTACATTAATTGCGTAGACAGAGTTTTCTGAATAAAAAAGAAAATCTCTAAAAAGAGACAAAGCTCACTACCATACCAACTTCAGATATCGTTAGTTTGAATTTCATTGTGCCTAACCGATAGTAATTCAAACGGCCTGATTTTCAAAAATATCACAACTTAGAGTGCTTGAATACACACCTTGAACTACATTGAACTTATCTTATATTCAAGCATACAAGCCTTCTACCTACTTACTCTCTAGCTTAATTACTGTTGCGACTAAAGCTCTTGAATTCTAAGTAGCACGAAAGTTCTAAGTGTCCTGATCCTTAACAAGAATTGCATATTGTGAAGGAGTTGAATCCAGAGGATATAGTTGTGACTTGTATCTGTGATTCATTCTCTTGAACAACATCAAGACTTGGGTCAGTAAAAAAATAAGTTACCATGCATTGAAAAGTGTATTAAGTAATCTTACTTCTACAGAGCACTCATACATAGTTGAGAAAGTTATTAAGAGCCTGTTCACATGACAAACTACCATAACCAAAACACCACACTGGCGTTGAGCATAGGAAGTACTTAGTTTGGGAAACTAATGAATAGCTCAAAGGTTACTGAGTAGAGGGGGTACTTGCTGAGAAAGCCGGGGATTAACTCAGGGGAACACTTGCTTGGGAACCTAGTGTTAAAGGGATCAAGAGATAAGATTTTGTAAGGAGAACTCATCATCTTATCTTAGTGAATTCAAGTCCTGAGAAAGGGCGAGTGGATTAGTTGAGGGATTACGGCACCCTCAGATACCGCTATAAATCTTTGAGTTATTTACTTACTACACTTACTTTATGTATTACTTATATCTTGCTGAGTATTTACACACTTATAGCTTGCTGAACACGTGCATTTATCAGAAATACTTCCGCTCTCTGAGACTAAGTATCAGATACCTTCGCAAATATCTGAGAAAATGTGTTTATCGTCAAAAGTTTGAAAATAATATTCACCCCCTCCAGTCTTTTACTTTGTCGTGATCTGGACCAACAAAAACTTCAGCTTGCTTGCCTTCTGTCGTTTAGTTAATTAACTTTTAAAATATGAAGCACGATTTCACAATATCCGTAGGAGACACCACTCACTACCCTAATTTCCCGAATTTCCCGTACTTTGGGATAAGCTATTTAACTTAGTACTAGATTACAAGGCATGGAAGGGGGAGATGGATTGGATAGGTTATGTTGTTTTGTCATTTCTATTTCCTGAATGTCATGGGCTAGTGCTTATCTTGCATTTCTTTTTTCCAATGTATATCATAAAGTGGATAGAGAAATGAAAAGAATATGATGAAACATGAATTTGCATATGAAAACTCTCCCATCCTTCACATGAAAAACCTCCTCCCTCGTGACCGTTGCGGATTTGCTATATATTGCATGGCAAAATGACATTAATGTTCTTTATCACTCTTGCATTCTAGCTTTTTAAATATCTTTTGAATAGTATATGCAGTGGTGGAGTCGGAAAAATTTATCACGCAAGACAAAATCGTTCGGATTAAAATAAATTACTATGTGTCAAATTAAAATAAATACTGAAAAATTAAGATAATTGAAAACGAAAACTTGATGTTTGGCTACAAACTCAAGTTGAGTTTTATCGATTTGTTATGTTTGTTTCTCAATATTAGACTATGTAAATATTATGGAATAGAATATTTAGTATAGTTAGAGTTATAGTAGATTCCTTATAGTAGTTTTCCAATTCCAATTGAGTTATACTCTTGTAATTGTAATTAGTATATATCTTGAATGAGATCTATAGAAAGAGTCACGGACTCATATTCTTTCATGGTATCACATTAGGTACGATCCTCAATTTCGCTGCCTTCTACATACCGTGATTCTCTCTTCTCCTCACCTTCGAAGTCGACCTCATTGCAAGCATTGATATTCATATGCTAGCTCCAGTCGATTTCGATTCTCCCCGCAAACATCCTTCCTCTAAATCCGGTGATTTTTGTAGTCCGCAGATATGACTGCCGGTGAATCCTCCACTCCCAAAACAGCTACGGCTGCTCCCACCTTCCACCCCGCCCTCACGGTGTCAAATATCCGCAATAATATTCCAATCATCTTAGATTTGAAAAACTCGCAGTATGGTACCTGGGCTGAACTCTTCAAGATTCATGCTCGATCACACCGAGTTCTCTACCATATCCTCCCTCCTCCTGAAGGTGTGGTTATTCCTCCTCCGACTACGGCCGACGAGAAAGAACTCTGGTCAACCATTGATGCAACTGTACTTCAATGGATTTATTCGACAATTTCGTTGGATCTGCTGAACACCGTCATTGAACCAGATGCTACTGCAAAGCAAGCCTGGAATCAATTGAAGGATATTTTTCAAGACCACGAGACGTCTCGAGCAATTACTCTTGGACATGAATTTGCGACTACTCGCATGGAGGATTTTCCCAATGCGAATGCTTATTGTCAACGTCTTAAGAGCCTTGCCGATCAACTCAAGAATGTTGGGGCTCTGGTTGATGATCATCGCTTGGTGTTACAATTGGTTTCCGGTCTTACGGAAGCTTACAAAGGTGTTGGCACACAAATACGTCATGCTAATCCATTGCCGAAGTTTTCTCAAGCTCGTTCTTCCTTACGTCTTGAGGAACGAGAACTCCAGGCTATGGCATCTAACTCTTCCAATAGTGCGGCTCTGGTTACTTCGACACATGATGCTAGCTATGACAATAATATGGCACCCCGTCCATCCGGACAGGGAAACAAGCGCGGAAACGGCAAAAAGAAGCGCCCGCACGGAATAGACGTTACGCACACAAGAAGATGCCTCGCACGCAGCAGCCGCCAAGAAGACCGAGTCAAGGCCGGCAAGCATATGCCGCCACCGCTCTGCGCCATTAATTAGCCGTGGCGCATCCGCCCAGCCATTACCCAGCCCGTCCACCTTCCCATGCACCAACACCGCGCCATCCTCATGGAATCTTGGGTGCGGCACCTAATCCACAAGCTTACATGGCGTCGATGGCTCCATCGAGTCAATATGCTCCAACCGAGATTGAATCCGCACTTTATACAATGACTTTACAACAACCGGATCCAAATTGGTACATGGACACTGGAGCAACGTCTCATATGACATCCACCAAAGACGGGGATAGCCATTATGAGATGTGATAGTTCTGGGGATCTCTACCCACTCACCACAATCGCCCTCCCTACATCCCAGCCCTCCACTTTTGCTGCTCTGTCTCCTCCTCTTTGGCATGCTCGCTTAGGACATCCAGGATCACCAGTTTTAGATTTTCTTAAACGTGATTCTAGCATAGCATGTAATAAGGATTTTTCTTCTAGCATTTGTCGCTCTTGTATTTTGGGTAAACATGTTAAGTTACCATTTGACACTTCGTTGTCTAAAACTCAGTTTCCGTTTGATATTATTCATAGTGATTTGTGGACCTCTCCTGTCTTAAGTTCTATGGGACATTGCTATTATGTTCTCTTTCTTGATGACTTCTCAAATTTTTTGTGGACTTTTCCTCTTGCTAAAAAGTCTGATGTGTTTGCTAAATTCTTAGAATTACGCACATTAATCCTCACACAATTTGAGAAACAAGTAAAAAATCTCCAGTGTGATAATGGGAAAGAATTTGATAATAGCCAATTTCGACAGTTTTGTGCTTCCAATGGGATCCTTTCGTTTTTCTTGTCCCCATACATCTCCACAAAATGATAAAGCTGAGAGAAAAATCCGATCAATAAATAATATCATTCGTACTCTTCTTGCACATGCTTCTTTGCCTCATTCGTTTTGGCATCATGCTCTTCATATGGCTACATATTTACTTAATATATTACCCACCAAAGTGCTTGACAATGCCTCTCCCTTCCAGATGTTATATCATCAAAAACCTACTTATATATATCTCCGGGTTTTTGGGTGTTTATGCTATCCTCTCACTCCTTCTACTACTATCCATAAATTGCACGCACGTTCCTCTCCTTGTGTGTTTTTAGGATATCCGCAGAATCATCGAGGATATAAATGTTATGAATTATCTTCTCACAATTATTATTTCTCGACATGTAATTTTTGATGAGACTATATTTCCCTTTGCTTCATCCCCTTCCCCGAACCCTTCCAATTATGGTTTTCTTGATAATACTTCTGATTCTTCTTGGCTTCGCACGCTTGCTCATACATCCGGGTTTCATAACCCAATAATCAAGTCCAAGCAAACCAGCCCCGTTCCATCTACTTCTGGACCACGGGTCCAGGAGCCTCAGCTGGGACAGAGCTTCACGCCGGCCCAACATCATACTGCCCCTGGCCCTCTTCCTCAACTGGGCCGCCTTCCTTCGCAGGCCCAGTTCTACACTCCCCAGCCCACTGGGCGTTCTGCCCCGCACCCACAGCTGGCCCACTCCTCTTCCCCGGCCTAGCCAGTGGGCTCTTCTCCTTCCCCAGCCCATATCGTTCCCTCCCCACCAAAAAATCCTCCACCGATTCATAATGCACCCGGCCATCCCTTACAGTCCGGTCGTGCTTGAGTCCCTAATCCAAAAATTTTTGGACCGGATTATGTCAATCTCCACACAGTTTCAAAATCTCCTCTTCCTCGTAATCCTCTTTTTGCTCTTCGTGACCCGAATTGGAAACGTGCTATGGAAGAAGAATTTGATGCTCTTATTAAAAATAAGACGTGGGATTTGGTACCCCATCCACCTAATGTTAATATTATTCGCTCTATGTGGATATTTGCTCATAAAGTTAAATCTGACGGTTCTTTTGAGAGGCATAAGGCCCGTCTTGTAGGTGACGGTAAAAGTCAACAAGTTGACATTGATTGTGGAGATACTTTTAGTCCGGTGGTCAAACCGGCGACGATTCGCACTGTTCTGAGCCTTGCTTTATCCCAGCATTGGTCCATTCATCAGCTGGATGTGAAGAATGCATTTTTACATGGTGATCTCTCTGAAACTGTGTGTATGCATCAGCCCGTGGGTTTTCGGGATGCTTCTCACCCGGATTATGTGTGCTTACTTCGCAAATCACTCTATGGCCTCAAACAAGCTCCACGAGCTTGGTATAAGCGGTTTGCGGATTATGTCTATTCTCTCGGGTTCGTCAACAACAAATCTGACAACTCCTTATTTATCTATCGACAAGGGTCGAATATGGCATACCTTCTTCTCTATGTTGATGATATTATCCTCACCACCTCTTCAGATTCTCTTCGCCGCACGATTATGACACTTCTTGCATCAGAATTTGCTATGAAAGATCTTGGCCCTATCAATTATTTTCTTGGCATTGTAGTTTCTCGTAATAAGCAGGGATTGTTTCTTTCACAACGCAAATACGCAGAAGAAATCAACGAGCGAGCTGGCATGTCGGCGTGTAAACCGACTGTCACACCTGTTGAAGCCACACCCAAGCTGGCGCATGCGGTTTCTGCTCCAGTCTCGGATCCTACTATGTATCGAAGTCTTGTTGGTGCCCTTCAATACTTGACCTTCACTCGTCCTGATATCTCGTATCTTTGTCCAAATAAGTATGTTCATATATGCATGACCCTCGTGATGATCACTACCATGCACTTAAGCGCATTATTCGCTATATCAAGGGCACACTCTCTTTTGGCTTGCACTTATATCCGTCCACGTTTTCCAAACTAGTGTCCTACACTGATGCGGATTGGGGTGGGTGTCCAGATACACGTCGTTCCACCTCCGGGTATTGTGTGTTTCTTGGGGATAATTTGATTTCTTGGTCGTCTAAACGTCAACGTACTATGTCAAGATCAAGTGCTGAAGCTGAATATCGTGGAGTTGCTAATGTGGTTTCAGAATCTTGTTGGTTGCGCAATCTCCTCTTAGAGCTCCATTGTCCAATTCGTACAGCGACATTGGTTTATTGTGATAATGTTAGTGCTGTTTATCTCTCTGGTAATCCAGTACAACATCAGCGCACCAAACATATTGAGATGGACATACATTTTGTTCGCGAGAAGGTGGCAAAAGGCCAAGTTCGAGTTCTACATGTACCTTCTCGGTTCCAGATTGCAGATATATTTACGAAGGGACTTCCACAGGTTTTGTTTGAAGATTTTCGGGACAGTCTCAATGTTTTTCCACCTCTCGTTTCGACTGCGGGGGAGTATTAGACTATGTAAATATTATGGAATAGAATATTTAGTATAGTTAGAGTTATAGTAGATTCCTTATAGTAGTTTCCCAATTCCAATTGAGTTATACTCTTGTAATTATAACTAGTATATATATTGAATGAGATCAATAGAAAGAGTCACGGACTCATATTCTTTCACTCAACTTTAAATTATACTACTTGAGTTGATTATTATTTAACAACTAAAAAACACAAAACGTTATCACTCAAATATCCTTTTAAATATTAGAGAAAATTACATTTGGTACCCCTTAAATTGACCCCCTTCACAGATTGGTCCCTTCTATTCGAACAATAACAGATGCCCCCTGTAGTTGACCAAAACTAAAAAACACTTCTCTCTCATGTCATGTGGATTTAATTTTCTCTCTCCTTAAAAGAAAAGCTAAATCAAATTAAAATTTCTTACATTAATTAAAGTAAAGCAAAAATAACACATGGATCTATCTGTAATTAGCTTCCACAAATATAGGGAGCTATTTGTAATTGATTTTCAGGTAATTTTTGGTAAATGATCAAAAATACATGCACTAAAAATAATTTCCTCATAAACTTCTATGTAATTGATTGAACTGAATTATGTCCCTCTAAATTGTCAATGGGAATTGGAGGGAAATTTTATCCCCAAATTCCCGCCCGGACCCTTACTAAATAGCCATGTTTGTGGCTTAGATGATAATGAAGTACTAGTAGTAATTAGGTATTTTAATTTCAGTTTAATGTATTTTTGTCGAGTGATCACAATTATCTCTTTTGTGGAGTGTATTGTAAGAACTTGTGATCAAATCACCATGTAATTTGCTTATGTTTACAATGAAATGAAGATGATTAAATGGTGAAAAACCATTGTTAATGTTGTCTCTTGTTGTTATTGTTGGTGGAGAGAGCAATAGAAATGCATTAAGAATAACCATTAAGCGAAAGCGATTATGGGAGAACAGAGAGCAATTACATCAAATATATGAAGTTAATTTGATGAGCTCATCCACATGCTTAGCAGACTTTTGAAGAAATGCATTATGCCACCTCTCACCATAATATGTCATGGCCAGTTGAGTATCCAAGACAGTCATCGAAGTCGTGAGTGCAGAACCTCTCGGACAAAGCTCGTCAGAGTGGCCACACTCACTGTGAATGAGCTTTGAAGCAATGTTGTAAGCCCTCATACGTGGTCCAACTGCTTGATCATTGTCGTTCACTTCTCTTCGTGAAGTTGTTAGTTTTTTAGCAAGAGTAGGGTTGTTCAAATTTTTTCCATGTTCGTCATTATGTATGTTTCCATGCATTCAAATATGTTAGTGTTATTATGTGACTCATCATACAATAAGAGTATAGCAAATTACCCGATCCCCACATGAGATGATGGGCGAATCATTCTTTGATAGCCCTTAATTTTCATTGTTACTTGTTGTTTTTTGCTTGTCGCTTCTTGATGGTTTGTATTTATAGGTAAATTATAAAGATGAATGCGGATATGGACATGAAAACAATGGAAGAATTGAATTTGACTCTTGGAATATGTATAATAGACCTTTGACTTTCATACATTGATAGTTTCTGGTTTGTATTCGTGATATGCATTCAATCAATACAGGGTCCTGGTGCATTTATTTGAAGTCAATAAAGGGACCTAGTACATTCTTCAGCATATTGAGAAACAGTTGAAAAATAGATTAATTGACTGATTACCTAAAATTAACTGAAATTTACCAAAATTGACTAAACAAAATCTAAGTAAATTACAAATAAGTCCAGTTAGAAATTGATTTAAATCAATTACAAATAAGTCCCTGAATTTGTTATAGCTAATTACTGACACATCCAACAATCTGTGTCACCAAATAATGGAGGAAAAAAAGAAAAGGGAAAAGAAAAGAAAATAGGGAAACAAAATTAAAAAAACTCAAAAATCAAAATATTCAATGGCATTTTCGTTATTATTACCAACTTTGGCCGACACATCAGCAAAAAGTAATTCCATGTCATCATCAACTTTGACTTTTGGACCCATTTGTAATATCGAAAATTGCTCAGTTCAATTTTTGGATGTAACTGTTATTGTTCGAATAGAAGGGTTGAATTTGTTATTAGACCGAATTTAAGGGGTACCATAAGAAATTTGCCCTAAATATTATAAATATTACAGTTTAATACCAAACACAAACTTCAAAATTCAACTCCAATTTAGTTATTATTATTAACACTACAATTCAAGTCGAGTTGGATTTTGAGTTTGATGTCAAAGAACCAAAATTCCAGGTAATGCAATAGACTTGCTTGCATGTGCCTTCCCCGAGTATATCAGGGTGTAACCATTGTTATTACAACCCTTAACATAGTGGATCTTGGCCGGTTGAGGGGCCTGATTCAGCTGGAATTCTCCGCCTCTTGATTAGTATAGTGTGATATGATGAATGATAAAATAAATATGTAGTCCAAGTTAAAATATGATGTTGCTAATACTACAAATTGATTTGGGTGTTATGATCGAGCGAAAAAGCATATTCACTCCATCCCCGCAGAATATTAATAATTTTTTAATTAAAATTTATTAATATTTTATTTGAGCGCTAGTACTTCATGCGCCGGCTGGACGAAAAATTGAGTAATTCACGCTAATTCTTACTAATTCGGTCAAAGTTAACGGTTCCGTTAAAATTGACTAACGAAGTACTAAAATTGGACAAATACACAACTTAAGGTACCAAAATTGAACGGTCACAACTTAATGTATCAAAACGATAACTGTCACAACTTAAGGTACCAAAAATGAATTTTTCCCAAAGTTTCAGTTGTGTGCAGGTTCGATGAAGGTAATGGTTTTAGGGGATTGCTCTAACTTGAGGGGCAGGTTTGAGGAACAATGGAGAATTGTGGGCTCAATCGGACTGAGAGTGTCATCAACGGTTATGATCGAATCTAGAGATTCAACGGTGGAAATTAGACAAACGAATACAAGTTAGTACTGAACTAACATTTTAGCGAATTGAGCTGGGAATTCGCCATTATTCTTCGGATTTTGTATAAATTGTTGATGCAATTATTCAGTTGAAATCATCACCAGCATTAGCCCTCTTCCAATCCATTCTAATTCAGAGAGAATTTCTCTTGTTCATAGAATTAGAGTTCGAACGGTTAGAAATGACGATAATATCATTTTGAGCTTGATTTGTTATTTTGATTTTTGAATTTTGTTCCAATTTGAATAAAAAAGGGTTTCCATTGTTTCTCCGTCCAGTAGGATCGATTTATCTTCGTTTTTTGTTCATCGCATATTAATTGTTCGATTGTTTCCAGTTTAGTTTGATCAAATAGCTTGTTCTTCATTGAATCCTTTACATATAATATGATCGATCGATCATGAAGTGTGCCATTGTTGATGAAGTCATACCACTACAAAAAAATTGGTTTTTGGTGACGAAAACTCAAAACTTCATCACAATAATAGTATACTAGGAGCGCAAACTGGTGCTTCCAGGAAGCAACTAAGAAGCTTGACAGTGTTACGATGGCCTACTGCATCGGTTATAACCAGGGGCGGACCTAGGTCAAAATTTGGAATTTTTTTTTATAGGTAATATTTTCGAAAATTTTGGATTTCACCCCTTAACTCTCGAAAAAACCTTATATATGTAATTTTGCCCCCGAAGTTGAAATCTTAGGTCCGCCCCTGACCGTAACATAAGCATATATTCAGTTCTCCCATTCAGCACAATGGAAGATTGGTAATCTGCCAGTTGTGTACACAATTGGAACGTTCATACTGGTATCATTCAACAATTGGACCCTCTACCTAGTACCTACTCTAAGACGATTCTTGCAGTAGTCGTCGTCTTTATTTTCCACTAGCTCAAGATTATCTCTGAGCAAATAGCCCATATTGTGGCTTTTAAATTTAGATTATAGAACGTCTGTCAAAAGAGGCTGCTAATAATTGCCCACTAGGTTATAAACTAATTTAAGGCAAGGACTTGATCCTGAAGTTTCTTTAGTCATGTATGCATGCTTCACTCTCATCTCCACTGATTGAATCAGGGCTGTTGGATCACCTTCATCGCACGGCTACGGAAGAAAGGCATTTTTAGTCCCAAAATATACCCCAATGGCGTGTCCAATAGCCCGTTTGGTCGCCCTGTGATCTTTGATCCTAAACTTTTCAAATTTTGGCGTCCGTGATCCTTTTTGCTGACGTGGCACCGGAGTCAACGATTTTTTCCCGATTTTGACCGACACGTCACATATGCCAATCTTCAAACTTCATCACTTTTCAATTCTAAACACCCTAATTCTATAAAGAAACAATAACCAACTTTTAATACAAAATTTAACAAATAATAACATTGTACATTGAAAATTTGTAAAGTTGGAAACTATTTACAGCTGAAATTTGATCTTCCAGAAAGAGCATTTGAAAACGTTTCATCTCCTTCTCAGCCTGATACTGAAGCATTGCAGGAAAATCTCATCTTCCGCCCTTTAGTTTTGTCGGATCCCTCAAGCTGGTGTACCCGATGCTTGTACTAAAACCACTATCATTCTCATAGTCATCTAAAATATGACTGTAGGATGGTTGCCTCTCTACGCCAGTATTTTCAAACTTAGTCCACAACTGTTTCCCACCTGATCTTAGTCCCTCAAGCTCCATTGCAACTTGTTTCATTGTAGGCCGGTCGTGGCCTTTCACATTTAAGCACACTCGTGCAAGATTTGCAACTTCTGTCAGCTGCTCCAAATTTTCTTTGTCACTCACAATGGTCTCGTCAAGAACTTCAATCAGGCGTCCTTGCTGAAGCCTACAAAGGAAGAAACTGGTTAGGTTTCTCTCCTCCTCAGGCTTATCGTAGCTTAAAGGCTTCATGCCTGTTAAAAGCTCCAACAGGACGACTCCAAAACTGTACACGTCACTCTTTTCAGTCAACTGATTGGTTTGCATGTACTCAGGATCTAGATATCCAAATGTTCCTTGAACCATAGTGGACAGTTGAGTTTGATCTATAGGGACCAATCTTGAAGCTCCAAAGTCGGACACCTTAGCCTCAAAATTTTGGTCTAAGAGGATATTAGCGGACTTGACATCTCTGTGTATGATTGGAATTGAGGCGGCAGAGTGTAGATATGATAGAACATCAGCGGTTTCTGAAGCTATTTTTAATCTCATGTTCCAATCAAGAAACCTTTTCCTAGAATCGTCATGTATATGATCATGAAGAGTGCCATTGCTGATGAATTCATATACTAGAAGAGGGGCTTGTGTTTCCAAGCAACAGCCAAGAAGCTTGACAATGTTCCGGTGGCTAACTCGAGAAAGAACAACAACCTCATTGATGAATTGGTCAATTTGGCCTGGATCGACTTCCTTGGACTTCTTGACTGCAACTATCCTGCTATCTTCAAGAAAACCCTTATATACCGTTCCAAAACCTCCTTGGCCAACAATCCTTTCATTATGGAAGTTCTTTGTTGCATGATTTAGTTCGTTTGAACTAAAAATCTTAGCCACGTCATTATTTGATTGTGTTTCCCTCTCCGTGCTGATTGACATCATATTTCCTGTAGCAGTTAGCTTTTCTTCCAACAACTTGCCACCATTTCGGAGAAAGTAAATTTTCTTCATCTCTTTCAACCTTCTTCTCTTTAGTTCGAAATATACCAAGCAAGCAATAAGGATAACAATCACAATCCCAACAGCAGCTCCTGTTTATAAGTCAAATGCAACTAGTAAATGACAAATTTCATCAACAAACTAAGTACTGCAGCATGACAATATCTAGCAACTAGGAAAAAAATACTACCTGCTATAGGTTTGTATGCACGTGATTCACCCCTTCCGATTCGAATGCAACCTCCCTCACGGACTCCATCATTAGCATAGTAGCCTTCTGGACATGTACAATCACCAGTTCCATTATCACGATCATATCCTTGGGGACACAAACACTGAAAATCTCCAGGAAGATTCACACAACCAAATGTACAATTATGTCCTGAAGAACCACATTCGTCTATATCTGCGAAAAGAAATATAAAAGCCAAATCTTTATTGAAAAGAAAAGAAAAGAAAAACTGTGAAGTGGATTTGTGTTGCTTGAATGAAAATTTTGTAAATCATATATACCTTGGCAGCCACCCTCCAAATATGGATTTCCTTGATAACCTGAGTTGCATTGGCATCTATAGTCATTACTACCATTGCTCGGCATATAACAGCTCGAATTGGAGCTTCTGCAAGCATAGCAAGCAGAATCCAATTGTGCCTGTCCACACGTCTCGTTGCTGACAATAGCCCAGTCGATCACCAACGGAAGACTTGTAACGTTTCTCAAATTGGTGAGATTTTGACGATAAAAAGTGAAAGATCTCTCCTCCACAATTAACCCAAAGGTACAGTTACTGAACGTGCTGACAGCCGTATGATTGTTAAAACTCCCCACTCTCAATCTCATTCTGCGAACATTGTTAGGTATATTAGTCATCTGGCAGCATCCGGTTCCTGCACAAGTCTCATCTTCCGTATCATCCAAGTCCCTGCACGTGGAGATGCAACCGGTGCTGAAATATCGATCATCAGACTGGTCACTAGACATGTACCCGTAACTGTCGCAACCAACAACAGCGAATGAGTTTGAAATGTTGTTGATTGCCATGGAACGCGGCAGTCTTAATGTGTTCCTCCTCGCAATCAAAAGTTGGCCCCCAGAATAGCATCGTCTTGCTATTCTTTTCATAATTCTGAGCTGCCCCGTCAGATTAATTTCCAGGATTTGGATGCTGCTGTTTCCCAGGAACAGAGTCGGAGTAGGGAGAGTTTCATTGCAGGTGACCAAGTAACGGCGACTTCTGTAACAATCCCGTGTGGTGCCGAATGGGAACGGAATGCTTATGCTGCCGCATGTATCAGTGCAGTTGGGTAATGCTACTGGGAAACTTGGCACTGGTGATTGAGCAGAAATGGGATTTGGCGTTACAGCTACAAGGAATGCAAGAAGTGGCAGAATAAGGAACTTTGGTATGATCATGATTGTTTGTGCTTGGGATGATATATCACAAATAATGTTAATTGAACAAGAACTGGATGTCTGCAAAAATGGCTATTAGGCCTGTATTTATTTTCAAGGTCCATGATTAAGATATTATTAACAAGAAGAGTAAGGATCGATGGCCTGACTTCACAAAAGTCTATCAATTACTGGTGGGAGGAAGCTACTCCATTTCTTTATTTATAAATGGTGTGAACAAGCTACTCAACAGGCACTAGTTTAATAATTTCCAAAGAAGGTTTAATTGATATACCTGGTTCATAACTTCAAACTAGTAGTAACACGTGGCATTGCTACGGCATATGTAACTTTCAATCATAATTAAGATTAGACAAAAACATATTAGATGATCGTAAAGTCATACTCCCCCGTCCCGCAGAACTTTATACCTTCATCATTTTTAGCCGTCTCACAGAACTTCACACATTACTTAAAAAAAAAAAAGAAGATACCCACACCCTACAAATAATAAACAATTTCAACTTTACACACAAATTACACCTTTTGCCACTCAAAATACAACTTTGTCCACTTGTTTCATACTTTATCATTACTTTAACTTTTAGCATAAAACTGCGCACCAACCCTAATGTAGTTTTTCGGGAAGTAGGGAGTATAAAAATATTTAAAGGTTGAATACATTGAATTATTTGAAAGGGAATGTATAACAATCATAGGAGGTATATCAATAATCGCTAACTGCAAAAAAAAAAAAAAAAAAAAAAAACGTAGTTAGTTTGAGATTAAAATAATTGAATGTTGATGATTTAAATTTAGAGTTAATTAATACAATAAATAATACCTCAAAGCTTTGTAAACACATCTTTATACACAACATTAGTAGTTGTATATGTTGGATTGCGTTCCTCATCCAGCGCTAAAACCTTGAGACCTCTCCTGCTTGTGACTCTAGAAAAAGCCACATAGAGCTGACCATGACTGAAAAAAGGCTTTGGGAGATATAATCCAACATTAGATAACGATTGTCCCTGACTCTTGTTGATAGTTATCGCATAACAAACTGATATGGGAAATTGCCTTCGTTGAAATCTAATAGGAAACTTCGTAACAGAAGGTGTGAATACCATCTTAGGTATAAAAACCTTAACTCCAGCGTTCTTCCCATGTATGGTCTTCGCCTCAATAACGTGATTGCCAATTGCAGTAACAATCAACCGAGTACCATTGCAAAGCTTCGGGGACTGATCAATGTTCCTAAGAAATATTATATGACAACCCAACTTAAGTCGGATTATATGATTTGGTATTCCAGAAGTCCTAATAGTGTTTAGGAACTCGACATAATTACACATCTTCTCTATTGACGATATCATCTTCATCCGGGCATATGCTGTCGGAACTCATAAACTCGGTGGCATCACCAGGTAAAAGAGACATGATATAGTCATTGACTTCCTGGACTATCTCATTGGTCGGAGCAAGAATAGCTCTATCCTGGAAGTACCGACCATCGCCAACATGGTCCAATATGCTAGGATATGTGCTCTCATGTTGCAACAATTGGTTCACCAGTGGAATGAATCAAGATATCACCAGGCAATTTAAATTCTACCTCATCATCATTATCGCCACCAACTTCACCATTCTCCAACATTCAACAACCAATCATTAAACTCCCTAATACTCTCAATCTCAGCATGTGAGCGGCCAGACTGTAATTGAATAAAATACAATAAACATAATTAATGTCAAACGTAATTTACATGCATTTCAAATATATAAATTGTATATAAAATTTTTAATTAATATAAAATGTTATGAAAAATACATGCAGGCGCATGTTATTAGTGAGCTTCAACACACGACATAAACTCCAAAGCTTCTTCAATGTGCAGAGAAATGCATGGACTATGTCCTGCCTGCTACCCTTAGGTATGACTGGCAGTATATGTCTGAAATCCCCACAAAAAATGACAACCAAACCACCAAATGGCTTGTTAGATTCACTACCATGTTGACATCTCATTATGTCCTTTAGACAGCGATCAAGAGCCTCAAAACAAAACATATTAGTCATGGGGGCCTAATCCCAGATTATTAACTTTGTATTCTTCAAGAGTTCGGTAAGTTCGCTGCCAGAAATTATCCTACTTTACGTAGTAGTTTCATCGACCTGCAAAGGAATATTGAATCTGGAGTGTGCAGTATGACCACAGGATGAAGTAAAGAAGCTATACCACTCGATGCAATTGGGAGAACAATATCACGTCTACCACGTAATGCAGAACACAATGTATTCCAAAAAAATGTCTTTCCAGTGCCACCGTAACCATAGAGAAAGAAAACTCCACCACTACCAAAATCGACTACATCCATAATAGTATGGTACACAGTCCTTTGCTCATCGGTGAGAGATGGATACAAACGGTTGTGCTGCTCAATCATATCATCAACATCGTAGGACATTTCTTCAAGTATCAAACTATTCATACCATTGTCTATGACTACACTGTCAGGAATGGGCATACCGTCAATCTGACTCAAGCTAAACCCATTCCTAGAAAGGAACTCTTCAATCTTAGCATGGGCAAAATTCTTCAATTGTTCTTCATTTAGCTAGAGACCTAAATTGTAATTTTGAGAAACAAAGTGAGCATATATAAACGTTATACTTAAAAATTTAATTCGACTACAATATATATTAAAATTTATACCAGGATTATTCAACTTGCTTCGCATGATGTACTGGATGTCGTCAAATAGATACTCCCATGTATTTTTCCAAACATGAATAGGCCTGGACATACTATCAGACTGGAGGAGTATGGAGAACAAATGTTGAAGGAATCGTCCGGAACCCCAAAAACTTGCTTCCTTAATAGCATGGATGTATTCTTTGTTGTCATCGAGCAACCCCAAAGCGTAACATGCATCGCGGTATGTTGGATGAACAACACCATCGACAGTCCGCAAATCATCATAGCATGTAGCACCCCTTATGTGATTCAACATTATTCGCATGAAATATAGTGGTCCTTTGTTAATTGGAACATGATAAATTCTTCCAATTTTATTGTTGAAATTCTTCCTATCTCTCCACGTTTTCCCTGAAGGATACCAGACGTAATATCTAGGGAACTCAGAATATAAATACTTACGTACCTCGGGATGATGTCTGTTAAATTCCACCCATTTAAGGAACTTTATCTCCGTAACGATATGCTTCTCCAATAAGTCAGTATTCAGATCCCCATCTTTAAATGTGATTAACTGCTCACCTTCCATATGAAACGACAAACGCTCCACAGGTGGATCTCTATAATGGATATCATATCCCATTATTCGCCATACTGCCTCACATGCAGATGCGTACCGACAGTCAACATAATCCTTCACCTCATTATCGAAAGTTAGTTTTGCACATATCCTATCCACACCCTTATTGACGTACTTGAACAGATATTTGATTGAATTGATCTTATTGCACCATTCAACATTTATGTGCGAATTGTACTTCATCAACGAGAACATATTGTACGGAACAATAAACCTATAAATGAAGAGTGAAACAACTTATCATTTTTTAATACACGTGACAATCAAGTTCGATAAATATAGATGGAATATAATTTAACACTTCAAGATTGGTAGGTAATTATACATTGCACCTATTATCAATGATATTGTCATTCTTCTCAATAGTGGCACCAGTATCATACCTCCTATACATAGGATAGTCATTACCATCGAACATTGTGCGCTCATTAAACGACTTTGAAAATTTCTAAGAGCATTTCTTGCCATCATGCATGCAAGGTGAAGTCGATTTCAATGGTCCGCACGGTCCATGAACCATATACTCAGATACAACTTTTTATAGCTCCAGATTTTAGTTCCTTTTCAGGTATCTCAGCGCTAATGAAATCATCAATGGAACTTGCTAACATATTTCTATCCGCTCGATCAACCATAGTAGTATATGTGCATGAGGAAGCCCGCTTTTCTGAAATTCAATAGTATACACGACTACAAAGATAATAAAATAAAAATAAATTAAGTAAATGTGAAATATACTCCCTCCATTTCAGAAAAAGTGTTACATTTTACTATTGTGCGGTCAACTGTCTCCGCGTTTGACCACAATTTACTCTTAAACGATATTAATAAATAAATTATTAAAATTATATAATGAAAATTTAGTAATTAAATTTTTATTATATGATTTTATTAAATTATTTACTATTATCGTTTATGAGTAATTTGTGGTCAAACTCGAAACATTTGACCGGTCAAAGTCAAAATGTAACACTTTCTCTGAAATGGAGGGAGTATAATATATCAATAAGTTGCTATAATATAAGATACAATATTTATAAATATTTACCTCCGATTGCCTTGCCAAATACATGTTCTGTTTTCAAGTCTTTTATCAGCTGGTCCAACTTCATTTTGAAGACGCGACTCATGACATCAGGCCTATCCTCAGCTTTGTAAACCCTTCGACTCGACAAAACGTGTTAGGCCATTTGGGATTACACGTGAATGTGATGAAATGTTCGGGATAACCTATACTCTTGCATATGGCCATAGTGTCCTGGAAGTTCTGCACCATATATCTAGGTCCTCCAACAAAGGAGATGGCAAGATAAAACGTTTACCGATGTTCCCTGATGGATCGGCGGGATCAATATCACATGTTCGAATGGCATCATCAAGTGACTTATATTTATCAGACCTCAATAATGGTTGGTTCCTCATTATGAATGAAAGCATTTGGGAATATTTTTTATAGGTAATATTTTCGAAAATTTTGGATTTCGCCCCCTAACCCTCGAAAAAACTTCATATATATAATTTCTAGTAACTGATTTCTAGTTATTAGAAGTAATCAAAACCAAACAAATCAAACTATATTTACACAAGTAAATGTTTGCTCTCAACTAGTTGTGGTAGCTTAATTGGTTCCTTAGCGAACGACTCTGTGGTTAGCATTTTCTGTTTACAACAACTGCTTTCTACTTGTTTTCTAAGTAGTAATTTGAGCACATCTGAAAATTATATGTTCCGCCACCCCTATATCTTTAATTTTAGCTAGTACATTTAGTTAGTCGGCTTTATAATTAAATAAGTTTAAAAAATTATAAAATTGATAAATTTAACGTGAGTCTCCTGAGGGATGGTTTTATGGAGAGACTAAAAAAGACGGATAGACATTATATGTTTTTCTAAAAGCATCAATGATATACATATATATAAAAATGATATAAAATGTATACGTACTCATACAACATTATTGATGAGTCGATATTACATCGTCTCATTCGGTCTTTTTTACCGTCTTATTGCTATTCTCAAGTATAGTTTTTATGTGTTTTATTTGTATTTTGTTACGTTTTCAGGTTTTGTGTATTTTGTAGGTATTTGGCTAAACCACGCTAATTGATGGTAAAATGGTGTATTTTATATACATCTACAGGATATAGAGTTCCAATGCCTCGTATGAATGCTAGAAGTGGAGCGGAAAGACCAAAATACCAAAAATTGGAGTCAAAAGGCGTAAAAGGGCAAATTGGTTCTTCCAGGTTGAACTGGCGACACCAGTTCTTGACTGGCGTACAGTTCTTTGCGTAAAATAACTAGCGTACGCCAGTCCCTTTTACTGGCGACGCCAGTAAGTATTCGTTCGCTCAGATTGCCGTTTTTTCCCCAATTCATGTAGAATTAGTTTCTTTCACTATATATAGGACCTCTAGCTTTTATTTTCAGGACAACAACATATTATTATTCTTTTCTTCTTTGCTTTCAACTTAGAACCGATTTTCCAAGGCAATTACCTACCCATTCGTGGAGGTAATTGAACTGTTTTCTCTTGTAATACGACGATTGATTATTGTTTGAGAGCATATTCATCATACTTTCCACCAGTTCGATTCAAGTTATTCAATTCTTACCTAGGGTTTGTGACACGATTAGGTAAAATTGTTTCTTATCTCGTTTCTTGGTTTTTGGTATTGATTATTTAGTGTATGCGGGTTTATGATTATGATTATGTTTTGCATATGATGAGTGCTTAAGCAGCCTAGTTATGGTGACGAATTCAATGCATGCTAGTTAGGGTTCGTGTATTCAATATATATAAGATGCGATTTACTCTGTGTTGTTTTGATTAATTGCGTATGCAATATTCTGTTTGATGTTCATTACGTCAAAATCACCAATAGATTAAGCATCCGTTCCTTTTAACCAAAACGTTTTACGTCTTTCTATATCTATTGGTTTGTTACAAACAGTAATATCTGCATTAGCTTATTAATTGTAGTTGTTGGTCCAGATAACTGCAAAGTAAAGACTAGAGGGGGGGGGGGGGGAGGTGAATAGTCTTTTCAAAATTTTGTCGATAAAACAGTTTCTCAGAAAGTTGGGTAACTTTCTGATACTTATAATCAAAATAGCGGAAGTCTTTCTGATAAGTGCACGTGCTCAACAAGCTAGTAAAGTGTGTAAATTACTTTGCAAGTAAGTAAAGGCAGAAAGTAAGTGCAGAAAGTAAATAACACAGTAGCTTTATAGTGGTATCTGAAGGTGGCATAATCATTTAATTAATCCACTTCAGCCTTTCTTAGACCTAGAATCCACTAAGACAGATAATTGAGTTCACCTTACAAATATCTTCTCTCAATTCCTAAATACACTAGGTTCCCAACCAAGTGTTCCCCCTGAGTTCTTCCCCGGCTTTCCCAGCCAAGTAATTCATCTACTCATAATTCTCTGAGTTATTCCTCGACTTTCCTAGCCAAGTACTTCATCTATTCAGAACCTTTTTTAGAGTTATTCCTTAGTTTCCCAAACTAAGTACTTCCTCCACTCCACGGCTTTTTTGGTGTTGGTTAAGAAGAATTTGTCAAATTGGTAGATTAATAACTTCCACAGTTATGTAATACTACCTTCTGGAACAAGAGTCACTTAACACACTTGGACAGTGTGTGGTGATATGTTCTTTCTGACCCAAGTCTATGTTCTTCGTTCAGGAGAATGAATATCTTAGCAAGTCGCAACAGTGCTTCAATTCAACTCCTTCACAACAGATATAGCTTGTTTAAGGATCAGGACACTTAGAACTTTCGTGCTAATTAGAATCAAGAGCTTGGTCGCAACCGTAAGCTTTGAGTAAGTAGAGAAGGCTTGTATGCTTGAGTGTAGGATATGAAATTTAGTCGTTCAAGTGTGTCTAAGGTGTGTTTTCAAGTATTCTAAGTGGTGATATTTATAGGTGAAAATCAAGCCGTTTGAATTACTATCCATTAGGCTATTGAGATTCAAAGTACAAACAATCCGTTGATAGTACTACAGAACTATTGCCTCTTTGTTCAGAGATAAAGCTTTTGGTCAGTGAGTTCTGCAATGGCATTAAATGCAATGTACTATCTTTTGTCCTGTTTTGCCAACGGAACTATGCACGCTGTTTGAGGCTGTGCACATCGCTATCAGAAACACCAAGCCTTTCAGAAACTAAGGAAACATTGTTTCTTCCAGAAACATTGTTTTCACTAAGTTATCTTTTGCATATGGTTTCTGAGGCACAATTCCTTAGTCTTCGGTAATCTTGTGCAATTTTCATATCTTCAGATAATTGAGCTCTTTCTGCTGGATGCCTTCTTCTTGGTCTTCTTCAAAGATATAAAATTACATTCAGAGACCTAACATCCTATACAAGATTTACTAGACTAATCATACTAAGTATACTTCCTCTTTTACAATGTTTAAGTGAACCAAGAGTACTAGATACCTTTATGAACTAAGGTAAGTCATTATGGTGTACTGATCAAAATTAAACAGATATTTCCTAACAGTAGCTTAGTGGAATTGACGCCCTCACTAATGCTATTTGTTTTCTAGAACTTTATACAGTTAGTTCATTGTCATAGTTCTCCGTACCTTACGTGATATAAAGTGTCTGCCTAGAAAAGCCTAGAGCAGTGTAATAATCAGCACTACAACAAAACTCATAATTAGCATCATTAAATTATGTAACTATAAGGTGTTTCTTGTAACAAAAATTAATTTAGTGCTATTTTAATGGTAATGCCACAAGTAGCGATGTAGCTAAATGTATAATGTCACAAGTTGTTGGTATATTAACACTTTTTAAGTGTCATTCATTTTAATTAGGATAGCAGTTGCAATTGATACTAAATTGTTTACTAGTAACAATTATAAATGAGACAACAAATTGGGTATGTTACAATTTTGAATGACACTATATGTACAAATATTTACAATTAAGATTGTAGTGTTACGTGCTTCTTGTCACACTCACTTATGACACTGAAGACAATGCTTTGACATTCAACAATGTCACACTTTCTATGAGTATCATCACTAAAAAATGACATGAGAACTTCACTTGTGTCAATTCACAATGACACTTTTTGTATAAATTGTTACATTCATAAGTATTACAATAAACATTGTTATGAGGCAATTTCTAATGCCAAAATAAATTTCAATTGTTACATGATCAAATGCCACGCTAATGATGTATTTTGAGATTTTTAATTGTATATAATACCACAATAATTACATAAATTAACAATATTTAGTACCTCCACAATGTTATAAACGTTCTTATTTAAAATTCTGTCATTTATAATTTGACTTGAACATGAAAATTAACAAATCAAGGGAATATAGAACTAGAATTGGAACAGAATGTAAGAAAACTACTTTATAAATATCAAAAGCGCCATTGTCTTTGATTGACAAATTCATTACATAAAAATACTAACAAATCTAAAAGAGACTATCTTATTGAATTATCAGAAACTAAAAGAAGAAATGCAAAATCTTCGAACACCGCACTGTCATCCTTCACTACAAGAAATCCTGTTCCTAGCCACGGTAACATAGCGACGGATTCCGTCGCTAGCTAGCGATTCGAAGAAATCCTGTTCCTAGCCACGGTAACATAGCGACGGATTTTATCCGTCGTCGCTAGCTAGCGACGAATCGCTAGCTCTAGCGACGGATAAAATCTGTCGCTAGTTCTAATGACGGATAAGCATTTCCGTCGTTATATTTAACGACGGATAGGCTTATTCATCGTTATTTAACGACGGATAGTCTTATCCGTCGTTAAATCTAGCGACGGATAATCTATCCGTTGCTAGATTCGTTGACCAAAATTGTAAAAGAAATAAAAAATGGAAAAAGAAAATTAAAAAAAAATAATAGAAAAATGAAAATATAGCGACGGATAGTCTATCCGTCGCTAGACTTTCAGGTTTTTACGGGAAGCAGAATGCTTCCCTCCCCATTTTTCTTCTTCCTTTCTTCTCCCATTTCGGCCAAAGTAAATCCCGTCCAAATCTCAACCATTTCGGCCATTCGTCGTGTACATTCGAAGCTCGTGAATCAAGGAGGTCAATTCTGCCGTCAATCTCAAATTTCATCCGCTCATTTCTCCGGATTCGAAGGTAAACCCTAATTTTTTATATTTGGGGATTTTGTTACTTTGGACTAATTTGAGCAATTGAATGTAAATGGAGAGTATATAGTACTTAGTTTAGTTGTAATTAGGTAATGTTTTACCTTTGAGATGTGCAATTGATATATATTGATTGTGAATTTGAATTTTTAGTATAATGTTAGGATGTTTGTAAGTATGTAGGGCTTTTAATTAATTTGATATTGGTGTATATTTAGTAAAATTATGAAGATTTAGTACCTCGTTTTGAAACCCTAACTTTTTGACATATTTGGAAAATTTAGTTAATTTAGACTAATTTAAGCAATTGTATGTTTACTAGCTAGTTAATTAACTTTGAGATGTGCAATTGTTTGAATTGTTAATTAGTATAATGTTAAGTATGTCGTAGTTTTGATTTAAGTATGTTAAGTATGTTGATTAAGATGTGCAATTGTTTCATTTGATAAATTTATACATGTACTAGATTATAAATTATGAGAATTTAATTTAATTAATGAAGTGTGTTGATATAATTTGGTGATTACATTCGTAAAATGCATGTAATTTATAATTTATAAATTCGTATTAAAGGGTTGGAATGCTTTATTTGTAATGGGAATTTTGGTAAGAGACAAAAACTTTATAACATGCAAGAAATGAGGAAATGGGAATCGAGTTGAAAAAATACGATCTAATCAATTCAAATGTGTCAGGTTATATAATCATCCAATGAACACCGATCGTTCATGGATGTACCAAAGGATAGTTAATGGCAGAGTTTTACCTAGTTTTGTGGAAGGGGTTGATGCCTTCGTTACATTTGCAAACCGGACTAATTGTTTGAGTGGGGGATGATGAAGTGCCCTTGCCTTGATATAAATGTAGAAATAAGCAATTTTTACCTCCAGAAACGGTAGTGGAACACTTGAAACGTAAGGGGTTTGTAGCTGAGTATGAGGTATGGACTTCTCATGGTGAGACATGCAAGCCGTTCATGGATTATGAGAATTTGGGGAAGCGTAAAAGAAAACAGGATACTGTGATGGGAAGTACTCAAAATACTTCTACATCTGATGCTAATAATGATCATGAACGGGTTGAGCAAATGATATATGATATTGCGGGTCCAGAGTTCATGGACACCAGGGAGCCAGTAACCGAGGGGGATGCGGAGGAGCCTCCGAATCCTGAGGATCAGGTCTTCTTCGACTTGATGGAATCCGCAAAGAAGCCGATTTATCCGGGGTGTAAGAACACCAAATTGTCATTGTTGGCTCGGCTAATGAGTTGTAAGGCTAATGGCCAGCAATCTGAATCGAGCTTCAATGAATGAGTACAAGTAATGTCGGAGCTTTGTCCAGAACTAAACCTAGTTCCCACCAACTTTTACCAGGCGAAGAAAAAGATGCGAGGGATGGGGTTGCCCATGGAAACCATAGATTGTTGTGAGGGTATGTGCATGATTTATTGGGAGGAGGATAAGATCTACTGAAGTGCAAGTTCTGTGGTAAGGACCGGAACAAGCGTTACAAGGAGGGCACCTCAAAGAAACGTCAGAAGAAAAATCTCCCACATAAGAAAATGTGGTATTTCCCTCTAGCACCTCGTTTGAAGAGGTTGTACGCTTCAAGTGCTTGTGCTGATAAAATGCGGTGGCACAAGGAGAGAGTAATCCCGGTAGAGGGTAGAATGGAACATCCATCAGACTCACCTGCATGGAAACTCTTCGACGAGAGCTATCCGGAGTTTGCAGCGGAGCCTAGAAATGTACGATTGAGCCTTTGTACGGATGGTTTTAACCCCTTTGGAAGTGACCGAAAGTACTCTTGTTGGCCAGTTATGCTGACACCGTACAACCTGCCCCCCAGTGAGTGCATGAAGGAACCGTTCATGTTCTTGACTGCTTTGGTGCCCGGTCCATATGATCCATGACAGAAGGTGGATGTGTTCTTGCAGCCCCTAATCAAGGAGCTGATCGAGTTGTGGGAAAAAGGTATCCCAACATATGATGTGTCAACAAAGAAGAACTTCAACTTGAGAGCAGCACTACTGTGGACCGTGAGTGATTTTCCAGCTTACTCCATGCTATCTGGAAGGAAAACCACGGGCTTTAATGCTTGTCCACATTGTTTGGACGACAGTAGTGCATTTAGACTGAAGGAGAGCGGAAAGGAATGTTGGTTTGATCATCGTAGGTTTCTACCAAAAGATCATCCGTTCAGGAAGAACAAGACTCAATTCTTGAAGGGTCGAGTAGAAATGAAAGGGCCCCCGACAAAACTTACTGGTGCACAGATACTTCCAGAGATAGAAAGGCTGGGTCTTATGAAAGTAACTGAACTTGGGTCAGAGAAGCATAACGATAAAATTAGCAAAAATTGTGGATGGAAGAAGAGAAGCATCTTTTGGGACTTGCCTTATTGGAACACTCTTCTTATCCGTCACAACTTGGATTTCATGCACATTGAGAAGAACGTGTTCGAAAACTGCTTCAACACGATTTGCAACATTACAGGGAAAACAAAGGATACATTTAAATCTAGATCTGAGTTGGATACATTTTGTAATAGGCCTGAGTTGACAAAGCGGAATAATAAGGGACTGTGGCCCAAGGCAGCCTACACAATTGACATTGAAGCTAGGAACAAGTTGTTTGATTGGGTGAGGGGATTGAAGTTCCTCGACGGTTATGCATCGAACTTGGGAGGGTGTGTGGATTTGAAGAAGACAAAGATGTATGGGATGAAGAGCCACGATTGCCATGTGTTCATGGAGAGGCTTCTCCTTGTTGCATTTCGAGAACTACTACCTAAGCCTATATGGAGCGCTCTCGCCAATCTGAGCTTATTTTTCAAGAATTTATGCTCAAGGGTGCTTGAGGATGAAGTGTTAGCAAATCTTGAAAGCAACATACCATTGATTCTATGCAAGCTCGAGCGTATCTTTCCACCGAGCTTCTTTGATTCTATGGAGCACTTGCCGGTTCACCTCCCACATGAAGCGAGACTTGCTGGACCGATTCAGTATCGATGGATGTATCCATTCAAGATGTGTGTAATAAAGACATCCATTTACTTAAAATGTTCTTATTTCCGAAGGAACATTATCTTACCTAAATATATATACAACTTACTTGGGAAAATTGAAGAAGTACGTCAGCAACAAAGGTAAGCCTGAGGGGTCGATGGCCAATGCATACGTGAGACAAGAAGCTGCCATCTTCTGCAGCTATTACCTTGGAGACCACGTGCCCACTAAGGCATCTAGGCCGGCCAGAAATGCATACACGTATGAAGTTCAAGAGGATGATGAAGTTACACTTTCAATATTTAGGATCTCAGGTAGACCTATGGGCGAAAGGAATACAGAATGGCTGACAGATAAGGAGGTGAAGGCAGCCCACTATTATGTCCTCTCGAACTGTGCTGAAGTTGATGAATTTATGAAGATCTTTGCTAGGTGAGCAGCTTACTTATTATAACACATAAATTTGAACTTCTAACTACTATCTAATCATGTCATCATGTCCACATCGTTTTCAAAAAGCGTTGTCTGAAGATGGATCCAAATATGGCAGATGACACACTTGAAGAACTGCTTGAAGAGAAGTTGCCAATTGAATTTCCTGATTGGTTCGGGGACTATGTCCGAGATCCTGTAAACCAAGTCACATGTCCTTACTTAGAGTCTTTAGCAGAGGGGCCATTCAGTCGAGTATCCGTTTTTCCATCGTATATAGTAAATGGTCTTAGATTTCACACAATGGATTCTGACACGTCCAAGTCTACTAGTAATTGTGGGGTATGTGTGAAAGGGGCTGATCAAAATGGAGGTGATGATTTGTTTGATTTCTATGGAAAACTTAAACGAATTGTGAGGCTTGAATATGCCGGTGTGCCTCTGAAAAGAACCGATTACATTTGATGTCGTCGGTATGATTCCGGTCAAAATGGTACGAGGGTGCACGAGCAATATCAAATGGTTGAGATTAACCATAGGAGGAGGTACCGTACTAAGTACGAACCTTTTATCTTGGCAGATCAGGCACGTCAAGTGATGTTCATTGAATATCCAAACCTAAAACGCGATAAGGCGGACTGGTTGGCAACGATACACATACAAGCCCGCTCCAGAGTTGAGTACATTCATAAGGACAAATCAACTACCAACTCGTACCAAGAAGAGGTTGTCGATGAAACAGGGAGAAATCCTGTAGACGCTCGTGATGAGTACATTGACCTGCACGAAGAAATATATGTAGACTTAACCATTGGTGACGAGGATCAGAGTATGTGTGTAGTGTAGAGTATATGTATCTTAATTGTTATATGCTTGCTTTTCCCATTACATGCCAATTCATGTCTTAATTTATACTAATACAATTTGTTTGTGTTTGTCATGTGCTTTTTGCAGATGCCCCGGCAAAGAAAGTGTAGTTACCAGATTGCCGGGCCAGGGAGGCGAAAAGTGCAGCACACTCAAGGCTGAGACGAAGCACTTCTACTTTGATGAGCTTCGGGTAAGCTTAAATGTTACAATTTGTTGTGGTAAATGTTACAATGCTTTACTTGTAGAGAGAATCGATTAATGAACTAGTTTACTAATTTGTGTGGTATGTTAGCCACTTAATTGGGTGATATGTTAGTCACCATTGTGTTAGTAAATTCTAGGACAATTTGTGTGGTATGTTAGCCACTTACTTGGGTGATATATTAGTCACCATTGTGTTAGTAAATTCTAGGACAATTTGTGTGGTATGTTAGCCACTTAATTGGCTGATATGTTAGTCACCATTGTGTTAGTAAATTCTAGGACAATTTGTGTGGTATGTTAGCCACTTATTTGGGTGATATGTTAGTCACCATTGTGTTAGTAAATTCTAGGACAATTGTGTGGTATGTTAGCCACTTAATTGGGTGATATGTTAGTCACCATTGTGCTAGTAAATTCTAGGACAATTTGTGTGGTATGTTAGCCACTTATTTGGGTGATATGTTAGTCACCATTGTGTTAGTAAATTTTAGGACAATTTGTGTGGTATGTTAGCCACTTACTTGGGTGATATGTTAGTCACCATTGTGTTAGTAAATTCTAGGACAATTTGTGTGGTATGTTAGCCACTTGGGTGAAATGCACCATTGTTTATCTTGAAATTGTGACCTTGGGGCATTAATTTTTACTTTAAATGGAATTGGAATGTAGAAAAAATACTACATTCCGACTGGCCTTATTCCCCAGATGTGGCCTGTTTTCGAGAGTTTGGGCTCGATTGTATAGGCATATGGTGGTGACATGAAAAATACCGAGACAAAGGAAAGCCGCCACAAGATAGGCATATTGGGGAAGAGTGGGCTATGTGGCATGAGTATTGGAGCATTAATCACGTCGGATCGATCCTACAAGAACAGGCGAACCGGTGGTGAGCCATGAGATGGTAAGGCTCGCCGAGCATCACTACGGGTCACGAGTTGTTGTCACTGATCGCCAGATGTCGGTAAGTATATATATGTGTGTTCTGATTACAACATGATTTGTACACATGTGTATTGCTTTCATTTATACCAATTTACCACTTGTTTGCATTCCTAACAACTTACTAACTACTTGTTGCAATATATAATGTTCTTTAGTTGAACTTGAACCAACCCAAGACTTGCCTAGAGCAAATGAAGATGGGGAAGTTCAAGAACGGCGTTTGGGTGGACCAGAAGTCCGAGCTTATTACGGTATGTGTATTTGCTAAGTGTTACAGTTGTATATGCATGTGTATTATAAATTAAATATGAAATTGTAGCTCATTTCGTATACACTTGACTATTACAGAGTGAGGTGGAGCGGATCATTGCGGAGAGGCTGCTCGAGGGTGAGGAGTTGTCCGTGGAAGAACAAGACCGGATCTTTCTACAGGTCAACCCACCCGACAACAAGGGTCGGGTTTATGGTCTTGGTAGTTATGGCGAGACATTGACGCAGAGCTTCTCTGTGTCCCAGCAGCAATCTCAGGGACATGGTGGTGTTTTCACACAGGGCAGGTCGAGCATATGGTGAATCAAGCAGTGACTCCTCTCCAGACTGAGATTGGAAATCTCAGGGATGAGCAGGCTCGTATGAATCAGAGGATGGAAGAGCTTTGCCGCTTATATATGAGCCAGAATACCCCCGCCCCCTCGTCTTAGTGATGTTGTGATGTTTTGGATACTATGCTACTTTTTACTTTGTTGGATATTTGAATTTATATTACGAATCATTGTTGTTAATTAATGCAATTTCCTCTTTGTGACATATCACTATTATATTGGTTGAAAAAACAGGTGAAAATTATAGAATAATTAAAAAAAAAATTTCTCTAAAAAACAGTAGTTTAGCGACGGATAATTATCCGTCGCTAAACTACGAATTAGGGAAAGAACGCCCTAATTCGTAATTTAGATCCGTCGCTAACTACGAATTATGGTAGCACTCCCTAATTCGTAGTTTAGCGACGGATAGTTATCCGTCGCTAAACAACGAATTAGGGCGTTCTAGCCCTAATTAGATTAGAGACGGATAATTATCCGTCTCTAATGGCGACAGAAGGGTCAACGCCCATCCGTCGCCAATTCCGTGGCTATTAGCGACGGATAACAATCCGTCGCTAATTCGCCTTAGAGACGCCCGTCATTAAGACGGGCGTCTAACCGTCGCTAAGGCCTTAGCGACGGATCGGCAGTGGGCTTAGCGACGGATAATTCCGTCGCTAAACTACTGTTTTCTTGTAGTGCTTGTCGATAAACATATCCATGTCTGAGGCATCCACAAAGAGCATCGCCCATCTTCATTCATAGATTAACGTGGTCCTGGAGCCTTAAAACGAGCCTACATGTGCTCCGACAACTACAGATAACACATCAAACCACAAGTAATGTACACTTCAAAGGGGTGAAAATCCCAACAGAGATGAAAGAGAGAATCAAGACCTCTAATAAGTCAGGGAAATATATGAAGAAAGTAGTTCCAAAGGAGACTGTGCAAAAAGAAGACAACGCTCACAAAGCATAAAAAATTAGAGAACGTTAATTGATCGACTTAACTTACCACAAAAGCTCTCGGCCAGGCAATATGCATTCCAATAGTTTCTCCAATTGTCTTGAATTGTCCACATGGTCTTTCTAAACGTTCACTAGGCCTCGAAACATATAGTATATAAACTTCATAGTGATAAGCACCTAACTCTCGACCATTTACTTCTTGTCCAGGATCAGTACTGTATAATGTACCAATAGCAATGGTAATTGTTGGATCCAATATGCTCTTTAAACATACTCTCGCACCCACTTAACCAAAAACAAATAGAGAAGCTCATTCAAAGGTGTTCTTATGAAAAAATAAATAAATAAAGAGTACACTACATACTATGGAAAATAGAAAAATCTTACCCGAAGGTTGGGATCAACAGTAGTACAAGTATCAGTAGAGAGGAGCTCCCAATCATTTCTACTTGCAACATTCAAAACAGGGGAGATGTTGTTGGGTGGCTAGCAAGAAACATACAACGCTTATAAGAATTGTGTACCTTAAAATTTTCAACGTTAACAAAAAGTTTAAATATGCAACCTGTGTTTCATCAGTTTCCAATTCCTCGTGAGTAGGCACATTAGCAAGAGATTTCCAGTAGTCAAGTTCATCGTTGAGCTTTTTATTATGCTCTTGTAAACACTTAATAGCCGCAAAATGATTAGTTTCAGAACTCGCCATGTCCTTAAATACCAATGATGGAGAAACTCCAGATCCATACATTCACACTCGACCGTTTTTGTCCGGACCCATAACTTGTGCAGATAAGTCAGTAAGTGTCAAGTATGATTACCATTCATTGGGAGAGGTACAACATCCCTCCCCAACAGTGATTCAAGGCTATGTGATTCAATGGCCAGAGCTTCATTCCGGCGAAATAGCACCATATCCACAATACGCTGCATAAAAAAATGTTAGTGTAAATGCCATATGCAATTTCTCTTCCATATTAGTACATCCCAACATTAAGAAAAACATGAGATTCTAACATATTAGATTAAATTCAAGTACTATACTATAAGAAAATCATTAACAAACCAGGACCAGAATATATAGTAGTACCATCAACCAAAATCAACACGAAACAGTAATAACACAGCTTCAACAACCAAAATTAAACAACACCCATGATTTAATCACCCTAAATTTAACGAATTAACTAAGTTAATCTTTTAGTGCTCGACCAGAAACAACTGTTAAGTCTTGATTTGTAATTACAAATTCCCAAATCCTTCCGAGGCTTATATATAACCATGGGATTTCGAACTGGAATACCCAAATCCCGCCATTCATCGAAATTCATCCCTCCAGTAATCTCGTTTTGGAGGCAAATCAAATTCTTTTGGCTATTCTATTTCCGAATAAGAGAGAATTCGAGAATGGAAATATGGACGGATTATTGAGGTGAAGATACACCGCCCATATGTAGATGGAAGAGAGTCTGAGAATTGGGAATGATTATGGCCTATTTCCGTTTTACAATTATACCCTAAACCCTCAATTTTATTAATTCTTATTTTGTGTCTTTTAGAATATTATATATTTTTTAATAATCAATTCTAAATTATAGTAAAAAGTACTTTTAAAATTATATTATCATCTATAAATAAATTATTTAGAGACGACTTAATTATCAATAAAATTATCCATGTATATTAATCAAAACGTTTATGTTCTTAACAAAATAAGTATTGTTGTACTATGAAAAAACACCAATTTTGAAAACATAAGTGTTTTGATTAATAACATCGATGATTTTCTTGGTAATATAAGCCCGTCTCTGGAAAAATTATCTAGCTAGAGACTGTCTCTCAGAATAATTTTTAATAGCTAGGGACCGTCTTGTACATGGATTAAAATGGACCTACAAATCCTATAATATCCAGAAATTTTATTTTAGTATATTTTTTAATTTATATTTCACCAATTAATTCTAAATTATTATGAAATTTAATTTTAAAATTATATTGTAAATGTAAAATTATAACACTTCCAATTGAAATATAACTTATATTTTTATTTAGAATTAATTTGTGTTTTGTTGGGCTTCTTTAATGTTGAATGTACATAATCACAAAGAGTCCTAGTATTTTGATTCTTTATGGGGTATGTTAAACGCAAAACACTTTTTACTAAACGTAGAACACTTTTTTATTTATAACATTGCTCTTAAATTTTAATTATGTTTGTTTGAAGATCATAATCACCTTCATGTTCTTCAATTATGTTTGTTTGAAGATTCGAAGACAAAGATGTATGTTAGAGAGTTGAGATGCATAAATAAAAGTGTTTTTGAATAAAATCACCTTCGTGCTCTTCGTGTTTTTCTTTTTAAGTTTTTTCGATTTATTCATTCGGATGATAAAATTAATTCGAATAAACTTGTTTGATATTTTTTTAGGTAAAATAATAAAAAATTTTCAAATTATTGAACCATTTTGTAAATTATAATAATAGTGGTATTATATATAATATGTAAAAATTTGTTCTGCGTTTAGTAAAAAGTGTTCTGCGTTTAACATTCTTGTTCTTTATTTGTTTTAGTGTGATTAACATTTGTGCCACTTAATATTCTATAATGTAACACTACTCTACAAATATCGCTAATATATGTTTGCTTAACACTTTACTAAGAATGTTACTATATTGGTCTTTATAAGGTGACATTAGGATTTCTAATGCCACCATATCATGTACATATAGTCACATGTTTTTAAACATGTTAGTAGAAAATTATGGTACACTTTGAAAATGTCACTACATATTTTCAATTTTAATTATTCTTTATTTTTTTCTCTACCAGTAACACTTTTCATCAATTGTCACAACTATGTATTACGGCTACATTTGAATGGAATTGTCATTATGAGTAATGACAATAAATATGAGTTTTGTTGTAGTGCGGTAGGGCATGTCCCGGTGATAACTATAGTAAATCAACATCATTATTGTTGCATGTTTCTTGCTAGCTAGCCTGTTTTCTGTCACCACACCATAATTCTCTAATCATATATATCATTCTCACTTAGATTAATCTGTTTTCTAGTTAGATCGCATAGTTGATAGATAATATAAGTCAATCTGCTGCCGAAGCAAAAACAACCATTTACTGCTTTCATACTGTTATTACTATTTGTAAACAAGGCTCAGCTTAGTTAAGTCCTTCGAGACCGACCTCGGAGTTAACTTCACTGCACTACAAGTTTTTCGTAGTGTTGAGAATTAACTCTTGGCTATTTAAACAAATTTAAATCTTTGATTTGACAAAATCAATTTTTTGGCACCGCTGCCGGGGACTTAACTCCTTTGTTAAGTTTACGAATTGTAATTTTCAGTTGTATATATTAGTTAGTTTTTTGTTTTCCCTTTTTCTTTAGTATAGTTTGTTTGACGGAACTACTTTGGTTTCTTTTGTGTGTGTGCAGGAGCGTATGGATTACTCGTATTGCTATGAGTGTGGATCGGACGGTCATGTTGCAACAAATTGTGCATATAGGAAGCCGCTCATTCGTTTTCGACAGGAATCTGGAGAGAAACTCGATAGAGCATGGTATAAATTTAAGGGGCTGCAGCAGACGTATCAGAACCATGGTTTACCATTGGGAGAGCTCATGTGGTGTTTCTACAATGGTATCACAATCGGTTGTCAAAGAACGGTGCATAGATTCGCTGGTGGGTCAATGCTAGATTTGACTCCTCAACAACTTGAGGATACGATCGAGGACTTGGTTTCATTGATCACAGAGTTTGCAGAGCTTGATAGAGAAGAATCTGAAAACGGAGATAACCAAGAGGAGGAGAATTTTGACTCTGTAGCTGAACCGAATTCGGACACCACTACCACCACTACCACTGTGACTGAAGATAGGGATTGCCTGATTTGCTATATGTGCGGGATGGATGGTCATGTTGCAGCAAACTGTTTAGATAGGGAACCATTTTGTGATTTTCGACATGATTCTGGAGAGGCAATCACTGAAGCATGGTATAGATATAAAGAGCTGTAGCAGACACATCCAAACCATGGTTTGCCATTGGCATCGGTACTATGGGTTTTATACAAAGGTATATCAGGGGAGTGCAAAAAGATGGTGGATAGAGCCGCAGGAGGAACAATGATGACACTGACGACACTGACTCCTCAGAAATTAGAGGAGACGATCAACTATCTGTGTATTGACCTCAACAAATCTAAAACCAGACTCAGTCCAGCAGCCGAGTTACTAGCTCTTTGTTATGCTGACGATGATGAGGAGATGGCAGAAGATGAGGCAACTACCATCACTGGTATAGTAACTGAAGAAGAAATTCTCGTCTCAGTTGAAGGAGTTTGCGAGAGTTTAGGCGATCCGTTAGTCATGGAGGAGGAGACGTCCACCGATGTGATCGACGAAGAGACAGAACCACCCGTTTCCGACCATTCGGGGATGGAGCAGACACCTGATATCACCCAGATGACACCATCGGATTCAAGTCCATTCCCCCATCTTCCAGTGATCTGTACATACTAGCCCCAGCTCGCACACGAGATTGGCCAGGGAGTTTCGACCCCTTTTGTCGTTTTTACTTTCCCCCTGATTCCCTTAGTTTTATTTTAGTTTTTTATTTATGTTATTTTAGTTTGTAGGGAATCATGGAAAATAGGAGAAGAGGAGCTAAGGATGGTTCCCAAATCGCTGAACTAGGCGGGAAGGATGCAAGGGATTCGTTCCCGTTCGACAATGGATAGCATCAGCCACAGATTTCAGGGAAGTACATTTTCAGCTTTCTTTCTTTCTAGCCTATTTGGTGGGGACCATCTGATATGCTCAAATTGATACTTGGAAACAAGTAGCAAGCAGTTGTTGTAGAATAAACAAAGCTAACCACAGAGTCGTTCGCTAAGAAAACAATTAAGCTACCAAGCAATTGAAAGCAAATAATCACTTGCATAAACTGTTTGAGTTGTGAACTACTAATAACTAGAAAATAGAAAAGGAGATAACTGTTTTAAATATGAGAGAGAAGAGAACAAGAGTAGAGATGACAATAATGGAAGATAGTGGCCATTATCATTGTGGTTCCACATTTCTTCTTCCACAACTCTTAGTAATAGCTGCATAATTGTGAAGATACATTAATAAATTGGTTATGAAAGGAAGCTCCGCTAGCGAACTTAGTGATCTTGTCTTAACGGTAATATTTCCTCGATCATCCTTCTTTGCAACAATACCCTGTAAACAAACTACATGCAAGATCAATAAGTTGAAGTAGGTTCACCACTTCTCTAAAATATAGTTGAAAAAATAAATAGGAGAACAAACAAGTTTTATCAAAGTACATGACCGAGCAAATAACGGATACCGCGCAACTTCTGGTGGTAATACACAACAATCATTACGAGCCACCACTACTAAGGAAATTTCTCTCGCTATGTTAATAACATTTGTAAAAGTTTAACTTGTCTGATTATGATAAAGATATAGACTACTACTTTTCTATATATAGTGCACATCTATTTTTTTGGATGGTACAAAATGCATATATATATATATATACACACAGAGTGAGAGCTAGCTTGCTAGATGTCGAGCATGTATCTTCCATGGCAAATAGCTATTATGCGACTAAAACATACAAAATCTTAACTACCCATTTAGTAAAAAAAAACTCCATGCCTTATTTCTAGAATGTTGTATATCCAAATAAAGGAAACTGTCTTTGGATCATTAGGATCATTCTTGTAATGCGACAGATCACAATACCACAACAAGAGTAAATTAAGAAGTAAACTGTAGCAAAAAAAACCTGAATACATATAAAACTATAAGAACACAAAAATACGAGAAACAAAATGTATAGGCTTCAGTAGCAAGGTTCTTCCTTAATTCAAAATAGAAGTTCTTGTGCGTTTAAAAATGACAATTAAACTAATAATAACAGACCAAGCAGAAGTAACAGGAGCAGTTGTTCGACGAGCAAAATGAATAAATGAAATGCTTCTCGTGTAGGATCCCCTACATACAAAAATAGTCCATGTAAAACCATAGAACCTAAAGGAAAAACTTCATAAATACCATCTCAAATGTAAGGACCTTACGGCAGACGAGACTGGAGCAGATGACAGAACACAACCATCATCAGTATCATCACATTCTTCTCGTCTTGACTAGAATACTTTCCACTTCTTGCACAAAGACAAAATAATTTCACCAACGTTGCTAAAATATAAAACTTCTATACCACTAATTGTTTTACCATTAACAATATACCACTAATTGTTTTACCCTTAACAATATATTATAGTACTAACTGAAACTGCATCTATCTCAAAAAATTTCTATTTACAAGTTCGCATCCTTTGCAAAAAAGCATGTGTTTGAGCTATCTGTACACTAAATGTCATACTTGCCTGAAAATAAAGATCACAATACCCACAAAGTTACTTACCAACATCAGCATCTACTGTCCTCAAGCTTCGAAGATGTGAATCATGGAATAGAGCAATCAGGTCATAAGAATAACATACGTCAGCGTGAACATGAATTACCAGTCCATTAGAACTAATTTTGTTGATAATATAGAATCAGTCCCGGACGAATTTGTGAATTACTAGTGGGAGGAAGCTACTCTATAATCTCTTTTAAATGGTGTGGACTGAGAAAATTACTAGTGGGAGCAAGCTATTCAACATGGACTAGTTC
This sequence comes from Plantago major, assembly GCA_026545765.1. NCBI lineage: Eukaryota > Viridiplantae > Streptophyta > Magnoliopsida > Lamiales > Plantaginaceae > Plantago > Plantago major. The sequence continues at coordinate 108,904,723 of CM048840.1, forward strand.
AATTTCCATAGAAGCTTCAATTAATCAATTGATAAGCTTTATTCATAACTCCTATGGTTCTCATGTTGGATAATTAAGATAAATGTTTACATTTAACATCTTTCAACAGGTTCTACCTTTTAGATGAGGTGATACATAATTTATTATGATATCGGAGTCTTACTCTTGTCCAGCTTGAATTCGAATCTCCATGGAACAAACTACCCCAAATGTTTTAAACGAATCTCTTATATAATTAAAATTCCAAGAGTCCATCTTGGGAGCGTTCATCATTTATGGAAGTCTGAAAAGTCCAACATTAAATTAAAAAAACCAATTAAGTTCTAATTTTACGGATCGACCCACAAAAAATTACCCGGATTACAACCATTGGCGCGTATTAGTGGGTAGGGAAGTAGAAGTTAGGTACTAGCTCAGTACTTCTTGTTGCACTAAAAGGTCATAGGACTCTAATGGCACACTCCTTGTACGTACTTGGGTAATTTCTACTCGTGTGACTTATTTTAGGTATTAATAATAGGTGCTAGACTCTACCTTATATTAAAAAGAAAAAAAAAAAGAAGCAGGGCTCGCTGAGATTCCGTTCATGGCTTGAAACTTTTAATTAATATAACTACACTTACATCTCTATCAAAATGCGGTGTAGTCTTATTGACAAGTCTTGTATTGTAAGGCTCTGTGATTTTCAACTGAAAACTCTTTCGATTCGATTCAAATTCGATTCGATTCGATTGATTGATTCGATTCGATTCGATTCGATTCATTAAATTCATATTATTATTATTGTTGTTGTTGTTGTTGTTGTTGTTGTTAATAATAATAATAATAATAATAATAATATTATTATTATTATTATTATTATTATTATTATTTTATCATTTATTTACACACCCGATCTTTTGTACGAGGAAAATAATAAAATTTATCCAATTGAGTTATTTTCAACTTTTTTTCTTTCTTTCTTTTTAATACGACTTTTAGTAGATCAATGAAATAAAGAGTATAGTTACAATTTGAACTAACAAAAAATCTACATGTTCAAAAACTCCAAAACAAGTTAAACCAAACCAAAAGTCGGACCAAACTTTATAAAAATAATATTATATATCACAAATATTGAAAAATGGCATTTATTCCTCCATATTATCTTCCTCAGACTCTATATTATCTTTCTCGGGCTCTATATTGCCTGGAATAGAGCGCCAAATTCTCAATGTTATCTCCTTGGGCAACCTGTTCATCGTTTCTTTCCTTGTCGGGTTCAATAAATCATTATCCACTCCACCTTGGACATTGATATCATGTTGCAAAACTAGACAAAGACAGTTTATACGACGATTAAAATTCGGTTTTAATCGAGTTATCATTCTCATATTGTTTTCCACGCGGTTGGTTTTAAAGTTTGTTATACAATAATAAATAAAAATGTAAAGTGACAGAAAAAAGTGTAGGAAGAATGTGAGAAAGATAACAAAAATAATATATTTTTTAATTGTGATTATATATACCATCATATAATGTTATTATTATTACACAATAATTTCTTCAGTTAAGTTGATTCGATTCGATTCGATTAGTTTTGATTTTAGTTCGATTCGATTCCATTCGATTCGATTCCAAGAATTTCAAATTGAAAATAATGATCCTAAGTAGTTCGAATTGTTAAAATAGATTTAGTCAATCAGCAAGTCAAGTCATCAAGACGAAAGGCTGAGATCGAATCTTGTAAATTTGACGGATGAGTTCAAATTGGTTGTTACAAGTCGTTATCATCTTCGATCCATTTGTTCTTGTAATTTCATCAAATGGTTCCAAATAGAGATAGTTCATAGAACAGAGAGTTGATCAACGTTGTAATTTCTTGTAATTTCAACGTCTCTTGAGTTTTGTTTAATGGATCTCACATAATAATACAAAATTTTACTCCCTCCGTTCCGTGAATCTAGACCCTTATTACTGTTATGATCATTCCACGAATCTAGTCCAGTTACAAAAATAGTAAAAAAGTACACCAACTAACTCCCACTAACTATAACTATCTCTCTTACTTTTTCAATTCTTTATCATTATACTCCATCCGTCCTGGTTTCATCTTCCCGCGGATCCGGGTATAAAATTTAAGAAAAAAGTGAATAAAGGAGAGGTGGTGATAAAGTAGGAGATAAAGTGAATAAGTATGACAAATATTGAATAAAGTAGTAAATATAGTGTATAAAATGAAATGCTGGAAGATGAAACTGGGACGGAGGGAGTATATCTTATCAATCATACTTTCTCCATTCTTTATCATTTCTCTCCCGACAACAAATAATAAACAATTGGGTTTATTAAAAACAGTGCCGAAAAGAAAAGGGTTCAGATTCACGGGACGAAGGGAGTAAAAATTATAACATAGTACATGTCTATATATTGAAGGAATTAATATATACAATACAATTCTTCATAATGTTTTGTAAAGTTGGAAACTATATACAACTGAAATTTGATCTTCCGGCAAGAGCATTTGAAAATGCTTCATCTCCTGATCTCTGCCTGAAACTGAAGCATTGCAGGAAATATCTCATCTTGAGCCCTTTAGTTTTGACGTCGGATCCCTCAAGCTGGTGTAACCGATGCTTGTACTAAAACCACTATCATTCTCATAGTCATCTAAAATATGACTGTAGGATGGTTGCTTCTCAACCACATGAGTATCTTCAAACTTAGACCATGACTTTTTCCCACCTGATCTTAGTCCCTCAAGCTCCATTGCAACATGTTTCATTGTAGGCCGTTTGTGCCCTCTCACATTTAAGCACACGCGTGCAAGATTCGCAACTTCTGTCACCTGCTCCAAATTTCCTTCGTCACTAACAATAGTCTCGTCAAGAACTTCAAGCAGGCGTCCTTGCTGCAGCTTACAAAGGAAGAAACTGGTTAGGTTTCTCTCAGCTTCAGGCTTATCGTATCTTAAAGGTTTCATGCCTGTTAAAAGCTCCAACAGGACAACTCCAAAACTGTACACGTCACTCTTTTCGGTCAATTGATTGGTTTGCATGTACTCAGGATCTAGGTATCCAAATGTTCCTTGAACCATAGTGGACAATTGAGTTTGATCTATCGGGACCAATCTTGAAGCTCCAAAGTCGGACACCTTAGCCTCATAATTTTGGTCTAAGAGGATATTAGCGGACTTGACATCTCTGTGTATGATTGGAATAGAGGCGGCAGAGTGTAGATATGATAGAACATCAGCGGTTTCTATAGCTATTTTTAATCTCATGTTCCAATGAAGATCCCATTTTTTAGAATCATCATGTATATGATCATGAAGAGTGCCATTGCTGATGAATTCATATACTAGAAGAGGGGCTTGTGTTTCCAAGCAACAACCAAGAAGCTTGACAATGTTCCTGTGGCTAACTCGTGAGAGAACAACAACCTCATTGATGAATTGGTCGATTTGGCTTGGATCGACTTCTTTGGACTTCTTGACTGCAACCATCCTGCTATCTTCTAGAAAACCCCTATATACCGTTCCGAATCCTCCTTGGCCAACAATCCTTTCATTATGGAAGCTCTTTGTTGCATGATTTAGTTCGTTTGAACTAAAAATCTTGGCCACATCATTATTTGATCGTGTTTCCCTCTCCGTGCTGATTGACATCATATTTCCTGTAGCAGTTAGCTTTTCTTCCAACAACTTGCCACCATTTCGGAGAAAGTACATTTGCTTTATCTCTTTCAACCTTCTTCTCTTTAGTTCGAAATTTACCAAGCAAGCAACAAGGATAACAATCACAATCCCTACAGCAGATCCTGTTTAATTATAAGTCAAATGCAACTGGTAAATGACAAATTTCATCAACAAACTACCTGCCTATTTGGTATAGAATGGAAAAAATTAGTTGATGAAAAGTAATTGAGTTAAAGTTGAATTATGGAAAATGGTGTTTTAAATAGAGTTAAAATATTACTATAAAGTTGATAGAGTTGTTATATAGGGTGTGTAAGAAAGAAATAATGTATGTCAAGAAGAGATGTGTTTTTTGGTTATTTTAAGGTTATTTGATTGGTTTGAAGTTGTTAGTATGATTGAAAAAGTAAAGAGAGATAAAGAGTAAGATGGAAGAAAAATGATAGTAATTTCTAAGTGGAGTAAAATTGAGTTAAAATAGTAGGTTTTAAACTGTATAATGGTAAACAGGGGCGAGTGCAGGGGGCGGAGCACGTGCTACCTCTCGATTTTTCAAGTGAAAGTACTAATATACATCTTAAATGTATTTAAATTGAACATAGAAATAACGATTTACGCAATTAAATGATAATAATCAAGTGTAGCCTAGTGGTCATAGAAATAACGATTTACGCAATTAAATAACGATTTTGGCAGGGGATCGACTCCTATCACCTCCATTTTAATCTTTCATTTCCTTTTTTGTCCTTTTGTTTTTTCCCTCCCTAAATAATTCATGGTGTTCTCTTTTCTTTTGATTTTATTTTTAATTTTCAAGGATCCTTGTCAATTTTCTCCTTACATCACCAAAACTATTTTTTGTTTTACTTTTTACCACCAAGTTTCATGTTTATTTCTTCTTTTCTTTTCCTTTTTTTTAATTTTTGTTTTCGTTTTACTTTTTATTTTTTAGAATCCTTTTCATTTCTCAGCCTTATCTTTTATAATTTCCCCCATTTATGTAAGATGCTACTACATACTATACTAAATTCTTATTTTATTTTGTTAATTCCGTGCTATATTTGTTTTCCCACAAATTAATTCTAAATTATATTGAAAAATAAGTATAAATTCTATATCATAATTATTAAACTTTTAATATAATAATTTTCATTATTACTTATGATAAGTTTATGGTCAAATGAACACTTCAAAGTAAAAAAAGTGAGAAACGTATTATGTAAAAATATACAATTGACAAAAGAAAAAACAAAATAAAAGTTAAAAGAGATGCAATGTGTAAAAAATGACACTACAACCCAAGCTTCGTAATTTTTAAACATATACTTTTATAAATAATTTTTTATTAAATTTAATATTTTTTACAAATAATATTGTGCTACCCCTCATATAAATTTCTGCGTTCGCCCCTGATGGTATATGTGCCTAAAAATTCTAAACTTGGTTTTGAAAGTTAAATGCTATAACAAACACCCACATACTGGAGGAAATGTTTAATATCAAGGGTTATTTACGTACACACCCCCTGTATAATGGTAAAATTACACATAAACCCAGTCAAAATCACTGTATAACATATAGACCCCCCACCGTTAATTTTTTCCGTCAAATGTTGGTCAAACCGTTAGAAATCAAAGTCAATGAAAAAAATTAGTGACGTCATCAAACAATTTTATGAAGTCATAATCATAATTTGGATTTCCAAAAGTACCCCCGGAAGGTTTAAAAGTAATGTACCATCGGGGGGTTTGAAAGTAAATTTTTTGAATATGAACGAGAACTCAAAATAAAATGTAAAACGAAATGAAATGGTGTTTTGTTGCTTATATGTTTGTTATTTCTTGTCATTTTGGCACAAGAAATGGACATGAAAAGTGGAAAAAATGGCAAGAAATGAGAATGCATCAATTTAGGTTGCTTATATGAACTGTACATAACTATTGTTTAAACATTTTTATTATTTATACAACCATATCAGATATACTTGATACTTTATGGACGATAGATGCACCAATTTGGCCTGCTTAACCCATATTTTAAATTTTAAAATTTTCAATTATTTTCTTTTTTTTTTCCTTACATTTTCATGGAAGCTCCATCACCATTGATGGAGCTTTCATGGCAGGAAGCAAAGCTCCTCCCTACCATGGAAGCTCCGATATTGAGCTTCCACATGGCTCTAGATATGATGCTTTACGTTGAAGCCCCGAGCTTCCTTACATGGAAGTTCATCCATGGAGTTTTCTTTTTTTTTTTTTCGATTTGTCACTGGTATCCGCTACATACGACTAACCCAGTCGAACAATGTCGGGTCCTTTTTTAGGGGGCGGCTCTTCCAAATGTGTTTTCTATATTCATAAGGCTCGAACCCGAGACCTTGCTTAAGTGAACTCAACCCCTTACCACTTGTGTAAGAACCTGTACTTTTTATTTTAATTTGATTTTATGGTTTTATTTTATTTTATAGTGGACTGGGCCTAATAATGTTTTTCAAACTGATTTTTAGATTTTAAGGCCCAAGCCAATATATGTTGCTATATCAGTATCCCATTCCTAGCCCTAGTCCAAATTAAAACTCCCTATTGCTTTCTCCTGCCGTATTCAAGGGAAAAAAAAAAAAAAAAAAAACTCCATCTTTTTTTTTTCTCTTCACTACCACGCCGTGTACCGACGCCATGAACTTTGCTCAAACTTTTGTCCTTGCATGAAAACATGCAAGGTGTCACATATTTGATATTGTTATTATCATCACACAATCTATTCATCAACATTATTGCCGCATCATCATCAGGTTATTTTATTTTTCCCAATTTGTTTTGAAACATTATGCACCTTCTTTTGACGCTTGGCTTTGATTATTTACGAATTTGTGTTTGTTTTGGGTTCTTACATCGTAGTGGTTATTTTTGGAGAGTTTGATATGCAAGTTAGTGTTGCCTTGGTGGTTCTAGATGGGTTAAGCTTATTTCGAGTCGATCTTGAAGTAAGGGAATTCTTGACACTTTTGCTTCTATTTTATTGTTATCGCATATATATGTATGTTTTATGATTGACAAACTACTTATGGTTATTATATCAATGAATGAGACTTGGTATAATAATCTATTCGAAATGGATCAAGTATGTGTTCCCATAAATGTTTTATTGTGATTGCGATTTGTGTAAATTGTTTTGTTCAAAATTATGAATTTAAAATATGTTTTATGCTCATTGATATGCCTATGAATTGTTTGGGTCCTTTCGGGGGAATGTCGTGCTTTTGGAGATCTTCCATTGTTATGTTATCCCTCTAATAGGGCATTGTTATTGTTATGTAAAAGCCGACCTGTGTGCCACCACGGTTCGTGTGGCCTTAGTATATGTTTGATTGAGCAAAATATGTACATTGATATTGTTTTGATAATGTTCCATGCAAATGATTTTGACTATATTGTATATTGACGAGTGTATATATATGTATGTTTTACTATTGTACTTGATCCGGGTAAAATTTTCAGGAGCTCACCCTTACACATTTTTTTTCCAGGAACGTAAGGTCTTATAAGAAGTATGCTTTGGAGTTCTAGAGTTAGTTTTGTAGGATTTCCCTTTTTGTTCAAACCTGGCTTTTCAGTTGTTTTTTAGTTTTGAGACTTGTAGCTAATTTTGCATACCTTGGTATTTTGGGATTTAGTTGCTCTGATACTTTACTTTTGGACACAGTGTTAAAGTTTATGTTTCTGCAAATAATTAGTTTATGTTATTGTTTTGAGGCTTGGTGCTGGCGTAAGACCATCTTACAATACACAGCCGGTCACGTCTTTTGAAAATCGTTATTTTAGTTTTGGGGCGTGACAACTTGAGCCAACAACCGTTGGTATCCATGGAGTTTTCAAGAAAGTTAATTAAACAAAAATTGAAAAAATAATAAATATTATGATTTAAATAGGAAGAACAATCATGATTGGACTGATCTCTGTCCATGCCTCCTAATCGTGCAAGAATGATTGTGTCATTTTGGAATTTTACAAAGTTTTTGAAGTTTTGAAATTTTACAGGGACTTAGTTGAGATTTTTGAAAATTGCAAGGGCTATCCTTTGAGAACTAAATGAGTCCTAGGGGCTTTTACTGTAATTTAGAAATTCTTACTGTTTACATAAATGCCATCTAGGCTTAAAAACAAGTAAGAAGTTTTGGTAATTGTAAAATTGACCTTCAACCATTTCATATTTATATGTTTGACATGTGAAAATTGAAATGCGACTTCCAAAATATGTTTAAAAATCGAAATGGAACCCTCATGAACATTTACATACAACTCCTAATTAATGTATTTTAAAATACAAGTTAATTAATAAAACGTTTAAATATAGATTATATGTAAAAAAAATCAATTACATCCAAGTCCACACGTCATCAATAAGTTAAGGATTTTTTTTTTTTTTTGGTAAACAAGTTAAGGATGTTTGGCTATAATTAAAAGCTGATATTTAAGCAGGGGTAAAAATGCCTTTTCCTGATTTTAATTCGCCAAAAGTCAAATTCGTGAACTTATATGCAATTGATTTATATTGAACAGGACTTGCATGCTATTGTTGATCTAACTGGTACCCAGGTGTAATTAGAACATCTAAAAGAGGTACGCGATGAAATTCACCCATCTAAATATTTTTATTATTTACACAACGTCAGGTAAACTTGATACTTTATGGACAAAAAATGCTCCAATTTGACCTTCTTATTTGAACTTCCATATAACTATATATTGTCTAAATGTTTTTATTACGTATACACCCTTCCCATACACACTTTACTTATGGACTAAAACACATCAATTTGACCTTCTTATATGAGCTCTCACATAACTATTGTCTAAATACTAAAGGTTCATGCCAAAATAAAAAGAAACAAACGAGTTTCAAGAAGAAAACAGAGCACGAAGAACAGCTGCGATGGCCCCCAAAATCATTGCTGCTCACTTCGCCCATGACCGAAGAAAACAGGCCATGGGATCGTCTGTGAGCTCGATTCAGTGAGGGTTTTAGAGAGGAGGTCATTGTTAAAGATTGCTCTGATGTTGGCCTAGACCTGAATCGCAACCCCCTGGCTGGAAAATTTTCCGATTTGTCGGCGCAAACGGAACCCCCTGTTTTACCTATTATTCCGGTAGCGCCTTCTCCTGTTGATGCGTCATCCTCCCAGCCGGATTTAGCTGCAACCCCGGACCTAGGGTTTCTTGTTGCAACCAATCCCCAAATTCTGCCGGATTTATCGATTCAACAAGCTAAGCCTTTGATTGGCCAGAAAGAACCCTAAATCTGGGTAGATGTTATTCGAGGAAACCGATTACCCCAACATGGAAAAGGAATCAAGTTTGTTGCACCTATACTCATTGATGGAGAACCTGAAATTGTGATTGAAGAGGATGATGTTGCTTCGGAATTAAAATTTTGGGAGAATACCCTGATTTTCTTCATGCTTGGTGGAGATTTATCAATGAATGCAGTAAAGCAATTCATGATCAAGAACTGGCAGTTTGTTAAGCTACCTGAGCTCTATTACAATGAGGAGGGCTACTTCCTAGTCCGTTTTCACTCATCGACAGATATGAAGGCAGTTTTGGACAATGAGACTTATTCGATATTTGGTATGCACATCTTTCTTCGCCAATGGACGCAAAATTTCTCCTTGAAAGAGGACCTGTTACGTGTTATGTCTGTTTGGGTTAAATTCCCATAGCTACCTTTACACCTTTGGGGAGATAAAATTATTGGAAATATCGCGAGTGCCATTGGTAAGCCACTATTTACGGATGAATGTACGGCTCGCAAGTTAAGGGTTACTTATGCTAGGGTCATGATCGAGGTTGATGTTACTAAGGAGCTTCGCAAGTCCATACCTATTACGGATAATAAAGGGAAACTTTTCATACAACCAGTTGAATATGAATGGACTTCGCCATTTTGTGAACAATGTCAACGAATTGGGCATGTTTGTGGGCATACGGTCGATAGAACTTCTAATGAACAGCATCGCGTCGATCGGGCACGCCTGACTGCACCGTGCCACGGCATGTCTTGAGGGACAGAGACAATGACCTTTCAAGAAAATCAGTGGGTGGTGCGTCGTGCTCCTGCACGCCGTCTTTGACAAAGAAGAGAAAGAGAGGCGGTTCGAACCAAAGAACACCAAAGATATCTTGGAGCAAGGCGTGACCGCTTTCGACCAGTTGACCTGGATGGTCAGCCAGGGGGACGGTCTACGGAATCTGGTATTGGTGCAACAGGTGGAGACTCTAGTACTTACTCTATTGAACAGGCATCCACAATTCCCACATAGAACGGGTTTGAGGCTTTGGGTCAATTGACTGACCAAGATGATCCTCAGACCCGAAATCAATGTTAGCCTGGAATATAAGGGGGCCAAACAAAGTAGCTAAGCATCGTGAGGTTAGCTCCCGCCTCAACTCGCTTAATGTTAGTATTGCTGCTTTGCTTGAGACTAGGGTAAAGGAATCGAATGCTGCAAAAATCAGGAAACGTTTTGGTCATAAATGGTGTTATCTGGATAACTATGCAAAACATGCGAATGGACGCATTTGGATTCTATGGAACGATCAGAGGGTTAAAGTTCGGGTACAGCGTGTGTCTGATCAGTATATCCATTGTGGCATCTATGATTTGACGGACTCACTCATCCAGTGGACTACATTTGTCTATGCTCATAACTCGTTAGATCGGCGCAGAGAGGTATGGAGCGATATTGAAATATTTCTGTGACTTTGACAGGCCCCTGGATGGTCATTGGTGACTTCAATAATGTCCTTGGATTGATGGATCGAGTAGGTGGAAACCAGGTAACGTCCTCTGAATATACTGATTTGTAGGAGATGATGGTGGTTGCCAATCTAGCTGAGAAAGAGACGGAGGGGGATTATTTCACTTGGTCGAATAAACAAGACCAGGCGATTATCTACTCGCGCATTGATAGGACATTGTGCAACCCAGACTGGTTTCTAAAGTTCCCTAGCTTTAAGATACATGTTTTGGAAGCAGGGGTATCTGATCATTCACCGCTGCATGTCGAAGTTGCTACTACAACCGCTAGATCCTACCCCAAGTGCTTCCGCTTTATGAATTGTCTGGCCTCACATGATGATTTCCACGAAACTGTTCGAACTACTTGGAACAAGGATATTCGGGGCCAACCTATGTACATTCTTTGGAGGAAACTTCAGTTATTACAGAGCCGACTCAAGCCCCTCACCAGGCAGCACCTTGACATCCCAAGCAAGCTCGAAGATGAGCGCAATGCCTTATCTCGCATGCAGCATACTCTGTTACAGGATCGCTTCAATGTTCAGCTAATCCAGCAAGTTAAAGAATGTACGGAGAACGTGATTAAATGGAACGACTTGGATGAGATGATCATGGCGAAAAAAGCAAAAGTACACAGGCTTCGTACGGGTGACGGAAACAATGCTTATTTCCATGCCACCGTGAAAGAAAAAAACCGACAAGTGGGAATTTCAAAACTACAGACACCAACAGGTATTATGGTAACTTCACCTCAGGAGCTTGAACAGGAGGTCTTGCATTTCTATTCTGATTTGGTAGGCACTGCGGCAAACCACTTGGCTGGAGTTGACATTGATGCTCTTCGATCGGGACGACAGCTCGAGATGAGAGGTTGGATTTGATATCCCCAATCACTGAAAAATAAATCTGGGAATCACTTCGAGATATAGGCGATAATAAAGCACCAGGAATTGACGGATATAACGCAAAGTTCTTCAAAGCTGCTTGGAGTATAGTCAAGGCTGATGTGATCCCGGCAGTAATGGATTTCTTCGATTCAGGTAGTCTCTATGCAGCTGCAAATTGCACTTTGGTTACTCTAATACCAAAATCATCTGGTGCATGCACAAGGAAAGATATGAGACCTATCTCCTACTGCTCCACTATTTATAAGTTTATCTCGAAAATCTTGACGAAGAGACTAAGTCGGGTAATTAACTTAGTAGTTGATGAAAGCCAGTCTTCTTTCTTACCAGGAAAGGTTATCCACGATAATATTCTGCTGGCCAGTGAACTAGTCCTTGGGTATGATAGACAACGCATCTCTCCGCGGTGTATGATTCAAATGGATCTACAAAAGGCGTTTGATACTGTTGAATGATCAACTTTAAAAACCATCATGGACGAGATGGGATTCCCCTCACAGTTTGTTTGATGGATTATGAGATGTGTGACGACTATCTCTTATCGATATGCTATTAATGGCATCCCATCCAAACTCTTAAAGGCTAAGCGTGGTCTTCGTAAAGGCAATCCCGTCTCCCCTCTTCTATTTGTTATCATGATGGAGTATTTACATAGAGTTTTGGGTTTGTTGAAGCGGAATCCAGATTTTAACTACCACCCTAGATGTGAATCCTTGGAAATTACTAATCTTTGCTTTGCCGATGATCTTCTACTTTTTGTCAGAGGTAACTTTTGCTCCGTTGAACTCCTTATGGAGCGTTTTCATGCTTTCTCCTCACCCACAGGGCTCTCGGCTAACCAGAGAAAATGCCAAATCTTCTTTGGCGGCGTTGACATCACGGTCAACATCAGATTCTTCAGCTGACTGGATTTAAGGCTGGAAAGCTTCCTATTAAATATCTTGGGGTGCCACTATCGACTCGCAAGCTGTCAATCCGGGACTGCCAGCCTCTAGTTGACCGGCTTACTGGCAGGATTCGGCACTGGACCTCCAAATTGCTAAGCTACGCGGGGAAGTTTCAACTCATCCGTAGTGTCCTACATGCCATGACAAGTTACTGGTTACAGGTTTTCCCTATGCCCACCACTGTTTTAAAGCATATTGAAGCCATCTGTCGATCTTTTCTTTGGAGTGGAACCGATGAAATTACCCGAAAGTCGCCAATTGCTTGGGCAAAACTTTGTGATGGAAAAAACGTGGGGGGCCTAAACCTGACCTCTCTTGCTGACTGGAATAAATGTACAATTGCCAAGTTGCTATGGCATGTATGAGTTAAGGCTGATACATTGTGGGTGAAGTGGATCCATTGCTACTACATAAAGGATAGAGAGGCGATGGATGTTCGACTTACTGAGAACTGCTCCTGGATTATAAAGGCTATGATGAAAACACGATCTCTGGCCCGTGATACTCGAACTTGGACCCTTGCAATGACTTCTTGGCAATTCCCCACCAGGGCATTATACAAGGAACTACGCGGTGAAAAACAAGAGGTAAAGTGGAAGAAATTATGGTTTGGAAATAAGGCTAGACCACGCGCCCTTTTTTATGCATGGATGGTGCTAAATGACCGGCTTGCAACCAAGGATAGGGTACGACGATGGAACTCTGCCCTTGACCCGACGTGCCCCTTCTGCGTGCATGACGACACACAACAACATCTGTTTTTTGAATGCTCCTACAGTAAGCGTGTTTGGCAAGGTGTTCTGCGTTGGCTAAAAATAACTAGAACCCCTCAGGGGTGGAGTGTGGAACTCGATTTGATGTGTTGCAGATTTGGTGGAAAGAGTTGCAAATCAAAGCTCCTAAAGAGTGCCTTTGCTGAAACTATCTACGCCATATGGATCGAGAGAAACACCGTATGTTTCCAGCAGAGACCTGCTAACCAACATCTAGGAGACAAAATTATTGATGTATTGATTAATAGAGCTTGGGTAGATCCTCGATTGCGAGCCCATTGCGCTAAGCTGATGATACCATGATAGACTAGCTTGTTAGTTTTTGATTCTTCTAGTCTTTTTTTATTCTTTTGGACATCTTTTTGCCTGGATCTTAGGATCGGCGTGTACTTATTGGTTGGAATAAAAGTTTAATTTCGTTCCAAAAAAAGAAACAAACCACATATGAATAACAAACATCATTCCATTTGATTTTACATTTCATTTTAAGGTTTGATTCAAATTAAAAAACTTTACTTTGAAACCCCTCGATTAAACTTTACAATAAACCCCGGGTTTTTTGGAAGTACAAGAAAATTTACGACGTCATAAAATTTTGTTATGACATCATTAAAAAAGATCGTTAACTTTGACTTTTAACGGTTTTACCGACTTTTGATGGAAAGAATTAACAATAGCGGTCTATATGTTACTGAGTGATTTCAGTTAGGTTTATGTGTAACTTCACTATTATACTGTGTTGTACGTAAATGGAAAAAAATACTACCTGCTATTAGTTTGTATACACGTGATTCATCCCTTCCGTTTCGAATGCAACCTCCCTCACGGACTCCATCATCAGTTTCATTAACAAGATCATATCCTTCGGGACAGAAACACTGAAAACCTCCAGGAAAATTCTGACAGCGAAATGCACAATTGTTAAGTCCAGAAGAACCACATTCGTCTATATCTGCGAAAAGAAATAAAATTAAGACAACTCTTTATTGAAAAGAAAAGAAAATTGTTAAGTGGATCTGTTCTGCTTAAATGAAAATTTTGTCAATCATACCTTGACAGCCACCCTCCAAATATGGATTTCCTTGATAACCTGAGTCACATCGGCATCTATAGTTATCATCATTACCATTGTTCGGCATATAACAGTTCGAATTGGAGCTTCTGCAAGCATAGCTAGCTGAATCAGATTGTGCCCGTCCACACGTCTCGTTGCTGACAATAGCCCAGTCGATCACCAACGGAAGCCATGTAACAGTTCTCAAATTGGTGAGATTTTGACGATAAAAAGTGAAAGATCTCTCCTCCACAATTGACGCAAAGCTACAGTTACTGAACCTGCTGACATTCGTAAAGTTGTTAAAACTCCCCACTCTCAAACTCATAGTGCGAACATTGTTAGGTATATTAGTAATTTGGCAGCATCCGGTTCCTGCACAGGTCTCATCTTCCGTATCCTCTAACTCCCTGCACGTGGAGATGCAACCGGTGCTGTAATATCGACCATCAAACTTTCTACCAGACATGTACCCGTAACTGTCGCAACCAACAACGGTGAAAGAGTTTGCTGTGTTGTTCACTGCCATGGAACGCGGCAGTCTTATTGTGTTCTCCCCCGCAATCAAAAGTTGGTCCCCGGAATAGCATCGTCTTGCTACTCTTTTCATAATTGTGAGCTGCCCGGTCAGAGAAATTTCCAGGATTTCGGGGGTGCTGTTCCACAGGAACAGAGCCGGAGGTCTGAGAGTTTCATTGCAGGTGACCCAGTAATCGCTATTTCTGTAACAACCCGGTGTGGTGCCGAATGGAAATGGAATTCTTATGCTGCCGCATGTATCATTGCAGTTGGGTAATGCTACTGGGAAACTTGGCACATGTGATTGAGCAGAAATGGGATTTGGCGTTACAGCTACAAGGAATGCAAGAAGTGACAGAAAACGGAACTTTGGTATGATCATGATTGTTTGTGTTTGGGATGATATTTCAAAAAACAATGTTAACTGCACAAGAACTGGATGTCTGCAAAAATGGCTATTTACCCTTGTATTTGTGTTCAAGTTCGGTGATTGAGATATTATTAAGTTGTGTGTAGAGTAGTACTTACTCCGTACCCGGATCAAACTTTCCGCTTTGACTTTTTGTGGTCAATTTTTTTCAACTGGGGCTAAATTTTTATTATATAAAAAAATTGAACATTTTACATTTGCGATTTAAGATTAATTCGTAGTCAAAGTTGGAAAAATTTGACCGCAAAAAGTTAAAGTAGAAAGCTTGATCCGTGAAGGAGGTACAAGTTTTGGAATTAATTAACAAGAAGGTAAGGATGATGGCTTGACTTCACAAAATTCTAGCAGAACTCGTCTATTAATTACTACTAAGAACGAGTTATTGTCCCGACCTCTTCATATTTCAACTAGAATCGTACTTATATTTAATGGTATTAATTAAAACGACTATATTCTCAATATTAGTGATTTTTATATTGCAATAGAATTGAATTCATTCGTTAACAAATATAGACGAGTCGTCGATCAATAATACAAATGATGTTATTTCTAATATAGCTCCTATTTCTAAATAATTCATTAGACGACTTTGGGTCAGAATTCTCAATCTGCCGGTGGAGATGTTTAGAGAATCAGTCATCGAATCATTAGCTACTTGTATTGGTGATCCAATTATGATCGATGGTAATACTTTCACCGCAAAACGAGGTCGCTTTGCAAGATTTTGCGTTCAAGTGAAAACCAATCAACCCTTGGAGATAGGCATTTATATTTGCGGGAAGGTATATCAGGTAGTTTATGAAAACCTCCCATCTCTATGTCATAGCTGTGGAAGGGTGGGACACACCATAGGTGAATGTTCGGGAAAGAAGTCGAAAGATGTGAGGCCTAATGTAACAGAACAGGTTCCATCGGCACAGCAGGATGAAACGGTAACCATGAAATCAAGTGAGGAAGGTGATTCAAGCTGGTTAACTGAGAAAGCAAAGAACAAAGAGTTTGGTGACTGGATGGTGGTAGAAAGAAGGAAGAAAAAGACACCATCCGGAGGCCGGAACGCTGTCAAGAACCTAGAACATCAGGAACGAAATTCCGGAGCTGGAAACCCCCCCTGCAGGCCAGAAACCGGCCAATTTCGTACTTGGACCAGGCCCGAGTACCTCTGGACAGAACGATAAGTCCAAACAAATCCTTGGAAGGAAAGGAGGTCGCAAATCTAGTGCACAGGACTGTATGCCGAAATCGAATGGGATTAGGATTAAGGAACCTGCACCTATAAATAAGACTGCGGTGAACAATCAATTCCATATACTTGCTTCTGACTCTTTGTGTAATAAGATTCAAGATATTGAGAATGGAAAACGACATGGAAATAGATCCGGAGGACCTGGAAATCAACTTCCACAACGGGAACATGGTAGTGAATTGGGTACAGAACCTAGTGATCGCAACGCACCACCACCAATTTCAAGGACCTTGGCAGATATTACGAACGACTCGGGGCTAATGAGTTGTCAACGTGATGGAGATCCCGGCAACAATCTGCGAAATAGAAGTGGATACTCACATAATATTCTCGGAGGACAATCAGAGAACAGGTTGGCAGAGTATCTTCCCGAGCACATGGGAGCGAGTACGTCAGAATGTACTACTTCTCGAGGCGATACGGCAACTAGTATCGATATGGATGGGGAGGGTGATTGACTACCCCCTTACCCCACTACAACTTTACATGTATAACATGAAGATTGTTTCTTGGAATTGCCAAGGAGCTGTCAGTGAAAATTTTCGTAGAAATTTTTGTGATTTAGTTAGATCGCATAATCCATTAGTGGTCTTTTTACTTGAAACCAGAGTTTTAGAACAGGTGGCTTATGAAACGGCTCCGTTCTTGGGATTCTCGAATTATGAAATTGCACCGACAGATGGAATGGCTGATGGAGTCTGGATGCTTTGGAATGAAAGGGATGTAGATGTAGAGATTTTAAGTGTCAAGGATCAAGGCATTCACGCAATTATTGGACTTCGGCAGGATAGGTGGATGGTTTCGGGGATTTATGCCAAACCTCGCCGACAAGATAAAATCAGAATTTAATGTGAACCGCTTTTGAGGGGGGTTTGGTCGACAAGTTCTGATATTGTTCAAGCAATTAACAGAGTCCCAGATACGATGATTCCATGCAATAAAGTGCACTTTGGAAATATCTTTCGCAGGAAGAAGAATGTATTAGCCAGGTTATCAGGGGTGCAAAAGAGTTTATCAGAAAGGGAGAATGACTATCTCACAGGGTTAGAGAAGGAACTGATTCAAGAATATAATCAAATTCTCTACCAGGAAGAGATATTTTGGTTCCAGAAGTCGAGGGTGAAGTGGATGGTCGTAGGAAAACGCAATATGAAATTCTTTCATCAATCCACAATCATGAGACGAAGGAGAAACAAAATTATGATGCTTAAAATCGATAATGAGTGGATCAAGAACGATGAAACATTGCGTGAACATGCGTTTCATCACTTTGCTTCACAATTCCAGGAAGCTAGCAGATCAAGTCGTCGTACTCACTCTCTGCAGATTTCCAGATTCCAGACTACTCTCTCCACGGATGACATCGACCATATTGGGAGGGCAGTGGATTTAAAAGAACCCCGGGAAGTAGTCTAGGCGACACACCCTTACAAGGCCCCCGGTCCCGACGGGTTGCAAGCTATATTCTACCAAAAAGGGTGGAACTGGATTTCGCCGTCCCTGCTGGAATTTATGCAAGCTGCCTCTAAGAACGGAGAGTTCGAGACAGATTTGCGCGGCTCATCTTTGCCTCATCCCCAAGATACCGCATCCTGAAATTATCTGACAATTCCGGCCTATTTCTTTGTGCAACGTCATATACAAGTTTGTGACTAAGTGCATCACGATGAGATTGAAATCTTTAATGCCGAATTTGATAGCCCCTACTCAATCTAGCTTTATCAAAGGTCGAAGTACTCAAGACAATATCTTTGTCCTACAGGAGTTGCTTCATTCGTTGCGTAAGAAGACGAAGAATAAGGTGGACTGTATGGTTATGAAGCTGGACTTGGAGAAACCATACAACAAAGTTAACTGGGAATACTTGGAGGATACACTAAATGCTTTCAAGCTTCCTTCGAATTTGATAAAGTTGATCATGTTTTGTGTCAAACATGCCTCGACAAAAATCTTGTGGAATGGGGAACCTCTGGAGGACTTCAATCACTCGTGTGGTCTTTGACAGGGAGACCCTTTGTCGCCATACCTTTTTGTCCTTTGCGTCGAGCGGTTGTCGTATCTCATCAATGAAGCAGTAGACCGGAAACGGTGGAAACCGATTGTACCTTGTAGAGCTGGTCCTAAAATCTCACATCTTTTCTGCGCGGATGACTTGATTTTAATGGGTAAAGCAACAGCTTCAAATGCGCATACTGTTCGAAAAATTCTGGATCAGTTTTGCAAAGCTTCTGGGTTAAAGTTGAATCCTTTGAAGTCGAATGTTTTCTTCTCAAATTCAGGCAGGGCAGCGCTGAAAAGAACAATAAGTGCAACCTTAGGTTTCGACCAGACAACTAACTTGGGTAAGTACCTGGGCGTCCACCTAAACCATGGCAGAATTGATAGACGCGCATATGCGGAAACTTTTGACAAGATCCTAGCAAAGTTCAGCGGCTGGAAACATAAGCATCTTTCCCTTGCCGATAGAGCAACCTTAATTAAGTCGGTATCGGCAGTGATCCCTATCTACTCAATGCAGTCGAGTAGGCTCCCGGAGTATGTGTGTGCTTGACAAGCTAAATCGAGACTTTTTGTGGTCTAGCGATCTGGAAAAGAGAAAACTTCACTTGGTTGAGTGGCAAAAAGTGATTCTTCCGAAGGATAAAGGGGGACTTGGCATCCATACTGCTCGGGTTAGTAATGAGTCTCTATTGGCAAAGCTGGTGTGGAAAATATTGCGCAAAGAAAACACTGTCTGGCAAGCGCTTATCCAAGGTAAGTATCTGAAATCTGGAAACCTGATGACTTGCAAGGCCAAGCAAAGTGATAGCCCAACCTGGAAAGGTATACTGCATTGCGTGGAACTAATAAAACCATTTATAAGATGGAAGGTGCGGGATGGCAAGTCAATTCACTTCTGGCATGATAACTGGTTGGAAAGTGGCGTAATTAGTGATAGGGGAGTACAGGTTTGTGGAGAGGAAAAGGACTATACTCTGGCTGATATGTGGAACTCGGATGGAGAATGGAGTTTTGAGCATATCCAGACTGTTATCCCCCAGGATTTGAAAGACGAAGTATTGAATTTCCAATTCAACCGTGAAGATGAAGCTGATGAGGTTATTTGGAATGAGACGGCGAACGGCTTGTTTAACTATCAAACGGCGTATAAGGCCTTGAGTAAACTGGATGCAACAAACCTAACTGGATGCAACAAACCTACCAGTAAACAGAAAATGGGATTGGATATGGAAGGCCAAGTTTAGCAATAAAATACAACATTTTCTGTGGTTGGCGTCCTAGGGTCGATTAGCTACAAATCATCTGCGAAAAACCAGGAAAATTGTGGAATCTGCCAAGTGCCGACTCTGTCCATGTGTGGATGAAACAGTAGTTCATATGTTGCGTGATTGCCCTGCTGCTGCTAAACTTTGGAGACTCTTGATTCCACAGGATCAACTGGGAACTTTTGCCAACCTGCCGGAATCGCTTTGGATGGAGCTGAACATAACAGATGTTAAAATTATATGCCCAATTCTCTCATCTATACCCTGGTGCTATGTCTTCACTGCAGGATTATGGCATATCTGGAAAGCTAGAAACCAATTTGTCTTCAAAGGCAGACACGAGAACCTGGAATCTGTTTTGTTCAACATCAAGCAGATGAGTTCCGAATTTTGTACTCATCTAAGTAAGAAGAAATGCAGAGACAAGAGAACTAAATGGAGTAAACCACAAGAGGGCTGGGTAAAGTTGAATACGGATGGAAGTGTTCTTTCGGCAACCAACAGAGGTGGAACCGGGGGGGGGGGGGGGGGGGGCAGCGCGATGGGCAATTGGGTTTGGGGATTTTCCAAACAGATTCAATCGCCAATAGTCCTGGAGGCTGAACTATTGGCTCTGAAACTAGGCCTTGCTGCTGCGTGGGAGAGGCGCTATGAGATGATAGAAGTGGAAATTGATTCACTTGAAGGCTACAAGCTGATGAATGGTGAAGAGATGGAGCTAAAGCTGTCAACTATACAACTCCTCGAAGATTGCAAACAGATGATGCATCTGCCTTGGTCCATCAAGCTGCTTTGGACCCGAAGAGAGTCGAACTTAGTTGCCGATAAATTGGCAAAATTAGCTAGCATGGGATCGATCGGAAAAATCCTTTGGGATGATCCACCGACCCAAGTTATATTGTTTTTGAACATTGATATAGTCTAAGGACTCGAATGTCTTTTCATTACCAAAAAAAAAAATTACTACTGGGAGGAATACTCTATAATTTTCTTTTAATGGTTTGGACTGAGAATATTACTAGTGGGAGCAAGCTAGTTTAATTTCCATGGAAACTTCAATAGATAAGCTTTGTTCATAACTCCTATTGTAATTGTACGGGATAATTAATATAAATGCCTAGATTTAATATCTTTCTACAAGTTCTAACTTTAGATGAAGTGATATGAAATTTTATTATGATATCAGAGTCTTACTCTCGTCTAGATTAGGATCTCCAGGCATGGAGACAAACTACCCCATATGTTTTAAACAAATCTCTTATCTAGTTAAAATTCCAAGAGTCCGTCTTGGAAGCGTTCATCGTTTATGTAGAGTCTGAAAAGTCCACCATTAAACTGGAAAAACCAATTAAGTTATAATTTCACGGATCGACCCGCAAAAAAATTACCCAGATTACAACCATTGGCGCGTATTAGTGGGTAGGGAAGTAGAAGTTAGGTACTAGCTCACTACTTGTTGTTGCACTAATAGGTACTCTAATGGCACACTCCTTGTACGTACTAGGGTAATTTCTACCGTCTGACTTATTCAAGGTATTAATAATTGGAGCTAGAGTCCACCTTATTTAAAAAAAAAAAAAAAGCAGGGTTCGCTGAGATTCTGTTTATGGTTGGAAATTCCAATGCATGTTGATATCTTTCCACAAGTTCTTAACGGCTTCCTCTTTTAATCAATATAACTACACTTGCATATCTAATCAAAATGCGTTGTAGTTTTGTTGACGAGTCTTGTGTTGTAAGTAGCTCGAATTATGAAAATATATTAAGTCAATCAGCAAGTCAAGTCATGAAGACGAAAGGGTGAGATCGAATTTGTTGGTCCAGATAATGACAAAGTAAAAGACTTGGGGGGGGGGGGGTAAATAGTCTTTTAAAACTTTTGTCGATAAACACAGTTCCTCAAATATCTGTGAAGATATCTGACACAGTTTCTCAGATATCTGTGAAGATATCTGATACTTAATTTCAGAGAGCATAAGACTTTATGTGATAAGTGCACGTGCTCAACAGAGTGAAAGCGTGTAAATACTTAACAAGATGAATAAAGCAAGGTAAATGCAGTCAGTAAATAACACAACAAATTATAGTGGTATCTGAAGGTAAGTAGTAAGAACTTGTATACTACTTAGAGTTCTAGAGCTTTAGTCGCAACATAAAGCTAGAAGGTAAGTAGTAAGAAAGCTTGTATGCTTGAGAGATCACTTGAAGATATTCAGTAAGTTCGTGTGTAGTTTCAGTGTAAGTTCAAGGTGTAGTTTCAAGCATTCTAAGTGATGATATTTATAGTTGAATTTGAAGCCGTTTGAATAGTATCCGTTAGGTTCAATTCAAATTCAAACTATTGATATCTGAATATATTACTACAGAGTTCTTTGTCTTCTTCTTCAGAGACTTCTGCTTTTGTGCAGACCTTTATGTCCGAGCAATAAATGCATTGTACTATATTTGTCTTGTTGTCTCAACGGATACGTGAAGCTATCTGAGACTTGATACGTTCCTTACTCAGTACACTTGTGTTCTCAGATATCCTTTGAGTAACTTGTTTATTCAAAACACTTTTTGACTCAAGGTTTCTGGACATAGGTATCTGAGGAGACTTTTCTCCTTAGTCTTTAGCAATCTTGAGCAAACTTCAGTCTTCTAGAAATGAGTTCCTTTGCTTGGATGCTTCCTTCTTGATCTTCTATAAATAAAAATTACATTCAGAGACCTAACATCCTATACAAGATTTGCTAGACTAACATACTTAGTGATTTTCCTCTTTCACAATGTTCTAATGAACCAAGAGTACTAAGCACCTTTCTGAGCTAAGATAAGTCATTAGGTTGCTGATCAAAATCTAAACAGATATTCCTAAAAAATTTCCCCCTTTTTGATCAGCCAACTACGACTATCTTTAAAGTCCTATTACAATCTGGAAGAGAAAACAATCCACAACTTAATCATTTCTTATGATCTTCAAATGATTTTAATTAAGTACAGAAAGTAAACATCAACCAAATCACAAGGTGTGATCTTTGCTGACAAGTTATCTTTTATAAAAGATATCTGATAGTAGATTCATCCGATATTAGAACAATTACAAAACATAGATAACTTTTACAAGATTTAATCAGAGAAGTACAATCAGCAAAATCACAAAAACTACTTAATCAAATAGAACAACAGGAGTAACCAAGCTCCAAGTGAACATTCTAAATGACAAGTCTTCAAGTCTTCAAAAACACTTCAGGTTCTCAGCAACCTCAAGTCTTCAGCAACCTCTATGAGTTAATTGGTAAATTCCCTAACTCCAAGACTTTTAATGTCATCAGCATAATCATAAAGCAGTGTTCTGACTAACATTTCTGTGTCTCTGGAAAATCCACAGACTTCTTTGTAGGTCTTGGTGGGATTCTTTCTGGCAAAGTGCTTGACCCACAGATATCTTCCCCAACCCAGGCATGCTCAATTCTGAGATCAGAGAGTTTGAAATACTCATAAATGATCTTCAGATATTCAATGTCATCCAGATATTGTTCCTTAGTCATGTAGAATCACTCAGAAGGTTCAACACCCAGTCTTGGCCTTGTGCCTGTTCCAGTCATCTTGGGAATTCTGTGCACATCATCTGGTTTCCCATAAAGACATTCAAAGGAGAGGTCCTTTTCCATGGCTTCAGTTCTTTTGGGACTTCAAAATCCAGCTATGCTTTGACATGCTTTGGACTTATCAGTACTGTCTTGTATTTTCTCCATGCCATAAGTTGTTCACAGATAGGAACTGAGAATTTTTCATTTACTAGCAGGTGCTTTAGTTCTAGAATCCATGACCATTTTTCTAGTGAATGCATCTGTAAGAGATTTGACTGTTGTCAGTCTTGACATATTCAATCAGGGCATCAGCAGGTTCTTCAGGTGCAGCCCTGCCAAATTGAGTGTCTCTTCTCCTCTTTCTTCTTGTTTTGGCATTCTCTCTTGGGGGTTTGCTTGAAGAACCATCCTGGATAGACTTGGTATTTCCAGAGGGTGTCTTTGCTGCTATTGGCTTTACAGCAATAGGCTCAGATAGTGTTAGTGCATCTACCCTTTTTCTGTGGAGAGGATTCTCATCATGATCAGATTCATCCTCATCATCATTAAAGTTGAAGTTCTGGAGGGGTGATTTGCAGCTATCTTCATTGCCTTCTTCTTCTTCTTCTTCTTCTTCTTCTTCTTCTTCTTCTTCTTCTTCTTCTTCTTCTTCTTCTTCTTCCTCTTCCTCTTCCTCTTCCTCTTCCTCTTCTTCTTCTTCTTCAGAAGGTTCTTATCACATTCCTTGGGGACTTGGTTCCCCTTGGAGGTTTCTGTGTTTTAGATCTTGTGATCCTACCAGTTTCAGAACTCTGGTATGCTGTTGCTGTTCTCTGAAGTTGACTAGAGGAGGGCTCAGAGATCCTAAGAGGTATTTCTTTCCTCCTATTTTCTCTTCCTTTTCTCTGAGATCCTTCCCCCTTAGTCATTGTTGGCTGACTCAAAATCACATAGGCTTCTTGTAGTGATTCAAAGTTGCCTTGCAGATAGTTATAGGCAGCAATTAGCTTCTGCAGCTCAGCCTTTAGATCTTCATTTTTCTTGAGGATGTCAGTTTCCTCATTGGTGAGCTCTGCAAGTGGGCTATGCAATGCCTGCAGCAATGTTTGCCTCATTGAGAGCTTTCTGAGCAATGTCAAAGTCATTATCCCTGACCATTCCAAGGTCTTTTTGAGCCAAGATCATGCTTATTGTTCTCTGAGTAAACAATTCAGCAAATTTCTTTAAGTTGGCTGGGACTGATTCAATGACTTCTTTGTTCTGCTCATTCAACTCATTTCTGAGTGCAGCAAGAACCTTGTACCTTTCCATATACTCAGCATCAGACAGAGTATTAGGTATCTTACTGAAGCTAATGGGAGCTATCAGTTTTCTTTTCAAATGAGAAACAGCCATATGCTAATTTATGTGGTCTTGCAAGGTTCTATCTTCTTCATCTTGGGAGTCACCATCCCAGAGATCTTCATCCTCTTGGACATCTTCATCTACCCTGTCCAGTCCAACAACCATTTCTATCATGGGATTCTTTCCTTTCAATGAGGAGGAGGATGGTACATATTTTGGTAATGCAGCTTTAACATCATGCTTGTCTTCATATACTTGCTTAGTATCTAATTCCTCAGCAATTGCCTAAACAGCAAGCTGGAGTTCTTTCATCTCAGCATAAGCTTCCATTTCCAGTAAGATTTTCAATCTTTTGGAGCTTTGCTTTAGATTCAGCTATCTTTTCTTCCAGTTGAAGATTTAGCTGTTGTTCTTCCTCGAACAATTGTTTGAGTTGAGCAACTATGGCTTGTGCATCCAATATCTTCTGAGTGTTATTCTCAGAGTGCTCAACTACCTATTCAGTAGTGTCTTGTTGTTGGGGAGTTGGATGTGTAGACTTCTGAGGAGATGGAGGAGGGGAATTCTGTGAGGTCCTTTCAGTGTGCTTTTAAGCAACTGAGGTATTATTTCCTTGTGCAATACCTCCTGTCCATGGTGCAGGGGCATCATCATCATCTTTTTTGTCATCATCATCCTTTTGATGATCAGAAGGAGGTTCTTCAAAATCATTCTCATCTGTTTCCTCCTCATCTTCAGAAACCAGATTGATCACTTCAGGAAGTGTGACCAATTGCCCATTTACTTCCTCTTGTTCAGAGAGTATGTACTGTAGGGACTTAGGCAATGGAGGCTTGAATGCCATCTCCACTCTGGTCTGATCATCAGCCTTCTCAAAAGCTTTTATGAGCTTGTGTGCAACTTCTTTGATAAATTCCTTATGCATCAGAGTAGCAAAAGAGTACTGCTCTGTAGGGAACATAGCATGGACATAATTCTCCAAGTCAAAAGCTCTGACTCTTCTCAATTGGTGATCAGATCTGAGCTTCTGAGCTTTTGCCACTTTCTGAAACACTTGACGTGTTTCTTGAGAGTGTGGTCTTTGAAGAATGGAAGCAGGTTTTTTGTTGAGAGTGCAGAAACCTTTGGCATACTTATTTTAGCCTGAAAGAAAGAGTTTTGAATTAGATTCAAAACTTGTGTGGATATATGAGTACTAGTGTAGTTAGGTTTCTGATTCCAATTATTTAATTAATCTAATTCATTCTTACCTTAATAGGTACATCTGGCTCAGAGACTTGTACTACTGAGGTAGGGGGTGCCTCAGATATCTTGTTGTGAGGTGGAGACTTGGGAGTCTGGTCCTCATCAACCTTTCTTTCTACTTGAACCTGAGAATTAAAATTATCACAATACTTAGGAAATTGTCATGAAAGAATTTATGCAACTAAGCTTCAATGATCTCTGAGTTTTTCACTTACCTCCACAACAGGAGGCTCAGAATCATTTTTCTCAGAAACCTTCTCGGTTTCTGGTGTTCTTTCTGGTGATGTTGCCTTGGGGGCTTCATCAATTTCCATGGGTGCAGGGAAGGTCGCAACTCTTTCCCCTTGCACTTCTACTTCTGAATGGGCCTGTAAGTAGAAAGTATTGAGTAATTAGAGAAGAATTCATATCAACCCAAAATGAAGAATGTTTATCACTGATTTTTATATACCTTCACACTAGAAGGCTCAGCAACATTTTCTTCAGAAACCTTGACGGTTTCTGGGTCTTTTTCTGGCATTTCTGCCTTATCTTCTTATTTCTCAGTTGGAGCCTATTAGAGACAAACACCAGATTAGATAAATATGATATTTGAAGCGAAGTCGAGAATAAATTTCTTGTCTCAGAAACTAAATCTACCTGTAAAACAAGCTCAGTTTCGACAAGTGGTGAGGTTATGGGTACCTCATTCTCATTTTCTTAGGTGTGCTTTGCAGATTCCTCCTGTGCTGGTGTCTCTAATATAGCCTGTAACAAAGAATGCATATAAGTAATAAGATATAGATGACATAAAATATCACAATTGTTGAGTTAAACCACTCAGCTACCTGAACATTATTAGGCTGATTGGTCTTTGGTCCTTGTGAAGATCCCATGTCAGGGTCTTGTTGTTCAATGATCACTTCTTTGTTTAAAGTTTCAGGTACTTCAGACCTTTCCTGAGTGTGGGACTCAGTTGCCTCCCTTGTTTGATCTTTTTGAGTAGGGGTCTCAATTTGATCCCTCTCATTGAGTTGGAGAACCTGCTCATTTGCAGGATTTTCTTCACCAATCAGAAGTGTTGGCATGTTAAACTGCAATTCATTCACTATGGCTTCATTATCATCTGGTGAATCATGTGAATTGGATCTGGAAGGTGAAGCATAGTGTGGCTCATCCTGATCTTTTTGTGACAGTTTGTATAGTGTGGAGGCAATGTCAGAATCCTCCATCACTATATCACCACTCCTTAAAGCTTCTTCTACCAGCTTGAGTGTGTCTTGTCCAGATTCCTTGGACTTAGGTGCTATCTCAGCAACCTCTGTACTAAGTGCTTCTCCAGCAACCTTAGTAATGGGTGCCTTCTCAGCAACCTTTGAAATAGGTGCTTGTTCAGCAATCTGTGGTGTAGGTCCTTCTTCAGATACCTCTACACTTTTGGCTTTTACAGCTGCCTTTGAACTTGTTACTTTTTCAGCAACCTTATCCCATTTTTATTTTTGTAGGACTTGAGATATGACTAAAACATCATCATCATCATCATCAGAGCTCTCATCAGCATTAGGAACTGATTGGTCCATAATCTCTGTGGTTTCTGCATATAGGGCTTGATACCTGCCACTACTCTCATTTTTACCAATGAATTCATCAGCAAGGTTTTCCTTGGTAGCATTGATGAGTTCATCAGCAGTTGTATCTTTTGCAGCATTGATGAGTTCGTCAGCAGTGGCTGCAGATATCTGAGAGTCGACATCCACAATGGGTATGCCTTCTGATTTGCCAGCAGACTTCTTTCGTGAAGTTTTGGGCTTTTTGGTAGCAACTGACCCCTCAGATATGTCATCAGATTTTCTTTTCTTTTGTTATTTAGCAACCTTTTTCATTATGTTAGTATACTCAAATTGGTAGAGTACGTTGCTAGTGGCTATTTTAGCCTGTTCTCTGAGTGTTAGTTCAAGCTTTTCCAGCAAGAAGCATATCTTCAATCCATAACTTACTGTATTCTTAGGCTCAGCAAGGCCTTTGACAATCTTTGGCTCAAAGCCTTGGATTCGCTTCACAAACTTCATATACGTGTACTTTCCCCAGTTAAAAAGGTTTTCCGACCTATTTAGTTCCTCCTTCATCAGGAACATCATCATCCACCATTCCAAGCTTATTTGGTCAGCTCCACCTTGTAGACCATCAAAGCATTTGTGAAGGAGGCAAGCCAAGACATCCCAATCAATATATAGATGTCTGGTTCTGATATCAGCAAGTTTGAACTTAGGAGGAGTATCTGGCTTGTCCATGTTGCAAACATCATTGTACAAGGTCTTAACACCTTCAAGGAGAGTTTCATCCTTGGTGTTAATCTCGAAATCCATTCCTTGATTTCGGAGACCAAAGATATCACAAAATTTTTGGCAGTTACGGAAAATTTCTTCTCCTTGAACTTTGGTTTTAATGGACATTTCTTCAATGCCATTAGTACTACTGGTGATAACACGAGAGTTATTATAAAACTCAAGTACATCCAGTGAAGAACATCCACTGGGAAGAGCGGAGAGAAAAGCTTTGATTTGTTCATTTTCAAGCATACCAAGGATAGTCCTCCTATTTGCTTGTTCTACGATTACAGCAGAAAGGTGTTGCTCAATCATAGCACCACCCCCAAATCATCATGTGGTTGGAAGTCTAATTCTCAGGATTAAAATCGCCTAAGAGACGATTGTTTGCTATCATTAGCACTGGTGCTTGCTTTTCAGCAGCAGTAGAAGTAGTAGCACTGGTATCCTTAGCAGCAGCACGATTTGGAGCCATCTCTTTATATAGAAGGTTTTTGAAAATAAGAGAAGAGATTAGCAGGGGAAATTAGTTGTTCTTTTCAGAAAAACTAAGAGAGATACAACAAATTTGCACAAAAACTTAGAGAGAGAAATTTTTGTTTTTGTGCAAGATAAAATGTTGGATTAAGCGAAAGTGAGTTCTTTTGCCAAAATCCTATATATATGTGTACATACATACATACATACATACATACATACATATATATATATATATATCTATGTATATATATATATATATATATATATATATATATATATATATATATATGTATATATACACATATAGATATGTATACACACACACACACACACACACACACACACACACATATATATATACATTTTTTTTTTTTTTGGAACGAAAGAACTTGTCTTATTGATACCAAAAAACAGAGTACGAACATTTAGGGGCTGACCATAGTGTCCAAGCCCAAATCAACAGTATCAAGGATAAACTAGTGCAACAACAGAAACTAACTATGCTATTCTAACAAGTGTTGAACTACTACTGCTGCTTTCCGGCTCCTGCAACGGATTGAAACGATGTGGATCAGGGACTGAATGATTCCTTGTATATCAATAGGCCGCTGTTGAAAAATCTTGCCGTTTCGAGCCTCCCAGATGTGATAGAATATCTCAGCCATGAGAGTACGGAACACCGAGGCCTTGCCTCCTTTGCCTTTCGCAAAACGGCATATCCAGCTGATTAGATGGGGCCGAGTCGTAAGGCGCAGATGGGGGATCCGCATCCATGTCAATCCTCCACACAAAATCACATACGTGCCAGGGCAAAGGAAGAATAAATGATCAACAGATTCATCTCCATCACAGAAACTGCATTTGCCATCCGTGGAGACACCAAAATAAGCTAGTCGGTCCTTTGTCGCTAAACACTGATGCAACGCCAACCACATGATGAAAAGGGCTTTGGGTCGAGCTTGATTCTGGGCTATCACATCACACCATTCCACTTTTGGTGGCCGACCTCGTAGTAGTACATAGATTGCACGAACCGAGAATCTAGGGGCCAATTGCTGGTCGATCCACTCTTGGGTATCACCTACCCGACTTCGAACTCGGAGGATGGATTTGATGATCGATAAACTACATAGGGGAGCAGACCAATCCTCCAGATTTTGATTTTTAATGTAGTAGCAATGAATCCATTTAACCCACAACGAATCCGCCTTCATTTGTATTTTCCATAGGAATTTGGATAGGAGTGCTAGATTCCAGGCATGTAGATCAATAATGTTAAGTCCACCACAACACCTCGGAGTACATACTTGAGTCCATGCCACTAAAGCTTTACGGTAATTTCCATCCTTACCACTCCACAAAAAGCTCCGACAGATGTGTTGAATATGATCCAACACCGCTTTGGGAAAGGGGAAGACCTGAAGCCAGTAAGAGGTAATGGAGGTAATGACACTCTTTAACAATTGTTCACGTCCTGCATAACTTAATAGTCGAGTTGTCCAATGCTTTATTCTCCCCAGGATACGATCAATTAGTGGCTGATACTGTTGAATAGTGAGTCGCCGGTGGGATAAGGGTACACCTAAATACCGCACCGGAAACATGCCAGGGCCGAAACCAGTTAGAGCTAATATGCGTTGCTGCTCCTGATGCGAGACCCCTCCACAGAATACTTTCGTCTTGCCAAGATTGGCCCGTTGTCCACAGGAATCACAGAACACTTTCGTCTATGATATATATATATATATATATGTATATATATATATATATATATGTATATATATATATGTATATATATATATATATATATATATATACACACATATATATATATATATACACATATATATATATATATATATATATATATATATATATATATATATGTATACTCTCAGCAGACATATACATACAAATTGATTTTGTACATATGTATCTGTGCAAATGCAGGTAGGCGTGGGTAAAAATTGCTTTGCATTAAATGCTAGTGGGTCACGTCTGTGTTTTCACAGTCCACTAATTTACCGAGAATTAATCTCGTCCGTTAAGATCAAACGCCCATTTCATCAAGGGTTACGATTGCTTCTTCAGCAATGACCAATAGTTGTAATTGTGCCCAATTAATGAAATTTGGCGAATAGCTTTATGAATCACATCTCTTTTCTGTGACTAAGGGACAGTCTTTTGGACTTATCTATTAAGTTTAGATACTGTATGTAACTTAACATATAAATGGAAAGATACAAAACATCAGAGATGTGGTTGACTGAATACAGTTGTACCACATTTCTCTTTTGTGTTCCCCATCACTTTGTGATCTCACAGATATTTGATTACTCGTCTCAGAAATCTTTGAAAGACATTTTTACCATCCTTTTTAGTATATGAGTTCCCGTCTCAGATACCTTTTTGGTAGAAGTTTTTTTACCTTTTACCTTAGATATCTGGATACTCGTTCCAGATATCTTTTCTCCCTTTTGAGTTCCTGTCTCACAGATTAGAACTTTCCAGTTCTTTCGGTAGCTCCATTAACCCAAGACTATGTCTCAAGGTTAAGAACCTGCTTTCTTGCGAAGGCTTTGTAAATATATCTACAATTTGGTCTTCAGTACCAATCTTGAGTATCTCTATATTGCCTTTTCAACATGATCACTCATGAAGTGGTGTCTAACATCAATGTGCTTTGTTCTTGCATGAAACTTAGGATTCTGAGTTATGGCAATAGCACTTGTGTTGTCACAAAAAATAGGAGTTTTCTCTTCATTGATCTCATAGTCTCTGAGTTGTTGTTGTATCCACAATATCTGTGAAGCACAACACCCAGCAGCAATATATTCAGCCTCTGTGGTAGATGTGGCAATTGACTTTTGTTTCTTGCTGAACCATGATATTAATCTGGCACGAAGAAATTGACAAGTTCCTGAAGTGCTTTTTCTATCAAGCAATGATCCAGCATAGTCAGCATCAGAATAGCCAACTAAACTCAATCTACTGTCTTTTGGATACCACAATCCAACTTCTACAGTACCCTTTACGTACCTTAATATTTTCATAGCAATGTTGTAGTGTGATTGCATTGGATTTTTTCTGAAATCTAGCACACACTCCAACTGCATATTGAATATCAGGTCTACTTGCAGTGAGGTACAGTAGAGACCCAATCAATTTCCTATACTTGTGTTCTTCAACACTCTTGTCAGATTCAGTATAGGTCATTTTGGTTCCAATGATCATAGGTATCTTAGCATTCTTTTCAGAAGGCTTTAGATTAAACTTGTTGAGCATATCTTTTGCATACTTTGTTTGACTAATGAATTATTCCATCATTATGCTTGACTTGCAACCCTAGAAAATAGTTCAATTCTCCCATCATGCTCATCTCAAATTTACTTTTCATGAGCTCAGCAAACTCTTCACAAAGTTGCTTGTCTTTAGATTCAAATATAATGTCATCAACATATACTTGAACTAAAAGTAATTTCCCTACATGGTTCAAAGTAAAGAGTGTTTTATCAACATCTCCTTTATTGAAGCCACTTTCCAGCAAGTATTTGGCTAAAGTATCATACCATGCTCTTGGAGCCTGTTTCAGTCCATACAGAGCTTTCTGAAGTTTATAAACCATTCTACTTTCTGTGGAAACATTAAAGTCTGGTGGTTGTTCAACATAGACTTCCTGAGCAAGTTCACCGTTTAGGAATGCACTTTTGACATCCATTTGATAAACTTTAAAGTCATTATGAGCTGCAAAGGCTAGAAATAGTCTAATTGCATCCAATCTTGGAACTGGAGCATATGACTCATCAAAATATAGTTCTTCAGTCTGGGTGAATCCCTTGGCAACCAACCTTGCTTTGTTTCTGGTTATTTCACCAGACTCATTCATTTTGTTACTGAGAACCCACTTGGTTCTAATTACAAATATTCCATCAACAAACGGGACCAGGTTCCAAACATTGTTTCTGTCAAATTGATCAAACTCTTCTTGCATTGCAGAGATCCAGTCTTGATCCTTCAATGCTTCTTCTACAGTTTTAGGTTCAATGTTTGAGATGAAACATCCATATAGAGAATCTGCATTTCCAGCAATTGCTCTCCTAGTTCTAACCCCTTAGTCTAAAGGACCAATCACATCCTTGGCAGGATGATCTCTTATCCATTTTATAATGGGTTTTGAACTAGTAGGATCAATATCATTTTGATCTGAATGCGAATCATTATGATCTTGACAAGATACTTGTTCAGTATTTGAGATCTCTGGCACACGGGAAGTGCCATAGATATCTGACACTTTTTTAGTGTTAGAGATATCTGGGATTGGATTTTCAGTAATCTCATTCTCAGAAACCTCTTCATGATGAAGGTTCTGAGTAACTTGTTCCATTTCTGGAATTCTCATAGGAAGTTCTTCATCATGTCTTAGAGTCATCTTGTTGTTACTAAGCAATGGTTGCTTTTCATCGTCAGAGTCATCCTCTAAGTGAATGACATAATTATTTCCTTTTAAGGATTCTTCTTTAGAATCTTTAATCATTAGTTCTTTGAACCTATCTGAGAGTTCTTCATTCAAGGGTACTTTCTTCTTTCCTTCATAGAAAACTACATGAACATATTCTTCAATCTTTTGTGTTCTTTTGTTGTAGATTCTGTAGGCTTTGCTATTTAGAGAATAACCAAGAAATACTCCTTCATCTATTTTTGGTTAAAATGTTCTCAAGTATTCTTTCCCATTGTTAAGAACAAAACATCTGCAACCAAACACCCTTAGATGTTTGACACTAGGGGGTCTACCAATCAAAAGTTCATAAGGAGTTTTGTCATGGTGTTTGTTGATCAAACATCTATTTTGAGTGTAGCAGGCTGTGTTAACAGCTTCAAACCAATAGATTTCACTTATTTCAGTGTCAGCAAGCATTGTTCTTGCTGCTTCTTTTAGGGTTCTATTCTTCCTTTCAGCAACACCATTTTGTTGTGTTGTCCTTACTGAAGATAGTTGATGTTGTATACCTTTGCTGGTACAAAACTCTTTTATGTACTGGTTCACAAACTCAGTACCATGGTCTGTCCTGATTACATAATACCTTGTCATTTTTCATGACTTCAAGCTTATTCAGCAAGTTGGGTATTTCAACCCTTGCATCAGATTTTTGTTTGAGAAATACAACCCAAGTGAATCTTGAGTAATCATCAACAATAACCAAACTATACTTCTTTCCTGCCTAGCTAGTTACAGAGGATTCAAAAAGATCCATATGTAACATTTGCAGTGGCCTTTCACTGGAGTGTCTAGTTTTAGACTTGAAAGATGTTTTGGATTGTTTTCCCATTTGGCAAGCTGAGCATACACCATCTTTTCTATATGCCATTTTGGGTAATCCAACCACCAACTCTTTCTTGGCTAGCTTGTTCAAAGTTTTGAAGTTCAATTGACTCATTATTTTATGCCATAGCCAATTTTCTTCAGTGTAGCCAGATTGACTCACCATGAGACATTCTTCAGTTGTGGCAGATGCCCAGTCAGCAACATAAAGACTTCCTTTCCGCCTAGCAACCAAGACTGTCTACTTTGACTCATTGTCAATTAGTTTGCAGAGATTTGATTTTATCTTCACATAATAACCTTTATCCGCAAACTGGCTCATGCTTAAGAGATTATATTTCAATCCCTCTACATGTAAAACAGCTGAAATTGTAAGAGCTCCCAATTTCAGATCTCCAAATCCTAACGTAGGATTTAATTCTCCTCCAATAAATCTGATATCTAGTCCAGTGTTGCAAACTTTGTAGTTGATCAGATTTGCTTTATCTCATGTCATGTGCTTCTCACATCCACTATCAAAAATCCAAGTTGGTTTCTTCTTTGGGGTGTTCTTCACAAAACATGAAATAGGAGTTTGGTTCTCATTTCAATAATGGAACCATTTAGACTAAACAATCTTCCAGTAGGAATCCATTTCAGTGTGTAACTCTTAGGAACATGCTTTTGTCTACTTGGAATATAAGGAGGAATTTTGTGTAAATGACAAGTATCATTGATATCTAAAACAATTTTCCTTCTTGGTGTGTTCCTAGGTGCTCCTTGTGGTGCTTTCAGATACCTGTCAGGTTGCTGAGTCTGCTTGTCAGCAAACTTAGCCTTCCTTGCCAGATTTCTTCTAGCCCTGGCATTCAGATTTTCAGTGGTTTGTTCGTTCTTCCACTTCTGATGATTACTTTTAGCAATCCTAGCTTTCATCTATCGTTCTTGCTCTTGCTTATGTTCCAAAGCAAGTTGTTTCTCGATGGCTCTATAACCAATGCTATTTCGAGCACTTTTAGCTATCTGAGGTCTGTTCTCAGCAGCTTTACTAGTCTCTGGATCATTGTTTCTTCCGAAAAATGATACGTTAGGAAAGTTGCCAATTCCTACAATTTTTCCTTTTTGAGAGACATAGCAATGTGGATGGTTGCACTTTCCAGTGTGTTGTTTCTTCTCAAAAACGTTTTTCACATTCTTTTTGGAGACTTATTTATCCCTCAAAGGTTGGGTCGCAACTTCCTTGCCTTTGTTAACAGCCTTAGCTTTTTGACCAATGCTATAGGTTGTGTGGGAGCCATCTTTTTGACTTTTACAAACGTCATTCTATCATCGCCCTTTTTCAGAGGAGTAGAGTTAGAGGTTTGTGTGACAAGCCCAAGTCCTCCCTTTTCTGAAGGATCTCTTAGATAAGATTGTACTTCAGTATGAGTATCACTAGCTTTGGCATAGGATTGAAAAGATAGTTCTTTCTTTTTGAGTTACTCATTTTCAGAAAGAATATCTTCATATTTCCTTTGAAGCACGTTCAAAGCCTCTTTGTGTGATTTCTTTGTCTCAGATATCTGAGCCTTTAGAAATGCATTTTCAGCATCCTTTGTTTCAGATATCTTTGTTTCAAGAGATTTCTTTTCTTCTTCCAGAAACTTAGTTCTTGATTGAACTACTAAGAATTCTCTTTTGTAAAGATCAAGCTCCTTTTTGAGATGTTCTGGATCTTTTATACTTTCCTCATCAGTTTCATAATTTAAGAACTGAGAAATGTTAGTTACCTCATCAGCCATTAGACATGGTTCGATGTTGGAGAAATCTGGAAAGACCTCCTCAGCAACTCCCCACATTTCGACGTAGGGATCCATATGTAAACATAGTATCTATTTAGATATTTTAAAAGGTCAATACCTTGTGAGTAATGTCACATAACTCAGGTGAAGGTAGCTTGGAGTCATCTGAATCTTTATCTTAAGATTCTGACTCGATGTCAAGAGCATCCAATTGGATTTGAATCTTTTTCCATTATTCAGTGAGCAAAGCTCTCTGATTTCTCTTGAAGTTTCTTCTCTCCTTTCTGTCACCTGTCTTTAGCTTGTTGAACGTAGGGAAATCTCTTTTGAAGTGACCAGGTTTCTGACAGTAGAAGCAGATATCATTTCCAATTTCTGCAACATCAAGATTTACTGATTGTCGAAAGCTTGTTCAATGAAATGCTTTGTATGTTTTTGTACTGATGGTAGTTTGATCCTAGATGCTTTTTCAGCTTATGTTTGGATTTTCTCCTTTCAATCTCTTGATTCATAAATCTTTTCATGTGTTTTACAGCAAGAGCATTTTCTTCAGTCACTTCCTTGGTTTCCTTCTTTTCAGAAGTACCTTGAGTTAAGAGAGCAACATTATGCGACTTTTCAGTAGCTGCATGTCCTCTTTGAGTTGTCTCATAGTTGACAGTTGCCAAGTGTGAGAAGAGTTCCACTGGAGTGATGTTAGGCATTCCTTGGTTGAAGTAGAAGTACTGAGTATGTTCCCAGTTTTGGTTTAGACTTCTCACAATAGTTTTAACCTTTTCAGAATTATAGTGTATCTATCACTTTCACCAAGTGCAGCCATTTCACTCATTAGTGTTGTGAACCTAAAGTCAAGTTCTTCAAGTGTCTCTGTAGGACCTTGTTTGATGTTTTGGAATTTGAGCTTCAAAACTTCGAACTTGATTTCTTTAGTTTTCTCAGTGCCGGCACAGATTTCTTCAATCAATTTCCAGGCAACTCTAGCTGTTTTTGCACCCCACAGTTTACACTATATGTGCTATGGAGTAGAACGTATGATGATGTTACGAGCTTGTCCATCCAACTTATGTCTCTTAGCATCTTCTGATGTCCAAAGCTCTCTAGGCTTATCTTCATATTCTATTCGACCGGTTACTCTCCCAGTTTCTGGTGTGGAGGAGCCACTGCTTTCATCACCCTTGTCGGCTGGTATTTTGTCTCTTCCATCTGAAACTCCTATGACTTGTTTGAGTTGT
Organism: Plantago major; assembly: GCA_026545765.1. Lineage (NCBI taxonomy): Eukaryota > Viridiplantae > Streptophyta > Magnoliopsida > Lamiales > Plantaginaceae > Plantago > Plantago major. The sequence goes on from CM048840.1 coordinate 108,941,575, forward strand.
CGAATGACTATAGGGTCATTCTTAATGACATGTATCATTTCGTCACTTATGGCTTCCAGATGCAACAACATGTTGTTCTTCCATTTTTCGTACTTTTCTGGCTTGATGGCGGGTGCATCGCTCAAAGACATCCTGTAGCAAACAAACTAAACAAACAAATCAAGTGTAGGTGTTAAAAAGTTAGTGGGCACTTATCTGGGATTTGGGTTCAGTGCAGAAGGCTTGGGAACCTCCTGCTCTGATACCACTTGTTGGTCCACATAACGGCAAAGTAAAAGACTGGGGGGGGGGGGTTGAATAGTCTTTTAAATTTTTTGTTGATAAACACAGTTCCTCAGATATCTGACAAAGTTTCTCAGATATCTGTGAAGATATCTGATACTTAATTTCAGAGAGCGGAAGACTTTCTGTGATAAGTGCACGTGCTCAGCGGAGTGAAAGTGTGTAAATACTTAACAAGATGAATAAAGCAAGGTAAATGCAGTAAGTAAATAACACAACAAATTATAGTGGTATCTGAAGGTGGCGTAATCCTTCAACTAATCCACTTCGGCCTTTCTCAGACCTAGAATCCACTAAGATAGATAAATGAGGTACCCTTATAAATATCCTATCTCTCGATTCCTGTAACACTTGGTTCCCAACCAAATGTTTCCCCCTGAGTTGTTCCCCAGCTATCTGAGCCAAGTACTTCCTCTACTCAGAAACCTTTTTGAGCTATTCCTTAGTTTCCAAAACTAAGTACTTCCTGTGCTCAGTAACCTAGGAGTTGTTCCTTAGTTTTCCAAACTAAGTACTTCCTGTACTCCACGCCAGTTGGTGTGTGGTTAACGTAGTTTGTCAGATGAGCTTCTTTATAACTTACACAGTTATTTCAGAAAGCTCTATAGAATCAAGATTAATTAATACACTTCACAATGTATGGTAACTTGTTCTTTACTGACCCAAGTTTTTTTTAAATGTCCTAGATAATGAATCTCAGATACTTGATCTTTTGATTCAACTCCTTTACATATAGCAATGCTTGTTAAGGATCAAGACACTTAGAACTTGTATACTACTTAGAGTTCTAGAGCTTTAATCGCAACAGAAAGCTAGAAAGTAAGTAGTAAGAAAGCTTGTATGCTTGAGAGATCACTTGAAGATATTCAGTAAGTTCGTGTGTAGTTTCAGTGTAAGATAAAGGTGTATTTTCAAGCATTCTAAGTGGTGATATTTATAGTTGAATTTGAAGCCGTTTGAATAGTATCCATTAGGTTCAATTCAAATTCAAACTATTGATATCTGAATATAGTACTGCAGAATTCTTTGTCTTCTTCTTCAGAGACTTCTGCTTTTGTGCAGACATTTCTGTCCGAGCAATAAATGCATTGTACTATATTTGTCCTATTGTCTCAATGGATACATGAAGCTTTCTGAGACTTGACACGTTCCTTACTCAGTACACTTGTGTTCTCAGATATTCTTTGAGTAACTTGTTTATTCAAAACACTTGTTGACTCAAGGTTTCTGGACATATGTATCTAAGGAGACTTTTCTCCTTAGTCTTCAGCAATCTTGAGAAAACTTCAGTCTTCTGGAAATGAGTTCCTTTGCTTGGATGCTTCCTTCTTGATCTTTTATAAATAAAAATTACATTCAGAGACCTAACATTCTATACAACATTTGCTAGACTAACATACTTAGTGATTTTCCTCTTTTACAATGTTCAAGTGAACCAAGAGTACTAAGCACCTTTCTGATCTAAGATAAGTCATTAGGTTACTGATCAAAATCTAAACAGATATTCCTAACAGAATCTATTAGAACTATTGGATCGGGACTGGAACACTGGACTGAGACATACAACGTTGACTATGATGTTGAGTCAACAATGTCTTCAACAATGATTGACAACAGTAAACTTATAAGAACAGTAAGTAGCGGACATATAAACTGACAACCACAAATACTTTCTAGCCGGTATATAAATACACCGACCGTGCTGTAGGCTAAATTTCCACTATCAAGAAAAGTAGAATTACAAAACTAAGTTTAATTCAATCACAGACGATTGATTAAACAACAAACACTAGACCTAGAACAGACAAGCAAACCTATTCTAGTTCGATAACACTAAAATAAATCTCAATACTTAAAGACTATTCACAAGTGATTTCGATATCAATGTCTAGTAAATCAAGAAAACCTAACTCTCAATATTGTGAATTGATTCTCTCAAAGCGTAGTCTTCTTGCAAATGTTCTTCTTGTATATATACTGGTGCTCTTCAATCAGCAAGAAGAACGCTAAAAATATGTTACCAGCTTCTTGCGTTCTGTTAGAAGGAAATATTCCTTAAGTTGATATTCACAGGATCTTTATTTCCGTCTTATTTCCTTTGTGCCCATAACTTCACAAACTCCTTCCTTATACAAACAGCCTGCATCCAGATCCTTCCTTCAAGCCCAAGATGGTCCAGCTTAGTCCATTAAGCATTGTTTAAGCCCAATATGATATTTCCTACAAAATATCCATAGAGAAACAACTACAAATATCGAACCGGTTAATAAAACGAAAAAAGTCCGAATTAATATAATTAGTGCAATAAATTACACTTTTAAGAATCTTGTAAATTTGACGGATGAGATCGAATTGGCAGTTACAAGTCCTTATAATCTTCGATTCATTTGTTGTTGTAATTTCATCAAATGGTTCCAAATAGAGATAGTTCATAGAATAGTGAGTTGACCGTGGTTGTTCGATCGGGAAAACTTGTATCATGTTCTTTGATCTCTGGTGCAATAAGAATTCCTATTTCTTCGTCCAGTAGGCCGATGTGTGGCAAGCCGAAGCACGTTAGAATCGTACGTGTTTGATTGATTGATTTGATCAACTATGCAAAATTGTTCAAGCTTAGTCTGAAATGTCGTAGTATTGTTGGTTCAATTCAACATCTCTTGAGTTTTGTTTCATGGATCTCACATAATAATACAAAATTTTACAAATTATAACATAGTACATGTCTATATATTGAAGGAATTAATATATACAATACAATTCTTCATAATGTTTTGTAAAGTTGGAAACTATATACAACTGAAATTTGATCTTCCGGCAAGAGCATTTGAAAATGCTTCATCTCCTGATCTCTGCCTGAAACTGAAGCATTGCAGGAAATATCTCATCTTCCGCCCTTTAGTTTTGATGTCGGATCCCTTAAGCTGGTGTAACCGATGCTTGTACTAAAACCACTATCATTCCCATAGTCATCTAAAATATGACTGTAGGATGGTTGCTTCTCCTCAACAGTATCGTCAAACTTAGTCCACGACTGTTTCCCACCTGATCTTAGTCCCTCAAGCTCCATCGCAACTTGTTTCATTGTAGGCCGTTCGTGCCCTCTCACATTTAAGCAAACTCGTGCAAGATTCGCAACTACTGTCAGCTGCTCCAAACTTCCTTTGTCACTCACAATAGTCTCGTCAAGAACTTCAAGCAGCCGTCCTTGCTGCAGCTTACAAAGGAAGAAACTGGTTAGGTTTCTCTCCTCTTCAGGCTTATCGTATCTTAAAGGCTTCATGCCAGTTAAAAGCTCCAACAGGACGACTCCAAAACTGTACACGTCACTCTTTTCAGTCAACTGATTAGTTTGCATGTACTCAGGATCTGGTATCCAAATGTTCCTTGAACCATAGTGGACAGTTGAGTTTGATCTATCGGGACCAATCTTGAAGTTCCAAAGTCGGACAGCTTAGCCTCAAAATTTTGGTCTAAGAGGATATTAGCGGACTTGATATCTCTGTGTATGATTGGAATAGAAGCGGCAGAGTGTAGATATGATAGAACATCAGCGGTTTCCGAAGCTATTTTTAATCTCATTTTCCAATCAAGAAACCTTTTCCTAGAATTGTCATGTATATGATCATGAAGAGTGCCATTGCTGATGAATTCATATACTAGAAGAGGGGCTTGTGTTTCCAAGCAACAACCAAGAAGCTTGACAATGTTCCAGTGGCTAACTCGAGAAAGAACAACAACCTCATTGATGAATTGGTCGATTTGGCCTGGATCGACTTCCTTTGACTTCTTGACTGCAACTATCCTGCTATCTTCTAGAAAACCCTTATATACCGTTCCAAAACCTCCTTGGCCAAAAATTCTTTCATTATGGAAGTTCTTCGTTGCATGATTCAGTTCGTTTGAACTAAAAATCTTAGCCACGTCATTATTTGATCGTGTTTCCCGCTCCGTGCTGATTGACATCATATTTCTTCCAACAACTTGCCACCATTTCGGAGAAAGTACATTTGGTTCATCTCTTTCAACCTTCTTCTCTTTAGTTCGAAATTTACCAAGCAAGCAACAACGATAACAATCACAATCCCTACAGCAGCTCCTGTTTATAAGTGAAATGCAACTGGTAAATGACAAATATTATCAACAAACTACATAATACAGATGGAAATGTTTAATATTAATGAAAAAATACTACCTGCTATTGGTTTGTATACACGTGATTCATCCCTTCCGGTTCGAATGCAACCTCCCACACGGACTCCATCAGCACGGTAGCCTTCTGGACATGTACACTCATCATCACGAGTTCCATTACCAAGATATCCTTGGGGACAGAAACACTGAAAACCTCCAGGAAAATTCCGACAACCAGATCCAGATGCACAATTGTTAAGTACTGAAGAACCACATTCGTCTATATCTGCGAAAAAAAATATAAAGCCAAATCCTTATTGAAAAGAAAATAAAAGAAAACTGTGAAGTGGATTTGTTCTGCTTGAATGAAAATTTTGTAAATTATACCTTGGCAGCCACCCTCCAAATATGGATTTCCTTGATAACCTGAGTTGCATTGGCATCTATAGTTATTACTACCATTGCTCGGCATATAACAGCTCGAATTGGAGCTTATGCAAGCATAGCTAGTTGAATCCAATCGTGCCTGTTCACACGTCGTCTCGTTGCTGTCAATAGCCCAGTCGATCACCAACGGAAGCCTGGCAACATTTCTCAAATTGGTGAGATTTTGATGATAGAAAGTGAAAGATCTCTCCTCCACAATTAACCCAAAGCTACACGTACTGAACGTGCTGACACCCGTAAAATTGTTAAAACTCCCCAATGTCAATCTCATACTGCGAACATTGTTAGGTATATTAGTCATCTGGCAACATCCGGTTCCTGCACAGGTCTCATCTTCCATATAATTTAACACGCTGCACGTGGAGATGCAACCGGTGCTGTATTATCGCTCAATGTCACCTGACCGTTGACCAGACATGCATGTACCCAATACTGTCGCAACCAACAACAATGAATGAGTTTGCAGTGTTGTTGATTGCTCTGGAAGGCCCCAGTGTTATTGTGTTCTCATTTTGAAATGAACGTTCGCCCCCGGAATAGCATTCGCTAGCTACTCTTTTCCAAATTCTGAGCTGCCCGGTGAGATTAATTTCCAGGATTTGGATGTTGCCGTCTCCCAGGAACAGAGTTGGAGTACTGAGAGTTTCATTGCATGTGACCTGGTATTCGCTATCTCTGTAACAACCCGATCTGGTGCCGAATGGGAACGGAATACTTATGTTCCCGCATCGATCCTTGCAGCCTGGTAATGCTACTGGGAAACTTGGCACTGGTGGTTGAGCAGAAATTAGATTTGGCACTACAGCTAACATGAATGCAAGAAGTGGCAGAATAAGGAACTTTGGTATGATCATGATATATTGTTTTTGTTTGCCTGTTTTGGATGTTATTTCACAAACAATGTTTTATCTGAATAAGTCTGGATGTTTGCAAAAATGGCTATGATCAGGCCTTGTATTTAAGTTCATGTTCATACCAAAGTTGTAAAGTTGTATTTAAGTCTGGATATTATAGAGTTGTGTAGAGTTGGACAAGTTGAATTAATTAACAAAAGTCTATAAATTACTTGTCGGAGGAAGCTATTCCTTTTTTTTTTTTTTTTTGGACAAGTGAACTGATCAGAATATTACAAGTGAACTGAACAGAATATTACTCAACCTTAATATGAATGTCTAAATTTCACATATCTACAAGTTCAATCGTTTAGATGAGATAAAATTATATTATAATATCAGAGTATTATACTCTCCTCACTCTCATCCAACTTGGATTCTAGTTTCTATGGAGACAAACTACACATCATATTTTTTAAACGAATCTCCTATATATCTAGTTAAAATTCCATGAGTCTTCTTTGAGAGAGTGCATCATTTATGGAGAGTACAAAAAGTCCAGCATTAAACTACTAGTCAAACAAATTAAGTTCTAATTTTGCGGGCCGACCCACAAATAATTACCCAGATTAAAACTTAAAGGGTTTCCAAACTTAAAACTAAAAATGAATTGAAATTGAGATTTGTTTTCTAGATCGATTCATATGGAATCTAGTTGTTTATAGTGCTTGAAATGTTGTGTAGCATCCTGACAATATCTGATGTTGATTTATAGTGGTGGTTGTTTGTTCAACGGGATGAGGCTGAAGAATATATATTTTCTTTTTTCAATTTGGATTAGATTTATGAATTAAACAATATAATAAGTCTCAATATGTCCTGTTAAAGTGTCATTTCACTTGTTAAAGTGTCATTTCACTTTAACAATTTTTTAGCACTTCTTATCTATTCTCCAATCATGTTAAAGTGTCATTTCAATTGTTAAAGTGTCATTTCACTTTAACAATTTGTTTAGCACTCTATTCTCCAGCTACCGGCTACTAAGAAACGCTATTCCAATTTTCCTCCACTCACACCACATGCAGCACCCCTTCGGCTATCCCAGCCGCCGTTTCCGCATGAACCACACGAATCCATCTGTCGATATAGAACCGTTGTGTGTGTTCGGATCAGACAACTGCTCACCTGCACCTTATCGCGACTATAAAACTATGAGCATGTTTTTCGCTCGATTGAATTATTCAATTTCACAACAGTCCTCAGCAACGGTTCTTCATCAATTTTTTTCAAGTATGTAAATATAATTCAGTAATTGCGAGTTTTTGTGAGTAGCATCTTCCAAACTTCATGCGCTTGATTGATGTTTGTTCAGTTTCTATAGATTTTGCTATAACAACAATCAGGATCAATGTTATGTTGATGGGGATTGGTTTATTTATTAGGAGGAGGTGAAATTATGTAACCGTTTATGTGAATTTGTTTGGATTGTAGCCCTTGGGGTCGGTCCGATTAACCTCTGTTTCAGTTTCTTCTCGCGTTCATCTTCTTCTTCTGGTTCCGGTTTGTTTACTAACTAATTGGAATTTAATTTTTTTTCTTTTGTGATTTTTAAATTGCATTTGTCTCCCTTTCCAAGCACAGTAAAAGTTGTTGTGGAAAGCCATAAACTTGGTTCACTTAAATTTTGATGCAACAAGCAAGACTAGAGGAATTAGTGACTTTCTTTAAATAACCTTCTCTATTCTGGTTACTGTAAATTTTATGGCAGAGATATTCTATAAAGATTGAATAGTGTTGGGATCAGTTTGTCTGAATCAAGTAGAGCTTGTTTGTGCGGATCAAGCCGTTCATGTTTCCTGGAAGCCACACAATTCTTTCGAAATTTCAGGTTTGTACAACCCACCAGGCTTCTTGCTGGATATTCTAGGATATGCATCTTCTCTATTGGATGGACACAGAACAAATAATCACAATTATATTCTCATTCATGTTTTACAATATGGTTGCCAAACTTGTAACATTTATCACCCATCATGCTTATATAGCATATGTGCTATAATAGGATCTGGTTTTGGCTTTAGTGGATATAGCTGACAATGAAGGTTATCTCTGATATGTAAGTTTTTTTTTTTTTGGTTCAACATTTCAGCTTGTACTTCGCAATTTCTTCCTTTCTGCTGCTCCTGTCTAAGGGAATTTTTTATTTCGATCGACTCTACTTTTTGACCCAGTGAAGTAGCCATCTGCATACCTAAATCTAAGTGGGATGTTACAGCCTTGTGTTCATTTGAACAACTGAGAAATGGAATTAATTTATTGATCTCCCTTCGATGGAGTCTTGCAAAGATTTTTTGCGGGGATTAAGCTTTCTATAGATGTATCCAGGATATATATTTTTGGTACTTTCCTTTGCATTTCATTAGTTCATAGTATGGGGTATTATATTTAACACTTGCATGCGCTGGTATTTTACGGATCAAATGAAAGATGTAAACAATTGTCGCTCTTTGATTTTGTTATTTGAGGTAAGGAGAGCCTGGTTAGGTAAATAATGTTGTGTGAAGGCTTATTTAGCTATCTTCTCCATGGGATACTGTCAACCAAGATTTAATAAGCCTTTTTCTTACTCAATGTCCTTGCTTTATTATAGATCGTAACATAACTTTGTTATGGCGACGATCTCTTATTATAGATTAACAGGCTCGGGAGGTTCAACAAACGTATTTGTGACATAAAAGATTCAGGAAACATATTGAACATTTCATTGATGATTGTTATCTCATATTATTTTATTGCACAATGAAGTGGACAATCAAGAAATAATTATCAAGACCGGATTTACAAGATAAGAAGGAAAAGATGAGTTAGAATTAATTGAAAATAAATAATTTCATGTTATCATGACTATGAGAAGAGGGGGGATTCTTCCATAGACCGGGTCTATATGAGTAAGTTATAGACCTTGTGGCTCACAATAAATAACATTACTTGGAAAATAAATTTAAAATTATTCTTTCAAGTCATGTGGTTCATTCTCATCCACAAGGTCTACAACTTACTCATAGACCGGGTCTATATAAGAATTTTCCTGAGAGGAGTCTGGTTGTAAACATGTGTGAGACTTGAGTAGTACATTGATTGAGGCAATACTGTATGTTGCTACAAATTCTTCGTTATTGGACGCTCATTCCTAAACTACTTCAATTTATTTTCTGGTGTAAAATATTTAGCAAGTAGTAGATGACTTTGATAAATTAAATATTTATACAAGATAGTATCTTGCTACACTTTGCTTAAAAATATATACTTTCAGTTAAACTCGTAACATCATAAACTAAAATTATAATTTAACATTACGAGCACCGCGCGATGCGGGGTGTACCAATTCTAGTATGTAGAATATAATTCAACCCTCATATTTCTTTTGTTTTTATAAAATATTATCAATTCTACGCAAGACACATTAATGATTGTTTATGAAACATTGATTACTTCTTCATAGTTGATATTTAAAATGAAATAGTAGATGTTGGATATAAAATAGGCGATGTAATTTTCGGAATCGTTGATGGAAGATGTTTAACACTATAAAATAACGTATATATGTTATAAGACACTCCCACCGGTCCATTAAAGGCTTCCTTAGCCCTTACTTTCTCTTCAATTAAGAAAAATAAAATATACTTGATATAGAATAAAATATGTATATTTGATACAAAATAGAATCTGCTTGATATAAAATAGTTGATGTTATAGCCTATGTTTCTATACATAGAATACATTGTCTTTGACACAAAACAACATTATGTTTGATATAAAATAGCAACTATTATAAATCGTCCATGTTTGTGTATAAAATCCGCTATGTTTGATACAAAATAACGTATGTTTGATATAAAAATAACAGCCTATGTTTGTGTATAAAATGTTGGGAATAAGTGAAGAAAATGAGTAAACTTAATACATTGTGGGGTTGCGTAGTGACCACTTCTTAACTATTCGTTGGTTAAGTAAACTGAATATATACTAGTAAACTACTATGTAAGAGCTTCGAATTGATATATAGTATATCCTAAACGGAACTTGAGTTAGTGATGAATTAATTCTCAAAGTTGAAAGGTAGATTGGGTTTATCCCACGCATTTGCAAATAAGTAATATTTCTAGTTTATAACCTATCATGCAATACTAGATGTTCAAGTGTGATGGTAAGGTTATGAAAAACACTCTACGAGTGGGCGCAAAGGTGTGCAAATCCTGGCCAGATTTGTACTAAAACTAGTGGAACTTGGGCGCCACCTGCGTACACGAATGTTAAACCGAAATAGGCACAAGCGACTAAGCTAGCCCGCGCGAGCCAAGTTTTTCCTGGTTGGCCTACTCGAATCTTCCAGATTTTTTTACTTGAAAATTGATTTCGTAACTGCCATGAGTTACAAATGAATCAATTTTGCGTTTGTTGCAGATTTGATTTATTGTAATGAATTGCAATTATTTTGTGCAGTTACTAAATCACTCAAAGGTCATATTCCTCATCTATATAAAGGTCTTTAAGGTTGAAGAGAAAACATACACCAAAAACACTATTCTCTTCCTTGTTTGTTGTGTTCTTCTTCGATACTTAGTAACGCATAATCCAGGCAGTTGTTTCGGTTCGCCAAGGGCATCTAGTTTGTGCGACTAGTTGTTTGGTTCTTCCGTTGTATCCTGAGAAACAAGCGTCTTTTGATTCCTCCAACTCCAAGCACCGTAGGTAAGGGGACGTAATTGTTTTAAGAAAACTATGCAAGCACAGGCCTCAGATTCAGTCTTGTTTATTCAAAATGCGATTTGGCTTTTTATATACATTTTGTATCATCTATCTTCGATTCTATATTTTGAATTTAACATAAAATACCCTATCTTTGACACAAAATATCATACACTTGAAATAAAACAATTGTGTTAAGAGAAATTACAGTAGTATGAGAGTAAGAGTAGAAGAAAGAAGAGAATATGGAGAATAGAATTGAGAGAATGTAGAGTTCATTCTTCACTTCAAAATGGGAGCACATAATGGGAATTTATACAAGTGAAAATGTATATCAAGAGCCTAATAGTATATGAATAGACAAAGACATCCACTTATACTCTTGTACATTGATTTCCTCATCCACTAACTATAATGCATTCATCTCTTCATCCACTAACTCATTGTGCATTTATCCATAACACTCCCCTTGAATGAACATGAGTTGGTGATGGTTGGTACGCAAAAAATATACTGCCTCATTAAAAACCTTGCTAAGAAAAATCCTTTGGGATAAAAACTTTGTCAAGGGAAAAAGAGTGTAGTGCGTATCCAACTCCCCTGATCGATGCATCATTGTAATTCTTGAAACTGCTGCAATTCCAAGTTTCCGGACCAAGTTCTCAAATGATGATGTCTGATATGATTTGGTGAGCAAATCTTCAAACCTTTTGCACTTGGATGGAATCTTCTTCTCATAGATAATGGTGGAGAAGAACTTCTGTAATATGTGGTTCATCTTCATGTGGAAGAATTTTTTGAATACTTGGAACATCACGTAGTTTCAACGTTCCATACCATGACTCCATAATATTGTAAGGTTGGACCAATAAGTCTCATGACCTTATCTTTATCACATATGTCAAAGATATAGAGATGTGGAGATAATTATATGCGCTTAATGTTGCCTCGTTAAAAACCTTGCTAGGAAAAATCCAATGGGATTAAAAAACCTAGTCGAAGTGAAAAAGAGTGCAACAATTGCTCATGCAATGCACAAACGTGTTATCTCCATTTACATGACAAGATAAACATACCTTCTTCAGGAGGTATAGTTAGGATATGAAATTCTTGCTAACTCAAAAGGTTAGAAATTTGAATTCTTATTTGATAAGGTACTTCTGGACCATGTCAATCTCAAGATTTACAAGACGTAATCTTTGTAAATATTCCTGCATATGCTCAAACTTCAGGTTGAGCTAATATTGGTGTAGCTAATACTACTCTTCATGAGTATTGAGAATTTTATCTCATACTTCAATAGTTCACTGCGGTGAATAGTATTCTTATTTTTATCAACGTAAAGTTGATTATGAAATGAGTATAGACATCAAAATAGTTCTTCAAGAACTTTTCTCATTCAATCAATGTTTGTTGACATGATACGTTTAGTCTCCTTTGGGACTAACTGTCGGAGATTATATCTCCCCTCATTGAACTTTCTTGAACCATATGACTTTTAAGTCAAACAGTCATTTTCATGTGTACAACCTGAGGGTTGTGTATGAGTGTAGCATTCACAATAAAAGAATAAACATGCGAGTATGCAACATCATGCCTAATTATACTAGGAAAAACTAAATAATGTAAACTATGCAAGAATAAACATATCATTATGCAATGTTTAGTATCTAAATGCACATGAAATTTGACTCGATAATGCAATGGTACCGTATGTATTTCGAACTCGTTAATCAATCGGACTTCAGGTCCATGAGCTCATTTTCTATTATCATCATGATGTCATCGAATGGACTTACATGTAAGATCCCCATTTACATGTCCAATAATTTATGTCCATCGATTTTGCATATGCATATAAAAATCTCTTTCTTAGATTTTTCAAGTCAGTACTGATAATTGATATCTGAATATTTTTGTAGGTACCATTTCATTTCATATAGGCCATCTATTATAGTTTAGATATCTATGCCTTTTATGGCATAAATTACTCTTCAGGAGAAACAACTGCCTTATCTTGCCATTTTCTTGTATTGTACTTAGCACTGGAACCGTATTTCACTGAGGTGAATGAATTATTACTACAATAGGCAATATATCTCAATGTATAACACATGTCATTCTATAATCGATATGTAACTCTGAACGCCTCAAAATAGGGTCATAGCGGGTTAACATTCAAATCAAAAAATTTCATGTTTGAACATATCTTGATATAGCAACATGAAGCTGGAGAGTCAATCTTTATCAAGTTTGAACTTTCAAATATATAGGATCAATTCGCTCTACGAATTTGTTTTTACTAGCTTATTCATATTCTTCCTCTCCTAAGCTGGGAAAACTAGGGCTCATGATAATAGAATGCCCAGCTTAGAAATAGATGTATGCATACAATTTTTGTATGCTTCAAGCATTAGTTCTCTGCGAAGAACAATATGTTAGGGAGTCAGTATATTTGCACAGTTGGATTTTCTTTTGCTGAAAATAATTTTTCCCTCAAATTGGAGATCATAGTTTAGGGCTTCTGGCCATAATCATAGTCAACTTTAAAAGAGTGACTCTTGCTCATTTCAAGATCTCCATTTTCATGCTTAATCTCAGTGTTGTGTCTTGCCATAATATAATTTACAACATGAGATAGCTTTCAACACATAATCATATGGAAACTTCAGGTTTCACAACAACGGTTAATTTATAACCGGATGGCCTAATTTGTCACATCAAATTTGCATATGTCAATATACGTATATATTATCACTTTCATCATGTATACAAAAGTATTTTCAAAACTGGCCAGAATGATGTGACGTAAAGACACAAATCTTTGTATTTTTCTATTTGGTAAGACTTATAAGTACTCATTCAATGAGTAAGTATAATATGTGCTCTTCTGGGGCACAAAGTTTGCTTGTGAACATGCATTTTAATATGTTTGTTGTACATATATCTTATAATATGTATATTTGTCACAAGCAATAGTTATATGCGTACAAAATTGTTCATTTATGTTTTTAAAAGTCTTTGCTGGGGGAATTGTTACACCTACTTAGCCCCAACACTCCATTTGGAGAGTATAAGGGACATAGGGACAGTCAGGTTTCCACCCAAACGCTCGGACAACATAATTTAGCATATTATATAAAACATTTTTGAGAATAAAATGTTTAAATTCTCATTCTCCCAACTTCAAGTTGGTGAGATATATTTGCTCACTCGCATATTTCTCTCAACTTGAGGTTGATGAGTTCTTTTTTTTATGCTTACTTCTGGTGAAGCTTTGATACATGTATAAACAAGCAAAATGTTCACATTCACTTAAGGGAATGAGAAGAATCAATTTTGAGAAATTGATCATGCATTTAAAGTTTTAAAACTTTATTATTTTTCTAATCACCTCCTGGGGTGTGATCATGGATGCACTTCGCATTGTCACGCTCCAAAACCAAAATAATTTGGCGTGACCAACCGTCTATCGTGAGATGGGCTCACGCCAAGACGAAGCCTTAATTTTATAAATCATTTTGAAAAGAGTGGTACAAAGTAAGTAGTAGGGGTGTACGCGGGCGGGTGCGGGCGGTTTTTTACCAAATATTCAACCGACCCACCTATAGCGGGTGGACAAAATATTGAACCATGGCGGGTGAACAATTTATCAAACCACGGCGGGTGGGTTGACATTTAAGCGGGTGGATGGCGGGCGGGTTCAAGTATAAAATAAAATGCTATAATATGTTCGAACAAGATAAATATAAGTTCCAATACGAAATAAAACACTCCATAAGCATGTATAATCACCATACATATGTATAAGTTCTCTGTTGTGTGAAATTGGAATGAGGTCATATACTCATATTAATTCTTATTTCTTATATTTACTATATAACTATATAATAAAAAATAAAAAATATATATAATTTACATGGGCGGGTGGGTCGGGTGGGTGGCGGGTGACTTCGCCCGCACCCGCCACCCACCCGCCCGAAGCGGGTGATTAAATTTTCGACCCATGACGAATATTTTTAAAAATTTCAACCGGCGGGTGCGGTTTGCGGCAGGCGGCGCGGGCGGGTTTTTTTTAATGTACAGCCCTAGTAAGTAGTAGTACATCAAAGCTTCTAACAACCCATTTACAACAAATGAAAACTACTAAACAAACTTCCAATACATACTACTACTCAAAATACAAAGAACTCACTACACTACAAAACTCAGACCACTCCAAAAGTCTACCCGCCTTGACTCCAGGGTACTTCTTCCAATACGACTTTACTAATGGAGTGATTTGTTAATGGCAGACCTTGTGGGGAAAAGGCATGCATCGTCTATTTTCTTTGTTAATGGCAGACCTTGTCTACATTGGTTATAAAAAAAAAAAAAACTAATGGAGTGATTTCAGAAATTTATAAGGGATATTTGTTTAATCTAAAAAGGGGGGGGAATTTTAAAGGAGAGACAAAGAAGAGAAAAGGTATGTACCTTAAAATAATCAGTCTTAACGTGCTTGCATAAATTAATCTATATTGACATTAAACCCTATTATCATCTAAAAGTAGTCATTTAAAACACATTTTTTTGTAGTAAACTAAAATTTTATCTTCCAGCAAGAGCATTTGAAAATGCTTCATCTCCTGATCTCTGCCTGAAACTGAAGCATTGCAGGAAATATCTCATCTTCCGCCCTTTAGTTTTGACGTCGGATCCCTCAAGCTGGTGTAACCGATGCTTGTACTAAAACTACTATCATTCTCATAGTCATCTAAAATATGACTGTAGGATGGTTGCTTCTTCTCCACAGTATCGTCAAACTTAGTCCAGGACTGTTTCCCGCCTGATCTTAGTCCCTCAAGCTCCATCGCAACTTGTTTCATTCTTGGCCGTTCGTGCCTGTAAGAAATAAAAGGTCCTGAACTTTGTTACTATACTGATACACACCTGTGAATAGTAATGTTGCTATCACAGTGAGTGTCACAGTGACAAGAACACTCAGAACACAGCGGAATTAAATAAACAAACACAGCAAACACGATGTTTCTTTCTGGTAGATATATAAATATACCTACCGTGCACAAGCAAATATCCACTATAATAAACAGGATTTATACAAACTAGGTTTAAACCTTTTCAATAAGAAAAGATCAAACACTAAACTAGTCGGAATGAATTATTCCAAAACACCTAAAGTAGATGCTTCAAAGACTAGTAAAAAATATGAGAAGATTACAACTATTGATTGTGAATCTAAAATCTATGAAATCCGTTATCTTCTTCATCACTTGATCTGGTATTTATAATGCTTTAATCTGATGTAGATACGCAGAATCAAGTCTTCATCTTTATCCTTATCTTCAAGAGTCCAAATCATTCAATCTTCTAAGAGTCCATAAGATATTGACTTCCAAGAGTCCCTTGTATCTTGTCTTCTAAGACTCCATGGCTTTCTTGAATATAAGTCGCACCTTATCTGAAACCAAACAATCACAAACATCGAACTAGGTTATCGTTAGTGAAAAAGGCAATTATTAATTAAGTCCTTCAAAGTGCAGATTTTCTGGACTGAAACTGTTAGAGTCATTGTTGCTTCAACAGTCATATTAATGTTGCTACAACAATGACTTAAACAGCTGCACTTTCATTCTCCCCCTTAATGCCTTTCTTCACAACACCTAGTGACATGTTAGACATAAGGAACATGACTAGAAATAACACAAATACTTCCCCACACATTTTTTTTTAAAGAAACTAAACAAAACAAAGACACATTAAACTAAACAAAACAAAGATACATTCTCCCCCTTGTTGTGAGGAAAGGAGAGAAACCAGAGTCTGACACTCGTAAAAGAGATCCTGAACTTGATCATCTATCCAAGTAATTTGATCCATAAGCATCTGATCAGCTTGAATCAGGGGACGTTGAAGAACTGGTAAGGGAAATGTTGCAGCAACTGTCTGAGCAACATTGCCTGGATCTGGAACCACTTGGACTGTAGTGTTTGGCTTGAATTGCAACTGTTGACAGAGAGTTTGAATCTGGATAAAACTTCTTCAAGTATCCAAAGCAAAAAGAATCCTGAAAAACACAAGATCTGAACAAAGACACTTAGGTGTGACCTGATAAGTCAGGAATTATAGCACTTGGAGAGAAACAAGTATCCAAAAGTTCTGAAAGACATAAACTCTCAAAAATAACAAGTCATAATAGATAATTAAACTTAAGAAAACTCCTGGTATCATTTTAGAGGTCGAACAGAACAGATTCCCAAGACTCACTGTTGGACCATGATTACTCCAACCACTTTCCCACAGGAAGAACAACACGGACCAAATAAATCTCCCCCTTAAGGCAAACTCCTAAAAACTCTTAAATCATGCAGTATCTATCATGACCAAATATACTATCAGCACAACACCCCAAAACAACATCAAGAAAGATATGTAACCAAGCTCCCATCTGTACTCCTCTTTGTAAATTAAAATTAAAACAAAGCAACTGGTTGAGGCCTCTATTCGTAGCTATTCAGGGGTGACTAAAAGTCGGCGAACCATGTCAAATAATTGGAACGCGCATGAATCCCGTCCAAAGCCAAAGCTTATGCGGAGTGAAGGCAGACACGCGACTTTTAGCATATGGTAGAATAGCTTAAGTAATCGAGTGCTAAAAGATTCAATGTAGTCTTAGAGAATCGAGGGACTTATTTAAGTCGTATGCAACTCATAGCATTACTCAACAAAACATTGGCCCCCATTGGGCTCTTCTTGGTTGGCCATCATTGGGCTCTTTTGTGGCCACCATTGGGCTCTTTTTAGTTGCTTTCACAATATGACAAGATTAAAGGAGTTAGTCAGGAAGACAAAGAAAACAAGATTCTCAAGACATTGAAAGAGAAGAGGCGGCGATAAACAGTCATAATAAATGCATGGACTTAGACAAACACAAAACACACAAGAAAAAGACAAGATGCAGGCAACAAGACACACATCACAAGCAAATGCCACACTGTTGATCTGTGATGTGAAAATAACAGTGGCAGTAACAGTGTACCTAATGAATGCACAGGCCAAGAGCCCTTCTTAGACTGAAGAATCTCTCGGTATCTAAGGGTTTTGTGAATATGTCTAAAAGTTGATTTGTAGTATCTATATGCTGAATGTCTACAACTTGGAGATTTACTAAGTCTCGGAGAAAAAGATGCCTAATATCTATATGCTTTATGCGTGAATGTTGAATCGGGTTCTTAGATATGTTGATGGCACTAAGGTTATCACAAAACATAAGTAAAGTGTCACTCGTAAGACAATAATCATGCAACATATTTTTTAACCAGATTAACTGAGTGACAGAACTACCCGCAGCAACATACTCAGACTCAACAGTGGACAAGGAAACACAATTCTGTTTTTGCTATACCATGATACCAGATTTTTCCCTAAGTAAAAACATCCACCACTAGTGGATTTTCGATCATCTACATCTCCCGCCCAGTTAGAATCACTGAACCCAATGAGATTAGTGTCAGTTTCCTTTGTGTACCATAAGCCTAAACTAGGAATTCCGGATATGTATTTAAGGATTCGTTTAACTGCAGATAGGTGAGTAGTTCGGGGATTGGATTGATACCTGGCACACACACATACAGAGAACATTATATCTGGTCGACTGGCAGATAAGTACAGAAGACTGCCTATTATGGATCTGTATAGTGTTGGATCCACTGTTGCATCCACTGTTGTATCAACTGTGACTGCAACATCACATTTGTTGAGTTTCAATGTGGAAGACATAGGAGAAGAACTTGTCTTGGAACCATCCAGACCAAATCTCTTGACTAAATTACATGCATACTTCTCCTGAGACAGGAACAGACCAGACTTGCTTTGCTTGATTTGCAATCCAAGGAAGAAATTAAGCTCTCCAATCATACTCATTTGGAATGCACCTGTCATGGCTCTCGAACAACCACTATCAATATACCACATGGTCTTTTGCTTTGCACTTAATGCAGACAACACAACATTGCATCTCAGATTGGTTTTGGGTATCCAAACATGCTTACTTTTACCCTTAGTTGAAGTCTGTTTAGTTGATGTTGATTTCACTGTTGTAGCAACAGTTGTAACAACATTGACTGATTTTTCTATGTCAGGTGCTTTCCCTTTTAAATATAGAAAACAAAATGGTTTCTTATGTCCTGGTTTGAAGCAAAACTGACACACAAACGTTTTCTTGATTTTCTTTTTCTTGCTACTTTCTTTCACAAACTTAGGAGCATCTTTCAAAAATTTAAAAGATTTAGTTTTGTGATTAGCATTTTCAGACTCAAGAGTAGTTGTAGGTGAGTTTGGATAACCAAGACCAGTAGTACCATCATTACCTTGTTCAAGTACATTACAGAGATTAGAAGTACCTGAGTTCCATTTTGCAAATATTGCTTCAGTAGAATCCAATTTGTTGGTCAAGGTATGTATCTCAGCATCCCTTTTTGTCAACATCACTTCTAGACGAACAACAGTGTCCTTGAGACTTTGATTCTCTTTCTCCATAGGTCTAAGAACTTTCTTCATGTCTCTTAATTTATGCAGTATTCCTTCATACATCCTTTGAAGTTCCTCAACCAATTGCTCTTGGCTAGATTCTTCCTCAAAAGGGTAATCTGCATGGAGAGCAAGAGAACCATGCAAGCATCGAAAATTCATATCAGTGTTACTTACCATTTCTTTGTAGTTGACTCTTGCTTTCCTCCTCAATTGCATGCCATCACTCACTTCACCAATCACTTGGGAAGGGGGGTGCAATTTGCGAATCTTTGCTGGAGGATCTCTTCTGACATTGACCAGTTCTGGGACTGGCTCTTCTGATTCATTGTCATCAACATCATGCATTCACATCACTATCTTACGAGGAACTGTGTCAACCAATGTTGCATCGGTATTGCGAGAAACAGTTGGAGCAACTGTTTCAGCAACATTCTCGTCCTGTGGTGCAATCTGCTCTGTATTCAGCATATCAAAACCTGTGTAAGGTTTCCCATCATTACTCAGACCCTCACAATGACTTTGTAAGGTTTTCCAAGCATCCTTTGCCGTTTCACAGTTTTGAATAATTCTACACATGTGCATATCAATGTAACTAAATATTGCATTGAGAGCTTTCTCATTGTAGGAAGATTCCTTCCTTTCATCATCTGTCCATTGACTTTCTGGTTTGATTATCACATCACCATTAGCATCAGGTGCTGATTGTGGAATCTTATAACCATCCACCAAAGTTTTCCAAGCACAAATATCAATTGATTTGATATGTGTTCTTAGTCTCATTTTCCAATAGGAATAATTTGAACCATACAAAATGGGCAACTTATCCGCATTTGGATTGAAAGAATTCATTTCAAGAAGTAACAATGTCCAACACACCTATAAATTAGGTGTCTGGCTCTTGATGCCAATTGTAAGAAATAAAAGGACCTGAACTTTGTTACTATACTGATACACACCTGTGAATAGCAATGTTGCTATCACAGTGAGTGTCACAGTGACAAGAACACTCAGAACACAGCGGAATTAAATAAACGAACACAGCAAACACGATGTTTCTTTCTGGTAGATATATAAATATACCTACCATGCACAAGCAAATATCCACTATAATAAAGAGGATTTATACAAACTAGGTTTAAACCTTTTCAATAAGAAAAGATCAAACGCTAAACTAGTCGGAATGAATTATTCCAAAACACCTAAAGTAGATGCTTCAAAGACTAGTAAAAAATATGAGAAGATTACAACTATTGATTATGAATCTGAAATCTATGAAATCCGTTATCTTCTTCATCACTTGATCTGGTATTTATAATGCTTTAATCTGATGTAGATACGCAAAATCAAGTCATCATCTTTATCCTTATCTTCAAGAGTCCAAATCATTCAATCTTCTAAGAGTCCATAAGATATTGACTTCCAAGAGTCCCTTGTATCTTGTCTTCTAAGACTCCATGGCTTTCTTGAATATAAGTCGCACCTTATCTGAAACCAAACAATCACAAACATGGAATTAGGTTATCGTTAGTGAAAAAGGCAATTATTAATTAAGTCCTTCAAAGTGCAGATTTTCTGGACTGAAACTGTTAGAGCCATTGTTCCTGCAACAGTCATATTAATGTTGCTACAAAAATGACTTAAACAGCTGCACTTTCAGTGCCCTCTCACATTTAAGCAAACTCGGGCAAGATTCGCAACTACTGTCAGCTGCTCCAAACTTCCTTTGTCACTCAGAATAGTCTCGTCAAGAACTTCAAGCAGCCGTCCTTCTTTGCGACTTACAAAGCGTAAGCGGTTAGGTTTCTCTCCTCTTCAGGCTTATCGTATCTTAAAGGCTTCATGCCAGTTAAAAGCTCCAACAGGACGACTCCAAAACTGTACACGTCACTCTTTTCAGTCAACTGATTCGTTTGCATGTACTCAGGATCTAGGTATCCAAATGTTCCTTGAACCATAGCGGACAGTTGAGTTTGATCTATCGGGACCAACCTTGAAGTTCCAAAGTCGGACACCTTAGCCTCAAAATTTTGGTCTAAGAGGATATTAGCGGACTTGATATCTCTGTGTATGATTGGAATAGAGGCGGCAGAGTGTAGATATGATAGAACATGCGGTTTCCGAAGCTATTTTTAATCTCATGTTCCAATCAAGAAAGCTTTTCCTAGAATCGTCATGTATATGATCATGAAGAGTGCCATTGCTTATGAATTCATATACTAGAAGAGGGGCTTGTGTTTCCAAGCAACAACCAAGAAGCTTGACAATGTTCCGGTGACTAACTCGAGAAAGAACAACAACCTCATTGATGAATTGGTCGATTTGGCCTGGATCGATTTCCTTGGACTTCTTGACTGCAACTATCCTGCTATCTTCTAGAAAACCCTTATATACCTACCGTTCCAAAACCTCCTTGGCCAACAATTCTTTCATTATGGAAGTTCTTCGTTGCATGATTTAGTTCGTTTGAACTAAAAATCTTAGCCACGTCATTATTTGATCGTGTTTCCTTCTCCGTGCTGATTGACATCATATTACCTGTAGCAGTTAGCTTTTCTTCCAACAACTTGCCACCATTTTGGAGAAAGTACATTTGCTTTCTCTCTTTCAACCTTCTTCTCTTTAGTTCGAAATTTACCAAGCAAGCAACAACGATAACAATCACAATCCCTAAAGCAGCTCCTGTTTATAAGTGAAATGCAACTAGTAAATGACAAATATTATCAACAAACTACATAATACAGATGGAAATGTTTAATATTAATGAAAAAATACTACCTGCTATTGGTTTGTATACACGTGATTCACTCCTTCCGGTTCGAATGCAACCTCCCACACGGACTCCATCAGCACGGTAGCCTTCTGGACATGTACACTCATCATCACGAGTTCCATTACCAAGATATCCCTGGGGACAGAAACACTGAAAACCTCCAGGAAAATTCCGACAACCAGATCCAGATGCACAATTGTTAAGTCCTGAAGAACCACATTCGTCTATATCTGCGAAAAATATATAAAGCCAAATCCTTATTGAAAAGAAAATAAAAGAAAACTGTGAAGTGGATTTGTTCTGCTTGAATGAAAATTTTGTGAATTATACATTGGCAGCCACCCTCCAAATATGGATTTCCTTGATAACCTGAGTTGCATTGGCATCTATAGTTATTACGTACTACCATTGCTCGGCATTTAACAGCTCGAATTGGAGCTTATGCAAGCATAGCTAGTTGAATCCAATCGTGCCTATTCACACGTCGTCTCGTTGCTGTCAATAGCCCAGTCGATCACCAACGGAAGCACAGTAACAGTTCTCAAATTGGTGAGAGTTTGACGATAAAAAGTGAAAGATCTCTCCTCCACAATTAACCCAAAGGTACAGTTACTGAACATGCTGACATTCGTATGATTGTTAAAACTGTACACTCTCAATTGCATACTGCGAACATTGTCAGGTATATTAGTCATCTGGCAGCATCCGGTTCCTGCACAGGTCTCATCTTGTATATCCTCAAACTCCCTGCACGTGGAGATGCAACCGGTGCTGTAATATCGACCATCAGACTGGTTACCAGACATGTACCCGTAACTGTCGCAACCAACAACGGTGAATGAGTTTGCAGTGTTGTTGACTGCCATGTTATTCGGCAGTGTTAATGTGCTCGAATTCTGAAACAAAAGTTGCCCCCGGAATAGCATCGTCTTGCTATTAATTTCATAATTCGGAGCTGCCCAGTCAGAGAAATTTCCAGGATTTCAGTGGGGCTGTTGAACAGGAACAGAGTTGGAGGACTGAGAGTTTCATCGCAGGTGACCCAGTAATCGCTATTTCTGTAACAACCCTGTCTGGTGCCGAATGGGAACGGAATGCTTATGCTCCCTCATCGATCAGTGCAGTTGGGTAATGCTACTGGGAAACTTGGCACTGGTGGTTGAGCAGAAATGAGATTTGGCATTACAGCTACAAGGAATGCAAGAAGTGGCAGAATAAGGAACTTTGGTATGATCATGATAGATTGTTTGTGTTTGGGATGATATTTCACAATTCACAAACAATGTTTATCTGAACAAAACTGGATGTCTGCAAAAATGGCTATTAGGCCTGTATTTATTTTCAGGTTTGGGGATTGAGATTTGAGATATTATAGAGTTGGGTAGAGTTGGACAAGTTTTGGAATTTTAATTAACAAGAAGAGTATGGATTGATTGGCTTGACTTACAAAAGTCTAGCAGAGTCGTCTATTATTACTAAGGGTTTATTCTCTTCAACTGAAAACTCATTCAGTTCAGTTCAGAAAATTGCAGTTGAAGAGAACAGAGCCTAAGAACGAGTCATTCTCGGACCATCTCTTCATAATTCACCGAGAAACTATGATATGTTATTAAAAAAATCATCAATTTTATTATAGAGTTTTCATATTACAATAAAATTAATTTCGTTAACATTATATATATATATATATATAGACACACACGCGCGTTGGTAATATTATGATGTTATTGATTAATATATAAATTCTATTTCTAAATAATTCATGAGACGACTTTGTGAATTACTTAGTAGGAGGAAGCTACTCTGTAATTTCGTTTTAGTACTGTAATTTCCTTTTTACTAAAACTTAAAAGAGTTCTAGAGAATATGAGAGTCTTGAGAGTCCTTCTACATTTTAAATCTGGACTCAATTTTGCGGATCCAGCGCGGGCGGGTTACATAATGTTTTGGATCTGGGTTGCGGGTTATAATTAACGAATTTCATATAAACGTTATTTTCAGTTTTTCTTTTCATTCCTCGCTTTCTTCTCACGCTTTTTCTTCTTCGTTCTTCACAACTCCTTTCTTCTTCCCAAATTCTCTCTGCAATCGATTGATCGATTCTCTACAAATGAATTGACCTCTTCTTCATGTTTGAGACCTCTTCAAGAATCATTGTTCATCGTCTTGTTCATCGTCTGCCCCATTCTCGTGATCGGAAGAATAGAGGAAACTCTAGTTTTTTTGCGCTTTGAATCGCCATTATCAGGTATTTCTAGCTTTTTTTTTTGTTCCAGTAACTGTTCATTGCCTTTGTTTTCATGTGTGTCTTCTTTTTTTTTTTTTTTTTTGCTAATCGTAGTTATGGAGAATTTTAGGAAAGACATTGATTGATTTGCTTCGATTGTTGTTAGATCGGCATGATATGCTTCGTTGTATATTGTTTTGGTTGTTATGCTTCCTTTGTGTTTCGACTGTTGTTAGATCGGTATAATATGCTTCGTTTTATGTTGTTTTAGTTCTTTATCCTTCATTTATGCTCCGGCTGTTGTTAGATCGGCATGATATGCTTCGTTTTCTGTTGTTTTGGTTGTTTATCCTTCATTTTTGCTTCGAGATCTGCTTCATTTTTCAGTTGTTTTGGCTGTTTATGCTTCATCTTTGCTTTAAGTGTTGTTAGATCGTCATGATCTGCTTCGTTTTGATGTTGTTTTGGTTGTTTATGCTTCATTTTTGCTTCGATTATTATGGATCTACTGCTAGCTAGTTGTAGAGGTAGTAATAACGCATTGCTATGGATAAATGGTGTATGTGTAGCAATAAATTGTTGATTTTGTGATTGCATTCATTATTTATAAAATTTTATGTAGTTTTGTAAAACAAATTGGGATATTGTATGTATGAATAGCCTATGTTTATACTATAATGGTTGATTTTTAAGGGTAAATTGGTGATGCTTGAATATAGGTATTTTGTTTCATCTTTTTGAAATTTATTATTGTTTAGGTTTTTATGTAAATTGTGTATGTCTATCTGTAAATTGTTGATGTTTGTGGTTTCATTTCTTTTTGTTTGAGTTTTTGTCGTTTTGTAAAACCGGTATGTTTTTAGTGTGAATTGTGCATGTTTATACTGGAATTGCTGATGTGTAATGATAAATATGTGTTGTTTTTATATAAGTTTTTTTGTTTCATCTTTTTGAAGTTCTTTATTGTTTAGGTTTTTATGTAAATGGTCTATGTTTAGCTGTAAATTGTTGATATTTTTGATTTCATTTTTTTATATAGTTTTTGTAGTTTTGTAGAACTTCAGTGTATATGTGAATAACCTATTTTTATACTGAAATTGTTATGTTTAATGGTAAATAGGTGATGTTTTAATACGGGTTTTTAGTTTCATCTTTTTGAAGTTATAATTGTTTAGGTTTTTATGTAAATTGTGTATGTCTATCTGTAAATTGTTGATGTTTGTGGTTTCATTTCTTTTTTATTGAGTTTCTGTAGTTTTGTAAAACCGATATGTTTTCAGTATGAACTGTGCATGTTTATACTGGAATTGCTGATGTTTAATGATAAATATGTGATGTTTTAATATTATTTTTTTGTTTCATCTTTTGAAGTTCTTATTGTTTAGGTTTTTATGTAAATGGTATGTTTAACTGTAAATTGCTGATATTTGTGGTTTAAATTCTTTTATAGAGTTTCTGTAGTTATGTAGAACTTGGATGCATGTGTGAATAGCTTATTTTTATACTTAAATTGCTAATGTTTAATGGTAAATAGGTGATTTTTTAATACATGTTTTTTGTTTCATCTTTTTGAAGTTCTAATTGTTTAGGTTTATATATAAACGGTGTATGTTTAGCCGTAAATTGTGTGGTTTCATTGCTTTTTTGTTTAGAGTTTTTGTAGTTTTGTAAAACTGGTATCTTTTCATTGTGAATTGTGCATGTTTTTACTGTAATTATTGATGTTGGTTGATTTTTTGGTCTTTGAAAGCTTAAATTTTCTTAACTAATACTCCCTCCATTTCAGAAAAAGTGTTACATTTTACTATTCTACGGTCAACTGTCTCCGCGTTTGACCACAATTTACTCTTAAACGATATTAATAAATAAATTATTAAAATTATATAATGAAAATTTAGTAATTAAATTTTTATTATATGATTTTATTAAATTATTTACTATTATCGTTTATGAGTAATTTATGGTCAAACTCGAAGACAGTTGACCGGTCAAAGTCAAAATGTATCACTTTCTCTGAAATTGAGGGAGTAGCATATATTTATATTGGAATTGTTGATGTTTAATGTCAAATAAGTGATATTTGTTGATGTTTTTGTTGTACATACTAGGTTTTCGTAAAAATGGTGATCGAATAAAGAAAAAGATTGATGACAGAGATGGAGACATGGATGAAGGGGTTGACGAACAAGTGATGGGTGTGGAGAATGTTATTGCGGATAATCTTTTTTTGCATAGATGATTGTAGTTTGTATTTAGTTAATTTGAATATTTTTATTAATTTATATGTAATGACATTTTATTGTTTGATGAATAAAATTGAATTCTAGGCTTATTTATGATTTTTGTGATTTCTTTTTGATAAGTAGGTTGTCATCAATGATTTTACCTTAAACATAGACCATTATATGCTAACCATAGACAATTTGATCTAAAATATAAATATGATTGAATGTATACATGAAAGCCATGATGAGGTGTTTAAAAAAAAAAGGCGGGTCGACCCAGTCTAACCAGGTCAACCCGCAAAAATATCATATTGTATTTTTTTTTTTTTTGTAAATTGTCTATATTTATCTATTATATAGAGCTCTAAAAAACTATCAATATATTGTGGACTATCAGGATACGGAATCTTTTCTTTTAATGGTTTGGACTGAGAACATTACTAGTGGCCAGTGGGAGCAAGCTATTCAACATGGACTAGTTTAATTTCCTTAGAAGCTTCAATTGATTAGAGAAGCTTTGTCATAACTCCTATATATCAACCTGAAGAATTAATATAAATTTCTAAACTAAAAAAAACCAATTAAGTTCGAGTAATTATTCTGAGAGACGGTCTTATAAATAAATTAAAAAATACTAACAAACATTACAATTATATCAAAAAAACATTAGAGGTTTTACAAATAACATCGATGATATACATCTACATAAAAATGATAGTATAAAATATTCACTCATAAAACAACACTGATATTGTTTAAAACATTATACATATACTTAAGAATATCAATCCGTCTCTCAGATCTCTCGCTATACGACTAATACACGTCTCTTCTAATACTTTTCTAATTTTACAGGTTGATATCTTTCCATAAGTTCTCACGGCATCCTCTTTTAATTAATATAACTACACTTACATCACTATCAAAATGTGGTGTAGTTTTATTGACGAGTCTTGTGTTGTAACTTGTAAGTACCTAGATTTAATTATGTTAAAGCATGTTAAAGCATGTTAAAATCCTACGTATTTGATTGATTGATTCGTTCAAATATTGTGCAAAATTGTTCAAGCTCAATTAGGGTTCATAATTTGGGGATTTAGTCTGAAACGTCGTAGTATTGTTGGTTCAACTCAACATCTTTAGTTTTTCTTTAATGGATATGATCACATCCTTTGTTCTTAATTCATAAAACAGAATTGTTATATGTTGATTATATAACTTGTCACGTAGAACTTGAGGGAATTATTTCATACCAACTACAAAGAAAAGTAAAATGTGCGCTCAAAACGTATGAACTTAAATCTTGGCTCATCACACTAGGATTAATCCATAAAAAACAGCTGCATTGAGAAAACTGTAGTCGTCCATTAAATATAACCTTTCAATTTATCAAACTTCAATCTGGAGTAAGTATTCCACCATCGTATTTATAGAGGGTTTAAAAGGGACCGACAAACATTATATGTTTTTATAAAATTTAAAAATATTTGTGTTATGCATACACATAAATGTTCAACTATAAAATAATAGTACTGATATTGTTTAAACATTATATTATAGAAATACTTACGAACATCATTCAGTCCCTCATAGATACATGTCCGTTACAAAACTTTGTGTTCTATGAAAAGTAGACTTGGAATAAAGTCTCTAGCAAATATTCCAGAAAAGGGGGTCGATTTTTGGATGTGTATGGCAGCATGGGCGAAAATTAAATGACCTGGAAAAAGATGAAGAATAAGTTTAAACTTCCAAATGATCGCATGGACCAAATGTGAAATCAAACAGAAGATGACGGACTTGAGTGTGAAGATAAAGAAGAAGAAGGGCCAACTTATGCAATTTCAGAATTAGTTTGTTATAGAATACAGTATAATGGAGCACCGGCGTGGTGTCCAGTGTATTCTTATTTCATAACATTAAAATGTGGCTGCCCTATCCTCATTGGCAAAAATTGCTTTAATATGTCTAGGACACCATGATTTATGTATTATACACCAGTCAGAAACGTGCAAACACATTAAAATGTGGTGTATACCAATCGAAATGTGACCAATGACACATATCCTAGTTCTGTGGATTTAGAATTTATCTAATTCGTTATAATAGATGCAATATCGATTATGTAAAAACAATATAAACGTGCTAGAACTACAGAAATCATAGTTACCTGTCCCAAAGGAAGTTGTTTGACTTTGACTTTTCACATCCATTTAAACTTAAATTTTAAAACAAATTAATTTTAAACCACCGCACTTATTTGGAGGGAGTATAAAGTAAGCTATGTAAGAAAATACATAGACGGGAAAGAAAAAGCATGCCCAAATGGAGCACCACCCCCCAATCACTTGAAATAGTGCTACAAGTTCAAATAAAGTCAAAACTCAAAAAAGCTCAAATCTTTAGCATGTATTTTCACAATAATCAAAGGACTAATATGAAAAAAGAAGAATTTTTTTTTTTTTTTGTTTTTTTGAGAGAGAAAAAAGAAGAATAGAAGTCAAAGACTTTACTTGAGAACGCACACCATGGCTTAAATAAGTGGTTATATAACGGGATAGTTCACTTATTTCTCAAGTCATTTTGATGTCAGCGTGTGTAACAATTATTATTACACCCTTCAACACGGAAGCACTAGTGGATCTTGGCCAGGTTGAGGGGCTTTGTTCGGCTTGACTTTCTCCACCTCTTAATTAGTAGTTTGATATGATGTAATATATAATAAATATGTAGTATAAAGTTAAAATACGATATTGCTATATTAGTTGAGTTGGGTGTTCAAGCGGAAAAAGTATTGATATGACAAGAATATAATCCTCCTCAGCGGATCATATTCCCATGACCAGTGCGGGACCCGGCCTCGAGCGCGAGGACCAACCTCCATATCGAAGGCCTAAAGAGGGACATAGCAGGTTTTCTTCAACGTAAGGCTCTCGAAGACTGTTCCTCGAGGTGTAGGCCCACAGCCGGTAGGGAGAGCTCGAGGGATGCTGTTTACTCTCATTTAATCAGCTGGCCCACCTCTGTCTTACTATAAATAGGGAAGGCAGTTAAGCATTATTGACCATTGATGAAGGGGATCTGAGCATACTTATCATCTACAGTACCTTTCTCTTCATGTTGCATTAACAATCTAGAACAGTTGAGATTATCTTATTCTTGGTAGCATTATATTGGCGCCATCTGGGAATCGATAAAAAGTCTAGTGTTCCAACTGGAGTGCTGGTGTTTTTCGGGAGGCGGCCGGGTGATTGAAGAGGAGAAGAATGGATGCTTTGACGACATTCTATGGCCAATAAAAGCCAAGTGTTTACTTAATAATCTTCTGAAAGAATATAATTCTGTGATCTTCTCATTACCACAATCGGTCATGTATATACAAGAGTAATCCTATAATATAGGCTATAATATAGGAATCTAATATAATCTAGGAATCTAAAATACAACAAGGTATACAATAATACAAGAGATATGAAATACTAAGGAGACTAAGATATTTCACATTCTACACTCCCCCACAGTCGAAACGGGTGGGTCACGAACATTAAGACTGGTCTGAAAGTCATCGAACAAGACAAAAGGCAGCCCCTTAGTAAAGATATCGGCAACCTGATACCGGGAAGGCACATGACGAACTCGAACCTCACCACGCGCCACTTTCTCTCGAACAAAATGGATATCCATTTCAATATGCTTCGTGCGCTGGTGTTGGACGGGATTCCCAAAAAGATAAATAGCACTCACAATGTCGCAATATACCAATGTAGCCTTACGAATAGTACAATTAACTCCAGAAGAAGGTTACGAAGCCAGCACGACTCAGAAACAACATTGGCCACCCCTCAATATTCGGCCTGCCTTGGAGCAGAACGAGTCAGTTGGCGTTTCGAAGACCAGGAGATTAAATTGTCCCCCAAGAAAACACAGTAACCGGATGTGGAATAGCATGTATCGGGGCATCCTCCCCAATCAACATCAGTATAAGCAACAAGATCGGTAAGAGAAGAAGGAGATAGATGAAGACCAAGACAAAGCGTACCCTGGAGATACCGGATAATACGCTTCAGTGCATTCATATGTTCATCTCGTGGATCATGCATATGAAGACAAATCTGTTGGACAACAAAAGAGATATCTGGACGGATAAAAGTAAGATACTAAAGAGCACCAGCAAGGCTACGATACAAAGTCGGATCATCAAATGGCTCCCCCTTAGTAGCACTTACTTTCGGCTTTGTGTCCATAGGAGTGAGACTCGGCTTGCACGAGACCATACCAGCTCGATCGATGATTTCCTCGGCATACTTTTGCTGAGATAAATATAAGCCATCCTTATGACGAGTCACACTAATGCCGAGGAAGTAATTCAAGAAACCCAAGTCCTTCATCGCAAACTCAGAGCGAAGATGCGCCATGATGGATATGCGTAAGGCCTCTGACGAAGCCATCGAAATAATGTCATCGACATATAACCGCAAGTAAGCCATATCCGAACATGAATATTGATATAATTTTTATATTTTTGTATTTTATATTTTATTAATTATAAAGAAAATAAAATAAAAAAGAAAAAAAAAAGTAAAGTGGCCACCAAACAGTGGACGACTGCCTTGCAAACTCAGCCATTAGCCGTTGCAAGGCAGCCATGTGCCATGGTGGTGCCATTGGAGGCACCATGGCGCGCCGTTGCCCATGGCTACTCCCATGAGTACCATTTTCAATAACCATTGTTATTACAACCCTTAACATAGTGGATCTTGGCCCGTTGAGGGGCCTGATTCAGCTGGACTTTCTCCGTCTCTTGATTAGTAGTGTGATATGATGAATGATAAAATAAATATGTAGTCGAAGTTAAAATATGATGTTGCTAATACTACAAATTGATTTGGGTGTTATGATCGAGCGAAAAAAACATATTCACTCCATCCCGTAGAATATTAATAATTTTTTAATTAAAATTTATTAATATTTTATTAGAGCGTTGGTAGTTCACGCGCCGGCTGGACGAAAAATCGACTAATTCACGCTAATTCTTACTAATTCGGTCAAAGTTAATGGTTCCGTTAAATTTGACTAACGAAGTACCAAAATTGGACAAATACACAACTTAAAGTACCAAAATTGAATGGTCACAACTTAAGGTATCAAAACGATAACTGTTACAACTTAAAGTACCAAAAATGAATTTTTTCCAAAGTTTCAGCTGTGTGCAGGTTCGATGAAGGTAATGGTTTTAGGGGATTACTCTAACTTGAGGGGCAGGTTTGAGGAACAATGGAGAATTGTGGGCTCAATCCGGACTGAGAGTGTCGATCAACAGTTATGATCGAATCTAGAGATTCAACGGTGGAAATTAGACAAATGAATACAGGTTAGTACTGAACTAACATTAGCGATTTCATTGAGCTGGGAATTCGCCATTATTCTTCGGATTTTGTATAAACTAGTAAAATTGTGCACGTGAAAATTCACGTGCCAAATTTGAGTCTCATATTAAAATTTAAATATGCATGACATAAACATTATAATATATATTTAAACTTATACTTAATTAATTAAAAATCCAATCATAATACATGTTAATTATATGAGTAATTAATAAAAAAAAAATTTTGTGATTATGATGGTGGAAGTAGTGAGAGATGATGTGCAAACTTCCTTCTTTTTTTCTTTTCCTTTTTAGCTTTATTTTTATAGGTGAAATTTGAAGTCAAAATTAATCAATTGGTCAAAATTAAATTAATTTGTGTAACAATTAACTTTGGTAGTTCTCTTTTAGAATAGTAAAGATTGTTGATGCAATTATTCGGTTGAAATCATCACTAGCATTAGCCCTCTTCTAATCCAATCTAATTCAGAGAGAATTTCTCTCGTTTATAGAATTAGAGTTGAGCGATTAAATTGTGATAATATCATTTTGAGCTTGATTCGTTGTTTTGATTTTTGTATTTTGTTCCGATTTGAATAGAAAAGGGTTTCCATTGTTTCTGAAAGAATATGAGTCCGTGACTCTTTCTATTGATCTCATTCAATATATATACTAGGTACAATTACAAGAGTATAACTCAATTGGGATTGGGAAACTACTATAAGGAATCTACTATAACTCTAAGTTCTAAGTATAACAATACTAGGAATCTACCACAACACTAACTATACTAAATATTCTATTCCATAATATTTACATAGTCTAATACTCCCCCGCAGTCGAAACGGGAGGTGGAAAAACGCTGAGACTGTCCCGAAAATCTTCAAACAAAACTTGTGGAAGTCCCTTCGTAAATATATCTGCAATCTGGAACCGAGAAGGTACATGTAGAACTCGAACTTGGCCTTTAGCCACCTTCTCGCGAACAAAATGTATGTCCATCTCAATATGTTTGGTGCGCTGATGTTGTACTGGATTACCAGAGAGATAAACAGCACTAACATTATCACAATAAACCAATGTCGCTGTACGAATCGGACAATGGAGCTCTAAGAGGAGATTGCGCAACCAACAAGATTCTGAAACCACATTAGCAACTCCACGATATTCAGCTTCAGCACTTGATCTTGACATAGTAGGTTGACGTTTAGACGACCAAGAAATCAAATTATCCCCAAGAAACACACAATACCCGGAGGTGGAACGACGTGTATCTGGACACCCACCCCAATCCGCATCAGTGTAGGACACTAGTTTGGAAAACGTGGACGGATATAAGTGCAAGCCAAAAGAGAGTGTACCCTTGATATAGCGAACAATGCGCTTAAGTGCATGGTAGTGATCATCACGAGGGTCATGCATATGGAGACATACTTGCTGGACAGCATACGAGATATCAGGACGAGTGAAGGTCAAGTATTGAAGGGCACCAGCAAGACTTCGATGCAGAGTAGGATCCGAGATCGAGCGAAACCGACGCGCCGACTGGGTTTGCCCGGCAGTGTGACAGTCGGTTTACACGCCGACATGCCAGCTCGCTCGATGATTTCTTCTGCGTATTTGCGTTGTGAAAGAAACAATCCCTGCTTATTACGAGAAACTGCAATGCCGAGAAAATAATTGATAGGGCCAAGATCTTTCATAGCAAATTCTGATGCAAGAAGTGTCATAATCGTGCGGCGAAGAGAATCTGAAGAGGTGGTGAGGATAATATCATCAACATAGAGAAGAAGGTATGCCATATTCGACCCTTGTCGATAGATAAATAAGGAGTTGTCGACGATTTGCGACGAACCCAGAGAATAGACATAATCCGAAATCGCTTATACTAAGCTCGTGGAGCTTGTTTGAGGCCATAGAGTGATTTGCGGTAAGCACATAATCCGGGTGAGAAGCATCCCGAAAACCCACGGGCTGATGCATATACACAGGTTCAGAGAGATCACCATGTAAAAATGCATTCTTCACATCCAGCTGATGAATGGACCAATGCTGGGACAAATCAAGGCTCAAAACAGTGCGAACCGTTGCCGGTTTGACCACCGGACTAAAAGTCTCTCCACAATCAATGCCAACTGTTTTAAGTTCACCTACAAGACGGGCCTTATGCCTCTCAAAAGAACCGTCAGATTTAACTTTATGAGCAAATATCCACATAGAGCGAATAATATTAACATTAGGTGGACGGGGTACCAAATCCCACGTCTTATTTTTAATAAGAGCATCAAATTCTTCTTCCATAGCGCGTTTCCAATTCGGGTCACGAAGAGCAAAAAGAGGATTACGAGGAAGAGGAGATTTTGAAACTGTGTGGAGATTGACATAATCCGTCCAAAAATTTTGATTAGGGACTCGAGCACGACGGACCGTAAGGTTTGGCGGGTGCATTATGGACCGTGGAGGATTTTGTGGTGGGAGGGAACGATATGGGGAAGGAGAAGAGCCCATCGGCCGGGCCGGGAAGAGGAGTGGTCCATTTGTGGCAAGTGTAACGCCCACTGGAGTGTGGAATCTGGGGGCTGAAGGAAGGCGGCCCAGTTGAGGAAGAGGGCCAGGGGCAGTGTGATGCTGGGCCGGCGTGAGGCTCTGGCCCAGCTAAGGCTCCTGGACCCGTGGTCCAGAAGTAGAGGGAACGGGGCTGGTTTGCTTGGACTCGATTATTGGGTTATGAAACCCAGATGTATGAGCAAGCATGCGTAATCAAGTATTATCAAGAAAACCATAATTGGAAGGGTTCGGGGAAGGGGATGAAGCAAAGGGAAATATAGTCTCATCAAAAATTACATGTCGAGAAATAATAATTTTCTGAGAAGATAATTCATAACACTTATATCCTCGATGATTCTGCGGATATCCTAAAAACACACAAGGAGAGGAACGTGCATGCAATTTATGGATAGTAGTAGAAGGAGTAAGAGGATAGCATAAACACCCAAAAACCCGGAGATGTGTATAGGTAGGTTTTCGATGATATAACATCTGGAAGGGAGAGACATTGTCAAACACTTTGGTGGGTAATATATTAAGTAAATATGTAGCCATATGAAGAGCATGATGCCAAAACGAATGAAGCAAAGAAGCATGTGCAAGAAGAGTACGAACGATATTATTTATGGATCGGATTTTTCTCTCAGCTTTACCATTTTGTGGAGATGTATGGGGACAAGAAAAACGAAAGGTCATCCCATTGGAAGCACAAAACTGTCGAAATTGGCTATTATCAAATTCTTTCCCATTATCACACTGGAGATTTTTGACTTGTTTCTCAAATTGTGTGAGGATTAATGTGCGTAATTCTAAGAATTTAGCAAACACATCAGACTTTTTAGCAAGAGGAAAAGTCCACAAAAAATTTGAGAAGTCATCAAGAAAGAGAACATAATAGCGATGTCCCATAGAACTTATGACAGGAGAGGTCCACAAATCACTATGAATAATATCAAACGGAAACTGAGTTTTAGACAACGAAGTGTCAAATGGTAACTTAACATGTTTACCCAAAACACAAGAGCGACAAATGCTAGAAGAAAAATCCTTATTACATGCTATGCTAGAATCACGTTTAAGAAAATCTAAAACTGGTGATCCTGGATGTCCTAAGCGAGCATGCCAAAGAGGAGGAGACAGAAAGAAAAGTGGAGGGTCGGGATGTAGGGAGGGCAATTGTGGTGAGTGGGTAGAGATCCCTAACTATCACATCTCATAATGGCTATCCCGTCAGAATTTTTCACGTAAATCCGTAAGGATCAAACTCAACCAAATGTAATTATCAAGTAAATTTGCACAGATATCAAATTTTTAACAAGATGAGGGCATGCAAAACATTACAGAAATGAGAGGAGGGTTTGGGGGAGGCAAAGATGTATGACCATAACCACGAATTGGAATCGAACTACCATCTCCTACAATAACGCCATTATTTTGATTGCTCATATTGAAATAAGACGAGAGATTACCTTTGGCGGATGTCATATGAGACGTTGCTCCAGTGTCCATGTACCAATTTGGATCCGGTTGTTGTAAAGTCATTGTATGCAGTGCAGATTCAATCTCGGTTGGAGCATATTGACTCGGTGGAGCCATCGACGCCATGTAAGCTTGTGGATTAGGTGCCGCACCCAAGATTCCATGAGGATGGCGCGGTGTTGGCGCATGGGAAGGTGCACGGGCTGGGTAATGGCTGGGCGGATACCGCCGTGCAGGTGAGCAAAGGCTGGCGGGCGTACCATCGCCATCGCTTACCGCAGGGCTTCTTTGCCGCGCAGCTCGCTGAGCGCCGCACGCCGCGTGCTGTAACGTCTATTCCTGCTGCATCGCTTTTTTGCCGCTTCGCTTGTTTCCCTGTCCGGATGGACGGGGTGCCATATAATTGTCATAGCTAGCATCATGTCGAGTAACGAGCCGCACGTTGGAAGAGTTAGATGCCATAGCACGAGTTCTCGTTCTCAAGACATAAGGAAGAACGAGCTTGAGAAAACTTCGCAATAGATTAGCATGACGTATTTGTGTGCAACACCTTTGTAAGCTTCCGAAGACCGAAACCAATTGTAACACCAAGCGATGATCATCAACCGGAGCCCCAACATTCTTGAGTTGATCGGCAAGGCTCTTAAGACGTTGACAATAAGCATTCGCATTGGGAAAATCTTCCATGCGAGTAGTCGCAAATTCCTGTCCAAGAGTAATTGCTCGAGACGTCTCGTGGTCTTGAAAAATATCCTTCAATTGATTTCAAGCTTGCTTTGCAGTAGTATCTGGTTCAATGACGGTGTTCAGCAGATCCAACGAAATTGTCGAATAAATCCATTGAAGCACAGTTGCATCAATGGTTGACCAGAGTTCTTTCTCGTCGGCCGTAGTCGGAGGAGGAATAACCACACCTTCAGGAGGAGGGAGGATATGGTAGAGAACCCGGTGTGATCGAGCATGAATCTTGAAGAGTTCAGCCCAGGTACCATACTGCGAGTTTTCATAATCTAAGATGATTGGAATATTATTGCGGATATTTGACACCGTGAGGGCGGGGTGGAAGGTGGGAGCAGCCGTAGCTGTTTTGGGAGTGGAGGTACCGTTAGTCATATCTGCGGACTTCAGACAAATAAACGGATTTATAGGAAGCTGTAGAGAGGATCGCTAACAGACAAAACGGAACAGATTACTGTAGCGTACTGTAGCGATCGAACAACAAGAATGAGAAAGAATATAGAGACACGGTATTTTTGATTAGGCAGCGGAAGAGAATCGAACCTAATGTGATACCATGAAAGAATATGAGTCCGTGACTCTTTCTATTGATCTCATTCAATATATACTAGTTACAATTACAAGAGTATAACTCAATTGGGATTGGGAAACTACTATAAGGAATCTACTATAACTCTAAGTTCTAAGTATAACAATACTAGGAATCTACCACAACACTAACTATACTAAATATTCTATTCCATAATATTTACATAGTCTAATAGTTTCTCCGTCCAGTAGGATCGATTTATCTTCGTTTATTGTTCATCGCCTATTAATTGTTCAATTGTTTCCAGTTTAGTTTGATCAAGTAGCTTGTTCTTCATTGAATCCTTTACATATAATATGATCGATCGATCATGAAGTGTGCCATTGTTGATGAAGTCATACCACTACAAAAAAATTGGTTTTTGGTGATGAAATTTCTTATCACCTAAACTCAAAACTTCATCACAATTATAGTATACTAGAAGCGCAAGTACTGGTGTTTCCAGGCAGCAACTAAGAAGCTTGACAGTGTTGTTATGATGGCCTACTGCATCGGTCGCAGCTATAACATAAGCATATATTCAGTTCCCGTTCAGCACAATGGAAGATTGGTAATCTGTCAGTTGTGCACACAATTGGAACGTTCATACTGGTATGGTATCATTCAACAATTGGATCCTCTACCTACTCTAAGACGATTCTTGCCATAATCGTCGTCTTTATTTTCCACTAGCTAAAGATTATCTATGAACAAGTAGCCCATATTGTGGGTTTTTAATTTAGATTACAGAAAGTCTGTCAAAAGAGGCTGCTAATAATTGCCCACTAAGCTTATAAACTAATTTAAGGCAAGGACTTGGTCCTGAAGTTTCTTTAGTCATGTATGTATGCTGCTTTCACTCTCATCTCCACTGATTGAATCTGGGCTGTTGGATCACCTTCATCGCACGGCTACAGAACGAACTGGCAACATAGAGAAACTAATCCAGAAACGAATTAACCAATCACTTTTAATTCCATACAGAAACAATAACCAACTTTTAATATAAAATTTACAAATTATTTCATTGTACATATCTGTATATGGCGAGGAATGAATAATCTAGCTACTTACGATGATAAATTAAATTGAAAATTTGTAAAGTTGGAAACTATGAACAACTGAAATTTGATCTTCCTGCCAGAGCATTTCAAGACGTTTCATCTCGTGATCTTTGCCTGAAACTGAATCATTGCAGGAAATATCTCATCTTCCGCCCTTTAGTTTTGTAGGATCCCTCATGCTAGTGTACCCGATGCTTGCACTAAAACCACTATCATTCTCATAATCATCTAAAATATGACTGTAGGATGGTTGCTTCTCTACCACATGAGTATTTTCAAACTTAGTCCACGACTGTTTCCCACCTGATCTTAGTCCCTCAAGCTCCATCGCAACTTGTTTCATTGTAGGCCGGTTGTGGCCTTTCACATCTAAGCACATTCGTGCAAGATTTGCAACTTCAGTAAGCTGCTCCAAATTTCCTTTGTCACTCACAATATTCTCATCAAGAACTTCAAGCAGGCGTCCTTGCTGCAGCTTACAAAGGAAGAAACTGGTTAGGTTTCTCTCCTCTTCAGGCTTATCGTAGCTTAAAGGCTTCATGCCTGTTAAAAGCTCCAACAGGACGACTCCAAAACTGTACACGTCACTCTTTTCAGTCAACTGATTGGTTTGCATGTACTCAGGATCTAGGTATCCAAATGTTCCTTGAACCATAGTGGACAGTTGAGTTTGATCTATCGGGACCAATCTTGAAGCTCCAAAGTCGGACACCTTAGCCTCAAAGTTTAGGTCTAAGAGGATATTAGCGGACTTGACATCTCTGTGTATGATTGGAATAGAGGCGGCAGAGTGTAGATATGATAGAACATCAGCAGTTTCTGAAGCTATTTTTAATCTCATGTTCCAATCAAGAAACCTTTTCCTAGAATCATCATGTATATGATCATGAAGAGTGCCATTGCTGATGAATTCATATACTAGAAGAGGGGCTTGTGTTTCCAAGCAACAACCAAGAAGCTTGACAATGTTCCGGTGGCTAACTCGAGAAAGAACAACAACCTCATTGATGAATTGGTCAATTTGGCCTGGATCGACTTCTTTGGACTTCTTGACTGCAACTATCCTGCTATCTTCTAGAAAACCCTTATATACGGTTCCAAAACCTCCTTGGCCAATAATCCTTTCATCATGGAAGTTCTTCGTTGCATGATTTAGTTCGTTTGAACTAAAAATCTTAGCCACGTCATTATTTGATCGTGTTTCCCTCTCCGTGCTGATTGACATCATATTTCCTGAAGCAGTTAGCTTTTCTTCCAACAACTTGCCACCATTTCGGAGAAAGTACATTTTCTTCATCTCTTTCAACCTTCTTCTCTTTAGTTCATAATTTACCAAGCAAGCAACAACGATAACAATCACAATCACTACAGCAGCTCCTGTATATAAGTCAAATGCAACTGATACGTGACAAATTTCATCTAAAACTACATACTGCAGCATGACAAGATTCAACATTAAGCAGAGTAGGAAATGTTTGATATTAATGAAAGAAAATACTACCTGCTATTGGTTTGTATACATGTGACTCACCCCTTCCGGTCCGATCAATTTGAATGCAACCTCCCTCACGGACTTCATTATTAGCAGAATCATAGCCTGCTGGACATGTACAATCACCAGTTCCATTACCAAGATTATATCCTTCGGGACAGTAACACTCAAAACGTCCAGGTAAATCCCGACAATAACCAATTTCACAATTGTTGAGTCCTGAAGAAGCACATTCGTCTATATCTGCGAAACGAAACATTAAAGCCAAATCTTTATTGAAAAGAAAAGAAAAACTGTGAAGTGATTTGTTCTGCTTAAATGAAAATTTTGTAAATCATATATACCTTGGCAGCCACCATCCAAATATGGATTTCCTTAATAACCTGAGTTGCATTGGCATCTATAGCCATCACCATTGGTCGGCATATAACAGTTCGAATTGGAGCTTCTGCAAGCATAGCTAGCTGAATCGGATTGCGCCTGTCCACACGTCTCGTTGCCGACAATAGCCCAGTCGATCACCAACGGAAGCCTTGTAACATTTCTCAAATTGGTGAGACTTTCACGATAAAAAGTGAAAGATCTATTCTCCACAATCAACCCAAAGGTACAGTTACTGAACCTGCTGACATTCATATGATTGTTAAAACTGTACACTCTCAATTGCATACTGCGAACATTGTCAGGTATATTAGTCATCTGGCAGCATCCGGTTCCTGCACAGGTCTCATCTTGTATATCCTCAGACTCCCTGCACGTGGAGATGCAACCGGTGCTGTAATATCGACCATCAGACTGGTTACCAGACATGTACCCGTAACTGTCGCAACCAACAACGGTGAAAGAGTTTGCAATGTTGTTGACTGCCATGTAACCCGGCAGTGTTAATATGCTCCAATCATCCCAAAGTTGCCCCTCGGAATAGCATTGTTTTGCTATTAATTTCATAATTCTGAGCTGCCCCATCAGATTAATTTCCAGGATTTGGATGCTGCCGTTTCCCAGGAACAGAGTCGGAGTAGGGAGAGTTTCATTGCAGGTGACCCAGTAATGGCGACTTCTGTAACAACCCCGTGTGGTGCCGAATGGAAACGGAATTCTTATGTTGCCGCATGTATCAGTGCAGTTGGGTAATGCTACTGGGAAACTTGGCACTGGTGATTGAGCAGAAATGGGATTTGGCGTTACAGTTACAAGGAATGCAAGAAGTGGCAGAATAAGGAATTTTGGTATGATCATGATTGTTTGTGTTTGGGATGATATTTATCAAAAACAATGTTATCTGAACAAGAACTGGATGTCTGCAAAAAATGGCTATTAGGCCTTGTATTTATTTTCAGGTTTGGGGATTGAGATTTGAGATATTATAGAGTTGTGTAGAGTTGGACAAGTTTTGGAATTTTAATTAACAAGAAGAGTATAGATTGATTGGCTTGACTTACAAAAGTCTAGCAGAAGTCGTCTATTATTACTAAGAACGAGTCATTCTCGGAACATCTCTTCATAATTCACCGAGAAAATGTGGTATGTTATTAAAAAAAATCATCGATTTTATTATAGAGTTTTCATATTACAATAAAATTAATTTCGTTAACATATATATATATATATACACACACACACACGTTGGTAATATTAAGTTGTTATTGATTAATATATAAATTCTATCTCTAAATAATTCATGAGACGACTTTGTGAATTACTTAGTGGGAGGAAGCTACTCTATAATTTTCTTTTTACTAAAACTTAAAAGTAGAGTCTTGAGAGTCCTTCTGCATTTTAAATCTGGACTCAATTTCGCGGATCCAGCTTGGACGGGTTACATAATGTTTTGGATCTGGGTTGCGGGTTATGATTCCCGAATTTCATATAAACGTTATTTTCAGTTTTTCTTTTCATTCCTCGCTTTCTTCTCACGCTTTTTCTTCTTCGTTCTTGACAACTCCTTTCTTCTTCCCAAATTCTCTCTGCAATCGATCGATCGATCGATTCTCTGCAAATGAATCGACCTCTTCTTCGTGTTTGAGACCTCTTCCAGAATCATTCTTCATCGTCTACCCCATTCTAGCGATCGGAAGAATCGAGGAAACCCTAGCTTTAATTTTCTTCGCTTCGAATCGCCATTATCAGGTATTTCGAGCTTTCTTTTTTGTTCCATTAACTGTTCATCGCCTTTGTTTTCATGTTTGTCTTGTCTTTTTTTTTTTTTTTTTTTTTTGCCTGATCGTAGTTATGGAGAATTTTAGGAAAGACATTGATTGATTTGCTTCGATTGTTGTTAGATCGGCATGATACGCTTCGTTGTATGTTTTTTGGTTGTTATGCTTCCTTTGTGTTTCGACTGTTGTTAGATCGGCATAATATGCTTCGTTTTACGTTGTTTTGGTTCTTTATCCTTTATTTATGGCTCCGACTGTTGTTAGATCGGCATGATATGCTTCGTTTTCTGTTGTTTTGGTTGTTTATCCTTCATTTTTGTTTAGACTATTGTTAAATCAGCATGATCTGCTTCGTTTTTCTGTTGTTTTGGTTGTTTATGCTTCATCTATGCTTCAAGTGTTGTTAGATCAGCATGAGCTGCTTCGTTTTTATGTTTTGGTTGTTTATGCTTCATTTTTGTTTCGATTATTATGGATCTACTGCTAGCTAGTTGTAGAGGTAGGAATTAATAACCCATTGCTATGGATAAATGATCTGCAACTGTTAGCTAGATTTTTATGTAAATGGTGTATCCGTAGCAATAAATTGTTGATTTTGTGATTGCATTCATTATTTATAAATTGTTGATATTTGCAATTTCATTTTTTTATACAGTTTTTGTAGTTTTGTAGAACTTCGGTGCATATGTGAATAACCTATTTTTATATTGAAATTGTTGATGTTTAATGGTAAATAGGTGATGTTTTAATACGGGTTTTTAGTTTCATCTCTTTGAAGTTATAATTGTTTAGGTTTTTATGTAAATTGTGTATGTCTATCTGTAAATTGTTGATGTTTGTGGTTTCATTTCTTTTTGTTTGAGTTTCTATAGTTTTGTAAAACCGATATGTTTTCAGTGTGAACTGTGCATGTTTATACTGGAATTGCTGATGTTTAATGATAAATATGTGATGTTTTAATATTAGTTTTTTGTTTCATCTTTTGAAGTTCTTATTGTTTAGGTTTTTATGTAAATGGTATGTTTAGCTGTAAATTGCTGATATTTGTGGTTTAAATTCTTTTATAGAGTTTCTGTAATTCTGTAGAACTTGGATGCATGTGTGAATAGCCTATTTTTATACTGAAATTGCTAATGTTTAATTGTAAATAGGTGATTTTTTAATACACGTTTTTTGTTTCATCTAAGACTTTGTAATTAATTTCTAATTTTACAGGTTGATATCTTTCCATAAGTTCTCACGGCATCCTCTTTTAATTAATATAACTACACTTACATCACTATCAAAATGTGGTGTAGTTTTATTGACGAGTCTTGTGTTGTAACTTGTAAGTAGCTAAGATTTAATTATGAAAATAGATCAAGTCAATCAGCAAGTCAAGTCACCAAGACGAAAGGCTCAGATCGAATATGGTCAAGTCAGCAAGTCAATCAGCAAGTCAAGTCAAGTATTGATATGACAAGAATATAATCCTCCTCAGCGGATCATATTCCAATGACCAGTGCGGGACCCGGCCTCGAGCGCGAGGACCAACCTCCATATCGAAGGCCTAAAGAGGGACATAGCAGGTTTTCTTCAACGTAAGGCTCTCGAAGACTGTTCCTCGAGGTGTAGGCCCACAGCTGGTAGGGTGAGCTCGAGGGATGCTGTTTACTCTCATTTAATCAATTGGCCCACCTCTGTCTTACTACAAATAGGGAAGGCAGTTAAGCATTATTGACCATTGATGAAGGGGATCTGAGCATACTTATCCTCAACAGTACCTTTCTCTTCATGTTGCATTAACAATCTAGAATAGTTGAGATTATCTTATTCTTGGTAGCATCATACTGGCACCGTCTGGGAATCGATAAAAAAGTCTAGTGTTCCAACTGGAGTGCTGGTGTTTTTCGGGAGGCGGCCGGGTGATTGAAGAGGAGAATAATGGATGCTTTGACGACATTCTATGGCCAATAAAAGCTAAGTGTTTACTTAATAATCTTCTGAAAGAATATAATTCTGTGATCTTCTCATTACCACAATCGTTAATATTTATACAAGAGTAATCCTATAATATAGGCTATAATCTAGGAATCTAATATAATCTAGGAATCTAAAATACAACAAGGTATACAATAATACAAGAGATATGAAATACTTAGGAGACTAAGATATTTCACATTCTACACTCCCCCACAGTCGAAACAGGTGGGTCACGAACATTAAGACTGGTCTGAAAGTCATCGAACAAGACAAAAGGCAGCCCCTTAGTAAAGATATCGGCAACCTGATACCGGGAAGGCACATGAAGAACTCGAACCTCACCACGCGCCACTTTCTCTCGAACAAAATGGATATCCATTTCAATATGCTTCGTGCGCTAGTGTTGGACGGGATTCCCAGAAAGATAAATAGCACTCACAATGTCGCAATATACCAATGTAGCCTTACGAATAGTACAATTAACTCCAGAAGAAAGTTACGAAGCCAGCACGACTCAGAAACAACATTGGCCACCCCTCAATATTCGGCCTCTGCACTGGAACGGGACAGAGTCGGTTGGCATTTCGAAGACCAGGAGATTAAATTGTCCCCCAAGAAAACACAGTAACCGGATGTGGAACGGCATGTATCGGGGCATCCTCCCCAATCAACATCAGTATAAGCAACAAGATCGGTAAGAGAAGAAGGAGATAGATGAAGACCAAGACAAAGCGTACCCTGGAGATACCGGATAATACGCTTCAGTGCATTCATATCTTCATCTCGTGGATCATACATATGAAGACAAATCTGTTGGACAACAAAAGAGATATCTGGCCGGATAAAAGTAAGATACTAAAGAGCACCAGCAAGGCTACGATACAAAGTCGGATCATCAAATGGCTCCCCCTTAGTAGCACTTACTTTGCCAGTGTCCATAGGAGTGAGACTCGGCTTGCACGAGACCATACCAGCTCGATCGATGATTTCCTCGGCATACTTTTGCTGAGATAAATATAAGCCATCCTTATGACGAGTCACACTAATGCCGAGGAAGTAATTCAAGAAACCCAAGTCCTTCATCGCAAACTCAGAGCGAAGATGCGCCATGATGGATATGCGTAAGGCCTCTGACGAAGCCGTCGA
Organism: Plantago major; assembly: GCA_026545765.1. Taxonomy (NCBI): domain Eukaryota; kingdom Viridiplantae; phylum Streptophyta; class Magnoliopsida; order Lamiales; family Plantaginaceae; genus Plantago; species Plantago major. The sequence continues at coordinate 108,986,294 of CM048840.1, forward strand.
AATAATGTCATCGACATATAACAGCAAGTAAGCCGTATCCGACCCGCGAGTGTAGAGAAACAAAGAAGTATCGGATATACTATTAGAGAAACCAATAGTAAACAAAAAATCAGCAAACCGCTTATACCACGCTCGAGGAGTTTGCTTAAGCCCATATAATGATTTCCGCAATAAACACACATAATCCAGATGCTTCTTGTCGCGAAAACCCATAGGTTGGTGCATTATAAGAGTGTTTAAAAGTTGAAATTAATGAAATTGCATTTATAAATATATTTTTTAATTAAGAGTTTAAAAATTGTAAAATTCAAAATGATCGGAATATAGTCAAGAGTGGTCTCTATTTGTTGAGCACGAAAAAACATGAATATTGATATAAATTTTATATTTTTGTATTTTATATTTTATTAATTATAAAGAAAATAAAATAAAAAAGAAAAAAAAAAGTAAAGTGGCCACCAATTGGGATTTGCCTTTGCAAACTCGTTAGTTAGCTGCAAGGCGTATGCGCCATGGTGGTGCCATTGGAGGCACCATGGCGCGCCGTCGCCCATGGCTACTCCCATGAGTACCATTTCCAATAACCATTGTTATTACAACCCTTAACATAGTGGATCTTGGCCGGTTGAGGGGCCTGATTCAGCTGGACTTTCTCCGTCTCTTGATTAGTAGTGTGATATGATGAATGATAAAATAAAGGGCAGATTACATATAGGCCCCCTGTTAGATTCAAATGTTGCAGATGGCTACCACTTAGATCAACAATTACATACAAGTCTTGTTCGATATAAATCAATTACATCCAGGTCCACGAATTTGACTTTCGGCGAATTTAAACACGGAAAAGCCAATTTTGCCCCTGTTTGAATTTCAGATTTTGGAATTGGCCAAACAGACTTAACTTACTACTGTCACGTGCGAATCACATGAGGACCTACATGTAATTGAACTTGTTTCATCCGGTACTTAGTCGTAATTATTTAGTTACCGTTATTTTTAAAAAACTAGCCGTTGGAACTATTTTGGGAGTGAATTTTTCCTATTTAAACACTGAAAACAGTCCATTTTGGCTCTTTATTTCAGATTTTTACACTCCAAATTACAATTGTCTAGTTAAGTTATGCATTCATCGAGTGGTGATTCGTCAAGTGTTGTTATTCGTCCTATTTGTAAGAATTCAAATTGTAGTGTTTAACGGTTCTATCCGTTACAAAGTATCAACCGCATGAGGGAAGATTTTATTGGGGTTGTCCAAAGCATGGGTGGTCGGAATGGTGTCATGAGGAAGAAAATGTGCAAACACAAGTTCTAGGAGATTTCATCCATGCCGAACTGTCATGTGAATTTGTACCACCACGACACATAGCTACAAGAAGACAACAAGACACGACAGTTCAAAGACAACAAGCTACAAGAGAGCTACCTACGGAGGAACCTGAGGATACAATGGTGCAAAGAAGACAGAAGAAGAGAGTGCACCCAAACGAAGACAAGTATAGTATAATTAGGCAACTCATTTGCCTAAACCTGTTGTTGTTTGCAGTGTACCTGTTTGTGCAAATTTGTAAAGCATTCAGCTAGAAGAACAAGTAGATTAGGAAGTACTTTGTATTGAACTTAATTTTCCAATAAAGTTTCAATACAAATTGGGCAACGGAGATCTAACCAAACTGTTTCAACTATCAAGTACTCCAAAGCAAAGTCATCAATCAAAACAAACCCAAAAACACCAACTAAGATGTATCAATGACTCCAAATCCATCAAACAAAACAAAAACTGCATAAACACAAACTAAATAGATGCAAATAACTACAAGTGACTAAGGTGTGGTACCAAACCAAGCACCCCTGCCCCTTGTTGATCCTCCTCTTCTACTAGCTTCTCCTCTGTCCCTTCCCCTTCCTCTGCCACTAGCAGTTTCACTAGGCCCTTCATCACCAACAGCTCCAGTTCTAGGTCTTTTATTACCAACATTTGGCCTTTCTTGGTTTGCATCCTATACAAGCAAACAACATTTACCCATCCTAATTACAATCAAACTAACATGACTTCATCATAGTACACAAACTTACTAGAGAAACATATATAAAATCAGACAAAGTCTTACATCAGAAGCTCCATTTTGCTGCTCACTATCAGTTGGTTGGCCTTGGTTGAGCACATCTTCATCATCATTTTTTTGCTGCAAGATACAGTAGAGTTATAATATGAACTCATAAATCACAAACAAAACAAAGAAAACTGAGAATGTACTAGTTAGCTCACCAAGGTAGGGCACTTCCTACAATTATGCCCTCTAACACCACATAAACTACACTTAGGTGGTCTCCTTGTTTTGTTCAGTGGCACCTTAGGCTTCCTTGAACCACCCTGACCACCTTCACTTGGATGTCTAATCCTAGTAATAGTAGGCCTGCCAGGAGCTCTCAATACATCAGGTGGTGAGCACACTTCCTGAGTCAAATCAGTGGGCCAAAAGGGGACTTGAGGCACAGGTAGAATCATCATATCATATGCTCTAATATATGTCCTTGGTATGGTTAGCACTCAAGTAATTCTCCCCATCCTCTCTATTATGATTGATAGCTACCCAGGCATGCCTACATGGGATCCCACTCATGTCCCACCTCTTACAATCACAAGTCCTACTCTGAAGGTTTACCACAAATGTGTATTTGTAATCCTCAACCTCATATATATGCCCAGCTTCTGAAATCAGTCTGCACTTTCTTGACTGATCATGGGTGTCATTTAATTTCTTTAACACCCTTGGCATTACAACTGATGTACATGCAACCCCCTTCTTCCTCCTCACAGTTACTCTTTGCATCACTTGGGTTCTCAAGCCCTATACCATAACCAACAATACACAGTTTACAAGCAAGTACACAAACTATACAAGTAGAAGCAAGTGTAACAAACCATCAAGTATTGCATATACCACTTACCTCCATAATGTTAAGGATAGAATATCCTCTCACAGGCTCCACCCAAGAATTGAAGCTTTCACTTACATTGTTGGTACAGTGATCTATCTTGGGAGTTGTCAAAGGTATGTCTTGCCCAAAAGCCTAGAGGAATGTTCATCAAGTAGTTATATGCTGGCACACTTGCATTCTTAATCTTCACCATAGCCTTGTTAAAACCATATAAGGTATAGGCAGTTGCTGCTTGCCAAAAATACTTTCTGAGGTCTACACTTCTCCATTTGAGCTTGAAATTGTCATAGATGTGCTTAGCACATTTTCTATTGACAACAGTTGGTGCTAACTCTTCAATGACTGGCACCAATCCCTGCAAGTTCAAATACAAATTGTTAGTGAAAATATATAAATGGAAGTGAAAGTTTACAAGTCTACCTTCTGTCTATCTGCCATGAAGTGCCAATGTTTGTCCACATCCCATGGACCAACAAAGTTCTCAAGGCACTGAAGGAAGAAACCCCATGAGTCTTTACACTCAGACTCTACTATGGCCCAAGCCACTGGAAATATGCCACAATCTGCATCGGTTCCAACAGCACTCAACAGATGACCTCCAAATCTGCCCCTTAGGTGACATCCATCAAAGAAAAGGAATGGTTGGCAGCCATTAAGAAAGCCTCTTTTCAATCCCTCCAATCCACAAAACATCCTTTGGAATTGTGGTGGCCTATCAATGGCAGGTTTCACAAATATCTCAACCAGAGAACCTACATTTGTTCTAAGTACCATCTCTCTGTACTTAGGTGCCATCTTGAATGCCTCTTCAGGGTTGCCTCCCATTATCTCTTCAGCTTTAATCTTTGCCCTGTAAACCCTCATATAAGGCACAACAAGCCCAAGTTTACTATTCACCCATGGCATCAGTTTCTTGGCACTAATTCCAGGATTCTCCTTCAAAGGTTCAATCAACTTGGTAGCCAGCCAATTAGAGTCTGCCTGTCTCTGATCCACCTTCCTTACACACTTATGTTCACCATTATAAGTCTTAATCATGAATGATGTTTCATCATCCAAAACACCTGCAGTTACAGACATACAAGTTAGAGTGTAAATTAAGGAGTCAATCAAAGGAATGTTGATTAAGTAGTCAATCAAGTATAGTGTAACTTACAAGCATGCAACCTCCATGGGCAACCTTTGCCTCCACAGTGTACTGTGAATCTGGATGTATCATTCTTCTTCCTAACTAACATGAACCCAACTTTCAACACATACTCTTTCACCCTCATTCTCAAGTCTTTTATATTACAAAAGACATCTCCTTCTTTAAACTCTTTGTCCCAGTCTTCAATGTGATCTTGGAACTCATCTCCAATCCATTCTGCATCACTCAAATCATTTTGTTCATCACTTACATAATGAAACTCAGCATCATCATCATCATTAATCTCATGTGCATTCTCAGTTTCATGATTCTCACCAAAGATTCTCGCCATTGCTTGATTCTCACCATTCTCGATTTGCATTTGCATCTAGCTCTTCCCCATCTCCATCCGATTCAGAATGCACACACTGGAAGCCAATTTGCTCATCCTCACTCATGCAGATATATTGAGTATTAGGTGCATCATCTTCCCAACCATACAATTCCCTATCACCATCACTCTCATCCCCATTAGTTGCATTCTTAGTTCCACTGCCACTCTCATTTCCTCCTACTCCATGCTCATTCTCATTAACATAACTCTCACTCTCAGATTCACTTCCATTTTCTCTTGTCTCATTGAAATCTTCATCATCACTATCAGTAGCTTCACAATCACTTTCATGCATCTTACCTTTCCCCTTGTCAGCTCTAGATGGCTCCTCTGTTTCTGCATTATCATCATCACCCCAGTCCTCAACTAAGCCCTCATCCACATGCTTATCCCTACTCCCTTCACCAGTTTCTACCCTATTCTGTTCACAATTATCCACCCTACTCCCTGCACCAGTTTCCACTGCAGCTTGGTTTTTTGTCAGAATATTCTCCAACATTTCCTCAAAATCATCATCATTAACAACAAATTCACTCCCAACAGACTTCAAAGGAGTAGATTCAACCACTTTAGGAATGTAAGGAGTTTGTGGAGTTGGTTCATGGAAATGTGTAGTAGGAGTTTGGGGAGTTGGTTCAGTTGATACAGGTGGAGACTTAGGTTGTTGAGTGTTCTGAGTTTCTTGAGTGGCATGTGGTGGTTCATCTTCATACATTGGATGATCAGTCAAGTCAATGATTTCAGGGGGGTACTGGGGTTGAGTTTTAGGCTTACAAGTCCTAAACAATCTTCTTCTAGTACCAGTTGCATATTGATTCTGAGGTTGAGGTTTGGTGGGAGGGGGTACATATTCAACATCTATACCAACATCAACAAATTCATATGCATTCTTACCCCCTCTCTTCTTTTTAACTGCAGACCTATCTATAGCTAGAGGCTCAACATCTGCAGTTTCTAAATGTAACTCAACTTCTTTGTTTTTCATGTTAAGTTCAAACATTAGCTTAACAGCATGATCACTTACAACCTCAATTTGATCAAATGAATTCTCAATATCAGCCATCATACTAAAAAACAGAGAACCCTGAGTTTGCACATCAGATAACACAGAATCATCAACATCCTTCAACAGTTTTGCGTATGTGTACCTTGAAGAATCGATATTGGCAATCATGTATTGATCCTTACAGTAGTGAATCCGAATGTTGAACAACGGCCCCATTGTCACTGAAATAAGTCAAATAAACCACAAAATACAAGCTTCGATTAGTAGAAGCTGCTGCAAGTATAAAAACCCTAGCTTTATACTAAGCCGATTTCCAATACAATCGGACACAAATTTACGACATCCAATTAACATGACGAACATGTCAATTTAAGAAGGAAAAAAACCAAAAAATTTGAAATTCAAATAGCACCAATACCTTACTGTTGTGTTCGATTCTTCATGTAAGCATTCAACAACGAAGAATTGCAGCGTCGAATGTCAAATATTGGCCGATTATGATGCGAATTTTGCTTCGTCAGTGGTGGATCGAACGTTAATGGCGGACTGGGTGTTTGGGGGAAGAAGACGGAATGTTTTGGCGGGTGGAGTGGGATTTTTTGGAAATGTAATTAACCCTAGTAAAAGTGAATCAAAGTAACTAAGGCCATGTTTGGTTTGTGAATAAGCTGAAGGGCGAATTAAGCTGGTCAACGTAAAAACGGATTAATGGACCTGGATGTAATTATTGATCTGAGTGGTAGTCAGATGTGAGAAGGGCATCTAAGAGGGGGTTATATGTAATTTTTATAAATATGTAGTCGAAGTTAAAATATGATGTTGCTAATACTACAAATTGATTTGGGTGTTATGATCGAGCGAAAAAAACATATTCACTCCATCCCGTAGAATATTAATAATTTTTTAATTAAAATTTATTAATATTTTATTAGAGCATTGGTAGTTCACATGCCAGCTGGACGAAAAATCGACTAATTCACGCTAATTCTTACTAATTCGGTCAAAGTTAATGGTTCCGTTAAATTTGACTAACGAAGTATCAAAATTGGACAAATAAACAACTTAAAGTACCAAAATTGAATGGTCACAACTTAAGGTATCAAAACGATAACTGTTACAACTTAAAGTACCAAAAATGAATTTTTCCCAAAGTTTCAGCTGTGTGCAGGTTCGATGAAGGTAATGGTTTTAGGGGATTACTCTAACTTGAGGGGTAGGTTTGAGGAACAATGGAGAATTGTGGGCTCAATCCGGATTGAGAGTGTCGATCAACAGTTATGATCGAATCTAGAGATTCAACGGTGGAAATTAGACAAATGAATACAGGTTAGTACTGAACTAACATTTCAGCGATTTCATTAAGCTGGGAATTCGCCATTATTCTTCGGATTTTGTATAAACTAGTAAAATTGTGCACGTGAAAATTCACGTGCCAAATTTGAGTCTCATATTAAAATTTAAATATGCATGATATAAACATTATAATATATATTTAAACTTATACTTAATTAATTAAAAATCCAATCATAATACATGTTAATTATATGAATAATTAATAAAAATATTTTTTTTTGTGATTATAATGGTGGAAGTAGTGGGAGATGATGTGCAAACTTCCTTCTTTTTTTCTTTTCCTTTTTAGCTTTATTTTTATAGGTGAAATTTGAAGTCAAAATTAATCAATTGGTCAAAATTAAATTAATTTGTGTAACAATTACCTTTGGTAGTTCTCTTTTAGAATAGTAAAGATCGTTGATGCAATTATTCGGTTGAAATCATCACCAGCATTAGCCCTCTTCTAATCCAATCTAATTCAGAGAGAATTTCTCTCGTTTATAGAATTAGAGTTCGAACAGTTAGAATTGACGATAATATCATTTTGAGCTTGATTCGTTGTTTTGATTTTTGTATTTTGTTCCGATTTGAATAGAAAAGGGTTTCCATTGTTTCTCCGTCCAGTAGGATCGATTTATCTTCGTTTATTGTTCATCGCCTATTAATTGTTCGATTGTTTCCAGTTTAGTTTGATCAAGTAGCTTGTTCTTCATTGAATCCTTTACATATAATATGATCGATCGATCATGAAGTGTGCCATTGTTGATGAAGTCATATCACTACAAAAAAATTGGTTTTTGGTGATGAAATTTCTTATCACCTAAAATCAAAACTTCATCACAATAATAGTATACTAGAAGCGCAAGTACTGGTGTTTCCAGGCAGCAACTAAGAAGCTTGACAGTGTTGTTACGATGGCCTACTGCATCGGTCGCAGCTATAACATAAGCATATATTCAGTTCCCGTTCAGCACAATGGAAGATTGGTAATCTGTCAGTTGTGCACTCAATTGGAACGTTCATACTGGTATGGTATCATTCAACAATTGGATCCTCTACCTACTCTAAGACGATTCTTGCAGTAATCGTCGTCTTTATTTTCCACTAGCTAAAGATTATCTATGAACAAGTAGCCCATATTGTGGGTTTTGAATTTAGATTACAGAACGTCTGTCAAAAGAGGCTGCTAATAATTGCCCACCAAGCTTATAAACTAATTTAAGGCAAGGACTTGGTCCTGAAGTTTCTTTAGTCATGTATGTATGCTGCTTTCACTCTCATCTCCACTGATTGAATCTGGGCTGTTGGATCACCTTCATCGCACGGCTACAGAATGAACTGGCAACATAGAGGAACTAATCCAGAAACGAATTAACCAATCTTCAAACTTCATCACTTTTAATTCCATACAGAAACAATAACCAACTTTTAATATAAAATTTACAAATTATTTCATTGTACATATCTGTATATGGCGAGGAATGAATAATCTAGCTACTTGAGATGATAAATTAAATTGAAAATTTGTAAAGTTGGAAACTATGAACAACTGAAATTTGATCTTCCTGCCAGAGCATTTCAAGATGTTTCATATCGTGATCTTTGCCTGAAACTGAATCATTGCAGGAAATATCTCATCTTCCACCCTTTAGTTTTGTCGGATCCCTCATGCTAGTGTACCCAATGCTTGTACTAAAACCACTATCATTCTCATAATCATCTAAAATATGACTGTAGGATGGTTGCTTCTCTACCACATGAGTATTTTCAAACTTAGTCCACGACTGTTTCCCACCTGATCTTAGTCCCTCAAGCTCCATCGCAACTTGTTTCATTGTAGGCCGGTTGTGGCCTTTCACATCTAAGCACACTCGTGCAAGATTTGCAACTTCAGTAAGCTGCTCCAAATTTCCTTTGTCACTCACAATAGTCTCATCAAGAACTTCAAGCAGGCGTCCTTGCTGCAGCTTACGAAGGAAGAAACTGGTTAGGTTTCTCTCCTCTTCAGGCTTATCGTAGCTTAAAGGCTTCATGCCTGTTAAAAGCTCCAACAGGACGACTCCAAAACTGTACACGTCACTCTTTTCAGTCAACTGATTGGTTTGCATGTACTCAGGATCTAGGTATCCAAATGTTCCTTGAACCATAGTGGACAGTTGAGTTTGATCTATCGGGACCAATCTTGAAGCTCCAAAGTCGGACACCTTAGCCTCAAAGTTTAGGTCTAAGAGGATATTAGCGGACTTGACATCTCTGTGTATGATTGGAATAGAGGCGGCAGAGTGTAGATATGATAGAACATCAGCAGTTTCTGAAGCTATTTTTAATCTCATGTTCCAATCAAGAAACCTTTTCCTAGAATCATCATGTATATGATCATGAAGAGTGCCATTGCTGATGAATTCATATACTAGAAGAGGGGCTTGTGTTTCCAAGCAACAACCAAGAAGCTTGACAATGTTCCGGTGGCTAACTCGAGAAAGAACAACAACCTCATTGATGAATTGGTCAATTTGGCCTGGATCGACTTCTTTGGACTTCTTGACTGCAACTATCCTGCTATCTTCTAGAAAACCCTTATATACGGTTCCAAAACCTCCTTGGCCAACAATCCTTTCATTATGGAAGTTCTTCGTTGCCTGATTTAGTTCGTTTGAACTAAAGATCTTAGCCACGTCCTTATTTGATTGTGTTTCCCTCTCCGTTCTGATTGACATCATATTTCCTGTAGCATTTAGCTTTTCTTCCAACAACTTGCCACCATTTCGGAGAAAGTACATTTGCTTCATCTCTTTCAACCTTCTTCTCTTTAGTTCGAAATTTACCAAGCAAGCAACAAGGATAACAATCACAATCCCAACAGCAGCTCCTGTTTAAAGTCAAATGCAACTGGTAAATGACATATATCATCAACAAACTACATATTGCAGATGGAAATGTTTAATATTAATGAAAAAAAATACTACCTGCTATTGGTTTGTATACACGTGATTCACCCCTTCCGGTTCGAATGCAACCTCCCTCACGGACTCCATCAGCATGGTAGCCTTCTGGACATGTACACTCATCATCACGAGTTCCATTACCAAGATATCCTTGGGGACAGAAACACTGAAAACCTCCAGGATAATTCCGACAACCATATACAGATGCACAATTGTTAAGTACTGAAGAACCACATTCGTCTATATCTGCGAAAAGAAATATAAAAGCCAAATCTTTATTGAACAGAACAGAAAAGAAAAGAAAAGAAAAACTGTGAAGTGGATTTGTTCTGCTTGAATGAAAATTAATCATACCTTGGCAGCCACCCTCCAAATATGGATTTCCTTGATAACCTGAGTCACATCGGCATCTATAGTTATCAGTACCATTGCTCGGCTGACAGTGCGAATTGGTGCTTCTGCAAGCATAGCTAGCTGCATCCGATCGCACCTGTTCACACGTCTGGCTGCTGACAATAGCCCAGTCGATCACCAACGGAAGCCTTCCAACATTTATCAAATTGGTGAGATTTTGACGATAGAAAGTGAAAGATCTCTCCTCCACAATCAAAGCAAAGCTACACGAACTGAAATTGCGGACATTCGCAAAATTGTTAAAACTCCCCAATGTCAATCTCATACTGCGAATATTGGTAGGTATGTTAGTCATCTGGCAACATCCGGTTCCTGCACAGGTCTCATCTTCTGTATCATTTATCTCGCTGCACGTGGAGATGCAACCGGTGCTGTAGTATCGATCAATGTCACGGGACCACCGTTGACCAGACATGTACCCATAACTGTCGCAACCAACAATAATGAATGAGTTTGCAGTGTTGTTGATTGCCCTGGAAGGCCCCAGTGTTATTGTGTTCTCATTTTGAAATGAACGTTCGCCCCCGGAATAGCATTCGCTAGCTACTCTTTTCCAAATTCTGAGCTGCCCGGTGAGATTAATTTCCAGGATTTGGATGTTGCTGTCTCCCAGGTACAGAGTTGGAGTACTGAGAGTTTCATCGCATGTGACCTGGTATTCGCTATCTCTGTAACAACCCGATCTGGTGCCGAATGGGAACGGAATGCTTATGCTGCCGCATCGATCAGTGCAGTTGGGTAATGCTACTGGGAAACTTGGTGGTTGAGCAGAAATTGCATTTGGTGTTACAGCTACAAGGAATGCAAGAAGTGGCAGAATAAGGAACTTTGGTATGATCATGATAGATTGTTTGTGTTTGGGATGATATTTCACAATTCACAAACAATGTTTATCTGAACAAAACTGGATGTCTGCAAAAATGGCTATTAGGCCTGTATTTATTTTCAGGTTTGGGGATTGAGATTTGAGATATTATAGAGTTGTGTAGAGTTGGACAAGTTTTGGAATTTTAATTAACAAGAAGAGTATAGATTGATTGGCTTGACTTACAAAAGTCTAGCAGAAGTCGTCTATTATTACTAAGAACGAGTCATTCTCGGAACATCTCTTCATAATTCACCGAGAAACTGTGGTATGTTATTAAAAAAAATCATCGATTTTATTATAGAGTTTTCATATTACAATAAAATTAATTTCGTTAATATATATATATATATATATATATATATATATATATATATATATATATATATATATATATATATATACATACATTGGTAATATTATAATGTTATTGATTAATATATAAATTCTATTTCTAAATAAACTTTGTGAATTACTTGGTAGGAGGAAGCTACTCTATAATTTTCGTTTTACTAAAACTTAAAAGTAGAGTCTTGAGAGTCCTTCTACATTTTAAATCTGGACTCAATTTCGCGGATCCAGCGTGGACGGGTTACATAATGTTTTGGGTCTGGGTTGCGGGTTATGATTCCCGAATTTCATATAAACGTTATTTTCAGTTTTTCTTTTCATTCCTCGCTTTCTTCTCACGCTTTTTCTTCTTCGTTCTTGACAACTCCTTTCTTCTTCCCAAATTCTCTCTGCAATCGATCGATCGATTCTCTGCAAATGAATCGACCTCTTCTTCATGTTTGAGACCTCTTCCAGAATCATTGTTCATCGTCTGCCCCATTCTCGCGATCGGAAGAATCGAGGAAACCCTAACTTTTCTTCGCTTCGAATCGCCATTATCAGGTATTTCGAGCTTTTTTTTTTGTTACATTAACTGTTCATCGCCTTTGTTTTCATATTTGTTTTGTCTTGTCCTTTTTTTTTTTGTGTTTGATGATCGTAGTTATGGAGAATTTTAGGAAAGACATTTGATTTGATTTGCTTCGATTGTTGTTAGATCGGCATGATATGCTTCGTTGTATGTTTTTTGGTTGTTATGCTTCCTTTGTGTTTCAACTGTTGTTAGATCGGCATAATATGCTTCGTTTTATGTTGTTTTGGTTCTTTATCCTTTATTTATGCTCCGACTGTTGTTAGATCCTATGTTATGAAACCATGGTCAATTCCAGTTCAACCATGACTCGAAGGGGGTCCAAAACCCCAAAACCGGAAAAATCGGGTAGGTAAAACCCATGAACTCAGAAAACCGGTTCCACCCGGGTTTCTTTAAATAAAAAAAAGGAAAAAAAATCAAAAAACCCCAAAAATCACAACAAAAGCCCTAATCGCTCAGTTCCTTTTCCTTTTCAGTCTTCTTCCTTTCCTTTTTTGCGGCTCATTCTTCTCCCGTGCTTTGATGTTATTTGTTATTTTGAACTCAATGTTATGGAGTTATGGTGACTTTGTGTTTGGAATTGAGGCATATGTCGTTTATGCAATGTTTTCTATCTTTTTTTTAGGTAAAAAATGTATATGTTGAATTTTTTAGGCATACATTATGTTTTATTTTTAAATTTTTTTTTTGTAGGTTGACCCGAGTTGACCCGGTTGAACCACCTACAGTAGGTAGGCCGGGTCAACGTCCGGGTCCGAGTTTCAAAACATAGGTTAGATCGGCATGATATGCTTCGTTTTCTGTTGTTTTAGTTGTTTATCCTTCATTTTTGCTTAGACTATTGTTAAATCAGCATGATCTGCTTCGTTTTTCTGTTGTTTTGGATGTTTATGCTTCATTTTTGCTTCAAGTGTTGTTAGATCAGCATGAGCTGCTTCGTTTTGATGTTGTTTTGAATGTTTATGCTTCATTTTTGCTTCGATTATTATGGATCTACTGCTAGCTAGTTGTAGAGGTAGGAATTAATAACCCATTGCTATGGATAAATGATCTGCAACTTTTAGCTAGATTTTTATGTAAATGGTGTATCTGTAGCAATAAATTGTTGATTTTGTGATTGCATTCATTATTTATAAAATTTATGTGGTTTTGTAAAACAAATTGGGATGTATGTATGAATATGCTATGTTTATACTGTAATGGTTGATTTTTAAGGGTAAATTGGTGATGCTTGAATATAGGTATTTTGTTTCATCTTTTTGAATTTTTTTTATTGTTTAGGTTTTTATGTAAATTGTGTATGTCTATCTGTAAATTGTTGATGTTTGTGGTTTCATTTCTTTTTGTTTGAGTTTCTGTCGTTTTGTAAAACCGGTATGTTTTTAGTGTGAATCGTGCATGTTTATACTGGAATTGCTGATGTTTAATGATAAATATGTGTTGTTTTAATATAAGTTTTTTTGTTTCATCTTTTGAAGTTCTTATTGTTTAGGTTTTTATGTAAATGGTCTATGTTTAGCTGTAAATTGTTGATATTTGCGATTTCATTTTTTTATACAGTTTTTGTAGTTTTGTAGAACTTCGGTGTATATGTGAATAACCTATTTTAATTTATACTGAAATTGTTGATGTTGAATGGTAAATAGGTGATGTTTTAATACGGGTTTTTAGTTTCATCTCTTTGAAGTTATAATTGTTTAGGTTTTTATGTAAATTGTGTATGTCTATCTGTAAATTGTTGATGTTTGTGGTTTCATTTCTTTTTGTTTGAGTTTCTGTAGTTTTGTAAAATCGATATGTTTTCAGTGTGAACTGTGCATGTTTATACTGGAATTGCTGATGTTTAATGATAAATATGTGATGTTTTAATATTAGTTTTTTGTTTCATCTTTTGAAGTTCTTATTGTTTAGGTTTTTATGTAAATGGTATATTTAGCTGTAAATTTCTGATATTTGTGGTTTAAATTCTTTTATAGAGTTTCTATAATTCTGTAGAACTTGGATGCATGTGTGAATAGCCTATTAATTTTTATACTGAAATTGCTAATGTTTAATGGTAAATAGGTGATTTTTTAATCCATATTTTTTGTTTCATCTTTTTGAAGTTCTAATTGTTTAGGTTTATATATAAATGGAGTATGTTTAGTCGTAAATTGTGTGGCTTCGTTGCTTTTTTGTTTAGAGTTTTTGTAGTTTTGTAAAACTGGTATCTTTTCATTGTGAATTGTGCATGTTTTTACTGTAATTATTGATGTTGGTTGATTTTTTTGTCTTTGAAAGCTTAAATTTTCTTAATAAATAGCATATGTTTATATTGCAATTGTTGATGTTTAATGTCAAATAAGTGATGTTTGTTGATGTTTTTTTTGTATGTATTAGGTTTTCGTAAAAATGGTGATCGAATAAAGAAAAAGATTGATGACAGAGATGGAGACATGGATGAAGGGGTTGACGAACAAGTGAAGGGTGTGGAGAATGTTATCGCGGATAATCTTTTTTTGCATAGATGATTGTATATTGTATTTAGTTAATTTGAATATTTTTATTAATTTATATGTAATGACATTTATTGTTTGATGAATAAAATTGAATTCTAGGCTTATTTATGATTTTTGTGTTTTATTTTTGATAAGTAGGTTGTCATCAATGATTTTACCCTAAACATAGACCATTATATGCTAACCATAGACAATTTGATTTAGAATATAAATATGATTGGATGTATAAATGAAAGCCATGATGAGCTGTTTTTTTTTTAAAAAAAGGCGGGTCGACCCAGTCTAACCGGGTCAACTCACGAAAATATTATATTGTATAGTTTTGTTTATATGTAAATTATATATGTTTGTGTATTATATAGGACGAATCTCAATATATTGTGGAATCTTAGGATACATAGTGTTTTCTTTTAATGGTTTGGACCGAGAACATTACTAGTGTCCAGTGGGAGCAAGCTATTCAACATGGACTAGTTTAATTTCCTTAGAAGCTTCAATTGACAGAGAAGCTTTGTTCATAACTCCTATATATCAACCTGAATTAATATAAATTTCTAAACTAAAAAAATCATAAGTTCGAATAAGTCTTATGAGAGACGGTCTTATAAATAGACTAAAAAATACTGACAAACATTACAGTTATATCAAAAAAAAATATTAGAGGTTTTACAAAGAATATCGGTGATATACATATACATAAAAATGATAGTATAAAATATTCACTAATAAAACATTACTGATATTGTTTAGAACATTATACATATATTTAAGAACATCAATCCGTGTCTCAGATCTCTCACTAATACGGCTAATACACGTCTTTTCTAAGACTTTGTGATTAATTTCTAATTTTACAGGTTGATATCTTTCCATAAGTTCTCACGGCATCCTCTTTTAATTAATATAACTACACTTACATCACTATCAAAATGTGGTGTAGTTTTATTGACGAGTCTTGTGTTGTAACTTGTAAGTAGCTAAGATTTAATTATGAAAATAGATCCACCCACACGACTACGAGAAGGCATTGGACAAGGCTATCAACATTATAGCCAATATTTTCATAAACAAGTAGTATTTCAAAAGAGTATTGTCTTAATTGAAATTTTGAGTGGCTCTTATGTGATTATTTGAGGATTGGGTGCTAAAAGAAAATATGATTCCTGTTAGAGGAAAAACCTTGCCCGCATTTCGTATGTTTGAACTAATTTACCTTATACGTTTCCAATAATTATAACTTTTGGGTCGTCCTGTTCTGTTGATCGATAGTAAAACATTAACTTTAACTTTAATGGTTTAGTTTTATATTGTAAAAGATGCTCAAAATATCTACAAGCAATAAACTGCTACGTGTATGTTATGCAATACTAGTTGTTTAGAGGTGAAGGAGATGGAGAGAATCCAATCAATGGCGTGAAACCGACATCCATCCGGTAACGAAACAAACATGTTGTAGGGTCTTCATTCCGACAACCTATTGGTCCATCCCGCCCGTGTTGCTTGTACACTGCCCATTCCATCCACTAACTCAATTATCATGTTACGTACACTACATCAATCACTAATAATACTAATAATAACTCCAAATTATATCATTTTTTAAGATATGTATATTTTTTGATGTAATTGGTCGGGAAAATTTAGCCTTGTGACTTTTATTCGCTTAGGCTTTTTCACCAAATAATGTAGTAACATGCTTGCTCATCTTTTGATTTCTACTCTACTTTTTTTTGTTTTCTCGATCATTTCATTAATTATCACAACACTTATGTAATTTCAATTTAAAATTCATGGTACTAAGGCTCTGTTCTCTTCAACTGAAAACTCATTCAGTTCTGTTTAGTTATATTTTATACTATAATTCAGTTCAGTTCAATTCAGTTCAGTTCAGTTGAAGAGAACATAGCCTAAATCTATCTAAATTTCAAACTCCTTTCTTTGTTCTTTGTACCTGTGATGTGAGTAAGGAGAGGGAATATGGTTAGGCCATTTACCGGCTTACCGTGAGCAAACAAGGTAGTGAATTAATAGAGGTCACGAGTGCCTCGAAGCAACTCACGTAATTAATATGGTTGGATACCGAACGTGTAACTCATTAATGAGCTAGAGAGAGGTATTTATGTGGAACGTGAAAGATAAGATCCATAAAGTCTGAGAATTTATCGGTTGAGATTGTCTTGAAACATGTACACCCGTAGCTTCTGAGCCTTGTGTGCCAAGGATCCATTGTTCTAAGAAGGCGTACGAGCTTGTGGCATGCTGCTATTGAACGCCCCCTGGAGCCAGGTCCCTCGACGATTAGAGATTGGCCCTCATAAAGATATGTTCTTCCATATGATAAGTTAGGGTGATTGGCCTTGAAACGTAACTTTGTGAGTGGAGCGCCTCAAGTGGGCTTACTGGAGGGTCTTCTATTAGAGTATATCTTGAGAATTTCCGTCCAAACTTCAATTTTGATATCTTAATGGTCATGACATTTCACACCGTATCAGTCACACAAAAATTGACCAACCCTAAAGAACACAATCTTATTTTAACTCTCAACTTAAAAAGAATTGATTCTTACAATTTCAGCTACAACAATCTGAGTTTAGGAAATTATTTTCCAATCCATGAACATTTTATACCATGGATATCTTATCCTTTTCTAGAAAAGAGGAGATCTAGAACAATTAAGCTAGCTGGGTGAAGGTACTAAACTTGTACGTGTATATTTATTAGAACAGCCGTATAGCACATACTACAACATCTCTGATCAATTAAAATGAATGACAGACAACTTACAGGAAAGATGCATGCCATAAATTTGTTACATGCTGGGGCAAATTGTTTTAATTAATTAATTAATTAGGAGAGGAATTATTAATTTTAACTTATTTAAATAATTATGTGGTGCATACTTGACTTAATTATTAAGTCGTAGACATTGTAGTTAAACTGAACAAAGACAACGTTTTTTAAGGGCACACGCTCGTGTCTCGTAACTACAAATTAAGCAATGTCTCTTTATTATATACAACTTGAAGTACTGTTTCATTTCACTAAATACATGTTAATTAGGTGTGTCTTAGTGAATAAGGCCGCTATTTTGCCTGCTTTAATTTTAGTAACAATGTTGGGTGTTTTAAGTGTTTAAGGATATCAAGGTGCCCAGGAACGATTTAATTTTGTGCAACGGAAAAACTCGACTTTTATTAGACACAAAGTAGTACAATATTTTGGTACAAAAACTCAACACACTCAAGCTATTTCAATAGCTAATCACTCAAACACACTCACGAGCTACTGCTCTCTCTTTTTATCTCTCCTTTTGTTTCTTGATTCACTCTTACTTATTTTCTTTTGCTTCGGCACTCGTTCTTAATTGTCCACTCATTCTACTAACCTAGATAAGCACACTAATATTTATAGGAGAACCAAGTAGGTTATGATCATTCTAGATTGTCCATGTTATTTCTCCCATGTTTGCCACCATTTGACCATATCTAGAATTTTCTTCTTCCTTCAATTAATTTATTATTGCATCTTGGTCCCTCTAGAATTTTCTCCAAGTCCCTTGCTTTGGTCATTTCATTTCTAGGTCCCTCTAGATTCTTCTATTTATAAATTGAGCTTAATATTTTCAACAACATGGTATATTATCAAAGTTATAGTGTTAGCTTTCTCCATAAAAATCGTTATTCACAACTGTCATTTACAACTTAATTTGAGAAAAAAGTTGAGTTTTGAATGTTTACGACACTTTTGCAAATAATCCTCTTGGTAGATAAGTTGAAGTTGCTAAAATTTGACTGGACCTCCTAAAGCAAATTTGAGTTGGTATTTCAGAAAACCTCTGTTTACAAAATACTAGTACTATTTTACAACTTATTAATTTGCAAACATCCGCAGGCTATCAAATTCTCTAATATGTCAATTGATCTTACATTCTTACCAACTTCTTGAATAAATTTAGGATAGATTCAGGTATTCTCGACTCTTAATCTAATTTGAGGGTCGACGTAATGTTAGGGCCCGGCCTTGAGTAGACTTCTTTGACCTAAAAAGGTTTTCAGCAGCTCGAGAGGGCCGGTCACGTACGCCTCAGAACCAAAGAAGGCGTACCTTGGTCTTAACTCAATGCCTTCTCGTAGTCACCAAGACGAAAGGCTCAGATCGAATATGGTAAATTTGACGGATGATATCGCAGTTGCAAGCAGTTATCTTCAGTGGGGAATAGAGACTTGGCAAAGAATTCTCCGTGCAAGCAAGTCAAAGCATGTTAAAATCCTACGTGTTTGATTGATTGATTCGTTCAAATATTGTGCAAAATTGTTCAAGCTCAATTAGGGTTCATAATTTGGGGATTTAGTCTGAAACGTCGTAGTATTGTTGGTTCAACTCAACATCTTTAGTTTTGTTTAATGGATATGATCACATCCTTTGTTCTTAATTCATAAAACAGAATTGTTATATGTTGATTATATAACTTGTCACGTAGAACTTGAGGAAATTATTTCATACCAACTACAAAAAAAAGTAAAATGTGCGCTCAAAACGGAAGAACTTAAATCTTGGCACATCACACTAGGATTAATCCATAAACAACAGCTGCATTGAGAAAATTGTAGTCGTCCATTAAATATAACCCTTTCAATTTATCAAACTTCAATCTGGAGTAAGTATACCACGAACGTATTTATAGAGGGATTAAAATGAACCGACAAACATTATATGTTTTTATAAAATTTAAAAATATTTGTGTTAAGCATAAACATAAATGTTCAATTATAAAATAATAGTACAGATATTGTTTAAACATTATATTATAGAAAAGGAGGTTGATTTTTGGATGTGTAAGGCTCTCGAAGACTGTTCCTCGAGGTGTAGGCCCACAGCGGGTAGGGAGAGCTCGAGGGATGCTGTTTACTCTCATTTAATCAGCTGGCCCACCTCTGTCTTACTATAAATAAATAGGGAAGGCAGTTAAGCATTATTGACCATTGATTATGGGGATCTGAGCATACTTATCTTCTACAATACCTTTCTCTTCATGTTGCATTAACAATCTAGAACAGTTGAGATTATCTTATTCTTGGTAGCATCATATTGGCGCCGTCTGGGAATCGATAAAAAAGTCTAGTGTTCCAACTGGAGTGCTGGTGTTTTTCGGGAGGCGGCCATCTAAAAATGTGGGAGGTGACTGAAGAGGAGAAGAATGGATGCTTTGACAACATTCTATGGCCAGTAAAAGCTAAGTGTTTACTTAATAATCTTCTGAAAGAATATAATTCAGTGATCTTCTCATTACCACAATTGTTCATATTTATACAAGAGTAATCCTATAATATAGTCTATAATCTAGGAATCTAATCTAATCTAGGAATCTAAAATACAACAAGGTATATAATAATACAAGAGATATGAAATACTTAGGAGACTAAGATATTTCACATTCTAACACTCCCCCACGGTCGAAACGGGTGGGTCACGAACATTAAGACTGGTCCGAAAGTCGTCGAACAAGACAAAAGGCAGCCCCTTAGTAAAGATATCGGCAACCTGATACCAGGAAGGCACATGACGAACTCGAACCTCACCACGCGCCACTTTCTCTCGAACGAAAAGGATATCCATTTCAATATGCTTCGTGCGCTGGTGTTGGATTGGATTCCTAGAAAGATAAATAGCACTCACATTGTCGCAATATACCAATGTAGCCTTACGAATAGGACAATGTAACTCCAGAAGAAGGGAAGTGAGCACGACTCAGAAACAACATTGGCCACCCCTCAATATTCGGCCTTTGCACTGGAACGGGACAGAGTCGGTTAGCGTTTCGAAGACCAGGAGATTAAATTGTCCCCCAAGAAAACACAGTAACCGGATGTGGAACGGCGTGTATCGGGGCATCCTCCCCAATCAGCATCAGTATAAGCAACAAGATCGGTAAGGGAAGAAGGAGATAGATGAAGACCAAGACAAAGCGTACCCTGGATATACCGGATAATACGCTTCAGTGCAATCATATGTTCATCTCGTGAATCATGCATATGAAGATAAATCTGTTGGACAACAAAAGAGATATCTGGCCGGGTAAAAATAAGATACTGAAGAGCACCAGCAAGGCTACGATACAAAGTCTGATAAGCAAATGGCTCCCCCTTAGTAGCACTTACTTTCGGCTTTGTGTCCATTGGAGTGAGACTCGGCTTGCACGAGACCATACCAGCTCGATCGATGATTTCCTCGGCATACTTTTGCTGAGATAAATATAAGCCATGCTTATGACGAGTCACACTAATGCTGAGGAAGTAATTCAAGAAACCCAAGTCCTTCATCGCAAACTCAGAGCGAAGATGCGCCATGATGGATATGCGTAAATCCTCTGACGAAGCCGTCGAAATAATGTCATCGACATATAACAACAAGTAAGCCGTATCTGACCCGCGAGTGTAGAGAAACAAAGAAGTATCGGATTTACTATTAGATAAACCAATAGTAAACACAAAATCAGCAAACCGCTTATACCACGCCCGAGCAGCTTGCTTAAGCCCATATAATGATTTCCGCAATAAACACACATAATCCGGATGCTTCTTGTCGCGAAAACCCATAGGTTGGTGCATATAAACTGTCTCCTTCAGATTGCCATGTAAAAAATCATTGTTGATGTCGAGCTGATGAATCGACCATTGCTTTGATAGTGCAATACTGAGAACCGTACGAATGGTCGCTGGTTTCACGACCGGACTAAAAGTCTCTCCACAATCAATTGCCGACTAACTGAGTTTTACCATCACCTACAAGACGGGCTTTATACCTCTCAAATGAACCGTCATATTTAACTTTATGAGTAAAAATCCACATAGATCGGATGACATTAACATTTGGGGGGCGTGGCACCAAATCCCACGTCTTATTTTTAATAAGAGCATCAAATTCATCGATCATAGCTAATTTTCAATTCGTGTCATGAAGGGCAGCCAAAGGGTTACGGGGTAAAGGGGAACGCGTAACAATGGTGGTATGAGCCTGAGAGGGATCAAAAATAGTATTAGGCTTAAGTATACCATGTTGGCTGCGTGTGATAGGATGAGTAGGTGGATATGTAGTGTACCGAGATGGACGTGCATGCGGGTTTGGGCCGAAAGTTGGCCAGATTGAGGTGAAGGTGGACTGAGATTGGGAAAAGGAATGGGTTGGGCCGTAGGTGAAAAAGCTGCGGGTGAATGGCGTTGGGCCTGAGGTTTAAGCTCTTGGACCGTAGAAGAAGAGGCTGCAGGTGATTGGTGCTGGACCAGAGGTGTACGTTGTTGGGCCGCAGAAGATGGTGAGTTATGTTGGGCCATAGGTGGGGAATAAGGAGGCTGGGCCGGATGAGAAAGTTGCGGCTGGGCCTCAGAAAATTGGTGTATGACATGTGGAGAAACACCATCACCCAAAAAATCATAGGCACCGGTGTTAGAGTGATGACACTACAAAAAAACTGGGCTGGGGCGATGGATAGATCCGTCGCTTCAGCCCAACGATCCGTCGCCCCAGCCCTGGCGACGGATAAACAATCCGTCGCCCCGCTAGAGTTGGGCCGATGGATAGATAATCCGTCGTCCAATTCGCGATGGATTGGACGACGGATTATATATTTGACTTTTTTTTTTTAATCGAAATATAACGACGATGGATAGAATCTATCCGTCGCTAAAGGTAACGACGGATAGATTCTATCCGTCGTCCAACATTTTATTGGAATTAGTGACGGAATCTGAAATTCCGTCACTATGAATTTCCGTCACTAATTCCGTCACTGTGAATCCGTCACTATTTATTTCATATTAATTCCTGTTTTTCGTAGTTCACCTATTTAATCAATATAATGTTCGATAATAAATGAATAATACGGAAAATATTTCAATAAATTTTGAATAAAAAAAGTAATATCCGGAGCTGGAGAAATTATCCACACAAGTGTAAATATGAAAAAAAAATTCGAACATACAGATACATAACTAACTAGCTATCAGACGGGGGTGGGTGATGGCGGAACTGGGACATGAACTCCATTCAGAATCAAGGCGCTCGTTCTCCTCCCTTCGTTCTCTGTTTTGCCGCTCCATCTCGTCCCTTTGTTGCTCCATCTCTTGAGTTAGCCGAGCAACCTGTTCCCGGACCTGCGACTGCACCATTTTCGAGACCTGGTCCTGTGTGTAAACCGGACGTCTGGACTGCTGGGATGATGATGAGGAGCACCCCGGACTAGCCAGGCTCAAACCGAGGCTCCCGAGTCCATATATTCGTCCTTTCTTGTCCGGTTTGTTGACCAATAGGAAGATGTTGTCAACTTGTTCAGTTGACAACACATCACCCGTCTCGTCCTCCTGCCTCGCCACCTGAGCATCAACCTCAGCCTGAAATCGTAAATAGAAGATATCATGATCAGTTACTGTTTTTAAAAAGTAACTTGTAATAGTGTACAAATATGAACTTTAAGAAACATAAACATACCGCAATAGACGAGGCCCGACAGTCAGTCCATACCCTGCCCTTCTGCTTGGCCCTCTTGAAGATGGCATACTTGGATGTTACCTCCCCCCGTGCCACCTGAATCAAACCAGATCTAGTCAACAATTTATCATCTACAAGTAATAGAGCAGCAGAGACTTCATACATACACGTAATGCTAGATTGCAAAAACACATATATACGCACCGATTGATAATAATCGATGACGGAGATCGCCTCCCAAGGTGGTGAACGGCCCTTCTGCCGTGTCGATCGGGATGCCCGGTTACTTTGTTGGTGTAGCAACGTCACGGACATCGATTGGCGCCAGTAGGCATCCCAAAGGGCCCACTCCGCTGGATCAGCCTATGGAGGGATTTCGCCACCCCGATCCCGAATGGCCTTCCACGAACAGACCATATCCTCAGTTTGGATCCCAGTCTAAACCAGAACACGCCAGATCTGGGATCAACTCTTTGGAATGAAGTACTCCTTCTACACTCCCAATTTCATACAACATTCAAAGTCAATACATGTATAACCTCACCATGTTACATCAATTTAACAAGATACAACAACATAACAGATATGGTGACTAACATATCACCCAAACAAAGTGGCTAACATACCACTCACATATACCACTCACATTGTCTTAAATTTTACTAACACAATGGTGACTAACATATCACCCAAATAAAGTGGCTAACATACCACTCACATACAGTGGCTAACATACCACTCATATTAAAACGATTATAATTACAAACGAAGGAATGCCATATTTTAACTTACCCTCAGCTCATCGAAGTACTCGGCCCTCATGTGCTCCGAGATGTGGCTCCAACACTCACCACCCTGCCCCGATGGCTCTCTCCTGCTCCGGAAGATGTCACCTAGTTTGTTGTGCACCTCTCGAGGCCATAAGCTGTTGTCAATGTATAAGATACAAGAAACGAATATATATTACTTTAGTACAACAATTTATACTTGTCAACTATCATTATAAGTTATGTTTTACATATTTAAGAAGAATGTATAATACTTACTTGGCAGGACCAACAAGGAAAATCACTGGCAAGCCGTCCCACGTGACATTGGGATGGTTTAGATCGAACACGAGGTAGGGACAATCGTCGTGGTCGTCCTCCAGCATGTGTCTGTGCTGAATGGTAGAGCCACGACTGCTCTCTCCTGCCGGGGGGGTCTCAGGAATCCTAGACCTGCTGCCCTGACCATCGGAGCCCTCACACGTCGACCACATCCCGACCCACCACTACTATCCTGCGGCCGGCTGCGTGGTGGGGGACGATAGGTGGACGACCTCTGTCGCGGCATCTGCAAAAACATGTAATAAATACAATAAAATGTGTTAGTACGAGTTATAATACAGAATAGATTATAATAACACATATAATTACTCAAATGTTATCAACTACTAACTAGTTATAATATACCGTTATCGCCGTCTCTAAGTCTACATATTGGTCCTCGTGCAGATCAAACAACTCATCATCTGCTTCTATGGGATCTTCTGCTTGTTTATCGACATCCTCTTGTCGGTACGAGTTGGTAATTGAGTCGTCTTTCTCAATGTACTCCACTTTCGAGCGAGCACGAATAGGTACCGCAGCTAACCATTCCCCCTTATCGCGTTTCCTGCTTGGATATTCAAGAAACACCACTTGTCGTGCTTGAGTCGCCAGAATAAATGGTTCATACTTGGTTCGGTACCTCTTCTTTTGGTTCACATCAACCATTTCATACTGCTCGTTCTTTCTCGTACCTCCTGGATTAGGATCATACCGCTCAACATCAAACAAGAAGGTTCGTTTAAATGGCAAGCCAGAATATTCAATCCTCACAATTCGTTTTAGCTTCCTGTGGAAATCAAACAAAGTAGCATCTCCATAATCTTCTGCACCCTTAACACACACCCCGGAGTTGCTTGTCGCCATGGCCGTGTTACATTCAGTCGTGTGGAACCTAAGGCCATTGACTATATAACCTGGGAATGTGTAGACCTTTTTGAATGGCCCTTCTGCGAGAGCCTTTAAGTATATGTATGTGACATTGTTAATTGGATTCCGGACATACGCTCGGAACCAATCTGGAAATTCTGTAGGAATTTTAGAGTCAAGTAGTTCCTCTATTGTATCCTCTGTCATCTGAGCATTTTCTTCCAAACAACGCTTTTTGAAAAAACTGCAAACATTGATTCGATGATAAGTCTATAATTGAAGTAGAGACTTGCGTAGCTATATTAAAATTTAAATAAATGGTTGCTCACCTCGAAAATAGTACCATATACTGGTCAACCTCAGCACAATTCGTGAGGACATAATATTGAGCTGCTTTCAACTCTTTATCCGTAAGATATTCTTTCTTAGCTGCACCAAGAGGTCTCCCTGATACCCTGAAGACAGATAGGGAAAACTCATCATCCGCTTGAACTACGAATGTGTCTGCGTTTTGAGCCGGCCTTGATGTCTTCGTAGGGACGTGTTCGTCAAAGTAATAAGAGCAGAAGGTTGCAGTTTCCCCTCGAAGGTAGGCATTGGCAATCGAACCTT
This sequence comes from Plantago major, assembly GCA_026545765.1. Taxonomy (NCBI): domain Eukaryota; kingdom Viridiplantae; phylum Streptophyta; class Magnoliopsida; order Lamiales; family Plantaginaceae; genus Plantago; species Plantago major. Next base: position 109,011,799 of record CM048840.1, read on the forward strand.
CAGGTTTACCTTTGTTGTTGACATACTTCTTCAATTTCCCCAAGTACCTCTCGAATGAATACATCCATCGATACTGAACCGGTCCAGCAAGTCTCGCTTCATGAGGAAGGTGAACCGACAAGTGCTCCATAGAATCAAACCAGCTCGGTGGAAAGATACGCTCGAGCTTGTATAGAATCAATGGTATGTTCCTTTCAAGATTTTCCAACACTTTATCATGAACCACCCTTGTGCCTAAATTTTTGAAAAATAAGCTCAACTCGATGATAGAAGTCCATACGTGTTTCGGAAGCAGCTCTCGAAATGCTACCGGGATAAGCCTCTCCATGAACACATGACAGTCGTGGCTCTTCATCCCATAAACATTTGTCTTCTTCAAATGCACACACCTCTCTAAATTTGAGGCGTAATTATCTGGAAAACTCAATGCCCTCACCCAATCAAACAAAATTGACCTAGAAGCGTTGTCAATTGTGTAGCACGCTTTCGGCCACTTACCATTCTCATCCTTCTTTGTCAACTCAGGCCTTTTACACCACATGGACAACTCGGACCTAGACTTCGCATGGTCCTTTGCTTTTCCCTCAATGTTGCAAAGTGTATTGAATAAGTTCTCGAACACGTTCTTCTCAATGTGCATGAAATCTAAGTTGTGACGGATAAGAAGACTGCTCCAGTAAGGCAAGTCCCAGAAGATGCTTCTCTTCCTCCAACCACATGTTTTACTAATTTTCTCGTTATGCTTCATCCACCCAAGTTGATCAGTGACCTTCATAAGACCCAACCTATCAATCTCCGTAAGAATTTGTGCACCAGTAAGTCTTGCTTGTCGGGGCTTTTTTGTTGACGACTTTATTTTTCAAGAATTGATCCTTGTTCTTCCTGAATGGATGGTCACTTTCTAGCAGCCTACGATGACAATCAAACCAACAAAATTTTCCACTACCCTTCAGTCTAAATGCATCTGTATCCTCCAAGCAATGTGGACATGCATATTTCCCTGCGGTTTTCCTTCCAGATAGCATGGAGTACGCAGGGAAGTCACTCACGGTCCAAAGAAGAGCTTCTCTCAAGGTGAAGTTCTTTTTTGTCGACACATCATATCTTGAGGATACCATCCGTCCAACTCGATCAGCTCATTGATTAGGGTTGCAAGAAAACATCCAATGTCACCCAGATCTTTCGCCGGCACCAATGCAGTCAGAAACATGAATGGCTCCTTCATGCACTCACCGGGGGGAAGATTGTACGGTGTGAGCATAACTGGCCAACAAGAGTATTTACGTTCACTCCCGAACGGGTTAAAACCATCCGTACAAAGTTCCAATCGTACATTTCTAGATTCGGCTGCAAACTCTGGATATGTCTTGTCAAACGATTTCCATGCGGGTGAGTCTGCTGGATGGTCCATTCTACCATCTTCTGCATTATCCGAGATTACTCGCTCCTTGTGCCACGCATTTTTCCATGAAGCACTTGAAGCATACAATCTTTTCAAACGAGGTGCTAGAGGAAGTACCACATTTTCTTATGGGAGATTTTCTTCTGTCGTTTCTTTGCACCCCCTCCTTGTAAGCGTTCCTTACCACAGAACTTGCACTCTATTAGATCTGCATCCTCCTCCTAATATATCATGCACATTTTCGGACAACAGTCTATGGTTACCACAGGTAGCCCTAAAACCCGCATCTTTTTCTCACTACAAAAACACGCATAGCGGCGGATAGATCCGTCGCTAGCCTATCCGTCGCCCGGCTGCGGCGGATAGAAAATCCGTCGCCCCACAGGCGTGGCGGCGGATAATAATCCGTCGTCAATTCACGGATTGGACGACAGATTGACGATTATTATTTTTTTTAATTGAAATATAGCGGCGGATAGATTCTATCCGTCGCTATATTTACGACAGATAGAATCTATCCGCCGCTAAATATTTTAATTGGACTAGTGACGAATTTGAAATTCGTCACTAATTAAAATCCTTGTGAATTCCGTCACTATTTATTTCATATTAATCCCTATTTTCGTAGTTCACCTATTTAATCAATATAATGTTCGATAATAAATCAATAATACGGAAAATGTTTCAATGAATAAAAAGTAATATTGAATGGAGAAATTATCCAAACAAGTGTAAATATGAAAAAATCGAACATACGGATACATAACTAGCTATCGACGGGTGGGTGTGGGTGATGGCGGGCTGGACATGAATCGCTCCATACATTCAGAAAGGCGCTCGTTCTCCTCCCTTCGTTCTCATGGCGCTCCATCTCGTCCCTTTGTTGCTCCATCTCTTGAGTTAGCCGAGCAACTTGTTCCGGACTCTTGTTGCACCATTTCCGAGACACAGTCACGTGTAAACCGGACGTCTGGACTGCTGGGATGATGATGAGGAGCACCTCGGACTAGCCAGATGCAAACCGAGGCTCCCGAGTCCATATATTCGTCCTTTCTTGTCCGGTTTGTTGACCTCTAGGAAGATGTTGTCAACTTGTTCAGTTGACAACACATCAACCGTCTCGTCCTCTCGCCGCCACCGAGCATCAACCTCAGCCTGAAATTGTAAATAGCAGATATCATGATCAGTTACTGTTTTTAAAAAGTAACTTGTAATAGTGTACAAATATGAACTTTAAGCAACATAAACATACCGCAATAGATGAGGCCCGGCAGTCGGTCCATACCCATATACCTTGGCCTTCTTGAAGATGGTATACTTGGATGTCACCTCCCGTGCCACAGAATCAAACCAGATCTAGTCAAGAATTTATCATCTACAAGTAATGACAGAGACTTCATACATACACGTAATGCTAGATTGCAAAACACATATATACGCACCGATTGATAATAATCGATAGATATTGCCTCCCAAGGTGGTGAACGCCCTTCCCAGACGTATCGGGATGCCCGTTTACTGTTGGTCAAACGCGTCTGGACATCGATTCGGCGCCATGAAGCATCCCAAAGGGCCCACTCCGTTGCATCAACTGTGGAGGATTGGCCACCCGATCCCGAATGGTCTTCCACGACAAACCATATCCTCAGCAGTTTGGATCCCAGTCTAAACGCCGCCAGATCCGAGGATCAACTGCTGGAATGAAGTACTCCTTCTACATTCCCAATTTCATACAACATCCAAAGTCAATACATGTCCTAACAACATAACAGATATGGTGACTAACATATCACCCAAATAAAGTGGCTAACATACCACTCACATATAGTGGCTAACATACCACTCACATTGTCTTAAAATTTACTAACACAATGGTGACTAACATATCACCCAAATAAAGTGGCTAACATACCACTCACATACAGTGGCTAACATACCACTCACATTGTCCTAAAATTTACTAACACAATGGTGACTAACATATCACCCAAATAAAGTGGCAAACATACCACTCACATACAGTGGCTAACATACCACTCATATTAAAACGATTATAATTACAAACAAATGAATGTCATATTTTAACTTACCCTCAGCTCATCGAAGTACTCGGCCCTCATGCGCTCCAAGATGTGGCTCCAACACTCATCACCACCTTGGTGGCTCTCTCACCTTGAAGATGTCACCTAGTTTGTTGTGCACCTCCCGAGGCCATAAGTTGTTGTCAATGTATAAGATACAAGAAACGAATATGCATTACTTTAGTACAGCAATTTATACTTGTCAACTATCATTATTAGTTATGTTTTACATATTTAAGAAGAATGTATAATACTTACTTGGCAGGACCAATAGGGAAAATCACAGGCAAGCCGTCCCACGTGACGTTGGGATTGTTTAGATCGAACACGAGGTAGGGACAATCGTGGTCGCCCTCGACATGTCTGGATTTGGTAGAGCCACGGCTGCTCTCTCCTGCCCGGGGGGTCTCAGGAATCCGAGACCTGCTGTCCTGATCTTCGGAGCCCTCCCTGTCTGACGGTGTCCCCGACCCACCACTCTCATGCGGCTGGCTGGGGGACGATAGGTGGACGGACCTGTCATGACATCTGCAAAAAATGTAATAAATACAATAAAAATGTGTTAGTACGAGTTATAATACATAATGATTATAATAACACATATAATTACTCATAATACATAATATACCGTTATCGCCGTCCTCTAAGACTACATATTGGTCCTCGTGCGGATCAAACAACTCATCATCCGCTTCTATGGGATCTTCGCTTGTTTATCGACATCCTCTTGTTGATGAGTTGGTAATTGAGTCGTCTTTCTCAATGTACTCCACTTTCGAGCGAAACACGAATAGGTACAATGACTAACCATTCCCCCTTATCGCGTTTTCTGCTTGGATATTCAAGAAACACCACTTGTCATGCTTGAGTCGCCAGAATAAATGGTTCATACTTGGTTTGGTACCTCTTCTTTTGGTTCACATCAACCATTTCATACCGCTTGTTCTTCCTCGTACCTCCTGGATTAGGATCATACCACTCAACGTCAAACAAGAAGGTTTGTTTAAATGGCAATCCAGAATATTCAATCCTCACAATTCGTTTTAACTTGCCGTGGAAATCAAACAAAGTAGCGTCTCCATACTCTTCTGCACCATTAACACACACCCCGGAGTTGCTTGTCGCCATGGCCGTGTTACATTCAGTCGTGTGGAACCTAAGGCCATTGACTATATAACCTGGGAATGTGTAGACCTTTTTGAATGGACCCTCTGCGAGAGCCTTTAAGTATATGCATGTGACGTTGTTAATAGGATTCCGGACATACTCTCGGAACCAATCTGGAAATTCTGTAGGAATTTTTGAGTCAAGTAGTTCCTCTAGTGTATCCTCTATCATCTGAGGATTTTCTTCCAAACAACGCTTTTTGAAAACACTGCAAACATTGATTCGATTATAAGTCTATAATTGAAGTAGAGACTTGCGTAGCTATATTAAAATTTAAATAAATGGTTGCTCACCTCGCAAATAGTACCATATACTGGTCAACCTCAGCACAATTCGTGAGGACATAATATTGAGCTGCTTTCAACTCTTTATCCGTAAGATATTCTTTCTTAGCTGCACCAAGAGGTCTCCCTGATACCCTGAAGACAGATAGGGAAAACTCATCATCCGCTTGAACTACGAATGTGTCTGCGTTTCGAGCCGGCCTTGCTGTCTTCGTAGGGACGTGTTCATCAAAGTAATAAGAGCAGAAGGTTGCAGTTTCCTCTCGAATGTAGGCATTGGCAATCGAACCTTCAGGTTTACCTTTGTTGTTGACATACTTCTTCAATTTCCCCAAGTACCTCTCGAATGGATACATCCATCGATACTGAACCGGACCAGCAAGTCTCGCTTCATGAGGAAGGTGAACCGACAAGTGCTCCATAGAATCAAACCAGCTCGGTGGAAAGATACGCTCGAGCTTGCATAGAATCAATGGTATGTTCCTTTCAAGATTTTCCAACACTTTATCATGAACCACCCTTGTGCCTAAATTTTTGAAAAATAAGCTCAACTCGGTGATAGCAGTCCATACGTGTTTCGGCAGAAGCTCTCGAAATGCTACCGGGATAAGCCTCTCCATGAACACATGACAGTCGTGGCTCTTCATCCCATAAACCTTTGTCTTCTTCAAATCCACGCACCTCTCTAAATTTGAGGCATAATTATCTGGGAAACTCAATGCCCTCACCCAATCAAACAAAATTGACCTAGAAGCGTTGTCAATTGTGTAGCACGCTTTCGACCACTTACCATTCTCATCCTTCTTTGTCAACTCAGGCCTTTTACACCACGTCGACAACTCGGATCTTGACTTCGCATGGTCCTTTGTTTTTCCCTCAATGTTGCAAAGTGTATTGAATAAGTTCTCGAACACGTTCTTCTCAATGTGCATGAAATCTAAGTTGTGACGGATAAGAAGACTGCTCCAGTAAGGCAAGTCCCAGAAAATGCTTCTCTTCCTCCAACCACATTTTTTACCAATTTTCTCGTTATGCTTCATCCACCCAAGCTCAGTCACCTTCATAAGACCCAATCTGTCAATCTCCGCAAGAATTTGTGCTCTAGTAAGTCTTGTCGGGGCTTTTTTGTTGACGACTTTATTTTTCAAGAATTGATCCTTGTTCTTCCTGAACGGATGGTCACTTTCTAGCAACCTACGATGACAATCAAACCAACAAAATTTTCCACTACCCTTCAGTCTAAATGCATCTGTATCCTCCAAGCAATGTGGACATGCATATTTCCCTGCAGTTTTCCTACCAGATAGCATGGAGTACGCAGGGAAGTCACTCACGGTCCAAAGAAGAGCTGCTCTCAAGGTGAAGTTCTTTTTTGTCGACACATCATATGCAGGGATACCATCCGTCTACAACTCGATCAGCTCCTTGATTAGGGGTTGCAAGAAAACATCCAACGTCAGTCCAGGATCTTTCGGCCCAGGCACCAATGCAGTCAGAAACATGAATGGCTCCTTCATGCACTCACCGGGGGGCAGATTGTACGGTGTGAGCATAACTGGCCAACAAGAGTATTTACGTTCATTACCGAACGGGTTAAAACCATCCGTACAAAGTCCCAAACGTACATTTCTAGATTCGGCTGCAAACTCTGGATATGTCTTGTCAAACGATTTCCATGCGGGTGAGTCTGCTGGATGGTCCATTCTACCACCTTCTGCATTATCCGAGATTACTCGCTCCTTGTGCCACCGCATTTTATCCGCAGAAGCACTTGAAGCATACAATCTTTTCAAACGAGGTGCTAGAGGGAAGTACCACATTTTCTTATGTGAGAGATTTTTCTTTTGTCGTTTCTTTGCAGCCCCCTCCTTGTAACGCTTGTACCGTTCCTTACCACAGAACTTGCATTCTATTAGATCTGCATCCTCCTCCCAATATAACAGTCTATGGTTACCACAGGCAGCCCTAATCCCCGCATCTTTTTCTTCGCTTGGTAAAAGTTGGTGGGAACTAGGTTTTCTTCAGGACAAAGGTCCGACATTACATCAACCCATTCATTGAAGCTCGTTTCAGATTGCAGGCCATTAGCCTTACAACTCATTAGCCGAGCTAACAAAGACAACTCAGTGAGCTTAAACCCTGGGTAAACCGGCTTCCTTGATGATTCTAACAAGTCAAAGAACAACCGATCCTCGGGATTCGGTGGTTCCTCCACCTCCACCTCGGTTTCAGTGTTGGTTGTGTCCCTGAACTCCGCCCCTGCAGCATCGTACATCATTTGTTCGACTCGAGCTCGAATAGCATCGCCTTCAGATGTACTTTGTTCCCTGACTTGTTCATTTTTTCTCTTCCTTCCACGCTGTCTGTATTAGTCATATGTATTGGACGGTGCTGCTTCCTCACCATGATGATTCCATACACGTCTGTAGCAGAATCCATTTTTCCTCAAGTCTTTGGACTACCACTTTAGGAGTCACGTATTGCTTGTTTACGCCTTTGTTTCATTGCACAAGGACACTTTATCAACCCATCCTTTTCACAAGCGGATTTGACATTGCAAATGCAATGAAACCTTGACCCTTTCGAAAACTCCATTGAACTCGCCATTGAGATGCGACAATACATCCATGAACGATCGGTATTCATTGAATAATTAGATAATAACCTGACACGTTTGAATTCATTAGATCGAGGTCTTTCATTTACGATAATAAATCAATTTCACAATAATTCAATCAATTGCTACGTAATACTCCCTCAATTCCACTAAATTCTTTCCATTTTTCCGTTTTGGGCGTTCCGCTAAAAACTTTCTATTTCCTTTTATAGAAACCCACTATCTCCATTATTAATATTTTAATCTCTCTCTTTCATACTTTTTCAATTCTCTTTCTTACTTTTTACTATACATTTACTACTTCATCTATATAAACCCATTTTTTACTCAAATTTCTTAAAATTTGTGCAAAAATAAAATGGAAAGAATTTAGTGGAATGGAGGGAGTATAAGTTATATTAGCTCCAGTCAATTGTTACGGCATTACATAATATAAGTTATGTCAGCTTCAATTTTACCATAATGTTTGGTTTCATATATATATCAACTAATGATTACTAGTTATACAAGCCTAGAGACAAAACGGATGAAACTCCTCATTCTCATGCACCCCCCTCCTCATCACTTGTGACGCTCCCTACCACAGAACTTGCATTCCAATAGATCTACATCCTCCTCCCAATACACCATGCACATGTTCCGACAAGCAGAAAGGCACTCGATAGGCGGCCCCAAACCCCGCCTCTAGCTCCCTCCATTGGAGGTATGCCATGGACGGTGCTTCCTCACCGTGATGAATCCATACATGATACTCAGGCATGAATCCATAACGTCGCAAGTGCTCGAATACTACTGTAGGCGTCATAAATTGCTTGTTTCTGCAGGTTTCCAATGTGCAAGGACACTTTATCAACCCCCAATTGCACAAACCGGACGTCCCATGGCAAACGAGATGAAACCTTTAACCCCTTCTACAAAACTCCTAGAAACTCTGCCATTTACCGCCGTACGATCGTACATCCATGAACGGTCGGAATTCATTGTATATATACTTTATTTTTAACCTGAGATGTTCCAATTTATTAGATCGTATTTAATTTATTAGATCGATTCCAATTCGGATAAGAAGATTGTAGAGGTTAATTGTTAATTATTATATGTTGCTTATAAATTAATTATTAATTAAGTGTTCGATATTTACAAAATTGGGCATATAATTTAACCATTTCAACCTCTTAGTACATATATTATATACTTAACATACATATAAAATTAACTAATTACTCTATACATATCGAATTACTACATATATTCATATCAAATTACATACTTAACATACAAATTTATCAAATCAAAACTACATACTTCTATACTTAACAAACATATCAAATTAACTAAACTAACTATATATACTTAACACACAAATCAAACTAACTACATACATTCATACATACCAAACTTAACATACTACATACATTCATATCATTAATTAAACTAACTATCAAATTGAACAAATTACATATAATTGATCAAATTAACTAAACTAACTACTACATACTTTTCATATATACATATAATTGCTCAAATTAATCAAAATAAACAAAATCCCCAAATTTTAAAAAACTAGGGTTTTAGCCAAAATACCTTGATTAATCGGTAGAAATCTGAAATTGATCGAAGAAACAAACTCCTTGTCCCACTAGCTCGATTAGGCACCAAGATTGGCCGGAATAACGAACAATTCACCGGAAAATCGAAGAGAGGAGAAGAAGAGAATGAGGAAGAAGAAGGGAGAAGAGAAGAAAATGAGGCACTCTGCCTCTCTGTCCGGGTAAATTAGGAAATTCTGGGCCGACGGACACGTGTCCGTCGGCCCAGAATCGATCCGTCGCCATTTTTGGCGACGGATAGGTATCCGTCGCTATAAGGCGACGGATAATCTATCCGTCGCCCAGTTTTCAAAAAAAAAAAATTATTTCTTTTTTTTTTAATAAAAGTCAAACTTGGGCGACGGATAAATATTTATCCGTCGCCCAAGTTAGCGACGGATAAGTTATCCGTCGCTATAAGCGACTGATAACTATTATCCGTCGCCAAACTGGGCGACGGATAGATTCCGTCGCCCAGTTTACCGATCCGTCGTTATGGGGCGACGGATAAACCGGCTTCCTTGATGATTCTAACAAGTCAAAGAACAACTGATCCTCGGGATTCGGTGGTTCCTCCACCTCGGTTTCAGTGTTAGTTGTGTCCCTGAACTCTGCCCCTGCATCATCATACACCATTTGTTCGACTCGAGCTCGAATAGCATCGCCTTCAGATGTACTTTGTTCCCCGACTTGTTCATTTTTTCTCTTCCTTCCACGCTATCTGTATTAGTCATATGTATTGGACGGTGCTGCTTCCTCACCATGATGATTCCATACCTGATACCCAGGCAGGAATCCATTTTTCCTCAAGTGCTGGACTACCGCTTTAGGAGCCACGTATTGCTTGTTTCTGCACTGTTTCATTGCACAAGGGCACTTTATCAACCCATCCACATACCTGGCGGATTTGACATTGCAAATGCAATGAAACCTTCAACCCCTTTCAGAAAACTCCATTGAACTCTGCCATTGAGAGTACGACAATACATCCATGAATGATCGGTATTCATTGAATAATTAGATAATAACCTGACATGTTTGAATTCATTAGATCGAGGTCTTTCATTTACGATAATAAATCATTTTCACAATAATTCAATCAATTGCTACGTAATATAAGTTTTATTAGATCCAGTCAATTGTTACGGCATTACATAATAGAAGTTACATCAGCTTCAATTTTACCATAATGTTTGGTTTCATATATATATATATATCAACTAATGATTACTAGTTATATAAGCCTAGAGACAAAACGGATGAAACTCCTCATTCTCATGCACGATCCTCCTCATCACTTGTGACGCTCTCTACCACAGAACTTGCATTCCAACAGATCTACATCCTCCTCCCAATACACCATACACATGTTCCTACAAGTAGAAAGGCACTCGATAGGCGGTCCCAAACCCCGCCTCTCCCTCCATTGGAGGTATGCCATGGACGGTGCTTCCTCACCGTGATGAATCCATACATGATACTCAGGCATGAATCCGTAATGTCACAAGTGCTCGAATACTGCTGTAGGCGTCATAAATTGCTTGTTTCTGCAAGTTTCCAATGTGCAAGGACACTTTATCAACCCCCCAGTTGCACAAACCGGACGTCCCATGGCAAACGAGATGAAACCTTTAACCCCTTCTACAAAACTCCTAGAAACTCTACCATTTACCGCCGTATGATCGTACATATGTCCATTAACGGTCGGAAATCATTGTATACTTTATTTTTAACCTGACACGTTCCAATTGATTATTAGATCGTATTTAATTTATTAGATCGATTCCAATTCGGATAAGAAGATTGTGGAGGTTAATTGTTAATTATTATATGTTCCTTATAAATTAATTATTAATTAAGTGTTCGATATGTTACAAAATTGTACATATATTTTAACCATTTCAACCTCTTAGTACATATATTATATACTTAACTACATATCAAATTAACTAATTACTCTATACATATCGAATTACTACATATATTCATATCAAATTACGTACTTAACATACAAATTTATCAAATCAAAACTACATACTTCTATACTTAACAAACATATCAAATTAACTAAACTAACTATATATACTTAACACAAAAATCAAACTAACTACATACATTCATACATACCAAACTTAACATACTACATACATTCATATCATACTACATACCTAACATATATACATATCATTAACTAAACTAACTATCAAATTACATATACATATATATATATATATATATATATATATATATATATATATATATATATATATATATATATATATATATATATATATATATACATATATATATATATATATGTATATACATATATATATATATATCAAATTACATATAATTGATCAAATTAACTAAACTAACTACTACATACTTATCATATATACATATAATTGCTCAAATTAATCAAAATAAACAAAATCCCCAAATTTTTAAAAACTAGGGTTTTAGCCAAAATACCTTGATTAATCGGTAGAAATCTGAAATTGATCGAAGAACCAAACTCCTTGTCTCACGAGCTTCGATTAGGCACCAAGATTGGCCGGAATAACGAAGAATTCACCGAAAACCGAAGAGAGGAGAAGAAGAGAATGAGGAAGAAGAAGGGAGAAAGTGAGCTTACATTGCTCGGCGGATAAAACCATACGGGCCGACGGATCCGTGTCCAAAGGGCGATCCGTCGCCAGATGTCCGTCGCCCCTTTTTTATTTTTTTTATTTTAATTAAAAATATTAACGACGGATAAAATTATCCGACGTTAATAATTTCATTTTTCTTTTTTTTTTTAAAGTCAAACTTAGGCGACAGATAATTATTATCCGTCGCCCCATATTCCATCGTTTTTTCGGAATTTTCTTGTAGTGTGAACCTTTGCAAAGGGGAAAATGGTTTCATCAAAGTGCACATGACGGCATATAAAGATTTTATTAGTGGTTAAATCAAAACACTTATAGCCTCTATGATTGTCGGGATAACCCAAGAAAACGCAAGGAGTTGATCGAGCTTGCAATTTTCGAATAGTGGTAGACGAAAAAAGGGGATAACAAAGGCACCCAAAAACTCGAATATGAGAGTAAGATGGAATACGGTGATAAAGAACCTGAAGAGGAGATTTATCGGTAAGCAATTTACTGGGAATAATATTGAGGAGATGGGTGGTCATATGAAGTGCATGGTGCCAAAAAGAAGGTGGCAAGGATGCATGAATGAGAAGTGTACGCATGATATTATTAATGGATCTAATTTTTTTTTCGGCTTTTCCGTTTTGAGAAGATGTATGTGGGCAGAAAAACGAAAAGATATTCCATGAGAATCACAGAATTGTCAAAAAGAATGATTATCAAATTCTCCCCCATCATCACATTGTATGGTTTTGATATTGCGTTCAAATTGGTTTTGTATATGGGCATGAAATTTCGAAAATATGGAGAAAACATGGGATTTTTGAGCAATGGGAAAGATCCACAAGAAGTTTGAAAAATCATCCAAAAAATAACACATAATAACGATGGCCAGAAGAACTCATCAAAGTAGGAGAAGTCACTATGAATAATATCAAATGGTATACAAGTAGTAGAAGTTGATGAAACAAAAGGCAATTTTATATGTTTCCCAAGAACACAAAATTGACAAGTAGTAGACCTAGATGAACTATTACAAGCAATCAATTTATTTTGCCGAAGAATAGCTAAAACGGAATCTCCTGGGTGATCCAAGCGGTCATGCCAAAGAGTGGATGCAAGACAAGCAGTGGAGGAAGAGGCCGGAGCCGGACTGGAATGAGTGATGGGGTAGAGTGGGCTGGTACTATTACATCTCATGAGACGGGTCCCCGTCTGTAAATCATGCACAAAAAAACCAAAAGGATCAAACACTACCGACACACGATTATCAGTTGTAAATTTACGAACTGATACTAAATTCTTAATAAGATGAGGAGTGTGTAAGACATGTTTGAGGGATAATGGTGGGTGAGAGGAAGGTAATGATGCATGACCGTAACCACGAATCGGAATAGACTGACCACTACCAACAGTAACACCATTATTATTGCTCATATTAATATAAGACGTGAGATTACCTGTTGTGGATGTCATATGTGAAGAAGCCCAGGTGTCCATATACCAGTTAGGATCCGGTTGCAAAAGAGACAGTGTGTGCATGGCAAAGTCAATATCCGTTGGAGCATACTGAGAAGCTAAATACGCCTGTTGCTGCTGGGGTCGCGGACTCAACATTCCGGGCTGACGCGGCCCAGTTGGCCTGCTCCATGGCTGGGTCGGATAGGGGCAAGGTGGAACAGCCTATGGCGGCTGCATCCAATTCCATCAAGGAGGCATGGCCTAAGATTGAGGCCCACCAGAAAAAATTGATGCCGCCTTGACCAATGGAACGGTTTCCACCACGACCAGCACCGCCTTGACCACCGGACTGCTGTCCCGAACCACCTTTTCGGTTCTTGTTGTTGTTGTTGCGCTGCTTCGGTTGTTTTCCACGACCTTGACCCGTCGGATGAGAATCATGTGTCTCATCCGAATCACGCATAGCAACCATCATCGCATCATCATTCCCCGTCGCTGCTTCCTTCATGCTAATTTCTTCCAATGCCAACATGGATCGAACTTCATAAAAAGGAGGTAAAACCTTCAAGTGTCGAATAACAGAAGCAACACCTTTGTAAGCTGGGGTAAGACCCCCCACCATATGGAGAACAAGGCGATTATTGGAGATTGGAGCACCTACGTTCTTGAGTTGGTCGGAAAGGGTCTTGAGATGTTGACAATAAGCCAAGACTGACGAGAAGTCTCGCAAATAAGAGTTATTAAACTCGTGTTCCAGGGCAACCGCACGAGAATTCTCATTGTCTTGAAAAAAATCGGGAAGGCGATTCCATAAAGTCATAGCCGAAACATCCGCCTCAATAACTGTGTTCAAGAGATCGGTCGATATCGTGGAATAAATCCACTGAACCACAGCAGCATCCAACGTGTCCCACAGTTGTTGTTCATCATCCTTAAGTGGCTCCTTTTCAATAGCTTTCCCATCCTTGGACTTTGGCGGGATAATATGATGAAAAACTTTGTGCGAACGGCAATGGACCTTGAATAATTCCGCCCAATTAGCATACTGGACGTTCTCCATCTCAAGAGTGATGGGAACATGCGACTTGATGTTGGATACAACAAGCGCAAGGTGAAAGGAGGAAGTAGAACTCTTGTTTTTGCCCATGATGACAGAAGAGAAGAGAAGGATCGATTAAAAGAAATCGAAGAAGAAGATCGAAACTGTTGAGAGATCGATTAGATTGAGAAGAAATCGAAGAAAAGATGGCAGCGGAAGTTCGGATTCAGAAAACCAAACTTGATACCATGAAAGAATATAATTCCGTGATCTTCTCATTACCACAATCGTTCATATTTATACAAGAGTAATCCTATAGTGTAGGCTATAATCTAGGAATCTAATCTAATCTAGGAATCTAAATACAACAAGGTATAAAATAATACAAGAGATATGAAATACTTAGGACACTAAGATATTTCACATTCTAACATCGTCATTATTGTTATATAGCTTCATTATTGCAATCTCTCTACCTCAAAAATGGAAGTCCATTTTGAAATTACTCAGGGAAGGTTACGAGCTATGTGACGGCGGAGAAGAGAGCTACAGATCTGAAAAATGGCATCTTGCTGTCACACACGCAACACGGAACATTCTTTTACGCACGAGGTTTGCCAACAAGAACACCAGCCAAGTCTTCTTTACGGCTATGAGTTCAATTATGAGGATGGAAAGAATGGGACTGAGCTTATGCTCAACCCAACAATTTTCCAAGAGGCCTTAGCTAATTTCATTGCTCAGGTATGCGCCATTGAAGGATCATCAGATTCCATGGCATCCATCCTCGAGCCGTTGCTCTTCTCGAGCTGCAAAAGCCATCCTTCGACTTTTAAAACGCCACAAGTAGTCCCTAAGCAGCTTTCAGAATTTGTGGAAGCAACATCGAAACTGCCAAGTATCTTCCACCATTTTAACAAGCTAAGTTATCTTTTTCAGACATCCGCGGAAGAAGTCTGCTTCTCATCTATGCTGAACTTGTTCTCTTGAGCACTCAGCACTTGATGCTCGGGCTTTAGCTCATGCTTCGTGATATTGACAAGCAGAATAGAACAAGAACCTTAACAGAAGGATCGTCCCTGTGATGAGCGAAAATCCTCAAGGAGTCAATGTCAGGGAAAGTCTTGGAGAGAGAAATCGATGTCAGAGTTGGGTACTGCAAAGCCACGGTCTTTGAGCATTTCGAGCACAGTTCTACGAGTGAGATAGTATCGAGGCCTCTCGATGCTTCCATCGTCAATGAACTCAAACAAACAGTTGCCCCAATTTCTCGCTGGTGCCTCTTCCTTATATTTTTCATGAATCTCAAGATCTGTTACATGGCTAGTGTGTTTATGTGGTTCACTATATTTCACACAATTGCATATCCAATATTGCTTTCGAAAGCTTACACATAGTTGTTTACTACTGCTTTGTGGGTTTATATGGACTATGGTGACCACCATTCATGGATTTATAAAGATGGAGCTTACATAAGAAGAATTGAATACGGATGAGATCGACATATGAACTTGGCGCTTGAATCTTGACCACACATAGTTGTTTACCACTGCTAGTTTACAAAAGCTGCCTACTAGCCATGCCTCGGGCGATTATGGAGTCGAGTCTATTGAATCTCGGTCTAGCATATTTGTGCTCCGGTAAGTGGCTCTGTTCACAAACTTTCTGCTATAGCTTCAGATGCCACAACAACCTATCAAGGTGCTACGAACTCGAGTTAGAGTCGGAAAGATGGTGGAAGGTAGGCGGCACTCTCGAAAGTGTGTGGAGCACAAAAGTTATATATTTATCCATGGTCTACTATGTTCTTGGACTTCATATTGGTCCTTTGAGAATTCAATAAACAACAAAATCTCAGACGATTGATTAAACAACAAACACTAAACTTAGAACAGACAAGCAAACCTATTCTAGTTCCATAACACTAAAGTAAATCTCAATACTTAAAGACTACTCACAAGTGATTTCGATATCAATGTCTAGTAAAGCAAGAAAATCGAACTCTCAATATTGTGAATTAATTATCTCAAAGCGTAGTTTTCTTGCAAACGTTCTTCTTGTATATATACTGGTGCTCTTCGATAAGCAAGAAGAACGCTGAAAATATGTTACCAGCTTCTTGCGTTCTGTTAGAAGGAAATATTCCTTAAGTTGATATTCACAAGATCTTTATTTACTTCTTGCTTCCTTTGTGTCCATAACTTCACAAACTCCTTCCTTATACAAACAGACTGCGTCCAGATCCTTCCTTCAAGCCCAAGATGGTCCAGCTTAGTCCATTAAGCATTGTTTAATCCCAATATGATATTTCCTACAAAATATCCATAGAAAAACAAGTACAAATATCGAACCGGTTAATAAAACGAAAAAAGGCCGAATTAATATAATTAGTGCAATAAATTGCACTTTTCAGAATCTTGTAAATTTGACGGATGAGATCGAATTGGCAGTTACAAGTCGTTATAATCTTGATTCATTTGTTGTTGTAATTTAATCAAATGGTTCCAATTAGAGATAGTATAGAGAGTTGACCGTGGTTGTTCGATCAGGAAAACTTGTATTATGTTCTTTGATCTCTGGTGCAATTAATTCCTATTTCTTCGTCCAGTAGGCCGATTTGTGGCGAGCCGAAGCACGTTAGAATCCTACGTGTTTGATTGATTGATTTGATCAACTATGCAAAATTGTTCAAGCTTAGTTAGGGTTCTTAATTTGGGGATTTTAGTCTGAAATATCGTAGTATTGTTGGTTCAATTCAACATCTCTTGAGTTTTGTTTCATGGATCTCACATAATAATGCAAAATTTTACAAATTATAACATAGTACATGTCTATATATTGAAGGAATTAATATATACAATGCAATTCTTCATAATGTTTTGTAAAGTTGGAAACTATGTACAACTGAAATTTGATCTTCCGGCAAGAGCATTTGAAAATGCTTCATCTCCTGATCTCTGCCTGAAACTGAAGCATTGCAGGAAATATCTCATCTTCCGCCCTTTAGTTTTGACGTCGGATCCCTCAAGCTGGTGTAACCGATGCTTGTACTAAAACCTCTATCATTCTCATAGTCATCTAAAATATGACCGTTGGATGGTTTCTTCTTCTCCACAGTATCGTCAAACTTAGTCCACGACTGTTTCCCACCTGATCTTAGTCCCTCAAGCTCCATCGCAACTTGTTTCATTGTAGGCCGTTCGTGCCCTCTCACATTTAAGCAAACTCGTGCAAGATTCGCAACGTCACCATTGCTCCAAACTTCCTTTGTCACTCACAATAGTCTCGTCAAGAACTTCAAGCCGTCCTTCTTTGCAGCCTTACAAAGGAAGAAACTGGTTAGGTTTCTCTCCTCTTCAGGCTTATCGTATCTTAAAGGCTTCATGCCAGTTAAAAGCTCCAACAGGACGACTCCAAAACTGTACACATCACTCTTTTCAGTCAACTGATTGGTTTGCATATACTCAGGATCTAGGTATCCAAATGTTCCTTGAACCATAGTGGACAGTTGAGTTTGATCTATCGGGACCAATCTTGAAGCTCCAAAGTCGGACACCTTAGCCTCAAAGTTTTGGTCTAAGAGGATATTAGCGGACTTGACATCTCATGTATGATTGGAATAGAGGCGTGAGTGTAGATATGATAGAACATCGCCAGCTTCAAGCTATTTTTAATCTCATGTTCCAATCAAGAAACCTTTTCCTAGAATCATCATGTATATGATCATGAAGAGTGCCATTGCTGATGAATTCATATACTAGAAGAGGGGCTCGTGTTTCCAAGCAACAACCAAGAAGCTTGACAATGTTCCGGTGGCTAACTCGAGAAAGAACAACAACCTCATTGATGAATTGGTCAATTTGGCCTGGATCGACTTCTTTGGACTTCTTGACTGCAACTATCCTGCTATCTTCTAGAAAACCCTTATATACGGTTCCAAAACCTCCTTGGCCAACAATCCTTTCATCATGGAAGTTCTTCGTTGCATGATTGAGTTCGTTTGAACTAAAAATCTTAGCCACGTCATTATTTGATCGTGTTTCCCTCTCCGTGCTGATTGACATCATATTTCCTGAAGCAGTTAGCTTTTCTTCCAACAACTTGCCACCATTTCGGAGAAAGTACATTTTCTTCATCTCTTTCAACCTTCTTCTCTTTAGTTCATAATTTACCAAGCAAGCAACAAGGATAACAATCACAATCACTACAGCAGCTCCTGTATATAAGTCAAATGCAACTGATAAGTGACAAATTTCATCGAAAAACTACATACTGCAGCATGGCAAGATTCAGCATTAGGCAGGGTAGGAAATGTTTAATATTTGTTAAGTATTCAATCACAAACGCACAACCGATCAACTAACAATCAAACACCAATAAGCAAACACACAAAGAACATAGAGAATTTTACGTGGTTTGCTTATTGGTGTTTGATTGTTAGTTGACCGGTTGTGCGTTTGTGATTGAATACTTAACAAGTGGCGCCGTCTGTGGGAAAATCGGAGGTGATCGGAGGAGTATTCGATTGTTTCATCGCCGTGTGAAGATCAACTATGGGCTCTGCGAAGTTTGATATCGACAAGTTTGTTGGTACGAATGATTTTGCTCTATGGCAGGTCAAGATGGAATCGATTCTGTTATAGCAAGGTGTAGAGAAGGCACTTTTGCCTCAAAGTGAACTTCCGGCGACTTTTACCGATTTGGAGTACAAAACTTTGTCAGCCAAAGCCAGAAGTATGATCCTACTGAGTCTAGGAGATGAGCAACTACGAGAAGTTGCCAAGGAGAAAACAGCTCAAGCAGTTTGGGAGAAGCTTGATTCGTTGTATCAGACACGATCATTGGCTAGAAGATTGTATATTAAATCTCAATTGTACTCTTATAAGATGAATGAAGATCGGAGCATTCTTGAACAACTTGCTTCATTCAACAAAACCTTGAATGATCTGGATAATATTGAAGAAACTCCTCTGCCTGATGAAGACAAGGCTATAATTCTTCTAAACTCTCTTCCTAAGTCATATGAGAGTATTAGAGATTGTTGGTCCAGATAACGGCAAAGTAAAAGACTAGAGGGGGGGGGGGGGGGGCGGGTGAATAGTCTTTTAAAACTTTTGTCGATAACAAATATTTCTCAGATATCTGAATGGATATCTGATACTTAGAATCAGAGTGCGGAAGACTTAATAGAGATAAGTGTAGAAACAGTTAATAAGTGTGTGTGTGTTGCTGAAGTATAAATACAGAAATGTAAATGACACAGCAAGTATAGTGGTATCTGGAGGTGGCGTAATCCTCCAACTAATCCACTTCGGTCTATCAGAGACCTAGAATTCACTAGAACAGATAATTGAGATAACCTTACAAAAATCCTATTCTAAGATTCTGAACAATTGGTTTCTGACCAAAAAAAACCCCTGAGTTATTCCTTTCTTCTAAGCTAGTACTTCCTATACTCAAAAACTTTGGAGTTATTCCTTAGTTTCCCAAGCTAAGTACTTCCTATACTCAAAACTTTGAGTTATTCCCTGATTTTTCAAACTAAGTACTTCACATACTCCTTGGTTTCGGTGTTGGTTTGATTTGAGTTGTCGGATGAGCGTCTTAATAACTTTTAGGTTATTCAGATAGCTCGTGAACTAAGTTACTTAATACACTTTACACGTATGGTATCTAGTTCGATTTCTTGACCTAAGTCTTATGATATCTGTTCAAGAGAATGAATCTCAGATAGTTGATCTTTTGATTCAACTCCTTTACAGATAGCTTTGCTTGTTTAGGATCAGGACACTTAGAACTTCAGTGTTTACTCAAGATCACAAGCTTTAGTCGCAACAGAAAGCTTTGATAATAAGTAAGTTGCAATGAGAGAGTAGAATGTTCAGAGCGTATGCAATGTGTGTCGTTCAAAGGTCGTATCTCTCAAGTCTAAGTGTTGATATTTATAGATGAATTTGAGTACCGTTTGAATAGTATCCGTTAGCTCAAATTCAAACTATCGATATCGTGTATAATCTTATGTGAGTTTTGTCTTCTTCTCAGAAGTTGCCGTTGCTTTTACTCAGACATCTCTGTCCGTGCATTAAATGCATTGTACTATACTTTTTGTCCTGTAGTGTCAACGGAAGTATGCTTTAGATCGTAGACTAGACTTGTTATGCGATATTTTGCACGTCCTTATCTTCATTCTTCAGATACCACTTGTTATTTGATTGAAACAATCTTGTTTCTTTTCAGAAACGTGTTTAACGCTCAAGGTATCTGAGAACAGATATCTGTGGACACTTTCCTTGTCTTCAGATATGTATCTCATTTCTCAGATATCTCTTGTGACACAGTTTGTTTGAAATCGTTTCGTCTACAAGATATCCGCTAAGATATCTGAATAATGATTCGATAATCTTGTGCAGATTTCTTCAGATCTTCAATTCTGGTTGAGCTTTCTGCTTGGATGTCTTCTTCTTGGTCTTCTCTTCATAAAATAAAAATTACATTTTGAGACCTAACATCCTATACAAGATTAGCTAGACTATCATACTAAGTGGGTTTCCTCTTTTACAATGTTCAAGTGAACCAAGAGTACTAATCACCTTTCTGAGACTAAGATAAGTCATCATGTTGCTGAACAAAATCTAAACAGATATTCTAACAAAAATATCTAACAAATTTCCCCCATTTTGATCAGTCAACGATGACTATCTTCCCTATTACAAATCTGGATGAGGAAACAATCCACCACTTAATCATTTCTTGAGATCTTTCAAATCATATAATTAAGTGCAGAAAGTAGACATCAACCAAATCACAAGGTGTGATCTTTGCTGACAAGTTATCTTTTATAAAATACTATCTGAGAGTAAGTTCTTCAGATAAGTCGCAACTTAAGATTACAGATAACTTTAATACAGAATACAGTTGAGCTTAGTCAGCAAAAATACAAAAACTACATAGTAAATTAGGACAACAGGAGTTACCAAGCTCCAAGTAAACATCCTAAAGAACTAGTCTTCAAGTCTTCAATCTTCAAGTTTCCAACAAAATTTCTATGGATCAGTCTGCAAATTTCCTATCTCCAAACCTTTTGATGTCATCAGAATAATCATAGAGAAGAGTTCTGACAAGCATCTCTGTGTCTCTGGCAAATCCACAGACTTCTTTGTAGGTTTTGGTAGGATTTTTCTTGGCAAAATGCTTGACCCATAGGTACTTTCCCCATTTCCAGGCATGCTCTATTCTGATATCTGAAAGCTTGAAGTATCCATAGATAATCTTCAGATATCTGATGTCACCCTTGTATTGATCTTACCGCCGATAGAACGACTCATGGGTTCCACAGCAAGTCTTGGTCTTGTGCTGTTCTGTGATATTCAATTTTGTGCACATCATCGGCTTTCCATATGGACAATCATCGAGAGGTCCTTCTTCATGGTTGATTCTCTTGACAACTTCAAAATCCAACCATGCTTTGATGTGATTGGTGTTGATCAAGGTAGTTTATTCTTTCTCCATGCCATGAGTTGTTTATGGAGAGGTTCTGGAAATCTTGAATTTACCAATAGATGCTTAATTTCCAGAAACCAATAGCCATTTATCTGATTGATGCACCTCTAGACAGAGGAATCAATGACATACAACACATACTCAATTTTGACTTCCTCCGCCCGAGTGGAAGTTGACTTTGTCTTTGCTCGACTCGATCTGTTCCTTTTACATCTTGAATTCTCTTTGGGGTTGTTGCTTGAAGAACTACCACCTGGATAGACTTGGTATTTCCAGAGGGTGTTTTAGGCGCTAGTGGCTTTGCGCTATGGGCTCGATTAGGCTTTCAAGTTTCCTTTTTACGTGAAGAGGAGCTTCATCTTCATCGCCTCTTCATCATCTTCATCAAGATCAATTCTTGTTAGATCTTTGCAGCCTTCTTCATTGCCCTTGGATTTGATTTGTACTTCTTCTTCTTCTTATTATTCTGAAGATTCATCAATCACTCTACCTTGTCTTCTCCTTGGAGCCTTGGTACTCCTTGGAGGTTTACGTGCCATGGCCCTTGTTACCATTTTGTTACTTGATGAGGGTCTCTGGGAAACAACTTGGCTTGAGGAGGATTCATAGATTACGAGTGGTGGTGGGAAGTTTTCTTCTTCCTTTCTCGGCAAAGACCGACTCCAGATTTCTTCTTGTTTTCATCTCCTTCTTCCCATTCCCCGACTTTGAGGTCCAGATTTGTACTTTCTTTCCCCTTAGTCATTGTTGGTGACTTCGGTCTCATAAAGGAATGAGAGAGAGTCAAAATGCCCTTGTAAATAGTTGTGGCGTGACCAACTTCAAGTTCGCTTTGAGCTCGATTTTGTTTGATAAGTCCATTGTCCTTATCGGTGAGCTCGCCAATGGGCCTAGGATGGCATCTGCTTTCCAATGATGTAACTTGCCTCTTGAAAAGATTTTTAGCTAAAGACACATCATCGTCCTTGTCATTCCTGATCTTTACGAGCAATGATCATGCTAGTTGTTCTCGAGTGATGAGCTCGGTGAACTTTCTCATTCGTAGGGACTGAGGCAATTACTTCCTTGTTTTGTGAAGACATTTCCTTATTCAGAGTAGCTAGTACTTGGTACCTGGTCATGTACTCTTGAGAGTGGACGTTTGGCAGTTTTTTGAAGATTGTAGGAGCAATCAACTTTCTTTTTAAGTGAGAAACCGCTAGATGTTCATGGCGGTGTCCTGCCAAAGTCTTGTCTTCTTCATCATCTGAGGGATTAGCCCAGTGATCTTCATCCTCTTGGACATTTTCATCAATTGTATCAAGTCCAGCAACCATCTCAGAGATTGGTTTCTTTCCTTTCTGGGAGGAGGATGGTACTTCTTTCGAAGATGATACCGCCTTAGCATCATGCTTGTCTTCAGATACTTCTTCAGTATCGAGTTCTTTGGCGATCTCTTGAACAGCATCCCGTAGCTCGCTAACCGCAGAGTAAGCATTCATTTCTTTGAGGTATTGATCTTCTAGTTGATCAAGCCTTTCTCTGGATTGAGCTATTTGATCTTCCAGTTGAAGATGGAGCTGTTGTTCTTCTTCCAACAGTTGTCTGAGTTGAGCACTTCTGGTCTGAGTGTTTAATATTTTCTGATTGGTTTCTTCAGAAAGCTCAACTACTTGTTCAGTAGTAACTGCGTGTTGGTGAGAAGATGGATGAGTAGATTTCTGAGGTGATGAAGACGGAGATTTCTGTGAAGTCTTCTCAGTTTGCTTTTCAGCAGCTGAGGCATTGTTTCTCTGTGAAATTCCTCCGGTTCCTGGTGCAGGAGCATCATCATCATCCTTTTTGTCATTATCATCCTTTTGGTGATGATCAGTGGGAGGTTCATCAAAGAAATTTTCATTCATTTCTTCCTCCTCATCATCTTCAGATACAAGATTGATCACTTCCGGGATAGTGATCTTCTGCCCATTAACTTCTTCTTGTTCAGAAGGTATGAATTGCAGAGCCTGGGGTAGAACTGGCTTGAATGCCATCTGTAATCTTGTCTGATCATCTGCCTATTCAAAGGCATGTATCAAACTATGCGCCACTTCTCTGGAAAAGTCCTTGTGTAGTAGAGAATGGCTGTATGTTGTTTCTTAGCGAACATTGCTTGGACATATGTTTCCAGGTCAAGAGCTCGTGCCCGTCTGGTTGGTTGATCAGTTATTCTCAATATTTCAGAGAGATCAGAGCACCTTAACTTCTGCCATTTCTTGAAGCATTGAATGTGCTTTGGCAAAGTGTGAGCTTTGAAGAAGTGAAGTAGGTCCTTGTTTCTTCAATGGGAACTGCTTTGCATCTGTTGAGCTGAAAGAAAGACTTTTGAGTGAGTTTCAAAACTTTGGTAGATATCCGAGTAGAAGTGTAGTTTAGTTTCTCGCCACGAGTATGAACATCAGGCTCTCGGATACTTGTTCTACTAGGACAATTGGTGTCTCGATATCTTGTGGTGAGGTGGAGACTTGGAAGTCCGGGTCCTCATCAACCTTTCTTTCTTGATCCGAGAATTAACATTATCACAATACTTAGGAATTTTTATCAAGAAGAACTTTAAGTGACAAGTCGATATCCGAGAGGTCAATTATCTCCATGGGAGGCTCGGATACTTGTCTCTCGAGACTTGTGCAGCCTGGAATCTTTTTGTGATGAAACCCTTGATGCCTCATCAATTTCCATAGGTGGGGATGTCGCAACTTTGTCCCTTGCACTTCTACTCGATTGAGCACGTAATTAGATAGTATTGAATAATTTAGAAGAAGTTTTAAGATAACCCAGTGAAGAGTACTTATCACCGATTTTCATATACCTTCAAGTTTGAAAGCTCGGATGTGTGCTTCGAAACCTTGTTGGTTTCTAGGTTTGTCTCGCATTTCGCTTATCTTCTTCCATCTCGGTTGGAGCCTTAGAAACATTTATCATTAATGATCATACAAACATTTTTTTGAAAAGTTAGATCTCTTTAAGAATCATTTACGTGGCATGTGCTCGATTTCTCAAGAGTTGAGGTTGAAGGAACCTCTTTTCAAGATCTCGAGGTAAGCTTTTCACTTCCTCTTGTTCTTCCGCTTCTAACTCAAATGTAACAAAGAGATTCTTATAAGGTAACAAGATTTATAAGTATAAAATTTTCACAAGGTAAGAGTTAAACCACCATTTACCCGAAAGGCCAGTTGATTGGTCTCTGGAACTTGTGACCTTTCTATACATTGGTCGTCTTGTCGATTCAGCTTTCTTTGTTTGAAGTTTCTGGTACTTCACACCTTCCCTGAGTATGCAACTCAGTTACCTCCCCTGGTTGATCATTCTGAGTAGATGTCTCAGTTTGATCCCTCTCATTGAGTTGGGGAACCTGCTCAATTACAGGATTTTCTTCAGCATACTGTATTGCTGGTATTTCAAAATGGAGTTCATTTACCATTTCATCAACCACTTGTGGCTGTTGTGTTTGTGGTTGTTGTGGTTGTCTGGAAGCAGAAGATTGATCAGTCGAAAGTTCTTCCAGATTCTTAGATGTGGCATTTCCATCAACATCTGCCAATACTAAGATACCACTCATCAGGGCTTTGTGAAGTTGTGCAAGAGACTCATTCCCTGATGATGTGTTTGCACCAACAACCTTTGCTATAGGTTCAGCAACCTGTGGTGTAGGTTTTTCTTTAGATACCTTATCACCAGTTACTTGTTCAGTAACCTTAGCCCTCTTTGATTTTTCTAGGACTTGAGAGATGACTAGTTCATCATCTTCATCGTCAGAGCTCTCATCAGCATTGGGAACTGATTGGTCCATTATTCCTGCGGTTTCTGCAGATGGGGCTTGGTGTTTTTCACCACTTTTGGCAGCATTCATGAGTTCATCAGCAAGGCTTTCTGCATTAGTCACAACATTTCTGAAAGCACTTTCTCTTGCTGAGTCTACTTGTTCAGTAGGTGATAACTCTTTTGCAGCATTAATGAGTTCATCTGCCATGTTTGTAGAATGGACAACCTCTTTGGGTGTGTCTTCTGATTTGCTAGCAGACTTCTTTCTTGAAGTTCTGGGCTTCTTGGTCGCAACCTTTTCTTCAGATATCTTTTCAGATTTTCTCTTCTTAGGACCTTTCTGAGACCCAGTAACCTTTTCATCGATTTGTATACTCATACTTGTAGAGTAAGTTAGCTATTGGCTATTTCTCCGAGCTCAATGCCAAGCTTTTCCAAAGAAGTAGCATATCTTCGACCATATCCCATCGTGGCCTTTGGCTCAGCTAGTCCTTTAACAATCTTAGGCTCAAGCCTTGAATCTTCTTCACAAATTTCATGAAGGCGATTTTCCCAGTTGAAAGGGTTTTCCACCTTTTGTCTTGTTGATTCAAAGAAGAACATCATGATCCATCGTTCTTGGCTTATCTGATCAGCACCTCCTTGTAGACCATCAAAGAATCTGTGAAGAATGCAAGCCAGTACATCCCAGTGAACCAACAGATGTCTGGTTCGGATGTCAGCAAGTTTGAACTCAGTGGGTGTATCTGATTTCTCAAGATCACACACATCACTGTAAAGTTCTTTAACACCTTCAAGGAGTTCCTCATCCTTGGTATTTATTTCAAAATCCTTTCCAAGATTTTGAACCTCAAACAACTTACAGAAAGTTGTTAAGTCCAGAAGGATTTCCTTTCCTTGATCGAGGTTTTGATAGACACTATTTCAAAGGTTTTGGATACACAGAAATAATCACGAGTTGTTGTAAAATTCCAACACATCAAGTGATGAAATTCCACTAGGCGGCGGATACAAAGCCCTTGATTTGTGCCTTTTCAAGCATGTCAAGAATTAGCTTCATCGGCTTGGTTCTCTATTGCAGCCGTGAGGTATTCCTCAACCATGGCACCACCCCAAATCATTCTGTGACTTGAAGTCCAATGGTCAGGATTGAAAGCTCCTACTAGTCGATTGTTAACAATAACCAACTCTGGTGCTTGCTTTTCAGCACTACCAGTGGAGGATTGGGATTTCTGTGTAGAAGTGTTCTTGGAGGCCATCTCTTTATATAGTAAGGATTTGAAGCTTGTGTTTGGAAGAGATTCGATTGAGTGATTCTTTTCAGAAAAACTTAATCAAGAAATGCAGAGATTTTAGAGAAGTTGCAGAGGATTAGGAGAAGGTTTTTGCTGTTTTGAAGTAAGTTGAAATTTCGGATTAGGCAAAAGTGATTTCATTTGCCAAAATCCTATATATATAGCAAGAGAATCTCAACAGATAAATACATACAAATTGATTTTGTGTATACGTATCTGTGATTTGCAAACAGGCGTGAGCAAAAGCTAGTTCGGCATTAAATGCTTAGTGGGCCATGTCTGAATTTCAACAGTCCACTATTTACTGTGAATTAATTTCTGCCGTTCAGATCAAGCGTTTGAATTCATCAAGGGTCACCATTGCTTCTCCAGCAATGATCACAATCAACAAATGTAATTGTGCCCATTTAATGAATTTTGGCTAATAGCTACCTAAATCACAATTTTGTTGGAGCAAGGACACTGTTCGCATCTGAATTTGTCTTATACTTAGGATTTTCCCAAGTTTTTCATCAGAATAGAAATAGTGCGAGATTCAAGAGAGTAGTGTGACTGCAGAAAGTTATACTATTCTTTTTTGTGTTCCCCGTTTACAGAATGATTCAGATATCTGAGATCCCGTCTCAGAGATCTTAAGCTATCTTTTTGCTCTTTAGCCTTTTTGACTTCTGGGTTCCCGTTCCAGATACCTCTTCTCTCTTTTCTGGATACCCGTTACAGATACCTCTTTTCTCTTTTCTGGATACCCGTTCCAGATACCTCTTCTCTCTTTTCTGGATACCCGTTCCAGATACCTCTTCTCTCTTTTCTGGACACCCATTCCAGATACCTCTTCTCTCTTTTCTGGATACCCGTTCCAGATACCTCTTCTCTTTCAGTTCAAAGGTAGTTCCATTAGTCCAAGACTATGTCTTAAGGCTAAGAATCTACTTTCTTGTAGTGGCTTAGTGAAGATATCTGCAAGTTGGTCTTCAGTCCAAATCTTGAGTATCTCTATATTGCCTTTTTCAACATGGTCTCTGATGAAGTGATGTCTAACATCAATGTGCTTTGTTCTGGCATGAAATTTAGGATTCTGTGTAATCGCAATAGCACTTGTGTTGTCACAGAAAATGGGAGTTTTCTTCTCATCGAGTCCATAGTCTTTAAGTTGTTGTTGTATCCACAGAATTTGTGTTGCACAACAACCAGCAGCAATATATTCAACCTCTGTGGTAGAAGTTGCAATTGAGTTTTGCTTCTTGCTAAACCATGAGATAAGTCTAGTGCCCAGAAACTGACAAGTTCCTGAGGTGCTTTTCCTATCAGCGTTGATCCAAAGATAATCGAGATCCGAGTACCAGCTAAACTCAATTCACTTTCTTTAGGATACCACAGTCCTACATCTATTGTACCCTTCACATACCTTAATATTTTCATAGCAATGTTGTAGTGTGTTTGCATTGGATTTGTCTGAAATCTAGCACATACTCCAACAGCATATTGAATATCAGGTCTACTTGCAGTGAGGTAAAGTAGTGAACCTATCAACTTCCTATACTTATGTTCTTCAACACTCTTATCTGATTCAGTATAGGTCATTTTGGTTCCAATGCTCATAGGTATCTTAGCATTCTTTTCAGAAGGCTTAAGATTGAATTTTGTGAGCATGTCTTTTGCATACTTTGTTTGACTAATGAATATTCCATCATTGAGTTGCTTGACTTGCAATCCTAGGAAATAATTCATTTCTCCCATCATGCTCATCTCAAACTTGTTTTTCATGAGATTTGCAAAGTCATTACAAAGTTGCTTGTCCTTAGATCCAAATATGATGTCATCAACATATACTTGAACTAAGAAAAGTTTCCCATCATGATTTAAGGTAAATAAAGTTTTATCAACTTCACCTTTCTTGAAACCACTTTCCAGAAGGTATTTGGCCAAAGTGTCATACCATGCTCTTGGAGCCTGTTTCAGTCCATACAGAGCTTTCTGTAGTTTATAGACCATTCTACTTTCTGAGGAAACTTCAAAGCCAGGTGGTTGCTCAACATAAACTTCTTCTGCAAGTTCACCGTTTAGGAATGCGCTTTTGACATCCATCTGATAAACTTTGAAATTTTTATGAGCTGCAAAGGCTAGAAAGAGTCTTATTGCATCCAATCTGGCAACTGGTGCATATGACTCATTAAAATCTAAGCCTTCAGTCTGAGTGAATCCCTTGGCAACCAATCTTGCTTTGTTTCTGGTTATTTCACCAGTTTCATTCATTTTGTTTCTGAAAACCCACTTAGTTCCAATCACAGATATTCCTTCTATAAATGGAACTAGTTTCCAGACTTTGTTTCTCTCAAATTGATCCAACTCTTCTTGCATTGCAGAGATCCAGTCTTGGTCTCCTAATGCTTCTTCTATATTTTTAGGTTCGATATTCGAGATGAAACATCCAAAGAGAGAATCAGCATTTTCAGCTATTGCTCTCCTAGTCCTAACACCCTGATTAATTGGTCCAATTATATCCTTTGTAGGATGATCTTTGATCCATTTCATCAAAGGTTTAGTGCTAGTAGGATCAATATCCAAGTGATCTGAATGTGAATCACTAAGATTTTGATTTGATACTTTTTCAGTATCTGAGATATCTGACATATGGGAAATGTCATGGATATCTGACACTTTTTCAAAGGTTAGAGATATCTCGAGACATGCATTTCAAAGATTCTTATTTTCAGATACCTCTTCATGATGAAGGTTCTCAGTAACCTGTTCCATTTCTGGAAAACTCATAGGAAATTCCTCATCATGTTTGTGAGTCATCTTGTTGTTACTAGGCTTTTCAAGCTTTTCTACGTCAGAGTCATCCTCACTTTCCATAACGATGTTTTTCCTTTCTGAGGGTTCTTCTTTAGTATCCCTCAGTAATAGTTCTTTGAACTTTTCTGAGAGTTCATCAGTAGGAGGTGTTTTCTTACTTCCTTCATAGAATACAACATGAACTGATTCTTCAATTTTCTTTGTTCTTTTGTTGTAAACTCTGTAAGCTTTGCTGTTTGTGGAATAGCCAAGAAAAACACCTTCATCTGCCTTTGGTTGAAATGTTCTCAGATAATTTTTCCCATTGTTTAGAACAAAACATCTACAACCAAATACTCTCAGATGTTTGATATTAGGAGGTCTTCCAACCATAATTTCATAGGGGGTCCTGTCATGGTGTTTGTTTATCAAGCATCTGTTCTGAGTGTAGCAGGCTGTGTTTACAGCTTCAACCCAATATATTTCACTTATCTCAGTGTCAGCTAGCATTTTCCTTGCAACTTCTTTAAGGGTTCTATTTTTCCTTTCTGCAACACCATTTTGTTGAGGTGTTCTTACAGAGGAAAGTTGGTGTTGTATACCTTTGCAGGTACAAAACTCCTTTATGTACTGGTTGACAAACTTCAAGACCATGGTCTGCTCGATTGCAGATACCTTGTCATTTTCATGACTTCAAGCTTTTCAAAGAAAGTTTGGTATCTCCACCCTGGCATCAGATTTGTGTTTCAGAAAGACAACCCAAGTGAATCTTGAGAAGTCATCTACCACAACCAGACCATACTTCTTTCCTGCATAACTAGTTACAGATGATTCAAAAAGATCCATGTGTAAAAGTTGCAGTGGTCTAACACTAGAGTGTCTGATTTTGGACTTGAAAGAGATCTTAGATTGTTTCCCATCCGATGTGCGTAATGATACTATCCTTTCTGAAAGATGTTTTGGGAAGACCAACCACTAACTCTTTCTTGGCAAGTCTATTCAGAGTTTTGAAATTCAAGTGACTCATTCTTTTGTGCCATAACCAGTGCTCTTCTGTGTGACCAGATTGACTCACCATGAGACATTCTTCAGTTGTGGCAGATGCCCAGTCGGCAACATAAAGACTGCCTTTCCGCCGACCAACTAAGACATGCGCTTTGACTCATTGTCAATTAGTTTGCAGTATTTAGCTTTGAATTTTATAGTAAAACCCTTGTCTGCAAACTGGCTCATGCTAAATAGATTGTATTTCAAATCCTTAACATGTAATACGTCAGTGATTGTTAAAGTTCCTAATTTGACGTTGCCAAATCCCAGAGAGGGATTTAATTCTCCTCCAGCAAATCTGATATCTGGTCCTGTTGTGCAAGCTTTGTAGTCAACCAGATTTGCTTTGTCTCCTGTCATGTGCTTTCCGCATCCACTATCAAATAGCCATTGTGCTTTAGTCCAGGAAGCATTCTGCACACAACAGGAAACAGGGGATTAGGTTCTCATATCTTTGATTGAACCGTCAGAATCAAAAGTTCTTCCAGTAGGAATCCATTTTTGAATGAATTTCTTTGAAACATGCTTTTGTCTGACAGGAACATAAGGAGGAATTCTTTTTGAATGAAGGTTATCATTAGTAAGAATTATTTTCTTCCTTGGTGTGTCCCTAGGTTCTCCATATTATGCTTTCAGATAACTGTCATGTTTCTGAGTTTGCTTTTCAAAGAACTTAGCCTTCCTTGCCGATTTCTTCTAGCCACGGCATTGATTTTCGGGCTTGATTTAACTTCCACTTCGATAATTGCTTTGAGCAATTCTAGCCTTGACCATCGTTCTTGCTCCCGCTTGTACTCATGAGCAAGTTGTTTTCCGATGCCTTTGTAGCCAATACCGTTTCGAGCACTTGAAGCTATCTGAGATCTTTTCTCAGCAGCTTTGCTAGTCTCTGGTTGATCCAATTTCTTTCCAGAAAAAGTGACATGGGAGAATTTGCTAGCTCCTGCAATTCTACCTTTTTGAGAGACATAGCACTGTGGGTGTTTATTTCAGTGTTGTGTTTCTTTTCAGAGACGTACCCAACAGTTTTGTTTTTGACTTGTTTTTCCCACAAAGGTTTAGTCGCAACTGCCTTTCCTTTGTCAACAATCTTTGTCTTTTCACCGATACTATAGATTGCATGAGAACCGTCTTGCTGAGTACTTACAAATGTTCTCTTCTCTTTACTCTTATTCAGAGTATTAGAGTAATCTGTCTGAATATTCAGCCCAAGTCCTTTCTTTTCTGAAGGATCTCTTAAGTAAGATTGTACTTCAGTAAGAGTGTCACTAGCTTTGGCATAAGATTGAAAAGATAGTTTTTTCTTCTTGAGTTCCTTGTTCTCAGAAAGAAGATTTTCATAATTCTTTCGTAACTCAGCCATTGCTTCTTCATGTGACTTTTTAGTCTCAGATATCTGAACTTTGAGAAATGCATTTTCAGCATCCTTTCTCTCAGATTCTTTAACTAATTGAGAATTTTCCTTTTCAAGATAATTCTTTTCTTCTTCAAGGATTTCGGCTCTAGCTCGGATCATTAGAAATTCTCTTTCATAGATGTCAAGTTCTTTCCTGAGATTTTCTAGATTTTTTATTTCCTCTTCATCACTTTCATAAGTGTAGCAAGAAGTATGTGTTACCTCATCAGCCATAAGACAGTTTTCTATGTTGGAGATGTCTGGTCCGTCAATTTCAGCAACTCCACACATTTCATTCTTCTTGAGGCCGAAGTCGATTATATCATGAGTAACTCCACATAGTTCTGGTGATGGTAGGGTTGAATCATCTGAATTGTCATCTTCAGAATCTGTTTCAACGTCTAGAGCATCCAGTTGAATTTGGATTTTCTTTCTTTCTTCAGTTAACAAAGCTTTCTGGCTTCTTCTGAAGATTCTTCTATCTTTCTTGTCGCATGTTCTTAGTTTGTTGAGGGCAGGACAATCCTTCTTGAAGTGGCAGTTTACGACAATAGAAAGCAGATATCGTTTCAATTTCGCTTCCTCAAGACATGATGCTTTACGAAATGGCTTGTTCAAATGAGCTCTGCATATTTTTGTACTGGTGATAGTTTGAGCATAGATGCTTTTTCAGCTTCTGTTTGGCTTTTCTTCTCTCAATTTCTCGACTAACAAATTTACTCATTTGCTTTGCAGCAAGAGCATCCTCAGTCTCCTCCTTGCTTTTCTTCTTTTCAGAAGTTCCTTGATTAACTAGAGCAACATTCTGCAACTTTTCAGTTGTTTGTTCTCTCTGAGTTGTCTCATAGTCAACAAGAGCAAGATGAGAGAAAAGTTCCTTTGAGTGATATTTGGCATACCTTGGTTGAAATAAAAGAATTTAGTATGCTCCGGTTGTGGTTAAGACTTCGACAATAGTCTTAATCTTCTCCGCGAGAGTATCTATTGCTTTCCCAAGTCTTGCCATATCACTCATAAGAGTGGTAAATCTGAAATCAAGTTCTTCGAGTTTCGGTGGGACCTTGTTTGAAATTTTGAAATTTCAACTTTAGAACTTCGAACTTGTTTTCCTTGGTTTCTCGGTTCGACACGATTTCTTCAATCGTTGCGAGCAACTTTTCGCGTTTAGCACCCAGTTTACCTTGTATGTGCTCGTGTCGATCCGATGATGATGTTACGAGCTTGACCATCCAGATGATTCCTCTTGGCATCTTCCGATGTCCGAGTTCTCTGGCTTTGGTTCGTAAATAACGTGACGATAGATCTTCCACTAGTCGACGATCTGTTTGTGAAGATCCTTCGCTTTGATCTCTGTCTCTTCCACTTGAAACCTCCATGACTTGCTTAAGTTGTTGAATGATTATTGGACCATTCTTTATTACTTGATCATCTCATCACTTATGGCTTCGGTGGAGCATCATGTTATTTTTCCATTTCGTAGTTCTACGGTTTGAGAACGGGTGCATCACTCGAGACATACGCACACTTAACACACAAATTAAATAGTCCAAAAAAAATGGACAAAGTTCCTTCACCTATCGGGATCTAGGTTCGGTCAGGAATTTGGTGAACCTCCCGCTCTGATACCACTTGTTGGTCGGATAACGGCAAAGTAAAAGACTAGAGGGGGGTGAATAGTCTTTTAAAACTTTGTCGATAACAAATATTTCTCGAGATATCCGAATGGATATCGATACTTAGAATCAGTGCGGAAGACTTAATAAAGATAAGTGTAGAAACAGTTAATAAGTGTGTGTGTGTTGCTGAAGTATAAATACAGAAATGTAAATGACACAGCAAGTATAGTGGTATCTGGAGGTGGCGTAATTCTCCAACTAATCCACTTCGGTCTATTAGAGACCTAGAATTCACTAGAACAGATAATTGAGATAACCTTACAAAAATCCTATTCTAAGATTCTGAACAATTGGTTCCCAACCAAAAGTTCCCCCTGAGTTGTTCCCTAGCTTCTTCAGCCAAGTACTTCCTGTACTCAGAAACCTTTTAGTTATTCCCTAGCTTCCCAAGCTAAGTACTTCCTATACTCAAAAACTTTGGAGTTATTCCTTAGTTTCCCAAATCAAGTACTTCCTATACTCCGGTAACCTTGGAGTTATTCCCTGATTTTTCAAACTAAGTACTTCCTGTACTCCACGCCGGTTTCGGTGTTGGTTTCGGTTTGAGTTGTCAGATGAGCGTCTTAATAACTTTTCAGTTATTCAGATAGCTCTGTGAACTAAGTTACTTAATACACTTTACAGCGTATGGTATCTAGCTCTGTGAACTGAGTTGCCGTTGCTTTTACTCAGACATCTCTGTCCGTGCATTAAATGCATTGTACTATACTTTTTGTCCTGTAGTGTCAACGGAACTATGCTTTGTATCAGAGACTAGACTTGTTGTCTGATATTTTGCACGTCCTTATCTTCATTCTTCAGATACCACTTGTTATTTGATTGAAACAATCTTGTTTCTTTTCAGAAACGTGTTTAACGCTCAAGGTATCTGAGAACAGATATCTGTGGACACTTTCCTTGTCTTCAGATATGTATCTCATTTCTCAGATATCTCTTGTGACACAGTTTGTTTGAAACTGTTCACGTCTACAAGATATCTGGCTAAGATATCTGAATAACAGATTCAGTAATCTTTTGCAGATTTCTTCAGATCTTCAATTCTGGTTGAGCTTTCTGCTTGGATGTCTTCTTCTTGGTCTTCTCTTCATAAAATAAAAATTACATTTTGAGACCTAACATCCTATACAAGATTAGCTAGACTATCATACTAAGTGGGTTTCCTCTTTTACAATGTTCAAGTGAACCAAGAGTACTAATCACCTTTCTGAGACTAAGATAAGTCATCATGTTGCTGAACAAAATCTAAACAGATATTCTAACAAAAATATCTAACAGAGATGCTATAGCTTTTACAGGTCAAAAGAAACTGACATTGGAAGAAGTCCAATGCTTGATAAGGCAAAAAGAAATGCAGAAAAGTCAAGCAAGTGGTGGAAGTGCTTCTGGTGAGGGTCTAATGATTAGGAGCAATTTCCACAAGTCAAAGCCTCAACAACAGTTTCAGAAAAACAAATTCAACAAGGATGTGAGGAATAGAGCTCCTGCTTCTGCTGCAAATGTGAATAGAGAGACAAGAATCTGTCATCACTGCAAGAAACAAGGCCATCTGAAGAAGAACTGCTTCTTGTTAAAGAAACAGAAGCTCAACAATCAAGGAAACAACTCCATACAGGAATACACAAGCAATGCAGTGTTTGATGGAGAGGTGCTGAATATCACTGATGAACAAGCCAGTGATGAGTGGATTCTGGACTCTGGATGTTCTTTCCACATTTGTCCTTACAAGGAATGGTTCTCAAGATTAGATGCCAGCTATGGAGGCACTGTAATGCTGGGAAATGACATGATTTGCAGCATACAAGGAACAGGTGACA
The DNA here is from genome assembly GCA_026545765.1 of Plantago major. NCBI lineage: Eukaryota > Viridiplantae > Streptophyta > Magnoliopsida > Lamiales > Plantaginaceae > Plantago > Plantago major. The sequence continues at coordinate 109,047,358 of CM048840.1, forward strand.
TTAAGCTGCAGATGAGTGATAATTCTGTGAAGTTACTCACAGATGTCAGGTATATACCTGAACTCAGAAGAAATTTAATTTCTCTTGGCACTTTAGAGAGCAAAGGTTTCAAGTTTAGCTCTGGAAATGGCATGCTTACAGTGTTCAATAAAAATGCATCTGCTGTCATGAGTGGTGTTAGGAGAAATAAACTCTACTACATGAAGTGTAAAGTGATTACAGGTGATGTTCATGTAGCTAGTGTGGATGACACTGAGTTGTGGCATAAGAGAATGGCTCATGTTAGTGAGAAAGGTCTGCTTGAATTACATAAGAAACAAGTATTTGACACCAGTAAAGTTGATAAGCTTAAGCCCTGTGAGCAATGCATTCTGAGTAAAGCTAAGAGACACCCCTTTCCAACTGGTAGTCATATAAGTGAAGCACCCCTTGAATATATTCATTCAGATCTATGGGGACCTGCTACAGTTCAAACTAATGGTGGTGGCAGATATTTCATGTCTCTTATAGATGACTATACAAGGAGAGTGTGGTTATATGTGCTGAAACACAAAAGTGATGCATTCTCTAAGTTTAAGGAATGGTGTGCAGAAGTTGAGAATGAGAAGAATCTTAAAGTCAAAATACTGAGGACTGATAATGGCCTAGAGTTTCTATCAAGAGATTTCAACAATTTCTGCAGTGAGAAAGGCATATAAAGAGGCACAGAACCACACCAGGCACACCACAGCAAAATGGCCTTGTTGAAAGGATGAATAGAACACTATTGGAAAGAACAAGGTGCATAATGTTTCAATCTGGTGTACCAAAGTCATTTTGGGGAGAAGCTGTTTCCACAGTTTGTTATCTAGTTAATAAAACCCCTTCATCAGCTATTCAAATGAAAACACCAGATGAGCTGTGGTATGGTGGTTTAAAGGATTACTCACACCTGAGAGTTTTTGGTTGCCTGGCATATGTGCATGTCAGACAGGACAAGCTTGACCCCAGGGCACTGAAAATGCATCTTTATTGGCTATCCTAAAGGTGTGAAAGGGTACAAGTTGTGGTGTATTGAGAAGAAGTCTCAGAAAGTTATAATTAGCAGAGATGTAATGTTTGAGGAGTCTGTGTTTCCTTACAAGATTAGAGATCAACATCTCACTACTGATATGCATAGCTTCAAGGATTCTGAGATTGAGGTGGAGCTCATGAGAATTAATGAGCAAACAAGGGAAAATCATGAAGTTGTTAGTGACTCTCATATACCTCAAGATTTCAGTGGTACAGAATTGCCAGTAAACTCAACTGGTAATGATTCAACTCAGAGTTCACCTGTGATAGGTAGCACATCCCTGAGATCACCAGTTATGAACAATGCACCACAGAGCCCAAACAACACAGCTAGTGCTTCTGCAACACAGCAACAAGCAACTGAAGTTTCTCAACCTGCAGAAGTAAATAGAAACCACTCAAGAAGGAAGGTAGTTCCTGTGGTCACTGATGAAATAAGAAATTTTCAGTTGACCAGAGATAGAGAGAAGAGACAGCACAAGGCAACAAATATGTATGGTTTCAGTAACATGGTATCTTTCTCTCTAAGCACATGTCATGACATTGAATATCAAGAGCCTCAAGATTTTAAAGAAGCTAGTACATGTGCTCAGAAGCAAGAATGGTTGATTGCTATGCAGGAGGAGTTGCTATCTCTTGAGAAGAACAAGACTTGGGAATTAGTTGATAAACCAGCCAACAAGAGAATAGTGAGCTGTAAATGGATATATAAGAGGAAAATTGAGGTGAATACCACAGAACGAGTGAGATATAAGGATAGATTGGTGGCTAGAGGCTTCACTCAGAAAGAGGGCATAGATTACAATGATATATTCTCACCAGTGGTCAAACATACCTCAATAAGGCTGTTACTGAGTATAGTAACTCAATTTGATTTGGAGCTACATCAATTAGATGTTAAAACAACGTTTCTGCATGGTGATCTAGAAGAAACCATTTATATGGCTCAGCCTGAGGGATTTATTCTACCTGAGAATGAAAATAAGGTATGCCTGTTGAAGAAATCCCTATATGGACTTAAGCAAAGTCCTAGACAATGGTACAAAAAATTCAGTGATTATATGGAAGAAATTGGTTTTATAAAATCAAGGTTTGACAGCTGTGTCTATCTAAAGAAAGAGGAAGCTCATGTCATTACATATCTACTTTTATATGTAGATGACATGTTGATTGCCAGCAGCAGTGTTGAAGAGCTACAGCAAGTAAAGAAGCAACTGAGCAATAGATTTGAAATGAAAGATTTGGGAAATGCAAGAAGAATCCTTGGTATGGATATCCTCAGAGATAGAAAAACTGGTATACTCAAGTTGAATCAAGGTGATTACTTAAAGAAGGTTTTGCAGAGGTTTCATATGCATGAATGCAAATCAAGTAGCATTCCTTTAGCTCAGCATTTCAGGCTCTCACTGGAAAATAGCCCTGAAACACCTGAGCAGGTGGAGCATATGAGTAAAATCCCTTATGCAAATGCTATTGGAAGCATTATGTATGCAGCAGGCCAGGTGTTGCTTATGCAATAAGTGTTACCAGTAGATATATGTTCAATCCTGGAGAATACCATTGGGATGCAGTAAAGTGTATACTGAGATATCTTAAGGGATCTCTAGACATTGGAATCAAGTTCTGCAGAGATAAGAAGTGGCTTACAGATCCTATACTGGGCTATGTTGATGCAGATTATGCTGCCAATCTTGATAATAGAAGATCTCAGTCAGGGTATATCTTCTCTTTGTATGGTTCAGCTATTAGTTGGAAATCAAACTTACAGAATGTGGTTGCTCTGTCAACAACTGAATCAGAATACATGGCTATTACTGAAGCTGTGAAAGAAGCACTTTGGTTGAAAGGTATTATAAATGAGTTTGGTTTAAAGCAAGGAGCTGTTACTATCTTGAGTGATAGTCAGAGTGCTATATATCTGTCAAAACATGAAATGTTTCATGAAAGGTCCAAGCACATTGATGTAAGGTTGCACTTTGTCAGAGATATCATAGAGAAAGATGAAGTAAAGATAGCAAAGGTCTCAACTGTTGACAATGCAGCAGATATGATGACAAAGCCTCTGATTCCAGCTAAATTCAATCACTGTTTGAGCTTAGTTAGGATCAGGAATGATTGAAGGTCAAAGTACAGAGTGCTGGTGCCACTGTCAGGTGATTAGATGGTGGTAAATAAGAGAAAATGAGATGTGTTGTTGCTCCTGAAGTCTATTCTCAACAAGGTGGAGATCTGTGAATGTTTTGGGTTGTTTCGAATAGTTTCAGAAGTTCAGGGATTGCTTTGTAATTTGCTGAAGTTGTTTGTTTAAGGCGGCAGAAGAAACGTGTTTTCAACGCGTTAATGGTTATACGCTTTTGTGCCATCCGTTGGATTAAAGGCTGGTTGTTATGATCAGACGGTTTCTGCTCTTTGAGCCGTTATTCATCAGTTTCATTCATATAAAACAGAGCAGAAGAGTTTTGCTGAGCTGTAGAATCAATTCAAGCACCAGATTTCAGTTTTTCGTTTCTCTGTGATTGAGAGCGGTTATTTGAGCTGTTGTTGTGAGTTTTGTATAGTGAATTCAGGCTGAAATTCATTTCAATTCTCTGTAACTAGCTTGTAGTTGAGATATTCAAAAGAGCAATAAAATCATTGATTCTCCGTGGATGTAGATTGAAGCAATTCAATCGAACCACGTAAAATTCTCTGTGTTCTTTGTGTGTTTGCTTATTGGTGTTTGATTGTTAGTTGATCGGTTGTGCGTTTGTGATTGAATACTTAACAATATTAATGAAAGAAAATACTACCTGCTATTGGTTTGTATACACGTGATTCACCCCTTCCGGTCCGATCAATTTGAATGCAACCTCCCTCACGGACTTCATTATTAGCAGAATCATAGCCTGCTGGACATGTACAATCACCAGTTCCATTACCAAGATTATATCCTTCGGGACAGTAACACTCAAAACGTCCAGGTAAATCCCGACAATAACCAATTTCACAATTGTTGAGTCCTGAAGAAGCACATTCGTCTATATCTGCGAAAAGAAATATTCAAGCCAAATCCTTATTGAAAAGAAAAGAAAAGAAAAACTGTGAAGTGATTTGTTCTGCTTAAATGAAAATTTTGTAAATCATACCTTGGCAGCCACCCTCCAAATATGGATTTCCTTGATAACCTGAGTCACATCGGCATCTATAGTTATCAGTACCATTGCTCGGCATATAACAGCTCGAATTGGAGCTTCTGCAAGCATAGCTAGCTGAATCGGATTGCGCCTGTTTACACGTCTCGTTGCCGACAATAGCCCAGTCGATCACCAACGGAAGCCTTGTAACATTTCTCAAATTGGTGAGACTTTGACCATGAAAAATAAAAGATCTCTCCTCCACAATTAACCCAAAGGTACAGTTACTGAACGTGCTGACATTCATATGATTGTTAAAACTCCCCACTCTCAAACTCATACTGCGAACATTGTTAGGTACATTAGTAATCTGGCAGCATCCGGTTCCTGCACAGGTCTCATCTTGTATATCCTCAAACTCCCTGCACGTGGAGATGCAACCGGTGCTGTAATATCGACCATCAGACTGGTTACCAGACATGTACCCGTAACTGTCGCAACCAACAACGGTGAATGAGTTTGCAGTGTTGTTGACTGCCATGTTATTCGGCAGTGTTAATGTGCTCGAATTCTGAAACAAAAGTTGCCCCCCGGAATAGCATCGTCTTGCTATTAATTTCATAATTCGGAGCTGCCCGGTCAGATTAATTTCCAGGATTTCGGTGGTGCTGTTGAACAGGAACAGAGCTGGAGGACTGAGAGTTTCATCGCAGGTGACCGAGTAATTGACGTTTCTGTAACAATTCTCTGTGGTGCCGAACGGGAACGGAATGCTTATGCTGCCGCATCGATCAGTGCAGCCGGGTAATGCTACTGGGAAACTTGGCACTGGTGGTTGAGCAGAAATGAGATTTGGCACTACAGCTAACATGAATGCAAGAAGTGGCAGAATAAGGAACTTTGGTATGATCATGATATATTGTTTGTGTTTGCCTGTTTTGGATGTTATTTCACAAACGATGTTATCTGAATAAGTCTGGATGTCTGCAAAAATGGCTATGAGGCCTTGTATTTAAGTTCATGTTCGGTGATTAAGATATTATAGAGTTGTTGAATTAATTAACAAAAGTCTATTAATTACTTGTCGGAGGAAGCTATTCCATTTTTTATTTTTTATTTTGACAAGTGAACTGATCATAATATTACAAGTGAACTGAACAGAATATTACTCAACAGGGACTTGGTAGTTTAATTTCCATAGAGGCTTTAATTGGTAAGCTTGGTTCATGACTTCTTAGGTGGTGATAGTGGAGAATTAGGGTATCTTCTCTTTGTCACAGAACCTTAATTTGAATGCCTAAATTTCACATCTATACAAGTTCGATCGTTTAGATGAAATAAAATTATATTATAATATCAGAGTATTATACTATCCTCACTCTCATCCAACTTGAATTCTAGCTTCTATGGAGACAAATTACACATCATATTTTTTAAACGAATCTCCTATATATCTAGTTAAAATTCCATGAGTCTTCTTGAGAGAGTGCATCATTTATGGAGAGAATACAAAAAGTCCATTAAACTACTAGTCAAACAAATTAAGTTCTAATTTTGCGGGCCGACCCACAAATAATTACCCAGATTAAAACTTAAAGGGTTTCCAAACTTAAAACTAAAAATGAATTGAAATTGAGATTTGTTTTCTAGATCGATTCTTATGGAATCTGGTTGCTTATAGTGCTTGAAATGTTGTGTAGCATCCTGACAATATCTGATGTTGATTTATAGTGGTGGTTGTTTGTTCAACGGGATGAGGCTGAAGAATATATATTTTCTTTTTTCAATTTGGATTAGATTTATGAATATGTAGAATATAATTCAACCCTCATACTTCTTTTGTTTTTATAAAATATTATCAATTCTACGCAAGACATTAATGATTGTTTATGAAACATTGATTACTTCTTCATAGTTGATATTTAAAATGAAATAGTCGATGTTGGATATAAAATAGGCGATGGAATTTTCAGAATCGTTGATGGGAGATGTTTAACACTATAAAATAACGTATATATGTTATAAGACACTCCCACCGGTCCATTAAAGGCTTCCTTAGCCCTTACTTTCTCTTCAATTAAGAAAAATAAAATATATACTTGATATAGAATAAAATATGTATATTTAATACAAAATAGAATCTGTTTGATATAAAATAGTTGATGTTATAGCCTATGTTTCTATATATAGAATACACTGTGTTTGACACAAAACAACATTATGTTTGATATAAAATAGCAGCTATTATAAATCGTCTATGTTTGTGTATAAAATCCGCTATGTTTGATACAAAATAACATATGTTTGATATAAAAATAACAGCCTATGTTTGTATATAAAATGTTGGAAATAAGTGAAGAAAATGAGTAAACTTAATACATTGTGGGGTTGCGTAGGGACCACTTCTTAACTATTCGTTAGTTAAGTAAACTGAATATACACTAGTAAACTACTATGTAAAAGCTTCGAATTATATATAGTATATTCTAAACGGAACTTGAGTTAGTGATGAATTAATTCTCAAAGTTGAAAGGTGGATTGGGTTTATCCCACGCATTGCTTGCAAATAAGTAATATTTCTAGTTTATAACCTATCATGCAATACTAGATGTTCAAGTGTGATGGTAAGGTTATGAAAAACACTCTACGCGTGGGCGCAAAGGTGTGCAAATCCTGGCCAGATTTGTACTCAAACTAGTGGAACTTGGGTGCCACCTGCGTACACGAATGTCAAACCGAAATAGGCACAAGCGGCTAGCCCGCGCGTGTCACGCCCCAAAACCAAATCACTTCGGCGCGACCGGCCGTGTATCGTAAGATGGTTTTACGCCAACACGAAGCCTCAAAACATTAACATAAACTGAACAATTGCGGAATCAAAGACTTTAAAACTGTGTCCAAAAGTACAGTATCAGAGCGACTCAAAACTCAAATACAACTGAAAAGCCAGGTCTGAACGAAAAGGGAAATCCTACAAAACTAACTCTAGAACTCCAAAGCGTCCTTAAAAGACCTTACGTCCCTGGAAAAAAAATGTGTAAGGGTGAGCTCCTGACAATTTTACCCGAATCAAGTACAGTAGTAAATCATACATATATATACACTCGCCAATATACAATATAGTAAAAATCATTTGCATGGAACATTATCAAAACAATATCAATGAACATATTTTGCTCAATCAAACATACACTAAGGCCACACGAACCGTGGTGGCACACAGGTCGGCTTTTACATAACAATAACAATGCCCTACCAAAGGGATAACATAACAATGGGAGATCTCCAAAAGCACGACATTCCCTCGAAAGGGACCAAACAATTCATAGGCATATCGATGAGCATAAAACATATTTTCAATCCATGCTTTTGAACAAAATACTTTTCACAAATCACAATCACAGACAAAACATTTATGGGTACACATACTTGATCCTTTTTTTTTTGAATAGACTATTATATCAAGAGTTCCCCTTACCTCAGACGACATAACTCGATTGCTCGGAACTCACCAACAAATACAGACCGGGTCTACTCAATACCTAAATAAACAGATGACCAAAATTTACTAAGGAAACTGAAATCAAATTACTAAAACAGAACCGTACTCTAACTACCTCGGATAAAATAAATGGAAAGTTCACCAGGAAACACTACTACTACAGTACGTGTGAAGGAAAACAACAAAGGCTCGAGTCAACCAATATCAAATCACGTGGGTTGAGAGTAGAATTGATGGTAATGATGATTGATGATGTCACACAAGTGTTAAAGACAAGAATTGGAGAGGCAAGGCAATGATTGGAATATACTAACAAAGCTCGAAAGTTTAGAAGCAAAACTATTGCAATATACTACTAGCAAGGAGGAAACAACATCCAATATACTACTGGTCATGATGAAGGATACTGGAAATCAGAAGTAAATCAGCCCGAACAAAGAAGGCTTACCAAGAGATCTGTGGCCAACGGTGCGAGAGCAGAAAAGGAATTAGGTTTCTTCAACAAATAAAGAAGTTTAAATAAGGCTTGTGTAGTTGAGAAAAACCCTATTAAAAATAAACAACACTTCCCACTACTTTAGAAAAGAAATAAAATTTAAATTAATTACAATAAATAACAAATTGAAATAGAGACGTAAAATAAATTTCTCGGGTTTTACATCGCAAGCCAAGTTTTTCCTGGTTGGCCTACTCGAATCTTCCAGATTCTTTTACTTGAAAATTGATTTCGTAACTGCCATGAGTTACAAATGAATCAGTTCTGCGTTTGTTGCAGATTTGATTTATTGTAATGAATTGCAATTATTTTGTGTAGTTACTAAATCACTCAATGGTCATATTCCTCATCTATATAAAGGTCTTTAAGGTTGAAGAGAAAAGATACAGCAAAAACACTATTCTCTCCTTGTTTGTTGTATTCTTCTTCGATACTTAGTAACGTATAATCCAGACAGTTGTTTCGGTTTGCCAAGGGCATCTAGTTTGTGCAACTAGTTGTTTGGTTCTTCCGTTGTATCTTGAGAAATAAGCATCTTTTGATTACTCCAACTCCAAGCACCGTAGGTAAGGAGACGTAATTGTTTTAAGAAAACTATGCAAGCACATGCCTCAGATTCAGTCTTGTTTATTCAAAATGCGATTTCGCTTTTTATATACTTTTTGTATTATCTATCTTCGATTCTATATTTTGAATTTAACATAAAATACCCTATGTTTGACACAAAATATCATACACTTGAAATAAAACAATTGTGTTAAGAGAAATTACAGTAGTATGAGAGTAAGAGTAGAAGAAAGAAGAGAATATGGAGAATAGAATTGAGAGAATGTAGAGTTCATTCTTCACTTCAAAATGGGAGCACATGATGGGAATTTATACAAGTGAAAAATGTATATTAAGAGCCTAATAGTATATGAATAGACAAAGACATCCACTTATACTCTTGTACATTGATTTCTTCATCCACTAACTATAATGCATTCATCTCTTCATCCACTAACTCACTGTGCATTTATCCATAACACTCCCCTTGAATGAACATGAGTGGGTGATGGTTGGTACGCCAAAAATATACTGCCTCATTAAAAACCTTGCTAAGAAAAACCCTTTGAGATAAAAACATAGTCAAGGGAAAAAGAGTGTAGTGCGTATCCAACTCCCCTGATCGATGCATCATTGTAATTCTTCAAACTGCTGCAATTCCAAGTTTCCGGACCAAGTTCTCAAATGATGATGTCTGATATGATTTGGTAAGTAAATCTTCAAACCTTTTGTACTTGGATGGAATCTTCTTCTCATAGATAATGGTGGAGAAGAACTTCTGTAATATGTGGTTCGTCTTCATGTGGAAGAATTTTTTAAATACTTGGAACATCACGTAGTTTCAACGTTCCATACCATGACTCCATAATATTGTAAGGTTGGACCAATAAGTCCCATGACCTTATCTTTATCACATATATCAAAGATATGGAGATAATTATATGCGCTTAATGTTGCCTCGTTAAAAACCTTGCTAGGAAAAATTCAATGGGATAAAAAAATCTAGTCGAAGTGAAAAATAGTGCAACAATTGCTCATACAATGCACAAACGTGTTATCTCCATTTACATGACAAGATAAATATACCTTCTTCAGGAGGTATAGTTAGGATATGAAATTCTTGCTAACTCAAAAGATTAGAAATTTGAATTCTTATTTGATAAGGTACTTCTGGACCATGTCAATCTCAAGATTTACAAGACGTAATCTTTGTAAATATTCATGCATATGCTCAAATTTCAGGTTGAGCTAATATTGGTGTAGCCAATACTACTCTTCACGAGTATTGAGAATTTTATCTCATACTTCAATAGTTCACTGCGGTGAATAGCATTCTTATTTTTATCAACGTGAAGTTGATTATGAAATGAGTATAGACATCAAAATAGTTCTTCAAGAACTTTCCTCATTCAATCAATGTTTGTTAACATGATACTTTTAGTCTCCTTTGGAACTAACTGTCGAAGATTATATCTCCCCTCATTGAACTTTCTTGAACCATATGACTTTTAAGTCAAACAGTCATTTTCATGTGCACAACCTGAGGGTTGTGTATGAGTGTAGCATTCACAATAAAAGAATAAACATGCGAGTATGCAACATCATGCCTTAGTATACTAGGAAAAATTAAATAATGTAAACTATGCAAGAATAAACATATCATGATGCAATGTTTAGTATCTAAATGCACATGAAATTTGACTCGATAATGCAACGGTACCGTACGTATTTCAAATTCGTTAATCAATCAGACTTCAGGTCCATGAGCTCATTTTCTATCATCATCATGATGTCATCGAATGGACTTACATATAAGATCCCCATTTACATGTGCAATTTTGCATATGCATATAAAATATATGCATATAAAAATCTCTTTCTTAGATTTTTCAAGTCAGTACTGATAATTGATATCTGAATATTTTTGTAGGTACCATTTCATTTCATATAGGCCATCTATTATAGTTCAGATATTTATGCCTTTTATGGCATAAATTACTCTTCAGGAGAAACAACTGCCTTATCTTGCCATTTTCTTGTATTGTACTTAGCACTGGTACCGTATTTCACCGAGGTGAATGAATTATTAGTACAATAGGCAAGATATCTCAATGTACAACACATGTCATTCTATAATCGATATGTAACTCTGTACGCCTCAAAATAGGGTCATAGCGGGTTAACATTCAAATCAAAAAATTTCATGTTTGAACATATCTTGATATAGCATGAAGCTGGAGAGTCAATCTTTATCAAGTTTGAACATTCAAATATATAGGATCAATTCGCTGTACGAATTTGTTTTTACTAGCTTATTCATATTCTTCCTCCCCTAAGCTGGGAAAACTAGGGCTCATGATAATAGAATGCCCAACTTAGAAATTGATGTATGCATACAATTTTTGTATGCTTCAAGCATTAATTCTATGTGGAGAACAATATGTTAGGGAGTCAGTATATTTGCACAGTTGGATTTTCTTTTGCTGAAAATAATTTTGCCCTCCAATTGGAGATCATAGTTTAGGGCTTCTGGTCATAATCATAGTCAACTTTAAAAGAGTGACTCTTGCTCATTTCAAGATCTTCATTTTCATGCTTAATCTCAGTGTTGTGTCTTGCCATAATATAATTTACAACACGAGATAGCTTTCAGCACATAATCATATGGAAACTTCAGGTTTCACAACAACCGTTAGTTTATAACCGGATGGCCTAATTTGTCACATCAAATTTGTACGTATATATTATCACTTTCGTCATGTATACAAAAGTATTTAAAAAACTGGCCAGAATGATGTGACGTAAAGATACAAATCTTTGTCTTTTTCTATTTGGCAAGACTTATAAGTACTCATTCAATGAGCAAGTCTAATATGTGCTCTTCTGGGGCACAAAGTTTGCTTGTAAACATGCATTTTATTATGTTTGTTGTACATATATCTTATAATATGTATGCTTGTCACGAGCAATAGTTATACACGTACAAAATTGTTCATTTATGTTTTTAAAAGTCTTTGCTGGGGGAATTGTTACACCTACTTAGCTCCAACACTCCATTTGGAGAGTATAAGGGACATGTCAGGTTTCCACCCAAACGCTCGGACAACATAATTTAGCATATTATATAAAATATTTTTGAGAATAAAATGTTTAATTCTCATTCTCCCAACTTGAAGTTGGTGAGATATATTTGCTCACTCGCATATTTCTCTCAACTTGAGGTTGACGAGTTCTTTTTTTTATGCTTACTTCTGGTGAAGCTTTGATACATGTATAAACAAGTAAAATGTTCACATTCACTTAAGGGAATGAGAAGAATCAATTTTGAGAAATTGATCATCATGATCATGCATTTAAAGTTTTAAAACTTTATTATTTTTCTAATCACCTCTTGGGGTGTGATCATGGATGCACTTAGCATTGTCACGCCCCAAAACCAAAATAATTTGGCGCGACCGGTTGTCTATCGTGAGATGGGCTCACGCCAAGACGAAGCCTCAATTTTATAAATTATTTTGAAAAGAGTGGTACAAAGTAAGTAGTAGTACATCAGAGCTTATAACAACCCATTTACAACAAATGAAAACTACTAAACAAACTTCCAATACATACTACTACTCAAAATACAAAGAACTCACTACACTACAAAACTCAGACCACTCCAAAAGTCTACCCGCCTTGACTCCAGGGTACTTCATCCAATACGACTTTACTAAAATCTGAAAAGGGGTGTAAGGGTGAGCTCCTGGCACTTTTACCCGGATCAAGTACATATAAAAAGTTTACATATATATACACTCCGTTTTATATCAAACATAGTCGAAAATCATTTGCATGGAACATGTCACACTAATTACAATTCACATTTAGCTCGATCAAATATACACTATGGCCACACAAACCGTGGTGGCACACAGGCCGGCTTTCACATAACATATCCCCTACCATAGGGGTCACACACATAACACTGGGAGTACTCCAAAGCACGACAATCCCTCGTAAGGGTCACACACTTCATAGGCATATCGATGAGCTTAAACATACACATAATCCATGCTTTATCAAATCACTTTCACAAATCGCATACACATACAAAACATTTTGGGATACACATACTTGATCCTTTTCGAACAAACTATCATATAAAGTCCCATTCCTTGATATAATAAACATAAGTTGTTTATCAATTCTTAAAACATACATATAACGATAAAAATACAAGCAAGAGTGTCAAGAGTTCCCCTTACCTTGAGACGACTCGAATCAAGCTTAACTTAGCTATAGCACAAAACTCCACTAACTTGCATCTCAACTCTCCAAAATCCACACTACAATGTAAGAACCCAAATTAAAATCAAGAGGTAAATAATTGAGTTGAAGGGAACAAAATAAAGTGGGGTGACAAAGGAATGATGTCATCACAATGATAAATTATCAATCTTGCATGTTTCCATGCAGTAAAATTGATAGGAACATAAACAAAGCGACTTACGTTTGGCAGAAACAAGAGAATTCGGGGAGTTCGAACAGACTCAACTTGGATCCGATTTTCATGAAACAAGGTTCTACGGGTTCGTTACAATGTGAAGAACACGTTACAAAAACCGGGGTCAAGATTGAAAGCCGCTTGGTAGGGTTTTAGACTTTCAGTGGCATATCGGGGCTTGGGTTTTTCTGATATATATGCCATTGTGTGTGTATATCCATCCATCCATATATTATGTAAATAATAATGATTTAAACCTCACCAGATTCATTCAGTCTTACGTGGAATTTTATGGAATTAGTTGTATATTTTGTGGAATTAGTTGTATTTCATTGTAAATTTTGGTATGTTGACTATATATATATATATATATATATATAGGTTTTATTAAATCTCATATAACTTTATCTACAAAAATCCAAAAAATATTTTGAACATATATTTAAATTCGCCGTGACAAGACGAATCCATAGACACCAATCTTGAATAGTATTATTTAAATAAATTATTTTATTCATTAAAATAAAATATAAATTTATTAATTAAATAAGATGAAATGAATTAATGAAAATTTAAAAATAGAGTATTTAACTAATGTTTAACATGAGCCTAATGTTTTAGCGCTCAGATTATCAGTTGGGTGTTCTTATATAATATAGTATATAAAGTTGATGGGCTAAATCCGCCAGATTTATTCAAATTCCAGCCATCCTATGTGAAATTTTCATATGGTTGAGCAGAGTTCGAATAAGGGAACGTATTAGTGTTGTTGCTAGGGATCAAGAGGGCATGGATATTATTGCTTGGTGAAATTTTTTATGTCTTATGGTTGCTGAAAATGCGGAAGGTTGGACAGCCAAATTAAGAACAAAATTTGTTCGAGATTTTGAGTGGCAACATGTAGTAATTGAAAGGTATTGTTCTTTGGTGATTAAATCTCTTAAATCAATAAATTTTAGCTTTGCCCCTTTGTTTCACTTTTCAAAGAAATTTAGGTATTTGATGGAGAATATGTTTTGCCAAGTTAAACGAGAGGGTAACGTTTTAGCACATAGATTATCAGTTGGGTGTTCTTATGATGATGTTGGTTTGGTATATTTATATTATCCACACCAAGATTGTTATGTGGGGGAGCACATAACACCCTAGGGGTTGTCTCAATGAATTTATTGTGTCCTCCCATTTCTATATATTATTAAACGTAAACTATATCGTGACATCGCCACGAAAATTTTGTGGATTAGTTGCATTTTAAGCCAACATATCTTTCATCTTTTTTTTCTTTTTTTTTATTTTTTATATTGGTTGCATATATAGTTTTATAAAATCTCATATAAATTTATATACAAAACTCCGAAAAATGATTTGAACATATATTTAAATTCACCATGCCAAGACGAATTCATCTAAATCTTTTGGACTTTATCACTCGCATATTTTCATAAAGTCTGCTAACAACAATATTATCTACTATTATTCTTCTCAAGTTTTTTTTTTTTTTATAATTTGATATGGATCAAGATAAATTTGATGCTTCTATTTTTTTACAATATGCTCTACCAGATGAGGTTGGAGTGATTGCAAAATATTATTATGGACATATTTGACTTGAATACGGGAGGAATACCCTTTATTTGTGATTATTAATTGTCAGAGGTAAATGCGAAAAAATATGCGGAGTCAAAGTTTGCACTTTACACTACACGACTGAGATAAGGAAGAATAACCTTGCACGTGTTCGTTCTTTATACAAGTGAGTAAGTTAATGATGTAAATGAGCTTTAACTATAATTTAAATCTTTATAGTGATCTCTCACTATTAAAAAGAAATATGGCAGCACTATATATTAC
The DNA here is from genome assembly GCA_026545765.1 of Plantago major. NCBI lineage: Eukaryota > Viridiplantae > Streptophyta > Magnoliopsida > Lamiales > Plantaginaceae > Plantago > Plantago major. The sequence continues at coordinate 109,062,405 of CM048840.1, forward strand.
TACATTATTACAAAATAATTTTTTTAATAAACTAAAAAAGAAGGAAAACTAAAAATTCCTACTTGATTAATCAATCGACAATTATCTAGGAACTCCGATCCAACCCCTGGCCAAACGAATATATAAAGCTTGATTGGCACAAGTCTACTAAAATGTTTTTTACAGTCAAATGTTTATGATCTAAAATATATATTTGGATACTAATAAACATAACAACAACTATCCATTTGCAATATTAAACCTACCAATATACAAATCAGTTACTCATTTATCTCCATATTCATGCCCAGTATTGATTATCTATTTGTAATAATAAAGAAAATTCAGTTTGCCGTATTTTTTTTCTGATTTTTCTTTGATGTTTCAATTCGTGTTTCTCCAAATACGGAGGATAGTCCAAGCATAAAAGAAGTAGAAAAATACTAAATAATATACTTATTTAAGTCATAGTTATCATGAGAATAAGTTTGAGTGCACAACTCCTACAAAATTAAAACATTTCGATATTGATGTTGATGAAGTGGATTATATACTCTAAGGAATACTAAGCTAATCCAAGCTTACATGAATGAAACTCATACATTCTTATATAGTTTAACATGAGTGAACGTTTAAAGTTGTGTTAATTTGTATTCTATGGTGAAGTTTGATATAATGAAGCTTAATTATATTTTATACCTCACATGTGTATGATTTACTGTTGAATATGCATTTTCTTAATCGGCATAAATCCAATTAGGAGGACCTTTGGTTCTATCCTTGACATAGCCCCTGCAACTAATCTTCTAAGAATATTCTATGAATCGTGTACTAGACCTGCTTTTTTCAGTTCCAGGAGATAGAAGAGATATACATGAGCTAATTGGTGGTGTGTTTGATCTTTACATTTCTATCAATAACATTTTACACGTGAAGACTTTCAATTTCCTTTTCTTTATGTATAAGATTCGATCGGTACGATAAGGTATAAGGGTTCTCTTCTCTACAGTCTCTGGCTGGAACAACTGGTTCTATCCAACCCGAATTCAACCCCGTTCGAAATAATGTTGTTCAGGTCTGGTAAAAAATTCAAAAAATGTTTGGAACATATATTTGAATTCCCCGTGACAAGATGAATCCATAGACACCAATCTTGAATAGTATTATTTAAATAAATCATTTTATTCATTAAAATAAAAATAACATTATTAAATAAGATAAAATGAATTAATGGAAATTTAAAAATAGAATATTTAACTAATGTTTAACGTAAGACTAATGTTTTAGCGCTCAGATTATCAGTTGGGTGTTTTTATATAATATAATATATAAAGTTGATGGGTTAAATCCGCCAGATTCATTCCAAACAGATATCCTACGTGAAATTTTCATACGGTTGAGCAGAGTCCGAATTAGGGGACGTATTAGTGTTGTTGCTAGGGATCAAGAGGGCATGAATGTTATTGCTTGGTGAAAGTTTTTATGTCTTATGGTTCCTGAAAATGCGGAAGGTTGGACAGCCAAATTAAGAACAAAATTTGTTCGAGATTTTGAGTGGCAACATGTAGTAATTGAAATGAATTGTTCTTTGGTGATTAAATCTCTTAAATCGACAAATTTTAGCTTTGCCCCTTTGTTTAACTTTTCAAAGAAATTTAGGTATTTGATGGAGAATAAGTATTGCCAAGTTAAACGTGAGGGTAACATTTTAACACATAGATTATCAGTTGGGTGTTCTTATGATGATGTTGGTTTGGTATATTTGCATTAATCACACCAAGATCGTTATGTAGGGGGAGCACATACCACCCTAGGGGTTGTCTCGATAAATTTATTTTGTCCTCCCCATTTCTATATATTATTAAACGTAAACTATATCTTGACATCGCCACGGAAATTTTGTGGAATTAGTTGCATTTTCAGCCAATATATCTTTCACCGATTTTTTTTTTTTTTTGTATATTGGCTGCATATATAGTTTTATAAAATCTCATATAAATTTTTATACAAAACTCCGAAAAATAATTTGAACATATATTTAAATTCACCGTGCCAAGACGAATTCATCTAAATCTTTTCGAATTTATCACTCGCATGTTTTCATAAAATCGGCTAACAACAATATTATCTACTATAATGGTGCACTTAAATACAACTCTACACATATTCTTCTCAAGTTGTTTTTTTTTATAAGTTGATATGGATCAAGATAAATTTAATGCTTCTATTTTTTACAATATGCTCCATACCAGATGAGGTTGGAGTGATTGCAAAATATTATTATGGACATATTTGACTTGTATACGGGAGGAATACCATTTATTTGTCATTCTTAATTGGCAGAGGTAAATGTGGAAAAATGCGAAGTCAAAGTTTGCACTTTACACTGCACGACTGGGATAATGAAGAATAACCTTGACCACGTGTTCGTTCTTTACAATCACGTAAATTAGCTGAGTTATTGTTATCATTGACGAAATGTGGCTAAAGTAATTTGTGAATTAGTAGTAGAAAAAATACAAGTGAGTAAGTTAATGATGTATATGAGCTTTAATTATAATTTAAATCTTTAGAGTGATCTCTCATTATTAAAAAGAAAATATGACAGCACTATATACTACTACATTATTCCATAATGATTTTTCTATAAACTAAAAATTCATACTTGATTAATCAATCGACAATTAGCTAGGAACTCCGATCCACCCACTGGCCAAACGAATTTATAAAGCTTGATTGGCACAAGTCTACTAAAATGTTTTTTACAGTTAAATGTTTACGACCTAAAATATAAATTTGGATACTAATAAACATAACAACAACTATGCATTTGCAATATTAAACCTACCTATATATAAATCATTTACTCATTTATCTCCATCTTCATGCCCGGTATTGATTATCTATTTGTAATGACAAAGAAAATTCAGTTTGCCGTATTTTTTTCTGATTTTTCTTTTACGTTTCAATTGGTGTTTCTCCAAATATGGAGGATGGTCCAAGCATAAAAGAAGTAGAAAAATGCTAAATAATATACTTATTTAAGTCATAGTTATCATGAGAATAAGTTTAAGTGTACAACTCCTACAAAATTAAAACATTTTGATATTGATGTTGATGAAGTGGATTATATACTCTCAGGACAATACTAAGCTAATCCAAGCTTACATGAATGAAACTCATACATTCTTATATAGTTTAACAAGAGTGAACGTTTAAAGTTGTGTTAATTTGTATTCTATGGTGAAGTTTGATAATGAAGCTTAATTATATTTTATACCTCAAATTTGTATGATTTACTGTTGAATATGCATATTTTTAATGGACATGAATCCAGTTAGGAGGACCTTTGGATCTATGCTTGAGATAGCCCCTTCAACTAATCTTCTAAGAATGTTCTATGAATCGTGTACTAGACCTGCTTTTTTCAGTTCCAGGCGATGGAAGAGATATACATGAGCTAATTGGTGGTGTGTTTGATCTTTACATGTCTATCAATAACATTTTACACGTGAAGACTTTCAATTTCCTTTTCTTTATGTATAAGATTTGTTCTTTACGATAGGGTTCTCTTCTCTACAGTCTCTTGCAAGAACGACTGGTTCTATCCAACCCGGATTCAACCTCGTTCGAAATAATGATGTTCAGGTTTGGTCTGGCATATACTCGAATCTGTTCCATACCTTTACTCGAACCCGTTCCATACCTTTACTCGAACCCGTTCCATACCTTTGTTACAAGACCCGACCGCAACATTTTATGATTATATTAGTAAAAATTACATTTTTTTCCGGCAGATGGGGGGAGGGGTTCTGCATGTACTCTCTAGGCAGGGAAACTCTCTTCGATCTTCTCTCTACTTTCTTAATACATAACAGGTCTGGGGGATCTGATACTCTCTCCACATCCACATGTGGCAGTTGTTTAGCCCATTCTCTTGCTCGTACTGCTACTATAGCTGAGGATGGTGGAACTGTCCTTTCTCCTGATATTTGATGTATTTGACTATTCTATGCTTTGAAATACAAAGTCTTGTTTTGATAATAAAAAAAAAAAAATGGCTTCCTATATATTTTAATTAATATAAGTACAGTTACATCTCTATCAAAATGTGTGTATAAAGTTTTATTGACTAGTCTTGTGTTGTTAGTATCTCGAATTATGAAATTAGTTTAAGTCAACTCATCAAGTGAAGTCATCAAAACAGAAGGCTGAGATTGAATCTGGTAAATTTGACCGATGAGATCGAACTGGCAGTTACAGGTCATGATCATCTTCGATTCTCTTATATATCCTTCGATTCATTCGTTGTTGCAATTTCATCAAATGGTTCCAAGTCTTTGGTATGATCATGATTGTTTGTGTTTGGGATGATTTTTATAAAAAACAATGTTATCTGAACAAGAACTGGATGTCTGCAAAAAATGGCTATTAGGCTTTGTATTTATGTTCAAGTTCGATGATTGAGATTTGCGATATTATGGAGTTGTGTAGAGTTGGACAAGTTTTGGAATTGATTAGCAAGAAGAGTAAGGATTTTTTTTTTCTTTTTGAGAAACCCTGGATATTTATGATAAAAAGAGAAAGGATTGATGGGTTGACTTCACAAAATTCTAGCATAAGTCAGTCTATTAATTTCATTTTTCAAAGATGGTCTCTAGATAATTCATCGAAACTAATCTATGTTGCAAACAAATGATCGTTGTTCTTAATCAAAACGTTTATGTACCCAATATTTGTGTTTTTCATATTACAATAGAATTCATTTTGTTAACAAATATAGACGTGTGAACTATTAATAACATGGATGTTTTTATTTATAATATAGGTTTGTATTTCAATAAGTTATCTAAAAACTGTGCCGTCAGACTTTATGAATTCCTAGTAATTTTGAAGATGGCATGGCATGTTAATAATGTGTTTCGCATGTAATTTTTTTTTTAGACAGATAAAATAAAAGTGTAAAGTTGAGTATGAAGCTATGGTGTATTACAAGTATACTGAATACTTTTAATATTGCTTTGTATAATACATAAAAAAAAATATTGCAAAACACTACAAGATGATATTACCACAAACTTTATGACCTGTGAGAGATGTTTATCAGAAAACTCCGATGAAGATGAAACACCCAAGCAAAGAAGAAAGGAGAAATTTTCTCAGCAGATGCCCAAAGAAAGGTATGATACAGGAGATTCACAGGTTGCACTTCTTGGTGAATCCAATGGAAAGACTTTTGAATACTATGTATTATATCCAATTAAGTCATTCAAAGGAGATTCACAACCAACCTCTCCAATTCGAGAAGAAGTTAAAACATGCTACAATCTTGGACCATCCTCCTCACAAAATCCACATAATCTGAGCTTCCCATCAGAAGAGTTCGAGCAAGATAATGCCAAGCACTCTTGGAAAGTTAAAAATCCACTCATTAAGAATGCTGACGGATCAGTGCAGCAGAAGCGACACTAAATTGGCAGTTAGAGAATGCAGTGGCCCAGAACAATCTCCTCAACCAAATTGATAAAAAGGTAACTATCTTGGACCTTTCTATCAAAGAGATTTAAAAAATCCTCTCTCCACCAAGAACTCCTTCACTTGGCATCAATGGTTTCCGTTACTTCACCCATTATAAGCTACAAAGAGTCTGAACTTAAGTTTCTCAAAGCACAACTCAATTCCTTACAAAACCAACCAAAAGCTTCAACCAATATTCCATACGATATATTCACCCCCCCCCCCCCAACATCCAGTTTATACACCACCTTACATGGTTCAAACACAACCCCTCTCCTTCTCACAAGACCCAAGTGTTTTTGAATCATCATCGTTCCTTCCAACAAGAATAGTTGAGGAACAACATGTTGCCAAAAAACGCCAGTCAATAGAAACACCAAGAACCACAACTTTAGAAACACCAAATATCCAAGAACTACCTGATACTTGTTGATGCGCTAAGAAATTACTACTGATATTAACCCAAGTAGAAAAAGCGATTGTTATAGGCAATGCTCTTAACAACATGATCGCTCCCTCGAGGAATTGATCAAGCTAGTTCAAACAGAATAGACTCGCTTGTGTTGGTTGTAAACAGATAGTTGGATAGTGATACTTCAACCCTAGAATAAAATCTAACAATCACAAGACAAGGTAATACCTAGATCATGCAATTCTACAAATAAAGAAGATAATAAATCCTTTCATGAAGTCCGATGATACGAGAGGGACCAATTTAAGGAGACACCAGCTTGCAGTTAATCACCTTGTTATCGAAAGTTCAACCAAATAAGGGCTATAAGTACGTATTTACTACAAAGAGCCTGTCATGAGCTATGCAATCACACTGATATAGCCTAATTAATGATTAAGACACTAACGAGTTCACACCGATACAACATGCATTATGTAATCGAAGGCAACAACCTGTCACGTACAAAGTAAATAGTAATTGTACGATTGATACCCGGATACGTCTAGGACAAGAGATCGTCTGAAAGGAAATAAACTTCAATTGAAAGAGAGATTGAATCTCTAGATTGTTTACACTGCTTGAATTGAAAGAGAATATAACTAGAAGGTATGAAGATATGAAAACTACTGGATACAAGTGTCCTATTTATATGAAAACAGTTGCATGAGCAAGGAAAATTACTTGGAAAAGCTTGTGAACGCCCAAAACTATCAATCAAGTGCAAAACAAAGAAGTGCAGATGCTCTGCATTTGGAGGAAAAGACAGAAAGTTTAAAGGCAAATGGCAGAAGAAATTCCCACATCTATCTAGTGGAAAGAAGTGGAAGTTCTTCAGAAAGAAAAAGAGAAGAGGTTTCAAGAAGTCAGACAGGTGCTACATCTGTAAAAGGAAAGGACCTTATGCAACACAATGTCCAAATAAGAAGAAGCGAGACAACCTTATCGGATATTTGGCACAGGTCGAAGACATCGACGATTTAGACATTGAATCAATCTTCTCCCTCGATGATGAGCCAACATACGACACCATCCTCGCCATGGGAATTGAACAAGAAGGTGAATCCTCTGAAGATTCGGAGACAGATGAAGAAGAAGATCGGGATGATTAGTTCATGCTCTTTGATCTCTATACTCTGGACGGTTGCATAGCGGAACAACCAAGAGAAACAGAGCTGGCATACCCATCCCAACCTTCACCCAACGTCAAAATATACATCCTGCCAGGCAAGTATGATAAACCCATACCAATCATAGCCTATTTTGATACAGGAGCCGCATCTTCCATCATCAAACTAGATATCCTCCCATCCTCTCGCTGGGAATCATGCTCAGTAGCTTTCAAAGTAGCCAAAGGTCAAATCTTCTATATTTCCCTCATCAGTAAACCCATATATATCAGGCTTTTCCTAGGATACATGGTCAAATCCAGAGTATACAGGTCTGAACTCCCTGGAAAAGACTTTATACTCGGCTTTGATATCCTACACAGTCTCAAACGAGTCACTTGGCACCCAAAAGGCCTCAAACACAAAAACCACATCCTACCTTGGACAACAGTATGCCATCTCTACCCAATGGAAATCCTGAATCCCATCAAAGATGAAATCATCAAAACAGAATGTGCTTCCTCCAATACTGAATTTCTTACCAAATGTTCCTCACCACTATGGAGAAACCCAGATTTCTTCATATCCTTACCTTTCAAGAAAAATGAGGACATCAACCCAACAAAAACCAGCCACCCTGGAATGAACCCAGGTCACTATAACCTGGCACTCGAAAAAGTAGACCAACTACAAAACGAGGATCTTATTGAGCCTACTACTTCGCCATGGGCATGTGAAGCATTTTACGTCAACAAGAGAGCAGAACAAGTTCGTGGAAAACTAAGACTGGTCATTAACTACCAGCCACTCAATCATTTTCTTGCGGGCGACAAGTTTCTGTTGCCAAAGAGAGAAGTTTTGTTCCAAAACTTCCCCAAGCACAAGTCTTCTCCAAGTTTGACTTAAAAGCAGGATTTTGGCAGCTCGGCATCAAACTTGAAGATCGACCAAAAATAGGATTTTGTGTTCCAAACCGTCATTACCATTGGAAGGTTATGCCCTTCAGCTTAAAGACAACACTCTCACTGTTCCAGAAAGCCATGATTAGAATCTTCAAGCCAATACTCTCCAACGCATTGGTATACATTGATGACATCCTCTTATTCTCACCAGACATCGACTCTCACACCTCAGTACTCGTGAAATTCCATGGTATCGTGCAACGGTATGGGATTATGTTATCAGAGAAAAAGATGGCTATTTGACAAATGGAGATTGACTTCCTCGGAATGCATATCTCAAAAGGACAATACTATCTTTAGCCTCACATTGCCTCACAGCTTGATGAATTTCTAGACGAGAAGCTCTCCTACAAGCAGGTCTAACAATTCCTCAGAATTGTCAACTACATGCATGGCAGACTTCATCCATAGTCTTGCAAGGCATAGATCAGTCCTGTCAGCACAGTTAAGAAAAGACACTCCACCCTAGATGCAGGAATGCACAGAAGCTGTAAAAGAGTTAAAAAGGATATAAAAAACTCTCCTAGCTGAAGATTCCATCAAAAGGAAAAAGGATTCTCCAAACTGATGCAAGTGATTGTTATTGGGGTGCAGTTCTACTTGAGGAAGATGAAAAAGGGAAGAGACACATCTGCGGATACAAAAGTGGTGTTTTCAAAGACAGCGAGAAGCACTACCACTCCACCTACAAAGAGGTTCTTGCAGTCAAGCGTGGAATTGAAAAGTTCGAGTTTCACCTCGTGGACAATACTTCCTCATCGAGATGGACATGTCTTCCTTCCTAAAGATGATCCAGTTCAAGCATAAGGTTCTACCTCAGGCACAACTACTCAGATGGACAAGTTGGTTCTCACAAAGGAAGTTCGACATAAAGCATATCAAAGGAAAAGATAATTTTCTTCCATATTTCCTCTCCAGGACACGGAGACAGATCTCGACAGTCATTCCAATTATATACATGTTCAATCCAGAAGGTCCCACAGAAGAGTCCCTGAGATTCATGATAAAGAACATGCCTCAAGGTTTGAAAGAAGAAGTCCTCAGCACAGTCTTAACCTACAGAGGATCCAGATCCAGTGAGTCTGGATATTCTAGAAGATCTGTGGATCATCCAGTGCTATGTTGAAATTCGGGAAAAGTGTTACAAACATCGTTACTGCATTCAACGTAGTATGAAGTGTTGCAATGCATGCATGTTTGTATTCTCTGTATCTGGTGTCAAGCAGAGCGAGACTTGCCACAAAAGGTAATCCTTTCTTGCCATGAAGTGTAACTACTATCGGATTGCTCCATAGTATAGATGGGTATAACCTTGGGCTCGCCATTGTTGAACCATCACTTCGAGGCAGATAGGAATCATTATTTCCGCTTCCGTCGTCGAAACCAAGTATTGCTCAAGTTGGGATGCCAAAACAAGTTCTTTGGATGCATGCTTGTTTGGGCTAAACACATGTCTTATGACTCTTGGAAGGGTAAAATTTAGTTTTGTAAAGGATTTATATGGATTTAGTATAGGTAACTGGGTAATAGGGACTTTACTATCATCACTCACATATTAAACTTCATAAATATAATCGACTTTGCTGGAGTTTGATTTTCTAAGGTTGAAAGAGGTTGAGTTGAAGGAGGATGAGTGGGATAGAGTGGATGTATTCTCCATGGTGTGACTCAAGACCAGAGGCCAAGACAGTAAGTTTGGTTTCTTATCTATCCTTCTAATTAGTAATAAGCTACAATGAGTTATGTCCATTAGATATTTAATGCTAAGGATACAGAGAAAACACTTATGAGAGTATCTGCTTCTATCACTGAGGCAATGCTTTCTTCTTATAAAAGCCTCAAGGCACCTGAGCATAATAACCTCATAGGTGCATTTTCTCTATCCTTTTGATCTTGCTTAGTAGGATTTATGGTGTGGAGGTTCCACTAGGTGGCTACCACATAACATACTTTCGATATAATTAAGCATATGGTTGGACATAGCTCACCGGCTTAGAACTTCTTAGGAAGATAAGAGCCAAAAGCTTAGACTTCCATGGCTCTGATACCATGTTTACAAACACATAGTAGGTACAACCACTTTGGAGGTTTTATCATGATCAAGTTTATAGTAAGGAGAATTATATGAACAAGGGGAAGCTTTTATTATTGAGAGACTCAAGTACACTCAGGAGATTACAGATACACAGAACGACTCACTAGCTTAGCTTGGTCTATGCCTATGCCAAGCCCTCTTATTTATAGTAGTAGTCCTAAGGAATATCTCAAGGTATATTCCTTAGATATTAAGACAATTAGTAAGTGTCACATACTATTACTAGTTAGTACATTACTATTACCTTAGTGACATTAGTATTTACATTAGTGACACTACTATTACATATAGTGGCACTTGATATTTTAACACACCATTCTAGAATTTAGTACTTCTAGATTATTCTTATTCCACCTGTCTGCGAAAAGAGTTGTTGCCTGCCATTAATCATTTTCATCTTCTATATCATCTTCTTCACTGGCTGAAACAACTTCGGACAAGTATATCTTGTCACTTGGAATGTATCTTTTCATCTTGATCTTCTTGCTATTGTACCCGATGCTTGTACTAAAACCACTGTCATTCTCATAGTCGTCTAAAATATGACTGTAGGATGGTTGCTTCTCTACCACATGAGTATCTTCAAGCTTAGTCCACAATTGTTTCCCGCCTGATCATAGTCCCTCAAGCTCCATCGCAACTTGTTTCATTGTAGGTCGGTGGTGCCCTCTCACATTCAAGCACACTCGTGCAAGATTCACAACTTCTGTCAGCTGCTCCAAAATTCCTTTGTCACTCATAATAATCTCGTCAATAACTTCAAGCAGGCGTCCTTGTTGCAGCTTACAAAGGAATAAACTGGTTAGGTTTCTCTCAGCTTCAGGCTTATCGTATCTTAAAGGCTTCATGCCTGTTAAAAGCTCCAACAGGACGACTCCAAAACTGTACACGTCACTCTTTTCAGTCAATTGGTTGGTTTGCATGTACTCAGGATCTAGGTATCCAAATGTTCCTTGAACCATAGTGGACAATTGAGTTTGATCTATCGGGACCAATCTTGAAGCTCCAAAATCAGACACCTTAGCCTCCAAATTTTGGTCTAAGAGGATATTAGCGGACTTGACATCTTTGTGTATGATTGGAATCGAGGCAGCAGAGTGTAGATATGACAACACATCAGCGGTTTCTATAGCTATTTTTAATCTCTTTTTCCAATCAAGAGGCCTTTTCTTGGAATTGTCGTGTATATGATCATGAAGAGTGCCATGAATTCATATACTAGAAGAGGGGCTTGTGTTTCCAAGCAACAACCAAGAAGCATGACAATGTTTCGGTGGCTAACTCGTGAGAGAACAACAACCTCATTGATGAATTGGTCAATTTGGCCTGGATCGACTTGTTTGGACTTCTTGACTGCAACTGTCCTGCTATCTTCTAAAACACCCTTATATACCGTTCCAAAACCTCCCTGAGAATTCTTTCATTATGGAAGTTCTTCGTTCGTCTGAGCTAAAAATCTTAGCCACATCATTATTTGATCGTGATCCCCTCTCCGTGTTGATGGACATCATATTTCCAGTGGCAGTTAGCTTTTCTACCAACAACTTGCCACCATTTCGGAGAAAGTACATTTGCTTCATCTCTCTCAACCTTCTTCTCTTTAGTTCGAAACTTACCAAGCAAGCAACAACGATAACAATCACAATCCCTACAACAGCTCCTGCTTATAAGCCAAATGCAACTGGTAAGTGACAAATTTCATCAAAAAAACTACTGCCTGTTTGGTATAGTGTTAAAAAGTGAGTTAAATGAAAAATATTAGTTGATAAATAGTAACTGAGTTAAAGATGAGTTATAGAAAATGGTTGTTGGAATAGAGTTAAAATATTATAGAGTTGTTATATATAGTGTGTAAGAAAGAGGTGATCTGTGTAAAGAAGAAGAGATGTATTTTTTGGTTGTTTTAATGTTATTTGATTGGTTTAAAGTTGTTAGTATGATTGGAAAAGTAAAGAGAGATAAAGAGTAGGGTGGAAATAAAATGATACTCCCTCCGTTCCATAGATTTCTTTCCATTTTTCCATTTTGGGCGTTTCATTAAAAACTTTCCATTTCCTTTTATGGAAACCCACTATCTCCATTATTAATATTTTAATCTCTCTCTTTCATACTTTTTTCAATTCTCTTTCTTACTTTTTACTATACACTTACTACTTCATCTATATAAATCCATTTTTTACTCAAATTTCTTAAAATTTGTACAAAAACAAAATGGAAAGAAATTGGTGGAATGGAGGGAGTAATTGTTAAGTGGAGTAAAATTGAGTTAAAATAGTAGGTTTTAAATTGCATGGCAAATGGGTGAAAAAAATTTATACTTAGTTTTGAAAGTTAAATGCTAAAACAAACACCCACATACTGCAGCATGACAAGATTTAGCAACCAGGAAATGTTTAATATTAAGTGTTATTTACGTACACACCCCCTGTATAATCGTAAAATTACACATAAACCCAATTAACATCATTGTATAACATATAGACCCCTGCCGTTAATTTTTTCCGTCAAATGTCGGTCAAACTATTAGAAGTCAAAGTCAATGAAAAAAAAAATTAGTGACGTCATCAAACTATTTTATGACGTCATAATCAGAATTTGGATTTCCAAAAGTACCCCCGGGAGGTGTAAAAGTAATGTACCATCGGAGGATTTGAAAGTAAAGTTTTTGAATATGAACGAGAACTCAAAATAAAATGTCAAACGAAATGAAATGGTGTTTTGTTGCTTATATGTTTGTTATTTCTTTTCATTTTGACACAAAAAATGGACATGAAAAGTGGAAAAAAATTGGTAAGAAATGAGAATGTATCAATTTAGGTTGCTTATATGAACTTCACATAACTATTGTTTAAACATTTTTATTATTTATATAACCATGTCAGATACACTTGATACTTTATGGATGATAGATGCACCAATTTGGCCTGCTTAATAATCTAAAATCTAACTACGAAACAAATATGGAAAACAATATCAATTAACCCATATTTTCAATTTTAAAATTTTAAATTATTTTCTTTTTGCTTTTTTTTCTCTCTCATTTTCATTGAAGCTCCATCACCATTGATGGAGCTTCCATGGCAGGATTCCTTCCTGCCATGGAAGCTCTGATACTGAGCTTTCACGTGGCTCTAGATCTGAAGCTTTACGTTGAAGCTCCGAGCTTCCTTCCATGGAAGTTCATCCATGGAGTTTCCAAGAAAGTTAAATAAAAAAAATTAAAAAATAATAAATTTTAATGTATAACATAGGAAGAATAGGAAGAACAATCATGATCGGACTGATCTCTCTCCATACCTCCTAATCTTTTTTTTTTTCAATTTCTTGTTGGTATCCGCTACATGCAACTAATCCAACCGAGCACTGTCGGGCCATTTTTGAGGGGCGACTCTCGCAGCGGTGTTTTTTACATCCACAAGGCTCGAAACCGAGACCATGCCTCCTAATCGTGCAAGAATGATTATGTCATTTTGGAATTTTACAAAGTTTTTGAAATTTTGAAATTTTACAGGGACTTAATTGAGGTTTTTAAAAATTGAAAGGGTTATCCTTTGAGAATTAGATAAGTCCTAGGGACTTTTACTGTATAATTTAGAAATTCTTACTATTTACATAAATGCCATCCTGGCTTAAAAACAAGTAAGAAGTTCTGGAAATTGTAAAATTGACCTTCAACCTTTTCATATTTATATGTTTAACATGTGAAAATTCAAATGCGACTTCTAAAATGTTTAAAAATTGAAATGGGGCGCTTCTGAAAATTTACAAATAACTCCTAATTAATGTATTTTAAAATACAAGTTAATTAATAGAACATTTAAATATAGATTATGTAAAAAAAAATTAATTACATCCAAGTCCACACGTCATTAATAAGTTATGGTTGTTTGGCTAAAATTAAAAGCTAATATTTAAGCAAGGGTAAAAATGTCTTTTTCTGGTTTTAATTCGCCAAAAATCAAATTCGTGAACTTATATGTAATTGATTTATATCGAATAGAACTTGCATGTTATTGTTAATCTAATTGGTACTCAAGTGTAATTAGAACATCTAAAAGGGGTACTGGATGAAATTCACCCATCTAAATATTTTTATTATTTATACACGGTGTCAGGTAAACTTGATACTTTATGGACAAAATAAATGCACCAATTTGTTGGTAAAAATCCAAAAAAAGTACAGTACAATGTGCACCGACCATTTTCGTACCAGCAGAATGTATCCGTCCAAAAATGGTACACTACAATAACATTGCTTCCAAAATTTTACTCCGGTGATTTTTCAAACCAACATGATGATGTGGCAATCGGAGACTGGCATGTGGACTTCGTTAACTATTGATTTGATCAAATTAATTTAAATTTATATGAAAAATACATATGTCTTTCTCATATAAAATTTGTAAATTTAAAAAATGGTTAACTTTATTTATTACCATGAAATTAATAAAAATATAAAATATCAGAAAAATGAAAAAAATGTTTAAAAATGAAATATTGCAAAAACATTATAATTAAATTAAATGAGATTATTTGAAAAACACAGTAATTATTAAAATAATTATAACAAAAATTAAAAACGTGAAAAAAGGGAACGACAATTTTGATACGAACCTGAACTTTCTTAAAAAAAGACCTGAAGTAGGTTTAAAGAAAAAAATTAAATGAAGAATAGAATAATTACTTAAGTGTATTTTAACTCATTCCCCTAATCACCCAACCCAATTTTTCATAATTTTAACATATTCTTTTCATTTTCTGTTATTTTTATAATTTATGCATTTTTATCATGTTTAAAAAAATTTCTTTATTTTTTTTATATTTTTATGTAGTTATATTAATTTTATGCTAATTAAATTTTATATATATATATATATATATATATATAGTTGGGAACACGGACTCTCTTGAGATCTGATGGCCTAATATAGTGGCTTATCAAACAGCTAAGACTCTGTTCTCTTCAAATTAAATTTACTGAACTGAACTGAATTGTAGTATAAAATATAACTAAGCAGAACTGAATAAGTTTTCCAGAACATAGCCTTAAGTCCAAATGCATTGTACCGTAGGCCAAAGGATACGCGCACAGAGAGTTAACTCAGTTATCAATGCATGGATGGATTAAATTTTAATTTGACAAAGTAAAGAGATTATTTATTGATGCCAATCAAATAAAAACTTTGCAACAATACAACCATATACGATATAGTAGTACCTTTTTTTTTGCACCAATTTAAACATTCATTGTAGCCCAAAAGAGTTACAGATACATCTAACACTTCAAATCTCTCGAATGCAATCAAGGCCAATAAGAAATGAAGATGAATGCATGCATCTGTTAGTTTTCCATAGCTCTGGACCAGGTCTTTGACCATCCTTCCACTTCTTGCCCGAAGATATTAAGATGCAGATAGCAAGATCAAAAGTGGAACTTCGATGGAGATACCAGGCACCAGAAAAAAAGCTCTAAAATCGAGCAAAAGCCATACCTGGCCAAGGATTAACAGCCTTCTGCTCAAAGAACAGACAAAGAATCTGCAGAACAACAAAGAGAACACATCACTTTTTGCAAAAAAAGTGCAACGGTATTACTACCCACAAAACCAGCCATGCCAACAAGTACAAAAACAATAAAAGAATAAATCATAACAGTGTAAGAGTACGACAGCCATGTCTAACCTCTATATTATCCTTCTTAAGCTTAAAAGGCAGCCTAACCAACAAATTAACTCCCATTTTCTTGCAAACCAGGTTAACATCAAAAGGAGTTTATGCTTACAAGTGTGGTACTTGGTAGAAGTACAAAAAATAGAAAAGAGAGACACACCGCATGACGAATACAACAAAGGGAACAAAAAGATTGCTGGAGTAAAATCAACCTTGCGGATGAGAATTTTGGTTGCAAAAAGAGTTAACTTGTTACTCACTATCTTCTCTTTGGAAATCGATCTCAACAAGGCTATCATTGGCCCGAAAAAGACGTTAAAAGTGAAAGACAAGACAGGACCTTTTCATCTTTCCCCATCCGTAACGGATATACTCGATTTCTAAAATCATTTATTTGATGAATGATTCCGTATTATTAATAGCTTATCGCAAAAACTGATGTGAACACCTCATTTTTAGATACAGATATTTGGAAAAAGAAAAGATACTTATGAAAGATACTTAAGACAGGACATTTGCAGCTTTACCCTTTCATAACTGATAGCCGTGATCTCTAAAATCATTTAGTTGATGAATGATTCCGTAAATTAATAGCCTATCGTAGAAAATATGTGAACACCTCATTTGTAGATACAAAGATTTGAACCTAAAAGATACATACTCTACATCTGGTAATTTTACAGGAGATGCACATGCACCAAGATGTCTTATAGAGTAATTAAGTGTGGTTAAGGGAGTCATTGCTACCGAAAAAATAGTGTGATTAGTGCATGTAAAATCTGGCACAACACAGTGAAAATATAAAAGGTGAGAATTGAGTTTCAGACAACATATATCAACGACATCAGAGCCATTTATGCAATACATATACATGGGGTACATGTAAGCATAGGATTGAAAATATCTAAACAATAACACATAAATGTAAGCTTAGGATTGCACCAGAACACCCAAGGAGTATAGAAAAATTGAACTCGAAAATCGAATGGAGTTTGAAATAGAACTAAGCAACAGAAGAATATAAAATATTACTATCGAAAAAGGAACTGAAGAATGACAAACAGAAACCTAAATATCCAGTTTACAACATAACTAATCATACTTAACCTCATCCTAATTGCAAGCAGACAAATAAACATGAATAACATAATAAACAGGTCCAGATGATAGGTTAATTCAAAATCTCTAGTAGAATTAACAGTTTTCCGAGACAAAGTACACCAATGTGTCACAAATGGGGTGACCCTCAACTCACAAGCATTTGTTCCGGATTAGTTTAGGCAGGGGGCAGTTTGATGTAGAACAAGTACAAAAGGTTTCATACACCCTCCCACACAATCACATACATAAACATGGAGATCGTAGTACAAGTACCTGCTTTTGTTTTGCGGCGCAGGTACTGTTGTCTTGCCGAAGAGCGAACTTTTTCCTTCAGCTCATGAGACATAAGAGCCCTTGATTGCGTCCGTTTTATTTTTTCGCAGTGCGAGCTTCTTCTGAGGGAGCAATAACACAGTCAGGGGTACAAAAAAAAAATGTTATGAAAGTGCAACGAATTGCAAATTAAGGATTACCCTGGTTACGCCGTGCAGGCATGGTTGTAATGGTGCAACGCTAATAGCAGTAATGTGTATAGTAGTAGATAATATTGAAGATGACAATTGATTGAGAGGGAGAGATAATAGATGTGTAATTAAGAAACTGCAAGAAGGGACGCTTTTATTTTCTTCTTTTGTAGAGGCAGTTTCGTTCACTTCAACAGATGCAACTTTTCGTGGGCAAAATTTGGGCTGATACGTTTTGGTCGCTCCTGTTTATTCCACTGGCGGTGTTATCCTAAGGAAAATGGTCAGCCATGACCTGTGGGGCAACCTATCCATTGCGTTGTGGCGGAGCTCGAGAAAATCCTCTCCCGGGCATTTTGCCGCTGTTCCATACGCCAAACACATTGAGGTCAAGTGAAGTCTGAAGGCGAACTAATGACAACATAATGAGTGGAGGGCAAACCAGGTGCATGAATGGGTACCGTCCGGTGGAATCGCAAAGGCAACATATGGCTGACATTGGAGTCCAATAGGTGGAAGGCATAGTGAAAAAGGGCGGTGGGTTGTGGCGCGCTTCATTCCACTGTAGAAATTGAAGCCGGCTACTGGTTAAGACGTGAGTTTTGCTCGCAATAAAGTAGGCTCAGGCTCAGGTGAAGGGATGTGCCGATCAGAGAAGCAGGAAGTAGAAGCAGCGCTCGGAAACGGAGAAAGCGTGTGGAAATTTGGCTATAAAACAACGCTTTCAATGTCCCACATTGGGACTTATTATATTGTTTTAATTTAATATATATAAATTTTAATCAATTTATGTATTTTTCATAAAAATTTAAATCAATTTAATCAAAAGTCAACAGTTAACGAAGTCTACATGCTAAACTTTGATTGCCACATCATCATTTTGGTTTGAAAAATCACCGGAGTACCTCTTTTGGACGTAATAACATTATAGTTTACCTTTTTTGGACGGGTACATTCTACTGTACATTTTTTGGATTTTTGCCCCAATTTGACTTCTTATTTGAACTTCCATATAACTATACATTGAATTTTATTACTTATACACCCTTCCCAGATACGTACACTTTACTTATGGACTAAAATAAATCAATTAATTTGACCTTCTTATATGAACTCTCACATAACTATGGTCTAAATATTTCAGATTCATGCAAAAATAATAAGAAACAAACCATATATAAATAACAATAATCATTCCATTTGATTTTACATATATTTTAAATTAAATAAACTTTACTTTGAAACCCCTCGAGAAAACTTTACAATAACCCCATGGTATTGTTGGAAGTACAAGAAAATTTATGACGTCATAAAATTTTGTTATGACGTCATTAAAAAAAAGTATGTTAACTTCGAGTTTTAATGGTTTGACTGACTTTTGACGGAAAGAATTAACGATAGCGATCTATATGTTATACAGTAATTTCAGTTAAGTTTATGCGTAAATTCACTATTATACAGGGTTGTACGTAAATGGAAAAGAATACTACCTGCTATTAGTTTGTATACACGTGATTCATCCCTTCCGGTTGTACACATATCATCACTAGTTCCATTGCCAAGATATCCTCGGGGACAGAAACACCGAAAACCTCCAGGAAGATTCTCACAACGAGATCCAGATGCACAATAATTGTTAAGTCCTGAAGAACAACATTCGTCTATATCTGTGAAATGAAACTTAAAATTAAGCCAAATCTTTATTGAAAAGAAAAGAACAGAAAAGAAAACCGTGAAGTGGATTTGTTCGTTCTGCTAAAATGAAAATTATGTAAATCATACCTTGGCAGCCACCCTCCAAATATGGATTTCCTTGATAACCTGAGTCACATCGGCATCTATAGTTATCAGTACCATTGCTCGGCATATAACAGCTCGAATTGGAACTTCTGCAAGCATACCTAGCTGCATCCGATTGCGCATGTTCACAAGCCACATGGCTGGCAATAGCCCAGTCAATCACCAACGGAAGCCTTGTAACAGTACTCAGTTTGGTGAGATTTTGACGATAAAAAGTGAAAGATCTCTCCTCCACAGTTAACCCAAAGGTACAGTTACTGAACGTGCTGACATTGATATCATATGACCGTAAAAACTGTACACTCTCAATCTCATTATGCGAACATTGTTAGGTATATTAGTAATCTGGCAGCATCCGGTTCCTGCACAGGTCTCATCTTCCGTATCCTCTAAATACCTGCACCTGGAGATGCAACCGGTGCTGTAATATCGATCATCAGACTGGAAACCAGACATGTACCCGTAACTATCGCAACCAACAACGGTGAAAGAGTTTGCAGTGTTGTTGACTGCCATGTTATTCGGCAGCGTTAATGTGCTCATATACCCAAACAAAAGTTGGCCCTCGGAATAGCATCGTCTTGCTACAAAGTTCATTATTCTGAGCTGCCCGGTCAGAGAAATTTCCAGGATTTGGATGCTGCAGTTTCCCAGGAACAGAGTCGGAGGACTGAGAGTTTCATTGCAGGTGACCCAGTAATCGATATTTCTGTAACAATTCTCCGTGGTGCCGAACGGGAACGGAATGCTTATGCTGCCGCATCGATCAGTGCAGTTGGGTAATGGTAGGAAAAAATGCATAAATTGTCCTAAAGTTTGGGGGTATGGCGTACGCAGTACAACGTTTGCCTGCTTCAGCAACTTGAGTCCTACTATTTCAATTTTCCGGCTTGAACGATCTTTTCGATAAAAATTCCACATTTGATGCTGAGTTGTCTGCATTGTCATCAGGTCAAACCCGACTTTGACCTCCACATAAGCAGCTTCCTCATTTACAGAATTAAGAAAACTGAAAAATAAAATACAAAAAAGGAAAATAAAAAATAAAATAGAAAATGAAATTAAAAAGAATCAACTCATCATATTTTCCCTCTTCTCCAATCCCAAATCAATTCATCCATGTCTTCTCCGGCGATCCTTCTGATCTCCGGCAACTCTCAGCCGTCAATCGCCACTCCCGCCTTCCGCTCCTTCATATCCCGCCTAACCTCCACCGTCCGTCAAGGCCTCTCCCAGCGCCGCCCATGGCTCGACCTCATCGACTGGTCCTCCTTTGCCCACATAAATCCGAATACTTTCTTTTCTTTTGATCCATCCTCTGATTTGCCTTAGAAGATCAAGTAGCAAACAATGTCCAGTTTCGATTTCCCCAACGCGGACTTCATCCAATCTTCTCCACCCCGATGCAGACTTCATCTTCAACCTATACGCCTGTGTCGGAATCCAATCTCCTCCACCATGTCGTCCTCCGCATAGAGGATCAACAGTACGATACAAACCCTAAACCTTTTGATTTACTTTCTGCAATCTATGTTCTATTTCCTTGCATTATTGTTCCAATTGGTAATTAGTAATCATTCTCTAGGAATAAGCCTGACCCGATGGAGTTGGGGTGGAGCAGCTCAATTTCTCAGATTACCACGTCAATCTGTTCTACAAGATTCATAAGCTAGTGGCAGCTTTCGGTTGCCCCTATTAGTTCATGCCTAAGGACCTGATCAAACCGGAGCCTGATCGAACTGAGATATTTCTCCGTGCTCTCATCAATTAATGCTTATCAATTAATTATGAGATTTTGATTTTGTTTAACAGTTTGTGTCGCTTGATTACTGCTAGAAATATTATGTCCAATGTGTGTTTGTTTTTAATTTAATTTCATCTTTATAATTTTTCTTGAATTTTAATTTTTTTTTACCATTTTAATTTACTTTTTAGAATTTTAATTTTATTTTTAATTTTATTTTCCAAAATTGATGAGTTGGCAGTCAAAATTGAGTTTGATCCATTGACTTGCATGCCACATCAGCATTCAAAGTCAAATTTATGTCAAAAGTCCTGTTCCAGCCACATTTTTGTAATATTGGGACTAGATATGCCGGGACGGACAAACGTTACACTGCATGCGCCAAACCACCTAAACTTTAGTACCATTTATGCCTTTTTGCCGTAATGGTACTGGGAAACTTGGTGGTTGAGCAGAAATGAGATTTGGCGTTACAGCTAACAGGAATGCAAGTAGCAGAATAAGGACTTTGGTATGATCATGATAGATTGTTTGTGTTTGGGATGATATTTCACAAATAATGTTAACTGAACAAGAACTGGATGTCTGCAAAAAATGGCTGTTTACCCTTGTATTTATGTTCAAGTTAGGTGATTGAGATTTTATCAAGTTGTGTGTAGAGTAGTACTCCCTCGGTTTTTTAAAACAAGTTTTACCATTTGACTTGGTCTCAATTTTAATTAAATATAATAAAAAAGAAAGTAGATGGTTAAAATTAAGAGAGATAATAGAAAAAAGTAACAAATAGAATAGATAAAGAATGAAAGAGAGCGTTTAAAAATTAATTAGAAGAGATGGCGGATTTCAAAAAATAAAAATGTTAAACTTGTAAAAACAAACCTCGAAATGACAAATAGTAAAACTTATAAAAGAATGGAGGAAGTACAAGTTTTGGAACTAATTAATTAACAAGAAGAGTAAGGATGATGGCTTGACTTCACAAAATCCTAGAAGAACTCGTCTATTAGGCCGTCTCAAGCAGGGTTGCAAACTTCAGTTGCAACCCTGCTGCAACTCGTGTTGGGACTCCAGTGGAGTCCCAACACGAGTTGGGACACTGGGTTTGGGGCGCAGCCCAGCGCCTCCAACTCCTTTTTTTTTTTCTTTTCTTGTTTCTTTATTTATGATTTGTTTTTATTTTCTCTTTTTGTTTTTTTATTTCTATTCCTTTTCTACTTTTATATTTTTTATTATTTTTTATTTTTCTTGAATATTTCTATATGATAATAATTATATGTAGCAATAGAAATATACTTATACATTACTTCTAAAATTTAAAATATATATTAAAATCACACTTGTAAAATGTAGTATTTTAATTGTTATAATTTTCATTTTCAATTATTTTAATTTTCAATTTCAAGTATTGTAATTTTCAATTTTAAGTATTGTAGTTTTTTTTAAGTAATGTAATTTTTATTTTCAAGTAATGTATTTTAAAAAAATTAATGTGATTTTGTTATAATTAACTAACTACATTTAAAATAAAGTCAAGAATAAAATTTAAAAGTAAATGAGAAAAGAAAATGAAATGAATAATTAAGTTTGAAAGAAATGTTAAAAGAAAATAGATTTTGGGACTCACTGTTGGAGTAGAGAATTGTGAAGAGTTGCAAAGTGAGTTGCAGTGAGTGGAATGCTGACGTGGCGGAGATAGTGGGTTGCAGAGAGTTGCAACTGCTAGAGATGGTCTTAGACCGACTCTATCAGAGTTGCAAGTTGCAACTCTGATGCAACTCACTCTCAGACTCCAGTAGAGTCTGGAACAATGGGGGCACAGCCCAAGTGCTGTTTTTTTTTTTTTTTAAAAAAAAATTGATCTCTTTTGTTTGTTTTGTTTCTCTCGCTTTTTCTCTTGCCTGTTTATTTATTTCTTGGCCCTGTTTTGTCACTTTGTTAACTAGTTTGTTTTATTTTTTTCATTTTCTTTTTCTATTTCAGTTGAATATATCAAATGTACCAATAATATTTAAAATAATTGAGGCATACCGTTATTTGTAAAATTTAAAATGTAGATCATTTAAAATTAAGTCGCACTTGCAAACAAATGTAAAATATACTTGAAAAATGTTAATTTTACAACTTTTAATTTAAAGTATTGTAACTTCTATTTTAAAGTAATATAATTTTTATTTAAAAGAAATGTGAAAAGAAAATAAATTTGGAACTCAACTGTTGGAGTAGAGTATTGCATAGAGTTGCAAAGTGAGTTGCAGTGAGTAAAATGCTGACGTGGCAGAAATTTTGGGACTGAGAGAGTTGCAACTGCTAGAGATGGTCTTAATTACTAAGAACGAGTTATTGCCCTTAGAGACGACCTCTTCATAATTCAACTAGAATCATATATATATATATATATATATATATATATATATATATATATATATATATATATATATATATATATATATACACACTAGTGTTATAGCACCGCGCTTATGCGGTGCCAAGTGTATTACTCGCCCCGGTCCATTAAAAGCTTCCTAAGGAGCTACTTAATCTTGGTTTAAGGAAAATTAGTTAAATATTAGTTTGTGAGTAGTAGTATATTGATAAAGTTGTAAGTGGGTGATAAAGTAAGTGAAATATTGAATATAATGATGATAAAGTAGGAAAGATAAATAATAAAAAATTATATAGTGGGATAGAAACATTCCTTTTTTGGGTTAGAAAGTTTCTAACGAAATACCAAAAAAAGAAAGTTAAGAAGGTTTTAATGGAATGAAAGGAGTATATATTTTGTAAAAGTAGCTGGCTGAAAATTGAAATAATCAAAGAGCTGAATATTAATCCATTAACATAACTGAAAAACATACCAAAAATTTCTCATTACATTTGATGATTGATGACAATAAAGAGTCTTGAGTAGTGCATAAGCTAGAATTACACCTTACCAACATAATTGATTCCACAGGAACTGTAGAAGTTATTGATGAAAACAATACCGGCTCTTATATGGAATAAGTATCCAGTCTGTTTAGGTAGGAAAGTACATGGATTTCTTCTAATTTCCCGACAAATGACCCTAAGTTTTACTTACTTTTTCAACGATCTTCCTTATACTTGAGTACACTCTCAACTTTAAATTCTATTTTGTAGTCAAGTAGACCTGTCCGAGAATGGAAACATACCGAAGGAGAATGAAAGACGAAACACCATTAGCCCACGAGCAACACCAATGATTCAAAATCAAACAAACAAAACACATCAACCCGATTGGGTGGGAAAAAATGCACAAGGAACATCACATGCAGCTTAATATAGACCGCTCTTCAATCTCACATTGAAAAAAGCATACTGATTAATGGGAAAACTTATGGACTCCCTTCACGAATTGACATAAATAAAAACAAGATGTTTTGGCAGGAATTTTACCATAATCATATATATAATTTATACCCTCATGGTTCCCTGATAAAAACTCAGCAGCATAAATCATAAAAATGAAAATGAGAATCAACATCAAAAATGCAATAACAGATTAACCATACTGTAATTAAAAACATAAACCAAAAGTTAAGCGCAACAATCCAAACGCTTCAGTTGAGTCCCAACCCAACAAGATAATTGATCAAGAAATTCAAAAGTCATTTGCTCCACCCATAAACCAATATAATCCACAGATACACTATTAAAGCAGTGATCCAGCAAAACAGAGGAGATTGTGAATGCTGGCATATCTTAATTATCTCTCTGGAACTTATGTATGATTGCAAGGAAATAAATACCAAGTCACTTCAACAATAAAGAAGAATAAATCATTTTATCACTTTGATGGTATCACTCAATCGTTGCAGTATAATTGATTATACCCCTTGCATTGGCTCCAAAGATTGCAGAGATGCAATAGTACCTAGCATAAGATGACATTTACGCTGAACATGGATTGCAAATTGACATGTTTTTTCCTTCTAAATCTTAATGCCTTGTGGCATTTACACATCTCGAATTGTCCATCTCTTTATACAAAAAAATGCCAGAATTTGGAACTATAAGTTTGGGATGAAAATTCTAGAATAGACAACTGAGAAATATGCTGAAAACACTGGACAATATAATCAAGGTAAATAATTTTGCATACAAGGAAAAGTGAATCTAGAGTAAATTGCAAATATACCTTCACACAAGATTCCATTGTGACCAAGCTATGGGAGATAGAGATATGTAGGATGAAGAGGCATTATGAATTTCCGAAGCAAAAATTGGTCGAGGAGAGGAGACTGTAGTTTGCTATTTCAAGCTTCAACTGGATTACATTTGTTGGAATTCATAGTTTCCATGAGAAAATGAGTCCACCAAAACTCAATCGGGATCTGCTGCTTCTCGAGATCAGCAGAAGAGTGAATGTAAAATGTTTGCTGGGCAGAACAACAAACTCTTACTCATTAAAGAAGACAGATGTTGAATATCATTGTTTACATATAAACGCTCTACAAATCAATCTGAATATTTAAGAGCCTCAACAGGTTACTACAAGGCAACTCTTTTCTCTACACAGTAGTAGATGGCGAAATCTATAATTAAGAATTCTCTGAGTACATTTATAAGACAATAAACAACATTTATGGGTAATAGAACATCTCAGCTTCTTTTAAGCAATAAAGTAGATGATTTTTTAGAAGAAACTACACCCAAAGAAGCTATAATTATGAACTAATAGCACCTACTGATTGTAAGCTTTAAAGCCCTTATTCCCAAGAAGCAAATTATGTTAAACGACTTACCAAAATTCTTGAAGCAATATTTCCTATCACAATCCAAACCTCAATGCCTTGTGCACATAGCCACCATAAATCTGAATGAAGACGCAATGAAAAGAAAAGGCAATAAAAAAACCCCATACATTACTGGATATAATGAAATGGTAAAAATAAGTAGATCGGAATAATAAATGAATAAAACCTTTCTCTCATGAATGGTTTGTCACATGCACATCGGGTCCTTGCAAGTAAAATATATAGAAAGAATTGCACCCCGATCAGTAAGCTGAAAGACCGTTGAGTTCATAATCAGACACAAATAAATAGTAGTAATCAACACAAGAAATCAATAAAACATGGATTCATTCGAGTTGGAGAGAATCTAATAACTGAAAATTGGTTCAGGAATTACAACAAACACCTGGTGGTCATGTGTGTCCCTCAAAATGAAATGAGTATGATGGCATTGCTCAAGGAAATTCAGGTAAAAAATTACCATCGATTGTGAATCATTCGGCGGCCCTACAATTCAATCTTTATAACAATTTATACAACACGAGCATGACCAAACACAAACATATGCTGCTATGCACACATGAACATAAAGGCAGGAAGAAAAGGGAAGATTATAATTGGATACCATCGAATTCATGTCAATTTCTATTACTTTGATTAAAGAGAGTGAGTGAAGAAGTTGGCATGACCAAGAAACTCGAGAGTCTTATGAGGACTGAAGCGCCTGTTCACTGGAGGGAAGGTTATTAATGTGAAACACACAATTGCAACATTTATTTAAAAGGGTAAATTTGTACTTCACTTCGTACCAAACCTTCAAATCATCCTCTCTTATAATAGACTTATAATTTAGTAGGATTAATAAAAAACGTTTATATTCTAAACATTAGTGTTTTTCATATTACAATTGAATTCATTCGTTAACAAATATAGACGTGCCTGATCAATTATACAAATGATGTTATTTACAGTATAATATAGCTCCTATTTCTAAATAATTCATGAAACGACTTTGTGAATTACTAGAGCCTAGAGGGACGAATACTCTATAATTTTCTTTTAATGGTTTGGACTGATATATTACTAGTGGGAGCAAGCTAGTTTAATTTCCACAGAAACTTCAATAGATAAGATTTGTTCATAACTCCTATTGTAATTGTACCGGAGAATTAATATAAATGTTTAGATTTAACATCTTTCTACAAATTCAAACTTTAGATGAAGTGATATGAAATTTTATTATGATATCAGAATCTTACTCTCGTCTAGATTCGAATCTCCATGCATGGAGACAAACTACCCCATATGTTTTAAGCGAATATGTTATCTAATTGAAATTCCAAGAGTCCGTCTTGGAAGCATTCATCATTTATGTAGAGTCTGAAAAGTCCACCATTAAACTAGAAAAACCAATTAAGTTCTAATTTCACGGATCGATCCTCAAAAAATTACCCAGATTACAACCATTGACGCGTATTAGTGGGTAGGGAAGTACAATTTAGGTACTAGCTCAGTACTTGTTGCACTAAAAGGTCTTAGGACTCTAATAGCACACTCATTGTACATACTAGGGTAATTTCTACCGTCTAACTTATTCCATGTTTTAATAATAGGAGCTAAACTCCACCTTTAAAAAAAATGCAGGGCTCGCTTAGATTTAGGCTCTGTTCTTTTCAACTGCAATTTTCTGAACTGAACGGAACTGAACTAAACTGAATTGTAGTATAAAATATAACTAAGCAGAACTGAACTGAATGAGTTTTCAGTTGAAGAGCACAGATCCTAATTCCGTTCATGACCGGAAATTCCAATATGCATGTTGATATCTTTCCATAAGTTCTTAACGGCTTCCTCTTTTAATTAATATAAATACACTTACATCTCTATCAAAATGCGGTGTAATTTTATTGACGAGTTTTGTGTCGTAAGTAGCTCGAATTATGAAAGGCTGAGATTGAATCTGTTAGAACTATTGGACTGGAACTGGTACACTGGATTGAGATTGACTATGATGTTGAATCAACAATGTCTTCAACAGTGATTGACAATAGTAAACTTATTAAACAGCTAGAATTTACGTGCAGTGTATTCCGGTCTTGCTCTATGGTTTGCCAAGTTATATTTGACCTACTTGAGTACAATTCTACCGATATTTATTTAAACTTATGATTAATTGTCAAAGTTCGTTAATGTTATAAAATGTATAAAAGTTACAAAAGAAAATTATATCATTCTCAATCACAACCAAAAAGTTAATGTTTATGTTGTCTAATCTGATGTTTGATTCTGTAAGATTTCTATGTTAACAACATTTCTTGTATTTGTGTGTTCTGTGAGAATGCATTTTAAACGAGTCCTGGCCTAAAACAGAAGCTAAGAATGTACCCGGTCCAAAAAGAGGTTTTCACCATGGCGAATTCTGAAAAGTGCTAGCTGAAGCTCTTCTTGCATAGAACAGAATAATACATATAAGCCAAGGAACACAAAGATATATCTCGGATTTTTAAATGAAGCAGGATGCTATCTTAATGCAAAAATCAGACTTTCAATTAAATCAAGAACCGGGTTTGAAAGATCTGCAAGAAAATTAAGGTAAAATTCCTAGTTGAAGTAAAACTCTATTATGAACCGGGTTTGAAAGATCTGCAAGAAAATGAAGTAAAACACATGAACCCAAATTAAGCTTTCAGAATTATGTTTACACCAGAATTCAAACTGAGACAGCCAAAAAGCAAATAGAAAAGGAGAACATAAACAGCAACCATGCACAAAAAAATCTACAATGTCAATCAAGACAACACATTACAAATTTCAGCAAACAAATAGTGTAGATCAAAACATTAACTTGCCACTGACCTCACCAAATTTATCACCAAAAGCCTGCTTATTCCAACAAAATACCCAAGAATCACAAAGACACGGCCCATCTTTCCCAGTACACATAGACTTATACGCCTTGCAACATTCTTGAGATGAATTGAACTTAAATTCTTGAGATGAATTGAACTTAAATTCTTGAGACGAATTGAACTTGCCGCTGCCTTGATTGTTGTTTAGGAGATTCCGATTAAGCAAATTCACAGGTAAGATGTCAGTTGTTTGGAATCGTCATTCCTTTTCGCTATTTAATTGCAGCCATCTTTCCTGTGAATTTGACCATCGAGATCGCTTCGACAGCCCAAGGAACATACCTATTCGTGGGGAATACACGACGATCGGAGTCCAAAGATCGATAAAATGACAGAGACGAGATCTGAGAATTTAAACATTTTCGCAGTTGTGAGTTATATTGAAGAGTTTTATTGAGTTTTCAGGTACATCTGCAGGTTTACGTGAGTGGTCGGACGCCATTTTAATTCTTGACTTGCTATCTAACTATTTGCCGAAGTTAGATAAATGTAAAGTTAGCATATAAATTAGATAGGAAGGCAAGCACTACAAGACATAAGCAATAAAAATTGTAAAAGTCTAAGATGAAACATGTTATGTCTTTAAATGAAAGTTCTAATCAGTTGTTGACCTTTTTATTTATCATCTGATAGATTTTAATAGACTGCATTTATAGCTTGTACTGTTACTTGTTTAAGCTTTCTAAGGGTCAGGCTGCTCTGCAACTTCAAAATGACCTTGTCGTTGTTGTGCTCGAGACACGAGCCCTGTCCTCATAAGGTACAATGTCTGATCACACTTTTGCTGCAATATTGCACTCATCATTCCTTCGATTATGCATTTCCTGCTATATGGCCTCTCTGCCATGTTAAAAGTTAATCACAAGATGAGCAAGAGAGTAATTAGCAGTGATGTTTGATAGGTATTTCTTCTTTAGAAGTTTGTAGTTTTGTTATGTGAATGTGTGTAGCTTTTACTTGATGATTTTTGCCTCGGTACCTCAGTTTTAAAGGAATCCTACAAATGGTCTTGTTTCTTTGTTCTTTCGTATTCTGCTTGAACACAGTCACTTAGTTTGACTAATTTGCTATATTCACTTGTTGCAGGAGCTGCTTATCGAGATGTCAAACTAGAAATTATTCTTCTTAAGATAACATGCATCCTATACTAGCTGATTTCGATCTTTCATCTAATACATTTAGAAACCTAAGGTAAAAATACATAAGTTATTTTCCTTTTGGGAACAAGAAAACTCATTTGTTTGCTATTGTAGATATAGGATGACTCTGGGGAACTCTGATATGCTGCAAATGGTAAAAGAACCGGGCATGTAAACATTTTTTTTTTTGTTAATTTTCGGAAAACACATGTTTAATTACATTGCCAATATGATTTGCCTCTTTCAACTTTTTGTGTTAATGTAACCCCTGACTGTTGAAGCGATTCTCTCGTCTACAATAGACATGGATCCTGAGCAGACAATTGCAGTTCGAGAGGAATGCATTAGGCTATTGGGTTATGGCTGCAATGGCAACTTTTCATGAGGTTGTTGTTGGTCTTTTGTCTTGCCAGGATGAAAGGTAGCATTGTAAAGCAGTTGAAGTGTTGGTATTTTGAGTCAGATTATACTCTAAGTATACGCAGCGGAAATTTCAAAATTTTATAGACCAACATGATAACAGTAATTTAACGTGTTTGTGCATAAATAACAAAGAGCTTACTCTGATAGCAATTTTGAGTTCTGACTAGTAGCTTCCAATTCTGCCTCAGCAAATTCTAACAGCTCGTCAATTTGCTCCTCTGTATATTCAAGACCTTCGAGATCCTCTAGCTCCTCTCCAAGCAAATCCCAATCCTCGTGCAAATTCAGGTTGCCGGTTGTCACCTTGAACCTTGGTATCCACAGGAGTTTCTCTACCAATAAAAATGCTAGGAGATTCTTCTTTTAGGATGTAAAGAATATGAAGAGTTTATAAGACAAAATCTGATTTTGTCTTCTTCTGTTTTTGTCTATCCTTTTTCTGTGTTGTATTTTTCCAAAAAAGAAAAATGTGATATATCTTACACATAAAACCAAGAATACTGATAGACAAAACCAAAACCAAAACGTAAAAAGAAGAGAAGAAAAAGTCAGCCTAATGAACTGAAACAAAAGGAGTGTGATGGGGACGTGCAACATGTCCCCATATGCAACCGAATGGCGCGCGCCAGAAATCAACTTCCTGGTGCGTGTAACACACGCGCCCGAAGGCCCAGCTTTCTTCTTCCCCTTTTATTATGTTTTGGCCCAATTTTTCTATTTCAGCCCAGCTTTAATTATTGGACTCTAATTCTAAATTAGTCCAAGTATAACACTTCATTTTAATTGTTCAAGTCCAATTTGAACCAATTAAAATTATTCTCATATTATTTATTATAAATAAATAATATTAACATCCCCGGTTTGGTAGAGTACTCTCCATATAGTGTGACCCATAGGGCCTTATATATTAAGCACTAATCCAATTAGGTTCATGGTGAAACTCCTAGACAATTTACCGGACACTATTAATATATAAGGACGTTTGTGAGGATATACAAACCACCTGTAATGTAAGGCTCTAATGATGGTAAGGTCCTTTCATTCACGAATACTCGAATAAGTCTAGAACTTAATATTATGTCTGTTCCAATAACTTATTCATTTCTTTCTCAATCTTGTTAGTTGATCCTCGATCATATTCAAACACCATTTTGAATATATCGCAATGCATTGGCCAATGACTAACGATCAACCTAACTATGAGATGTAAAGTATTCTCTCCAATGTCTATTGCGAGGAATGAATCCTATCTTGGCTCAACTACTACTCCCATGTGCTATGTGATGTGCCCAACGCATGTCGTATCTACCCCATTAGGAGTGCAAGCATTGGTCATGGTCAAAGCACATCACTTCACACATGTAGTCAGTATTGACCTCAAGTCAAAGGACTAATACATCACCTTACACACCGATACTTCCATAGACATATAAATAGAATTAACCAAATGGTTTCTCGGTGGGTCTACCAACACCCTCTAAGGTGTCCATGTATCCATCATGAATGACCAAGTCATTCGTAGTCGTGAGAGCTACTACATTCTCCAAGAATATGATGCAGATCACATGTCAATCTCTAACGTACGTCATTGATATCCCAAATCTCAATGACACTCGATTGGGGCCATTTTAGGACTTACGTTCTGTCATCCAAGTTCTCACACACTTGGTGACAACGTGTGTAGTCCATGAGAACATATTATCGAATTATTCAAACAACCAAATAATAACTCAATAGATGCAATGTCAAATAACAATGTTATAAACTATAATAAACTGAATGTGATCAAAGTACATATCATCCTCATAAATAGTTGTCTCTAGGACATACATACTTTCAATCTC
Source organism: Plantago major (assembly GCA_026545765.1). Classification (NCBI taxonomy): domain Eukaryota; kingdom Viridiplantae; phylum Streptophyta; class Magnoliopsida; order Lamiales; family Plantaginaceae; genus Plantago; species Plantago major. The sequence goes on from CM048840.1 coordinate 109,094,366, forward strand.
CCACTTGGCCTAGAGCCAATGGCCCATATGTCTAACACCTATGTTTTCGTAATATCTAACATGTTTCACCGAGCTCAATGCTTTGGTGAAAGGGTCAGCCACATTATCCTCATTGGGGACACGCTCTATAGATACTTCTCCTCTAGCTACCAATTCTCTAATGACATGGTATTTCCTAGGTACATGCTTGTTCCTGTTGGCAGATCTTGGTTCCTTTGCCTGTGCAACAGCCCCAGTGTTGTCACAGTAGACTTTTATCGGCCCAACATTACGTACTACTCCTAGTTCCTTGAGGAACTCAGACATCCAGATAGCCTCCTTTGCGGCTTCTGATGCAGCAATGTACTCGGACTCGGTCGCAGAATCAGCAATAGTTGCCTTCTTGCAACTCTTCCAGCTGACAGCTCCACCATTGAGTACAAACACATACCCAGTTTGTGATTTGTAATCATCCGGATCAGATTGGAAACCGGCATCGACATACCCAGATGCCATCAGCTCTGGCTGCCCACCATACACCAGAAAGTGATCCTTAGTTCGTCTAAGATACTTAAGGATCGTCTTAACAACAGTCCAATGTTTAAAACCTGGATTCTTCTGGTGACGACAAGTGATACTGAGAGCGAAAACCACATCTGGCCTAGTGCAATTCATGGCATACATGATAGATCCAATTGCAGATGCATATGGAATCTTCTTCATATTCTCAATTTCTTCTTCAGTTGAAGGACTATCCTTCGCTGACAGAACTACGCCATGACTTGCAGGCAAGAATCCCTTCTTAGATTCTTCCATTCTATAACGCCTCATCATCTTGTCAATATAGGTAGACTGTGACAGCCCTAACATCCTGTTGGCCCTATCCCTATGGATCTTGATGCCAAGTATGTAACAGGCTTCACCCAAATCCTTCATTAAGAAGGTTTTGGATAACCAATCTTTCACTGACTGTAAGAGGGGGATATTGTTTCCCATGATTAGAATGTCATCGACATATATGACCATGAAAACAATTCTTCACATCGCTTTTATGTAAACGCATGGATCTTCCATACTTCTGACGAAGTCAAACGATTTGACAGCTTCGTCAAAACGGATATTCCAGCTCCTAGAGGCTTGCTTTAGTCCATATATGGACCTCTGAAGCTTACATACTAACTTGGGATTTGAGTTAGATATGAAACCCTCAGGTTGTATCATATACACCTCCTCGTCTAGGTTTCCATTTAGGAAAGCGGTTTTCACATCCATTTGCCAAATCTCATAATCACGATATGCATCTATAGCAAGTAAAATCCATATAGACTTGATTTTAGCACTGGCGAAAAGGTTTCATCATAATCAATACCATGTCTTTGATTATAGCCTTTTTGCCACTAACCTAGCCTTATAGGTTTGTATCTTGCCGTCAGCATCGGTTTTTCTTTTGAAAACCCATTTGCATCCAATGGGTCTAACCCCGTCTGGCAATTCAACCAAGTTCCAAACTTGGTTATGATACATTGAGTCTATTTCAGATTTCATGGCTTCTTGCCACCTCTCCGAATCAGTGTCCAACATTGCCTCGGTGTAGGTCTTAGGGTCATCTAGATCAGGTGAATCTACGACATCATCCTCATGATTCTCCAAGAGTAGATTCAACCTATCCTTCGGTCCAACCCTTTCCCTTTCTGACGTACGAACTGCGACTACTTGTTCGGGTATAACCCGTCCCCTTCTCTTTTTCTGTGGCACAACTACTAGTGTTTGTTCTCCTTCTTCATTCTGATCGTGTTGAGGTTCTTGAGTGTCAGGCTGTCCTACACTCAGAGCTATCTCAGGGGCGTTGTCCAAGACTGGCTCTTGAGATGGCGGCAAGTTGGTTTCCACAACCGATCCTGCCGGTGATGCAAGAGGACCTTGTGATCGCGGAGCATTTTCTGCTCCTTCGGCCGTAAGATGTCCACCCGGTGACATGCTTCCGACACGCATTCTCATCGCTCCCACTGAATCGTTGTCAATTCCATTTGACAACTCTTCAACCTCAATGTTATTTCGTGGTTCTTGAATTTCTTCAAGTTCTATTCTATTGCGATTTTGTTCCTTGAAGACATAGTCGTCTTCCAGAAAAGTCGCATTCCTAGAAACGATGATCTTGTGTTCATTGCGAGAATAGAAATAGTAACCTCTGGTTTCCCTGGGATAACCAACGAAATAACACTTTTCACTTTTCGATTCCAACTTGCCAGTGAGCATTTTCTTTACATATGCCGGACAACCCCAGGTCCGCATGTGTGAAAGAGCTGGCCTCTTACCATGCCATAACTCATATGGTGTCGTTTCAACTGACTTAGATGGAACACGATTCAGAATGTAAATTGAATTTTGTAATGCATATCCCCATAAGAATGTTGGAAGAGTCGAGAAGCTCATCATGGACCTTACCATATCTAACAAAGTTCGATTCCTCCTTTCTGAAACTCCATTCAATTGTGGTGTTCCAGGAGGAGTCCATTGAGATCGAATCCCATTTTCTTTTAAGTAATCTGTAAACTCTTTGCTCAAGTATTCTCCTCCTCGATCTGATCGTAGATTTTTAATACTTGCTTCGAGTTGTTTTTCTACTTCATTCTTATACTCCTTGAACTTCTCAAAGGCTTCAGATTTATGCTTCATAAGATACACATGCCCAAATCTAGAGAAGTCGTCAGTAAAAGTTATGAAGTATGAAAAACCTCCCCTAGCTTGAGTTGCAAAAGGTCCACATACATCAATATGGACTAACTCAAGTACCCTCTCGGCTTTTACTCCCTTTCCTAGAAGGGATTTATTGGTCATCTTTCCTTTGAGACATGATTCACAGTCTCCATATGATTCAAAATCAAATGAAGTTAAATAGTCTAACTTATTTAATCGTGCAATTCGTGTCTTATTGATGTGACCAAGTCTACAGTGCCACAAGTAGGTAGGATTCTTAGCATTACTTAATTTTGGCCTTTTGTTTTGCATATGAAATATATTATGTCTACAATCAAGCAAATATAAACCATTCACAAGAAGGGCAATTCCATGAGAAATTTCATTATGCAAAACGTAACAATTACTATTTGCTATACGAAAGGAAAAACCCATAAGATTGTCTAACACAGGAATGGAACTAATATTTCTAATGATTGAAGGAACAAAGTAACAATTACTGAGTTCTAAAGTAATTCCTGAGGGTAAGTCTAACTTATAAGTCCCTACACGCTCAGCAGCAACTCTTGCTCCATTTCCAACGCGTAGTTCGATTTCCCCTGGTCTAACCGGCCTGCTGTCAATTAGGCCCTCCACATTATTACAAATGTGTGAGCCACATGTTGTATCTAATACCCAGCAGTCAGAATTACTTGTAGACATATTTATTTCAACGACAAATATACCTTTGTTGGAACCAGATACACCATGCATCTGATCTCCAATGTCCTTAGCCTTCTCGCAATCCCTCTTCCATTTACTTATGGTCTGACCATAAGTATTCAGCATGTTGTGTAGCTCAGGTAATGTTACCTCCTTGGCATTCATATTATAGTTCACAATGAACGTGGAGTATGAATCCGGGAGTGACTGGAGAATGAAAATGACAGACACATGGCTCTCAAAATTGATGCCGACAGTTGCCAGCTTTTCAATTAACCCAATCATTTTGAGAACATGATCTGACACATTTCCACCTTCATGTAGTCTGCATCGTAAGAGCTCTCTAAGCAAGTCAAACTTGAGACTCTTAGACTGAGAGTCAAAGAGACTCTTGAGATGATCCAACATCTCATAAGGCATCATCTTTTCATGTCGCCTTTGCAGCTCCATGTTCATGGAAGCGAGCATCACAGACTGGACATTACAAGCATCATCAACATGCTTTTGCAGATGAGCCTCATCAAAGTTAGCAAGCTCAACAACATTGGTTGGTCTAACCGGGATAGGCGTGTCCAACACATATTCAACATTTTCTTGTTTGAGAACCAAACGCACATTCCGGATCCAATCCAGGAAATTTGGCCCAGTCAGAATGTGGTTCTCCAAGATGCTTTTGATGGATAAATTAGACATTTTTCTGGACGTAGAGAAGTAAATATAAACTGGAATTAATACTAAGATAAAATTCCTTGATCACAAACAATAACTAAATATACATGGACTTCAGTAATATTTAGCTCCCACTATTTTCACATACTCGACGACCCCATATGAAGAGCACGGACTTATATCAAATACAGTCATAGTGGCCAAGATCCGCATTCCCACTATTACAACCCCAGCTAGGGCTGAACCGCTGTAATAGTTGAACCGGTAGGTCTCCAAACCAATTGCTCAAAGCAACTCTTGGTTGACCAAACCAAGTTTGATCGACGTCCTTAAACTATTCTGACGCTAGGGCGACAAGACATAGCCAAGTAAGTCATAATCATCACGCGATGCTAGCCATACATCTATGAATGGGACTTCGCCTCGTAGAACGGAGCAAACACTAGGGTGTAAATACTCTCGAACGAAAAGGATCAATACACCACTCAATTATGATGGGTGACGTCGTTCAGACCTAGTCCGAGACTTAAATTTAATTGGGGAACATTTAAATTATTCGTATGACCAAGATCCAGAATTAAGCAACATGTAATGGGCGCCGTCTATCCAGTCATGCAACACGCGGACTACCAAGTAATGAGCGCCGCCTACTCATACATGCATTAATGCGGTCCGACAAATAATGGGCGCCGCCTACCCAAGAATTCAAAACGCGGACTGTTAGGAATATCTGTTAGTATTTTGATCACTCGTCACATGTTCTTATCTTAGCCAGAAAGGTATTGAGTGCTCTTGGTTCACTTGAACATTGTAAAAGAGGAAATCACTGAGTATGATTAGTCTAGTAAATCTTGTATTAGGATTATAGGTCTCTGAATGTAATTTTTATTTCAAGAAGACCATGAAGATCAATCCTAGCAATGGAGCTTTTCTGAAGATTGCACAAGGTTTATGAAGACACAAAGGTTTAGTCTAACTCAGAAAGACTATGTCCTTAATCCTTTCTTAAGTATATTAACTTATTTTCGGGATATGATTCTGGACATATTACATCATGAGTATGGAGCATGCAGGCCATCAGAAAGGCTCATGTATCCGATGAGACTAAAGGACAATGAACAGTACTATGCATTAAATGCATCGGGGAAATCTTTAAAAAGCAGTCCTCTCTGAAAAATGAGATAGTGACTTCTGAGTACATAGTTCAAGATATAAACGGATATAATTTGATAGAGAGCACAACGAATACAATTCAAACGCCTCTCAAATTTATCTATATATATCACACACTTAGATGCTTGAAGAACATACCTTAGAACGCTCTATCTTGCAAACTTACCATCAAGCAAAGTATTCTCTCAAGCACTCTACTACCCTTTCTGAAAGCTTTCTGTCGCTTGAAGAATCACTAGTAGTTCTAAGTTGTCCTGAACCTTAACAAGAGATTGTTATTCGTGAAAGAGTTGAACTATCAGATACCATTTCTGAAGATCATTCTCCAGAACGGACACCAATTACTTGGGTCAGTAAAGAGCAGACTGTCATCCACTGAACAAGTGTATTAAGTAGTCTTGTTCTATTAGGCTCTCTGAAAACATAACTGAAAAAGTTATACGAGAAGCCTCTCTGACAAACCTTATAACCAACACCATCAAAGCGTGGAGTAGAGGAAGTACTTGATTTGGGAAATCAGGGAATAACTCCAAGGTTATCTGAGTAGAGGAAGTACTTAGCTCTAGGAGCTGGGGAATAACTCAGGGGGAACATTTGGTTGGGAACCATTTGTTTAGGAATCTTAGAATAGGATTATTGTAAGGTGAACTCAATTATCTGTTCTAGTGAATTCTAGCTCTCAGAAAGACCGAAGTGGATTAGTTGGAGGATTACGCCACCTCCAGATATCACTATACTTGCTGTGTTATTTACCTTTCTGTATTTACATTTCATCAAAGCACACACACACTTACTTATTGTTTCTGCACTTACCTATCTTAAAGTCTTCCACACTCTGAATTTAAGTATCAGAAACCCCCAGGTTTCTGAGAAACTGTGTTTATCGATAAAAGTTTTAAAAGACTATTCACCCCCCCCCCCCTCTAGACTTTTACTTTGCCGTTATCTGGACCAACAAGTGGTATCAGAGCAGGAGGTTCACAAACCTTCTGCACTGAACCTAGATCCCCAGATAGGTGAAGGAACTTTGTACCTTTCTGAGGACTATATAATTTGTGTGTTAAGTGTGCAGGTATGTCTCTGAGTGATGCACCCGTTCTGAAGCCAGAAAACTATGCGAAATGGAAGAACAACATGATGCTCCATCTGGAGGCCATTAGTGATGAGATGATCTATGTCATCAATGAAGGGCCAATCAAAATCAGACAACTCAAACAAGTTACTGAGGTGTCTGATGGAAGAAAAGCCTCAGACAAGGAAGATGGAAGCGAGGACATGGCTGCTAGTGATAGTGGTCATGTTGCTCGTGGAAGCATTATATATGAAGACAAGCCAAGAGAGCTCGACATCCAAGATGCCAAGAGACAGATTGATGGTCAAGCTCAGAATATAATCATCGATCAACACTGAGCACATACAAAGGTAAACTGTGGGGTGCTAAAACGGCGAAAGTTGCCTGGCAATTGATTGAAGAAATCTGTGCCGGAACTGAGAAAACCAAAGAAAACAAGTTCGAAGTTCTTAAATTGAAGTTCCAAACCTTCAAACAAGGTCCCACTGAAACTCTGGAAGAACTTGATTTCAGATTTAATACTCTTATGAGTGATATGGCTGCACTTGGTGAAAGCAATAGATACTCCCAGTCAGAAAAGATTAAGACTATTGTCAGAAGTCTCAATCACAACTGGGAACACACTAAGTTCTTTTATTTCAATCAAGGGATGCCAAATATTACAAAGAGAGCTCTTCTCTCATCTTGCTATTGTAGACTATGAGACAACTCAGAGAGAACAAACAGCTGAAAAATTGCAAAGTGTTGCTCTAGTTTCTCAAGGTACTTCTGAAAAGAAGGATACCAAAGAAGCATCTGAAGAAAATGCTCTTGCAGTAAGACACATGAAGAAATTTGTGAGTCAAGAGATTGAGAGAAGAAAAGCTAAAGAAAAGCTGAAAAAACATCTTGGCCCAAACTATCATCAGTACAAAAACATACAAATGAACAACTCTCTGAACACCCCCATTCAGAAAGGTGTTAATCTTGCAGAATAGGAAATGATATCGCTTCTATTGTCAAAAGCTGGTCACTAAAAGAGATTGTCTGCTTTAAACAAGCTCAAGACAGTGACAAGAAGGATGAAGAAATTTCAAGAGAAATCAAAGGGCCTTCTTGGTGAAGAAAGGAAGAAGATTCAAATTCAACTTGATGCTCTAGACTTTGAGACAGATTCTGAAAATGGAGATTCAGATGACTCAAACCTACCATCACCAGAATTGTGTGGAATCACCCACGATGTAATTGACTTCGGCCTTAAGAAGAAAGAAATGTGTGGAGTTCTTTGAGATTCTTTGGGTCCGACATCTCCAACATTGAAATGTGTCTTATGGGCGATGAGGTAACTAACAATTCACAATTTACGTACTATGAGAGTGATGATGGAATTGAGGATCTGAGTTGGTCAAGAGTGAATTGGATCGTTATGAGAAAGAATTTCTGGAAGCACAATCCAAAACCAGAATTCTAGAGGAAAGCAAAGAAACTCTTGAAAAAGAGGTTTCTGAGCTAACCAGAGTATCTGAGTACAAGAACGCTGAAATAGCCTTTCTGAAATCTCAGATATCTGAGAATGAAAATTCTCACAAACTAGCCTTGGATGAACTTACTAAGAAAATGATGAAGCTGCTTTCTGAGAATGAAGAACTCAGAAAGAAAGAGCTATCCTTCCAATCTTATGCAAAGGCTAGTGACACTCTCACTGAGGTTCAATCCTATCTGAGAGATCCCTCTGAGAAAGGTGGACTTGGACTTGATGAACAATCGATTAATTCATCTCCTCTGAAGAAGAGTGATGAAAGGTTGACCTTTGTAAAAAGTCAACAGAATGGTTCTTCAACCACCTATAGCATTGGTCAGAAAGTTAGGGTAGTTGACAAAGGAAAAGGAGTAGCAACCCAGCCTTTGAAAGAACAACAAGTTCACAACAAACTTGCGGATAAGGTTTCTGAAAAGAAACATAACCCTCAGACATGTAACCATCCACATTGCTACATTACTAGGAAAGGAAGAATTGCTGGAATAGGCAAATTCTCTACTGTACCATTTTATGAAAATAAAGATGGTGCAGAAACTAGTAAGGCTTCTGAAGAACGTATTCAGAAAGCCAAAGGTGTTCGAAATGGCATTGGCTATCGTGCTATTGGAAAAGTTCTTCTGCAACAATATAAGGAAGGACAAGAACAATGGCGCAAGGCTGATATTGCACGTAGCAATAGACAAAAGTGGAAGAAATTTCAAGCCATTGAAAAACTGAATGCCAGAGCTAGAAGGAACCTGGCCAGAAAGGCTAAATTTGCTGAAAAGCAATCCCAGAAACCCAGGGTCCAGAAAGCACCAAAAGGAACACCTAGAAACACCACAAGAAGGAAAATTGAGATCAAAATTACTGATTTTATTGCATCTCCTTCTGATCAAGTTAGACAAAAACAAACTCCCAAGAAATTCACTAAAATGTGGATTCCTACTGGAAGAATGTTTAGTCTAAATGGTTCTATCTCTGAAGCAAGAACCTAACTCCTGTTTCCTGTTTTGTGCAGAATGCCTCTTGGACTAAGGCTCAATGCCTATTTGATAGTGGATGCGGAAAGCACATGACAGGAGACAAAGCTGGTCAACTACAAAGCTTGCAACAATGGACCAGACATCAGATTTGCCGGAGGAGAATTAAATCCCTCTCTGGGATTTGGCAACATCAAATTAGGATCATTAACTATCACTGACGTATTACGTGTTAAGGGTTTGAAATATAATCTATTTAGCATGAGCCAGTTTGCAGACAAGGGATTTACTGTGAAATTCAAAGCAAAGTATTGCAAACTTATTGACAATGAGTCAAAGCAGACAGTCTTGGTTGCTCGGCGGAAAGGCAGTCTTTATGTTGCCGACTGGGCATCTCGCCACAATCAAGAATGTCTCATGGTGAGTCAATCAGTCACGGAAGAGCACCGTTATGGCACAAAAGAATGAGTCACTTGAATTTCAAAACTCGAACAAACTTGCAAGAAAGAGTTAGTGGTTGGCCTTCCCAAAACATCTTCGAAAGGATGGTATCTGCTACATGCATCGGATGGGGAAACAATCTAAGATCTCTTTCAAGTCCAAAATCAGACACTCTAGTGTTAGACCACTGCAACTATTACACATGGATCTTTTTGAATCATCTGTAACTAGTTATGCAGGAAAGAAGTATGGTCTTGTTGTTGTAGATGACTTCTCAAGATTCACTTGTGTTGTCTTTCGAAGCACAAATCGATGCAAGGTGGAGATACCAAACTTTTTGAATAAGCTTGAAGTCATGAAAATGACAAGGTATCCGCAATCGTAGCACCATGGTACCGAGTTTGTCAACCAAAGACATTAAGGAGTTTTGTCACTACAAGAATTACGTAGCAGAAGAGACGGATTTTATCCGTCGCCGTAGCGACGGATCGCTACTTGGGCGTGATTCTATCCATCGCCCGTTTGGCAACGGATAAGAAAATCTGTCGCCTGTAGCGACGGATAAAATTATCCGTCGCTACAGAGCGTTGACCAAAATTTAAAAAAAAAAAAAAAAAATTTAGCGACGGATAGATTTATCCGTCGCTAAAAATAGCGACGGATAGATCTATCCGTCGCTATGTAGCGACGGATAGATCTATCCGTCGCTACATAGCCGGAAAATTAAAAAAAAAAAAAGTTAGCGACGGATAGATCTAGATCTATCCCGCTAAAAGCACTAAAAAATATAATATATCTCCTCCACCACCTCCTTTCCTCCACTACTTCTCCTCTCCTCCTCCTCCCACCACCACCTTTCTCCTCCCACCACCACCATCCTCCACCACCTTTCTCCTCCCACCACCACCACCATCTCCTCTACCACCTCCTTTCCTCCACCACCATCTCCACCACCACCTCTCTCCTCCCACCACCACCACCACCCTGCCACCACCACCATCCTCCACCACCACCATCTCCTCCACCACCTCCTTTCCTCCACCATCCTCCTCCACCACCATCTCCACCACCACCACCTCTCTACTCCCACCACCACCGCACCACCACCCTGCCACCACCACCATCTCCTGCACCACCACCCTGCCACCACCACCATCTCCTCCACCACCACCACCACCCTGCCACCACCACCACCTTTCCACCTCCCACCACCACCGCACCACACCCACCGCACCACCACTGCCACCACCGCACCACCACTGCCGGAATTAATCCGATATCTGAATATAAAATTAGATACGGATTTTTAAAAAAAATGGGGCGACGGATAGATCTATCCGTCGCCCCATAATCAATTTAAAAAAAAAAATAAAAATGGTCAATCCGTCGTCCAATCCGTCGCGAATTGGAAGACGGATTATTATCCGTCGCCACAGCTCCAAGGGGGCAACGGATTTTCTATCCGTCGCCCGATCCGTCGCCAGAGCTGGGGCGACGGATAGATGGGTCTGTAGCGACGGATCTATCCGTCGCTACAGACCTAATTTTTTGTAGTGTGTACCAGCAAAGGTATACAACACCAACTTTCCTCTGTAAGAACACCACAACAAAATGGTGTTGCATAAAGGAAAAATAGAACACTTAAAGAAGCAGCAAGGACAATGCTAGCTGACACTGAGATAAGTGAAGTTTATTGGGTTGAAGCTGTAAACACAGCATGCTACACTCAGAACAGATGTCTGATAAACAAACACCATGACAAGACCCCTTATGAACTCTTGGTTGGTAGACCCCCTAATATCAAACATCTAAAAGTATTTGGTTGTAGATGTTTTGTTCTTAACAATGGAAAAGAGTATCTAAGAACATTTCAACCAAAGGCAGATGAAGGTGTGCTTCTTGGTTATTCTATGAATAGCAAAACATACAGAGTTTACAACAAAAGAACAAAGAAGATTGAAGAATCAGTTCATGTTGTATTCTATGAAGGAAGCAAGAAAACACCCCTTACTGATGAACTCTCAGAAAGGTTCAAGGAACTAATGATAAAGGATTCTGAAGAGGAACTATCAGAAAGGAAAAACATCATTGTGGAAAGAGAGGATGACTCTGACGAAGAAAAGCATGAAATGCTTAGTAACAACCAGATGATTCTCAGACATGATGAAGAATTTCCTATGAAAATTCCAGAAATGAAAACTGAAGATATTCATCAGAGAGCTAATTCTGGAAATGACCTCTCTGACAGGCATGTCCCAGAAAGCTCTCACACTGAGAAAGTGTCACACATTCACCGCCCTTTTGAGGTGCAAAATGTCACAAATACTGAAGAAGTATCAAGTCATAATCATAGTGATTCACATTCAGATCACATAGATGTTGACCCTACTAGCCCTAAACCCATGATGAGATGGATCAAGGATCATCCTGCAAAAGATGTAATTGGACCAATCAATCAAGGTGTTAGGACTAGGAGAGCAATAGCTGAAAATGCTAATTCTCTCTTTGGATGTTTTATCTCAAACATTGAACCAAAAACTATAGAAGAAGCATTAAGAGACCAAGACTGGATCTCTGCAATGCAAGAAGAGTTAGATCAGTTTGAAAGAAACAAAGTCTGGAAACTAGTTCCATTTGTAGAAGGAATATCTGTGATTGGAACTAAGTGGGTTTTCAGAAACAAGATGAATGAATCTGGTGAAATAACCAGAAACAAAGCAAGGTTGGTTGCCAAGGGATTCACCCAGACTGAAGGTTTAGATTTTGATGAGTCATATGCACCTGTTGCCAGATTGGATGCAATAAGACTCTTTCTAGCCTTTGCAGCTCATAAAGACTTTAAAGTTTATCAGATGGATGCCAAAAGTGCATTCTTGAATGGTGAACTTGCTGAGGAAGTCTATGTTGGACAACCACCTGGTTTTGAAGTTGTCTCAGAAAGTAGAATGGTCTATAAGCTACAGAAAGCTCTTTATGGACTGAAACAGGCTCCAAGAGCATGGTATGACACTTTGGCCAAATACCTTCTGGGAAGTGGTTTCAAGAAAGGTGAAGTTGATAAAACTTTATTTACTTTAAACCATGATGGGAAACTACTCTTAGTTCAAGTATATGCTGATGACATCATATTTGGATCTAAGGACAAGCAACTTTGTGATGACTTTGCAAATCTCATGAAAAGTAAGTTTGAGATGAGCATGATGGGAGAATTGAACTATTTCCTAGGATTGCAAGTCAAGCAACTCAATGATGGAATATTCATTAGTCAGACAAAGTATGCAAAAGACATGCTCACAAATTTCAAACTTAAGCCTTCTGAAAAGAATGCTAAGATACCTATGAGCATAGGAACCAAGATGACCTATACTAAATCAGATAAGAGTGTTGATGAACACAAGTATAGGAAATTGATAGGTTCACTACTTTACCTTACTGCAAGCAGACCTGATATTCAATATGCAGTTGGAATGTGTGCTAGATTTCAAACAAATCCAATGCAATCACACTACAACATTGCTATGAAAATATTAAGGTATGTGAAAGGTACAGTAGATGTAGGTTTGTGGTATCCTAAAGAAATTGGATTGAGTTTGGCTGGTTACTCAGATGCTGATTATGCTGGATCAATGCTTGATAGGAAAAGTACCTCAGGAACTTGTCAGTTTCTGGGAACTAGACTTATCCCATGGTTTAGCAAGAAACAAAACTCAATTGCAACTTCTACCACAAAGGATGAATATATTGCTGCTGGTTGTTGTGCAACACAAATTCTGTGGATTCAACAACAACTCAGAGACTATGGACTCAATGAAGAGAAAACTCCCATTTTTCTGTGATAACACAAGTGCTATTGCAATCACACAGAACCCCAAATTCCATGCCAAAACAAAGCACGTTGATGTTAGACACCACTTCATCAGAGACCATGTTGAGAAAGGCAATATAGAGATACTCAAGATTGGCACAGAAGAACAACTTGCAGATATCTTCACTAAGCCCTTACAAGAAAGCCAGTTCTTGACCTTAAGACATAATCTTGGATTAATGGAGTTGCCTAAGGACTGAAAAATTGTCCTGAATCTCTAAAGACTGAATAAGTGAGTAGGCCTCTGAGAACAGGTTCTCAGAAAGCTAAGTTGATAAGAAGTGATGCAAAGGTTTCTGAGTAGCAACACTCAGAAAGGCAAAACATTTCTGGAACGGGTATCCAGAAAGGCAAAGGTTGGTACACACTTAATAAGTAAATAAAACTAGAACTTACTTACTGAGAGGGTCAAATACATTCAAACAATCGAAGCTTGACACTTGAATTCAGAAAGCTATGTAGTCATAAAGAGAAATGGACACACAAAGCCCAAAAGGTATAAGTTCTGAAAGTCAAACATGTGCAATGTCTTGTATTTTTACCATTTTCATGATAAACAATATATAGATAAGGACTTGACACTCAGAATGATAAGCTCAAACGATTAAGTGTTCCTACTCTTTACTAAGTGACACAATGAATGTAGCATATTAAAAATCCATCAAGTCGGCACATTACCATTTGTTGATTGATATCATTACAAAATATTCAATATAAGCCCTTGATGAATAAACGTTTGATCTCAACGGTTGAGATTAAAACAAAGCAAGTAATGTCTGTTGAGAAATGCAGACATGGCCTACTACGCATTTAATGAAGTACAAAGGACATACCACGCCTATGCAGATGCAAAGACACGCATTTGGAAAGGAAACTGATATTTGGAATACTGAAGAATTCCCATATCTACAAGCTTCTATCTGCTGCACCCAGTGGACTATCCACACTGGATGTACTGGAGTTCTATAACAACTCCAAAATCTTCACAAAAGTTGTGAATGATGAAGAAGAAAAATACATGCAGATTGAAGTCCAAGGACAAGAAATTGTTCTAGACTGCAAGACTTTCTGCAAGATATTCCGATTGAAAAATCGAGGAACATTTGAAGACATCAACATCAAGGACGCTTCCATGATTCAAGGCGTCAAAGAGCTATTTGAAGCAATCCAGTTAGAAAATGCAAAAGGTTGCCCAGGAGACTTTGTTCTAAAGGCCATCAGAACTAGTCATCTCCAAAAACACTGGAGTACTTTAGCTCTTATTCTGGTCCGTTGCTTTGATGGAAACAAAGGTGGAGTAGACCAGATAAGCATGGAGAGATGGATGATGATGCATCTTCTGAACAAGAAGCATGAAGGGCAAGAAAGCCACTTCAATTGGGGGAAGTACGCCTTCAACAAATTTCTTGGACACATTGAGGAATTTGAGCCCAAAATCATCAATGGCCTTGCTGAGCCAAAGTCCAATATGCACTTTGGTCTCAGGATCTGTTACATTCTGGAAACAATGGGAATCACTCTCAGAGAGAGGCAGGAAATCCCAGTCACTAACTCCCTTTTCAGACACGCTTTTGAAGAAAAGGAGAAACTTGGTGCTGAGAACGCACTCAGAAAGGCAGAAGAAGAAGAAACTGCACAGCAAGGTGAGGAGGTCTCTGAGCAAGCCAAAGCTAAACCTCCAGTTGCCAAGAGAAAGAGGACTCATAGCAAAAGAGCCTCCAAGTCCCTAATCATACAAGAGGCACAACCTTCTGGAGACAAGGTCTCAGAAGATGTTGGACGCTCAGAAAGGCAAATCCAGAATGCCCCAAGAGTCCTGAACCAGAATGCTCCAGAACTCTCCAGAGATGATAGAAATATCATAGATGGGTCTGCACCAACACAGAATAGTGATTTTGAAGATGATGAAGTACTTGCAAAAGTACTCAAAAGGTTCAAGTATGAGACCCATGGAGGAGCTTCAAGCTCAGCTCTTCAGAAAGACAAGAGCCCCTCACAAAGCAGAAGAAGAAGGCCTGGGTGAGGAAGATAGAATGATGGAAGATGTTGCCATTGCTTCCACATTCACAATGCTAGCACTTAAATTTGCTGAAGAAAACCCTGTTCTTGAACAGGTTCCTCAACCTTCTAAGAGAGCTCAACTCTCAGAAAGGGATCAAACTGAGATGGAGACTCAGAATGATACTGCAGAGGAGATCAATAATGAGCACAGAGAGACTGTGGAATCACCACAAGTTCAAGAGATCAATGATCAGCCTGACTCTATTCAGGTAACAAAGATAGTTTGTATCTAACATGTCAACATAATTGTATGTTAACTTGTTACTCATAAGCTGTATTTGTTACAGGCCAACTTGGAGACACACTTTCAGGGGGAAGAAAACCTGTCCACCCTCTTGAATCAAGAAGAGGTTCCTCCAACCTCAGAACATCAAGAAGAGCCTGTCCCACAGGTATTAAAAGTTATCTCTGAACAAGAAATAACTAACTAAAATTGCTCTTATGTTCTAATATTCTTAATGCCTCTTCTTAGGCTCCAACTGAGGAAGTAGTGGTGGTGGAACCAACACCCCAAAACCTAGAGATTCCGTGAAAAGCTTTACGAGGAAGTATTCTTGAGCCTTTTCTTTGAGAAGGTAAGTAATCAGTAATAGTCTTCTTCAACGAATGCTCTGGAAAACCCACTACTAAAATCTCTTATGTTTGTTCTTACAGGCCCAGTCAGAAGAACAATTGGATGGAGAAACAGTTGTGTCATCTCCTCCAAAAGAAACTAAAAGCTCGAACAAGCAAGATTCCAGAAAGGTGCCAGAAACCCCCAAGGTTTCTGAGGAACATGCTACTGAGCTTCCTCACTTGGACGTAAGTGAAGTCTCAGAAAGCACTTTTCCACCTATCTTTTCTATTAAAAGTTTCTAAACATGTTTGATTTTAACTCTCAGGTTCAAGCAGAAAGAAAGGTTGATGAGGATAAAACTTCTCATCACACCAAAGTATCTGAGGCCTCTGTGCCCAAGCAAGCAAAAATCCAAGCAGATGAGCCTAGTGTTTCTACACAGGTATGCTCAGAAAGCTCACTTCTGCACACAGATACTAACACAAGTGGTTTGAACAAAACTAACTTGAACACTTTCTTTCAGGCTCAAAGTCTAGTGCCAGTTGATTTACTCAAGGCCTTCCAGAACCACACCTTAAAGAAACATCTCAAGTGCTTCAGACAATGGCAGAAACTCAGAAAGGCTGACCTTTCTGAAGTAGCCAGAGTAATCGACGTCCCAGAAAAGAGAGCAATTGCCCTAAATCTGGAGGATTATATCCATGCATTGTTCCCTACAGAGTCCTACTCATTTGCCACTCTAATGCATGAAGACTTCATTCATGAAGTAGCACAAAGACTTATAGCAGATTTCAAGTCTGCGGATGCTCAAACCCAAGAGCAGATGGTTACCCATCCTGCCTTGCCCAACAAGCTCACTACTTATCCTGCTGAACAAGAAGAAGCTAATGGGAGGATGATTACATTCCCAAATGTGATCAACCTGGTTTTAGAAGATGATGAGGAGATGGACGAAAATGATTATCAAGAACCTTCCTCTGAGCATCCAAACCAAGAAACAAAGAACAAGAGTGATGATGATGATGATGATGATCAGAATGATGATCCCCAACCTGGACAAGGCGGGATTCAGAAATCTAGCAAAGAGAGTGGAGAAAAGGCTACTCCCTCAATTGCTCAGAAAGCTCCATCATCATCACCTCCCAAGTCTCATCAAGATACCCAACAAGCTGAACCCAATGATGCCATAGAAGAAATTTCAGCTGTTGAGTTTAGGATTGAACAACTCAGAAAGGTATTGGAAGAAGAGAAGAGAATCAACATTGAGACTCAAGCTCTTGTTGATGAAAAGGAAGCCAAAATCAAAAAGCTCGAAGAAGCTAATGCCAAAGAATTGGCACTCCTAGATGAGCAAAGAAATTTGAAGAATGCCATTATTGTCACAGCTGCTGAAATAGATGCAATGGATGACAATGATGATGAAGAGCATGATGCTGAGACTGCATCAGAAAGACCTTCTACATCTTCTCAGAAGGCCAGCACACTTGATGGAAAGCAGAAAAAGATTGTCAATCTGCAAACAATCCAAGAAAAGGATTATGATAGTGATGCTGAAACCCACAACTTGATCACTGAAGCAGAAGATGAGAGACTTGTCACTCAGCACAAAAGAGCCCTACTTGCTCCTCGTATATTCTTTGCACCAAGTAGTTCAAGAAGTGAAAAGCACAGTGCAAGGAACAGTGTCTTTTTAGAACTCAGAAAGACACTAGTTGCCCAAGATACAGAAGTGCTAAAATCCGTCCCAGAAGAGATGAAGCCTTTGGCTGCTGCTTTACTCAACAGAGCAACCAGCATCGCTCTCTCTCAGAAAGACCTAGGGTTGGTCAGGGATGAGGATTGTAACAATGCTAATGCAGCATTGAATGAAGCCAGCCATGCTGTCCTGCAAGCCAACGCCATCCTAAGGCCGCTTGAAGAGCTCAACAGAAAGGAGCAGGAACTTGTTAGACAGAACAACGAGCTGAAGAAGGAACTTCAAGAATTAGTCAGGGTGCACAACAATCTCCAGAAAAACTTTAACACTCTGTCTGAAGCTTATGCTATCATGAGTCAGTCATTCATGACTAAGGGGGAAGAAGAGATGCCTCAGAAAGGCAGAGGAAGAAAAAGAAAACAATCAAATCCTCCCTCCTCAAGACAACTTGTCATTAAGGACACCACTTTGTCAAGAAGTTGTTCCAGATCAACTGACCCGTAACGAGAAGTATGGTCACTAGGGGAACCAAGTCCCTTAGAATCTCAGAAGAGAAGAAGACTTCTAAAGAAGAAGAAAAGGAAGAAGGAGAAGTAAGAGGCCAAGAAAGCTGCAAGTCTCCAATTTTGGACTTCAATGATGATGAGGATGATTCTGATGAACATCCACTTCACAAGAAAAGGAGAGAAGCAACTACTTCACAACCTCCTCTGGCAGCAAAGCCTTTAGCAGCCAGAACTCCTTCTGGAAATACCAAGTCTATACAAGGAACATCACCAGCACAGCCCCAAGGCAGGAAGAAATGGTTAGAGGATCTCCTGACAGAAGGCCACCAAACAGAAAAGCAAGAAGGGATTTCCAGTTTGGCAGAATAAACAATGAAACACATCAAGAAAGGCCAACTGATGCCCACATTGAGTATATGAAGACTAGTAATGAAGAATCTTCATATAGGTGCATTCTGAACAAGAGAGAGTATTGGATTCTGGAACTACAACATCTACTTGTCAATGATAAGTTTCCAACTCCCATCCTCAACCAGATCCTGAAATGGAGAGAAGGCAAGCCAGAATTGCTAAAACCTGAGCACCTTCATGCCTGGTTAAACTTTGAAGTAGAAAAGAGGAATGAAGCCAGAAAGATGGATCTTTCTTTTGCCTATCCTTACCCTAAACCTGATGATGTACACAAGGTAAGAAAACTGGATGGTAGCTACAGCAGGAAGAACAAACAAGGTGTTTCAACCTATGAGTCATTCTATATGACATTGGATGAATACCTAGATGATATACACTATCTGGAAGAAATATACAAGTATTTCAACCTATCTCAGCTGCAAGTAGACCATGCCTGGTTCTGGGGAAAGTACTTCTGGGTCAAACATTTTATGCGGAAGAATCACAAGCTTGGCAAGAGTTACCATGAAATATGTGACTTATCCAGAAAGACAGAGCTCTCTGTCAGAAGGATTCTTTATGACTATGTCCAAGAATGCAGAAAAGTGGATGATCATGTCAACTGATCCAGAAAGGGTGCTGAAGAACTTGAGGTATCTGAACCCAAGTTGTGTTTCTGAAGACTAGTAACATTAGAATACTTTTTTGGAGCTTGGACTCTCCTTTGTTCTAATTTACTTAGTATGTTTTATTACTTTTTGTAATCTTGCTGATTGTTTCTGAAATTCTCTATCTGTAAAAGTTGCATCTTATTCTCAGAACGCATTCTATCTGAAGATCATACTCTCAGATACATTTTAATAGATGACAACTTATCAGCAAAGATCACTTCTTGTGATTTGGTTGATGTTTACTTTCTGCACTTAATTCAACTAAAACTGAATATCATTTGAAATGATTAAGTGGTGGATTGTTTTCTCTTCCAGGATTACAATTTTGTAATAGGACTTGAAAGATAGTCATGGATGACTGATCAAAAAGGGGGAAATTTGTTAGGAATATCTGTTAGTATTTTGATCACTCATCACATGTTCTTATCTTAGCCAGAAAGGTGATTAAGTGCTCTTGGTTCACTTGAACATTGTAAAAGAGGAAATCACTGAGTATGATTAGTCTAGTAAATCTTGTATTAGGATTATAGGTCTCTGAATGTAATTTTTATTTCAAGAAGACCATGAAGATCAATCCTAGCAATGGAGCTTTTCTGAAGGTTAGAAGACTGAAGATTGCACAAGGTTTATGAAGACAGAAAGGTTTAGTCTAACTCAGAAAGACTATGTCCTTAATCCTTTCTTAAGTTTATTAACTTATTTTCGAGATATGATTCTGGACATATTACATCATGAGTATGGAGCATGCAGGCCATCAGAAAGGCTCATGTATCCGATGAGACTAAAGGACAATGAACAGTACTATGCATTAAATGCATCGACAGAAATGCTGCAAAAAGCAGTCCTCTCTGAAAAATGAGATAGTGACTTCTGAGTACATAGTTCAAGATATAAACGGATATAATTTGATAGAGAACACAACGAATACAATTCAAACGCCTCTCAAATTTATCTATATATATCACACACTTAGATGCTTGAAGAACATACCTTAGAACGCTCTATCTTGCAAACTTACCATCAAGCAAAGTATTCTCTCAAGCACTCTACTACCCTTTCTGAAAGCTTTCTGTCGCTTGAAGAATCACTAGTAGTTCTAAGTTGTCCTGAACTTTAACAAGAGATTGTTATTCGTGAAAGAGTTGAACTATCAAATACCATTTCTGAAGATCATTCTCCAGAACGGACACCAATTACTTGGGTCAGTAAAGAGCAGACTGTCATCCACTGAACAAGTGTATTAAGTAGTCTTGTTCTATTAGGCTCTCTGAAAACATAACTGAAAAAGTTATACGAGAAGCCTCTCTGACAAACCTTATAACCAACACCATCAAAGCGTGGAGTAGAGGAAGTACTTGATTTGGGAAATCAGGGAATAACTCCAAGGTTATCTGAGTAGAGGAAGTACTTAGCTCTAGGAGTCGGGAATAACTGTGGGGAACATTTGGTTGGGAACCATTTGTTTAGGAATCTTAGAATAGGATTATTGTAAGGTGAACTCAATTATCTGTTCTAGTGAATTCTAGCTCTCAGAAAGACCGAAGTGGATTAGTTGGAGGATTACGCCACCTCCAGATACCACTATACTTGCTGTGTTATTTACCTTTCTGTATTTACATTTCAAAGAAAGCACACACACTTACTTATTGTTTAAGACTTACCTATCTTAAAGTCTTCCGCTCTGAATTTAAGTACGAAACCCTGTGTTTCGAGAAGCTGTTTATCGACAAAAGTTTTAAAAGACTATTCACCCCCTCCCCCCCCTCTAGTCTTTTACTTTGCCGTTATCTGGAACAACACGGACTCTATTGCTACTTTAAAGTAAAGCAATTCACGTAGACAATCAAACGTGCAATAACATAATCAAATGCGAGATAAAGAATGCATTGTTAAGTTTCTAAAACCTTAAGGTGTCTCTAAACAATTAATCAATCTTCAAAAGATTAATTAATCCCCTTTTAAAATTTTCATAAACAATTTATGAGATATTTTAAAGTTTCTAAAACTTTTGGGGGCTTTTATAATTTCCAGAATTTTAAAATAAATTTTCTAAAAGTTTCTGGGGCAAATTCTAAATTTTATAAAATTCTGCGCTCAATTGCAATAACAGGAGAATTTTGTACCTAGTTGAAAAATTCAGCAAGCACTATATTCAATTGATATAAACAGAATATTTTCTACCCAGATGTAAGAAACTGAAGTGAATGTATCTTTCAGTAAATTATCAAATTTGTCAAATTTCATTCCAAGTCCCTGGGACTTTCAATTTCTTACCAGCTACCCAAAACCTTTCGAATGTTCAATTAAGTCCCTGTAATTTTCTAAAAATTACGAATTACCCGATCATCTTCTCAAACAAAAGGGCTTTAAGTTTTCAAAAACCTCAAACAAGTCCCTGTAGTTTTAAACCAATTTCTAAACATCAAATCGACTTCTGAAAACCTTCCAAAACCAAACCAAGATCAAATCTGGGTTATTATCATCATCAATTGATCATATAAACAACAATAAATCGAATCTAACAGGATTTAATTTGAATTGAAAAATTGATGAAATGTACTTTCTCATTATTCAAACCCATCCTTCATACTAGATCAAATCTAGAGGTCCTTCAATTCACCAACAAGGTCCGGGATACGAGTCGTGGGATTGTGGAACGAGGAGAGCTCGCGAAGCTCCTTCAACCGCCATTAATGGCGGATTCCGGAGCTTCTTGAGCTCTCTACTTCCTTAGACACATTTCGAGTCCAATGACGAAGAGGCGGTAGAAGGAGGCAGAAGACGGGACAGAAGACGGGAACAAGGCAGAGGATGAACGGAACAGTTCCGTTTATCAGTTCTGTCTGGGTTCTGTTCATCCGATGAATTCTGGAAATGTAATTATTATATATGCATTCTTTATCTCCAAACAAACCAAACACAGGAAGAACACGTAAATTACTATTAAATCAAACTTGGCTCTGATATCACTGTTGGTATTTTGAGTCAGATTATACTCTAAGTATACGCAGCGGAAATTTCAAAATTTTATAGACCAACATGATAACAGTAATTTAACGTGTTTGTGCATAAATAACAGAGAGCTTACTCTGATAGCAATTTTGAGTTCGGACTAGCAGCTTCCAATTCTGCCTCAGCAAATTCTAACAGCTCGTCAATTTGCTCCTCTGCATATTCAAGCCCTTCGAGATCCTCTAGCTCCTCTCCAAGCAAATCCCAATCCTCGCAAATCAGGGTCTTGATTGTCACCTCGAACCTTGGTATCCACAGGAGTTCCTCTACCAATAAAAATGCTAGGAAATTCTTCTTTTAGGATGTAAAGAATATGAAGTGTTTATAAGACAAAATCTGATTTTGTCTTTCTTCTGTTTTTGTCTATCCTTTTTCTGTGTTGTATTTTTCCAAAAAAGAAAAATGTGATATATCTTACACATAAAACCAAGAATACTGATAGACAAAACCAAAACCAAAACGTAAAAAGAAGAGAAGAAAAAGTCAGCCTAATGAACTGAAACAAAAGGAGTGTGATGGGGACGTGCAACACGTCCCCATATGCAACCGAATGGCGCGCGCCAGAAATCAACTTCCTGGCGCATGTAACACACGCGCCCGGTTGTTTTCAAAAGGCCCAGCTTTCTTCTTCCCCTTTTATTATGTGTTGGCCCAATTTTTCTATTTCAGCCCAGCTTTAATTATTGGACTCTAATTCTAAATTAGTCCAAGTATAACACTTCATTTTAATTGTTCAAGTCCAATTTGAACCGATTAAAATTATTCTCATATTATTTATTATAAATAAATAATATTAACATCCCGATTTGGTAAGATCTTCCATATAGTGACCCATGTGCGTATATATTAAGCACTAATCCAATTAGGTTCACGGTGAAACTCCTAGACAATTTACCGGACACTATTAATATATAAGGACGTTTGTGAGGATATACAAACCACATGTAATGTAAGGCTCTAATGATGGTAAGGTCCTTTCATTCATTTAGAATAATGTTTCTAACTTGATATTATGTCTGTTCCAATAACTTATTCATTTCTTTCTCAATCTTGTTAGTTGATCCTCGATTCAAACACCATTTTGAATATATCGCAATGCATTGGCCAATGACTAATGATCAACCTAACTATGAGATGTAAAGTATTCTCTCCAATGTCTATTGCGAGGAATGAATCCTATCTTGGCTCAACTACTACTCCCATGTGCTTTATGTGCCCAACGATGTCAGATCTACCCCATTAGAGTGCAAGCATTGGTCATGGTCAAAGCACTTCACATGTAGTCGATTATTGACCTCAAAGTGACTAATACATCATTACACAATCGATACTTCCATAGACATATAAATAGAATTAACCAAATGGTTTCTCGGTGGGTCTACCAACACCCTCTAAGGTGTCCATGTATCCATCATGAATGACCAAGTCATTCGTAGTCGTGAGAGCTACTACATTCTCCAAGAATATGATGCAGATCACATGCCAATCTCTAACGTGCGTCATTGATATCCCAAATCTCAATGATACTCTATTGGGGCCATTTTAGGACTTACGTTCTGTCATCCAAGTTCTCACACACTTGGTGATAACGTGTGTAGTCCATGGGAACATATTATCGAATTATTCAAACAACCAAATAATAACTCAAAAGATGCAATGCGAAATAACAATATTATAAACTATAATAAACTGAATGTGATCAAAGTACATATCATCCTCATAAATAGTTGTCTCTAGGACATACATACTTTCATGAAGAACCAGTACTCTGTGGGAGTGCACGACTTTTACCTCTGTCAGTTGCTTCAGATAATTGACAAGCTGGGTTCTATTCTACAATATTCTATCACAAATTTGTTCTATGCACTTATTTGCAATGAGACTCACATGAAGGTTTCCAATCAAATGGTTTTTTTTTTGCTTCTCTATTCTACTCTGCCAGAAATTATAGGTATCGAATCTTTAATCTATGCCCCTCTTGTTTCTGTTAATAAATCGCTTGGTTAGTTTCGGGCAAAAAGGTATAATTGGTCTTAAAGTTTAGGGGGTTGGCGCACGCAGTGCAACGTTTGTCCTCCCCGGAAAATCTAGTCCCTATATTTAAACTTTATGGCTTGAACAATCCTTTTCACATAAAATCGCACATTGACCAAGTTGTCCGATGATGTGTCCACCGGGTCAACCATTTAAACACAATTTTGACTCCACATCATCAGCCATGTCATCTCCGGAACTAAAAAAACCTAAAATAAAATTTGAAAGTAAAAACTAAAACAAAAAAGAAAAATAGAATAGAAAACATATAATTAAAAGATAAAATAAATTAAAAGGCAAAATTAGAATTACAAAAAGGCAAAATCATCAAAACCCTAATTATCATTCCATCATCCCAAATTGAAGAGGCAAAATCACTCTTCATACTATGCTTTCTGAGCAGACCTCTCGCACAAACCAAGGGAATGAGAAAAAAAGGAGATGATAGAAGGCATCGGCTTCCTGGATTCCTTCGATTCTGGAAATGATTCATGCCTGCCTGGCCCCGCGAAGCAAGTCCTATAGTTGTTTGTGTACGTTGGACTAGACATAGTTAAAGTGAACCTAACTGAAGTTTATGCATCCATAAATTATCATGAACATGAACCACTGAAGAGGAACTAAGACAAGAAAAGAGAAAGGTGAGATGAAGGAGAAAATCCAGATCTATGTCTCTGTTGCGTATCCAGATCGAAGGAGATGTTCTGGTCGTTTACTCCGGTGAAGGATCATGAAATTGCATCCGGCGGAAGATAATCCGACGAGTTCGCCTTTTTTGTCACGTGATGAGGAGAAAGAGAAAGGTGAGGTGAAGAAGAAGAAGGCTGAGTAAAATTTAATTTCAGCTTAATTTCTTTTTCATTTAATTTCAATTTTTTTTCCTTTTTTATTTAATTTCAATTTAGCTTTTCTTTTTATTTTCTGGAATTTGTATTTTATTATTCCATTTTCTTATCAAACTAATAACACCAAATATGAGTTGACAGTCAATTTTAAGTTGGACCGGCTGACTAGCATGCCACGTCAGCAGTCAAGGTCAAATTTGTGTTGAAAGTCCTTTCCCAGCCAAATTTTCGGAAGTTTTGAACTACATTTGCCGGGAGGAACAAACGTTGTATTGCGTGCGCTAAACCCCTCAAACTTCAGGACCAATTATGCCTTTTTACCGTTAGTTTCGTTGACTTTGGTTTTGTTGGCTTTATGTATTCCTTTAAGTTTGATTACCTTGACTAAAGATGTTATAAACAACATGAAAAATTAAATCTATCTGTTTTGCAAAACCACTCTCAGCTCTCTCATGGATCAGTCCCTATTCTGTATTCACATACCTGCCTACTAATTGTGAGTCTTACTTTTGGTATAGTGAAACATACTAATTTTATGTCTAATTTTGGTAGAGTGAACAACTACAGGTTTATGTGCTTCTTAAAGAGGTACACTTATGATCACAAAAGCTTACCTGGAACCCATTGTTCGAGGTTCTATGCCCATGGTATAATGTGGTTTGTGATATATTCAACCTAAGTTGTTTCAGTGGGGATTACTCTCTAATTAATGATGTTGTTTCTCTTCTGAAGTTACACTTCCATTGGCCGCATTTACGATGCAATTCATAATGCAAATGCATTGTTGTGTTAAAGGAAGTCCGACGGGTGACGAATGTGAACAAAGAAACTAAACTGGCCTATTTGCTTGCTGATGGTAGATTGGAAAGAGCAGGAAGGGCGAAAATAAGACTTCTCAGTCCCCTGATGGGAACTATAATAAGAGATTGAAGATGATTGTAAAATGAGTAGATTATGCTCCATGCTGCATATGGGATTCACAGTACGGTTATCTTAGAACCTGCATCTACATCTTACTATAATTCTTGACATATGTTCAGAAGACGATTTTGCTTTGATTAATAGCAAGATTCAGATTTTTATGTGGAGAACCTAAGAGAATGTGATTCATGTTCTTTAGTAATTTGAAAAACACAATATTGTTCATGATGTCGAGTGTAATGTTTGTGCTTGTGATCCTGAATCTGTGTTGCATATTGTGAAGGATTGTCATCATGCTGGACTATATTGGGCTCTATATTCCTTTTACAAATATTGTCACTGATATAGCAGCTGATATCATGTCAAATTTGGGTTCATAGATGCATGTTTTTGGAGCAGCTGTCGTTATTCATCGGGGCAATTTTCAGCTGGATTCGTCAAATCTCCTTTCCAAGATCCCATGGTTGCGGAGGCAGCTAGCTACAAATTCTCTTGTACTTCAGCTGGGTATAAATGAAGGATGATGATATATCAAGTTCAGACACTACGAAGATAAAGTTGCTTTCTTTGATTACCTAACAGCAATTCTTATATGTGGGCTTCAAACAAATTGTGAGGACGTTTGTTGCTGGATTTCAGAATTCGTATTGATTGTTTATCCAAATTGTGCAGTTGTTGTTTGATTGTGTCAGTGATCTCGATTTGCTTTTATCCCAATTTTTTTTTCTTTTCCCCCATTTTCCCTCAAACCAAATGAAGCCTAAGTGGGAAATAGAATTGAGTGCTCTGGCAGCATGTATATAGCTCTGGCTGTATCAGTGGCCTAAATTACACTTTCAGAATCTTGTAAATTTGACAGATGAGATCGAATTGGCAGTTAAGTCGTTGTCATCTTCGATTCATTTGTCGTTTGTAATTTCATCAAATGGTTCCAAATAGAGATCATAGTTCATAGAATAGAGAGTTGATCGTGGTTGTTTGATCAGGAAAACTTGTATTATGTTCTTTGATCTATGGTGGAATAAGAATTCCCATTTTTTCTTGCAGTAGGCCTATGTGCGAGCCGAAGCACATTAGAATTGTTGAAAATATTAAGCTCAATTTATAAATAGAAGAATCTAGAGGGACTTAGAATTGAATAGACAAAAGCATGAGACTTTGAAGAAATATCTAGAAGGACCAAGAGGCAATAATCTGGATATTATCAAAAGGGAGAAAGAATTGAAGATTCTGGAGAGTTCATGAATGGCGGCAAAATGGATCATGATGAAGATTAATTAGTGGCTTTAAAATTATTAACTTCTTGAAGGTTCCATGACCGACCTATGAAGTCTATAATACTAGTGTGCTAGTCTTGTTTGATGTATGAGTGCTGAAGAAAAGTAAGTGAGTGTGAAGAAAAAAACAAGAGTGAGCAAAGAAACGAGCAGAAGCTCTAGCTAGTGAGTTGAATTTGTATAAATATACTAGTAATTTAGCACCGCACTTGCGCGGTGCCAAGTGCATGTAAAGATATTCGGGAACCATGTCATTTCAAATTGGAGCGATTGAGTATGAATATGGCTCCATATACACGATACTTTAAGCCATATCCATTAGAAGCAGATTGATGTGCCAACGTCTTAACATGTGGTGCCAAATTCTGAGAGGACCCAGAGGAAAAAATGAAACAAAACTTATGAAATTCAGCGTTCATTCATGGAGATAATCTAAAACAACTGAAACAATATGCAAAAATCCAATAAAAACCGTGTGTTCCTATCTTAGTTATTATATTTTTCATAAAGAAACTCAAGAACATACCTCATGGAGGCTGTTAATTATCACTCTACAATTAAATTGCCAGGCATTGCAATTTTCTGGTGAATTGGAATAATGCTATGTAATCAAGTTCTAATTTTATGTGGCACATAAATTTAACACCGTTCTTTTCGGATGCTTTCATTCAACAATCAATGATGAAGTTGTTCGGATCTGTCTCCAGCAATATCAACTCATGATTTTGTCACGGTGCAACTCTAACATTCTTCCTGAATGGGCGCTTGTCCGTTCACCATCTGTATCAATTCTATCACAAAAACGTGGAGTTAACACACACATCAAAACCTAGCCACTTGTCAAGTGATTTTCTTCACTTCCATCATGTAAGTTTCTTACCTCTACCATAGCCTTTATCTTCATGGCAACATAGTTGCTAAGAAGGACAAGTTGTCCATCATTCCTGCTTCGTTTAATGGAAAGAGCACATTCAAGGGTATGGTCTTCGGCAGTTGGGATGACTATTTCCTGTGAACCATACAGAGAGCATGGGAATGGACCTATGTTAAATTTAGTGATATCCTTGCTGCCCAGTGAGATGAAGCTGGTGGGGTAGGTGGAATTAGCATGCCTAACTCAACTCAACTCTTCACACGAATCCACCATTGTGTGTTTGTCATGCAATCTTTAATCCATTCCAATGCTTCGGATACATCAATTGTTCTTCTGAACAAGCTTCCACGTTTTAACATGCAATCTAATTCCCGTATAACTGGGGATAAGATAGAACCAACATTCAGAGTTATATACATGTTATTGTTAACCGAAAACCTATCACCGAACTGCAGAATGCACTAATAGGCAGGCCATACCCATTCTGGGAATAAAAAGACTTGATCTAACATCTCATAGTCTGATCATCTAGACAAAACAGAAATGAGGAGCAGACTAAATTTTTTCTTACGGATCTTATCTGCTTTCTTTGTACTTTTGTCCATTTCCTTCCATTCATGGATACGCCTAAGATATTTGGACTGAATCCAAAGAATTGAAAGAGTCAAAAAACATAGGTGCGTACCTTTCAATCGGTGGAACTTGTAGTTATCCGGGCAACAGAATGAGGAACTATAAGAGTAGAAACACAATAATGAAGCAAGTCGATCTCAGTAATACTCACTAAAGGTATTACCACATCTGGACTCCGACTGTATGTATCATAAACTATCATTCTATCAAGGACTACTAATAATAAGAAAAGGATGATTTGGATGCAATTACACGAGGCTTCTACGGAAGCCACCGACTATGTCAGATTATATATGTTGGATTACAGATTGTAACTTCACTTTTTGTTCTCATCCAACCCGGTTTCTTCAGAACAAAATCCTTTTATTTTATTCAATCATTAGTTTCTATACAATAAAATTCTACTTCTTAGACTAACTGCATGAAAGTTAAAGTAGGAAACTTGAAAATTGAAGCTAAAACACAACACAATGCATATGCAAGTTGGCTCACAAAATGTGGTTCCCGCTAGGCTCTCACCCAGAACAAAAATACATGCTTTCAGGGAAGGGGAAAGTAGAGTAGCGCACCCGAGATGTATTCGCACAGATTGTGCGACATCAGAGTACCTGTAGAATATTCAATTACAGAGTTAAACGACAAAATCCGAGAGAGAATACTCACACCGGTCATAAGCAAAATTGTTCGGAGAGAAACAAACACAAATTAATGCCTCCGACGTGAACATTGGAAGGGATAGAAACGACCAAACTCTTGAACTGCTGTTAGTTTCTTTAGCCTGAGTAAATACGGTGGAGAAGATGCCGTGAGAAAGAAGATCAAGAGTATGTTCATAAGACTACAAATATCAATGAATTTTTGTTAGAAGAGCTGTGGGAAGACTTGATCTAACATCTCATAGTCAGATCATCTAGACAAAACAGAAATGAGGAGCAGACTAATTTTTTTTTTCACGGATCTTATCTGCTTTCTTTGTGCTTTTGTCTATTTCCTTCCGTTCATGGATACGCCTAAGATATTTGGACAGAATCCAAAGAATTGAAAGTGTCAAAAAGCATATTAATTTCAAGAGCTTAACGACGACTATGTCTATCATGACAAATTGTCTAGCATAAAATGTAATTACATCTTCCATTTTAACCACATTTTTTGCTGAACCCGTGTTATTCAGCTGAATCTTATTTACTCCCCTCTGATTACATTATAGATACCAACTTCCTTACAGCATAACTGAAATATCTCAATATAAAGAACTGAATGGATATATAAACCACAAAAGCTAATTAGCTCAGTTGTGCACACACTTTGTTTGGCAGCAAACCCCATGGCCAAACATTTTTTTTTTTTTTTGCTGCAGAACCTTACCCCTCTTCATCATAAACTTGTTTTCAAGAATTGTTGCTATTGTAAGGTGTACTACACTGGCTAAAAATGTGGATAATATTGAAGTGTAAAGGGAAGCATTTTTTCACCTTTCTCATGCTCATCATAACTGGTAGCCTGTTGTCTCTGTTTCGCCAAGCGTCTTTTCCTTGGATCTTCAAGTGTACCTGTCAAGACAAAATTGCATCCTTCAGTACAGATTTGATTCTCCAAGCAAGTTTCTCATCTGCCAGTGACCAAGAACAACGTAAATACACTGCATCAGGTCCTTTGAGCAATGACTGGAAATGTAGATGCTCGGTAGGATCCTGAATGGCAGACAATTTTTCAAGTGACAGACGCAGTAAACAACTGTAAACTGTCCTAAGGCATTGAAAGCATGTGACCTGCACCGCAGCTTTTTGAGTAATTCACTGTATGTACATACGAATAGCAAGAAAACTTGACTTTGTGTTTCTGTAATCCCATTGAGCACATTAGTTCACTTTTATTCACAATTTTCGCATTCTACTTTTGCTGGACAGCTAATATCCATTTAGCTACTCTGTCATCACTCACTATATGACGGAACTACATATGTAACTGACCAAGTATACTAAACCTTTAGAGTTTACACACCCCAATGTAGCTAGCTTCACAAATAGCCGGACCTGATGGATCCATAGTACAGCTGGCGGACTGGCAGATTCTAGCAATGAAAATTTAAAGCATAATACCAATTAATTAATACAAAACTCCATGCCTAAATGAGAAGCCATGTTAACAAAATATGATCAAAGGTAAACTCCAAGACAAATAACATTGGAATGTAAGAACCAATCGACTCACCGTGCACACATCCCCATGAATGAATACGAAACAACAAAGAGGTTTAAGCAGTGCTAATTGGATTGCTTACCCATGGCCCTCTTGTTTTCCGGCAGCATTATTTGTTGCGTAGCCTTCCCGTGTTTTGGTGAATAAGCCGCTCCACGCCTGAAATTCTTCTCTCTCGCGGTTCCTTTATGAGAATTAAATTAAACAATTTGATAATGGTTATAATCGATCATGTATTCATTCAAATCCGAGAGAATGAATAACTGGTTCAGGAATTAAAACAAACAGTTGGTGTCCCTAAAGATTGAGTATGACAGTTTTGCGCGTGAGAAGTCAGGTGCAATTCAATGATGATAAGAATTCAGAGAGACGGGATAAAAGGAAAAACATATATAGTAGAATACATACCGGTGCCAATCGGGTGTTCAGCAGAGAAGGCTAAAGAGATCCAAGAAGATGGCATAAAAACAAGCCTGCCTGAGAGTCTCACAGTTGAAGCGTTGGCTGTTCCGTTCCAAATATGAAAGCCAGGATGTTGGAAATGTTTTGTTTTAAATTTAATTGTTGGAAGCGTTAGAAGGGGAAACGTTAATTAATCACACTATTCATTTTATTTGGAATGGAAATTCTGGAAATTAAGGTAAAACAATTCAATGCAACTTTTATTTTGAAGGGCAACTTTGTACATTCACTTGGTACCAAACCTTGAAATCATACTCTCTTATAATAGACTTACAATATTGTACTAGTTTGTATTGAATAAAATCGAGTTATTCCATTGCGTAAAATTAATCGTTCCTGGACACCTTGATATCCGTAAACGCTTAAAAACACCCAACAAATCTGGCATCAGAGACACGTCATTTGGAGGAAGAGTACCCGAAGGTATATATGGCGTTCGTGGCAAATACCATCCAGCAGCAGGTCCCGAAGCTTGAAAAGCATAACTATGGAAATTGGAGCATCCAAATGCGAGTCTTGTTGCAATCGCAAGACTTGTGGGAAATTGTTGAAGCAGGATATGATGAGCCTAGTTCCGTGGAGGCCGAAAACGCCTTGACGAATAATCAGAAGAACGCATTACGAGAAGCTAGAAAGCGCGACAAGGTGTTGTACATTATTTATCAAGGAGTTGATGAAACGACGTTTGAGAAAATTAGCGCAGCGGCAAAGTCGAAGGAGGCATGGGAGATTCTGAAGAATTCCCATACTGGCGTCGATAAAGCGGTACGTGTTCGACTCCAAATTCTTCGTGCCGAATTTGAAGCATTAAATATGAGTGAGTCCGAGTCTATTTCTGATTATTGTACGAGAACACTAGTCCTCGTAAATAAAATGAAAAGGCTTGGTGAGGAAGTCGAAGATGTTCGAGTTGTAGAAAAGATCTTGAGATCATTAACGGGGAAGTTTAAGCATGTCATTGCAGCAATTGAGGAGTCGAAGGATCTCAACATGATGACGGTGGACCAGTTGCAAAGTAGCTTAGAAGTGCACGAGCAACGTATGTGAAAGTGCTGCATGCACTTATAGTATGATAATCTTGTCTTTCAATAATCAGTTCCAAGTTTTGTGTTTGTTGTTGTTTGTGAAGCTGCAGGATTATCAATGTTGTATAACATTGTGACAGGATAGAATTCAATGTTGGCATAACATTGAAGATCTGACATTACTTGAGACATCGAAGACAAAGCACTTTGGACAGGATACTTGGACTGGAAGTATTGACAGAATGAACAAGAATTGATTTAAGGAAAAAGAACAGTTTGTGGTGAAAGCAAGAAGGAATATATTTTATGAAGAATTGAAATATGGGAATTTCCTTTTATGCGTTTTTGAAGAAAACAAGTAAAAGGAAAAATTGCCTTTGCCAAGATCCTATTGCCTTTCGACATAGATGGAAGAGATCGACATCTCAAGTATATATATGCAAGGATTCAGCAAAGCAAGTTTTTTGAGCCTTTCTTGATGATCAATCGAGTTTTTATTAAAAGAGTTTAGGCTTCTTGTTTTCTGCTAGCTTTAGAGTTTGTCTAAGAGTATTCATTGTTGGAATAACTCTTTCAAACATCGACCTAGAATAGCTTTTACTGTTGGTTCTTCTAGGGCTAGTTTTGGTTGTTTAATCAATCGTTTGTGATTGTATTAAACCTATTTGATTAGATCTACTTTTCTTGTCAGTAGATATTTTGCCTAAGGCGCTGCCAATATATTTTTCTATATATTGGCTTGGTAATCGAAGTTACATTATTTATCCGCTGCTATCTGTTTACTGTAGACAATGTTGAACAACATTGTTGGCAACATTGTCCATTGATCTTATTTCAAAGTACCAATCCAGGATCTTAAGTTTTAACAAGTGGCATCAGAGCCAGCCACCTAACTACTGGTGTCTGGATTTGGTACTACTACAATGGATGCAAACTACAATAGACCTCCTGTGCTTGATGGGTCCAACTACCATTACTGGCAAATTCGGATGAGGACATACATCAAGTCCCTTGATGGCCGTGCTTGGAGATCCATTCTGGAAGGATACACCTGGCCAACTGAAGGACCTGATGCTGATGGTGACATTGTCCCCATACCTGAAGAACGCTTCTCTGCAGGTGACATACTTCTTAGCTCTTATAATGAAAAAGCCTTAAATGCTATCTTTGGTCATGTAGATTCTCATATGTTTAAAATCATTCAAAACTGTACTACTGCAAAATAAGCTTGGGAATTACTTCAGAGTCATTGTGAAGGGGATGCTAGTGTCAAACAAACTAAACTTAGAATGCTTTGGTCTCAATTTGAAAATCTAAGAATGGCGGAGGAAGAAACCATTGACTCCTATTTTGAAAAACTCTTGACTCTCTCAAATGAAGTCCAAAGACTGGGAGAAGCTATTTCTAATAGGCAACTTGTTTCCAAAGCTGTTCGATCTCTTTCCTCAAGATTTAATACCAAAGTCACTATTTTGGAAGACACTCATAACTTGGCAACTATGGATTTTCATACCCTGTTGAACAATTTGAAAAACTTTGAACTAAATGAAAATGAGAGACAAGGTATGAAAACTCATAGCATTTCCCTACACTCTGTTTCTAAAACAAAATCTTCCAAGCCTGATAGTAGTAGTGATGAGTCAGACAATATGACTGAGGAAGCTTTCAACAATCTTGTGAGGAATTTCAACAAACTTAGATTCAGGAAAAACTCTGGTCAAGGATCCTCAAGTGGAACCAAAACTTTCAAAAAGAAAACCAATACTTTCAAAACTGGTTCTGCTTCCAAAACTAGCTCTGAATCTGATTTCGATCGCACTCCTCTTAGTAAGATTAGATGTTTTGAATGCCAAGGATGGGGTCATTATCAAAATGAATGTGCTAACAATCTCAGAAAAGAGAAAAAGAATCTTCTTGCTTGTCTCAGTGATGACTCAGATGAAGAACAGGAAGATGAAGAAAAAGAAGATGATTCAACTACCAATGCCAGAGCTCTCCGCTCATCCACTTACCATGTTGATGACCAATGTTGGGACAACATTGTCAAGACAACATCAGGAATAGAAATCTTCTTTGACTATGATGACTCTGAGAACTGTGAAATCTTGGCACTAACCAAACCTGAAAAGTCAGGAATATCTAATGTTTTATGTCTACATGGTTCTGTGGATCTTGATATAGATAGTCCTTCAGAAGAGGAAGTTAATGCAGATCAAATGGTGAAGGAACTGCAACAGATGTATGAGAAACTCTTCAGTGAATGGAAGACTCTCAGAAAACTCCTCAAGAAAACTGAGAAGGAGAATCACAATCTGAAAGACACCATTGTCAAACTAGAAGCTGAATTAACAAAGAAGGACTCTGAGCTGTTCAAAGTAATCTCTGAGCTAGATAATGAAAAGAAGGTAATTGCTAAATGGAACTCTTCTACTTCTAGACTTAACGAGATGCTTGATGTGAACAATGAGAGGACCACTGGTTTAGGGTACACAAGTAGTTGTGATGAAATTGGGAGCAACATGAACGACACTGTTGACACTGATACCTCAAAAGTTGTCAAACCCCTTTCTGAGCTCATAAAAGGTCCTATATTTGTCAAAGAAAAGGCTTTGTTTGTGTGCACTTACTGTCTTAAATCAGGTCACAAAAAGCCTTACTGCTTCAAGTACCAAAAGGACTTAAAGAGTGAATATGTTGATACCTCTAACCTCAGTAATCTCTCCACAATTCCCTCCCATCCAGTTTTCAGCAGACAAAACAGTGATGCTAGTCGCAATGTTGTGATAACATCCACTTCAACAGAGACTGAAAGATGTAATCTTAAGACTCTAAAGTGCTTTCTTAGCTCTCCTAAACAAGACAAATCTCCAGGACAGATAAGAAAACACAAGAGTGTTTCGAAACATGTTTGGGTAGCTAAAGAAAATCATACTTGCAATGTTGCTTTTTCTGTTGCTACTTCTCCTAACAATGCAGGAAGATGGTACTTCGACAGTGGTTGTTCTAGGCACATGACCGGTAACCTGTCAAACTTTGTAGCTCAAAGGACAGGTACGGTAACATATGGAGGAGGATACCAAAGCAAAATACTTGGAAAGGGAACACTGTGCCTTAAAGGATATCCGAAACTCTCGAATGTTCTTCTTGTTGAAGGGTTAACTGCTAATCTTGTTAGTATAAGCCACCTGTGTGATGATGATCTGAAAGTCAAGTTTGATAAACGTTCTTGCAAAGTTTATACTTGTGTGGACAAATTAACCGTTATGACAGGTGTGAGATCACAGGACAACTGCTATGTGATGGACATTCCTCTCAAATGCAATGTTGCTCAACATGATGATGCAACACTGTGGCATAAGAAATTGGGACATGTCAACTACAGAAATCTGGAAAAGATCATCAAAAATAATGTGGTAACAGGAGTGCCAAAGCTTACCAATATAGGGAAACATGTGTGTGGCGACTGTCTTATGGGGAAACAAACCAAGGTAACACATCAGCCACTTCTGATTGAAGGACAACAAAGAGGTACCTTTAACTGCTTTGAACTCCTGCATATGGATCTCATGGGCCCTATAGAAGCTAAAAGTTTAGGAGGAGCCTGGTATATCTATGTTATAGTTGATGATTTCTCTAGATACACTTGGGTCAACTTCTTGAAAGAAAAATCAGAAACTTTTGAATCCTTCAGAAACTGGCATACAAAATGCTGTAATCAGTACTCTACTCTTGTTCAAAGAATTCGATCTGACCATGGTAAAGAATTCGAGAATCAATTCTTTGATAAGTACTGTGAAAAGAAAGGAATCATGCATGAATACTCAGCTCCTAAGACACCACAACAAAATGGTGTTGCTGAAAGGAAAAACAGGACTCTTCAAGAAATGGCTAGAGTAATGTTGAGCTCAATGAACCTATCAAAAAGGTTATGGGCCGAAGCTGTGAACACTGCTTGTCACATAATCAATCGTGTCTATCTTCGTCCAGGGTCTCTAACCACTCCATATGAGATGTTGAAAGGTAGAAAACCCAATCTCAAGTACTTTCATGTATTTGGATGTGTGTGTTACATACTCAATGATAGAGAAAATCTAGGGAAGTTTGATGCTAAAAGTGATAAAGGAATCTTTGTAGGATACTCTCAAAATAGTCAAGCTTATAGAGTATACAATCCTAGATTGCAGACTATACAAGAATCTGTGAATGTTTCCTTTGATGACTCTGAGCCCTATGCCCAGAAGAAGATCTCTGCAGGTACTGAACAGGTTATTGAATCAACCTCTGACTCTTCTACACATGAGAAAGTATCAGAAACCGTGACTCCTGCTGCTGATCAAAATGAAAGAACCCATGTTGTGGGCAATGTTGTGCCAACATCCCCTCAGTGCAATGTTGACTCAACATCAAACTCAACATCCCAGATTTACTCTCATGATGAAGAACAAGCTGATCCTCTTATCGAGACCGAGGTGAATCGACAATCCATCCAAAGAACAATCTTTGTGTCTCCTGACTCAAGAAAAGATCCTCCTCCTAGAATTCGCAAAGATCATCCCAGTTCCCAAGTAATTGGAAATCCAGGAGGAAGGACATTGAGGGGTAACACGCGCAAAAACTACAAGGAGACACTCAGACTTGCTGAAATATGTCACTCTGTAAGTTCCTCGTGCTTTGTTTCGTTGATTGAACCTAAAAATGTGAAAGAAGCTCTTGCTGATGATTTTTGGATAGAAGCAATGCAAGATGAACTTCGTCAGTTTCAAACAAATGAAGTCTGGACTCTTGTTCCCCGCCCCCATAATATAAATGTCATAGGCACCAAGTGGATTTTCAAAAACAAGAGTGATGAAAAGGGGATAGTTGTAAAAAACAAAGCCAGATTGGTTGCTCAAGGTTACACCCAAGTGGAAGGCATTGATTTTGATGAGACCTTCGCAGGTTGCTAGGTTAGAGTCCATTCGATTGCTCCTAGCCTTAGCATGTTGTCTTAACATAAAACTCAAACAAATGGATGTTAAAGGAGCTTTCTTGAATGGCTACATTGACAAAGAAGTGTATGTTGAACAACCTAGAGGGTTTGAAGATCCTTTTTATCCTGACCATGTTTTTAAACTAAGAAAAGCCTTGTATGGTTTGAAACAAGCCCCACGCGCTTGGTATGCTAGGTTGACAGAATTCCTAGTTGGGTTAGGATTTAAAAGAGGTGAGGGAGATCAAACTCTGTTTATTCTCAGGAAAGGAAAAGACATCTGCATTGCTCAAATCTATGTTGATGATATTGTCTTCGGGGCTACTAACCTCTCCTTGCTAGATAAGTTTGTTCAAGCCATGACAGGAACTTTTGAGATGAGTATGATTGGTGAACTCAGCTTCTTCTTGGGGCTCCAGATACAGCAGAAACAGGAAGGCCTCTTTATCTCTCAAGAGAAATATGCCAAGAATCTTATCAAAAAATTTGGTCTGGAAAATGCCAAACCTTGCAGCACTCCCATGGCTACATCTCTGAAACTCAGCAAAACCGATGTTGGGGACGATGTTGACCCAACATTGTATAGATCAATGATTGGAAGTCTCTTATATCTTTCAGCCACCGGACATCATGTTCTCTGTTTGTGTGTGCCAGGTATCAATCCAAGCCCAAAACATCTCACTTAACTGCTGTCAAAAGAATCATTAGATATATATCAGGAACTGTTAATCTTGGATTATGGTATGCATGTGATTCAAACACTAATCTGTTGGGATTTAGTGATTCTGATTGGGCTGGTGACTTAGATGATCGAAAATCAACTAGTGGAGGTTGTTTTTATCTTGGACCAAATCTTGTGTCATGGTATAGTAAGAAACAAAATTGCGTGTCTCTCTCTACTGCTGAATCTGAATATGTAGCGGCTGGGAGTTGTGTGTCTCAATTAATTTGGCTGAACAATATGCTGCATGAATATGGGTTTCAGAGTGACACTCTTTTGCTGTTTTGTGATAACCTTAGTGCCATTCACATATCCAAGAACCCTGTTCAACACTCACGCACCAAGCATATAGACATTCGACATCATTTTCTTAGAGACTTAGTCTCCAAACAAATAATTGACATACAACACATTGATACCACAAATCAGTTAGCTGACATTTTCACAAAGCCCCTTGATAAAGAGAGATTCTTCAGTTTGAGAAGGTCTCTTGGCCTTTGCACTATTTGATAGGATTTGCTGCAAGCAATGTTGACATAACATCCTGGTCAACATTGTCTTCTATGTTTACCTAGTGTGTCTTTCTGTTATTTTTTTAGTCTTTTCTCTTTCTTATTCTTGTGTGTCTATGTGTTTTTTGTGCTTCTGTGCTGGTCAATGGCTGTTCCTATTTGTAGCTTACAGTGGTGATGCTTAGGGTTTGAAAGGCTATTTGAAACCAAGGTTGAAAGGGATCGAGTCTCCTGTGTGTTTGCTTTATGTAAAACCCACTTTTCGCTTTTGGCTATTTTTACTCGTACCTTGACTCACTCTTGATGTTGCCTCCTGTTCTTTATGCTTAATAAATCTAATGAATTATGATAAAAAGGGCTCGAAGTGTTTCCATCGAGAATCGTGTTGGGCAGGTTTCAAATACTATCCAGATATCGACGTGGCCAATGTGTCATATGTCGTGAGGGTTGATGGCCTGTACTGGAAACCGACACGCACAAAAGTGCCGATTCTCGTAAAGCTACTGGTTCACTTTCTGAGTACCAAATTACCCTATGTGGTCAAATGTGGTCTCTTGGTCACCCCCACTCAAACTTATGCTAATTGTTCAATTTACTTCTTGAGGCAATGTTGAGTGTGTTTCTTTGGTATTCCTTTCTTCTTCTGTTTTGCCTGCAGCATCAGTGGTGTTAATCGAATCTGCACATCTTGAGACTTGGTTTCCTGGCTGACTTACATTAAGAGTGGTCTGATTTTCCGATGTTGTCGTCAATGTTGAGCCAACATCCTGGTCAACATTGCATGTACTGGAAGTACCTTCTTTGCTATGTTTTTGTGTGCTCTTTCTGTGTTTTGGGTTGGGTTTGAGGGGGAGTAATTTAGTGTCTTGGGTATCTGGTAAAATGTAAATTGTAAGATATAATATCTTACTCTTATCTGACCTTGATTTGCTTCCTTAAACAAAAATGTACCTCCCTAGGCTGAGGTTTGAGAACCTTCTTCATTCTTGACCTAATTGATACGGTGGTCATTTGCTTTCCTTAATCTCATATTAACAGCTGTGTACAGATCTTGGTTTGTGTTTTGATATATATGATTATGATCCTTGGAGCAAACCAACCAAAAACATTCCTCCAACCATATTACCACTACCTCTCTCATTAACCCAATTCACCACCACTCACAAAAACTGCCCCACCACTCACACTGCCATCCTTCCAAACCACTCTCTTACAAAAAAAAAAAAAAAAAAAAAATTCTTCCCTGTTTTTACTTCTTACTTCCTAAACTCTTCACCTTCCCCTCACTCTACTCTCTTGTCTCTCTCAATCAAAATTCCTCTCCCGCTCTTTCTCCCTCAATTCTAGCTTCACGATCCAAACAATGTCGTCCCCGACAAAACCCGTCTTGCCCGGATTTTCATTGCAAACACCTGAGGGGGAGCAAGCTTATCCTCTTCCCATTCGTGCTGAACCGGCCGATTTTGAGATTCCAATCTATAATTGTGAGGATTCGGAAGATAGTGCTGAAAAACCCTCATCTCCTGTACCAAAACCACCATCTCCAAAAACCCAGACTGAGTCATCACCATCAAACCCCTCTGAATTTGCTGCAGAAACCCTTGTTAAATTGGGGAGCATGCCAGTCGACTTGCCACAAGATCTGAGGGATGATGATGAAAGCCCAATGGGGATAGAGAAAGATGCTCCCATGGAGGATGCTGGGGAAAATGTTGGACATCCCGAAACTCAACATGCAGATCAGACAGAAAACCCCCAAAATCCTGTTGAAGAAGATGATGTACAACAACCTGACAAAACAGGGGAAACGGCTACTGATGGCCTGAATGATGAGAAACAGACTAGCATGCGTTCTGAAAATGTTGAGAAACCCGCAGATGAGCCTACCATTGAACTAGTTGAAGTGGAAGATTGGCAGTCAGATGACTCAGAGAAAACTGAAAGTGATCCAATGAATATAGATGAGGATGTTCCGCAACATCACCGCTCATGATGATAACAATGATGAAAGCTCTAATGATATGGAAGATTATGAGCGGAATCGAAGATGACTCTAAGGATGAGTCAATGGTTGAAGAAGAAGATCGAGAAACTCGGATGAAAGCTCGATGACTCAAGAAGATTATGAAGTCGAGACAGAGGAAGAATCAAGAAGAATCACTTGATGATGAGGATGTCATTCTTGGAGAAGACCAGTTGAAGACCACGAGGTAAATGATCTATCCTCTGAACTCGTGTTTGAGATGGTTCTGATTGGGATGAAGATGCAGTTTCTCATTTGTTCTATGATAACAAGAATCTAGAAAAATATGAGAAAATCAAAAACAATGATATAGATGTTGAGAAGATAATTAAAGAAGACTCATTTGAAGAGTATAACTTGGTTGCCTATCTGAAGAAAAGGAATCTCTATTATGCTGTTACTCAATATACTGCATTTGTTCCTGAAATCATAAGAGAATTCTATGCTCATTTATCTGAGAATTTTGGTAGTGAAGGGCATGGTAAGCATCACTGTGTGTACTTGAGAGGTGATGTATTCTTCTTGACTTCTAAGGATATCAATACTGTGCTGCATAGAAATAGGGATGAGATTGAGACTCCTGCGGAGGTAACTATGGATGAGATTGCAAGAGAGCTAACTGCAGGGAAATTAAAATCTTGGCCTACTGGAACTCTAGATTTGAAATATTGTTGCTCTCTAGTATCTGTTCTTGCCAGGATCTGCCTGTACAACTGGTTGCCATCTTCCAATAACAACAAGCTCAGCCAAGAGGCAGCCATGTTGCTTTACAGGATTAAAATGGGTTACAATGTCAATCTGGGAGAAAGGATTCTCAAGCATCTAGAAAATTCTAAGAATAGAGGGATCAGAGGCCATTTGATTCTTCCATCCACTATATTTGCTGTTCTTCAGATGCAGGGTATTGAGGTTAAAGCCAATGATGTCTATCATTCCAACTTCAAATCCATCACAGTCACCAAACAACTGCTGGAAACACATGACAGGATCTGTGATCTTCCTTGGGTAGATCCTGATGTTTCTGTGAACATGGATGTGGAGGAGAATATGCCTCTTTCTACTGGCAAAACTGATGTACCAGAAAGCTCTGTAGTTGCAGCTCAACATTCCAATGTTGACTTATATGTTGGGACAACATTGAGTCCTAACATTGAATCTCTGTCTGCAGGTATTTTAACTGAACAGGACAAGCTGATTCTGGAGCAAATCAAAGGGCTTGATGAGCAGATATCAAATAATCTGAAGTTTAGAAATACTCTAGTTTCTTTTC
Source organism: Plantago major (assembly GCA_026545765.1). Classification (NCBI taxonomy): domain Eukaryota; kingdom Viridiplantae; phylum Streptophyta; class Magnoliopsida; order Lamiales; family Plantaginaceae; genus Plantago; species Plantago major. Next base: position 109,136,102 of record CM048840.1, read on the forward strand.
TTTCCTCACAAAAAGGGGGAGAATAGATAACTTGAGTTCATTCTTCTTTGTGCTGAACAATTTATAATTTATGTGGGTCTGTAATATTTTAAATTTTAAATTCTCTTGAATATTTTTAAGCTGTCTGGTTAAGGGGGAGATCTGATCTCTTGTAGTAGTTCTTAGTATTGTTTCTATGATCTGATCTCTTGTTTTGTTTTGTGATGAAAGACTAAGATTAAGGGGGAGATTGAAAGTGTTGCATGCACTTATAGTATGATAATCTTGTCTTTCAATAATCAGTTCCAAGTTTTGTGTTTGTTGTTGTTTGTGAAGCTGCAGGATTATCAATGTTGTATAACATTGTGACAGGATAGAATTCAATGTTGGCATAACATTGAAGATACAGCATTGCCGCAGACATCGAAGACAAAGCACTTTGGACAGGATACTTGGACTGGAAGTATTGACAGAATGAACAAGAATTAATTTAAGGAAAAAGAACAGTTTGTGGTGAAAGCAAGAAGGAATATATTTTATGAAGAATTGAAATATGGGAATTTCCTTTTATGCGTTTTTGAAGAAAACAAGTAAAAGGAAAAATTGCCTTTGCCAAGATCCTATTGCCTTTCGACATAGATGGAAGAGATCGACATCTCAAGTATATATATGCAAGGATTCAGCAAAGCAAGTTTTTTGAGCCTTTCTTGATGATCAATCGAGTTTTTATTAAAAGAGTTTAGGCTTCTTGTTTTCTGCTAGCTTTAGAGTTTGTCTAAGAGTATTCATTGTTGGAATAACTCTTTCAAACATCGACCTAGAATAGCTTTTACTGTTGGTTCTTCTAGGGCTAGTTTTGATTGTTTAATCAATCGTTTGTGATTGTATTAAACCTATTTGATTAGATCTACTTTTCTTGTCAGTAGATATTTTGCCTAAGGCGCTGCCAATATATTTTTCTATATATTGGCTTGGTAATCGAAGTTACATTATTTATCCGCTGCTATCTGTTTACTGTAGACAATGTTGAACAACATTGTTGGAAACATTGTCCATTGATCTTATTTCAAAGTACCAATCCGGGATCTTAAGTTTTAACAGTATGAAAAGAAAGAGTCATGGGTCGTTGGAGCTAGCGCTAGAAGCGAAAATGAAGATAAAAGAAGATGATAAGTTGGAGTTTGTAGCAGCTCGTGGAAGAGGAACTCGTGGACGTGGATATTATCGCGATAGAGGAGGCCGTGGAGATTATCGAAGACAGGGAGTATATAGTGATCAAGATACGTATGCACCTCGAGGTCGAGGTCAAGGATGCGGCAGAGGATTTGGACAAGGCGACCGAAATCAAACTGTAAGTCAGCAGACTTATGATAAAAGAAATGTTGAGTGTTATAATTGCCACAAATATGGACACTACAGTTATGAGTGTGGAGGCGCAAAAAATATGGGAGGACGACAACAGGTAAACTACGCAGATGCCGATGTCGACGGGGATGAATATTCCACATGGTATCTTGATAGCGGAGCAAGCAATCACATGTGCGGCAAGAAGGAGATGTTCATGAAACTTGAAAAAACTCCGCAAGAGGATGTGACGTTCGGAGATTACTCCAAAGTCTCGGTCCAAGGTAAAGGTACGATTCTCTACAAATCTAAGAATGGTAGTCATGGTGATATATCAGACGTTTATTACATTCCTGCCATGAATAGCAATATTTTAAGCCTTGGCCAACTATTGAAGAAAGGATTTATCATCAATATGAAGGATCCATATATGACACTTATGCACGTGGAAATTTGATTGCGCATGTGGAGATGACAAAGAATAGGTAATTTCCATTAACATTAAGGCATGATACACTTAAGTGCATGAAAAGTGTCATAAAAGATGAGTCATGTTTGTGGCATTTGCGGTTTGGACATTTAAACTTTGGAGGCCTGAAGTTGTTGTCTGCTAAGAATATGGTGAAAGATCTGCCTCATATCGATCACCCGAATGAAGTATGTGAAGGATGCATTCTCGGAAAGCATCATAGGCCGAGTTTCTCAAAGGAAAAGAGATGGAGAGCATCACGTCCATTGGAGATAGTGCACACGGATGTTTGTGGTCCACTAAAGCCCACATCTCTTGGAGGTAACAATTACTTCCTTCCTTTCATTGATGATTTTTCTAGAAAGACGTGGGTTTATTTCTTGAAAAGAAAATCGGAAGTATTTGAAGTGTTCAAAGAATTTAAGAACTTAGTGGAGAATCAAAGTGGTTGTCGTATAAATGTCCTAAGATCCGATCAAGGTGGAGAATACACGTCGGATATGTTCGAGAAATTTTGCAGAGACCATGGAATTCGACATCAGTTAACGCCAGCCTACACGCCACAGTTGAATGGAGTTGCAGAAAGAAAGAATCATACTATATTGGACATGGCAAGAAGCATACATGGTGAAAGGAAAGAACTTGCCTCGAGAATTTTGGGCAGAAGCCGTAGCAACGAGCGTGTACCTGTTGAACCGTTGTCCTACGAAAAGTGTACGGTTCAAGACTCCTGAAGAAGCATGGAGTTCGTTCAAGCCAGGCATTTCACATTTGAGAGTGTTTGGATGTATTGCGTACGCGAAAATCCCGGAGGCCAGAAGGACCAAGCTTGACGACAAAGGTGATAAATGCATTTTTGTTGGATATGGAGATAGAACGATGGGTTATAAGTTATATAATCCACTAACGAAGAAGAATATCATAAGTCGGGATGTCATCTTTGAAGAAGATCAAATGTGGAATTGGGAAGATCCACAAAATAAAGGAAAATCTATAGTTGCTGAAGGAGAAGAAAGTGAAGAAGAAGCTCCTATACCGGTTGATGAAGGTGAATCGCCACCGAGAAGAACACGAAGCTTGAGGGATATCTATGAAGCAACAGAAGCACAAGAAGAAAATGAGGATGTGAATATGATGTGCTTCTACATGGATTCTGATCTTGTATCATTCAAGGAAGCTTCGCAGGAGAAGAAATGGAGGACTGCAATGAATGAAGAAATTAACTCAATTGAGAAAAATGATACTTGGTATTTGACGACGCTACCGGAAGGCCGTAAAGCAATTGGCATCAAATGGGTATACAAGACTAAGAAAAATGCCCAAGGAGAAGTTCAAAGATATAAAGCAAGGCTAGTGGCGAAAGGATATCATCAGAAGGAAGGAATAGACTATAGTGAGGTATTTTCTCCCGTAGCACGTTTGGAGACTGTCAGACTCTTTATTTCACTTGTTGCACAACACAACTGGAAAATTTATCAATTGGATGTAAAGTCTGCTTTCTTGAACGAATTTCTTCAAGAAGAAATATATGTGGAACAACCCGAAGGCTACATCAAGGGAGGACAGGAGAATAAGGTCTACAGGCTCAAGGAAGCATTATATGGCTTTAAGCAAGCTCCTCGAGCATGGAATACAAGGATCAATGAGTATTTTCTGAAGGATGGGTTTACGAAGTGCCCGTACGAGCATCCACTATATATGAAGAAAGACAGTGCAGGTAACGTTTTATATGTTTGCATCTATGTCGATGATTTGATCTTTACAGGAAACAATGAGGCTATGTTCGAGAAGATTAAGAAAAGTATGATCAAGGAGTTTGAGATGACCGATATTAGCTTGATGGCACATTTTCTCGGAATTGAGGTGGTGCAAAGCAAAGAAGGAATTTTTATCTCCCAGAGTGCTTATGCAAAGCAAATATTGGAGAAATTCAAGATGGAGTCATGCAATCCAGTAAATACTCCAATTGAATGTGAACAAGAATTTAGAAGATCTTATGATGAGAATCGCGTGGATCCGACATACTTCAAAAGTCTTGTGGGCAGTCTTAGGTACCTTACTTGCACTAGACCTGATATTCTTTATGCAGTTGGACTAATCAGCAGGTACATGGAGACTCCGTATCAATCGCATCTAAATGCCGCAAAAAGGATCCTACGCTATATTAAAGGTACGTTGAAAGATGGTTTATTTTATTCTTCCAATCAAGAAGTTAGACTTGTCGGTTATTCGGATAGCGACTGGGGTAGAGATTTAGATGAAAGGAAAAGCACCACCGGATATTGTTTCTATGTTGGAGATGCCGCATTTACATGGACATCAAAGAAACAAGCCATTGTGACTTTATCGACATGTGAGTGAGTACGCTAAGTTAAAGTTTGACTGTGTGTCAAGCAATATGGCTAAGAAATTTGCTGAAGTTTCTTGGATTCACACAAGATGGACCGACAGGCATAAATGTCGACAACAGGTCAGCAATTTCGTTAGCGAAAAATCCAGTTTTTCATGAGAGGAGTAAGCATATTGACACATGCTATCATTTTATCCGGGAGCACGTGGGAAATCATGAAGTAGAGTTGGTATATTGTAGATCAGAAGATCAAGTTGCGGACATTTTTACAAAGCCTCTGAAACATGACGTATTTGGAAGACTGAAGATGGCGCTCAGCATGAGGACGTTAAAGAATTGAGCTTAAGGGAGGATGTTTAAAATATTAAGCTCAATTTATAAATAGAAGAATCTAGAGGGACCTAGAATTGAATAGACAAAAGCATGGGACTTTGAAGAAATATCTAGAAGGACCAAGAGGCAATAAGAAAGCAATTGGCAGCAAGAATAATCTGGATATTGTCAAAAGGGAGAAAGAATTGAAGATTCTGGAGAGTTCATGAATGGCGGCAAAATGGATCATGATGAAGATTAATTAGTGGCTTTAAAATTATTAACTTCTTAAAGGTTCCATGACCGACCTATGAAGTCTATAAATACTAGTGTGCTAGTCTTGTTTGATGTATGAGTCCTGAAGAAAAGGTAAGTGAGTGTGAAGAAAAAAAACAAGAGTGAGCAAAAAAACGAGCAGAAGCTCTAGGTAGTGAGTTGAATTTGTATAAATATATATTGTACTAGTTTGTATTGAATAAAATCGAGTTATTCCGTTGCGTAAAATTAATCGTTCCTGGGCACCTTGATATCTGTAAACGCTTAAAACACCCAACAAGAATCCTACGTGATTGATTGATTGATTTGATCAATTATGCAAAATTGTTCAAGCTTAGTTAGGGTTCTTAATTTGGGGATTTTAGTCTGTCATAGTATTTTTGGTTCAATTCAACATCTTGAGTTTTGTTTAATGGATCTCACATAATAATACAAAATTTTACAAATTATAACATTGTACATGTCTGTATATTGAAGGACTGAATATATACAATGCAATTCTTCATAATGTTTTGTAAAGTTGGAAACTATGTACAACTGAAATTTGATATTCCAGCAAGAGCATTTGAAGACGTTTCATCTCCTTCTCAGCCTGACACTGAAGCATTGAAGGAAAAATCTCATCTTCCGCCCTTAAGTTTTGTCGGATCCTTCATGCTAGTGTACCCGATGCTTGTACTAAAACCACTATCATTCTCATAATCATCTAAAATATGACTGTAGGATGGTTGCTTCACTACAACATGAGTATTTTCAAACTTAGTCCACGTCTGTTTCCCACCTGATCTTAGTCCCTCAAGCTCCATCGCAACTTGTTTCATTGTAGGCCGGTCGTGACCTCTCACATTTAAGCACACTCGTGCAAGATTTGCGACTTTGGTCAGCTGCTCCAAATTTCCTTTGTCACTCACAATAGTCTCGTCAAGAACTTCAAGCAGGCGTCCTTGCTGCAGCTTACAAAGGAAGAAACTGGTTAGGTTTCTCTCAGCTTCAGGCTTATCGTATCTTAAAGGTTTCATGCCTGTTAAAAGCTCCAACAGGACAACTCCAAAATTGTACACGTCACTCTTTTCAGTCAACTGGTTGGTTTGCATGTACTCAGGATCTAAGTATCCAAATGTTCCTTGAACCATAGTGGACAGTTGAGTTTGATCTATTGGGACCAATCTTGAAGCTCCAAAGTCGGATACCTTAGCCTCAAAATTTTGGTCTAAGAGGATATTAGCGGACTTGACATCTCTGTGTATGATTGGAATAGAGGCGGCAGAGTGAAGATATGATAGAACATCAGCCGTTTCTGAAGCTATTTTTAATCTCATGTTCCAATCAAGAAACCTTTTCCTAGAATCGTCATGTAAATGATCATGAAGAGTGCCATTGCTGATGAATTCATATACTAGAAGAGGGGCTTGTGTTTCCAAACAACAGCCAAGAAGCTTGACAATGTTCCGGTGGCTAACTCGAGAAAGAACAACAACCTCATTGATGAATTGGTCAATTTGGCCTAGATCGACTTCTTTGGACTTCTTGACTGCAACTATCCTGCTATCTTCTAGAAAACCCTTATATACGGTCCCAAAACCTCCTTGGCCAACAATCCTTTCATTATGGAAGTTCTTCGTCGCATTATTTAGTTCGTTTGAACTAAAAATCTTAGCCATGTCATTATTTGATCGTGTTTCCCTCTCCGTGCTGATTGACATCATATTTCCTGTAGCAGTTAGCTTTTCTTCCAACAACTTGCCACCATTTCGGAGAAAGTAAATTTGCTTCATCTCTTTCAACCTTCTTCTCTTTAGTTCGAAATATACCAAGCAAGCAACAAGGATAACAATCACAATCCCTATAGCAGCTCCTGTTTATAAGTCAAACGCAACTGGTAAATGACAAATTTATCAACAAACTACATACTGCAGCATGACAAGATTTAGCAACTAGGAAATGTTTAATATTAATGGAAAAAAATACTACCATTTTTATGCGCGCAATTCACCCCTTCTGATTCGAATGCAACCTCCCTCACGGACTCCATCATCAGCATAGTAGCCTTCTGGACATGTACAATCACCAGTTCCATTATCACGATCATATCCGTGGGGACACAAACACTGGAAATCTCCAGGAAGATTCACACAACCAAATGAACAATTATGTCCTGAAGAACCACATTCGTCTATATCTGTGAAAAGAAAATATATAATCCAAATCTTTATTGAATACAAAAGAAAACTGTGAAGTGCATGGATTTGTTCTGCTTGAATGAAAATTTTGTAAATCATACCTTGGCAGCCACCCTCCAAATATGGATTTCCTTCATAACCTGAGTCGCATCGGCATCTATAGTCATTAGTACCATTGCTCGGCATATAACACCTCGAATTGGAGCTTCTGCAAGGATAGCTAGCTGAATCCAGTTGCGCCTGGTCACACGTCTCATTGCTAACAATAGCCCAGTCAATCACCAACGGAAGCATTGGAGCATCTATCAAGTTTGTCAGATTTTGGCGATAAAAAAGTGAAAGATCTCTCCTCCACAATTAACCCAAAGCTACAATTACTGAACGTGCTGACATTTGTGTGATTGTTAAAACTCCCCACTCTCAAACTCATACTGCGAACATTGTTAGGTACATTAGTAATCTGGCAGCATCCGGTTCCTGCACAGGTTTCATCTTCCGTATCCTCATACTCCCTGCACGTGGAGATGCAACCGGTGCTGAAATATCGATCATCAGACTGGTTACCAGACATGTACCCGTAACTGTCGCAACCAACAACGGTGACTGAGTTTGCAGTGTTGTTGATTGCCATGGAACGCGGCAGTCTTATTGTGTTCCTTTCCCCCAAACAAAAATTGGCCCCCGGAATAGCATCGATCGTCTTGCTACTCTTTTCATAATTCTGAGCTGCCCCGTCAGATTAATTTCCAGGATTCTGATGTTGCCATTTCTCACGAATAGAGTCGGAGGACGGAGAGTTTCATTGCAGGTGACCCTGTAATCGCTATTTCTGTAACACTCCGGTGTGGTGCCGAATGGGAACGGAATGCTTATGTTCCCGCATTGATCCCTGCAGCCGGGTAATGCTACTGGGAAACTTGGCACTGGTGGTTGAGCAGAAATGAGATTTGGCGTTACAGCTAGCAGGAATGCAACAAGTAGCAGAATAAGGAACTTTGGTATGATCATGATTGTTTGTGTTTGGGATGATATTACACAAACAATGTTATCTGAACAAGAACTGGATGTCTGCAAAAAATGGCTATTAGGCCTTGTTATGTTATCTGGATAAGGAACTGGATTGAGATTTGAGATATTATGGAGTTGTGACGAGTTGGACATGTTTTGGAATTGATTAACAAGAAGAGTAAGGAGTGATGGCTTGACCTCACAAAATTCTAGCAGAAGAAGTCGTCTATTATATACAATCTCTAGATAATTTATCTAAAAACTGACATGTTGTCAATAAATTATCGTTGTTATTAATCAAAATGTTTATGTACTCAACATTCGTGTTTTTCATATTATAATAGAATTCATTTCGTTAACATATAGATGTGTTAACTTAATATAGATGTTTTTATTTGTAATATAGGTTCGTATTTAAATAAGTTATTGAAAGTGCAGCTGTTTAAATCATTGTTGTAGCAACATTGATATGGTATCGCTGACAACAATAATGGTTTCGATTCGGAAAATCTGCACTTTGAAGGACTTAATTAATAATTGCCTTTTTCACTAACGATAACCTAGTTCCACGTTTTTTACTTCAGATAAGATGCGACTTATATTCAAGAAAGCCATGGAATCTTAGAAGACAAGATACAAGGGACTCTTGGAAGTCAATATCTTATGGACTCTTAGAAGATTGAATGATTTGGACTCTTGAAGATAAGGATGAAAGAATAAGATTGGACCTGATCTTATGGACGTTTTTCTACACTATATATACAAGATCAGGGCCATCACAAAGGGTGTGCAAGTATAGAGCAATAAAGCAATCATATACATCATTCTCTCTTTACTTGTAACCGTTTTTACTAGTCTTTGAAGTATCTAGTTTAGGTGGTTTGGAATAGTTAGCTATTCCGACTGGCTTTTTGTAAATCCTCTTATTATAGTGTATATTTGCCTTGGCCACAGTAGGTATATTTATATACCTGCTAGAAATCATCTTGTTTGCTGTTCACTTTTACATATTTCCGCTGTGCAAGTGATTGTTCCTGTCATTGTGACACCAATTGTTGTAGTAACATTGCTACTAACAGTGGTGTTTCAGTAAGAAGTGCAAAGTCCTAGGTCCGTACGTTCTTACAGTTATCTAGAGATGACAGAGTTTATGATTAATTACTAGTGGAAGGTTACTCTATAATTTTTTCTAAAATGATGTGGACTGAGAGAGTATTACTAGTGGGAGCAAACTATTCAACATGGACTAGTTTAATTTCCACAAAAGCTTCAGTTGATAAGCTTTGTTCATAACTTATAAAGTACTCGGAATTAATATAAATATCTAAATTTCACATAAAATTCTATTATGATGATAAAGTTTTACTCTGATTCAGCTTGGATTGAATCTAAATTGAGACATGTTAGAATTTTAGCTAACCATGAGTGGTTTGTCCATGACCTGGGCGCCTAAAGTGGCTAGTGTTGCCAATGGAACAACATGTCTTTTGGTGAATGATTGTATCTTAAGAAAATAAATATTTATTCGGTACCAGAAGACTTTTGTTCAACAATTGCATCTTTTGGTCACAACTTTACAAAACTATAAATAGATGTCCATAGTTGGATTTCATACACATAAGAGATATCCAAATTCTCTCCTTCTTTCTTCTCTTCTTCTTTTAAGCCTGTCTTTCCATATCGGTAGTCATTCGAATCATGATTTGTGCATTCTGATTCACTTTGTAATCTTGGGAGACATTTTGCTAATTGCAACCGTAGGCATCTAAGCGGGGCAAATTTGTCTTAAGGACCGAAAGCCAACTCTCATTACAGCAGTCCTTAATTTGTTCTCTTACATGTTATTTTATTTATATATATCTTCAATACATTGCCGCTCTTCTATAAATTTCCAACAAGACAAACAACATCCCTTTTTTTTTTTACACGATTCTCCTATCTAGTTAAAATTCCAAGAGTCTGTCTTGGGGGAGTCCATCATTTCTGGAGAGTCTGAAAAGTCCACCTTTAAACTAGAAAAACCAATTAAGTTCATAGAATAGAGAGTTGATCTTGGTTGTTCTATCAGGAAAACTTGTATTATGTTCTTTGATCTCTGGTGCAATAAGAATTCCCATTTCTTCGTCAGGTAGGCCGGCACAACCACGTTAAAATCCTGTGTGTTTGATTGATTTATTGATTGATTTGTTTAATTGTGCAAAATTGTTCAAGCTCTGACTGTAAGGGTTCTTAATTTGGGGATTTTAGTCTGAAACGTCGTAGTATTATTGGTTCAACTCAGCATGCATCTTGAGTTTTGTTTAATGGATCTCACATCCTTTGTTCTTAATTCATCAAAAGGAGGTTGAGGGAATTATTGCATACCAACTACAAAGAAAAAGAAAAGTAAAAGGTGCATTGAGAAAATTGTAGTCTTCCATTTTATATTACTTTTTAATTTATCAAATTTCTATCGAGAGTAAATATTTCAGACCGTATTTATGAAAGGATTAAAATGGATTGACAAACATTACAGATTTTTATTATGAATATTGGTGTTATACATACACATAAATGTTCAATCATAAAATAGTACTGATATTGTTTAAACATTATACAAATACTTACGAACATCAGTCGTTCCCTCATGGATGCAAGTTCGTTACATGACTTTCGTGTTATACGGAACTTCGACTTGGAACAAAATCTCTTGCAGATATTCTAGCAAAACCGGGTCGATTTTTGGGTTTGTATGGGTGAAAACGACATGGAAAAAAGATGAAGAATAAGTTTAAACTTCTAAATGATCACTTGGACCAAATGTGAAACCAAACAGAAGATAAAGGACCAACTTATGCTATTTCACTAGGTCGCACTGTATTAATCTTAGTATATCATCACAAATTTAACAAGTGGCATAATCAAACAATTAAAAATTAACTTATAAAAAGCTTTAATAATTTAGATATTTTTAGAAATACAAATTACACACAATTGCAAGACTCACCCCCTAAATATGAAGTTTATATTTTAAACCTTAATATTTCTTTCTTCTCCAAACCTCACCACCACCACCACCAGCTCCGTCATCAACACACCACCACCACCATGGTGTCCGAAGCTCCGGTTACCAGATTTTTAAAAAAAAAATCAAAATTTTTTCCATGGAAGCACAGGGTAAGGGTTTCGTCTATGGAAGCTGTACAGAACAGACCAGATCTGTACCATGGAAGCTCAAGCTTCCATGGTCGAACTCCATGGAGTTCGAACAGATCTGGTACAGTACCAGATCTGTACCATGGAAGCTCGCTTCGATGGTTCGCCTCCATGGAAGCTCAGCTTCCATGGAGCTTCGAATTAGCTTCCATGGAGTTCAAACAGATCTGAACCATGGAAGCGAGCTTCCATGGTTCGTCTTCATGGAAGCTCACCGGCCAGAGCTCCGGTCAGAAATTTCATTATTAATTTTTATTTCTGTGGGGTATTTTGTTAATTTTTGAATAATGTTGGGTTAGTTTTAAACTTTTCTGGGTATATTTTGTTAAGTTTAAAACATATAGCATGTTAAGTAATTTGTCATCATAATATTTTTAATTATTATGCGACATAGCGCGACTTTATTATGCGATAGTACGATACCATATCGTATTAATAAAAAATGAAGAGTTGAAATTCAATCTTAAATTGATTTAATGGTTTAAATCGTAGAACTTAGTACAGAGTCTAAGCCATATAGAAATAACGCAAGTGGGAAACTTTGGGCACCCCATAATTGCATGTAAGGTAAGGAAGAGTAATACAATATACAGGGTAGGACTAAGAAGAGCCTTAGAGTAGTATGCTAAAGGTGCCACTATTTATCTTCGTAAATACACGTGCTAGCTTAGCGATTCTTCTTATCTTTTTCAATCTTTTCAGTTTCGGGATTAATTTTTCGATTATCTTCAATTGATGTGCTCAGAGTACTTTTCAGAACCGAGGTGTATCTATATTGGTATTAGTATCAAGCCGAACTAGAGTTTAGTGGAAAAGTTCAAACTAGGTAGAAATTCGATCAAATAGAGCAAGGTATAATTAGAGAGAGAGCCTACCGTTCTCGACTCTATTAGGTATTGCTTACTTGAGATGCCTGCTTGCGACAGGTCATCCCAGTTATTTTGTTATAGATAGTAGAATGCTACTCTAGTAATGAATCACCAGCACGTGTCCAGTGTATTTTTATTTCAGAACATTAAAATGTAGGTGCCCTATTCTCATTGGCAAAAATTGCTTTAATATGTGATATGTCTAGCTGGGACACCATGATTTATGTATTGCACTCCATTCGAAACGTCCAAACACATTAAAATGTGGTGTATACCAATCGAAATGTGACCAATGAAACCTTATCCTAGTTATGTGAACTTAGAATTAATCTAATTCGTTATAATAAATGCAATATTGATTATCTAAAAACAATATAACATGCAAGAACGATAAAAATCATAATAACTCGTTCTAAAGGAAATTGTTCAATTTTGACTTTTTCCAATCAATCAAACTTAAATTTCGAGATGACTTAATCTCAAACTACCGTACTAATTATTTGGAGGGAGTATAAAGTAAGGTGTGTAAGAAACTACATAGATGGGAAGGAAAACGCATGCCCAAATAGAGCACCACCCAACAAGTCAAAACTCAAAAAAGCTCAAATCTTTAGCATGTAATTTCACAATAACCAAAGGACTAATATGAAGGAAAAAGTCAAAAGACTTTACTTTAGAACACCATGGCTTTAATAGTACCCCATTTTAAGTATAATGTAGTGACTGAGTGGATAGAACTTATGAATTTTTGCAACAAGGCCAGGGATCGAACCTCTAGGTGTCATTTACAAAAAAAAAATAGTACCCCATTTCACTAAAAGTGTAACAATTTTTAGTTTTGTGTGTTTCACTATAACTGTTATATTTTCTTTTTTACTTTTATAATAAAATTCATTCTCAACCATACATTTTTTAACACGTGTACTTTTTCACTCAATTAATATCATATACTTATTCTTAATCATATACTTTTTGGGACCACTTACACTTTTATATCTTTGTATTAAAAATTGTGTTCAACACAATTGTTACAATTTTAGTTAAATGGAGGGAGTAGTATGTAGTTATATAACAGTATAGTTCACTTATTTCATCCTCGCGCATAATTTAATACATCTCCCTTTTTGTCAAGTTAGGCTCTGTTCTCTTCGTCTGAACAGAAGAGAACTGAATGGAATTAAATAGATCTGAACTGAACTGAATGAGTTTGCAGACGAAAATAACATAGGCTCATGCATGTGAAGCCCGTGTCGAATTTAGCCTAAAAAATTATCTCTAAAATTAGGCACTGCGCGTACTTTAAACTTTCTGTCACAAGAGTTTAAAGAAAATATTGACGCTTAGCTGAAAGTGTCACAAATACAATAATCAATACACATTGACACTACGCGAGGATTTCGAACCAACTATCTTCTCCCCACAATCCATCCCACTCCTCGCGGCCATACCAGCCAAAAACTTGCTCCCATTGCCCGAACCCGAACCCGATTTAAGCTTCCCACAGTCGTGATCTGCTGCAAACCGATGTTTCAAGCAAACTTTTACATGACACTTCTTGCAATCCGCTGTATTTGAAAACGTCAATACCTCCTTGCACCGTCGTACGGGGCAGGTGGCTTTCTTTTTCTTCTTCGGGTCACAAACTCCCGACTTCTCGTGCCTTTCTAGAAGTTTCTTCTCGTCATCACCAATGTGGCCAGTGGTCTCAATAGCAGTGGAGCAGATCTCGCACACGACTACTTTACGGTTGTCGATTTCGGAGTTTGGACAGGAGTGTGATTTGTAGGACCGATGTTCCAAACAGAATACCTATAGATCATGAACATAGCTTCAGTTATATATCCATTGTGAAATCATTAAGTTTGGTCTGAAAACTGCAGCAACATCTATTTCTTTTTTGAAATCAAATTTGTAGTAAACATATACATTATACGTTACCACAAATATACGAAGATAATAAAGAGAAAGGAGTCTAGTATCCAATTCGTCGATAATTGACCATGTCATGAGTCGATACCAAGCCAATATTCCGATAGAGACATAACTCCGATAGACTACAAAGGACTAAATGTTTCTTCTTTATCAATGTGTAGGATCTACTAAATTATTCTCTAAGTCGGAATCATATAGTCTATACAATGGATTGGGAGGTAAATATAGGACGAAAAACAAGCACAAATGCCAAACTATAAGGCCTAATCATTTCAACTCAAAGGCGAAAGGACGGAGCAGGCCTAGGTCCCGCTCTGAGCTGCTACGTCGCCCAGGCGAACTAAGGCGCTCTGCCTTTGGTCATTTGGCGTGGCTTGTTTATTGTTCTTCCCCCTTAGCAAACACAACTCAATTCAAATCCAAAAGTAACTTAAGATCACCTATTTCCAGCAAAAATTACCTAAAACCAGACACTTGCACAGTCCCATTAACTAAATGCAGCTCAAACATAAGAAATCGCCTAAAATTACCCATCCGAAATCACTTTCCTTTATGGTAGGCGTACGTGAACCACTACTCCACCATCTCACATCAAAACGTGAGATACACCACAACTCATGCGAGTCCCACGATGTATTTGAGAAGGTGATGCAGTACACACTACACACTCTAGCATCAAATAAACCCGAAATAACCCATCTACCCGATTCCCATAGTCATATCTATTATATGCAGCTCCAAGACAAAAAATTGCCTAGAATCACTCATTCCAAATCACTTGCGCACAAATTAAATAAATACTCTATCCATCCCAAAACACTTGTAACAGTTACCTTTTTCGGATCATACATCATCAAATTTGACCACAAATTGATCTTAAACTATATCTACAAACTCCGTATTCATAAGAATAGCTTAAAGTCACCCTTCCAAACATACGAACTAAGTAAGCCCAAATGCATTAGCATAAAACTAGCTAAAATCAGCCATTCCAACAATCTGATCCTTAATTCTCTCCTATTCAAAACTCAAATTCAACCAACAAATAACAAATTAATCTACCAAATAGCAAAATTTCGATCAGAAGAGTATTTACATGACTGGATTGAAACGAATAGTACCTGTTGACAAGCTTTGCAGGTGAAAGGGAGGAAATCGAGCTGACGGCAATCGGAATGTTGGCAGTGGCTTCCTAAATCCGGAAAGGCTTCCGTTCCTCCTCCCATGTCGATCAAAACTGATTACTGAAGCTAATTTTCTTGAGATTTTCGTAGAAACTTGAAAGATTGTTTCAGAAAATTGATTTTGAATTGTGTTTGTTTTTGGGTTATATAAAGAAGAAGGAAGGTAGGTTTCTTGAGGCATAATCCAATTTGGACTTGGTTTTTGTTCTCTCAAGCTTTCTTACGCGGGAAGATATATACAGAGTTTTTTTATTTCTTTTTTTATTTATTTACACGTCAAGGATAGCGTAGTTTGAGTTGGGCTAGAGGATGTGAAAGATCGAGAATGTTCTGGGCTTAATGAAATGTGTGGGAATTGTATGTGCTTGGGCCTTCAATCTTCTTATTTGAAGGGGATCAATTAGCCCAATCATTGATTTTAGGAAGCGGTAACTTTTACCATTTGATTGTTGTTGGATAATCAACTCAAGAACAAACTTGTATACATTAATGAGAAAGGTCAACACTCTTCAATCTCACCAATCAAACTCATACTCAACTAGTTCGATCAATCAAACAAGAACGAAGAACACAATTCAAAGTATGCATGATTTACGTGATTCGATCGCACTCAACAGTCTACATCCACGGGAGAACAAACACACATCAATAAGTTAGCCAAAACAATGTAGGTATTGAAAATTCAATAAGTTTTGTATCCACAGGTAATTCGCCATTTTTTGTTATTACTATAAATAATATGATTTCGAGTTTTCAACTAAGCCAAGAATTCGAATCAAGTTAGCCAAGAAGGACGTTGCGGAAGTGACCTAAGTCACCACTAATAGTCTAGTTGCCTCGGCGATCTAGGGATTTAATTCCCAAATCCATCAACTAAATCAAACGTTGTTGTATATGAGTCTAATCTTAGCAGTTCAAGATTGATCCAACGACTGCTAAAGACCATATCACCTTGCAATCTAGAGATTTAGCAATCAATTATCTTATCAATCTGTTTTATCGATCATAAGCATACATATATTGTTTAACAGTTACAAAGTGAGTTTCCCGCTCATGCTTTTGTTCTCAGTGAGTCACAATATTAAATAGTCACGGACTTTTTGTGTTTTCCTCAACTTGTCATAAAATCTTCATCATTACATTATGGATAGTTCTACATTTGCCACTTCTCTTTATAAAGTTGACAAATTCAATTACCTTCTTCAATAGTGCATCTCTTCGTCCATTAATATCAGTCAAGTACATTACTGCAATAATTTGAGCACGTAGCACCCTCCACGTCGATATCTAAAAAAGGGCAAATTTATCTTGTCAAACATATCACGTATGTTATCAAACAAACAACCTACGTTATCATCCCACACAAAACGAGAAGCATACAAACTAAAATAATACCATCATTAACAGAGGACATTGAAATTTTTCCCTCTAAAAAACTCCATATGCTTTATCATGTACACTCCTATTTAGTTTTCTCAATTAACAAATAATTAAGAAATGGTCTCCATGTAAACATACCCCACAAGGCATTATTTAGGCTCATTTTCAACTTTCCAAATTCATGAGCTTTTTTGACCATCGACTAATAAAAAGCTGAACGTGAGCATTGATTTCTTTTTTCCAAATTTAAAAGCTGGAAAAAGAAGCTTCCTTGAGTAGCTTTTTTTAAAAAGAAGGAGCTTCTTATATTTTTATTCCGAAAATATCCCTACCCAAATTAACCTAAATTAAACTAAATAAAATAAGAAGTAAAAACACCCATATTATCAAGCAACGAATTCTATACATCATGCACCCAACATTATCAGCCTGAGATTCATCTTGCAAGTACGCAACAAGTTATGACATTTAGTTTTAATTTAGGTGATGAAGCCATTGTTATAAGCATAAGGATTCTTGTTATACATTTTGTGTACTTTTTTGCGACTAGCATAAGGATTAATGTATCCGCACCTCTTTAAAATGCATACATGTAGTACACATCAATTACTGATTTTTTTCATTACTAAGTTAAAATGCTCAACGATTATTTCTTTCAACTTCTGATAATTTTGATGATGTTATTAAAGTGGCGATGTAAAGTACATTGAATATATATTATAATTATTGAACAAAATATGATATATTATTATTTAAAAAACTATAGATTAATAATACGATAAGAAAGGTTAAAGAAAAGAAAAATAAGAGTAATGCCCTTTTATGTCATTTTACAAAATACCAGCTAGCTTTTCAGCTAATTTGCTAAACACCTACATTTAAAACCAGCTACCTAACCAGCTAGCTTTCCAGCTACCTAACCAGCTACCAGCTAGCTTTCCAGCTAGTTTTGTGTTAGATATTTTGTTAGAATATATGTTTAGATTTTGTTCAGCAACATGATGACTTATCTTAGTCTCAGAAAGGTGATTAGTACTCTTGGTTCACTTGAACATTGTAAAAGAGGAAACCCACTAAGTATGATAGTCTAGCTAATCTTGTATAGGATGTTAGGTCTCGAAATGTAATTTTTATTTTATGAAGAGAAGACCAAGAAGAAGACATCCAAGCAGAAAGCTCAACAACAATTGAAGACTTGAAGAAAACTGCACAAGATTACTGAATCTGTTGTTCAGATATCTTAGCCAGATATCTTGTAGACACGAACAGCTTTCAAACAAACTGTGTCACAAGAGATATCTGAGAAATAAGATACATATCTGAAAACAAGGAAAGTGTCCACAGATATCTATTCTCAGATACTTTGAGCTTTAACCACATTTCTGAAAGAGAAATATATATTGCAAACAAAGTTGTTTCAATAAAATACAAGTGGTATCTGAAGAATGAAGATAAGGACGTGCAAAGAATCAGACAACACTAGTCTCTGATAAAAAGCATAGTTCCGTTGACACTACAGGACAAATAGTATAGTACAATGCATTTAATGCACGGACAGAGATGTCTGAATAAAAGCAACGGCAGCTTCTGAGAAGAAGACAAAACCTACATAAGATTATACACAGATATCGATAGTTTGAATTTAAGCCTAACGGATACTATTCAAACGGCACTCAAATTCATCTATAAATATCAACACTTAGACAGCTTGAGAGACACACACAACTCAGAACACAAGACCTTGAACTGCATACGATATCTGATTATCTTACTCTCTCTCAAAGCAGCTTACTTATTATCAAAGCTTTCTGTTGCGACTAAAGCTTGTGATCTTGAGTAAACACTGAAGTTCTAAAGTGTCCTGATCCTAAACAAGCAAAGCTATCTGTGAAGGAGTCGAATCAAAAGATCAACTATCTGAGATTCATTCTCTTGAACAGATATCATAAGACTTGGGTCAGTAAAATCGAACAAGATACCATACGCTGTAAAGTGTATTAAGTAACTTAGTTCACAGAGCTATCTGATTAACTGAAAAGTTATTAAGACGCTCATCTGACAACTCAAACCTAAACCAACACCATAACTGGCGTGGAGTACAGGAAGTACTTAGTTTGAAAAATCAAGGAATAACTCCAAGGTTACCGGAGTATAGGAAGTACTTGATTTGGGAAACTGAGGAATAACTCCAAGGTTATTGAGTATAGGAAGTACTTAGCTTGGGAAGCTAGGGAATAACTCAAAGGTTTCTGAGTACAGGAAGTACTTGGCTGTGAAAGCCGGGGAACAACTCAGGGGGAACATTTGGTTGGGAACCAATTGTTTAAGAATCTTAGAATAGGATTATTGTAAGGAAATCTCAATTATCTGTTCTAGTGAATTCTAGGTCTCTGATAGACCGAAGTGGATTAGTTGGAGGATTACGCCACCTCCAGATACCACTATACTTGCTGTGTCATTTACGTTTCTGTATTTATACTTCAGCAACACACACACACACTTATTAACTGTTTCTGCACTTATCTTTATTAAGTCTTCCGCACTCTGATTCTAAGTATCAGATATCTATTCAGATATCTGAGAAATATTTGTTATCGACAAAAGTTTTAAAAGACTATTCACCCCCCCCCCCCCTCTAGTCTTTTACTTTGCCGTTATTTGGACCAACATTTTGCTAAAGAGAGCCTTACTACATTGTTTTTCTTCAAATTTCCAACAATCCCCACATGAAGAAAACTTCATGTTGCATAATCCTACGATCGAATACCTGCATAGGATAAGTAGGTGTTACCACCTTTAAACCCTGCCTTGTAAGTATACACCTTCCTTATTGGATAACAGTAGACGCGATATCCTTGAACTGCTCTGCTCTTTTGTGTAAACGATATTGCATTACACACAGGTTCTCTCTGGCATCGTTCCGTTCTCATGGTTGTGTTCATTTTTGGCCATGAAACACCTTTCCTGGTTCTGCAAGAGTATGCAACAATTCAGGATCCAATTCTTGTTGAAGCGTCCCACACTTCACTCTTACATAGGTGATTCTTTATCACGTGTAACTATATTACTAGTAAGAATCATTAAAACTCATATGGTTAACCTCTTTATGTTTCGTCATTGTATAGGTAAATCCCCACAATGAACTCCTCACTGATACAATCAGGTTGTCCCTTTGAACCTAAATCTTGGGATCTCCAGTGAACTAGGTTGGGTTTTCCTTCGCATCAACCATTAGTTAAAGTCTTCAATCCCATTCCAACAGAAGACTTTACTATCATCTCACGACTTAACCCTTTGGTTAACGGGTCCGCTAAATTATCTTTAGACTTCACGTAGTCTATAGAGATAACACCAAGTTGTGAGAAGTTGTCTAATGGAATTGTTTCTATGTCTAGACTTACCATTATACATTTAACTTTGTGCCCTATCAATTGCATATTGGCTATCACAATGGCACACGTAAAGCTGGCACATGTTTGTCCAACTTGGAAGACTTTCTAAGAAAATGCATAGCCATTTGGCTTCCTCTCAACATGAGTCCAACGCAATAAATTCAGCTTCCATCGTGGATCTCGCTAGGATAGTATGTTTAGAAGACTTCCATGATATTGTTGCTCCTCCGAAGATAAAGACATATCCACTTGCGGATTCAACATTCTTTAAAATCCGAGATCCAGTTGGTATCCGCATACCTTTCATCACAGGAGGATATCTAGCATACTGTAGTCCAAAATCACGAGTAAATCTCTAATACTTTAATACTCTCATTATCGCATTCCAATGATTCACTCCTGGATTCTTCGTGTAACGACTCAGTTTGCGTACTGCAAAAGCAAGGTCTGGCCTTGTACAGTTCATCAAGTACATTAGGCTTCCTATTATCCTATAGTACTCAACTTGAGACACTCCCAAGTCATTGTTCTTCGCAAGATGAACACATGGGTCCAGTGGAGTTCTAGCTATTTCAACACTATCTTTGTTGAATTTCTCAAGAACCTTGTCCACATAGTGAGACTGATTCAACATCAACCCATTAAGTGTTCTAACAATTTGAATCCCAAGGATTACATCAGCTAGGCACATGTCTTTCATATCAAATCTGGATTTCAACATATCCTTCGTAGATTTGACCATTTTATCATCACTCCCAATGATAAGCATGTCGTCTACATAAAGACATAAAATGACATAGCCATTTTATGTTTCCTTTATGTACACACATTGGTCACTTTCGTTAATGACAAACCCATTCCCCATCATGACATTATCAAATTTCACATGTCACTGCTTTGGTGCTAAGCAATACAAAAACTTCACCAATTTACAAACCTTCTTTTCCTGACCAGGTGCAGAAAAACCTTCGGGTTGTTCCATATAAATTTCTTCTTCTAAATCACCATTTAGAAAAGCAGTCTTCACATCCATCTGATGCACTTCAAGATTGCGGAAGTAGCAAACACAATTATCATCCGGATGGATGTTATCCTTGACACATGAGAATATGTGTCAAAATAGTCCTAACCATGTTTTTGGTGATAGCTTATAATCACCATCAGTGGGGTTTTATACTTATCAATACTTCCATCAGCCTTCAATTTCCTCTTGAAAATCCACTTGTAACCTAGCTAGTGGTTTGTTCCCTGGAGGAAGATCCACTAGCTCCCAAGTATGATTTTGAAAGATCGACTCAATTTCACTATTGATTGCCTCTTCCACAAGGGTCCTTTCGTAGAGGTCACAACCTCTTGGTAATTTTAAGGTTAAAAGATTTTTTTTGTTCTTGCACGTTTGCTACATCTTGGTTCAACCTCCTCTCTATCACTTTCTTCATTATCTTCTTGTGTGTCATCATGTATCCGTTTAGAAGAGTTGTTTGCAACATTTTCTAACTATCTACATGGAAACACATCCTCAAAGAATGAAGCATTTCGTGATTCCATTACCGTATGCTTGTGTATGTCAGAAATCTCATATTTCACCACCAAGAATCGATAAGCACTAATGTTATGTGCATATCCAACAAATATGCAGTCTACAATTTTATGTACTACCTTAACCTTCTTAGGTAAAACAACCATCACCTTAGCAAGGCACCCCCCACAATCTCAAGTGTTTAAAATGTAGTTGGCTGCCAAAACAGCTTCACCCCCACATTCCTTGATTCATTCCAGAAGTTATTAACATGACATTCATTTCCTTCAAAGTACGGTTCTTTCAGCAATGCCATTTTTTTTACGGTGAGTAAGGAGTTGTGGTCTCATGTTTAATACCACTAGAAGCACACAACTGTCCAAGTGGAGAAACATATTCCCCACCACGATCACTCATTATCACTTTGATTTTCTTGTTAAGTTAATTCTCAACTTCATTCTTATAGAGAACAAATTTCTTTATAGCTTCATCTTTTCTTTTAAGAAGATACACATAACATAACTTAGTGCTATCATATATAAAACTTATGAAAAACTTATTGCCCCCACGTGTTGGAGTTGATTTCAAATCACATACATCAGTATGTATTAAATCAAGAGGTTGTGTCTCTCTTTCAATCGACTTAAAAGAATATCGTGTCAACTTTGCTTCAACACACGATTCACATTAACTTAATTAATTTATGCAAGGTATCATAATTAACATGTCCAAGTCTACTATGCCACAAATTAAAAGACTCAAGCAAGTACGCAAAATTCATAGCTATTCCATTAGCATTGGTGTTAACAACCATTACATTGATTTTGAACATGCCTTCGGTTATATAACTGTGGCCAACATAGGTAACATTCTTGGTCAAAGTGACCTTATTAGACTCTAGAACAACATGAAAACCATGCTAGGTCAGTAGAGAACCAGAAAAAAAATTCTTCCTAATCTCAGGAGCATAGAGCACATTGTTCAAAGTCAGCTTGAGCTCAGATGTCATCTTCAAAATCACAGTCCCACGACCCTTAACATAGCATGTAGCAAAATTCTCCATGTACAAGTTTCCCCAGTCTCAGATTCATCAAGCTGAGAAAATATATCCTTGTTGAAGCAAACATGCTCCAGTATTAATGAACCATTCTCTGGTGTGAAAATCAACCAGATTCACCACAGGACAAGGTTCAAATCAGCTCCATCCTTAGCAACAGTTTCAACCATGTTAGCTTGACTCTTCTTTTTGGCTATTGCGATAATCAGCAGATCTGTGGCCAACTGTGCCACAATTGAAGCACTTCCTAGTAAACTTCCTTTTCTCAACTCCACCAGTTGGTTTCATCTTGAACCCATTCGAATAAGCTTTCTTCTTACCTTTTTCATGCTCAACTAGATTAGCTCTAGCATTCAGGTGTAAAATCCCGGAATTTATATTTGGACTGTCTATTTAATTTTTGTTGATACGGAAATATGTCCAATCTGTCATAGATGCCTTTGGAATGAATCCTAAGGCATCTCAAGTTGTCTACGAGTCCGGGACCTTACAGTCCGACCCTAAGCCCCTGCAGATTCGACTCACCCGGATGGAAAGGAACATGCTGGCTCAAAGGGTAGTAGGTCTGACCCTGCCAAATGGCCCGTAACCATGGGGTCCGACCCGGACACCCGTCCGGACTCAACACAACAACCTCATAAGCAACCAAGTGAACTGGCACTAGAGAGTAAGGAGGTCCGAGGCACAAGGTCCGAATGAGAGGTACTTGACAGTCCAAGGAGAGTATCTTAAGGGCAACCCTGTACGGTCCTGACCAAACGTCCGGACCTGCCTCTTCGAACCTTAACCCGCGGCAGACTGCATCAAAGCCTCTAAAACTCTCACATTAATGACTATACTACCCCTGAAAGTCCAAAGTGAAATGGGCAAGTGTCATTAATGGGCCATGGGCCTATTGAAGCCTTGGTGTCTCAATCCGGACCTTACACTTGGCACGATCTGGTGGAACCCTTCCATTTTGGGAGATCTCTATATATAGGGCACACATCTCAAGGAAAATGGTAAAACATAATCACTTCTCATTCCCGATACTTATACCGAGTTGATCCTCACTCTCTCGCAAGTCTTCTCCCTGTTTGACACCACGCAAA
The DNA here is from genome assembly GCA_026545765.1 of Plantago major. Lineage (NCBI taxonomy): Eukaryota > Viridiplantae > Streptophyta > Magnoliopsida > Lamiales > Plantaginaceae > Plantago > Plantago major. The sequence continues at coordinate 109,159,639 of CM048840.1, forward strand.
CCGGGTATAAGATTCTAACACCCCCCCCCCCCCATCTCCAAGCTACTTGTGCATGTCCTCACTACTTGCCTCTTATCAAGTGCGGCGGCTCTCACTCGTTGGTTCTTATTAAGCAAGGTGATTCATACTCGAAGGTGTTCTGGTCAGTTAGTGTGAAGGAAAGTAAGGAATAATCTATAAGTAGTTGGGGATCAACGTACACCTCCCCAACAATTTTATTTGAGCTTAGTAAATTATTTAGACTTGAGTTGATGCACGTGATTTATTAAGTTATTTTTCTACTGTACGATAAATCGAGATGGACTACGATGATTTTTATTTGGGCCGGAGTAAAGCCCAACATAGTGCACGAAAGATTAATTACGTATTTAGGGCTTGAGTTCTGTATATTGGTACGTAACTATAAGAAGAGAATGGGTCATGGACTCATTGGAGTTTAAGAATACCGACAGATTGGAAGAGAAGGAAGTTACGGAGGAGGACCGGTCTTACTGATGATCGATTAGGATGTATTTCGTGTTCTCGAACCAAATCAAGTTGTTTAGGAGACACTTGAATCTAAAAACAGAGACAAGAAACATGGAGACCGATTTCGCAATTTATTGGAACTATCCGTGTTGTTTTGGACCTGTTTATGATTAATTGGAGTAGAGGGCTGGTTTTGGAATCGATCGGTGTCAATCTTGTGTTGTTTTGAACGGGTTTGGTGGAGTTTAGAAGTTTTCGTAATTCGCAGGGACCTAATTGAAGTATTGCAGAAATTTGAAGGACTGGGCTTTTGAGAATTTGAGTTGGCCAAGGGGCTGGGATGTAAATTAACTGGTTTTATATTTTATCGATGACAAGTAGTAAATGTAATCGTTCTGGTTGAGTGGAAGTAGCGGGAGGCTTTTTTGTTTGTGAGGTCTGTTGTTCGACTCCTTGGACCCATATTATGTATTCTTTTTATTTCCAGCCTATTTCTGACCCGTTTAAATGACCATTTTGCCCCTGAACGTTGTTGAATATTAACTACGCCTTCTAGACTTTTTTTAAACATATTTGTCCTAGCTCCATAAATTACCATTTTGCCCTTGTGACTCAATTCCCCTTTTTTACCTATTGGAGGATTTTGTGGTTACTTAAGTTTGACATGGATTCGTATCGACCTTGAGGTAAGGAGAACTCTTGACACTTTTGCTTATATTTTTATCGTTATATGTATATGTATGTTTTAAGAATTGATAAAGAACTTATGGTTATTATATTAAGAAATGGGACTTGATATAATAGTCTATTCGAAAGGGATCAAGTATATGTACCCATAAAATGCATTTGTTGTGTGTGCGATTTTGCGAAAGCTATTTTGTGAAAGCATGGATTATGTGTACGTTTAAGCTCATCGATATGCCTATGAAGTGTCTGACCCTTTCGAGGGATTGTCGTGCTTTGGAGTACTCCCAGTGTTATGTGTGTGACCCCTATGGTAGGGGATATGGTATGTGAAAGTCGGCATGTGTGTATATCTGATTCGAGCTAAAAGTGTGAACTGCTATTGTTGTGACATGTGTTCCATGTAAATGATTTTCGATTATGTTTGATATAAAATGGAGTGTATATATATGTGAACTTTTTATATGTAGATCCGGGTAAAAGTGTCAGGAGTTCACCCTTAAACCCCCTTCAGATGTTTAGTGAAGTGGCATTGATTGATGGTACATCGGAGTTGAGACGGTAGTCAGATGATGGATTTTGTGTAGACTGTTTAGAAGTTGCGTACTCTGAGGTTTATAGTGTAGTAGATGAATTGTACTACCGGAACTGTTGCTATGTATGGAGATTTGTAAATTGTATAATTACTTTGTATGGGATTTAGTTGCTCTGATTGTACTACCGTTGAGTTGTATTGTTATTTCGAGGTTAAGGTAGGCTTCGTCTTGGCGTGAGCCCATCTCACGATAGACGGTCGGTCGCGCTAAAGTGATTTGGTTTTGGGGGGTGACATCAGGCGTGGGGAGTTAGGAACATATCCGCACTCCTTGGCAGAAGCACGATTACCTTCCTCAATTCTGAGCCGAACAATCAACTCCTCAAGGTTCATCTTTCGCTTATGCTTCAGATAATTCTTGAAATCTTTCCAAGTCGGTGGTAATTTTTCAATCACAACAGCCACCTTAAATGCTACTGGCAACTTCATGCCCTCAACATCGATCTCATGACAGATCACTTGCAATTCTTGAGCCTGAATGATTACAGATTTAGAACCAACCATTGCAAAGTCCAAGAATCGTCCAGCAATGAACTTCTTGGCTCCAGCATACTCAGTCTTATATTTCTTATTCAAAGACTCCCACAGTTCTTTGGCGGTTTTCATTGCCCATACAAATTGTATAGAGCATCAGAAAACCCGTTCAACACATAATTCTTGCAAAGGAAATCAGTGTGATTCTACGCATCAAGGGCAGTCAACTTTTTACGATTTTCCTCTTGGATAGGCCCATCCAATGTAACTTTGGGAGCATCATTGGTGAGATAAGTAGCCAGGCCCAATGTGGTCAAGTAAAACAACATTTTTTGTTGCCAAAGATTAAAGTGCAGCCCATTGAATTTTTCAGGTTTCTCAACATGGCTTGAAGGAATCGAGAAGGTCGATCCAACCATTTGAGTGTGAACCATGGAACCGGACGCATCGAGACATCGAACCGTAACCTCGAGCAAAGAGCAAAAGCAATGTAAGAGGCGAGACATTTTCTATGGAAGAAAACAGAGAAAGTTAATATCTTTGAATCAACAAAGGGAAAATATTTTTTTTAAGTTTGTTAGTCAGAATAATACGTAATTCAAAGATATACGAATATATATATATATAAAAAAATAGTAGACAGATTGAATCATACCCCTTGAACCACAAGAATCAAGGCATGTGCTTGCACAGATTCCTTAAAGCAAATACGCCCTCTCACCTATGGTGCTTGAGACATCGAGCATTTGCCTCCCAGGATGCAACGATTAACTAAAACTACTAGCCGCACAAGCTAGCAATTTCCGACGAACTGAAACGGATGCTCGGTTTATGTAAAATTAGGGAGGGAGAAAGAACAGTAAGAAAAGGATGAGAAAGGCTAATTTAGTGTGTTTCTCCTTACTGATTCTGAGACCATTATATAGTTGAGGAACAAAGGTAACAGCTGTCTACCAGACGGTAGCAAAACGTTGACTCGTGCGGACTAGCCGTTTGTGCCTATTTCGGTCCGGTATTTGTGTACGTAGGTCGCATGCGCCTGCTCGCACCCAAGTCTCACTAGTTTCAGTACAAATATGGCCAGGATTTGCACCCCATGCGCGCACGCGCAGAGTTTTTCATAACCTTACCATCACATTTGAATAAGTAGTATAGCATGATAGGTTATAAAGTAGTGAAACCTTTTGTTATTTATCAATGTGGAACAATCCCACTTATCCTTCCAACTTTGAGCAACTACTCCTCACTAACCCAAGGTCCGTTTTGGGCGCACAATGTATCAAATCGAAGATTTGGAGTTTATGTATATTGTTGCAAGAGTGTGGAGTTCTGACGTGTACGGCTGTCATATGTTTAAGTTGGTTTCCAAGTTGAAAGCTCTTAAAGATGAGTTTAAGAAGTTGAATTGTAGGAAGGTTCAGCACTTGGAGATCTTTACTGGCTGATATTTCTACTGTAAAAAAAGATTATTTGGACTTGCAGGCTTTATGGAATGCTCAGTTACAACAAGCCAAAATGGATTGGGATGAGCAGGGAGACAAGTGTAGTAGGATTTTCTTTAACAACATGAAAGCTAGAAGGAGGAAGAATAATATTCATATGATGTGCCATCCTAATGGAGATGTTTTAACTGATAGGAGAGCTATTGTTGACCATGTGTTGGATTATTATATTTCTCTCTTTGGGACTGAAAGAAGTGTTATAGCTGTGGATGATTCAGCTGTGTTTGGGATGGGGCCTTTGGTTACTACTGAAATGAATCAAAGTTTGCAAGCTGTATTTACTAATGCTGAGATGGGGGCGTCTCACATATTTCAGGGGCTTTGTGCGACATTTTAAGAGAGACCCCGAATAATAGTATAATATAAAAAAAAAATTAAGTTTGGACGCAACAGGTCTCAAACCTGGGACATATTGTATATTGTCCAAGATTTCTACCACTATACCACAACATGTTTCATTACACTTGTGAACATAAATAAGGTCTATATATAGATGCTGCAAAATTTGAAATTTAAAATTTCTGGGCCCTATCTTGGCGGCAGCCAAGACAGGACTTCTTGACCCCTGGCTGAGATAAGGGATACTCTCTTTTCAATGTCTGATATTAACAGCCCAGGCTCTGATGGGTTTAATGCGTGTTTCTTCAAGCAAAACTGGGGGATAACTGGTTTTTTGGTTTGTGATGCTGTGAGGGAATTTCAGATTACAGGGAGTATTCTTTCTCAAATTAATTCTACTGATGTTTGTCTGTTACCCAAGTGCATTAATGTTTCTAGTCTGAATGATTTTAGGCCTATTTCATGTTTCCTGTTGCAATGTCATTTACAAGGTGCTTACTAAAGTGTTGGCTAATAGAATTAGATCTTTTATGCCTATTTTGGTTGATTCTTGTCAAAATGCATTTGTTGGTGGGAGAGATTTGTTTCAAAATATTTTTGTGGCTTAGGAGTGGGTTACGGGTTATGGGAGGAAAAATGTGTCTCCTAGATGCTTTCTTAATATTGATATTCAAAAGGCTTATAACTCTATAAACTGGATTTTCCTTGAACATGTTGTGTTAGGGCTTGGCTTTAATGATTGGTTTCTACATCTCATGTTGACTTGTGTGAGAACTGCTAGCTTTTCTTTTTGTATCAATGGTGTTTTGGAAGGTAATGTTCCAGGTAAATTAAACAAGGGTTAAGGCAGGGGGACCCTATGTCTCCTTACCTTTTTGTGTTGTGCATGGAGTACTTTACTATACTTTTAAAGGCTAGAATTGCTAGTGTGTCTCATTCTTTTAGGTTCCATTCTAAATGTGGAAGAATACAGTTAACCCATTCGATTTTTGCGGATGATTTACTTTTGTTTTGTAGACCTGATGTGGGTTCCGTTAATGTGCTTAAGAGTGTGTTGGATGAGTTCTCTTCCATGTCAGGGCTTAAACTGAATCAAAGGAAAAGTTCTATTTTCTTGGCAGGCATTGATAGTTTGGTCAAACCTCAGCTCTTATTTGTTTGCGGTTGTCCTGAAGGCTCCTTTCCTGTGAGGTGTTTGGGTGTGCCTCTTAGTCCTCGGAAGCTAAAAGTTGTTGACTATGATTGCTTAATAAGGAAAATGGTTAGCAAGATTCAGAGCTGGAGTGCAAAAATGAGGAGCTTTGCTGGTAGGTTACAGCTAGTGAAAATGGTTCTGATGAGTATACAACGGTTCTGGAGTTGCATTTTTCCCCTTCCTTTGGGGGTAATAAAGAAGGTTGAGAAAGTTTGCAGGAATTACCTATGGTCTGGTTCTAAGGAAGGTAATAAATCCTTGGTGGCTTGGAAACAAGTTTGCCAGAGCTATGTGAGTGGAGGTCTACAGATTAAAGAGGTCCTTGGGTGGAATAGGAGCATGTTGGGTTCTATGGTGGTTACCTTGGCCAGTTCTGAAAGGAAGAATACTGTTTGGACTCTTTGGGTTGATGCTTACAAACTACAACATTCTAATATTAACTCTACCTGATTAATGCAGTGATAATTGAGCTTTGTTCCATGCCTAATGTTGCAGCAATCGGTTTATGTGTGAGTACACTAACAATTAAACAACACGTTAAGATGTTCAGTGTGATTGTATGTGTAGTTCGTGATGAATTTGTGTATATACTTTTAGCTATCTCGAATAAGATCATGTGTAACTACGTTGAAGTTTTGAAATTTCGATTTCATAGATCATATAAACCGTAGATATTGTAATGCATCATGAATTGAACATCCCACCCCACATTTAAAGGCATTGTAAACTTCACGATGGAACGAAAATGAAATGATCTCGTACGTTAGGGTCGATGTTGTAGGCTGAGAACATAACATCTTCAGTGTGATTGAGGCAATCCTTTTGCTCTGTACTTGGAAGTTTGATTCCCTGGTCTATGTATTCTTGAAAGAGATCTTATTGATAATTGATATCGTCGTCAACTATCTTTTCTTTAACAGGGGACTCAGGTGTGTGCAGTTCTTGTTGCCAGCCTACAATGCCTTATAGGAAGAGGATATTACTGATAAAATCAAGAAACTGACCTATGGAAATTTGAGAATTGTTCACTTTCTCATTGGCATGTTCTACTACTGGAGAAATTTCTCTTAACCTGCAGTTCTTCATTGCTTCATGGCCATGAAATGTTATCTGATCTTTAGCATGTTCATGTTCTGTTTTAATTCGACATAATCATTATTGGAGGAGAAACACTCATAACTGATTCTAATCATAAACAGAACATTGGTATCTCAACAAATCTTACAAAGATCAAAGTTACAAGAACTAAAAATTCATGATAGTTATCAGAATTACACACCACATAATTCAACAGAAATTACATAAGTACTTAAATATCTTGTTCAACCAGATGCAAGCAACGGAGAAACAAAATTACACAAGCTCGTCTCTTCGTCTACGACCAGAATTTATATGTCCTACTCTTCATGTACCTGCATTATTCAATACCAATGTCAGAAAAAAGATTCAAACCTAACATACAAAAGCATACATAAACTAGTTTGCCATTACGAAATCCCAAAAACAGTTGTATCACAGCAAAATGTACCTGATGAGCCTTGTCCAGGATAAAGTTATCATGACATTGAGCCAGACTCCGATCTTACTTAAGTCGAGAAATAGACATTTCTTCATTATCAACAAAGGACCGACAACAACCCAAAACCCGACATTGTAGCCCAGGATTGCTGAAACAAAATATTCCTTAACCAGATATTGAATTAAATTGAATCCCCCATCGTTTTTATCTTCAACAGCCCCATGATTTTCAGGATTATGAGCAAATGACTTAGGGCGAGGGTCGTCTCCCATGCAATTTGGCAAAGGTTCTCCGCATAAGTTATTCCCAGCGTATGCAGATGCATTGAAACTCTGTAACTGAGTACTCTTTGGAATTTTTCCTGACAAGTTATTGTTTGACAAATCCAGAATACCCAAAAAGTTAGTTCCACAAGACTGGCTGGAATGTCACCTGACAGTTTGTTTCTAGACAGATCAAGAGATTCTAACCTTTTCATTGAACCAATCTCTGAAATTATGTTTCCACTCAAGTGATTTTGTGATAGATTCAAAGAAGCTAATCCAGCCAAACGCGAAATTTCCAGCGGAATGTTTCCCACTAGGTTATTGTTTGAAAGATCTATGAGTTTGAGAAATCCCAATGTATTCTTGTACTCCGACGATTGCCTTTTCCACCGAACTAGTGCATTGTTAACATAGGACGAGGAGTGAAAAACGATGCCTGGCTGATTGAATGTTAGCCACACGCTTGCGACATCAGCGGACCCATTGTTTTGAACCAAGGAAGTAAAATTTTGAAAACATTGAGGAATTATTCCTGATATACTATTCTGTGACAGATCGAGGACTTGAATCTTTGAGAGACGACAAATTTCTGGAGGAATGTTTCCATAGAAATTATTCTGACCAAGGATGAGGTATACAAGATTAGTAAGCGACCCCATCCAGGTAGGGACATTTCCTGTCAATGCATTTCCTCCAAAATCAATCAACTCTAAAAGTTCACAACCCCTCAACGCAGAGGGCAACTCTCCGGTAAAAGCATTGTTACGTAATATCAAAGTTTGGAGGTATACGAGAGATCCTAGACTAGGTGGTACGGTACCATCAAATTGATTTTCTGCTAAATTGAGAACAATCAAGTCAGTCATATTTTCAAAACAGTTGGAAATCTCTCCTGAAAGCTGATTATTTGAGAGGTCAAGTAATAGCAGTGAAACATAAGGGACTGTGGATATAGACTGGATCGTGCCGCTGAACATGTTGTGAGAGAGATTTATTATATAAAAGTAGGGATTAAATAATGGTAACGGACCTGAGAAGTTATTGAAGCTAATATCTAGTGCAACTTCACCTATTTCATCAGCTATTGGCAAAAAATCAAGAATCATTCCAGTCATACTGTTGAGAGAGAGGTTTATTAATCGAAATTGAACAAAATGATTCCAAAACCAACTAGGGACTTCCTCTGATATACCGGTAGAGGAGAGGTCAAGGTATGCCAAGTTAGCCTGCGTTTGAAGCCATGATGGGAAATGAGGCCCCATGTTGCAATTTGCTAGTCTCATCGAATGCAACTGAAAAGGCGGAATCCAGTGGGGAGTGAAGTTCAAATCTAGTGAATTGAAAGACAAATCAAGCCTGGTCAAGTTATGGAGGAACGAAAAATGAGCATCAGAGATTGTTCCCTCTAAAGAATTTTGAGAAACATCTAGAGCTTCAAGGCTGGAAAGTTGACCAATGGTTGTAGGAAGCTGACCTGTTAGATAATTATGATCGAGGTCTAAAGCGATCAGTGAAGAAAGTGGTTTGAGGTCTGGAATTGGTCCCTCAAATTGATTGTAAGACAAAAAGACGTAAGATAAGAGAGTACTGAGACTAGATAGCCATGAAAGTGATCCACCTAATTGATTAGACACTAAGTCCAGCATGTTCAACAAAGTGAGATTAGAAAGCCAAGAGAGGTCTTTGGATGTTAGATGTTCGTTATATGAAAGATCAAGATATCTCAATTTGGTTAGATTTCCCAGTTGATAGGGCACATCACCATCAAAATGACAATCCCAGAGACGCAGGTGTTCCAGTTTATGAAGGGAACCGATGAATTCAGGGATTTTACTCCTGCCGAAATCAATGTAACTCAAGTCTAACATATTTAAATGATGCAACTCAAGCAAGGCCGGGCTAATCTCACCTGTTAAGCCGAATAGCTCAAGGCCAACTACATGACCATCCATATTGCTGCAATGCACACCATCCCATTTGCAGCATTCCATGTTGGATGTTACGTTTCCCCATGTCGATAGATTGGTGGGATTTCCAGACGGATTGATATCCGGAGTCGCAAGGCCTTTCTTGAGAGTGAGAAGAGCTTTCCTCTCATTGTCTTTACACCTAAGTATGACTTGTTGTTCATCCACAGTAGCTGCTCCTGAACAAGTCCGAAGAAAATCATGTTGAATGCACAGCAAACAAAAGACTTGCATGAATTTCAACAACTTAATAACAGTACTAGTAGCAGTTCCATTAGTATCCAACATCTTTTTTTTTTTTTTTTTTTAAATCTTCGTTGCAGTGTTGAAAGATGCAGGCAATTATTTGAATTGTGAAATGGACGCTTCACTCACTGTATGCGTGGTCTATAAATAAGCAAAAAGAAGCTATCACTAAAGCCCCAGTGTCCACTTAGACGACTAACTTTGAGGTCAAAAAGCTAATTAAATACACGGTGGAATATGTATGTATTCATATTTTTCGGAGAAATTCAATAGCATATCCTTCACCAATTCTCAGGATTAATTGATAACAAGGAAATGAAAGAATTAATTACGCAGAATCTATTGATCAATTTTTACCTTTTTATATCTCAATTTACTAATTTTAGATTTAAGTTTATCTCTCCCATCAGGCGGAAGTGAAGGTAGCTAGAGATATTGGCATCCAACTGATCATATTACAGTGTCGAAAATTCGACGGTGTCACAGAAGATGTCACACAATTACGTTGTAGTTCATCGTGAGTGAATAAATTTTATAATAACATCGAGGCCCGTACATTTCAACAATATTGAAATGTAGGCCTGTGCGCTTGGGCCTAACTTTCAGGCCCGTACATTTCAACAATATTTCTATTAGTACATTATGTTATATAATATATTTATATATGTGTGTTTAACTATTTATAGTGTTTTTTCTTTGATCTATTTATAGTGTTATTGGTAAATATATCTATGTTTGTGTTTGAATTATGGGATTTATTTGTGAGGTATAAGTTTTGGAGTTTATTTTAATCTCCTTTATGTATTATGAGTGAATTATATCAAGCGTCCTCGCAAAAGTTGAAAGCTAAGGTCCAAAACGGGAGAGATATTCGAAGTTTCTGTTGATGAAAGGTCTTTAAAGGCTGGTTGTTAGAAAAATAAACTTGTTTTTATTGCTCAAGAAGGAAGTTGATGATTTTCTGATACAGGATTGAGTTACAAAGAGGCCATTTAAATCCGGAAACAGACGTCTATTTCTTGCTCAACAATTTGAGATTAGATCTAAAATACAATGAAATAGTACTCGATTAATACACAACTAATCTTCGTGTTGTCCAAGCTTGTAAATCCCACCGTTGATTGCGAGATAAACGGTCCAGATCCAAAAGTACTAAATGTACCTGCCTGAACCCTAGTTGCAGAGCTTTGTCCGCTATCTTGGTGATGAAGATGACGAACTGAGTGCTGAGTCATAAAGCGCAAGAGCGTGTGGCGACTTTCCCTTTCTGCAGTCTTTAATCATTTTCCGCTTTTCACAATTGTCATTCTATGTTTCTTCCTTGTTCAATTCAGTCGCAACTTCTTTCGCACCTCCAAATTTAGTCCCTGGACTTTTAAATTATGTGCAATTAACTCCTGTTAAATTGCAAACCTCAGATTCTTCCTTTTTCCTTTTTGTTCTTAAACTTCCAATACTGGTTAATAGAAGTTCAAACTTAGAAATTCAGATTAATGATCAAAGATAATGAGAGTTGGGTTCTTAGCAGCTAAACCACATGACTTTTCGGTCAACCCAGGCAATGACTCGTCTGAAATTAACCAGTGAGTTAATGATCGATCTGTACAGACTATCCTCTAACCTTTATGATAGCCTTACAATCTCAGACTGATTGAAACACTCATAGTGAAATCTAATGTACAGAGAATCCAAGGAGCTTATACCTAGCTATAAGCTACTTGAATTCATAAGTTTACATTTTCAAAAATAAGCTAATTGAATTCATAAGCTAACATTAAACAAAGTGACCCGATGTTACTGTAAAGTCCAGAGAGCATTTCAGGGACAAAGATAAACTCAGACATTGCAGAAAAGAATGAAGACACTTGATTCCATCCATCATCTTCCTAATACCCACGATCCTCACTCCTCAAGAATAATCATATCGAGAGAAAGAAGATATGTACGTACGTGATTTATACGCATTTGGTCCTTTAAGTAAATTAACATGCCAAATCACCGCCACATCACACAAGCTGAGCTGCGGGGTAGTAAAAACACGATTTTTAGATTGCAAGAAATAATTAGCTGTCTATTTTTCACAGATAGCTTGAAAAGATACAAAATTTCTGCAGAGTATACAACAAGAATACACTATGCGCAAGATTTTTCCAGGTCATTTTTGCTGATTCTCAGCAAAAAAAATTATACACAAATTTACAACGCAATCGGTGTAAAAGGTCTAACTGGAATCTTCTTCATCCTGGAAGCTCAAATTCAGAGTTTGCAACTTGAAACCGGAGCCTTGTATTATCTCAACCAAATTCGAAGCAACTCCAGTAGCTTGTACTGTTGTTTGCTTTTTTAGCTACAGAAGTAAAAGACTGTCAGCTTACTATATACACACCAACAATGAACAGTTAACGAATCGATTTCAGTTTTACTTGTATGATTGCAAGAAGCAACGACTAACGAAAATTACCTCTACACTTGCTATGCCCTCAACAAGTTGTACTTTAAGATCTGAAATGCCTTCTACTTCCTACAAATGGAATCAATAAGTTCAGAAAGATCACATTGCATGGCCCACAAAATTCAGGATTCATCACATGGAATTGAAAAGCTTCGAAAGCATGAGCAACGGGCACTCTGACTCGCATCAATGTCAAGAAGAAAAGAATGAACATAAGAGCCTTAGGAAGTATATTAATATCCTGTTCTAGTCAAGACAGTCTCTAAGTTATTGCTTGTTTTCTAATACTACGGTGACAAATGCATGATTTTCTCCGATATATTTCATTACAGAGTACTTTAAGTTGGATTTACTATCATAAGAATTATTTCTAAAACACTCCTCTAATCATTTCTTGATCCAAACGTAGCAGTAGGTTAGTAGCCACACTGTGAATCAGGCAAACAACAAGCAATGCAAAATCTTGACGTTAAAGAACTCAAGAGCTCGAAGACCTTTGAACTAAAGGGAAGGCAATTCACCATCATGATATGGAGGTAACTAATCGGTTACAAAGTTAAGACCTTTATTTTTCCACGATACATTTTACTACTACTGATAGGCGAGGCCTACGACTATACGTAGAAAACACAAAATTAAATCGAACAAAATAGCTCTTGGTCTCCAGATGATAAGGATATCTCAGCTTAACAATTGGGCTACAACACTTCAAGAGTCGACAATACAAACTTAAGACCTTGGTAACCATATCTAGAGACCTTACATATCCGTAATTTATCAAGAATACTACTCCCTCCGAACGTTGTCAATGCTACATTACGACAATCAAGAACAAATACCAATCAACACATAACAAATCAAGAAGTCACTAATATAACAAGGCCATGTATTCAGCAAACATGGAAAGTGATCACCTGCAAAGCCTTAGTAACTGCCGGAACAGCAGCTTCACTCATTGTTCCATCCGCCTGCAAGTTCCAAACCAAAAAAAACTCAAACAGACAATTCATCAAACACCTGGAAGGCAACACTGTACTACCTGAAAAAACATTGTTAGAACGTCCAAAGGCGAGACCGGAACCGAAACTGTCGGATCCGAGGCCTCACCGGCTGGAGCTGGTGCTGTTTCTTCTTCTGGGACAAGGGGTTGTTCATCCTCTGTTGCAGATTTTAGCTTTGTAGGTCTTCTTAGGCTGCAATACTTGTAGCTGCTCTGTTTTGCAGAAATGGAGGAATTGGGAAACTGGGTTTGGGATTTCTTGAGGTGAAAGAATGGGAATTGAATTGGGTTCAGTGAAGTTGATGGATTGGATGGAGGATTTGGTCTGGAGATTGAGAAAGTAGATAAGGAAGCCATTGTTGTGAATTGATTGTGCAGGATAGTGTAGTTTGAGTTTCCAGATATCCTATTATTCCAATGTCATATTATTTCCATGGCCAGAAAATGTAAATTAAATTCCAAACGTTTCGATTTTTCAGCTCACCAAGATGAATAATATAGTAGTAGTAAGTAATTTCCAAGGTTTTTCAACTTTTTCACTTTGTATTGGAGAGAAACTCTCCTGAAATTTCGGAAAGTCTTAGTCATACACAAAAAGATTTAGCCGCACAATTAGTATACAACAATAGACAGTTTACAAATAGACAAAAATCAACAATTTACACACAAAACCACACAATTAGTATAGAATATTACATGACTTTCAGGACTCTCACAAAAACTTGGACTTTCACAAGTTTTTGTATCGAAGGAAATATTGAAACTTGGGGTGCACCCTAGAGTCCAAGAAACCTTTTGAAACACAGGAGTATTTCGATAACATGTTATTTGTCCAATAATCAGAAACGTATTACGAGACTGAGATTTAATCCTCGAATATATTTGGACCCTGAATATGTGAAGAATGCAATTCGAATAGTTGATTGATTTTTTTTCTTTGTACCCAAATTTCAGATTGTCGACTCATACGTGGTACTAGCGTTTTAGTATTGACGGCTTACCGAACATAATACTTTCGATACAGATAGTAGTAGTAGGATTCATAACTTTGTTTAAAAAACATGTCCCTCATCATTTGAACAACCAATGTCCGGCAATTAAGTAACCCACGCCATACTTCCAGGAAAAGCGAAAAGCTCAAACGACCTTTCAACAAAGGGTACTCATACCCAGAACCGGCACATGTGGATAGGTAGAGAATACCTCGGGGCTAGATCTATGATGGACCTTGAGCTAGATCTATGACTATGAGCAGATTAATACATTCAGCATCTAGTTATACAAAAGTTAAGCTACTGGCTACAGATACAACAACCTGATAATAATTTACATACAAGGAGCTGAGTTTGTGCAGGACATTCTGAACAAACCAAAAGCATCAGGTACAAAATTCTGCCCAGAACCGAAGCCAGTCAAAATATATCCATTATGTTCGTGCATTGTCATTTCGTACGGGTTCTACTTCGATATCACCATCTGCAGTATCGTGGGATAATGTAAGATGCTTGTAAGAGAAATACAAAATGAAATGGGAAGTGAAATGCTTCAGGAAATTACTCTTCAGATGTACTGCAAGATTTGCTTGGGTATCAGCTTCAGTGTTGTAATCCTGATAACAATTTCAAAGATTTGGTACGTCAGTAAAAATAATTCAGCGCAGTGCAAAAGTAAAGCAGGCATTTTGTGGATAAATCCAACTTTACTCGCATTGAAGATGCCATATGCTCGAGCAGATACCAAGAAAAAAATTAGGGTGATTGGCCGATACAGTTTCTTTAGAACTGCATAGTTTTATTAGTAGTGTACATGTAGACTTACTCTTTGAACATGACATATCTCGAAAGATAGAAACTGGTCCTTCAGCTCTTTAGCCACCTTACACAGTTCAGCCATATTCTGCGTTTTTGTTTTCCAAAGACCTTGAACCTGTTCATGTGTAAAGTGAAACGCCAATAATCATACTAGGACTGAAACAACGACTCATTAAGTTTATATCAGCATGAAAGGAAGTATAAGGCTGAACTATTACCTGCATGCAAACTAGTTTAGAGTCTCCTTGAATACGTATATGTTTGTACCCACTTTGAAGAGCATATTTTAACCCTAAGATGGCACCTCGGTATTCAGCAACATTATTAGTCGCAATACCAACACCTTCCCGTAATCGAACAATCTGCAAGCATTCAAGATCTAAAGTCAAGTGTGGTTTAATGCAGATGGCACTAGAAAAAGTATTCATTAAGGCATCATAGTTAATGAAGTCCATTTGCAAGTTACGGTTAACATTCGAGACCATGATGAGAGAAAACATCCAAAAACATAGAGCTCAAAGGAGATGGGCAGATGGCATTATTATAGAGTTGGCAAAGACAGATTGGACTACCATGTCTGATGCCCGTAAGATGGCCCCTGCACCAGCTTGTCCAGGGTTTCCCTTTGAAGAGCCATCGAACTCAACAATACAGGATGACTGCACATGAAATGGAATAGATAAGCTGCGAGATACACACGGAATCCCCATATTTCAGTCCTCCAAAAATGACTTCACCACATAACAACACCAATCGAATATGTACGAAACTAAAAAAGTTGCACTTTATTTGAGATTAATTAGGGGAGGGGTGGCTGTTTCACACAAACAGTAACTAATATGACCTGTATAATCCGGCCTAATAAAGGCAGCAGACGAACATACACATAAATGCATGTATGGTAATACCAAATCTACGTTTTATAGCAACTTACACAATAGGCAGAAACTGGTTGAACTTGGAGGAAACTATCTAATTTAGCATGCTTAAGCTGTTCAGGAAATGAAGCTGATCCAATTACATCCTGCCAAACAACATAAACAAATTCAAGTAAAAAAATAAGAAACTCTCCACGAGTAAATAATTTCATCCAACAGCAATATACAATACCCAAATAAAAAATAGATCATATTATCACATAATTTAAAGATTGCCTAAACAGATTCTGACTTCAACTTCACATAATGAATTCACACAATAATGCGTTATAAACACCAGTACCCATGTCATAAAGTTCAGCTTTCATATTAGCAAGAGACAATTTGAACACCTGTGAGGTCAAAAGGACAACTAGCTAGTGGTCTTGGTCCTAGAAGGTAAAATGATGCAAAGACTAATAGTATTGACACATTGACAAGGATCGTTAAATGAGGCGGTCCGGTTGCATATTACACATAATCTACTCCCAGTAAGTGCTTTAGAGGGAAATTTTAGATCCGATACAATTGGTCTTATACAAGTTTGTGGAAAAGGCCCAGACTCCAAGGTTTAAGGATTCTATCTTCAACTGCTACCAGATTCAGTGTAAATAATCAGTTCAAGAATCCAAGTATAAGTCAATCAAGATATTACCTGCGGCCTCTTATCCAAAGGGCTCTTTCCAGCTGGTTTACTGCTCGACGAATTTGGTTGCTGGAGAAAATAATTTGACCACTTTGTCAATATGACGAAAAAAATCTTCTATCTATAGTATATCATTTCAATATTTGAACGTTGAAACAATACTAGATACAGTATCTAACCCGGAAAGGGCACGTGATAAGTTGACCAAAGAGATCATCTTGCACATTGGTGGAATCAACTGAATAAATAGCATTCTTAAGCCCACGAGACGAGAGGTACTCCTCAGCTTCTTTAGACAACCCATATCCTTTATACACACTCACAGATGAATCTTTCACCTACAAGTAGCACATTTAAATTGATCCTCAGCTAAAGGAACTTTCAGCAATCACGATTAAAGTTTCTACATAACCTTGTAGGTGCAAGTCACATAATTTCAGGCAATTTCTAGAGGTTCACTGTGAGGCAAAACACTCCAGCTAGCAAAACTATATCTTTTTCCCCGTTACGTAGCTACTCCAAAAACACTAACAAAAACTAAAGTTGGTAATCGAGTTCTCATTAAACACAGTAACCTATTCCAATAAAAATTATAAGGCAGCACGTAAGCAAAGTTAGCATTTCCAAATTAGGGACACTCCAGCATAGCATTTTTACACCAAAATTCATTCACATGGACTAATCCGAGCGCATCACAATCTTAAGCTCACATGAATTTCTTTACAACATCCATAACGGAAAACCAAGAAAATTAAGAACACTCTAATGTGCTATCTAACACATGATCATTCTGTACTAATGCAGGACATTAATGCCAACGAGTTATCGTCTAAAAGAAACACATAACTGAGCTCAAATAACACACACACATAACAATCAACTCAAAACAATGAGCTCAAAATTAAAACTTTTCTCAACCAGCTAGCACCAGCAACACTCTTAAACTCAAAATAACGAGTTCAAAATCGAAACTTTTCTTAACCAACGAGCATCAGCAACACTCCTAAACTCAAAGTAACGAGCTCAAAATCGAAACTTTACTCAACCAGCTAGCATCAGCAACACTCCTAAACTCAAAACAATGAGCTCAAAATCAAAACTTTACTCAACCAGCTAGCATTAGCAACATTCCTAAACCCAAAATAATGAGCTCAAAATCGAAACTTTTCTTAACCAACTATCATCAGCAACACTCCTAAACTCAAAACAATGAGCTTAAAATCGAAACTTTACTCAACCAGCTAGCATTAGCAACATTCCTAAACCCAAAATAATGAGCTCAAAATCGAAACTTTTCTTAACCAGCTAGAATCAGCAAAACTCCTAAACTCAAAACAATGAGCTCAAAATCGAAACTTTACTCAACCAGCTAGCATTAGCAACACTCCTAAACTCAAAATATGAAACATTTGAAACTAATAGAACGAAAACACCAGTAACATCTTCAATAAAAATAAAAGTAAAAAATAATAATAAATATAAATCAAAACCAGAAAAAAAAATGAGAGGAAATTACTGAAGAATTTAGAACGGACTGAAGATCATGCACGCTTTTGTAGACTGCGACAGTATCCCCTTTCCGCACGACGTAAAAAGCGTCCTTTTCATCCGCCATTTTTAGAGCTGAAGCTTTGGTTTTGAACTTGAATGAAGCTGGAATCGACAAGTGAAGCTGGAGATCATTTCAGTGACACAGAGAAGCAATTGAGAACCCTAATTAGCATCATGATTAGATTAGCAAGAAACAATTGGGAGTGAATTGAATTCTATTGAAGAGAAAATGAACAAGTATGAAACAACATTTGTACCTCTTTCAAGTCAAGAGAGTGAAGTAGGTGAGAGGGAACATAATCACTAATACAATTTTCTTTTTCTTCTACTTCTGTTTTTTTATCCCAAAAATGCGAGGTAAATGTAACTCCCCAAAAACGAAAATATTAAACGTAATAAAACAACATCAGGCATTAACTATCAAAATCATATTTGGTTGGGTTAGATTGCAAGGTTGAGCAATTTGTTGATACATAAAAACGCCAATTATATTACTTATATTAATAAATCGTGTTACTCGGCATACCACCCGAGTAATCTTGGAGAGCTCCATCTCCAATCTTTAACCTTAAAAAAATTGAATTAGTCATATGATCTAATTACTCCAACAGGCATTGTAAAGAGAGAGAGTTGATCTTTATCTTATAGATCATGATTTACAATCGATGTGGAATTTTTAACCGGTCCCATCACATATGAACCGGTAGAATGATCATGTGTAGGTAGCAAATTAGAGTGTTCTTAATTAGTACAGAATGGTCATGCTCAAATATTCTCAATATAGGTTGGATATTTACTAGTCATGGATTTGTACTTTAGTGGTTGTGCCGAAGCATCTAGCTCTTGGAATTTACCTCCGCCTATTTCGATGGCTCACCTCTCCATAGCAATGAATCCACAGGGAGAGGTGAGCACTTAATGTAGCAAGGATCTAACAAACTCGAGTTCTTATCGTGAAGTCAAATATTTGAGTCATGCAGTATTGTTATTTAGATATTCCTAGTTCTAGATACACTAGTTTATTTTGGGTTTGATACACAATTGGTTTCTCATATATTATATTTGCTTGTTCAAGAAGCATGTGCATTAGCATATAAAGTGAAATGATGTTTATCAAAACTAACTCAAAAGCTAACTGGTAGCTGATTAAGTAACTGATAAGCTAGCTGATTAGTTAGCTAATTAACTAGCTGAAAAATGAACTGGTTTTAATATAGGTGTTTAGTAAATTAGCTTGATTAGCTAGCTGATATTTTGTAAAATGACATAAAAGTTCATTAATTTTATTTTTATTTTCTTTAACCTTTCTCATCGTATTATTAGTCTATATTTTTTTTAAAATAATAGTACATCACATTTTTTTTCTAATTATTCTAATATATATTCAATGTAATTTTTCACCGCCACTTTAATAACATCATTAAAAATTATCAGAAATTGAAAGAAATATTCGTTGAGCATTCTAACTTAGTAAGGAAAAAATCCGTAATTGTTGTGTACTACATGTATGCATTTTAAAGAGATGCAGCTGCATTAATTCTTATGCTAGTTGCAAACAAGTACACAAAATAATAAACGAGTAGTTTTTCCTTTTTTTTAATTTAGGTCAGTAATATTTTCGGAAGGAAAAAGATAAGGAACATTCGTTTAAAAAAAGTTAACTTGGGTAGCTTCTTAATCACCAATGATCACCTAATCACCATTGATTAAGAAGCTGCATTGCTTTTATTATACATGGTAAAAAAGTTTCTAAAAAATTAGTGGTAAACAGGGCCCGCTCAATCCGTGTTACCATCCTTCTCCAACTAAACGATTCTTCCTCCAGAATCACCCACTCCCAATCCACACACGCTTCTACCGATTTTTCATCTATATATTCACATGTGCCCATTTATCATTCCTCTCTTTGATCGATCTTCAACTGTGCCATTCTCTGATTCTCAAACTGAAAGAAAAAACATACGTGTCAGGGGTTTAGGTTTCACATATTGAATCCGGGTCTGAAAGAATGTTTTCCGTGAGGAATTCATTGATAACCATGGGGTATAAATACAAGAGTACAATATAGAGTTTTAGACTAATGTTATTCTAACTAAGCTATACTAAACCTACTATGATTAAGATTCTAGATTCTTTAATATTCTAATTAATATTTACATAATCTATCACACCCCCGCAGTCGAAGCGAGAGGTTTATGAACACTTAGACTGTCCCGAAAATCTTCAAACAAAACTTTCGGCAGTCCTTTGGTAAATATATCTGCAATCTGATATCGAGAAGGAACATGTAAGACCCAAACGTGACCGCGTGAGACATGTTCTCGAACAAAATGAATATCCATCTCAATATGTTTCGTGCGCTGATGTTGAACTGGATTGCCAGACAGATAAACTGCACTAACATTATCACAATACACCAATGTAGCCTTGGAAATCGGATTATGCAACTCAAGCAGAAGGTTGCGAAGCCAACACGTCTCGGAAACAACATTTGCTACGCCTCGATATTCAGCTTCAACACTGGATCTAGACATCGTAGGTTGACGTTTGCTGGACCACGAGATCAAGTTATCACCAAGGAACACACAATAGCCAGACGTCGAACAACGCGTATCCGGGCAACCTCCCCGATCGGCATCCGTGTAGGAGACAAGAGCCGAAGTCGCCGATGGATACAAATGCAATTCAAAATCCAAGGTGCCCTTAATATATCGAAGTATGCGTTTGAGAGCATGCATATGAATATCACAAGGAGAGTGCATGTGCAGGCAAATTTGTTGCACGACATAGGAGATATCGGGCCTGGTAAACGTCAAATACTGAAGAGCACCTGCGAAACGGCGATAATGAGTCGGATCCGCAAACAATGCACCCGAGTTACTACTCGTCTTGGGTTGCGTGCCAACCGGCGTCAAGGAGGGCTTACATGAGGACATGCCAGCTCGTTCAATAATTTCCTCAGCATACTTGCGCTGTGATAAGAACATACCATCTTTATGACAAGTTACCGCAATACCGAGAAAATAATTCAAAGGACCAAGATCTTTCATTGCAAACTCCGAGGTAAGTAGATTCATAATAGAAGATCGTAGTGAGTCGGAGGAAGCAGTGAGAATAATGTCATCAACATATAGTAATATGTATGCCATATCTGAACCCTGCCGGTATATGACTAAAGACGTATCACATTTGTTGTTCACAAAACCAAGAGAGGAGACATAATCTGCAAATCGCTTGTACCATGCCCGGGGAGCCTGCTTAAGACCATACAATGATTTGTGAAGTAGACAAACATAATCCGGATGAATCGGATCTCGAAAACCCATAGGTTGATGCATATACACAGTCTCCTTGAGTTCTCCGTGTAAGAAGGCGTTTTTGACATCCAATTGATGAATCGGCCACTGCCTGGATAAAGAAAGACTTAGAACCCCACAAATAGAAAATAATTAAAAAATATTTTGACACTAAAATTATACGTTTTGCCACTAAAACTACATCTTTTACACCATTTTCATGTTTTACTATTTATTTTTTATTCTTTATCTAAAACTAAACATCAACCTTAGTATAATAAGTTCTAAAAAAGGTATGGAGCACTTGATATTTTGAGAAAATTATATATTTTTTTAAGAATACTGAAAAATGAAACAAAAGTGAAGAGATGTTATCAAATGGAATGGAAATATATATATAAGAAATTAAAAACTGAGAAATAACATTAAGATGGATAAGGCTAGTCAACCAACCGAACATGGGAGGCTAGCTCAGCGGACAAGTGAAGTGGCAAACGATTCTGCCAACTGATCATGACATGGTCCAACCCACTAAGAGACTCCTCACCCGAAATATATGAGAGGTGGGTATGGACTCTAACGGGTAGAAAGTCTATATAGGAAGGCAGGTGGAAGGAGGAAGGCATCCCATTCATACTACGAGAAACCCTAGCTATCACTCTAAGGCCTCCATCTCTCTCAAGATTTCTAATTAACACTTCCGGCCTTCCACCACCGTCCATCAGTCATCTATCACCTTCTGCCACCTTACCTCACCATCCGATGACCGCCATCTAGCTCCCTCTAACAAGGTCAGCTAGCCTCTCGCTGGTATCCATTCATCACTATCCGACGATAGCCAACTAGCCACCTCCAGCAAGGTCAGCTAGCCTATCGTTGGTGCCCATCCATTCATTGCTGAACCGTCAACAGGATAAGTCTCTCTCTCTCTCTCTCTCTCTCTCTCTCTCTCTCTCTCTCTCTCTCTCTCTCTCTCTCTCTCTCTCTCTCCCCCCCCCTCCCTCCCTCCCCCCGGTGTCACCTTGGAACCTTACGTCTCGTTTGCTCTTGTTGCCTTGCAGGTTGTCGGTGTCCCCCAATTCTCAACCCTAAATTCGATTGTAGATTTCTGAGCGTCTACACTAGTTAATTGACCAATATAATTAGTTGATGATTTTTTTTTATTTTTCTTTTATAATAGGTGAAAATCAATTGATTTGGTCAAAATTCAATTGATTTGGTATGTTAACTAGCTTAGGGTAGTTTGCCTTTTGAAGTAAAATATAATAAAAGAATTTATTCGTCATCCATAATTCAATCAAGTTGAAACGGTAAGTGCATATGTTAGTGAGTTGTAACAACACTTCTTTTTCAAAAAACCATGTTTAATATTTTATAATAAATAAAAGGGAATGAATATTAACATTAATTTATGAAGTATATAAAACAAGAGTATGCGTATGTTTGATAATACCAACTTAAACTCAACTAGGAGATCGGGAAAAATCCATCATTTAAGAAAATGAGAGTGACACTAAAATTGTGAAACCGACAATCAACTTGTATCACAAACCCTTCAAAAGCACCACCTGCTAACTCTGTCTATGCTCTACTCTAGTTTTGTAATGTTGGAATTGAGAAAATGGGTAACAAGGGAAAAATGTTAATTTCAAGAGCTAAGAAAATCGATTGAAAAGGCTCTACTCTAGTTTAGTAGTGTTGGAATTGAGAAAATGGGTAACAAGGGCAAAACATTAATTTCAAGAACTAAGAAAATTGATTGAAAATGTAGGAGGGCATAATTATAATTCCACAATATCCAGGGGTAAAAGGTAACTAAACAGGTAAGGAATAAGTTGAAATTAAAATTAAAAGAAAAAATAGACATCATGGAGAATCAATCCTCTAATCTCCAGCTCAATCTCCACTCCATTGCCAGTAGACCAAAGACGCTTGCATGTTTAATTTGCCCAGTCAATAAATTTAAATGTTGAGTTTGCTGATGATGTAATTAATTTACAAACCAACCCCTGTCCCAACTCAAATTCTCAATTTAAGGTCCTTTCAATTTCTGCGAGCTTTCAAACCATCCTCAGAATCAAAAGTTTTGTATCCCCGAAATTCTCCAATCCAAATCCAAGTAAAGGTTTGAGCTACTTCCTAACATCGTCCTCTATCCGATTCACACAAGATTAGGCCTCCAAATCCACCAAATAAACAAGAAATTTCGAAACCCATTTCAAAATCAAACAACAAATTCGACCCCTTGTTTTCCTTCAGTTCTAGAACAATATCACCCCGATAACCCGTTGTAGTCTGATTACCTGGATCGAAAAGAGGTGGCCGGATGGTGGTGGTGCCGTCGTTTGCCGGTGGTGGTACTAGTCGTGTTGCTTTTTTTCTTCCCCATCTTAAACATGTCCAAAAGTACTTATTTTTATTTTTATTATTTATTATTATTATTATTATTATTATTTTATTTTATTTTTATATGGAAAATGATATTCTTAAATTTAAAATTTTGCATTATGTATGAAGGGTACAATTGCCAATTAGCTAGTACGACTACTTTTGAGTTGTCGTACATAGTTAGAGTAGTCGTACTCAAAATCAATGGTTGAGATTAGATCTCAACGGTAGTACGACTACTATCTCATTTTAACAAGTATTACGACTACTATTTCACCGTAGAAATCCCCAGGTTGGTTTAGTATAGCTTAGTTAGAATAGCATTAGTCTAAAACTCTATATTGTACTCTTGTATTTATACCCCATGGTTATCAATGAATTCCTCACGGAAAACATTCTTTCATGGTATCAAGCATGGATAACCATGGGGTATAAATACAATAGTACAATATAGAGTTTTAGACTAATGCTATTCTAACTAAGCTATACTAAACCTACTATGATTAAAATTCTAGATTATTTAATATTCTAACTAATATTTACATAATCTATCAGGGTCGACCAACTAGTGTTGAATTAAAAAGTATTTCTTAATCTGAAAATTGTACTAGATCATATAATTCGAAAAAGCGAAAGTGACAATTCAAAAATATATGAGAGAGCCATTGTAGAAAACAATTTTTAAATCTATTACTATACTAAAAAGATATGGGTATTTGTCTCACAAGTGGCGGTTGTGATACCAAAATTTTGAGTTGACATTTATACCCTCATGTTCAAATCACCCATAAATATTTTGTAACCTCCATCTACCATCACAAAATAACAATAACACACTCTTCCTCCATGAACAAACTACCCACTAATAATAGCAATGCCACAACATAATCAAAGTCATTAAGGTGAAAATGAGAATGGTCTCACGAGGTACAAATAATCTGAATAAATGATACTAATTTCTTTTCCATTTTGTTGTGCTTCTCACATATTACCAATTCATACTGACAATATATTTATGATTATATAGGAGACTAGAGATGATACACCGCGCGCGGTGCCCATAAAATTACCAATATTTATACTATTCGGTATACAAAAGAAGCAATATTTCAGAGATATAATTACCTGTCAACCCCCAAGGTATCCTATAGGTTGAGAAGGTGCTTTTACGTAATTGTAAATTCATTGAGGAAAAAAAAGGAAACGAAAGGAAGGATTCCTATAGCAATGTAAAAAGATTTGTAAGCTTGTAAAAATGAAAGATATAATCCCCAGATGGCAGATTGAAGCTCCCTTATTTTTCCAGCAGCAGCAAACCGAATACAGACTCAAAAAAATAGGCAAGGGAGGGCCATTACCATCAACATGAATGTTAGCAAGACAGTGTGCTACACTAACAAATGCAAACTCAATCTTGTAGTATTAAATCAAAGGATTAAAGGATGAAAGGTTTATTTCCTCTACACAACAACCCCATGAGTTTGACAGCAAAATATAAGTCCATTTCAGCTGTCTGTTAGATTAATGTACTACAATCTCCTTCCAAAATTGTATTCAACCATCCGCCTTGATGGGCCAACTGCACCTCTTCTAGAACCACCACTAATTCCACAACGTGCGGATTAGAGATATGTCGAGATAAACTTTTACTATTATCCCTTGCAACAATTTTCAGTCGCGCCATATGCTGATTAAATGACAAGGATACATCAAAATTCAAATTGTTAACATCGCCAAATGGAGGAGACCAGTTCACTGATGGTTATGGAGCCAAGGCTTGTCAAATTTAATGTGTGCTACACTCGGTGACGACTTAACCGACTTGATGGGTCATCAATCTATTCACCATGGACAACTCTGTTCCTATTATTACTCCACAGTGCCCGGCAGCAGGTCCCAAAAAACTCAAGTTAAACACCGTCTAACCCATTAGCAATCTGTTGAAACCATTTCCACAAGTCATTACAATGAGAATGTATAAAAGAAACCAGCAATCGCCCACACCAAGTGTGCATACTGCATAGTGACAATTTTTTTGAAGTATGAAGGGAATCCTCCATATCTCCTCAGACAAACCAGACATATAGATGAAGAACTTTATGAGATGTTGGGTTAATGGTATTACACCATTATATTAAATTGATACTCACATTATGTGGATAATTTATGATCACATATAAGAGGACACAACACTCGAAAATTTAGTTTGAAAACCAATAATAGAACACCCAGATCGTCCAAACCGAAGGCAACCCAAAAAATAGCATACATGTGTAACCAAACGGAAAAAATAACACAGATGTTATAGTATAAGTAAAAAAAACAGTCATCACCAATTAAAGATTGAACAACAAAAACACAAAGGGAAGAATTGAATTAAGCAGAACCGGAGAAAGATGAGATGAACATATTGGTTTGCATGAGATTACAAAGAATAGCCTTAACATCAATGGACTATGACACCAATATTAAGAGCTCATCTAAATGCATCAATTATTTATTGAAGCACTAGGTTCACTACAAAGGTAAGATAAATAAAAAGGCAATGCAAGTAATCAAGTGATCCCTCAGAATAATTGTAACGCCCCTACTTTTAGGTTTTTAAAAGGAGTAAATTTCAGTCGGGACGTCGGGCAAAAACAGAGCCGAAACGTTTAGTGAAACATGGGAAGTTACAGACAACCTTTCGTTTGAAGTTGCTGGAATAAAAATATATTTTATTCCGCAAATAAAACCACAAGATTTTCAACATTCTTGTCTTTAAAAGATACACAATATTACAGGAAATAACATGAGTTTTTGAAAAAGACAAAAAGCACATTATTTTCATTGACAAAAATTCCAAATCCCAACCTCTCTTAGTTTGCTGAGTTTATCGGTTGTTCATTCTTCGCCGCCATCTCACCTACAAGGAAGGGAATAAAACAAGTGTGAGAAAAACTTCAATGAGTGTTCAAAGATTTTCGTGTGGAGTTTTCATTAAAATCATAACAATAAAAAAAACAAGAACTTAAAATCTAATATACTTTCAATAATGTATACTTTTCAGAAAACATTATTTCATGCCGCTCCTTATAACCCCACAGTAAAACAGGCCTTATGTCTCCCTGATAGTCGATCAAACTATCCAGTCAGGACCCTGCCATGGTACAGGGGTGGAATTCTACGACCCAACTAAATCAGTGAAGGCTTCTATCACTCGATTTAAAGGGAATGGGCAAAGGAAACCGACAGGTAGCTCGCCAGACACAACTGACAAAACTACAAGCCAATTAACCTGAACCAAACGTACGTATCTTTCTTGAACCGTCAATCAAAACAAAATAAAAATCATGTATATAAAAAATATATACAAATCTTTCAAAATCAATGGAAACATGCTGAAACTCTTTAGTGATTTGGTTTTATGCAATAGAACATGCGTTTTGGAAAACATGCATTACTTATATATAAGTTGAAAACATATTAAAATACCTTCCAGGTTTTGAAAATAATACATATATATAGTTTTGTAGAACTCTCACATTTGAAGGTTAGGAAGAGCAAGAACTATGAAAGTACTTGCAAGAAGAACAAGCTACAAACTTGAAAGAAAAAGACAATAGTACTTGAAGACTTTTTTGAAGAAAATGCCCAAAACATTTTTAGACCAATGAGGGCTGGACAAAGAGGGTATTTATAGGGTGGATTTAGGTAAGGTGAAAGGGTTGAAGAGCTAAAAAATAAATGGCAATTTAAATGGATTAAATTGCACTTAAAACTCATTTTAAAACCAAGAATAAAGGTGCAAAATTAAGAGAGACCTTTCACATTTTTTTCCAAACATTTAAACACAATAACTAATGATAAATGATCATATTTTACTTGGTAAAAAGTTCAAAAACGTTTTTGGTATCACATAGGTCATTTGTACACAAAAATAAAATGTGACACACCAAAAATGCAACACTTAGAGCAATTAAATTGAACTCACAATTACACATGTATATGTAACAATTAAACTTAAAATATTGAACATGCATAGGCAATATTACACTTAGACATGCATAAGTAATATGAAAATAAGCATAAAAGATTAATGAAAAGAAAGTCAGAAGGTCGATTGAAACATAGTTGAAACATAGCATGTAACATTCGACATTACAAGTGACCTTTCGTACCGTAACATGAAAAAGAAAGAAAAATATTTTATTCATTAAAGAAGCCTCAAGTTTCCAAACTCTTGTATTTTAAAATATATTTTCATACATATACACTAACACAAGTAAAAGCATGCAAGGACAAAAATACTAAGGTACGTCAAAATCTGGGGTGTCACAATAATAGTATCCACTACTTTAATTAAATGTTTTTGTCACTGGGATCGTAAATCTAGTACAAGTTTCTGAAACATCTACATAACATTAACAATGTCTAGATATAGACTTAAAGCATTATCAACTGATTCTTCAAAACAACATTACAATCAATGGACATAAGGCCACTACTTTAATGTCATAATGAGTTCTTGACAGGGATCATACTCTAACACAATGCTTTACACCAGAGAGAACATAAGAAGACAAAACACGCAAGCAAATAACAATCACAAACCTCATTGATACAGTACGAGTTCAGAACCCTAATTAAGGCCACCGAGTTTCCTCCCAGCACACACCTCAGCAATCGAGCGCTTGATGCGCTGGAATTTAAGCTGAGTAACTCCCTGGTTTGTTGGCTTACCATAGACAATACCCTTAGGTACAACAGGCCTCTGGCTTCCAATGCACTTCACTTGAACACGATAAATCAGATACCCCTACAACATCATTTTGTACACTCACGTTATTAAACAGATACACACAATCAAAATCAACAACCAACAGTCCACCACAGAGCAAAAACTACATCTGACCACTTCACCCCTCCAAAGAGTGACTAAACTTGTTTCCTCCTTGGGTCATTCACCACCTCAAAGATCATTCCAAACCAGAGCAAGCGTTAGCAAGCTCAAATGCTCCAATGGTTGACCTTCTCAGCTCTAGCGTCAGAATTGAAACAATCTTCTATTTGTTTCCCCCACGTCGCATAAAAAATATTGGTATAAGATGCCGCAGGGGGAGGGAATTACAACCTGACTATGTGGGAGAAAAGTTACAACAGCTACTGACACATCAAGTAGATCATTTTTTTCACCAAAGAACAACAAATGGCTCTCATAATTCTCAGACTCAATAACCGAACACATAAACATTAAGACCATAAGTTCCTAACCTTCCACCATAAAAGATATATCCGGTGAAGTTAAACCAGAATAAAGGTTACTTTTTGACAAAAACAACTATAGTGTCTCAAGCAATTCAGTAGGACAAAAGGGGGTTTTTGTAACATCTACAGCCAATCAAAAGAACCAATGGCAATGAACAAAGGCCTAACCGAGTACTGCATCGATCATGGCAACTAAACCATATAAAACAATCACAATTTGACATGAAAACATCACAACTTGAAATAATATTCGATACCCAACAATAGAAGGTACTGAGAGGTAACTGTAAACCGAATATAACTTGGATTTTGGAATACCATTACACAAGAGAAGGAAGACGTTACCTAAGAGGAGAAGACGCTCGCGCTTGATACCGGTGTGAAATTGAGTAACCGAAGTTCCACAAATTTCTCTTCTTTTATAGCTGTCAAAGGATGGCGAAGTAAAGCAACCGTCCGAAAAAACATCACGGTTTGATTAGAAAGCCGAAGGGGCATTTAGCGTCTCCAATTGCTTGGCACTGTTTGGGATAAAGGTAGACAATGTATCATAGCAATATATTTAATCCGACTCATAGGTTTTATACCGCCACCGCTATTGCCTCACTATCATTACCAACGATAATATCCGACACGTCTGCTTCAGACGCTTCTAAACCGTCAGCTTCCGCCGCCTCAATCATTGTTTTGTATCGACTTCAACCGCTATTTATTTTCTTTATTTTATTTTTTGAAACTATTAACTTCTCCATTAATTCCTAATAAAAACAATTAAATACATATTTACAAATACATCTATAATTTATAATGAGCAAATTTTATTTCTCACTCAAACCTTTTGGTCCACTTTGATTTAACACCGAGACCTTTTTTTTTTTTGAGTCGACACCAGAACGTTAGTCAACAGATCGAGTCAACACAAGACTTAGACGGTGTTAACTTGGCCGTCAGTGTGTGTGTGTTCCACGCGCTGATAATGGCAAAATGGACATATTACACGCCTAACCTTCCACCTTGTATAACAAAAAACACTTAAACCTAATTTCACTCCAATCCCAAATCAATTCAGTAGAAATTCAAAAAGAGATTGAAGTGACGATCGATCTTCTTCTTCGAAATTGCGATGGCTTGGAAAAAACGGGGTCCAAGTACTAGGATTCCTCATGGTCGCACAGCTCCAGATTATGGTAAGTTCTCTCTCCAACAATGTCGAAGAGCAGGGTGTATTTTACTGTATACGAAGCAAACAAATATGTTCTTTTTGGTCTTATCGATGATAATGTTGGTGTTATATGTCTTCTTACTCAGAATCATAGTTTAATCAGGTTAGATAAGTTATAATATTCAAAGTAGGTTTTTTATTGTGTTTAGATTCTGTTTGTTCCCGAGAAAAAAAGGTTTCTTTTGTTTTGATGCTTCACAATAGTTTATTGATATAGAGAATATTAGGTTTGGGTAAATATTTACTGTTGCACTTTGTTTTTGGTGTTTTTTGTTGTGCAGTCCCACTAAGCTTCAACTTCACTATTGTAATGCATCACCATGGCAAGCTTATTAAGAACAGAACATTTTATGATGGAGGATGGATATCCCATTTTGATTGGTGTAATGTTGATGAGATGAGTATGCTAGAAGTTAAAGAAATGGTGAGCATGTGTGGCATTGATCCTAAGTCTTTGAATCTGTACTTCTCAAAGCATGGGATAAACATTGTCTGAGTTGGTTGGTAAAGATGGAAACAGACATTGATGCTTGTAGTATGGGATTTTCAGTTGATCAGAGTGACTGTATTGGTGTTTTTGTAGAGCACTTGAATGATTTAGAGGACCAGGGTGAGAATGAGATTGATGAAGAGGGGGGTGATGAGCAGGGTGAGACAGAGGGAGAGGCTGGGGAGGGTGAGGAGGGTGAGACAAAGGGAGAGGCTGAGGAGGGTGAGACAAAGGGAGAGGCTGAGGAGGGTGAGACAGATGGGACAGAGGGAGATGATGAGCAGGGTGAGAGTGAAGGAGGTGATGACAGTGAGAGTGAGTATGAGGGAGGTGATGAGAGTGAGAGTGATGGATATGATAGTGAGCATGGTGACAGACAAGCTGGCAAGAAAACTACACAGGATGGTGCTACTACACAAGGTGGTGAATCAGTTGATAGAGAACATATTGATAGGGAGATGTACTCACACTTGGTGGATGAAAGAGAAGCAGATTTTGATGATCAGTCTATGGGAGAAGATTCAATCAACTCAGATGGTTTCAATGATAGTGATTGTGAGTTGACAAATGAAACTGCAGCATACTACAAGTCTGTGAAAGTACATCAGTGGTTGGGTGGGCTAGACAATGTGAACTTTGATGGGACATCAACCACACCACAAATGAGTATTCCTGCCACATCAATTGTTGCTCAACCATCTGAGTATATGGGTTTCCCACTCTTTAACCCTATAACTGATATGGAGAACCCAAAGTTTGAGATGGGATTGGTGTTCCCTGGGAATAAAGTGTTGAGGGAAGCCATTAGGAATCATTCCATCAAGAATGGGAAGGAGCTTAGGTTTGACAGAAATGATGAGGGTAGGATTGTTGTTAGTTGTGCTGCCAAGAGTTGTCCATGGAGACTTCAAGCAAATGCTTTTCATGGCAAGGGCAAGGTAGCCATGCAAATCAAAGCATTGAGTGGTACACATCATTGTAGCAGGGTGGAGAATGTTATAAGGCTGCTTCTGCTAGGTGGATAGCACATCAATATAAGGAAGAGATCAAGAGTATTGATAAATGGAAAGTGAATTCCATGAAGTCTATTATCAGAAGTAAGAAGGGTGTGGTTATCAAAGAAAACAGGTTGTATAGGGCAAAGAGGTTGGTGCAATTGAAGAGATCTGGGTGTGAGATGGAACAATATGCTGCATTGTGGAGGTATGCAGCTGAGATCAAGAGAAGTGATGAAACAAACACAATAAGGATCAGCCCTTTCAAGTGTGATGATGGCAGGCAGATATTCAAAAGGTTATACATCTGTTGGGGTGCCATGAAGAGAGGATTTAAGTCATTAAGGAAGATCATATGTCTAGATGGATGCCATATTAGGGGAAAGAATGGTTGCATACTTCTCACTGCAGTGGGAATTGATCCAAACAATTCACTATATCCCATTGCTTATGCTATAGTTGAGAAGGAGAAAACTGATACATGGACCTGGTTTTTGGAGTATCTAGCTACAGACTTAGGCATTGAGGAGGATGCAGTTGACTTCACCTTCATGTCAGACAAGCAAAAAGGGCTTATCATTGCAGTTGAGAGCTTGTTTCCCAATTCTGAACACAGGTAATGTAACTATCTACTTAGTGTAATTATCACATAGTTTATCTTGAATTGTTTATCTACTAACTATCCCAATGGTTTATCAGGTTTTGTGTTGTTCACCTATACAACAACATGAAGATACACCATGGTGGCTTAGCTCTTAAGCAATTACTATGGAGTGTTACAAAAGCTACAAGGGTGGTGGACTTTGAGGAGATAATGAGGGAGATACAGAAGAAGGACAAGGCAGCACATAAATGGCTTCTCAATAAGCCTGCTGAGAACTGGTCCAAGTCCCACTTTAGAACCCATGTCAAGTCTGACACATGTGTGAACAACATGTCTGAAAGCTTTAACTCCATGATTCTAGAGTCAAGAAGCAAGCCAATCATTGAGATTCTTGAAGAAA
Source organism: Plantago major (assembly GCA_026545765.1). Taxonomy (NCBI): domain Eukaryota; kingdom Viridiplantae; phylum Streptophyta; class Magnoliopsida; order Lamiales; family Plantaginaceae; genus Plantago; species Plantago major. The sequence goes on from CM048840.1 coordinate 109,191,913, forward strand.
TTAGAATGCTTATCATGAAAAGGATTTGGGTGAGTAGGAGTAAGGCAGAACATTGGTGGGGTGATATCTGTCCATCAATCAGAGAGAAGTTGGAGTATGGTGCCATGAAGAGTAATGAGTTCACTTGCTTGTTCAATGGATTGGATGCATTTGAGGTTCAAATGAATGGTGGAGGTATGGATAGGTGGATTGTGTCTGTGGAGGAGAGGACTTGTAGTTGCAGAAAGTGACAGCTAAGTGGCTATCCATGTTGGCATGCACTTTGCTGTCTCAGTTTCCTTGGGAAAAGGCCTGAAGAGTATGTTCATGATTGCTATAAGAGGGCTACATATTTGACACTATACAGACAAGTGATGGTTCCACTTAGAGGACAGAATGAATGGCCAATGTCTTCTCTTCCTGCTCTATTGCCTCCTATTCCTAAAAAAGATGCCCGGCAAGCCTAAAAATAACACAAGGAAGAAGAGTACAATTGAGATACAAGAAATCAAAGCCAAGCTTGCACTACAGAAAGCTGCAGAGACTGGTAGGTTAGGCAGGCATGGGATGATCATGACGTGCTCTTATTGTAAGTTAGCAGGTCATAACAAAGCTGGTTGTGTTAAGAGGATGAAAGAATGTCCTGCTGAATCTAGTAAAACTGCAACCAAGGGCAAGGTAACATGTGCAACTGCAGTTCACTTTAGTTTACTTTAGTTTGCTTAATCTTGTAGACTAACTTACCTTACTTGATTGTCTTGAATCAGAAAAGAAAGGTAGATAAATGTACCTATTGCAAAGACACTGGGCATAAGTTTGAGGAGTGTTTGATGAGGATTGTAGATGATGAAGCAGGAGTTCAGGTATGACACTAGTTAGTAAATGGTAGGTATCTTGTATAATCATGTTCAAGTTTGGATTCTTACAACACCTACTTGATGTTTACAGCAAAACAAGGGAAATAAGGAAAAAAGAAGAAACAGCCTGAGAAGAGAACTGCACCTGCACCTGAGAAGACAACTTCACCTATAGAAGATGCTGAAGATTTGATGGGAACTGGAACTGATCAGGACCCCCTACTCAACCACCAAGGAAGAGGAAATTGTTTGTTGATGAACAAGAACCATCTGCAGCAACAAGGATTGAATTGGGATTATTGAGTGACTACTTTAAGGAAAAGGAAACTGAGGTATAGCATGTATTCTTTACTTTAGTATTCATGCTATTTGTTGTCTATTAGTTCTAGTTCAATTGACAAGTATTTACACTCTACTTATAATCAATAGGCTCAAGCAAAAGGCAAAGGCAATAAGACAAACAAAAGGCAGCCTGATACACCAACAAGGAGGAGCAAAAGACTAGCTTGTAATGGAACTCAAGATCAAGTGTCACTGCAAATGCATCTAAGAAGTGACAGTTTAGTTGTTGTCTTTGAACTTGGATAGAGTTCATTTTGTTGGATCATAGTGGAATTCATGGTCTTTTTGTGTTTATTGAATCTCAGACTAGTTTGTTGATGCCATATGTGAGGATAACACCATTTAAGTCTCATTTTGTTGGTGTTTGGTCATGCCATCTGTGACTGGTTGGGTTTATGGTTGTTTGGTAGTTTTGTCTTGGTAGGTTATGTCACATTTTGCACAAGATTGTTGCTACTGGTTGAATGTATCTGATGGTTTGATCTGTGGAATTGTTGCTTCTTTCATATGCAAAATCCTGCATTTTCTACTTTGTATTTGTTCACTTATTGGTTACTCAGTTTTTGTTGCAGAAATCTGCAGTTCTAATTAGTGGAAAATGGTATGTTATTAAAAGGTTTTGGTAGCGGGCTCTTCATTTTGCATAGCTACTGGTGTAAATTGACAATTTATCAAAAGGTTGGGGTGTCGAGTAACACTATATCTACAAGTTTACAGTGTCAAGTACCAATATTCAAGTTCACCTTTCAATCCCAAAAACAGAAAATTTGCAGAGTAATAACCATATCAGATCTTCGAGAAAAATACACATTTCATTAGAAAACCATGTCCATTACATCATAAGGATAACACAACATATATTACAAACTAGTTCATACTAATGACAACAACACAAACACTCAACAGATCTCCATACTAGTTCATTCCTACGCGAATACGTAGCTCCTCAATCCGGGCACTCAATTCATCTATCTCATTCTTCACCTCCTCCCCTGAAATACCATCAGATGGTCCAGCTGCCATATTTTGAAGATGAATGTATTCAGCTCTAAGTCGAGCATTTTCTTCCTCCAAATCCTTAATTCTTGCCTCATACCCATTAATCCTACGCAGTAACCCAGGGATTATTTGTTTCGATCTCTTGCACATCTCCGGGCCAATCCATGTCCAATGTCCACATGCTCGTCTAGTCTACAATTAACAGACAAGATGCATCAAAACCAAAAGCAGAAAAATCAACCAAAATCAACAAATTAGACTTCGAAATCAAGCTACCAAAACAGAAACTATACCAACAATGAACACATATCACATACCCCAAAATAACGACATCTCTCAAACCTCCGACCGGGATGCCCGCCAGTCCAAGATGTGATTCGAGCACTTGGAACATTACACCGGCAAATTGTTGGAATTGGATCATCCGCCATCTTCGATTTACTAGGAATTGAGGCAAATTGTTGGAATTGGACAGAAATGAGGAAATTGGGAATTGGGGATTATATTAGGGTTTATGTGTACAATAAATGGAGGGAAATCGAGTGAATGGGAGGGAAAATCAGATAAGGCTTGGAGGGAAAAGGTGTGAGAAATGTCTTTTTTACCCTCATTATTTTGAAACGTTCTGGTGTCGACTCAAAAAAAAAAAAAAAGTCTCGGTGTAAAATCAAAGTGGCCCAAAAGGTTTAGTGAGAAATAAAAAAATTTCATTTATAATTATACTAACTTTCTTGTTATAGTAAAAAGTAATTAAACGTATTGTAAATACAATTATAATTGAACATTTATAAAATTAAAATATAATAATTATTACCTATGATTCAATCTCATGAACCCTAATTTATAAACACCCATTCCCAATCTGCAATCTGCAGGTAAATCGAAAATCCAAAATCTGATAATCCTAATTTCAATTTTCAAAAATCGAATACACCAATCTTGTTCAATGCATCTTTCCCTTGTAGTCTCCATTTTGGGTCAGCTAAAGCAATGAATATGGAACTGAAGCTTATTTTCCATCTAGAAATAGAATTATGTCCAACAAAGTTGTATGTTCGGTTTCTCCTCTCCGTTTTGTAATTTTGTTCCTTACCCTTTGGATTCTTCATTCGCTATCTCTTTTGTTTGTGATTTGGTTGCTGGGTGTTGATGAAAAGGAGTGGCTAAGACTAATTCCATTAAACCTGTAATCGTGACACTATCAATCAGGAGTCTTTTCATAGTATGATTTTATTTTTTTCAGTATCATTGGGCTTGCTGGTAAGAAAGTGATTTTTGGGAGTACGGAAGGGGATCAGGCTTTCAGAGTACGTGATAATAACAATAGCAGCCAGGATCAATTTTTGGGAGATGATGGTCGCTTGTTTCATCTGTAGTTGTCTGGTGTTCCCCGTTTTCTCAGTGCAATGGAACTTTAAAATCTTCAAAAAAAAAATTGAAGATGATAATTTCTGGGAGATGAAGTGTTGATTTTAATGTGATTTTGTTTGGAGATGATGAATTGATGACCTTAATTTGATTTTGTTATGAACGGTTGTAGTTTTTTATATATAATTATGATTTTAACTCATATTTAAGATTTTTAATTTAATAAAGGGTATTTTCAATATTTCAAATGAAAATTATTTTTTTTAATATTTAAATAGTTTATGGCAATATAGGCAGTTAGACCAACGCCTAAAGCAAAGAGCAACACTTCATAGCAACACTAGGTGCGACAGGTAGCGGTTCAATCAATCTCCACCGTTAAATATATCATCTAGTGGATCAAAATAAGTGACTGAAATTAGTCAGGACAACACCTGATTGACGATAGAAGACCCCATCTTACTCATCTTATGTGATCTTAGTTGTAGTTATAGTTATTTTTATACATGTAGAAGTAGGCAAAAAAAATTTTATCATAACAAAAACTAAAATAATTCAACTTTAATTATCAATTTAATTCTAATAACCTTAAAACAATTATTAACCAATCAACAAATCAAATCACAATTACCCAATTCCAACGTCAATCACCTCTTACTTACACTAATCATTCACTCTTATATCATCTATAACAAACCCTATAAACCCTACACAATTTTATCTCTATCACAAATACCTTTTTTTATAAATTACTTTTAACTCAGTTACTATTCATCAACTAAAATTTTTCTATAACTTAATTTTTAAACTCTATACCAAATAAGTTTTTAACGCTACTCCAAACACCATTTTTTATAACTGACATTTAACTCAGTTACTATTCATCAACTAAATTTTTTTCTTAACTCACTTTTTAAACTATATACCAAACAATTAGTATTTTTTCTTTTACAAATATAGTAAAATCACTTTAAGCACAATAGTGTGGTAGTGTAGTCTTTTTCCTAAATTTCATTACAAAAATATACCGTATTAAATATAAAGAATGTTAAATCTGATACATATATAATTCTTATTTTTCGAAATTCACCCCAGCCGAACATGGGCGGGCTACAATGAAATTGATAGAGCTTTGACAGGCACAAAATCAGAAAAAAGAGTAGGTAAAACGATGTAAAATTTAATTCAGTTATGAATAGTTGGTGGATTAAAAATGTCTACTCTTCAATGCGATTAAAATCGACGGACAAGCTGGATGAAAGGATAACTCATATTAAATCAGGTTTTAACCGCAGTACAAACATTATCTTAATATACTTTTTTGGTGATCGAAGTTGTGTGGTCTATCATAATTACTGTCTTTATCACACTGTTGGCAATTGTGTCATTCTGCAAGATTTCGCAAAAAAAGAAAAAATTACAATTAACGTTTTATTTATCACCTTATCATCAGAAGAATGGCCCACAATGAAATTCAACTACTAAAGCCGGTATATGAGACTATCACGCTGGTACTTGGCCTAACAAACCAAAAAGGGAAAAAAAATCTTTAATCCGTACAGACAAATCTCAAGTCTTTAATGTAAGTTTGCATCAAAACTTACATTCCACACTACCAAGAAAGGAAAAAGAAAACGCAAGATGGCTGAAATGGTATTCTTTATCAATCTAGTCCAACTATTCTTTATCCAAATCTAGTCCTAAGTATTGGTCCAACTATTCTTTATCCAAATCTAGTCCTAAGTATTCTTTGTCCAAATTTGGTTGCCAAGGTTTGCATCAAAACATACATTCCACACTACCAAGAAAGGAAAAAGAAAAAGCAAGATGGCTGAAATGGTATTGTTTATCAATCTAGTCCAACTATTCTTTATCCAAATCTAGTCCTAAGTATTCTTTATCCAAATTCGGTTGCTAAGTTAAGTCCAGGCTGGTTTAATTTACCTGCTCTGATAATCTCAAGTCATTCTTTGCATCTAAACTTACAATCCACACTAACGTCAACCAAGGAAAGAAAAAAAAAAAAGAAGAAGAGAAAAGAAAAAGCAAGATGGCTGAAATGGTGATTGAAGCTTCAGTCCAAATCCTGATTGAGAAGGCTCTTGCACTTGCCACTGATGAAATCGGTCTCATATTGGGCGTTGAAGATGATCTGGAGGAACTAAAGGGATCACTTGGCATGATTCGGGAATACTTGGATGATGCAGCCAACCGCCAGGTTCAGACGGTTGTCAAGTCATGGCTCGATAGACTTGAAAACATTGCCTATGAAGCTGACCACTTGCTCGATGAGTTTCAATACGAAACTCTTCGCCGTAAAGTGCAGATCAAGAACCAGATAACGCGCAGGATATGCTTCTCCTTCTGCTTCACAAATCCATTGTGCTTTCGTTCGAAATTTGGCCATTCCATCAGGGGTTTGAATGCGAAGTTGAAGAAACTTAATGAACAAGCCAGGGAGTTTGATCTTCAACGAAGGCTTTCGGATTCTCCTTTTATGGCCCCTGTTGCCACTGAGACTTCTTCCGTGGGCGTCGAGGAACTTGTTCTTGGCAGAGATGAAGATGTCTTGAATATAATAGACATGATGGTTAATTCGAGCGAAGAAGTTGATATCTCAATCTTTCCTATCGTGGGGATGGGTGGCCTGGGAAAAACAACTTTAGCTCGGTTAATCTTCAATGATCCAAAGACCATCAAACATTTTGATGAGAAAATATGGATTTGTGTTTCAACAGATTGTGATGCCAAAACCATGTTCAAGAAAATCCTCAAGTCACTCGATGAGAAGGATAATCTAGAAGGAGAACTACAAGCAATCACAAGAAGGCTTCAAAAGTTGTTAAGAGACAAAAGGTACTTACTCATTCTTGATGATTTGTGGAATGACAAGAGTCATGATTTGGAGAGTTTCAAAAGCACTCTTCGTGGTATGAGCTCAAGGAGGGGGAACTCTATCATTGCAACTACTCGTAGTCAGGCTGTGGCAGTAGCGCTGACCTCAAAACCTTCATATTTTCCAAGCAAATTATCTGATGAACAATGTTGGTCTTTAATCAAGAAAAAGGCTTTTCCTACAGAATTTGAGACAGTGGGAAAGGCTATTTCTCGTAAATGTGGCGGTGTACCATTAGCTGCAAACATTATTGGTGCAACTTTGCGGGGGAAGAGGGAACAGGAATGGGAAAAAATTTTAGAAGATTGGGTTTCAGGTTCTCAGACAGATCATGTGATGCAGATATTGAAGGTTAGCTATCATCGTTTGCCTTCTCTATTACTTAAAAAGTGCTTTGCATATTGTGCCATTTTTCGCAAGGATACTGAAATAGAGAAAGATATGCTAATCCAACTTTGGATGGCGGAAGGTTTTCTTTCCGGAAATGATATGGAGGGTGTAGGAAGCAATGTCTACGATACTTTATTGCATAATTCATTCTTGCAAGAGGCTGAACATGATGAGTATGGCAATGTGATGCACTCTAAGATGCATGATCTTGTGCATGACCTTGCAATTTATGTTTCAAAAGAAGATTGTTTCAATGATGAAGAGAAATTGCATAGAGCTTCTCATGTCAGATATCTTGCAGTGCAATCACTCGGAGAAGAATCAAGCCAAATCATGAAGACGAATGCAATTTATTTGCGGACTTTGTGTTTGGGAAGCTCTCTAGTTGATGATCTATTCAAAGATCTCAAAAGGTTACATGTTCTAGTTCTAAGTAAAATAGATATCGATGGAGAATTGACCAGCTCCATTGGAGGGCTGATACATCTTCGGCTTCTTGATGTTTCATACACAAAGATCTCCAGCTTACCAGATTCTCTGTGCAAGCTTTACAATTTGCAGACTCTAAACGTATATCTTTGTCAAAATCTTAAGAGATTGCCCAATGATGTGCATCTCTTATTCAACATGAGACATCTCATCTTAGGTGAAGATGAGGTCATCGAGGTGCCTTCTCATATTGGGAAGTTGTCTTGTCTTCGCACGCTACCGGTTTTTAGGGTGGGGCTGGAGGAAGGCCAAGGAATAGAAGAGTTGGGATATTTGAGGCATCTAAAAGGCAAACTTACGGTGGAGAATCTTGAAAACGTCAAAGACAAAGAAGAGGCTATGAGATCAAATTTAAGTGGAAAATCAAGCATACAAGAATTACGGTTGTTGTGGATATCACCAGGAGACAATGACGAGGAAGTTCTGGAAGGCCTTGAACCTCATTCAAATATAAGGAGCTTATTTATTCGCCACTTCGGCGGGGATAAGTTTCCAGCTTGGACCATGAAGATGATGGTTAGTGATGCAAGGAGTCTATTGGACAAGCTGGTCAGAATACGTCTCTCTAGTTGTAGAAGTTGTCAAGAAATTCCCACAATGGGTCATCTACCATCCCTCAAGGTGTTGAGGTTGGTTTCACTAAAAAATGTGAAATCAATTGGTCCTTCATTTTATCATCCTCGTTATCGCGAAAACCCGAGCAGGACTAGCACAAGTTCCCAGCCCTTGGAAATACCATTCCCGGCACTTGAAGAATTCTATATTTCTGATTTGAAAAATTTGGTGGAATGGGTTGCACCTGCAGAGCTTACAACGGCAATAACCGATACAACGAGTTCTAAAGTCATCGGTTTTCCTAAACTGAAAAGTTTGGAAATTCGTGGCACACCAAAATTGAAGGTCATACCAAGTCATGATCTTCAATCTGTTGAAAGATTGAAGTTTCACGGGACAGAGGATAGTTTGGTGGTTAACATGGCAAGCAATAACAATTTAATCTCTTTGAGGAGTTTGAGATTTGGGTGTTCCAATTTAAGTAGTTGTTTTTATAGCAAACTAATTGAAGCTAGTCAACAGCACCTGGAGGAATTGGTGTTCTGGGGTTGTGAAGGTCATTTGACATTTCCGGATAAAGAAGAGGATGTGGACTTCCTACCATCTCTTAAGTCAATTCATGTTCTGGTGGGGTTACAGATATATTACTGTCCGGGTCTGAAGTCAATTGGATTTGCAAGCGGACAGGTCCGGCGCCTCCCTTCTCTCAAGAAATTGAGTGTTTCCGGTTGCCCTGAATTGGAGTCTGTTGCATTGGAACTTTCGGGCCTTTCAAGCCTATATATTCGCAATTGTCCCAGATGGAAAGAAGACACTTTTTAATTAAGAGGTAATGCAATGCGTTTCCCTAATTTCGCATAACTTGTGTCATTTTTGCACTTTACTCTGTCTGCTAACAACTACTTACATTCACCAATAGTAGGTTCTATACATTCCATCCGTCCCATACAAGTTGTTCACTTTTACCATTTTAGACATCTCTAAAGTTGTCTACTTTCATTTATTTACTATTTTAGAAATAATTTTATATCATTCACGACTCCTAAAAATTCAAAAAAATAACATAAGCAATCAAACATGATCCATTTAGCTCTTTGTCATCGTGGCATGCCTCATAATTAAAAGAGGAGCGATGGCCGTTCTAACTAATGCACTTTTATAACAATTTCTTTTTGTTACGCATTATATTATTCCGGAATAATCTTCTTGTGCGGGTGGATTTTATATATATATATATATATATATATATATATATATATATATATATATATATATATATATATATATATATATATATATATATTACAAAAGCGTAGTAGTCTAGGGACTACCTTGCAATTTGAGAGGAGAAAGGTGCAATTTAATGATCAAGAGTGGCAAGTAAGCCATCAAAAGCGTGTCCAGCTAATGGATTTCTTTCACCTTCTTGCTTTTAGTTTTCACCATTTTTATCTCTTCCAAATTGATTCAGATCATCTTTACTTCTTCTTTCTCTATTACCCTCAATCTTCCATCTTTTCACCTGCTACCAAATAATAGCAAGTAGCTTAATCATCATCCCAGTGGCTTGGATAGAATTTATTTTATGTAACTATTCTCGTTCAATTGCCATCTGCATTCAACAGATGTTGATATTTCACTCAACCTAATCCCCAAATCATCATTCTTCTCTCGAAATCTTTACCCTCAGCAATCACCTATAAATAGAGTCATAGTTCAGCAGAAAATATCACACCCAATTCTCCAACCCAGCTTAATATATAAGAGCAAGAAATTAGAATCCGTAGACGGAGCTGAGTTCGAGTTTTCTTAACAGTAATCAGGTAATACTTTGTCGATTCTGGTTACGATTATGTCTTAATTTTAGAATCTATTTTGCCCTTTCATGACTTTCTCTATGGTTATACTAGTTGTACTATTGGGTTTATGTCGATTCTGGATTATGCTGCTTGGGTTTAGACCTCAATTTATGATATTAAATTATGAATCCTGACGTTTTACTGGTTTCTACATGCTAGCTTTTGGTTCCGGGTTTATAAAAATAAGCTGTTACTCTGTTTAACTGATATCGTATTTTGTTCGGACAGAATACATTGTTTGAAATGGGTTCGTAACAAGTTCTCGATAATGTTTTTCATATTGTAGACAATGTTGATTTACTGAAAGTGACTGGGTAAAATGTTATAATGTCCGATTAGCTATTCTAAATAGTTTCCCTGGAGGTCTAGACTTGTAAAAATCCTATGAGAATTGTAAAGCTCCATTTGAAGTAGTACAGAGTTAATAAGTGAGTGTTATGTAAGCTGTGAAAGTTAAGACCTGCTACTAAAGTCCAGTTATGCTATTCTTTTATAAACCAATACGTAAATAGTTTTGACAAAATTAAAACGTGTCCTACTTAATTATATGTTTATGTGGCTATTCGACTACATTACTATAATTTAATCAAAATAATTAATTATTGACGTAGGTACAAGTTTTTAGGAAAAAAAAAAGAGATTTGTGTTTAATGCACAAGTGTTTACGAACCAGGTGAGGGTTCCCGACCATTGTAATACCTCTCTTCTTTTTCCACTCCCTCAGTAATTTATCTTTCACTGTCTGAATATTTTTCCACCTATGTCGTCATCTTATTGTATCAAATGTTCTCTATTCAGTCAACCTTTTATCTCTTACCTGATTCATGGAAGTTATCGTGTTTATATTAAACTAGTATTGTAACAAATGGGCCCAGACTGATGCATATAACTACCTTTTGGGAGTCGGGTATAGTTATGGGCTATATCCCTCGTCCCAAATCAACATGTACCTAAGCATGTTACACATGTTACTGTTACACTGCATCGTTACTGCTGTTGATCGTCATTACACCTAATCATTACACTGCATCGTTTCTGTTATACCTGTAATGTTACACGTTGTACATTATCTACATGGTTACATGTACGAGGTCGCTCATCACCTGGATTAAAATGGTGTTAAAAATACATGTTGACTATTCACTTCTTTATTAGCTTTTCCTTGACAGCTTCCAATAAGAATCTGCTTCTTGTTCTCTTTTCCTTTCTTTCTATCATTTGATTACTTACCCTCAATAAGTCACCAAAGACTTAACCTCTTTTGTTTCCTTCTCCAGAGTAATTGGCTGGAATGTTACGTGTACATATTGGATGTTTGCTTACTGGCTTGCTTGAATAAAGGGATTTGCGTACTTGAAGAATGTGTAAAATTCATGTGAATTAAAGTAATGATTTGCCCTAAGTCCCTAAGAATTAGCTTTCTCGCTGAAACAATGTTGCCTTTTATTTATTTTCGAGGTTATTAAATAAAAAACTTAGTTTATTATTGCTTGTTACATGTATACGAACTGACCGTCCCTGTAACATTATGAAAGATAGTATTTATTCTTGAAAGGATGTTGTAGGCGGGTGACGATCTGACCAGTAAGTTTGGTACTTACAGTTGGGGCGTCACACGGACCAATAAATTTGATGTGGTATTCGGGTCTATGTCTTCTCAAAATCCGGGTTCTAACTCGGACCGGGCCAGCCCTGTAAAAGTAATGCATTAAAAATATACAATACATATTTATTCCTCCTTACCCTAGTCACTCATTACCTAATTCATACTACACAGAACACAAAAACATAATCACATATCCTAAGAAGACCCAAACGGCCGCTCCTCAGCCCTTACTCATGTCTCTCCTCCTCACATTTATTGCCTCTGTCCACGGCACCTCCTTCTAGTATATTTCTCCTACTGCTCCACCACTCTTGCGCCTCACCTCCGCCACTAATCTGTTCCACTCTCTTGTTGATATTGATGTCTTGGCTATGAGGCATCATGAATTCTTTCACATAATTGATAATACCAAAGAAATGATGGGATTTGATTGATAAACCTAGTCTTGCTACTTTACTACTCTTGTATTCTCATGAGTGATGACAGTCATATACTTCTGGTGGCTAGCAATTGGATTTCTTTTTTAAAAATTCAGTTAAAAGGTAAACCTGGCTAGAATAGGTTCAGCCCGGATCGATCCGAATTTACCTGATCCATTCCGGGCCGAACCCATTCAAATAGGTCCAAGTTTCGGATTGAGAACGGGTGACCATCTATCATCTGGTCCATTCGGAGCCAGTTCGAGTCTAACACGATGCTCAACCCTACTATCCGCACTCAAATATTCAACACTAACTCCGGACATCTTCGACATGACAAATTGATTTATCTCATCAATTATTTCATTTGTAGGTGCAAGGATAACCCAATGGAGAAATATTCAGGGTCAATTGATGGATCGGCTAAGTGATCCAAGAACGAAGGATATGTACTATCGACAATGGTTGGAATTGGATGACTTAGTTCTCGAATAATTAAATCTTCGGGGATTTTGACATAAACCTCACCGTAATTAGCTTCACCGAAGTGCCATCATGACATGTAGTATCCACTCAGAAAATTCTTTCATCTTGAATCTCAAAAGATGAAAAACCAGATTGTGTAGGACGTTAGAAAAGACAAGTTGAATATGGAAAACGTATACATGGTATATAGATACGACGTGCCGTTTACCTTCATCTCATATTCTTTGTCAGTCAAAGCACTTCACATGCATCCATATCCTAGATGAGCATATAGCGGCACTCACAATATCATATTTATCATACCTATTTCCTCCTGGAATAACGGGTAAAAGTTTTTTCTCAATTCCCCACTGAAGACAATAACCACGCCACACCAAATGGCTCATCTGAATGGACCATTATATCTCTTAAACTCCTATTGAGCGCTTCAAAACAATATCGGTTTGTCATGGGAGCCTCCTATCACAAATAAGTCGAGTTGCCTTGAGCAGTTATGTCACCTCTGAATCATGTTTGAGCTCATTGCATGTTGAGTCCTTGTGAAATCACAATGATATCCCGAATCTCGAATGTGTCGTCCTACCTTAGTAAGAAGGAGTGTTGCAATCCCACCGGTAGTACAATATCTCCTCTAGCACTCAAACCAGAGTACAACATTCTCCATAAAAAAGGTTTTTTCGATCCCTCAGCAGCCATATAAGAAGAATACTCCGCCATTTTGGCCATCGACGATTGACATAATTTTCTCATATATTCCACGTTGTTCATCAATCAATCCTGGGTACAAACCATCATGATCTACTATCATTGCAACTCTATCATAACACTTCTCATCCAAAATGAATGGTCTTGTCACATTGTCTATAACAGACTCGTCCATCACAGGCATACCGTCAAATGATCTTGGAATGCTACAGTTTCTCTTCAGTAACTTCTCTACTTCCATGAGAGAAATGTTTTTAATTTTTTCATCGGTGAGCTTCCTACCTACATGGATAATTCATTATTGTTACATGACAATTACATACAAAATTCAAATTGATTGCTATTGGATGTTTGAATGGACTATATAATCTTTAATTACGAAAAAAATGGCGTAGGAATGTGACGCCCCGCCATAAAGCACCCAGCTCCATGGCTCAGCGCACCCGCCTGCACCCTTCCTACCATACCATATCTTATCTGTCAGAAGTTGCAGGAACAGACTAAAACCCAAGAAATGAAAAGCCATGTACTATACCTGAAATTATTTTTTTTTTTTAGCATTCTTTACACCTCAATGTGGGCCCATCTTGGCAACATACATCATTAAACTAATCTCCATCAAGTCAGATGCCCAATAATTATCCTAACTTCTCCAATAATCAACAAACTCTCCTTAAGTTCTGCACCTGAGGAAATATGGATAGAAGAAGAATGAAAGGAGTAAGTCTTTGATGGCTTAGTAAGGTTTAAAGGTAACACGACATCAAAGAAATAACAAGAATTAAATGGCAGGCAATATGAAACAGAGATTTCAATGTGGAACCAGATGATGATACGAGTACGAACCAGATACCAACCATAAAACTCCCAAACATATAGACTACCTTATTACTCCATCGAGGCGCGACCTCGCAAACAAACAAGATCAAGCATGCTGAGGTTCATGCTATACCAAATCACGGAACACATCTACCACCGGTTGTATTCGGAGTCTGGGGATCGGGGATCTGTAGGAGATGACCTTAACCGCCGGTCTGTCCCGCCCGGTAGCCACTCACTTACAGTCCTGGGCCCGAATCGAATTCAAATCAATATCTGTAACTCATAATCACATATGCTCGTCATCATCTCTGAAAGAGAACAATATCAAATAAACAGAACCTGGACTCGAATCAGGTATATCAATATGATATTATGTATACAACAATAGACCGAATGGTCAACATGTCAAGAAGAGGAATATATCAATCGTGATTTCATCATGAATGGTCAGAATAGAAGATTACAATTGTATGAATTGGTACAAGGATACATCTGTCATTTCAAGATGATCAGAGTAGATAGGAAAACAACGTGTGGGGAAAATATATATATGATAAAGAGTAAGGGTACAACTGGTCAAGGAAAGATACAAGGAATTCAAAGAAAGATGGCAACCTGATCAATAAGACATGAAACAGGACTGCTTAAAATGAAAGTCATCACGGCAACAACTGGACAAGGAAATCGTGGACATAGAAATATCCAAAGAAACAATGAAAGTGATGACATAATTAATCCAGACAAAAGAAGGAAATGATGAAAAGGACAATACATGAATATGAGTGAGGACACTTGAAACAGAGAGAAATGGGTTCAGGAATTGATTGTCAAATAAACAAGGGGTTACGGGCAAGGAAATGGACGATACAAAATAAGATGTTTCAAAGAGTAATATGGATTTCAAATGAGGTAAATGAACAAATGAATGAGGAGGTTAACAAGTACATGAATAAACTAATGGTTGTTTAATAGGAATATATGAAGAAAGACTGGTCAAATATCGAAACAATGAACAAGATTTATGGTTGGTCTAATAAATGATAATGGGACAATGAGATCGGATCAATACCAAGTGATACAAGATATCAAGGTTAATTGGATAAGCCTAACCGAAAGAGCTTATGCATGATGAAGTACTATATCAAGAGTAGTACCACAGATTATCAGTCAATAATATTTACAAGAACAAGACCAAATAAATATCCATTTTCCTCAGGGGCCAGATGCCCGAACGGTATACAAGAGAAGTCTAGAATCCTTACCAAACATACCATACACGGCCCGGTCAATCCATCAAACTAATTACGGGGATCGTACAATATTTGTCACTACTCATTGACCAAACACGAACAAAAGTTATCCTTAGTAGGTCCGTGAGACCTCTAACCTATACCAGGGTATCATCATCGTCCCTAGAAATATAACAATTGATCAAAATACAAATTTATCGTCCAAAATATGTAGTATCCGAACTACCATCGGAGTTAAATAACGCATACGCGTTTATAATTATAATAAAGTTAAAACATACTAAACTCATTGAAGTCGAGATAACTGTATACTCAAAAGTACCGAACATCATCTACTCGCCGTGCAAGCTTGTTGAGTCCGTCCATCACTGTTCCTATATTCTCATATATTTTCTTATCAATTTTCAATTCTGGGATGAAGTGTGTGAGCAAAAGTGTGATGAGTGTGTGAAGATGGTGAGAAAATAATGATGAGAATCAACTTGATTAGTTGTAGTGATAGAGCATAGGATTGATGCTGTGAGTGATTCGTGGCAAATGAGTCAGGCATACTGATGAGGTGTTAATTAATGAGGCGTGGTTAGTGTTTAGGCAGATGTATGAAGAAGCAACAAGTATGCTGATAGGATTTACATATACATAGGGTCATCGTCTATAATTAATAAGAGGGGGCATCATACAAAGATTACAACTTTTCGCCGCAAATATACATAAAGGGACCATTTTACTTAGTTACGCGGTCTAATATATATCAAAGTGGTCCAATAAATGAGTACTGTAAATTCGTACGGTTCATATTACAGTGATCGTTCTTTCATAGGCCTTCGTTTAGATATAAAACGACTTAAATCAAAACTATTAACATGTCGGGCCTAAAACAACGATAAAAATTAAGTTCAAAAACTAAGTATGCCAAATAACAATAATAGAAAATGACGATTATTATAATAATAATTTTATAATTTATTTATTTAGTTATCTAGAGCGGTTACTGGCTTACTGCAAGCGGGGTGTTACAAGGAAACTCGCAAATCCCCATACCTTGCCCCTTCCAAACTACTAATATACGTTCCATAATCGAATAAGAGACCCATAGCCCCACATGCGTCCTCGTGAGACTCGTGCAGAACTCATTGACAGTTCTAACATTCTCGAAGCACATGGCACATCCCTAACATGATTGAGCATAAGTCTCATGTAGTACATGTCCCCAGTCGGCATTGGACCGTTATACATTCTACTGACGACATGTTTCTTTGAATTTCTATGGGGCCATATTCTATGATCATTTTTCCAACAATAATATCGAGGAACCTCAGCATACAGCTTCCGGGATCGAGGATCTACTTTGTTCAGCTCGAACCATTGTAGGAACTACGATTGTTTGACTGTGGCTTTGTTGACGACATCTAGCATGTATTCGCCATCTTTGAAGGGACAAACTGTTCATTCTCCAAATCAAACGACAATCACTCAAAATCAGGAATCCTATAATGCATAGGGAATTCTAATATCCTCCACATGGCTTCGTATGCCGATACATAACAACCGTCCATATGCCTCTTGATCTTAAACAAATACTTTCAGTTCCTTCATGCTACGAACTCTAGAGAGCGCAACATACAACAGGCTATTGACTGAGTAAGGGTGGGGATGTAGGTGTTAACGTGTGAGAGAGATTGGTTGTAAGAATAGACTACGGAATTAAAATATGATTAAACCCCATACCCATTTAAATGCCCCTCACTCTTATTTATGATAATAGATAAACGAAATTACATGGAAATATTTGTGCATAATCTTGTGAAACACTATCATTGTTCTAAATTGTCGCATAATAATCCTGTCGGAATAGTTGTCATGCCGAACATGATGAGTGTTAAAAAAAATTATCGTAGAATAATCGCGTTGAGCAATGTCATTTTGCAAATTTATCACGTAATAGCCCTGTAACGACGTCGTGGCCATTACCTACCTTATAGGCATCGTGGTTGCTCATGACTTGGGCTACACTACACCTATATCTCACATGTGTATCTGATTTGGACCGGAGCTTCACATAATCTATTTTTTGGAATCATCCAGAAGAGTTCATACTATGTGAGTATGATTTGGGGCCTATCCCGCTTTTGATATCATATATAGCGCATTGTATCCTTATTGGTCGCCCAACCATTTGGACCAACACGATTCATGCACTGTCTCCGTGTGACTTTGGCCATAAAGACTAACACATTTCCTTTTCTACACACTTTATCCTCACCATGTGCACACTGGAAAGCTTCCTAGTGGATCCACAATCATAAGATTGCTCCAGAATAAACATCCGACAGTAGTAGAGTTTTCAATATCTTTAAACTCTATGAAATTATGATACTTCCATTCATATTTATTTACGTAATTTTATGAAAAATATAAATACAACGTTGATAGTTTTGTAATCAATTGTACCATTTCTTTAAAATTTTGAAATTTTGAATTTTTTTATTTAACCATTTTAAATTTTGACCAAATTTTACTTTTAAACTATATATAATGGTAAATGTGTTAATAAATTCATAAAATAATAATGTAAGAAATGATATTTTATAACATAATTTTTTTGAATATTAAATTATTATCTTCAAGAATGATTTGTGGTCAAAATAGAAAATGAATGACTAAAGAAATAACATAGAATTTGTCCAACATAAGAATTCGAAATAAAATAATTTTATAAAAAAATGGTGAAAAAACTCAAATAAATTGATTATTCTACGTACACATGTATATTGTAATTTATACTAACGTAAACCTGTATAAGTTGTTTTTTCCAACATGCAGAAAATATTGTTTTTTGCTGAATTTATCTATATATAACTATATGTTACTCTATTTTCATATGGCAATTTAGGCGGCTGTTCAAATCTACTCGTTGATTTTTCCATTAAAGGTCATTTGATCCTGCAGATTACACCATACGTCTTCATTATTAAACTTATGTATTTCGAAGAGAATTAATTGTTGTCCAAAATCAATATATTTATAAATTAATAAGTCTCTAACTTATCTAAAAGATCTATATTCTCAACAAAATCATCGATGTTATGCATGGTCAATATTGGTGTTTTTGATAAAACATATTTTTTGTTGACAATATAAACGGTTTGATTAATATATAATTTTTATGATATAGGTCGGTCTCTAGATAAGGTCTCTATATAAGTCATCTAAAACCATCTTTAATTTATGGAGATTTTGTGATTATTGATTGTCATATATTGTATTCGATTTGTTTATATGTTTTCTTAACCATTTTCTATGTATAATTCTATATTTTTACGATAGCAATTCAGGATGTATTTATAAATTTGATTCTTTTAGGAACTCTTGTGCATTGGATTTCAAGTTATAATACTATTTTTGCAATTCAGTCAATACTATTAACTATTAAAACACTGTTTTTGCACTTCACCCTAATCCTATTATATAGCAACAAAAAAAATTCCACTTTAGTGTATTTTTACATCACCTTGTCTTAATTAATCAAAATACGGTCTTTCAATAAGTTTTTTATTGATGGACTTTTTTAGATTTGATCCCTTAATTATTTTATTTAGATGTAAATTAAAAATGTATTTTATATCTCTTGGTTTGCTTTTAGTATCAAAGATAGATTTGGCATCGATATGCTGAAGAATTAAATGAAAGAATAAGCGTCACTCTGAGGAGTCGATGTGTGGGCGCCAAAAAGAGGTGGAGGAATACAATCAACTTTTATTATTTCCTAGCCAATCAGAACTAGGGGTGGGAAGAGGGTTCGGTAATCCCGATCCCGTCCCAACCATATTGTATAAAATCCCGATAGGATCGCCTATTTTGGGATTGGGTACACACAAAGAATATTCCCGAAAATTTAGATTGCGGGTCGTGTTTGGGAATTAAATTTTATTCCCGAAACCCAACGGGTACCCGAATATCTAGCTATTGAGGAAATATTTTATATTAATACATAATATCAAATCGTTGATCCTACATTGTAAATAATATATTTTGTAATCCATGGAGATGAGTATAAAATCATACTCAATAATTAGTATATATATATATATATATATATATATATATATATATATATATATATATATATATATATATATATATATATATATATATATATATATATATATATAGAGTACTGTGTATGTTTAATTACTTCAAAATGCATGGGAAATTAGTACGCGTATATCGGTATTACGGTGTATATCGGTCTATATATTGATACATTGCAAAAAGCTTCATATTTCCCAGCATATTTTCCATTATGATGTTTGAAGTTTGACTTAATTAATGAGCTTCTACCGTAACAAACCATCAACTATATACATGTTTATGATATGTTTTAATAAATCTAAATTTTATTCGTTTTAAAATTTCTTCAAGATAATTAGTTTATAACACCGGTCTATTGCAGATCCAATTACCACGAATCTGGTCACAATCAATTCATGAATCTGGTGGGTTCTCATGATATCTCACTTTGCCTTGTGGTTTGCTTAAATCATTAGGGATTTAGGAACTCCACCGATCGGAAACACCATAAATCCGAGCAAGTATCTAGAAAGACTAGATGAAGAAGAAGAAGAGGAAACACCATAAGTCTATCATCTCTAGAAGCAATCCAAGCTGGTAGGCACATAATGGCGATTAGCTTGCGTATGCCAATGGCGTTACCCCTAAAACATCAATACCTTGCTCCATTATTTCAATTTGGATAAAAACAATCTGTTTTGAACAATGCTAAATCTTTCCAATTTTAATTTGGCTTTTCAAAAGATGTAATGCCAATATTGTCCTGGACTTAGAAATTGACATTTTGTATGCTACATACCAGCTATAGAATCTACTTCTCCAATATGTTTAATCGAGTATATTAATCTATTTTTATTATACTAATATTAGATTTGACCTACATGTACATAAGAATCAGTATTTAAAAATTATAAATCATTTATAAGAGACGTAAATTGCAAATGTGTCAGAAAAAGGGTGTGTCATATTTTCTGTGGAAGTACAAAAATCGTAATTTTAAAATTACGACTCAAAATTAGAAGTCGTATTTTTCTTACCTTCTTTCAATTAATTTTAAGGCCATTCCTTTGTAATTAACCTTCTCTTGACTTGTAAAGAGTCGTAAAATTTATGAACCGCATCATATCAAATCTATTGTAGTGTTAAGTTCTCAAATACTTAAGAATTTTAGTACGACAAGATTTTATGTTATATTTACAAATTAAAAAGTGATAAATAAATAAATATAACACAGTAACACGCGTAGCGTGTTACGCGATTTCTAGTATATAGATATGGATAGATAGATTAAAATCTTGTATAACTACTACTTAAACAAGCAAATTCTAAGCAAAAGAAAATCACACAGACGATTAGTAACGAGTGTACGTAACATATGGATCTTCTTCTTCTTCTTCCACCTCCCTCTAAACGCCATAGTCCGATGCAGGTTCGCTACGATCATATACCGGAAGACTTGGTTACCATGATCTTGATGAGGCTACCTGTACAATCCCTGCTCAGATTTAGATGTGTGTCCAAATCATGGCTTTCCATTATTTCCAGTCCTCAATTGATCAAATCCCATCTCCAAATTCCACCCCGATCAGTTTTTTTGCTCGTTAAAAACAAACAAACTGTTTCCTGTCTTTCCCTAAACTCCTCCTTGGCTTATGAAATCCTACAGCCTGATTATTTTCCCAGAACTAAGTTCGGTGGTGAACATTATGTGCAGATTTTCGGTTCTTGTAATGGTTTAGTCTGTCTATTTGTTTCCACAACTCCTAGTGATGATCATGTAGTCATCCTATGGAACCCAGCGACGTCTAAATTCCACCAGCTTCCTTCTTCTGGAATCCGTGATGGTTTCAAATTCACATGGGGTTTCAGATATGATGCCTCCACCGATGACTATAAACTTAAGATCCCATTCATGGAAGCAGCTTCAAGTACTTACCAGCAACGTTGTTTCGACTATTTCCACTTTTAGCACCTACGATGATATAGGTGTTTTTGTCATCGGTGCTGTCCACTGGAGACTGATCCAAAACATCATGATAAGTTCCGTATTCTTGCCATAAATCTAACAACTGAAGCTGCCATTGTGTTCGTCCCTCCGCATGTGTGAAGTTTCGGAAGTTTGGGGGGTGAATATGAAACTTGGCAAGTCTTGAAGGACTATTCTGTAAATGGTTTTCTTTATTAAAGTCATTAACGACTTAATCTGGCGCGTTAAGGCCTCAGCCGTCGGATCAAAATTGATTTTAGTTAAGATTGAACTGTTCCTTGCAGAGTATATAAGCCTCCATTGCCCGATTTCTTCTGTAACAAGTCATAATATCCCAAATAGAATGAAGAACGGTTATAGCAGATAGTGTTGGTGATTCTCCATTGTTGAGTGGTGTGAGAGCTTGATACTATTGGATTGTTCGATTGTAATCGTTGCTCGTTTGGTGATAATAAAATCCTTGATTGTTCCTCCGTGGATGTAGGATTGATTAATCCGAACCACGTAATTCTCTGTGTGTTGTTTATTGCTTTGATTGAGTGTTTGTCGTTTGATTGTCTTTTGTGATCGATTGATTGCGGTTTTTCTCAACAAGTGGCACCGTCTGTGGGAACGATTGCTCGATTGAATCTTCGATCTAAGTTGTTGTTTGTTGCTTGAATCTGAGTAACAATGGTGACACGTTTCGACATAGAGAAGTTTACTAGATTGAAGGATTTCGGTCTGTGGAAGCTCAAAATGCAAGCTATCCTAGTTCAACAAGGATTGTCAGATGCACTACAAGGTGCTGAGAAGTTGCCGATGAGTCTCACTGAATCTCAGAAGAATGAAATCCTGCGTAAGGCGCACAGTGCTCTGATTCTGTCTTAGGTGATAAACCACTGAGAGAGGTATCAAAGGAGACTTCAGCTGCTGCGATTTGGTTGAAACTTGAAAGTCTGTATATGACTAAATCTCTAGCAAATCGCTTGTATATGAAGCAACGTGTATACCCTTATAGGATGCTGGAGGATAAGAGCGTACTTGATCAAATGGAGGAGTTTAATAAACTGGTTGATGATCTGGAAAGTGTTGAGGATAGAAATCTAGGTGATTAAGATAAGGCCATTATGTTATTGAATTCTCTGCCTAGAATGTTTGATAACATAAAGGAGGCTATGGTGCTTGGAAGAGAGCAAACAATCTCCTATGAAGACGTTCAAACAGCTATCAGATCCAAGGAGTTTCAGAAGGTAGCAGGTCATTCCTCTAACTCTAATGCTGAGAGCATGAATGTGAAATTTAAGAGAAGCTTTGACAAAGGAAAGAAGAAGAAGGAATGGAGACCACGGCTAAGCCAATGAAATACAGTGATGGAGTTGAAACAAGTAAGTGCTACAATTGTCATAATCAAGGTCACTTAAAGAAGAACTGTCCAACTCTACAGAATAAGAAGGACAAGTTTACAAGGGACAGAGCTGTCCTAGTTCTGATTATGATACTGCAGGAAACAATTGTGCAGAAGTTTTAACCATCACTGAAAGGAGCTCCTATAATAGTTGGATTATGGATTCTGGATGCACATTTCATATGTGTCATCACAAGAGCTGGTTCACAGATCTTAAATGTTCAAATGCAGGGAATGTGCTGCTAGGAAATGATGAGGTATGCACTATTAAAGGCATTATTACTGTAACATTGAAGATGCACGATAATTCTATCAAGTTGCTTACTGATGTTAGATATATACCTGGTTTGAACAGAAACTTAATATCTCTTGGTACTATGTAAAATAAGGGATATAAGTTTAAATCCAAAGATGGTATGCTACATGTTGTGAAAAATAAAATCAGTTACATGAATGGAAAGAAGGGTGAAAACAACTTGTACTATCTTATTTGTGATGTTATAGCTGGTTCAACTGATATCTCTGTGAGTGATTCTACTATGACTCTCTGGCATAAGAGACTAGTGTTTTGTTTGGATTCAGATGGTGAAAATTGAAGAAGAAGAGTCGAAGAATTATTCCCATCTGAAACTGAAATACGCGGATATTTATGGGGCCTGTTCTGTAATATCGAATGTCCTTCGAGTACTTAATCTAGTTTTTAACTATGTTTCTACTTTTGTTGTTTCATGCTTAGCTAGGCTTGTTATTAGACTTATAGTCTTGCGTATGTTCTTATATTGTTTGTTTTGTGTTTTGTTTGGATTCAGATGGTGAAAATTGAAGAAGAAGAGTCGAAGAATTATTCCCATCTGAAACTGAAATACGCGGATATTTATGGGGCCTGTTCGGTAATATCGAATGTCCTTCGAGTACTTAATCTAGTTTTTAATTATGTTTCTACTTTTGTTGTTTCATGCTTAGCTAGGCTTGTTATTAGACTTATAGTCTTGCGTATGTTCTTAATTATATTGTTTGTTTTGTGTTTTGTTTGGATTCAGATGGTGAAAATTGAAGAAGAAGAGTCGAAGAATTATTCCCATCTGGCTGAAATCTGTGGATATTTATGGGGCCTGTTCGGTAATATCGAATGTCCTTCGAGTACTTAATCTAGTTTTTAATTATGTTTCTACTTTTGTTGTTTCATGCTTAGCTAGGCTTGTTATTAGACTTATAGTCTTGCGTATGTTCTTAATTATATTGTTTGTTTTGTGTTTTGTTTGGATTCAGATGGTGAAAATTGAAGAAGAAGAGTCGAAGAATTATTCCCATCTGAAAATCTGTGGATATTTATGGGCTGTTGGTAATATCGAATGTCCTTCGAGTACTTAATCTAGTTTTTAATTATGTTTCTACTTTTGTTGTTTCATGCTTAGCTAGGCTTGTTATTAGACTTATAGTCTTGCGTATGTTCTTAATTATATTGTTTGTTTTGTGTTTTGTTTGGATTCAGATGGTGAAAATTGAAGAAGAAGAGTCGAAGAATTATTCCCATCTGAAACTGAAATACGCGGATATTTATGGGGCCTCGGTAATATCGAATGTCCTTCGAGTACTTAATCTAGTTTTTAATTATGTTTCTACTTTTGTTGTTTCATGCTTAGCTAGGCTTGTTATTAGACTTATAGTCTTGCGTATGTTCTTAATTATATTGTTTGTTTTGTGTTTTGTTTGGATTCAGATGGTGAAAATTGAAGAAGAAGAGTCGAAGAATTATTCCCATCTGAAACTGAAATACGCGGATATTTATGGGGCCTGTTCGGTAATATCGAATGTCCTTCGAGTACTTAATCTAGTTTTTAATTATGTTTCTACTTTTGTTGTTTCATGCTTAGCTAGGCTTGTTATTAGACTTATAGTCTTGCGTATGTTCTTAATTATATTGTTTGTTTTGTGTTTTGTTTGGATTCAGATGGTGAAAATTGAAGAAGAAGAGTCGAAGAATTATTCCCATCTGAAACTGAAATACGGGGCCTTTTCGAGTACGTAATCTAGTTTTTAACGTGTTCATCTTCCACGTTCAATTAATTATTACCACATTCTAGTTGTGTGTTAGATTTCTTCGCGATGTTAGTTTTGCTTTGGAAATTATATTTTTGTTTTTGCTTTTATTGTTTTGTGCTAAAGTAGCTAGGCTTGTTATTAGACTCATAGTTTTGATTATGCACCATTAGATTTTTTATCTAACGATCCATATACTAGGCGATCGCCCTTTTGCCTTATTAATATTTAAATTAAAAAATACAAAAAATAAATCAAAATACCCAATTTATCCTCTAAAATTATCCAAAAAATAATTATATTTTTTATAATTACAAATAATTTTTAATTTCTATATTTTTATATTTAATCAAAATAAACAGGTAAATTCCTAATTTGACGCCTGTTGTCAGGCAGGGCGAAAGCCTGCACGACCGTAGAAAAGCCCTAGTTGGTTTCGTGTTTTGTTGGATTGTTCGGTGCGTGTTGTATAGAGAGTCGTTTGTTGCTTCTCTTTTGCGTGGAGTTGTATTGTATTGGGACTTTGTGGGCTAGGCAACTGTTTTTGGCGGTTTTGTTGCTAATGTTTCTTTGTAGTCTAGTTTCTTTTGTAAGTTTAGTCGTGTGGTTCCGATTTTATATCTTGTGGAGTCAGATTTGTTGTTTCATTTCGGATCATGTAAGTGATGATAGTTGTACCTAGTGACACTCCTTGTGTTGTTGGTTGAATCTTGTTGTGGAATAATATCATTTACCTTAATAAAATTAAAAAAAAAAAAAAACTAGTGAACAAATTCATCTTCGATGATTTGGCCAGGAGGTAGGTTTCGCTAGAGAGATTATACTTTCTGATCTTGGCTTTCTCGGTTTACCTTCTAACATAATTACCTTCTATATTGCTACTTAGTTCTGGCTGGACTTTGAGATCTGGTTGTGTTGTAAATTTTCTTATGAGATTACACCTTTTGTTTCTGCTTTGTGTGTTTCGTGCTAAAGTAGCAAGGCTTGTCATTAAGCTAATGATGCTTTGTTTCTTCATAACTGTGTTACTAGTTGTTTGACATCTATTTCCGTAATATTCGTTTACCTTCATTTACTCTTGTTACAATCGAAGGCTAGCTAGGAGAGAACAAGAACAAGATATATCCCTTATAGTCAAAACATGTTTCGCCCGTTATTCAGCGTTCCTGTTATGGAATTAGCAAAGGTGGATAAAGATTTGCACAGAGATCTAATAACAACAGCTTTACAACTCTGCCTGTGTGGAAAGATACCATCATCGCTGAGATGGAACATAACTTTCAAGTATTTGAACGATTACATTGAAACCAAATCCATTGCATGTTATGTTATCATGAAGATTATACCTTGGAAAACATTCGTGGACTCACTTGGAGATATTTTGGTACGACCGCTGATTAATATGATAGCAGACGAGCTGCTACATCCTGATTACGTACTTGGTTCACTTGTGCACTTTTGCATCTGTTTCGATGATCGTCGGCATGCCTCAAGACTGCATTCAACTATGGGAAGGTAGGAGAGTGGATTTCTCGCTTTCTGGACTTTGAAGTACCTATTGCAATGTTAGACAACAAGTTGGAGGATCATGTGAATTTGAAGGTGGACTCGTATTCAAATTTTATTTCCTCTATGTATAAAATGAAAATAAAACATAGTTTATAATTGAATATTTATGGTTTTCATTGACTGGTCTTTAGTCAATAAAATTGATATTATTAGTCTTTGGTCCATTGTCCATGTATAAATTTTTGCTAATAGGGCTATTTTTATCTGAGAAAAACCTTACGGTAAACTTTCTTGCTTTTTTCCAACACCCTTATAAATAGTAGATACATGCGGAGTAAGTAACTTAGGTTTATGTTTGATTTGGGTAAGGAACCCCATTCATCGTGCATGTCTAATTTCGAGATGTGCATGGCCAGCCCAAACGTTTGGAGGCCCTATACAGAGTTTTTGAAATAACCCAAAATAATAATAGATATAAAGAAAATAAAAACTTTCTATAGAATTATTGAAATTTTTGCAAGGCCAACTCTTTTTAGGGCCTTGTGCAAATTTAATATTTTATCCTGAATAAATAAGACACCCTATCAGAACCACTATTTCTAATCCAACCCTAAATCTAAACAAATTATTAACATGCAAGGAGAAAATGAATGAAAAGGGATAAAATGAGAATAAATTCTAAACCATAACTAAATAATAAAACTTCAACGACAAATACAAAAGTTACATCTTTAAATGAAAAATTAAGATCTAAAAATCAAAGTGATGAATTTAAAACTGATTTTGCGTTGTCTCTTGTTTGAAGTGAAAAGAATAATGTTTTACCTTAAATAAATATGAATAATTTAAGTGAGTTTTATAATGTTTGACATTAAATGTATACATATTTTGAAATGAATTGTTTAATTTAATACAAAATAATCATTTTTCAATGCGTATATATCATCACATAGAAATTAATTTAATTTTATAGAAACATACTAAAACTTAAAAATATTACAAAATAATTTTAGAAGGGGAAACAATACATAATTAACGAGAACAACAAATAAGCAACTTTCAACAAAATCTATAAAAATTACAAAAAAGTCCAAGGTTTGCATATGGGCTCCTAACCATGTTGGGCCCTATACGGAGGGCTCCTCGCACATGTCCAGATCCGACCCTGATTTATGTGTACCAAATATATCACCATTAAAAATGTAATATTTCAAGAGTTATTTGAAATATAGAATTTTCTTTTATTGAACAAAGATAGTTTTATTCTAGTAGATCAATGAAAAGTACATCGTCTCAAACAAAAATTATTTTATTTGCATTTTGATCCAATAAAGTTTTGAATTTGCAAAGTGAAACTTAATTGTGCATCTACGCCGCACCAATAGAGTGCGTTTTTGGATTTGTTTTCCCCATTTTTCTTACTAGTTGCAAAAATGCTCGGTCAAAGGAGCAAGCTCACTTATTTCAGAATGATTTCCAAAAACTACTGTGAAAAACAAGACTACTTGCGATTTAAATATATATTTACATTACACATACTTTTATAATTGTATTAAAATAAATTTTACAATTTTTTTCTTATACTATATAAAAAGGAATTACATGTAAATATCTGAAATAAATATTAGTATTAGTTATTATTAGTAAGTAATTAAATAAAAAGGATATATAGGTAAATTAAATGAAATTTTAACAATCTACATAGTGTCCAAGGCAATCTTGACCAGATTGAAAATTAATGCTAGAACATAATTCATTCCTTAAAATGTTTGTGACCATTTTAAATCATCATTTTTTCTATTTCCTAATTATACAAAGGGATTTTAGTTACTATTATTCTATTCTTTTACTTAATAATTAATTATAGTATGTACATAATAAATTGACTACCAAAACTTCCACAGTTCCACCTTCCCGATTATCAAATTACAGTATGTTCATTTGCATAATATTACATCTTCCATTTCTGTATATATATGGCCCAAAATATTGAACATCATAAGCACATCAAGTTTTAAAAAATCGATAACATATTTTATGAAGATGCTCATTCAAACATGTCTTGCATTTTTACTAGGCATGGGTTTGTGCTTTGGTGGTTGTGCCGAAGCATCTAATTTTGATAGTGAAGGCAAATATTTGAGCCATGTAGGAAAGTTATTAGAGGCTCATGAGAAATTCCACAAGGCACCAAAGTACCGTAAAGATATTCCTAGTTCTAGGTTTAATGTAAAAGACTTTGGTGCGAAAGGAGATGAGAAAACAGATGATACAAAGGTATGATAATTTATTTAGTTATGATACACTATACATTTCTCATATATTAATATTTTTGTCACATACTATATATTTGAATAATTGTCTAACATACTAAATAAATGGCTTGACAGGCGTTTCTGAAAGCATGGGCATTAGCATGTAAAGCTAAAAATGCCATAATGTTGGTTCCCGCAGGATCTGTCTTTTTATTGCAACCTATCACATTCGACGGAAATGGCTGCCAGTCAAATCCAACATTTCAGGTAAATTATTATTTACAACTGGGAATCTTGTTTAGAACTTTTAGATGTTTCATTTCAAGTAGAGACATTTTAATTTATCTTTCGATGAAACCAACAATTATAGTACATGATTAAAGTAAGGTTTTATTTAAAACAATATAAATTTCACATTCCTATTCAATATAATCTTCACCGTTTCATTTTGTTCTATTTTCCTTTTCCTTTTCTTATCGTAACTTCTACTTTTGTATACTAACCACTCATTTTTGTTGCAATAATTATCTAGGTGTTTATGTTTAGGATTATAATATAGATGACACTTTTGTTATGTTTAAGTAATACATTATGATCGTAGGTCGATGGAAAAGTTGTTGCTCCTAATAAGTCAAATTGGGAGAATATTAGCGAACAATGGATCATGTTTCGTGGGTTCAATAATGGGCTCAGAATCATAGGGAATGGTGTTTTTGGTGGACATGGAAAAGATTGGTGGACTCAAAAACTTCCATCCAAAAAGTCGGTAGGTTCAAATCCGATGGAAATCACATTTAACACAATTTTTAGATATCATACAATGTGTTTATGATTAGTTTTGTAACATTTCGTCTATTTTGCAGTTAAATGGAAACCCACCAAGCAAGAACAACTCACCACATGTAAGAGTATCACATCGAATTCAAAACCTAATATGATCAACGTTTTGTACATAAATGTATTTTGTCTACATCTCAATATATGTAAGTTTGATGGACTCTTTTTTATAGGCATTAGTGATTGTGAATAGCAAGAGAGTCTTCGTAAAAGGAATAAAGATCGAAAATAGTCCTCAAATGCACATCTTCTTCAGTAACTGCCAGCAGGTCACTATTATCAACTTGTCCCTGAAGTCTCCTGGAGATAGTCCAAATACTGATGGAATTCACCTCTCGCATACTCAACATGTTGAAATCCGTGACTCTACTCTTTCTTGTGGTAAATTTCCTATTCCAATCACTTATTGTTGATCAATTGTAATCAATTATAAAAGTGGAGAATAAGATGCACAAAATGTTCCTAAATCAATGTCCCCATCATGCAGGAGATGATTGTGTTTCTATACAGACAGGTTGCTCTAATGTAACAATAAGCAATGTTCATTGTGGTCCTGGACATGGGTATAGCATAGGAAGCTTGGGGTACAACGGGCAACCAGCTTTCGTATCAGATATCTTCGTTCACAACTCCGCAGCAATTGGTACCTCTACCGGAGTGAGGATAAAAACATGGGAGGTATTCACAATTTGAATAATTTATTTCCCGTTCTTGATTTTAAATCAAAACTCTATCCTAAACATGTATGTCCTCCACAACTACAGGGTGCCACGGGCTCAGTACGAAATGTGAAGTACGAAAACATTCGAATGTTGAATGTTCAAATACCAATCATCATAGACCAAGACTATTGTAATGGAAAGGAGTTCTGTCACCAGCACAAGTTGAATGGTGGTGCAGTGGCTATATCTGACATAACATATACAAACATAAAAGGAACATATACAAAGCAACCTGTTGCTCTTGTGTGCAGCAAATACAACCCCTGCAGAGGCTTAAAGGTGTCCGATATCAACCTGAAACCTTCAGGAGGGGCAACCGGGGAAAGCATACAATGCTCAAGTGCTCACGGCAGGGTTCTCTCGACCACCAACCCCTCGTTGGAGAAATGTTTGCATTCTGATTGAGGTCTGACTCCGTCAGATGAATTCTGTTAACAAGATATATACGAAGATACATGAATTATAACGTGTTGCTTCGGAATAGTGTAATGCAAGGTTTTCTGCTGCTGCATATGCATGCCAGTTATTAGTGTAGCAGATGCAACAAGCTTATGATCCTTCAACTGTTTTCAAGAATCTCAAATTAGAAAATGTCATTTATATTCAACAATGATAATCCATGTAGTAATAATTATACAAATTAAAGAATCAATCCTATCCCCTATCTCTGAAATCATCTATAAAAAAAATCCAGTTCATCACAGAATTCTTGCATATCTGTAGAACTTTTCGACAAAGGTTCTTCGAACTATATGTAGCACATATATATTCATTAACACAAAAAGATTGAACAAAAGCACCATTCCACCTCATCAGCTCACTTGCTCTCCAATCAAATCCAGTCCCACTACCAAAAATGACAGACCTTGAAACAGCAAGTAATAGAAATGAATCCCATGTGCAGATAACAAGCTTCTTGTAGCAGCAGTGAGCAAAAGGAAAGCAAGGGCAAGTTCCGTTCTATAAATCCTGTTCTTCTTCTTCTTCTTTACAATCGTCTTTTGCTCGTTTATCTTTCCAAGCATTTCAAGGCCTGATTCTGATAACCTTCTCTGGATCTTCTCCTCATTCATGTTTTTCGTTTCCCTCTCCGCTAAGCTCACCAAGTCTGATTCTGAAGCTCGGCCTGTTTTCTTGGTGACCACCCATTCGTAAGCACTTCCAAGCTGAAATAGTCCTGAGATCATAGCGTTGAACTTTGTGACAGACATTGTGTTTTCAAATAGCAGGTATGGCATGAGAAAGGGGAAGGATTTTGGTGATGGGAGGATGTTGAGTATTGAGATGATGATTGGGACGTAGCAGATAACCCATGCCGGTAGCTCAGCTTCTGGTATGAACATAGTCAATGGAAGAATGATGCAAAAGAGCGTGAAGGAGTAAAATGGAAGTATGAGTTTTCGCAGGAGGAAGAATAGGAATATCATATTTGCCTTCTTCCACATCGATATCTGCATTAATCAGAACAATGTAGTTCACAATAAGTATGAGCTTCTGCAGACACTGTAAACAAATCTAGAGTTCATTGAGGTCATGTTTGCAAGTGGTTATCTGCTTTTCCAACTCTTAAACATCTGTTTTTTCATTTCACTTATTTAACGTTTGCTTCTCAAAAATTAAGTTGCCGAACTGTTGTAAGTTCAAATAATCGATGTTTTTGGTGCACAAGGCATAGACATTTGCTTTTTAAAAAAAATTCCAGATACAAAAGAACTTCAACTTTTGCCTAAAGCAGCTTTTTTCTAGTGTAAGCTTTTCAAAAGAAGCATTTGCCAACACAACCTTATTTTCTTGAATAAATTATGCAAGAAATGTATAACGTACCTTGGCCTTTATTATTGCAGGGAGGCATAATCTGAAGAGCTGCATTGGACCAGAATGCCAACGGTGTTGTTGCTTCTTGTACGCTTCATACGACTCAGGTAACTCACAAAGTACACGAACGTCATTAAGAAATACAAACTTCCATCCATGTAAGTGAGCACGAACTGCAATGTCCATGTCCTCAACCGTTGTCCTTTCCAGCCAGCCACCTGATTCTTCCAATGCCTTGATCCTCCAAACACCAGCTGTCCCATTAAACCCGAAAAAGTGGAGGAAAAGGCCATTAACTTGCTGTTCTACCTCAAAATGGAAGCATATGTTGATGTTCTGTAGTCTGGTGAGTAAATTCTCATCCTTGTTCACAAACGACCAACGTGCCTGGACTAGGCCTACGTCGGGCTTTCCCTGAAATAACAGAGATAAAATCCATTTGCATAAGTTAAGCTTCTTCACTAGGTTACATGTTGCCAAAAGATGTAAAACGTTGTCCTACTGAGAAATACTGGAAATGAATAAAATTGGTAGTTTTCCGCAAATGATACTGAAGAAGTTAATTCAAAAGCTGAAAAACAAAGTTTCCCCGCAGCAAACAGACAACAAACTGGATTTTCGAGATCAGCAAAGACAGAATAAAACAAAATCTATAATTAGTTTGGACTCGTTTCTTTACTTTTGCTTTATCAGACGCAAATACTCATAAATTAGACTAGACTGTACCTTAAAATGTGGCATTGCCAGCTTAAGGAAATCGGGGTTGGGCTGGAAATCTGCATCAAATATGGCAGCAAATTCATAATCTTTGACATAATCACAGGACATTGCTGATTTCAGGTTGCCAGCCTTGTAACCGGTTCTGATAAACCGATGCCTATAGACTATGTTCACCCCTTTTTCTCTCCATGAATTCACTTCATCCCTTATCAAGTTTTGTAAGACCTCATCATCTGAATCATCCAATACTTGGACTAGAAACCGGTCCTTTGGCCAATCTAGCTGACAAGCGGCACCAATTGATTGCTCGTATACCTTTATTCAAACAAAAATGTGAAAATTTTAATATCTCACACAAATTTAAGGAATAAAACTCTAAAAATAGACTCACTAAAAGTACAAGAACCTACAAGCACATTTCCTCTTTCATTGAAATTAACCTACAAAATCTACTTGGAAATGTTACTTTTTGTTTTTAATTTCTGCTCTTCTGGATAAGCGGTGTTACATCGTGTAATCATTTAAGACCAATTACGATGCAACTTAATACAGAAACTGAACTACCATTCAACTCAATCTAGAGACATTTACTCCATTAATTGTTAGGCCAAGTTACTTTGGCATCTAGTTCTGAAAGAGTAGGTTAGGAAACAATACTGACTTTTCACACCATACAAAAAACAACTACTTTTCCATAAGAATCAAAAACCTTCCCAGACAGGCAATGTTCCACTTTTGACACCTCTCCAGAAGATCAACATACCTCGCAAGCAACTAACATTATTATTAGTTTCACATAAACAGCAAAGAATCTACCAACAAAAGCATCAATCAAGAACTAAACATAAGCAAAAAGATCGAAAATTCAAAACTTTTACATAAGCATCAATTACAGACAATGCTTCCCTTTTGACACGTCTCCAAAAGATTCATACACCTCAGTGACCTCACAAGCATCTAACAATGCTACTAGTTTCACAAAAAACAGCAAAGAATCCACAAACAAAAGCATCAAGAACTAACACAACCGGAAAAGATCAAAAGTTATTTATTTTTTTACCTCTTTCTCATTGCACATTGGAATCTGAACAAGAACCATAGGATAGTTCAACCCATCTTCAACATCCAGCTCATCCTCAATCACCTCAGGCTTCAACCCCTTAAACTTAATCCAGAAACAACCCAAACATTGCACGAATCGATCCAACGACTGGATCATGAAAAGGACTATACAAAACTTGGAACATCCAACCACAAAAGGAGCAATATAGTCCACTCTGAAACTCAACCAAGCCATATAACACCATTGAACCACATTCTGCTCAATATCCCATGGATTCATCACATTCACATAGCTCAAATCCCATTTGTTAAAATAAGCAAACACTTCTATCATTAAAGCTACAACAGATATACCAAGAAACACTTTTATAGCCCTGTACAGCCTCCCCCTGTATCTCGGATCCTCCGGATCCGACGAAGTGATCCGGGTCCGAACCGACCCGGATATCTTCCACAGGCTTGTAAAAACCCATGGAAAGACAGAAAAAAGCTTGTTCAGTTTCAAGAAAAGTACCCAAGTCAACTGCTTTGTGCTTGTGGCTTTCTGCTTTTCTTGAAACACAGATTTGGTTCCTGAATCATTGAGCTCGATCAGGGAAATGCTCTCTGGCTTTTCCAGTGTGACTGTAACAGTATTTGGTGCCATTGTAATAGTAACCAAGTTCAAAAAGGTTGAATCTTTTGGATTTTTGGACAAAACTGAGGACAACCCTTGTGGTAATATAAAGAAATGAGAAGCTAGAATGAAGTTTCTGCCATTGATTCAGCTAAAAAAAGGTTGGATCTTTTGGATTTGTAGACAAAACAGAGAAGAACCCTTGTGGTAAAACAGAGAAATGAGAAGTTAGAATGAAGTTTCTGCCACTGATTCAGCTAAAAAAGGTTGGATCTTTTTTATTTGTGGACAGAACTGAGGAGAACCCTTGTGGTAATATAGAGAAATGAGAAGCTAGAGTGAAGTTTCTGCCATTTTTTCTTGGATTTGTTGGTGAAGAAATGGAAAGGGAGTGTTATATACTACTAGTACTTGTGTGTTTGTTATAATGGCATTATTACAGCTGTGTACTGAAAGATGGATCTTGAAACAGAGAGAAAAAGAAATGGCACTGAATTCAGAGATTCAGTTGGAAAAACGAGTGGTTTTTGTTGGGATTGGAATAAAATGTGGGAATGAACTGGAATTAAAGAAGAGAGCAAATTGTAAGGTTTCAACAGTTTGTTTCTAATGGAAGGTTCATGGACTAATTTTAATTTTTTTAAGTTTATGATGATGATGATGCTGATTGCTTAACAGTGGGTAATTTGTGAAGACCACCCATGTGATCCTACTATTCAAGAAACAACCCCCTTTTTATAATTCTTACTACCGCCATAGTTACAGTAGTCATTTTCGTTGTTACACGATGAATTCCAAATCAAATGAGTTTATTTTGTATTCATACTAAAAGGTTGAGTTAGAATGCAGTAACAAGAAAGTCTTTATGATTGTTTTACATGTATGTCTGTCATAATCGAGTTAAATTTTAGTAGAGCGGGTATTGGGAATGAGAAATACTGGAGTACGTGATGTTACTGAATATATAGTAGTAAAATTCGTATCGAATTAGTACTATAAGTTAAGTGAATGTGTCAAACGGTTAAGTGCGTGGGAAATGTCGCATTTACTCAGATAAGATTTTTTAAAAATTTCACTTTGTTGAATGTTGGAAAATTGAGAAGATATATAGTCAACTCATGTTATTGCTTTGTGTAACCTTGCCAATGTATTGTAAGAATATAGTTATTGATCCTGTGAAATAGATTATTATACATCACGAATGACAATTTACACAACTCTCCTTATATTGTACATCTTGTAATGAGTGCGAACCGATACAATATTTAAGAAATCATTTCACCAGCATTTAACCGATATATGTTTAGTACTTTACCAGATAGTTCACATGTAACTTTATATATTTTCTTGATTTTTCACTTCATAAAGATTATAAAGTTTTACTTTCTACAATTATATAAGGATGTTTTTATGGAACATAGTATCATGTCCACAAATAAGATCATTTCATAGTACAAGATAAACAAATATTGATTGATGTTTCTTTCTTTTAACCTTTTCAACAACCAAAGTATAATAATACTATGGGGTATTGCCGCTCAATAATGAACTCAAATAAGCATAAAGGTTCATTTCACATACTGTCGGTGTGTTATTTTTATTAGTAGGGGGTTAAATGACAACTAATTACAGACAATTTGGGGCTCAAATGCAAATATTTTTCTGTCCGGGCCCACCGCATCTCATCTGGTGACCTGTAATAATATGCCTTGATAATTTATTCATTTGTTTTCTTTATTTAGAGACGGTTGTTTATTTTGACTAGTATTACACGCTTGATTTTACAATTTTTCCATTTCTTCTTGCTCGTTTAAGATATTCTTTGCTTGCCAATCATGGATGAATTGAATTCTTCTTCCTAATTTTGTTTCTTTGGAATGATTTCGTCAACATACTACATTTGATGTTAACAATATTCAATATTATACCATTTACATTTTACCGGTTAATAATATGTACGATCACTCAGAATTTTTAAACTACTATTCATTTCTCTGTCAGTTTAAAAACCACTTTCTTTTTCTCAATTTACTTTTGTTCTTCCCACACATATTGTATGTCACAGTTTGTTGTTTGCTATTTATAATTTGTGGTTATTTAAGATATCTATTTGAACTTAACACAATATAAATTTTTGGAAAGGGAACCAAAAGTATGAATTAGGTATTCCTTATGCCTCATAATATACTATTTATACGTGCATTCTTTTTTTTTTTTTTTAAAAAGTTTGCTAGAGTAGTTCAAAAATACAGAGTTCTAGTAGCTACGGGCTGACTAACTGTTAACGGCCTAACACAGTAAATCTGAAAGAGAAAATGAAACTCAGCAAAAAAAGTTTGATGTCCCTAACACAGAATAGGGGCAAATAGGATACAAAATCGCAGGGGAGGGGAGAAAAAATAAGGTGGTCCTTCCGCTTGGTCAAAACACGCACTTCCCATCTTGCCACACTAATTTTTTTTTATTTACACTATATCTTCAAGAGTTGGTTATTAATTGTTGCAATTTGCAAAACTCAGAAAATTGTACTGAGTATTAGTTTATTTATTAATCAAACAATTAAGCTTTCGTACATAAGAAAAAGTCAAGTGATAAACATTTCAGGACAAGTTTGTAAGTACGCACTTGCGAAATTTGAAACCAGAAATTCCAGCAAGTTTCACAAACAACAACAGTAACAATGAAAGAAAGAGAAATGGGGGTTTATACAGTGTCATATTATTCGTACTACTTGTTAAAATGAGATAGTAGTCGTACAACCATTGAAATCTAATATCAACCATTGATCTTGTGTACGACTACTCCTATTATGTATGACAACTCAAGGAGTAATCGTACTAGTTAATTGACAAATGTACCCATTTAATTACTAATTAAAAAATTAAATTAAATTGATATAAAAATAAAAGTAATAATAACAAATAGTATTATTATTTAAGTTAAAATGGGATGGAATGGGCCGGGCCGGGTCAAATCTTAAAAAGTGATCAAGCCCACCTATGAACGGCGGCCGACCATCATCACCTCCGACAGCAGCAGCCGGCACATGATTTGAACTCATGACCTCATAGTAATGATCAATAGTATTTAACCAATAAACTAAATAGAATTGTATGCTTGTGTTCAGATTTTATATAACTTAAACGCTGTTCCATATTCTCCTATACTCCTTTGGTCACTAAAACTTTTCAAAAATTTAGTTTTTTTTTATGTACCATATAACATCATCCATGATTAAAAAAAAAAAAAAGGATACTATCCCACTAAAAGTATCCATTTTCTTACTTTATATTTATGTTAAATTTGCACCTAAAAGTATGCTTCAACATTTATATACACACACACACACATATATACACATATATATGTGTATATGCATATATATACACATATGTATATATATATATGTGTGTGTGTGTGTACACACACACACATATATATACATATATACATATATATGTGTGTGTGTGTATATAAATATATAAAAACTAAATATATATATATATATATATATATATATATATATATATATACACACACACACACACATATATATATATATACATATGTGTGTGTGTGTATATATATGTGTGTGTGTGTGTGTGATTTTTTGGGACAGAAGAAGTAGTTTATATTGGTCATATAGTATGCTATTTATATCTTTTTTATATTGTCACTATCATTTGTCAAGCATACACATTCTCTTGTTATATATACTTTATAAAGCAATGTTAATTTAACATTCCCTTTTATTTATTAAAATATTAAACATAAATATTTTTAAAAAGAAGTGTTACAACTCAATAACATGTACACTTACAGTTTCAACTTGATCGAGTAATAATTTTTTTTTTTTTTATAATAAGTAAAACTAACATAAATCAGTGCAACTTTCAAACGTAATTCAGATAATATTAAAGTAGGTGAATTCAGATCAAGTTTAATTAGGGGTCATTATGCACCGAATCATTTTGTGTCAAATTGAATTGGATTATTTTGGATCTGGCGATACCGTCGGGGGTGGTGGTTACTTTCGGTCAATGGTTTTGGACACAACCTGGTCCAAGCAATTGAACTAAAGTAGTGTTGTTGTTGTTGTTTTATTTGTATATGAAAAATTATATAGTCAAAATTTGATATCTTCTATTAATAATTATATTGGTCAATTAACTATTACAATTACGCTTGAGTTGTCGCACTCAATAAGAGTAGTCGTGCTCAAAATTGACGATCGAGATTAAATCTTAACAGATGAGTTTGAGTCAAATTGATTTGTGTGATTTTTGATCGGGTTCCGGGTCAATGTTCAGATGGTTGACCTTCATATTTTCGTGTCGAATTCAAATTTCGGATCTGGAAGGTAAGCTCAGGTTTGCTACTATAATGAAACTGAATAAATGTAGTGAATATATAAAATTTAAATTGGGCAGGAAACTAGATATCCTTTATTATTAATAAAGTGCAACGAGCATGATACATGTGTTATTGCGGCATTTAAAATCGTTAATTAATGCCACAAGAAGTAGAAAAGTTTCAAATATATAAAATAAAAATGTAAACAAAGGAGGAAATGGAGAAGACGGATTGAAAATTTTATTATTTCCTAAATCACTTAATTTTCATTACAATTGATTAAAGATCTAAATGAGGATTTAAATTTTAAGAAGGAACAAATTTTGAAAATTGATCATTCAAGCGAGGAGTCGGGAGCATTTACGTGCAAACTCAAAAATTAAACTTTTGAGGAAAAAAACTACATTTATAGGAAAATATTTACAATATAGGATATGCCATGTACAGTAAGTGTTATCCTTCAACAACTTGAAAAATAAAACTGCAAGAACTGGACATTCAACCTATAAAGTTGTAATTATGTTTTTAGTTGAGCGGATAAGGATGACATTCATAAACTTGAGCGCTCGGGTTTGTAGCCCATTTTATCCATTTTTTCCTCATCTATTTTATGTCTTTTTCTTATGTATCATATTTATATTCTAGTATTTGATAACATCCCTTTACTTTTGTTTCATTTCTATATTCTTTATAAATTAATATATATTATTTTCTCAAAATATCAAGTCGTTTTCGTACCAATATATGTGTGTTACGAACTAGTGTCAAAATGGATATTAGAGATTTTATGACCAATTTGATAGCTGATGATGAACATGCATGGAAAAAATCTTGTACAAAAGTAAAAAAATAAAAAAAAAGTGCAAAAAAATCCCTACTTTTTGTTAGGTGTAATCTAAAACAAAATAAAAAAGAACAAAACAAATCGATGCTAAACAATAATTCTTGGATAAAAAACAAACATAAGTGTTTTGTTATAGACATTAATGGAGTTGTTTTTCTCTTTTTGTTGGTTAGGATAAGAATATAACATACTATATGTTTATAGTTAAATAGTATATATGCAAATACTTGTAGCCTAATGGTAAATGTGTAAGTCTCATAAATCCATTAGGTGTAGAGTTTGAAGCTTATAAATTACATTTAATTAATGAATTTTTATAATTAAATAAGGGTGTTGCCGGAGGTCCGCCGGCCATCGGAGATATGGTGGCGGTCGCCGGAGCTCCACCGGTGGCTTAAATTAATATATCTTGAATTTTTAATGAAAGGGTATAATGGTAAATCAACATTTATTTATAGTTACAATTATAAAAGAACAAATAAAGGAATATGTAAAGGGTATATTTGGCAAACACCTTAGTGTATGACTATTACTCCCTCCATTTCAGAGAAATTGTTACATTTTGATTGGTCAATTTGTCTTGAGTTTATAATTACTTATAAACGATAATAGTAAATAATTTAATAAAATCATATAATAAAAATTTAATTACTAAATTTTAATTATATAATTTTAATAATTTATTTATTAATATCGTTTAAAAGTAAAATAGTCAACAACGATTAATGAAATAAGAAATGTAACACTTTTTTTAAAGTGGAGGGAGTATTTTATTTTTACTATGTACGACTACTATCTCATCATTGAAAACCGAGCAGAAATCATGAAAGGTCTATTTGATGAAATGTTCCTTTCCTACAAAAAAACAAGAAACACAATGTGGAAACTGTTTCTAAACCCAGTTTTAAGTCATCCAAATCTATACATTTACAGCTTGTTATTGGACTTGCCGTAATGCTGACTTCCAATGTTTGGAATCTACATCCGCTATATTTTAATGAGTAAGTATCCTGAGAGATAGTATCTAGATAATTTATCTAGAAATAGACCTATATTGTCAAGAAAATCATCAATGTTATTAATCAAAACACCTATATTCTCAACTTTAGTGTTTTTTCATATTACAAAAAGATTTGTTTCATTAACAACATAGACGTTTTGATTAATAACATGGATGGTTTTATTGATAACATAGGTCGTCTCTAAATAAATTATTTAGAGACCGTCTCTTATGAGACTTTGTGTATTTTAATTGTGCAATATATGTATAGTGTAAATTCCGGGCTCATACAATACTCTATATAGATCACGCAACCAGTTAAACCTAACATAAGCTACATCTTTGGACTTGGAAGGTCTTGATTTCAATTTCGGCCGTATAGGGATTCACCCATGTAGCTTAAAGTGATGTGGCCTTCACCAGAGCGACTTAGACCGCTTGTTAATGTAAAACGGCCTACGAAGAAGACCTCGAGGTGCGGCCCGTGCGGCCCTAGCCCACTCCAAGGCGCACCATTCGCAAATCATCATTATGCAGTCGAATTATCTCGAACACCATCACATCAAAGTAGTCCTCCGATAACACTAATTACACTCCGAGAGAGTGCTCAAGGGCCACCTGGTAAAAATGTCTAGAGCATCCTATAACCTCAACTTTTTAGGTGCCTTCCTAGCCTTTGTAGCGTATTGGTCGCACGTAGACAAACGCTCGAGTCCCTCGCACCCTTAGGGGATCAGCCGACAAGATTCTTGACATTGCAGGATGTTGTCCCTTCACATCTCCTATAAATACATGTATACTTTTATTATACAACCACATTATCTTAGTAGAAGGGACTAACTGTTAGATAAATTAACATAAATGGATTAATTCTACACTTTTGTATAAGTTTGAATTTTTAGATGGTATGGAATTTTATCAGTAACCCCTTCTCCCATTTTACACATAGACACCATTGATCAAGTACGAAGTATCTAGCTAGGAAAGACTTTTGCACCTAGGCACCCTCGATTATTATTAATCAATTTTATTTGCCGCTTAAAAAGACAAGAAAAGATTTCAATCGTCAAACTTGTTACACGTATATTACATATAAAAGTCATCTCCAATTTACAACGCGCGTTAGAAAAGTGAACGATTTAGATAATTAAAAGTGATGCAATCATGAAAATGTCCATATTTAGGAAAGTGACATGGTTGATTATGGCCTAGAACCAACCATGAAAGTTCACTCACGCATTAATTCTTCGATAATTGTAGTTTACTGGCAGTCCTTCTGTCAGGTTAATGTTAACCTATAACGATCTATTACGTGGGACTTTATAAGGAATACAAATAACAATGATAAAGTCATTTAGCGAGTTAGTATTAAAATAATATGAAAAAATTATAAAAAGTTTAAAGAAAAAATTAGAGATAAATAATAAAGTAATACGGATATAGTGGGGTTGACTTTTTCGATATTATTATATATGAATATTTA
Organism: Plantago major; assembly: GCA_026545765.1. Taxonomy (NCBI): domain Eukaryota; kingdom Viridiplantae; phylum Streptophyta; class Magnoliopsida; order Lamiales; family Plantaginaceae; genus Plantago; species Plantago major. Next base: position 109,233,636 of record CM048840.1, read on the forward strand.
GTAATTAAAAGTTCATAAAAGGAATACCGATACATATTAGTGTGACAAAGGGAGTACTTTTAAGCCTTCTTTTCTTTTTTCCTTCATTATAAACGTGCATGGCGAATAGGTGAGTAAAATCGATCACAATAGTGTGTTTGCTTTGCTCAAGTGGTTGGCTTGGTTTAATCACTGCAATCATTTACCGCACTTGGCTTGGTTTAATCACTGCAATCATTTACCGTACTTGGTTGATGTAATGTCACTATTGTGCACTCAAGACATCATCAACGGAATATATATATGACCATTTGTTTATATACACAATTTATTTACCACCTATTGGTGTTGACGGTTGTGCGATTCACTAAAAATACGATACGACTATTAAGATAATCTTTGATCGAGATAGTCAATAGTAAACCATTGCTACCAAGATGAAGAAATTGATCACCTGGTTCAAGGTAGCTGATGAACCCCACCTACACGTCATGATAGGCGACCAAGACGGATCTGAATACTTTGAAAACTTGATATCGTTCAGTTATCTATATGTAGTTGACATTAATGACGTATACACTTTTTACTATCTACCTGCACAAATATATATACGGTTTGAGTCAAATATACACTACCAGATAGTTAACCACATGCCGACTTATCCTTAGATAAGTTGGTAAAAGGGCCTAGCCAATAATTTCCCTTTTATGCACGTAATACCATAGCTTGGGCTAACAAAGAACACTTAACCATATGGCCTCTATAGTAGTGTTTAGTTTTTCTTGTCGATCATTGTAGGAAAAAGAAAAGAAAAAGAAAAATCACGATGTATGCATCAAATTCACATTAAAGAAAATACTATGTAATATTTTCTTTTTGTGATAGGTAAATAAAATAATATTGATAAAAGGAAATAAGAAATTTCAAACAACCTACGTACAAACACGTACATAAAAGTGTGTAAGTCATTGTGCGGTGGTATGATTTAGAATTTTAGATATCTCATTTTTCTAGAAATAAAATTCTGAGAGACTTCATTGATAAAAATGAATAATCTCTTTATTAAATAACACAAAGTATCCACCTCCTTTTATGATATATGAGGGACGATCGACTGACTAACACCCGTAAATATAAGTATAATGTTTTTTAAGTAAACATGCTTATGTACATTTTTATATGTGTATATGTATAACACCTATGTTTTTAATTATCAAAACTCCAATAGGCTATTTGAAAAGCGATTAAAATCATAAAAACTATTTTAAAATAGGTGTTTTTAACTAGGTTTTGATGATTTTGATTGAGTGCCAAAACAAGCACCTAATGTTACTGGCTATAAATGTATATGCCGTTCAATTTAATTCCTCTCTAAGAGTGGTTCCTAGGCAGAATTACTCATTAAATAAAATGCCTATGTGTTTTGTGTATGACAAATATCAATCTCTTAAATTAGATATTTTCTACTACAAATAATAAGTAATTACATTAATATTTGTCCCATTTTTTTAAAAAATTCAGTTTCCATCTCTCAAGAAATCCCTTGCCCATAAGTCAAGTTTGACTAATCCCTTTTGTTGCACCGCAACTTAGTACTACATGGTGTCACGATTATGTCCGCCAATCGCGCACACTATTCCTTTCTTTCTCGCCACCTAAACTATACGTGTGTTGTTGGTCGAATCAGATCTATCCATGCAATATATTTATTAATTTTATATGTCAATGTTATTTCCAATAATAATACCATGTAGTATATATTCATCCTCCCAATTTGGATCCAATGTACATGTTCAATCATGACTATTTCATGGTACTAAATATAATTATAGATGAAAAAACACTACTAAGCACTAACAACTAGCTGCAATTCACACCATCATCATTTTATATTCAAGTCTTAGTGTTGAATTTGAGATGTATAATTACAACCAAGTCGGTGAAGGTTGGTGTAGTTTAATCCGTGAAGATTTTTAAATGTGCCGAAAAAGAATAAATTTGGTGCCACAAGTAGAGGTATTGGGAATCTTGTAAAGAGAAAGACGAGAAATGTACATTTTAATAAATTTAAGGTTTTTATTTTACAAAAAATAGCGTAAACATTATGCATCGCCTAAGTGCTCAAATTTAGAACCGGTTCACGTTCTTTTAGTGTAGTTTTAAATCGCTAAGACAGTATTCCTCTACTCGTTCTGCATAATTTCATATATTTATCATTTTACGAAGATAGTAAAATCATAAAGATTTTACCGAGGAGAGTCTTTCATGGAGGAATTAAAGGCATAATGAGAACATCTAAGTTTGTCGTTGGCCATGACGTGACCTATTAAAGTTATACAGTATATATATATATATGGCCTATCAAAACTATGCAAAATCAAAAAATAAATAAAAAACAGTGCAAAGTTAATTGAACAAATTTACTTAATGGTTGGAACTTCAAATGCAACTATTTACAGTTTCAGATTATGTCATCAACTAATAGCCAACTTTAATTAGCATTAAATTAAACCATCTCATTCTCATCAATCAACATACATACTATACTTTCTTAAACCCTTACTTAAAAAACTTAAAATAAAATTAATTAAGAGGAAGTGGACATACTTTAACGTAGATAGGTACATGACAAGGAAAAAAGAATAATTAAAAAATGTCACTTTCTAATTTGTACTGTGAAAAAACGTGGATTAAAAACAAGATAGGTCCGGCCATGGTTATGGAGGCTAGGTCAGGGTGCACCCTATCCACCAGGCAATGCGTCAAAAACCGAACCCTACCGAGCCCACTTTCGTTGGCTCATATGCTAAGTGGACTCAAATGTTTTTCTTTCTAATTGAAAAGTATTGAAGTATTAATATATAATGAATTACTGGATTACACACATATCTACAATTTTGAGCTTTTAAATGAGATTGAATTCTATCATAATATTAGAAAAGTCCCTGGTTCACGTCCACCTGAATTCGAATCTTTACGGAGAAATTTCCGTTCAGTATTAAGTTTCCACACTAATGGCTTCCCAAAAAGATGTTGAAATAGGTCACGAGAGCGGGGAGTATTGTAGCATTATAAATGACTATATTCCATACTTTTCTAAAAGTTCGAACTTTTGTGTGAGATGAAATTCTACCAAAAATAAATTCGAACAAGGACCTAATTTAAGTGAAATTACTACTTTTTTACTAATATTAGAAAAGTCATATGTTTGATTCACTTCAAAATATGTCTTCCATCAACATCTATTCATTTCACTTATAAGATTGAAAACTCGACATAAATAAAAAACGAGTAACTTTTTTCTAAATACAAGATACAACTAAACATTATATTTATTTTTTTATTTTCAGAAAAACACGGTTATCAAAACATATGTTTACTAATAATAGTAGAAACTTTTATGCTTATAAAATAATTTTAATACGATGACTAGATATTTTAGAGCGCTCACTATTCCTTAAATAGATCATGCGTATTATGTATGAAAGAATTATATTAACTCATCTTATTTTTATATGAAATGGAAGTTTATTGATAAATAAAAATAGTATAAATTATTTTGAGGATTAAGATGCTATCCATTTCCTCATTATTTTTAATCTATGCCTTGTGAGATATTATTGCTACTTGTTGGCATCATAAAAATGAAAACATGTATTCCCTCCAATTCTATTTTATTTCTCGAATTTTTTTTCTCAATAATTTATGTATTTATTTATTTTCTTTGATTTTGGAAGTTTGAAGATAAAAAGAAAATGTGGCATATGGTCTCAACGATAGAATGTTGGCAACTTGGCAGATAAATATGGGCCACATGCAAACCAATCTGGCCCATTACACACTCCCATGTGATCATATCATCTATCCTGTTCGATTCTGGACACAATTAATTTGTTTAACACAATCAAATCACTAATCTAATCAAACCCCAACATATTTTAGTATTTACTTAATGTGTATCGACACGGTTGATCAGTCAATTTATTAGATAATTTCACATTATTTAATCAAAATAAAGTGTTCTTAATGTAATGATCAATATGTTTTGTAAATGTTAATAATATGATTTTGTTTAAACTGATGTCAATAATACAATTGATTTAGAAAACGTTTTTTTAAATAAGGTGAAAGTTTAACTACCACTAATTGTTTAGCTTGTTTCTTAAAAAAAACACATGCATTGTTTTTTACGTAAAGTACACAACATTTATAACCACATCGTTCTTCTTGATTAGTGGAACTAGCACCATTACTACAAACAGCATCTGCTCCACATGAACTTTAATCTTTGATTATTGATAGATTATAGTGTCATTAAATGCCATATAAAGCCAAACTGCGCATAGTTACCCAAAGGAATATTCTTATGGATGTAATATCTTACAATTCATTAAAGCACCGAGAGGTGTTACTCTGTAATAATGTCACATATAAATTCATATTGAAATATGTATTCTAAGACATCATACCATTAGGCAAGGCGTAAAATACCCAACTAATGTAACCGCATCATAGTATGCTAGAGTGATCATATGATCGATGATCTAAGTTTTTGTATGTACCACTTAAAGAGAGAGTTTAAATGAGGTCGTAGTGAATGGTGGTTTTCAACCACCCTTGAGATTTAAGGAAGCGGTTAGTTTCGTGCTTCATGGTTGATACGAGGGCGAGTCATAAGGGAGGTTTGGAAAGTATGCTTCGTTGGAGATCCATATGCTGGATTTTTGCAACTTTATATCATTTTCGACTTATTATTCTGGTATCTGATCCTAACGAACTAAACATCATGGATAAACTATTAAGAATCGTACCAAACCCGTTTTACTATAATAAACCCTATGGTCGTAAAACAAAATTAATGGCTTACACGGATTAAAGTCTAAGGTCTAGGGACCTAAGACTACTCAATGTGCACGACCAAAAAATGGTCGTGTCGCCCAACGACTTCTTCCGCGACCAAAAACTGACATTGTGGGAGTGGTCGCAGGATTTTTTTAAAAAATTTTAAATTTTTTTAATTACTTATAATAGTTATATTAGTTAGAATATTGAAATGTAATGAATATTTGGAGTTAAAAATGGTATTTTTAATTTAAATCGACCATCAAAATCGAATAACATAAATAACTAATAAAAAAGGTGAATTGTGAGGTGTGATAAAATATGTCTTCGCTGGTCTCTATTTATAGATTTCGAAAAAATATGACAATTGGTATAATTTTTATATATATTTTTTAAAAATTAAAATTCAATAAAAAACAAAAAAAGAAATAAAAAAGGTTCCAATGCTAAAATTGTAACTTAGGAAGTCGCCGCTCCCCTACGACCACCCACAGTGGGCATCTTCCACAGTGGGCAGTCTAGCTCGAAGTATTGTGTGTTTCAGGTTTTATAATTCAGTGTCTGATCAATCAAGAAAAGAAAATATAAAAATACAAAAGGACAAAATGCTTTAACTATTAGGGTTTACCTTCCCATGTGTCTTATACTTTGTACACCACATAGTTTAAGGGTCTACTGAGCATTAAATATGCCAAAGTTTTGAAAGACAAAAGTTTTAATCATGATGTCACTTTATAACAATAAGCTCCTAAAGTATCAAGCAAATGCTTTCGGAATATCCACAACAATGCAAGAAATTAGGGTGGAGAGTGATAATATGAAAGTTATACTTGTATAATTGTGGAATGTGAATGTTTATATTATTTTTTTAATACTTTCTCACTCTTGTGACCGTTTCAACCATTTTAATTTGAAAAGGTTATTCGTGTGACAATTTAATATGGGGTGGAGTTTTTATCTCCCTGAAGATTCGAATTTAGGTCAGGGTGTAAGTCAAAGGTTTCGATAACGCGATATAATCCATGCATCTCATAGAAAAGTTTGAATTTAGAGATGTTGTAATTTAATCATTTATATTATTTCTCCAATATAGAGCACACCAATACGTAGCTGGACACTTTTATGTAAAATGATCATATAGTTTTATTACATATCTTCACGTTTTAAATACAACTAACGTATTTTTTCACGTTATAAATGCAACTAATTTGTATATGTTATATAAACAATAAGCTGTAATTATTTACTATAGTCGGCATTTTTCTGCATTTGATTTAGTTCCACTCATTTCTTAAAAATGATAAAAGTAAAAATTTGACGAAAACTTTTCCCAAAAATCTGCAGAAGAGAACAATGAAACATATTAAAGCCCACTTATGGTCCGTTAATAATCCATGTCTCTGGCCCATCATTTGGCCAACTAATTCACCTCACGGCTGTTATTCAGTTCTTTCATCGTAGCCTTCTTTGATGTGGGCTTTCTTCTCAAAACGATATAATTTGGGCTCGGTTTACAAAACTAGTTGGTAAGTTAACTAGCAAGCATGATAGCTGATAAACAAGAGAAATAAATGATAAACTAGTTGGTAAATGATTATGTAGCTGATAAACTAGTTGACTTTTATTGAGATGTTTAGTATATCAATTAGGCGATAAACTAGCTGGATTCCTAAATATAATATAGTACTATATATAAGAGCAATTCACTTAGTTTCTCATTTTAATAAGATATCTGAACAAATTTATTAGATTAGTAAAGTTATAAGTTGCAAGCAAGTCGTTTATGTAACAAACTTTGTTAAAAATAAGCTACCGAGTTTATAAGCCAGCTAAAGTGCTAAACACTGGCGAAGAGTCTATTTTATGATTGATCATCTCAAATTATATTTCACACCGTTTCAAAAAAAAACCCTCGATCTTATAATTTAGTGTTAAACACCGTCAAAGAGTTCATGAGAGTGGTTTGTAATTTACAACTAAATAACATTAAACGAATCGTCATTTTATAATTTAAAGAAAACACGAACTTAAATCACAAGAATTCAAAACAAGATAATAAGTGAAGCTGATAGCGTATAAGTTAACTAATACTTTCGTAATTGTCTTATCACAAAGAAGTTTGCAATTCCAACCCAAATCTTACCCACTTTCACCACTCAAGTCCCTGGAAAAAACTACAAGCATCCAAGAAACTGTTGAATTTAGCTGAAATGCGTGAAGAACCCTTTTCGTGTAGCTCTTTATTCTCTCTGTGTCTATCGGATTTGAAACTTTAACATCCATTCAAGACTACCCGATAATTCTCACATGCCCTTGAATCCTCTTCTGTCAATTTCCACACCCTTTTCAATCTTCAAGACCATTTCTTTTTTAGTCTCTTTCAGTTGCCCACTCAAGTTTCCCGAATTAGTTGTCTCTCAAATCAATTGGGTATGTTCCCTTTTCGCTCAATTTCATTTCTTTAGGGTTTATCTAACCTCAATTCATTTCGATTGAGGGTTCGGTATATTGATTCTTGAAGTTTTCTGCATATTGGGTTCTTTTTTGTTGTGAGTTGTAGATCTTTGTTAGTTTTTTTATAAGTAGTATTTTTTTTTCCTTAGCTGATTCTGGTTATCTGGATTCACACTTTGTTATGCTGCATTTGATTCTGTGATTACTGATTCTGTATTTATCTTTGCGTTTCGGTATTTCGATATCTTGGTTTGTTTCATAGTGTGCATTATGGAATTTCTTGCCAGCTCTTTGTTATTCTGCTCTTCGTTACGGTAAACTCGACTTGTAATTTAGATGCACAATAGAAAAATGCTTTGATGGATGCACAATGATAACCTTCATTCACTGTGTTTATGTTTTTCTTGAACTGTAATTTGGAGACAATTCGTATTTGTTCATAGTGATTTTCCTATATTGTATTTCATTCTTGCTCACATAATTTAAGGGAAAATGCTTGATGCACAGTGATAATAATAATAATCTGTATCCACTGATTTTTAAAGGTTTTATTGAACTGTCATTTAGAGGCAATTCGTGTTCGTTCTTCGTGCACTGTGGAATTCCTGTCAGCTCTGTGTTATTTGATTCTTCCTCATATTAGTATATTACCCTTGAATTGTGATATAGGGAAAAAAAATTAAAAATGCTCTGATGGATGCAGAACAATAACATTCATTCACCGTGTTTATGTTTTTGCTGATCTATAATTTAGAGACAATGCTTGTTCGGTTTTCAGTGCATTGTCAAATTTCTTGCCAGCTCTGTTTAGCTGGTCCTTTCTTGGGATTCCCTCGATTTGTTAGTTAGATGAATGCTTTGGTGTCTATGCACATTGCACAATTCGTTTACTGTGTTAATGTTTTCTTGAACTGTAACTTTGATACAGTTCTTGTTTTTGTTTGGTAGTGCATTCTGGAATTTTTTGCCAGCTCTGGGTTATTTTTCTTTCGTAAGTTGTCCTTGGGATACAATGTAGATAAGAATGCCACTCAATTGATGGACAATGAAAACCTTCACTCACTCTGTGCTTATGCTTTTAATGAACTGTAATTCCGAGGTGATCATGTTTGTTTCATTTCATAGTGCATTATGCAAATTTTCGCCAGTTTTGTGTTATTTGCTTCGTTCTTACGTTACCCTTAAACTATAATTTAGAGAAAAATGCTCTGATGACTGCACAATAATAATAATCTTCATTGACTGTGCTTATGTTTTTCTTGAACTAGAGACAATTCGCCGAGTAAAAATGTCGCAAGGCTATGCAATTGAGCTTTACTTTGATCCTGCACTGGAAAACCAAGTCTTGAAGGCGTGGAACATGCTGGCTCGGCGTCAAATCAGCACTCAGTTAATTGAAATAGAATCAAGGCCTCATCTTACTTTATTCTCAAGCCCTTATGTTGACATATCCAAAGTGGAGAGTATCCTGAGAAACTTTGCTATGAAAAGTGAACCTCTATCTGTTTGCTTCTCCTCAATTGGATCTCTCCCGAACGATAACAACGTTCTTTTTCTTGGCCCAACGCCATCCCTGTCTCTCCTTCAATTCCATTCACAGTTGTGCGACGCGATGAAGAAAGAAGGCATTGAGATTGCAGAGGAATATCTTCCGGATACGTGGTTTCCGTACTGTGCAGTGGCTGAAGAAGCACCAAAGGCTCGTATGGCTGAGGCATTCACTGTCTTGCGTGATTTGAAGATGCCTGTGAGTGGATATGCCATGGATATTTCATTGGTGGAGTATCCACCTGTTCGTGAACTCGTTTCTTTCACTTTGGGAGCTCACCAGATTAATGAGGTTTAAGTCTTGTCCTTGTGCATTTATGTTAGATTTTGTGTCTTTTCTCTTACACTTTTATGCTTGTATAATGGTAGAATGGTGATCATAATATCAAATTGCTATTAATCGAAGTTGATGATTTTGAAATTTACGTTTCTCTATCGTTGTATGTCCTGTGCATTTGCATTAGTCGCTGTGACCTATTTTCTGACATTCTATGGTTGTATTAATAACGGTAGAATGGTGATTGTAATGTCGAATGGCTCTCTATTGAAGTTTATGATAATGATTTCTGTTTTTGACTTTTCGTGTTCTGTGGTGAGAAAAGCCAAGTTTGGTTGATGAAAAGGTTGTGAATTTGTCTCTGGTTGATGCTTGAGCTTTTAGAACAGTTGATAAGTCGGTAGAATGAATCATATTATTTGTTCGTCAAATAGATGCCTTGTCATGGTTCGTATCCGTGATACAAAAGATTGATGTCTCCGTCTATACTTATCATTCTTGCCATTGTATTTTTTCCAAATGGATACATTACTCTGCACGGCTATAAGATGTTGAAGCAGAAGTAGCCCCGGGCTTTGTTGTAGTTTCACTTTTGGGATTTTGCTGAATATTATAGTGTCTGTATTTTGTATTTTCTAGTTCTACCAGCTAAATTTAGAATAGAGTAGCTAGAAGCTGTTCTTGTCTATATCAAAATGCCTGCTTTTGTATGCGAAACACATATTTCATATATGAAGAAATTTATCCAAAGCATAACTTGCCATGTTGATGTTGAAACCTCAGTGGTTAGCTTATGATGTGTTGAACACTGTTGTGTCTGTTTCCCCCCCTCTTGGGGGGGCTGTGTTCTTCGAAATGAAGCATCTCACTAGAGACGAATGATGTCTTGAAATGCTCTTGCGTGGAAGTATGTATCGATTTGTTGTTGACAACGAATAGACGTATGACTTAGCTTCGTCAGGGTTGAAACGTTTTAATTTGCATTGATCCGATTTCCATCCCCTGTTGGGGAAATCTGGGTCCATGTCCATTCGCGTACGGAGGAAGTGTTACGCTATAGTTTGTATGGCGTGATACATAATTCTAAGTAAAACAACGAGTGCTGCAGATTTGGGTTACTCTTGAAAATAATATCCCCTATTTATGTTTAGTGATTTGTTTGGCTTGAACTCATCCAATACTCCCTACACTCTCGTGGGAAGATTCATTCGAACCCTAAGTCTGGGTGTTAGTCAAAGTTTCTAATATTATGATAGGTTTCTATCTAAAAGTTTGAACTTATAAAGATGTGTGAAATCCAGTTTGGCAATTTCGAACTCTGGTACTAAGGCATCTATCTCTCATCAAATTTTCAATACAATATCACACTCTCATAGTCGATTTCACTTAATCAACTGTGAACAAATGACTACTTGTCTTATTACGCCGTTTTACTAATATGGGCACATACATAAGCTATATATCTCCGAGAGACGAGATCAATCTGCAAACATCAGCTATAACATACATCACTGTGCAGTGCTATGTATGTCTTTCATGCATATCAAATCCGGTCTCTCATAAAAACATTCCAGACATGTGATTCACAAACATCGATCAAACAATTGGTTTTTACTCTAATAAGAGTGTCAAATATCTGCCACAAGTCGGCATCTTAGATTTGAAACCAATCAAACATTTAGAAAAGAAAATGAGAAAAACAATAAAAAAGTCATGGCCATCGTATATTGACCACTTATGAAAATAGACATTTCACGTGTTTTTATTGGAATACTAATATTTTTGAATTTCAACAATTCTCTGTAAACCAGCTATAGGTGTTCAACTATTCAACGTGCACATATATAAATCAACCATTTTTTTTCTCCAATTATAAATACTCTTAACTTAGAACAACAACAAAGCAAAGTTGAACAATATTCATTCATAAAACATGTCTATTTCTAATTTGTTCAACATTTTGAGCAGCTGCTTTTCTGAACAATCCACCCCTAAATATGCCTGCGATGGTGATGTTTGTTATCGACACGATCCAAAGGCGTCGAAATCCAAGGAGAAGTTGAGCATCAAGACCGCGTTTTCAAGGCTATCTCCCAGATCAAAGGCTGCAGGTTAATCATGCTTTTCGCCATTGTTGATCGTATGGATCATCGGTCTGGGAGACGTAAACTTGCATTCTTTTTTCTGAGGTTCGCACTGATCATTGACAAGAACCGGATTTGTTTTGAAGCATGAAATGCTAACTGTTGTTCCTGTAGTTTTCTTCAATATTTGTTGTCATGAAAAGAATTTGTCTATAGACATTATGGTAGTATTGACTGTACACAGGTTTCAAATCTTGAATTCGAAAAAAATGAAAAATGTATGTAGTTCTGTGAATTAAGCTGACGATTGTTTAAGAATTGCTAACAAAAGTTCGTTCCAAGTATCAACCGGACCAGGCAGACACCAATGGATACAATCGTTATAGCCTTTCATCGAATATTTTCCATAATGATCATTTGGATGCGCATCCGCTCTCATTATCATCATTTCTGTAACATCAAGAATTTCGAACGCGCCCCCTTTTTCGTTTCTTGCAATGCCGAATTCCTCTGCCTGAAGTTTCCTGTATTCCAAATCACCCCAGTTAAGAACCTCTTCCTTTGAGTAAGGCCTTGTCCCGTTGCATCTTCCTCCATCGTTCCACGCTCCACCTTCAAAATGTGCCGGAGAAAATGTTCTCACCAGGGTACGAAGATTCGTGCAGTTTTTGCAGTTATTGATTTCCTTCAATGCAGTTCGCAATGCTTTTGCAATGGATACACCGGGACTTAGTTCTGTCACGCCTGGCGCTCCACAGTAAGTACAACCGAGGAGAATTCCATCCTCGTATATGTAATTTGGTCGGAAAAACCAGTGACCATTGGAGATAATTGCGTAATCTAATGAAGGTAGTTGTTCAGACCAATTGGTGTCGATCTTCTCGAGCTGGAGATCAACATTACCAGTGTTGGATCCGTTGTTTATTCTCTCGGTGGCAGATACTAGGAATGTAGTCCAGAGAACCTTTAGCGTGAAGTCGTGCTCTTGAAACTTCCATGTTACGAATCGATCTTCGTCATCTTTGTATATCTGTGTTGGAGTTTCTGTCTGCAAAAAAGCCTTATGAGAACTGTTTGATAAACCAAGTTCTTGAACAAAAGCAGAATATGAACCCCAATTTGATTTTGAGCATCAAAAAATCATCCCGTTTTGTTGAACTGAATGCAAGATCTCTTACCAAGTCGCTACTAGGCTCGGTCTAAAATCGGAACAAGAACCAGAGTTCGAGTACTAACCATAGATAGGAGACAGAGGAGGGAGTCCATTTGATTCCTAGCAAGTGAATCGCCAATGAAAGCCATCGTCTTTCCTCGTACAATACATAGAAACTCCTCAGGATTGAAACGAGGGAGTTCACATTGGTCTGGTTTCCATCTCCAGTTAAGAAAATCTCTATCGTGTCTTCCGTGGAGGAAACAGTTCTTGAAGGATTGCATTGTCGTACAACTATAATTCGTATATAGAGAACCTCTTGCATCCCGAATCCATTGCCCCTTGAATAAGTCACAGTCTTCTCTATCTGAACATGGAAACAGAATGCTCAAAAACAGCTGTATATGAATGACAAAATACGCGTGATTTATGCATGACTTACGTACTGGTTTCAGGCCGAACTATGCATTTCGTTTGATTGTGTTCTTCATTGCTGGACGTGTACCTGATCAAGATTCCAGGGTAAGTTAGGTAGAAGCTAACAACCATAAACAGACATGTCGAGTAGCACATATACAAAGTAACTTTCGACAAGTTCACGCATTTGAGTTTCTTGATCATGATGAGACTGAAATGGTTCTGAATTTCTGATTCTATAATCTGCTAAATGGTGCTGTTAGTTGATTTCTTCATGCCATGTAACTTGTGCTCTACTGCTACAGATGCTTGGATTTTAAGCATTTCTCAGCAGGTTTTACGCCAGAAAAACCGTGTCTTCATAATGTGTTTGCAGCTTAAACAAATATTGTTCTGTCAGTTTCATTAACTAACTGGGGATCTTGATTCATATAAATTATTGCCAATCTCAAGTACCTTTGATTCTTCTCCCAAGATGAAGCTTGTGGAAATGGAATCATATTACCTTTCCCAAGACATCTGGAAAAACTAAACAACCCACAGAACTCAATTTCTACGAAAATCAGCCTCAAGGAAGAGAATCCGGGTTCAATAAATCAAAGAACACTCCGTTTAAGATTTTCTAAAATCATTTCGTTCCAAGTATCAGCCGGACTAAGCAGGCACAAATGCAATCAATCGTTGTAACGGTTCATCCATTTATATCCCCAGTGCACGCCAGGATGGCCGTCAGGCCTCATTATCATCATTTCGGTAACATCAACAGTTCCAAATAACATACTGCTATCAGTGTATAGAAAATCTCTATCCTCTTTCCCCTGCAGGAAACAGCTAGTTCTTCATTACTGGAATTGTTTTGCAGCTGTAGTTGGTATATAATGAACCTCTTGGCCTCTTGCATCTGGAATCCATCGCCCTTTGAATAAATCGCCCTTTTCTACCTCACTTCACGATCAACATGTGAAGCATATCTCTCAAAGAAAGTTAATGATTGAACAAATGATCGAGAGAATCCATGCATTATGTGACTTACCAAGGATGGATTTAGTTTGATTATGCGCTTGATCATTCTTACTGTTGTCTGTGTATTCGAGTATATATATAGCAGCTTACAGCCATGATCAAACATGCTGAGGAAAGCAGAAAACAAGTATCTTTTGATAAGTTATGTTCTTGATCTTGTTTCTTGAACAAGAACTTTTGGTAATGAAACTGATTTTTGGTCTATGAAGTTTGGTTCTTGTTTCTCTCCATGTCTGTGTTTCTAGTGATACACTTGCAGAGCTAGCTCAAGGTTCAATCATGGAGAATTTTCAAACAAGTGGGCTTAAACAATTTCTTGTTTCTCTTTATACTTGTTTTTGCTTCTTGCCATTTACTCCACCATGTTTTCCATAAAGAGTAAATTAGCCACGAGGCGAATTAGAAATGAAATTTACGGGATGCTAAACCTTGTAAAGGTATAACAGTATATAAGCGAATTTCACTTCCTATACACGTTCGACATGCTTATAATTTTCATATGAGTAGCAACTCCTAGGTTGCGAAATACAATAGTTCTAACCATTAAATGGATGTCTCTTGAGAATATCCAGCAGAATCTCGTTCCAAGTATCGACTGGACCAGGTAAACACCAGTGCACACAATCCTTATAACCTTTCACCCAATGTTTCCCATAGTACTCGCCAGGATGCCCGTCCGCCCTCATCAACATCATTTCCGTAACATCAATAATTTCAAACACATTTCCAATTCCATTTCCATCCGTTTCATTCCTTGCAATCTCAAGTTCCTCTGCCTGAAGTTTCGTCAATGCCAGATCACCCCAATTAACAACTTCTTCCTTCCTATACGGCCTAGTTCCATTGCAATTTCCTCCATTGTTCCACTCTCCACCCTCATAATGTGCGGGTGAATACGTCCTCAACAATGTTGTAAGATTCTTGCAGTTCTTGCAGCTATTGATTTCCTTAAATAAGGTTTGGAACGCTTTTCTAATGGATACCGTAGGATGCACGTCTGTAATGTTGGGCACCCTGCAATAAGTGCAACCGAGGAACTTTCCATCTTCGTATAAGTAATTTGCTCGGAAATGCCAATGAGCGTTCGAGATAACTGCATAATCTACAGAGGGCAATTTCTTAAACCAACTTGTATCGATTTTATCGAGCTGCAAATCGAAGGTGTTAGTCTTGGAGCCGTTCACTATTCGCTCTGTGCCTGCAACTAGGCATGTAGTCCACAAAACCTCCAGTGTGAAGCTGTGCTTTGGAAATTTCCATGTCACAGATCTATCATCTGCATCTTTGTATATCTGTATTGGGGTTTCTGTCTGCAAGATTCTCGATTTTCGATATGAAGTTAACATAACATTATCAGTTTTACAGCTTGTTAAGTGTAAAAATTGATTTATATATAAGAGAATTACCTAAAAGGAGGGTAAAAGAAAACAAAAAAGGTTACTGTGTTAGCCTTATCTGGAGAATGTGGCATGTATTAACATCCATAAGAACTTTATAACTTGTAAGTCACAGAACTAACCATAGACAGGAGACAAAGCAGCGAGTCCATTTGATTTCGAGCAAGCGAATCTCCTATGAAAGCCATCGTCTTTCCTCGTACAATGCTAAGAAATCCATCAGGATCGAAGCGAGGGAGTTCACATTGGTCCGGTTTCCATCTCCAGTTGAGAAAATCTCTGTTCTGTCTCCCCTGCAAGAAACAGTTCTTGTACGGCTGCATCGTCGTGCAGCTATAGTTCGTGTACAGCGGAACCCGTGCAGTGCGAATCCATCTCCCCTTAAACAAGTCACATTTTTCACTACCTGTAAAACACAAATGTACGTTCATCACTACAATAGATTTGATCTAATTCAACCATTAAAAAGAGTCGTATCATGCTAATAAGAGTAGATTGAAAGTTAACGTACATATAATTAATATAACTGACTAGATTTGAAAACTGTCGGTAAAACTGTAAGTTTGAGTTTGTACGTGAGATGGAATTCTTTCAGACTCACCGTTTTTCGACTGAATGATGGATTCGGTTCGGTTCTGTCCATGATTGATGGATGTGAAGCTGATGTAGTTTGTTGGGTGAAAAAGAAGGTAGTACAAGGTAGCTGCAATGACAAAACAAGATGGACAGAACAAGAAAGAAGGAAGATAATCTTGCAGAAATCTGTGTTCTTTGGCTAGTTTTGGTTTCTTACTGGATCTGTCCATGTTTTTTTTGGGGATGAATAATGAATTGCTGTTTACTTTTTAATAATAATTGAATTCATGGTCTTTTTAACAGGTAAAAGCCATGACTGATGGAAGATATATGTCCTCAGCATGTGCCTATGTTTTAGTATTTCTTATTGGATTTGTACTTTTGTTATTTACGATGACTAAATTATTATAACTTGGTCTTCAATTTTGACTGCTTTTTAAAATATTGATAAAATTGTTTACTTCTTTTATCATAATCTCATTATTGGTAGTCAAGCATTAAAAAATAATTAATTTTTCAATTTTAACTGTAAAACTAGTTTCGCAGACATTTGGATCACCAAAGGTACCGCGAAACCAATTTCACATAACTTGTTAGATCTAGACGTTGTTTTACAATAGTCATTGTTTGTTGGTTACTCCGTCCATTTTTAATATTTTTAATATACTCCATCCGTTTCACTAAAAGTGTTACAATTTTCCGTTTTACGCGTTTTATTAAAAGTGTTACATTTCCTTTTATGAAAATTAATTTTATAATAATACTCATTTCTAACCACATATTTTTGGGTCTACATGTAATTTTCCACTCAATTAATATCTCATACACATTCTCATGCGTATTTTTTGGAATGGCATCTTTTATACATTTTACTTAAAAATTGTGGGAGTAATATATTTTGAAATTTTCACACAAATTTAAACAACACTTTCTTCATCAATAACTTGATAAAAGATTGAAGTCACCACCGACTGCAACCACTATTGCTACTTTGTGTACATAGTAATTATTTGAACTATCCACTTCTACACTATGTGTATGTATTATACAGTTCTTGGGTCGGGTTGGGTCTGGATCAGACGGGACTCGACTCAGATTCAGCACTGTCCGCACGTGTTGAAAAAGTAGCTGCGATCTTGTGAGTAATCGAGGCCTAGATCTAATCTATATATACGAGGCGGACATTGAGTATTTCCATTACACAAGTCTCATTAGATCTACTAGGTGTGTGTTCAATATCTCCTGTCCAAACGTTGACAGTTAGGTAGATCTGACCACGGTTTACGAACCTTCAATTTTGGAACCATGAAAGCGACGGTTCTATGGTCCTTACTCCTGAACCAGACCTTTTTATTTGAAAACGATCGATTCTCCCAGTTTCACACTTCCCAGACAATTGTATTCGTTATTTAAAAATGAGTTACCTGATAATTTATTTTTATTTTTTAAATTATCTTTCCATAAAATGGGATTAAAACTTTCTGAATTAGGGCGTAAGTTTTAAGAGAAAGGTGAATAAATTAAGAGAAATAGTGAATAAAATAGGAAAGAGAGTGAATAAAGTATGAGAGATAATGAATAAAGTAAGAGATATATTTTCATTTAATGGATAAAAAGTTGAAATTGAGACTTCACAAAATAGAATGCGAAAAGTTAAATTCAGGACGGAGGAAGTAGATGTTTGCTTATGAACACGTTAGATTAATAAGTTAATTAGCTTAGTAGTCTCAAATTTAAGTTATCTTATTAGTGAATTTATAAGCTATCAATTAGTCTTCAGTCACATTATCAGTTTTCAGTCACATTATCATCTTGGCACTAAGACATAACAAATACTAGGAAAGTGGAAAGTTGAGATTATGATGGAGAGAGTAATTTTCAATTTTCAACTTTATCATCAAACTACCATTTTTCTATTAATTATCTATTGTTTTTCCTCTAAATATTATTAAATCTTCCACTTTTCTTTATTTTGGTGGTCACGAAAGTTAAGGAGAAACTTGTCGTGGAACGGAGCAGTTACTTAATGGTTGTTTTGCACTTTTTCTAATCGTTGTTGGGTCAAATCCTGGCGACCATGTGATATGACAAAATAAAATTGCGAGTGCTCATGTGCATGTCGGAGTTAATATTTAACATAACTGGGATCTTGATTCTTGGATAATGAGCTCACTGACTGATTAAGTTCTGTAGGTTACAAGACATTATTGGTGGCTCAATATTAAGTATTCTTACGATACTTAATGTAATACGTCCTCGACAATGTGGTAAGATTCTTACACTCTTTGCAGTTGTTGATTTTCTTAAACATGGTCCGATACATAGAGTTTTCTAATGGATACTGGAGAATGCACATCTGTGCGTTCGACGCATAGAGTGCCGTTTAGTACAGCCGAGGAACTGTCCATCTCCGTAAAGGTAATGTGAAGCCGGTTAGCTTAATATTAAAGGAAGTAATGGACATGGTGTACTGAAGACACTCATGACAAGGATGAAGGATGTGTGGTGTTAGAGTGTGCTGAGGACACTTGGATATAACACTGAGAAGATTGATGTGTGGTGTGAACACAGAAGCAGTTAGAAGTCGAATCTAACTGGGATTCCTTTACATGGCATCAAAGGTTTCTTTTCTAGTTAGGAAAGAATTCGTTTCTGATTAGGAGAGGCAATGTATGTTGATTTCTCTAGCATATATACACATGTAGGTACTAGATAAATCGATGAGACATAGAAAAGATTTCTGAGAGAAACACGGTGAGGAATAGAAAAACAGAGGAGCATGTAGCTTGAAACTCGGGAGGTTTGGTCGATTCCTTGTAAACTGCGTTTTGGTTATTGGTTAATAGAAATCTTGGTTATCCCGTGGACGTAGACAATTGTCGAACCACGTTAAATCTTGTGTTTATTTTTCTTGTGTTTGTTTGTTGGTTGGTTTGTAGTTTATTGGATTGAATTGGGTTGATTTGATTAACAATTGGCGCCGTCTGTGGGAAGACAATCAACTGGTATCTATTCATCAAATGCGTCTCCAAAGTTCGACCTCAAACCGTTGGAAGGAAAGGCAGACTTTGGTCTGTGGAAGAGAAGAATGATGGCTCTGTTAATGCAGCAGGGTGTTATCGACGCACTGACTGAGAAGTTCGATACAACTTTGTCTGATGCTGATAAAAAGGCAATCAAGTTCAAGGCTTACAGTTCTTTGATATTAGCTCTGGGAGATAATGCTCTTATTGAAATCGGTGATCTTTCATCGGCAAAGGAGATATGGGAGAAGCTAGAAGAATTGTATAATGACAAGTCAGATGCAAATAAAATTTATGCAAAACAGAGGCTATTTGCATTCAAGATGGTTGAAGGAAAATCAATCATGAGTCAGTTGGATTTGTTCAAGAAGCTTGGTTGCACACCATGACAATCTGAAGCGATGTGAAGAACAGGATGAGGAGCCAAGACAAGGCAATTATCTCGTTGATGAATTCACTCCCTAGGTCTCTTGTTGCATTCAAGGATGCTTTGGTGTATGGGAGGACAGAAGCATTGAGAATGGAGGCTATTGAATCTGCATTAAGATCAAGGGAGCTAGACCAGGACGGTGTTCCTGACACTCGATCTTGGTGAAAGCCTTATGGTGAAACAATATCACAAGTTTCCACCAAAGAAGAAGCAATATCCAGATCAAAGGAAAGCTCAGTATAACAAGGATGGCCCGGAAACAAGGAAGTGTTATTATTGCAAGAAGCAAGGACACTTGAAGAAGGATTGTATGAGTCTAAAGGCGCAGAAAGGGAAGGGTGTGGCGACAACACCGAATACTAATTATGGCGCAGACATTACAAACAAATTAGAGGCTTATCATACTGCGGAAGCTCTTGTTACTGAGGTACTTTCAGTCACTCAAACTAGTCAATCAACTGAATGGGTTATGGATTCAGGCTATTCGTTTCATATGACACCTATTAGAGAATGGTTTTCAACTTTTGAGCATAGAAACTGTGGATCAGTTGTTCTTGGTGATGATAGACCATGCATAATAAAGGGTATGGGAACAGTGAGAATTGAGATGTTTGATGGAGTGATAAGGGATTTGCTTAATGTGAGGTATGTGCCACATTTGAAGAGGAACTTGATATCCTTAGGAACTATGGATACTAAGGGATACAAGTATTCAGGTGATAATGGTGTCCTTCAGGTTAAGAAGGGTGATAAGGTGGTTATGCAGGCTCTGAAAAGGAGAGAATTGTATTATCTACAAGGAAAAACTGTAACTGGTGAAGTTTCCAGTGTACAGTGTTCTGACAACACCGTTCTATGGCATAGAAGACTATCACATGTTGGAGAGAAAGGTCTTATGGATTTATCTAAGAAGGGACTCTTAGGTGGAGACAAGATACATAAGATGGAACTTTGTGAGCTCTGTGTGTTAGGGAAGTCCAAGAAGAACAGTTATGGTGTTGGGAAACACACCACACAGGACATACTTCAGTATGTGCATGCAGATTTATGGAGACTGACGAGAACCACCACTAGGAATGGAGGTAGATATTTTCTGTCCATCATTGATGATCTTTCAAGGAAAGTGTGGGTGTTTGTATTGAAGTCCAAGCATGAGACTTTCATGAAATTCAAGGAATGGCTTGTGGAGATGGAGAATCAAATGAACAAGAAGCTCAAGGTGATCAGAACTGATAATGGGCTGGAATTCCTGTCTAATGAATTTAATACCTTCTGTGTTGGGAAGGGCATCTTGAGACACAAGTCAGTTCCTGGAAATCCACAGCAGAATGGAGTAGTTGAAAGGATGAATAGAACAATCCTAGAAAGAGTGAGGTGCATGCTTCTTGGATCAGGTTTGTCAAAAAGCTTTTGGGGGAGAGGCTGTGACTACGACAGCACATCTTATTAACCTATGTCCATCATCAGCTATTGGTTTCAAGACACCTGAAGAAGTTTGGAAAGGTACTCATTCAGACTACTCATATCTCAAGGTATTTGGATGCTTAGCTTATGCTCGTGTTAAACAAGATAAGTTGGAGGCTAGAGCAGTAAAGTGCTTATTTCTTGGTTATCCAAAGGGAGTTAAGGGATACAAACTTTGGTGATTAGAACCAGGGGTGAATAAATGCATCATCAGCAGGGATGTGACTTTCCATGAAGATGTGATGCCATTATTGAGGAATACTGACAATGTTGAGAGAACACTTTCGATCGGTGGAGCTGTCGAAGATGGTGTGTCGAACCTTTGAATATGGAGTAAACGGAACCTTTGGTGTGGTGATAACACCAGTTTTCGCAGACCATGGTGTTCTGACAACACCGCATGCTGAATCTCAGGGAAATACTGACATACATGATCACGTGGAGCCTGAATCGAGTAATCAAGTGGAGAGGCATGTGATTAGAAGAAGGACAGGGATAGAGCTCAATAATCCAGATGATGTTGTGGATTATCAACTCATCAGAGATAGCACTACAAAAACACAGTGCATGGCGGCGGATAAATCCGTCGCTGAACCGACTATCCGCCCGACTACGGTGGCGGAAGAAAATCCGTCGCCCCACAGGCGACGGATAACAATCCGTCGTCGATTCGCGACGGATTTGACGACAGATTGACCAATTTATTTTTTTAATTCGAAATATAGCGGCGGATAGATTCTATCCGTCGCTATATTAGCGACAGATAGAATCTATCCGTCGCTAAATATTCTAATTGGACTAGTGGCGAATTTGAAATTCCGTCACTAATTTAAATCCGTGAATTCCGTCACTAATTCCATCACTATTTATTTCATATTAATCCCTATTTTTCGTAGGTCACCTATTTAATCAATATAATGTTCGATAATAAATCAATAATGGAGAAAATGTTTCAATGAATAAAAAAGTAATATTCGGAGCTGGAGAAATTATCCAAACAAGTGTAAATATGAAAAAAAATCCGAACATACAGATACATAACTAGCTATCAGACGGGGGTGGGTGTGGGTGATGGCGGGCAGGACATATTGCTCCATACATGTAGAAAGGCGCTCATTCTCTGTCATGCGCTCCATCTCGTCCTTTGTTGCTCCATCTCTTGAGTTAGCCGAGCAACTTGTTCCGGACCTGTTGCACCATTTAGAGACACAGTCACGTGTGTAAACCGGACGTCTGATGCTGGGATGATGATGAGAGCACCGGACTAGCGGATGCAAACCGAGGCTCCAGGAGTCCATATTAAATCCTTTCTTGTCCGGTTTGTTGACCTCTAGGAAGATGTTGTCAACTTGTTGATTGACAACACATCACCGTCTCGTCCTCTGCCTCGCCACTGAGCATCAACCTCGGCTGAAATCGTAAATAGCGAGATATCATGATCGATTCTTGTTTTTAAAAGTAACTTGTAATAGTGTACAAATATGAACTTTAAGCAACATAAACATAACGATAGGCGAGGCCGGTGGTCGGTCCATACCCGCCATTACTTGGCCTTCTTGAAGATGGCATACTTGGATGTCACCTCCCCGTGCCACTGAATCAAACCAGATCTAGTCGACAATTTATCATCTACAAGTAATAGAGCGTGAGACTTCACATACACGTAATGCTAGATTGCAAAACACATATATACCGATTGATAATAATCGGTGAGATCGCCTCCCAAGGTGGTGAGCGACCCTTCTGCCGTGTCGGTAGGATGTCCGATTACGCACATTGGTCCAAGCAACGTCACGGACATCGATTCGGCGCGATGGGCATCCCAAAGGCCCACTCCACGCATCAACTGTGGAGGATTGGGCCACCCGATCGAATGGCCTTCCATCTGAGACCATATCCATGCAGTTTGGATCCACAGTCTAAATAGCGCCGGATCTGTGGATCAACTCTTCGAATGAAGTACTCCTTCTACATTCCCAATTTCATACAACATCCAAAGTCAATACATGTCCTAACAACATAACAGATATGGTGACTAACATATCACCCAAATAAAGTGGCTAACATACCACTCACATATAGTGGCTAACATACCACTCACATTGTCCTAAAATTTACTAACACAATGGTGACTAACATATCACCCAAATAAAGTGGCTAACATACCACTCACATACAGTGGCTAACATACCACTCACATTGTCCTAAAATTTACTAACACAATGGTGACTAACATATCACCCAAATAAAGTGGCTAACATACCACTCATATTGTCCTAAAATTTACTAACACAATGGTGACTAACATATCACCCAAATAAAGTGGCTAACATACCACTCACATACAATGGCTAACATACCACTCACATTGTCCTAAAATTTACTAACACAATGGTGACTAACATATCACCCAAATAAAGTGGCTAACATACCACTCATATTAAAACGATTATAATTACAAACAAATGAATGTCATATTTTAACTTACCCTTAGCTCATCGAAGTACTCGGCCCTCATGCGCTCCGAGATGTGGCTCCAACACTCACCACCACCTTGGTGGCTCTCTCCTGCTCCGGAAGATGTCACCTAGTTTGTTGTGCACCTCCCGAGGCCATAAGCTGTTGTCAATGTATAAGATACAAGAAACGAATATATATTACTTTAGTACAACAATTTATACTTGTCAACTATCATTATCAGTTATGTTTTACATATTTAAGAAGAATGTATAATACTTACTTGGCAGGACCAATAGGGAAAATCACAGGCAAGCCGTCCCACGTGACGTTGGGATTGTTTGGATCGAACACGAGGTAGGGACAATCGTCGTGGTCGTCCTCTAGCATGTGTCCGGGCTGTTGGTAGAGCCATTTGCTCTCTCTGCCGGGGTCTCGGGAATCCGAGACTTCTTGTCACGATCTTGAGCCCTCCACATTGTCAGCGGTGTTGCCGACCCACCACTATCATGCGGCGGCATTGCGTGGGGGACGATAGGTGGACGGCCTCTGTCGCGGCATCTGCAAAAAAATGTAATAAATACAATAAAAATGTGTTAGTACGAGTTATAATACATAACAGATTATAATAACACATATAATTACTCATAATACACATAATATACCGTTATCGCCGTCCTCTAAGGCTACATATTGGTCCTCGTGCAGATCAAACAACTCATCATCTGCTTCTATGGGATCTTCTGCTTGTTTATCGACATCCTCTTGTTGGTACGAGTTGGTAATTGAGTCGTCTTTCTCAATGTACTCCACTTTCAAGCGAGCACGAATAGGTACCGCAGCTAACCATTCCCCCTTATCGCGTTTTCTGCTTGGATATTCAAGAAACACCACTTGTCGTGTAGCGAGTCGCGAATAAATGGTTCATACTTGGTTCGCACCTCTTCTTTTGGTTCACATCAACCATTTCATACCTCGTTCTTCCTCGTACCTCCTGGATTAGGATCATACCACTCAACGTCAAACAAGAAGGTTCATTTAAATGGCAATCCAGAATATTCAATCCTCACAATTCGTTTTAGCTTGCCGTGGAAATCAAACAAAGTAGCGTCTCCATACTATTCTGCACCATTAACACACACCCCGGAGTTGCTTGTCGCCATGGCCGTGTTACATTCAGTCGTGTGGAACCTAAGGCCATTGACTATATAACACAGAATGTGTAGACCTTTTGAATGGACCCTCTGCGAGCCTTTAAGTATATGCATGTGGCGTTGTTAATAGGATTCGGACATACTCTGAACCAATCTGGAAATTCTGTAGGAATTTTTGAGTCAAGTAGTTCCTCTAGTGTATCCTCTGTCATCTGAGGATTTTCTTCCAAACAACGCTTTTTGAAAAAACTGCAAACATTGATTCGATGATAAGTCTATAATTGATTAGAGACTTGCGTAGCTATATTAAAATTTAAATAAATGGTTGCTCACCTCGCAAATAGTACCATATCTTTGGTCAACCTCGGCACAATTCATTGAGGACATAATATTGATTTGCTTTCAACTCTTTATCCGTAAGATATTCTTTCTTAGCTGCACGAGGTCTCACGATACCACGAAGGCGGATAGGAAAACTCATCATCCGCTTGAACTACGAATGTATGCGTTTTGAGCCTTCTTTGTCTTCGGGGGCGTGTTCATCAAAGTAATAAGAGCGGAAGGTTGCAGTTTCCTCTCGAATGTAGGCATTGGCAATCGAACCTTGAGTTTACCTTTGTTGTTGACATACTTCTTCAATTTCCCCAAGTACCTCTCGAATGGATACATCCATCGATACTGAACCGGTCCAGCAAGTCTCGCTTCATGAGGAAGGTGAACCGACAAGTGCTCCATAGAATCAAACCAGCTCGGTGGAAAGATACGCTCGAGCTTGCATAGAATCAATGGTATGTTCCTTTCAAGATTTTCCAACACTTTATCATGAACCACCCTTGTGCCTAAATTTTTGAAAAATAAGCTCAACTCGGTGATAGCAGTCCATACGTGTTTCGGCAGAAGCTCTCGAAATGCTACCGGGATAAGCCTCTCCATGAACACATGCAGTCGTGGCTCTTCATCCCATAAACCTTTGTCTTCTTCAAATCCACACACCTCTCTAAATTTGAGGCGTAATTATCTGGGAAACTCAATGCCCTCACCCAATCAAACAAAATTGACCTAGAAGCGTTGTCAATTGTGTAGCACGCTTTCGGCCACTTACCATTCTCATCCTTCTTTGTCAACTCAGGCCTTTTACACCACGTCAACAACTCGGATCTAGACTTCGCATGGTCCTTTATTTTTCCCTCAATGTTGCAAAGTGTATTGAATAAGTTCTCGAACACGTTCTTCTCAATGTGCACGAAATCTAAGTTGTGACGGATAAGAAGACTGCTCCAGTAAGGCAAGTCCCAGAAAATACTTCTCTTCCTCCAACCACATTTTTTACCAATTTTCTCGTCATGCTTCATCCACCCAAGTTCAGTCACCTTCATAAGACCCAATCTATCAATCTCCGCAAGAATTTGTGCTCCAGTAAGTCTTGTTGGGGCTTTTTTGTTGACGACTTTATTTTTCAAGAATTGATCCTTGTTCTTCCTGAACGGATGGTCACTTTCTAGCAACCTACGATGACAATCAAACCAACAAAATTTTCCACTACCCTTCAGTCCAAATGCATCTGTATCCTCCAAGCAATGTGGACATGCATATTTCCCTGCAGTTTTCCTTCCAGATAGCATGGATGCGAGGAAGGCACTCCGGTCAAAGAAGAGGCTCTCAAGGTGAAGTTCTTTTTGTCGACAACTCGATCGGCTCCTTGATTAGGGGTTGCAAGAAAACATCAACGTCGATCCGGGATCTTCGGCGAGCACCAATGCGATCGAAACATGAATGGCTCCTTCATGCACTCACCGGGCGGTTATGCGGTGTGAGCATAAGCGCCAACAAGAGTATTCGTTCACTCTTGAGCAGGTTAAAACCATCCGTACAAAGTCCCAAACGTACATTTCTAGATTCGGCTGCAAACTCTGGATATGTCTTGTCAAACGATTTCCATGCGGGTGAGTCTGCTGGATGGTCCATTCTACCACCTTCTGCATTATCCGAGATTACTCGCTCCTTGTGCCACCGCATTTTATCCATGAAGCACTTGAAGCATACAATCTTTTCAAACGAGGTGCTAGAGGGAAGTACCACATTTTCTTATGTGAGAGATTTTTCTTTTGTCGTTTCTTTGCAGCCCCCTCCTTGTAACGCTTGTACCGTTCCTTACCACATAACTTGCATTCTATTAGATCTGCATCCTCCTCCAAATATATCATGCACATTTTCGGACAACAGTCTATGGTTACCACAAGCAGCCCTAATCCCCGCATCTTTTTCTTCGCTTGGTAAAAGTTGGTGGGAACTAGGTTTTCTTCAGGAAAAAGGTCCGACATTACGTCAACCCATTCATTGAAGCTCGTTTCAGATTGCTGGCCATTAGCCTTACAACTCATTAGTCGAGCTAACAAAGACAACTCAGTGAGCTTACACCCCGGGTAAACCGGCTTCCTTGATGATTCTAACAAGTCAAAGAACAACTGATCCTCGGGATTCGGTGGTTCTTCCACCTCCACCTCGGTTTCAGTGTTGGTTGTGTCCCTGAACTCCACCCCTGCAGCATCGTACACCATTTGTTCGACTCGAGCTCAAATAGCATCGCCTTCAGATGTACTTTGTTCCCCGACTTGTTCATTTTTTCTCTTCCTTCCACAGCATACGTATTGGTCATATGTATTGGGCGGTCTTTCCTCACCATGATGATTCCATACGTCTGTGACGAGGAATCCATTTTCCTCAAGTCTTTGGACTACCACTTTAGGAGTCACGTATTGCTTGTTTTGCCTTTGTTTCATTGTACAAGGACACTTTATCAACCCATCCTTTACAAGCCGGATTTGACATTGCAAATGCAATGAAACCTTGAACCCTTCGAAAACTCCATTGAACTACGCCATTGAGAGTGCGACAATACATCCATCCACGATCGGTATTCATTGAATAATTAGATAATAACGACACGTTTGAATTCATTAGATCGAGTTCTTTCATTTACGATAATAAATCAATTTCACAATAATTGAATCAATTGCTACGTAATATAAGTTATATTAGCTCGATCAATTGATTATTACGGCATTACATAATATAAGTTACATCGACTTCAATTTTACCATAATGTTTGGTTTCATATATATATCAACTAATGATTACTAGTTATACAAGCTAGAGACAAAGCGGATGAAACTTCTCATTCTCATGCGATCCTCCTCATCACTTGTGGCGCTCCCTACCACATAACTTGCATTCCAACTTACATCCTCCTCCCGATACACCATGCATGTTAAACAAGCGAAAGACACTCGATAGGCGGCCCCAAACCCGCCTCTCCCTCCATTGGAGGTATGCCATGGGCGGTGCTTCCTCACCGTGATGAATCCATACATGATACTCGGGGCATGAATCCATAACGTCGCAAGTGCTCGAATCTGCTTGTAGGCGTCATAAATTGCTTGTTTACGGGTTTCCAATGTGCGAGGACACTTTATCAACCCCGATTGCACAAACGGACGTCCATGGCAAAGCGAGATGAAACCTTTAACCCTTCTACAAAACTCCTAGAAACTACGCCATTTACCGTACGATTGTACATCCATGAGCAGTCGGAATTCATTGTATACTTTATTTTTAACACAGACGTTCAATTGATTAGATCGTATTTAATTTATTAGATCGATTCCAATTAGGATAAGAAGATTGTAGAGGTTAATTATTAATTATTATATGTTGCTTATAAATTAATTATTAATTAAGTGTTCGATATTTACAAAATTGGGCATATAATTTAACCATTTCAACCTCTTAGTACATATATTATATACTTAACATACATATCAAATTAACTAATTACTCTATACATATCGAATTACTACATATATTCATATCAAATTACATACTTAACATACAAATTTATCAAATCAAAACTACATACTTCTATACTTAACAAACATATCAAATTAACTAAACTAACTATATATACTTAACACACAAATCAAACTAACTACATACATTCATACATACCAAACTTAACATACTACATACATTCATATCATTAATTAAACTAACTATCAAATTGAACAAATTACATATAATTGATCAAATTAAACTAGTACATACTTATCAAATATACATATAATTGCTCAAATTAATCAAAATAAACAAAATCCCCAAATTTTAAAAAACTAGGGTTTTAGCCAAAATACCTTGATTAATCGGTAGAAATCGAAATTGATCGAGAAACAAACTCCTTGTCCCACTAGCTTGATTAGGCACCAAGATTGGTAGGAATAACGAACAATTCATAGGAAACGAAGAGGAGAAGAAGAGAATGAGGAAGAAGAAGCTAAGGAGAAGATGAAGAAAATGAGGCGAGTGTCTCTGCGTAGGGTAAATTAAAACTACGGGGACGGCGGACGTGTCAATCGCCGAAATCGATCCGGCGCCATTTTTGGCGACGGATAGGTATCCGTCGCTATAAGGCGACGGATAATCTATCCGTCGCCCAGTTTTCAAAAAAAAAAAAAATTTCTTTTTTTTTTTAATAAAAGTCAAACTTGGGCGACGGATAAATATTATCTGTCGCCCAATTTAGCGACAGATAAGTTATCCGTCGCTAATAAGCGACGGATAACTATTATCCGTCACTAAATTGGGCGACGGATAGATTCCGTCGCCCAGTTTACCGATCCGTCGTTATGGGGCGACGGATAAAATCCGCCCCCCCATAACGCCGTTTTTTCCTGGTTTTCTTGTAGTGTAGAGAACCAAGAGTTAGAACCTCTACTGCAGATCCAGATATGGTGTATTTTGCACTGAATATTGCCGAGGATATTTCTGTGATGAAGTTTGGATCGTGTCTAAGTTCTATCAAGTTGATGGAAGGAAGGGTTGTGTCCTAACTCTAGGGACATGAATGGTGTGGTATACTGTGGTTACGTTAATATGAAGCTAAGGTGGAGAATTGTGAAGCCGGTTAGCTTAATATTAAAGGAAGTAATGGAACATGGTGTACTGAAGACACTGATGACAAGGATGAATGATGTGTGGTGTTAGAGTGTGCTGAGGACACTTGGATATAACACTGAGAAGATTGCTGTGTGGTGTGAACACAGAAGCAGTTAGAAGTCGAATCTAACTGGGATTCCTTTACTTGGCATCAAAGGTTTCTTTTCTAGTTAGGAAAGAATTCGTTTCTGATTAGGAGAGGCAATGTATGTTGATTTCTCTAGTATATATACACATGTAGGTACTAGATAAATCGATGAGACATAGAAAAGATTTCTGAGAGAAACACGGTGAGGAATAGAAAAACAGAGGAGCATGTAGCTTGAAACTCGGGAGGTTTGGTCGATTCCTTGTAAACTGCGTTTTGGTTATTGGTTAATAGAAATCTTGGTTATCCCGTGGACGTAGACAATTGTCGAACCACGTTAAATCTTGTGTTTGTTTGTTGGTTGGTTTGGAGTTTATTGGATTGAATTGGGTTGATTTGATTAACAGGTAACTTGCTAGGAAAAGCCAGTGAGCGTTCAAGATATCCGCATAATCTATGGAGGCCTGTATTTTCAATTTTGTTGGTATAATATAAGAACGTAAATTACTAATATGTACTACATTTTTTTGACTTTGTGGGAAGTCAACACTTTTAAGTGGTATTTATCTTTAAATCAATCGTATATAAAAGATCGAATTCAAAGTGAAAGTTTAGTAAATAATCAAATTAAGTAATTAGAGGATCTTATAAGCATCTCCAACATAAGTTGGTTCCAAGTATCAATCGGACCAGGTAGACACCAGTGTAAACAATCTCTTCTCCCAGACGACGAATATTTTCCATGATTTTCGTTAGGATGTCCATCCGACCTCACGATCATCATTCTGGTTATATCAATAATGTCGAATGACACATTTTCTTTCCCCGCATTCCTTGCAGTTTCAACCTCCTCCACCAGAAGATCCCTAAAAACCATATCACCCCAGTCTGGAACCTCTTCCCATCCGTACCGCTTTGTCCTACCGCATCTTCCTCCAGTATCCCAATATCCGTATCCATAATGGGCCGTGTTTTCTGTCACTGCTAGAACGTGAAGATTTTTACATGTCTTGCAGTTGTTCATTTCCTTAAACACGGTTCGAAATGTTTTCCACAGGGCTACATCAGGGCCTAGTACCGCCACATTTGGTGCCCCACAGTAATTGCAACCTATGAGACTCCCGTTTTCGTATAGGTAGTTATGCATGAAGTACCAGTGACCATTGCTAATAACCGCGTAATCTAATGAGGGTAATATTTCGAACCAAGTGTCCAATTTGTCAAGCTGCAAATCAAAGCTATAATGGTCGACGTCTTTAGTTTGCACAGTGTGGGGGACGAGGAATGCAGCCCACAAAACCTTTAAGACGAAGTTATGTTTAGTGAATTTCCACGTCGCAACTCTTTCTTCAGCGTCTTTATATACCAGAGTTGGAGTCTCGGCCTGCAAGATTTTTCAATTTTGGCAAAGATAAACTCGAGGGCAGTTTGAAAGACCATCATACATAATTAGGCCAATCAGAACTTAAGTTTGAGGACGAAATCAGTTTCACAGCGTGTTAAAAGTAGGCCGAATAAGAACTCAAGTTCGAGGACTAACCAAAGAGAGGAGACAAAGGAGTGAGTCCATTTGATTTCGAGCAATAGAGTCGCCAATGAAAGCCATTGTCTTTCCTTGTACAATATTTAGAAACTCTTCTGGGTCGAAATATGAGGGAGTTCACATTCATCCGGTTTCCATCTGTAGTTAAGAAATTCGGTGTCCTTTCTTCCGTACCCTAAACAGTTCTTGTCAGCTGGAATAGTCGCACAACTATGTTCGTATACAAAGAACCTCTTGCATCCAGAATCCACTGCCCTTTAAACAGATTGCATTTTTCTCTAGCTAAATTACGACAAAATAAATCAGTCCTCAGTGGCAAATCCAGGAGAACATTTTAGGGGGTCGAATTTAGAAGTACATTTTTTAAAACGAAAAATATTCAAATTACAATATAAACAAACGATACTCCAATATAATAATATACTATTATTGATAGGTCGTAGAATTGAAAGGAGGAAGAGAGAGAGTGCAAAATGAAACCAACAAGAGTAGAAAACATCCGCCACTGTCAGTCCTAATCTACTCAAGAATCTAAAACACGTTTATGCATGATTGAAATTCGACTTACTAGTATTCTTTGCAACGACGAATTCAGTATGATCATGCTGTCGGTTGCTAAAGGCGTATCTGATGCTGCCTGGATAAACATTGAAGAAGCTTACAGCCAGGATGAGGCATAAGGAGAAAATCAGAATAGAAGTAAAACTTGATAAGTTTAGAAATCTGATTTTCTTGTGGCATTGATCAAAATTTTGCTCTTTCACTAAATTAGCTGGTTTCTCAATCTTTTCCATGTTGTGCATGTTGATCCAGAGAGTTTGGCTTGTGCAAATTTATATGCAACTTTTTACCATTTAAGTGCAATACTTCGTAATTAAAAAAATCTAACAAGTCAACTGACTGATTATACATACTGGTTTCGCCTGATTCACATAAGCGACCAACTGTATCACTTGAACTCCAGCGAAACTAGTCTTATTATTTGCCAAACTGGTTTAATTTACAATAGACCTAACTATTAAAAACTTGCAAGACTTCATAAGCAATTTTAAGTGTCAAGATGCTACAATTATGTGGAGAATGTGATAGAACAACTAGACTATTCCCCACTTCTTAAAAAGTGTCCCTTTTTTTTGTAATATTGTGAAACTTCAAACTGTGATTATAGGAGTATATGTTTATCAACAAGTTATTTCTGTTTTAATGTCATTTTCCGTGCAGTTATGAGCATTCTGGTTTCAACACGCATCATTTCATCTAACATGTAAGATCGAATCCTCTTACCATCGACTCGTGCAAATTACATAATTACAAAGTCTGAGTTCGGTTTAGTTGGTTAGGTACAAGGGTTTGGCCCGATAAAGCTCGAGATCGGCTAATTGGATATAAAGTGTTTGAGTCGAGTTCAAACATCATTAGAAGCTGGTTTTACATACCGAGTCGAGTAAGGAACTCGATAATCCAGTTAAGTGTATATAGATTTTACGTTTATATACTCCCTATGTCCAGGCTCAATTCTATGTGGACCTGGACACGGATTTTAAAAGGGAAATGTATAAATAATTAGAACAATTTAAAAGTGTAATGTTGAATCATGATTGAATGAAATAAGAGTTACAATGAATAAGAGTAACAATGAGTAAAATTACCCCAGTTTTTGCTAAAAATCATATGCATTTTTCTAATAGTCACGTTACTCTCTCCAATTTCTTAAAAGTACGGCATATATACACACTAGATCTAAATTGAACGAGTAAGATGGACAAATTAATTGAAATGAAAATTAAGTCAAACTTGAACAAAGCTTTTATTATACACTGCTTATAAAAAAAATGAGGGGCTAATGTGCAAAAAAGTAAAACGCTATGATCTGATATTCTGATACATATAAATCACTAACAAATGTGAGCTAGGTAAATTCTTATATAATGTTGTTTTATGATCATATATTTAACATATCAAACACTCGATCGCTTAATAATTTCTAACAATAATTCGTTCCAAGTATCGATCGGACCAGGTAAACAATAATGTACGCAATCCTTATAACCATCTGACCCACCATCTTTCCAGTATTTACTGGGATGCCCATCCGCTCTCATAATCATCATTTCCGTAATGTCAAGTATTCCAAGAAACATATTTTCATTTTCGCCCCCAACATTTTTTGCAGTTTCGAATTCATCCACCTGAACATTCCTATATTTCAAATCACCCCAATTTACAACCTCTTCTTTTCCATAAGGCCTAGTCTTAATGCAATCTCCTCCATTGTTCCAATCCCCACCCTCAAAATGTGATGAAGAAAACGTACTCAACAAAATGTGGCTCTTCTTGCAAGCGTCACAATTGGTAATTTCCGTAAAAGCGGCACGCAAGGCTCTTCGGAAGGTTACGTCGGGATCCAAATTCGTTGCGTTTGGAGCCCGATAACCATAGGTTCTGCCGAGGTATTCACTTCCGTCATACAAATCGTTTGGTCTCAAGAACCAATGGCCAACGGAAAATATTGCATAGTCGATATTTTGGAACATTTGGAACCAACTCGGGTTGACAATGTCAAGGTGCAAATCGGAGTTACCGGTGCCCGAGCCGTTGACGGCTTGTTCCATGGCACTGACGAGGAAATTTGATCTTAAAGCCATTAGCGTGAAGTTCTGGTCTCGAAATTCCCACGTTGTGGACTTGTCTTCCCCGTCTCCGAATGTTTTTGTTGGAGTTTCTACCTGCAGGGGCGAAGCCAAGAATTTAGACGAGGACCAAACTAAGAATTTACATGCTTCATTTCATGGCGGATATGATATAGTACTAAAATGTGTTCCGCATACCTTAACAATTAAAATAAACTTAGAAATTCGGACACGAAAGTCCAATAATTGATTTATCATTGATCGATCGTATAACAGTATCATGTAATATCCTTTTCACATGCAATTGCGATTGAGAAATAATAAAGCTAGAGGATGATCCGTACCGTAGATAGGAGACAAAGAAGTGACTCCATTTGATTTCGTGCAACCGAGTCGCCTATGAAAGCCATCGTCTTTCCTCGTACAATGCTAAGAAATCCATCAGGATCGAAACGAGGGAGATCACATTGGTCCGGTTTCCACCTCCAATTAAGAAAATCGCTGTCCTTCCGTCCGTGGAGGAAACAGTTCTTGGAGGCCGGTATAGTCGTACAACTATAGTTCGTATACAACGGACCCCTGGTATCGGGTACCCATCGCCCCTTGAATAAGTCGCATTTGTTATGCGACTCACCATTTTTCGATTGAACGGTCGATTCTGTTCGGTTCCATTCCTGATTGTTGGATGTGTAGATGATGGAATTACTTCCTGGATACACAAAGTAGAAGCTTATGGCAATGAGCAAACATGTTGTGAAGAACAGAAAAGAAGGAACTTTGGGCAAGTTTAGTACTGGAAATAGTGTATGTTTCTTGAAGAAGTGAGATTTATTTTGTTCTTTGTTTCTCTCCATGTTATGTAGTAATTCCTTGGTCATCTACTTTTTGGATCTAAACTCTATATTTAGGTGATTCTAGATGTCTTTTCCGTGATTAACGAGAGATCATGTGATTAGTATATTGGCTAAATTGCAAAATACCCCCAATCTCATAAGTAATTTTACAAAAAGTACCCAATGTTACTGGAATAGCGCGTAACAGTACCTCGTGTCCCGAGAGAACTCTGCACGTATGTTCGCTCCTTCAAATCAAGATTGAATCAAAATACGGCTTGAGAAGCAAGTTCTAGTGTTGAATTTACACATTATCACTGTTCCCGAATTCTAAGAACAACGGTGCTCCACTTCATCGGGCATTACTCATGCAGGCGCTTGTATTTTCAGCGGGCTTGCGTTACTTTTCCAGGTTCTAGGTCTATACAAGTTTTTTGAATTTTTAGCCTGGTAATACCATCGAATACCGGGTAATCCGGATTGACCTACTAAGTTTCAAAACATAAGTCATATGTAAGTTAATTTGAGTATTTGAAAAACATTAAACAACATTTACAACGGTAGAATTACAATTTTGCCCCATATAGTATTCGTGTCGTGTGTGCACACATGCAGTATGTTTACGTACGGGATTCTTGGCACAATTATGAAAAATTGGGTGTTATGTGCAATTCTACCAATTTTTTGTGTTTCGCAATTATGTCAAGATCTAAATGATTAAAGCCGGAGATCTTTAAATGATGAAGATTATTGAATTAATATTTACTATAATTACAGTTGGCTTTTCTATCTACTTTTATAATGGTCCGATCGAGTGAATTAATTCGATCTCTTATGAGGTGAGGACACATTTATTGTCAACTTAATTGTTTTGTTATAGTATGTACACATTAATCTTACATTATCGTTTTTTTTTTTTTAGGAAAAAGAGTATTTTATTAATCCCAAATAAAAGAGCATAGAACAATACAAGAGTCAGATCAACTATCAAAATACAAAGTAAACAAACAGACTTGAACAACTCAACTAGGTTTACAGTACTCAAAAGGTACATCAAAGTAGCCAAAAGAGTCTTCAGTGAAATTGTGGCAGAGCAGGTGAGCTAAGTTGTTTGCTTCTCTTCTAATATGGATGATGTTGGAATCAGAGAAGGATGCCAAAGTCTGCTGTAAGTCGGAGTAAACAGCGCCATTATTCGACAAAGAGGCTTCGGCATGTTTCAGGTTCTTGATTACCTGTTGTGAGTCACCTTCGATGATAATTTTATGAAAATTCATCTCTTTTGCCAAAGATATAGCAAGTCTTGCAGCAAATAATTCGGCTGTTTCAACATCAAGTTTTTTCCTGCTCCAAACTAGTATAAGTCCAGTGTAGTCTCTAGCTACTGCTGCAATTCCACCTGTTCGGCCTGCTCGGGGGACTGCTGCGTCAAAGTTTATTTTTACCCATCCTTCCGGCGGGGCAGACCAAGGGCCATGAACAGTTTCTTGCTGACCATTTGAGGTGCCAACAGGTTGGAACATATTTGACCTGTGAAAGTTAGAGAAATGAACAACATAATGGTATGGTCGTGAGTATCTGTGTTGTTCATGGAGGAATTTGTTTCTTCCGTACCAGATACTCCAACAAGAGGTCACGAAAAAGGAAAAATCAGAAGAATCAATCCTAATTCGAACACCATTCACCCAGTCCCAAATATTATCAGCATTAAAATAAATGGTAGCAGAGGGAATCTGAGTGAGAGCCCAAAATTGGTGTGCAAAATGGCAATCTCTCAAGAGATGCAAAATAGACTCACTGTGATGGTCACAAACCACACAAAAAGAATCAGCGGACAAATGCCTATGGCTAAGTTCACTATTAGTGGGTAGAGAATTATGTAACGCTATCCATAAGAAGTGTTTCACTTTATTCGGAGTTTTCAAGTTCCAAACATAGTTCCAATTGTGACTTACCTCGCGAGAAGACGAACCGGACTGATTGGCAACTTGGATATCTTCGAGCTTCATGGCTAAATGGTATGTTGAGCGCACTGTATACCTGCCATATTTTCATAATGCCAAACAATAGAATCAACTGTATCTTTATTAGCTAATGGAATCTTGAGAATTTCCTGGATATCGTCTGGCCAAAACAAAAAATTAAGAATAGGCAAGTCTCAATCAGTTCCAGAAGCATGGATTAAAAATGAAACACTAAGAGGGCCTTCATGCCCAAGATCGGGCGTTTTCGGCTTAAAGGAAGCATTTCCTGGAATCCAGCCATCATTCTAGATATCAATGTTTGCGCCATTACCTACCCTCCATCGAGTTCCAGCTTTAACTAAATCCGTAGCTGCACAAATACTTTCCAGGTGAACGAAGAATTAGACTTGGGGACAGCATGAAGAATATCCGTTTTTGGAAAATATTTTGCCTTATAAATGCGACTCAAAAGTGAATGAGGGTCCTCTATTATGCGCCAAATTTGCTTACCAAGGAGGGCCAAGTTAAAAGATTTGAGGTCCCTAAAACCAAGACCAACATCTCTTTTACTTTTAGTCTGACTTTCCAATTAACCCAATGCATCCTATGTTTACCTTCGTCTCCCCACCAGTAGTTGGTGATCAAGGATTCGAGGTCATGAAGGAGGTTGTCGAGTAATTTGAAGCAATTCATCACATAACTCGGAATGGCTTGTAAAACAGATTTAATTAAGACCTCTTTTCCCGCTTTAGACAAAAACTTTCTGTCAAAAGATTTGGCTTTGTTCCACATTTTGTTCTTTAACCACCCAAAAATTTAATTTTTTATTCTTTCCCATGGTGGTCGGAAGACCCAAATATTTTTCATGCTTATCGACAATCTGGACATTCAAAATATTTTGAATACTAGTTTGAACATGAGTACTCACATTTCTACTAAAGACAATATTGGACTTGTCCAAATTGACTTCTTGTCCAGAACCGCGACTATAGACCTGTAAAATATTTAAGATAGCCAAAGCAGCCTCAACGGTGGCTTGACAAAAAATCATGGTGTCATCGGCGAAAAGAAGATGTGAGACAGCAGGGGCGCTTGGGCTCACCTTCACACCCTTAAGATCACAAAGAGCAGAGAGCTTCTGTACAGAAAAGAAACAAAAAGGAAGAGAGGGTCGCCTTGGCGAATACCTCGTCCCGGATTGAAATTGCCAAATTGACCACCATTCAAAATAACAGAATAAGTAACAGTATGAACACAGTGCAAGATCAGATTTACAAAGGAAGAGTTAAAACCAATTCTAAGAAGCAAGAGTTCCAAAAAAGACCACTCACTCGATCGAAGACTTTACTCAAATCCAATTTCAGAGCCAAATGTCCAGCTTTTCCTTTAGTTTTTCGCTTCAGATAATGATTTATCTCATACGCTACAAGAACATTATTAGTGATTAATCTACCAGGGATGAAAGCCGATTGAGTTTCACTAATCAACATGTGCGCATATGAGGTTTCAGCCTATTAGTGATGCATTTGGAAGAGATTTTATAAACAACATTGGTGAGGCTAATGGGACGAAATTGGGTTATGAGCTCAGGTGAACGACACTTGGGATCAGCACAATATGCGTATAGTTCAAGTTAACATTAAAAGTCCCATGATTTAGAAAGCTCAAGCAACAATTGATCGCAGACTGACTTACTGCACCCCAGAATTTCTGAAAAAATAAAACAGGAAGCCATTGGGCCAGGTGATTTGAGAAGATACATTTGGAAAAGAGAGTGTTTTACCTATTCCGCAGAATAAGCCCGACAAAGTTCCCGATTAAGCTCCTCTGTCACCTTTGGCACCACAAACTCCAGCGCCATCTCAACATCTTCGATAGACGGGTTTATTGATGTGAAGATACCCCGAAAATAATCAACAGCTATCACTCCCATTCTTTCCTGGTCAGATTGAAGAATCCCTTGATCGTCCTTTAATCCCCGAATTTCATTCTTTGCCAGTCGACGTGACGCGCGCGAGTGGAAAAATCGGGTGTTCCGATCACCTTCTTGAGCCCACTGAACTTTCGATCTTTGCTTCCACATTGCGTTTTCTCTTTCCAAGATTTCTTCTAATTCAGATTTCAGTTTTTTCTCCTCAAGCTTAGTATCATCAGTGATCGTCGCCTCTTGGAGCTCACCCAATCGGTGTCTAGTCTTCTTGATTTGGCCCTTCACGCTACCAATACTTCTTCTACTCCAGTTAATTAAACCGATCCGGCAATTGTCGAGTGAAGATAGTACGTCGCTCTCCGGATCCCAAATTTCCACAATGAGTTTTGCACAGTCTGTGTGGCGAATCCACATAGATTCAAACTTGAAGCTGCGATTTCGGTGTTGACGTGGGGTGTGGCCATTGTCGAAGACAAGCTTCAGAGGATTATGATCTGAGTATGAGCATTTGAGATGATGGATGGCAGAATTTGGGAACCGAGCGCTCCAGGAAGAAGAAGAAAGCGCTCTGTCTAATCTGGCTCTAATAGTGAGGAAAAGATCTTTTATTATACAAGTGTAAAGGTCTCCAATAAAGCCCATGTCCTTAAGTCCCAATTTGCCGGATACAATCTCGGAAATTGCGAAGTCTAAAAGGACCAACACGTAAGCCTCCCAACTTCTCAGAATTTGACAATATTTCATTAAAGTCACCTATACATAACCAAGCTCTTTGCGATAAAGTTTCCAAACGACTCAAAAGATCCCAATTAAGTTTTCTTTTGTTCACATCCGGTTCACCATAAAACCGTAAAGCTTGATTTGTTCACTATTACAGAGTTGCACATTGGCATCATTATGATATCTTGAATAACTTTGGAGAGTTACTTGAGTGTCTTTAGACCAAAGAAGCGTTAAACAACCACTTCTACCTTGATATGCAACGGAAAAACCAAAAACATTAAAACATGCTTTTAAAAGATCAACCTCACGGTCACCCAAACGTGTTTCCATGAGAAAGATAAGTTGGGGGTTGGATTCCTTTATTAAGTCTCCTAACTCTTGAACTGTCCAAAGGCCACCCGCACCTTGGCGATTCTGACTTATACAACTTCATTGAGATAGGCGAAATTTGGGACACGACCTCGTCTGGTACATGCTCATTGATGATGATCCCCTTATTCGTTTGCTTGAAAGGTCTGTCGCTCACCAAATCTCCTCCCGATTCACCAAGCTTCCTATTGGTCACCGAGATAATTTTCTTGCCTTTGTCCTGGGCCGAAGGGCGCCCTCATTTCTTGGGCTGGGAAGATTTATGGTCTAGTGGGCTTTGCGTGGGATGGGTTGGTGTACAACAGGTCCATTGGTTTCGGGATGGGTTACTGTAGCGTGTTTGGTGACATCGATTCTGACCCGAATACGCATCTCCAATCTTCTTGTAGAGGATTCATTTTTCGTATCTAAGTCGAGAAACTCACCAACCCCGTTACCTATTACCGTTGCCATAGCCCGGTGAATCATACTGATTGGTAGGCCAGCCACATGAACATGAAAATCAGCGAAGTTAAGTGTCACATGAAGTGGATCTTCCCCTTCCTCTATTGACGCAAGCAAGATCAAATTCTTTTCGAACGACCAAGGACTCTGATCCAAAACTCTTTTTTTCTCCAACTGATGGTTAAATTGGAACAGAAGCCGTTCTTCATTGATTTTCTTACTTCCAAACCGTGCATCAGACCCCAACTATTCTTCATCAGTTGTTGAAAAGAATCTGAAAGTGCAGTATGCACTTATATTTTGATAATCTTGTCTTTCAATAATCAGTTCCAAGTTTGTGTTTGTTGTTGTTTGTGAAGCTGCAGGATTACCAATGTTGTATAACATTGTGACAGGATAGAATTCAATGCTGGCATAACATTGAAGATATAGCATTGCAGTAGACATCGAAGACAAAGCACATTGGACAGGAAACTTGGACTGGAAGTATTGACTAAACGAACAAGAGACGATTTAAGGAAAAAGAACAGCTTGTGGTGAAAGCAAGAAGTAATATATTTTATGAAGAATTGAAATATGGGAATTTCCTTCTATGCGCATATTGAAGAAAACAAGTAAAAGGAAAATTGCATTTGCTGAGATCCTATTGCCTTTCGACATGGATGGAAGAGGTCGATATCTCAAGTATATATATGCAAGGATTCAGCAAAGCAAGGTTGAGCTTTTTGATGATCAATTAAGATTATATTAAAAGAGTTTAGGCTTCTTGTTTTCTGCTAGCTTTAGAGTTTGTCTAAGAGTATTCATTGTTGGAATAACTCTTTCAAACATCGACCTAGAATAGCTTTTACTGTTGGTTCTTCTAGGGCTAGTTTTGGTTGTTTAATTAATCGTTTGTGATTGTATTAAACCTAGTTGATTAGATCTACTTTTCCTGTCAGTAGATATTTTGCCTAAGGCGTTGCCAATATATTTTTCTATATATTGGCTTGGTAATAGAAGTTTTATTCTTATTCATCCGCTGCTGTCTGTTTACTGTAGACATTGTTGAACAACATTGTTGGCAACACTGTCTGTTGATCTAGTTACAAGTACCAATCCGGGATCCTAAGTTATAACAAGTGGCATCAGAGCCAGTCACCTAACTCTTGGTATGCGGATTTGGTACTACTACAATGGATGCAAACTACAATAGACCTCCACGTAGCTTGATGGGTCGACTACCATTCTTGGCAAATCCGGATGAGGACATACATCAAGTCCCTTGATGGCCGTGCTTGAGATCCATTACGGAAGGATACACAGCCATTGAAGGACACGATCTTGATGGTGACATTGTCCCCATCCCTGAAGAACGCTTCTCTGCAGGTGACATACTTCTTAGCTCTTATAATGAAAAGGCCTTAAATGCTATCTTTGGTCATGTAGATGCTCATATGTTTAAAATTATTCAAAACTGCACTCTTGCCAAAACAAGCTTGGGACTTACTTGAGTCGTTGTGAAGGGGATGCTAGTGTCGAACAAACTAAACTTAGAATGCTTTGGTCTCAATTTGAAAATCTAAGAATGGCGGAGGAAGAAACCATTGACTCTATTTGAAAAACTTTGACTCTCTCAAATGAAGTCGAAAGGGAGAAGCTATTTCTAATAGGCAACTTGTTTCCAAAGGCATTAGATCTCTTTCCTCAAGATTTAATACCAAAGTCACTATTTTGGAAGACACTCATAACTTGGCAACTATGGATTTTCATACCTGTTGAACAATTTGAAAAACTTTGAACTAAATGAAAATGAGAGACAAGGTATGAAAACTTCATAGTATCTCCCTTCACTCTGTTTCTAAAGCTAAATCTTCAAAGCACGATAGTAGTAGTGATGAGTCGACAATATGGTGAGGAAGCTTTCAACAATCTTGTGAGGAAGTTCAACAAACTTAGATTAGGAAAAACTACGTCGAGGATCCTCAAGTGGAACAAAAATTTCAAAAGGAAAATCAATACTTTCAAAGGTTACCTTCCAAAACTAGCTCGAATCGATTTCGATCGCACTCCTCTTAGTAAGATTAGATGTTTTGAATGCGAGGTGGGGTCATTATCAAAATGAATGCTAACAATCTCGAGAGAAAAAGAATCTTCTTGCTTGTCTCGGTGATGACTCGGATGAAGAACGGAAGATGAAGAAAAGAAGATGATTGAGTGCGATGCGGAGCTCTCCGCTCATCCACTTACAATGTTGATGACCAATGTTGGGACAACATCGTCGAAGACATCGAGAATAGAAATCTTCTTTGACTATGATGACTCAAGGCTGAAATTTTGGGACTAACCAAACGAGAAGTCGGGAATCTCGATGTTTATGTCTACATGGTTACGTGGATTTTGATATAGATAGTCCTTGGAAAGGGAAGTCAATGCATATCAAATGGTGAAGGATCTGCAACAGATGTATGAGAAACTCTTGAGTGAATCGAAGACTCTCAGGAAACTTCTCAAGAAAACTGAGAAGGAGAACTACAATCTGAAAGACACCATTGTCAAACTAGAAGCTGAATTAACAAAGAAGGACACTGAACTGTTCAAAGTAATCTCTGAACTAGATAATGAAAAGAAGGTAATTGCAAAATGGAACTCCTCTACTTCTAGACTCAATGATATGCTTGATGTGAACAATGATAGGACCACTGGTCTAGGATACACCAGTAGTTATGATGCTTATTTTGAAGAAAAACTTGGGTGCAACATGAACTGCACTGTTAACCCTGATACTCCAAAAGTTGTCAAACCTCTTTCTGAGCTCATAAAAGGTCCTACGTTTGTCAAAGAAAAAGATTTGTTTGTGTGCACTTACTGTCACAAATCTGGTCACAAAAAGCCTTACTGCTTCAAGTACCAAAAGGACTTAAAAAGGGAACATGTTGAGACCTCCAACCACAGTAATCTCTCCACAATTCCCTCCCATCCGTTCCGACAAACAAAAGGTGATGCTAGCTGCAATGTTGTGACAACATCCACTTCAACAGAGACTGAAGGATGTAATCTTAAGACTCTGAAGTTCTTTCCTAGTTCTCCTAAACAAGGCAAATCTCCAGGACAGATAAGAAAACACAAGAGTGTTCCTAAACATGTTTGGGTAGCTAAAGAAAAACATACTTGCAATGTTGTTTTTTCTGTTGCTACTTCCCCTAACAATGCTGGAAAATGGTACTTCGACAGTGGTTGCTCTAGGCACATGACTGGTAACCCGTCAAATTTGTCAAATTTTGTAGCTCAAAAGCAGTCTGGTAACATATGGAGGAGGATACCAAAGCAAAATACTTGGAAGCGGAACCTTTGTGTCTTAAAGGATATCAAAACTCTCAAATGTTCTTCTTGTTGAGGTTTAACGGCTAATCTTGTCGATTATAAGCCACCTGTGTGATGATGATTTGAAAGTCAAGTTTGATAAACGTTCTTGCAAAGTTTATACTTGTGTGGACAAATTAATTGTAATGACAGGTGTGAGATCACAGGACAACTGCTATGTGATGGATATTCCTATCAAATGCAATGTTGCTCAACATGATGATGCAACATTGTGGCATAAGAAATGGGACATGTCAATTACAGAAATCTGGAGAAGATCATAAAAAACAATGTGGTGACAGGAGTGCCGAAGCTTACCAAAATAGGGAAACATGTGTGTGCATGTCTTATGGGAGAAAACAAACCAAGGCGATACACACCACTTGATTGAAGGACAACAAAGAGGTACTTTTCGCTTTGAACTCCTGCATATGGATCTCATGGGTCCTATAGAAGCTAAAAGTTTAGGAGGAGCCTGGTATATCTATGTTATAGTTGATGATTTTTCTAGATACACTTGGGTCAATTTTTTGAAAGAAAAATCAGAAACTTTTGAATCCTTCAAAAACTGGCTTACAAAATGTTGTAATCAGTACTCTACTCTTGTTCAAAGAATTCGATCTGACCATGGTAAAGAATTCGAGAATCAATTCTTTAATAAGTACTGTGAAAAGAAAGGGATCATGCATGAATTCTCAGCTCCTAAGACACGACAACAAAATGGTGTTCTTTGAAAGGAAAAATAGGACTCTTCAGAAATGGCGAGTGATGTTGAGCTCGATGAACCTATCAAAAGGTTGTGGATTTGAAGGCATGAACCTTTGCTTGTCACATAATCAATCGTGTCTATCTTCGTCGGGTTCTCGACCACTCCTATGAGATGTTGAAAGGTAGAAAACTTCGATCTTAAGTACTTTCATGTATTTGGATGTGTGTGTTACATTCTCAATGATAGAGAACATCTAGGGAAGTTTGATGCTAAAAGTGACAAAGGAATCTTTGTAGGGTACTCTCAAAATAGTCACGCGTATAGAATATACAATCCTAGGTTGCAAACTATACAAGAGTCTGTGAATGTTTCATTTGATGACTCTGAGCCCTATGCCAGAAGAAGATCTCTGCGGTATGAACATGTTATTGACTCGACCTCGACTCTTCTACGTGAGAATGTACTAAAGCTGTGACTCAATTTGTTGATCAAAGTGAAAGAACCCGTGATGTGGTCAATGTTGTGCAACACCCCCACATGCAATGATGACTCGACATTAAGTTCAACAACGATTTTCACTCATGTTGATGAAGAACAAGCTGATCCCCACATTGAGGCGAATTTGAATCGACAATCCATCGGCATTAATGATGCACCTATGTCTCTGACTCGCGAAAGGATCCTCCTCCTAGAATTCATAAAAGATCATCCAGGTTCCCAAGTAATTGGAACTCCGGAGGAAGGACATTGAGGAAACACGCAAAAATTACAAGGAAACACTTTCGGACTTCTGAAATATGTCACTCTGTAAGTTCCTCGTGCTTTGTTTACGTTAATTGAGCCTAAAATGTGAAAGAAGCTCTTGCGATGATTTTGGATAGAAGCGATGCAAGATGAACCGTCGATTCAAACAAATGAAGTATGGACTCTTGTTCCGCCCCATAATATAAATGTCATAGGGACTAAGTGGATATTCAAAAATAAGAGTGATGAAAAGGGGTAGTTGTAAAAACAAAGCGGATTAGTTTGCTCAAGGTTACACTCAAGTGGAAGGCATTGATTTTGATGAGACCTTCGCTCCTGTTGCTAGATTAGAGTCCATTCGCTTGCTCCTAGCCATAGCATGTTGTCTTAACATAAAACTCAACCAAATGG
This sequence comes from Plantago major, assembly GCA_026545765.1. NCBI lineage: Eukaryota > Viridiplantae > Streptophyta > Magnoliopsida > Lamiales > Plantaginaceae > Plantago > Plantago major. Next base: position 109,278,633 of record CM048840.1, read on the forward strand.
ATGTTAAAGGAGCTTTCTTGAATGGTTACATTGACAAAGAAGTGTATGTTGAACAACCTAGAGGGTTTGAAGATCCTCTTTACCCTGACCATGTTTTTAAACTAAGAAAAGCATTGTATGGTTTGAAACAAGCCCCGCGCGCTTGGTATGCTAGGTTGACAGAATTCCTAGTTGGGTTAGGATTTAAAAGGGGAGAGGGAGATCAAACTCTGTTTATTCTCAGGAAAGGAAAAGACATCTGCATTGGTCAAATCTATGTTGATGATATTGTTTTTGGTGCTACTAACCTCTCCCTGCTAGATCAGTTTGTTCAAGCCATGACAGGAACCTTTAAGATGAGTATGATTGGTGAACTCAGTTTCTTCTTGGGGCTCCAGATACAGCAGAAACAGGATGGCCTCTTTATCTCTCAAGAGAAATATGCCAAGAATCTTATCACAAAATTTAGTGCGGAAAATGCCAAACCTTGCGGCCTCCATGGCTACTTCTGAAACTTCGCAAAAGCAGATGTTGGGCGATGTTGATTGACATTGTATAGATCAATGATTGGAAGTCTCTTGTATCTTTGACCACGGACGACATCATGTTCTCTGTTTGTGTGTGCGGTGTCGATCAAACCCAAAATATCTCATTTAAGCTTTGTCAAAAGAATCATTAGATATATATCGAGGCATTAATCTTGGATTATGGTATGCATGTGATTCAAACACTAATCTGTTGGGATTTAGTGATTACGATTGAAATTTGGTGACTTAGATGATTGAAAATCAACTAGTGGAGGTTGTTTTATCTTGGACCAAATCTTGTGTCATGGTATAGTAAGAAACAAAATTGTGTGTCTCTCTCTCTCTTTGAATCTGAATATATGGCAATTTGGGAGTTGTGTGTCTCAACTAATTTGGCTGAACAACATGCTGCATGAATATGGGTTCCAAAGTGACACTCTTTTGATGTTTTGTGATAACTTAAGTGCCATTCACATTTCCAAGAACCCTGTTCAACACTCACGCACCAAGCATATAGACATTCGACATCATTTTCTTAGAGACCTCGTCTCCAAACAAATTATTGACATACAACACATTGATACCACAAATCAGTTAGCTGACATTTTCACAAAGCCCCTTGATAAGGAGAGATTCTTATGTTTGAGAAGGTCTCTTGGTCTTTGCACTATGTGATAGGATTTGCTGCAAGCAATGTTGACATAACATCACGGTCAACATTGACTTCTGTATTTATCTAGTGTTGTTCTTTTTTTTTGCTGTTTAAATTTTTGTTTCTTCTGTTCTTCTTGTGTGTCTATGTGTTTTACATGTACATCTTTGGTCGATGGTTGTTCTTGGTTTGTAGCTTCTGATGGTGATGCTTAGGGTTTGAAAAATTTGTTTGAAACCAAGGTTGAAAGGTATCGAGTCTCTGTGTGTTTGCTTTATGTAAAACCCACTTTTCTTTGCTTTTGGCTATTTTACCGTACCTTGACTCGCACTTGATGTTGCCTCCTGCTCTTTATGTAATAAATCTAATGAATTATGATAAGCGGGCGGGCTCGAAGTGTTTCCGTCGAGGATCGTGTTGGCGGAGTTTCAAATACTATCCAAATATCGGCGTGGCCAATGTGTCATATGTTGTGAGGGTTGATGGCTGTCTTTGAAACCGACGCACAAAAGTGCGATTCTCGTAATCTTTTGGTTCACCTTGAGTACCAAATTACTGATATAGTCGAATGGTGATCTTTATGCCATGAGGCGTGTGTTTTAACTAACGCATAGGCTTTGGCTTTGGAGCGGATTCATACGTGTTCCAATTATTTGACATGGTTCACGGTCTCATGGTCACCCCCACTCAAACTTATGCTAATTGTTCAATTTACTTTTTGAGGCAATGTTGGGTGTGTTTCTTGGCATTCCTTTCTCTTTCTGACTTTGCCTGCAGCATTAGTGGTGTTAATCGAATCTGCACATCTTGAGACTTGGTTTCCTGGCTGACTTACATTAAGAATGGTCTGATTTCCCGATGTTGTCATCAATGTTGAGCCAACATCCTGGTCAACATTGCCTGTGCTTGAAGTACCTTTCTTGCTGTGTTTTTGTGTGCACTTTCTGTGTTTTGGGTTGGGTTTGAGGGGGAGTATTTTTGTGTCTTGTGTCTTCCTACATCCGTTTTGTTTTAATTTGGTAAGTGTCTTACTCTTATCGGATCTTGATTTGTTTCCTAAAATGTACCTCCCTAGGTTGAGTTTTGAGAATCTCCTTCATTTTTGACCTAATTGATACGGTGGTCATTTGCTTTCCTTAATCTCATATTAACAGTTGTGTACAGATCTTGGTCTGTGTTTTGATATATATGGTTATGATCTTTGAAGCAAACCAACCAAAAACACTCCTTTAACCATATTACCTTCTCTCATTAGCCCACTTCTCCACCACTCACAAAAACTGCCACCTATCCTCACCACCACCAAAAAAAAAAAAAAAAAAACACCGTTTACTCCAAAAACTCTTCACCTTCTCCTCACATTTTTCACCTGTCTCTCTCAACCAAACCACTCTCCCGCTCTTTCTCCTTCATCTCTGCATTCACAATCTGAACAATGTCTTCTCCAACAAAACCTGTCTTGCCCGGAGTTTCATTGCAAACACCGGAGGGGGAGCAAGCATATCCTCTTCCCATCCGTGTCGAACCAGCCGATTTTGAGATCCCAGTCCATGAGATAAGTGAGGATTCGGAAGAATGTGCTAAAAAATTCCCATCTCCAGTACCAAAATCACCATCTCCATCTTCAAAACCCCAAACAGAGTCGTCACCATCAAACCCCTCTCAGTTTGCTGCAGAAACCCTTGTTAAATTGGGAAATATGCCAGTCGACTTGCCACAAGATCTTAGGGATGATGATGAAAGTCCAATGGGGATAGAGAAAGATGCTCCCATGGAGGATGCTGGGAAAGAAGTTGAACATACTGAAATTCAACATGCAGATCTGAGAAAACCCCAAAACCCTTCATCTGTTGAAAAGATGATGTCTGACAACTGACAAAGCAGGCCGGCCTAAATGGTGATGAGAATCAGACAAGCATGCACTCTGAAAATGTTGAGAAACCCGCAGATGAGCCTACTATTGAGCCAGTTGTGGTGGAAGATTGGCAGTCAGATGACTCAGAGAAAACAGAAAGTGACCATATGAGTATAGATGAGGATGTTGTTTCAACATCGATTGCTCATGATGTTAACGATGATGAAAGCTCTGATGATATGGAGGATTATGAGCCAGAAACAGAAGATGACTCTAAGGATGAGTCACTGGTTGATGAAGAAGATCTGAGCAACACAGATGAAAGTTCAGATGACTCTGAAGATTATGAAGCTGAGACAGAGGATGAATCTGAAGAAGAATCACTTGATGATGAGGATGTAATTCTTGGAGAAGATCAGATTGAAGATCCTGAGGTAAATGATCTACCCTCTGAACCCTTTTTTACAGATGGTTCTGATTGGGATGAAGATGCAGTCTCTCATTTGTTCTATGATAATAAGAATCTAGAAAAATATGAGAAAATAAAAAATAATGCTATAGATGTTGAGAAGATAATTAAAGAGGAATCATTTGAAGAGTATAACTTAGTCGCCTATCTGAAGAAAAGGAATCTCTATCATGCTGTTACCCAATATGTTGCTTTTGTTCCTGAAATCATCAGAGAATTCTATGCTCATTTATCTGAGAATTTTGGTATTGAAGGCCATGGTAAGCATCACTGTGTGTATCTTAGGGGTGATGTATTCTTTTTTACTTCTAAGGACATCAATACAGTGCTTCATAGAAATAGGGATGAGGTTGAGACTCCTGTGGAGGTGACTATGGATGAGATTGCTAGAGAGCTATGGCGGAAAATTAAAATCTTAGCCTCTTGGGACTCTAGACACGAAATATTGTTGTTCTTTAGTCTACTGTTCTTGCCGGATCTGCTTGTCTGTTGGTGCCATCTTCGATAACAACAAGCTTAGTCAAGCGACCATGTTGCTCTGAGGATCAAAATGGGATCTGATGTCAATTTGGGAGAAAGGATTCTCAAGCATCTAGAAAATTCCAAGAATAGAGGGATCGAGGCCATTTGATTCTCCCATCCACCATATTCTTTGTCATTCGGATCACGAGGTATTGAGGTCAAAGCGATGATGTCTATCATTCCAACTTCAAATCCATCACGATTACCAAGCAAGCTTTGGAAACACATAGCGAGATCTGTGATCTTCCTTGGGTAGATCTGATGTTTACGTGAACATGGATGTGGAGGAGAATATTCCTCTTTCCTTGGCAATCTTGATGCACGAAAGCTCATGTAATTCTTTGCTCAGCGTTCGATGTTGACCTACATGTTGGCTCGACATTGATCCCTAACATTGAAACTACATCTGCGGTATTCTAACTGAACATGACAAGCTGATTCTGGAGCAAATCAAAGGGCTTGATGAGCAGATCTCAAACAATCTGAAGTTCAGAAGCACATTAGTTTCTTTTCTTTCCTCACAAAAAGGGGGAGAATAGATAACTTGAGTTCATTTTACTTGATTCTGTGTTGAACAATTATATTTGTTTTGTGGGTCTGTAATATTTTTCTCTTGAACATTTCTTAAGATGTCTGGTTAAGGGGGAGAATAGATCTTTAGCAGTTCTTAGTTATGTTTCTATTAAACTCTTGTTTAGTTTTGTGATGAAAGACTAAGATTAAGGGGGAGATTGAAAGTGCAGTATGCACTTATATTTTGATAATCTTGTCTTTCAATAATCAGTTCCAAGTTTGTGTTTGTTGTTGTTTGTGAAGCTGCAGGATTACCAATGTTGTATAACATTGTGACAGGATGGAATTCAGTGCTGGCATAACATTGAAGATATAGCATTGCGATGAACGCCGAAGCAAAGCACATTGGACGAAACTTGGTGGAAGTATTGACTAAGCGAACAAGAGGCGATTTAAGGAAAAAAGCGACTTGTGGTGAAAGCGAAGGAATATATTTTATGAAGAATTGAAATATGGGAATTTCCTTCTATGCGCATATTGAAGAAAACAAGTAAAAGGAAAATTGCCTTTGCTGAGATCCTATTGCCTTTCGACATGGATGGAAGAGGTCGATATCTCAAGTATATATATGCAAGGATTCAGCAAAGCAAGGTTGAGCTTTTTGATGATCAATTAAGATTATATTAAAAGAGTTTAGGCTTCTTGTTTTCTGCTAGCTTTAGAGTTTGTCTAAGAGTATTCATTGTTGGAATAACTCTTTCAAACATCGACCTAGAATAGCTTTTACTGTTGGTTCTTCTAGGGCTAGTTTTGGTTGTTTAATCAATCGTTTGTGATTGTATTAAACCTAGTTGATTAGATCTACTTTTCCTGTCAGTAGATATTTTGCCTAAGGCGTTGCCAATATATTTTTCTATATATTGGCTTGGTAATAGAAGTTTTATTCTTATTCATCCATTGCATGCATTTCTTGTAGACATTGTTGAACAACATTGTTGGCAACCTTTGCATTGATCTAGTTACAAGTACCAATCCGGGATCCTAAGTTATAACAGAATCCAAGTGAATGGCTCGTTTGGACAGAGCTCGACCCACTAAAGCCCTACTGTAATTCTCATTGGTCGTTGTCCAAGCCTCGATTGGCACTTGGACTACCTCAGCCTCATCCTCCATGAGATGCAACTGTTTAGCCATTTTCTCAATGAATTTGTCCGCCTGAGGGCCGACCATGGCCTCTTGAACAAAATTTGGGGCCTCAATTTTTTTTAGCATTTATATAAAAGTTGGAGAGGAACCAGGAGGTCTTAAGTTCGAGCCTTGTTGGGCCCTAGCTTAATTTTTTTTACTTTTTTTTTTTATAGACACAAATAGAAAGAACAAAAAGTAAATTTTTTATTATACTATTATTCGGGGCCCTCTCTTAAAAAGTACGCAGGCCCTGAAATATGTGAGGCATACAGATTCGCCATATTGCTATGTTGAAAGAGAATGTGGTGTGCTAGAGTGATGAAACAGCAGGAACCCCTGAAAATGGAAGAGTAACAACATAGAATAGATCTTTTAGTGAGAAAGAGAGAATAACAATGAGAAAGAAAGATGACTGCAACACTCTTAAATAGCCAAGAGCAGACAATGTAAAGCCAGATTTCAGGGATTTGATCATAAGAATCAAATCTGGAGAAATAGGAAATTGATATGTGCAGATACTTAGAGACATAAAGAGATAGAGAACAATGCATATAATCCAAAATTTTGAGCAAAAATAGCAGATCCATAGAAATTAAAGAAACAATTAGACTCTCCATAGGAGGAGAGTACAAATCTCCATTAGGAGTGGACATATCACTCATACGAGGAAAGAGATCCCACGGGGGATTGAGAAAGATTTGATGATCTCCGATCACATTATCGTATTTAACAACTAGTTATATTCTCAAAAAACATAAAAATATTTAACAACTAGTTACGGCACTGGCGATACGTAAACCATAATGAATCGCGATGAAGTAAAAATGTTTACGGCTAAAAGTGATCACCGACAAACATTATGCATGCATGTTTCACCAGCACAAATCACTCTATAACGTATATACTCCCAGTCGTTAATTTTTTCCGTCAAAGCTGATTAAATCGTTAAAAGTGAAAGTCAGCATGAACTTTTTTAATGATGTCATAACAAAATTTTATTACGTCATAAATTTTCTTATATTTCCAAAAATACCCCAATCCTCAGGGGGTTTTAATGTAAAGTTTTCTTACGGCGTTTGAAAGTATTTTTTTTTCAATTTGAACCAAAACGGAAAATGAAATGTAAACTTAAATGGAATGGTGTTTGTTATTTATATGTGATTTTTTTCTTGTCATTTTGACATTAAACTGAAATATTAAAAAAACTTTACTTTCAAGTTTCAAACCCCCCGATGGTACTTTACTTTTAAAACCCCTGGGGGTACTCGTGGAAATCCATGATTATGACGTTGTTTGATGATGTCATAAATTATACGTTGACTTTGACTTTTAACGGTTTGACCGACTTTTGACGAAAAGAATAACGACAAAGGGTCTATATGTCACACAATTATTTGGGCTGAGTTTATGTGTAATTTCGCCATTATACATGAGGTGTGTACGTAAATAACCCTTTATATAGATTACCAAGTTATGGAGGCTATTTAATACTACATCAATTTCAAAGAATTATTTCAATTTTGGCTTTGACTGGTCAACTATTTTTTACTTTTACCACAAATTACTCTTGAACTATAATAGTTAATAATTTAATAAAATTATGTTATAATTCTTAAATTTTCATTATATAATTATTGGTCCAGATAACGACAAAGGAAAAGACTAGGAGGGGGGGGGGGTGAATAGTCTTTTACAACTCTTGTCGATAAACACAATTTCTCAGATATCTGATACTTAATTTCAGAGAGCGGAAGACTTTTCTGTGATAAGTGCACGTGCTCAGCAAGATATAATGTGTTTAAATACTTTGCAGGATAAATAGAACGATAAGTAAATTACTGAAAGTAATAACACGTCTTTTATAGTGGTATCTGAAGGTGGCGTAATCCTTGAACTAATCCACTTCGGCTTTTCTCAGACCTAGAAACCACTAAGACATATAATTGAGTTCACCTTACAAATATCTTCTCTCGATTCCTAAATACACTAGGTTCCCAACCAAGTGTTCCCCCTAAGTTATTCCCCGGCTCCCAGCCAAGTACTTCCTATACTCAGAAACCTTTGAGCTGTTCTTTAGTTTCCCAAACTATACTTCCTATGCTCAGTAACCTTGGAGTTATTCCTTAGTTTCCCAAACTAAGTACTTCCGGTACTCCACGCCGTTTAAGGTGTTGGTTATGATGGTTTGTCAGGTGAGTATTCTTACTAACTTTTCAGTTATTTATGAATACTCTATAGAACAAGAATCACTTAACACACTTCACAATGTGTGGTGATATGTTCTTTACTGACCCAAGTCTATGTTAAATGTTCTGGAGAATAAACTCAGATACTTGATCTTTTGATTCAACTCCTTCACAGATAGCAATGCATGTTAAGGATCAGGACACTTAGAACTTTCGTGCTACTTAGAATTCAAGAGCTTAGTCGCAACTGTAAGCTAAAGAGTAAGTAGGTTGATGGCTTGTATGCTTGAATGAATAAGTTCGTTCTATGTGTTCAATGTTTTTCAAGCATTCTAAGTGGTGATATTTATAGTTGAATTTGAAGCAGTTTGAATAGTATCCGTTAGGCTCAATTCAAATTCAAACTATTGATATCTGAAAATAGTACTGCAGAAGACATTGTCTCTTTTCAGAGATTTTCTCTTTTGTTTAGATGTCTTTGTCTGCGCATTAATTGCATTGTACTATTTTTGTCCTGTAGTACCAACAGAACTATGCAGCTTTCTGAAGCATTGCATGTCCCTTTCCAGAGACCTTCACATCTCCAGATACCTGTTAAAACATTGTTTCCAAGAAACATAGTTTTATCCAAGGTATCTGAGTGTAGGTTTTTGTGGGCACTTTTCCTCGTTCAGAAACCTTGTGTTCTCAGATATCTTTTGCAAAACTTGTTTATTGAAAAAACACTTGTTTCTTTATGATATCTGGACATAGGTATCTGATGAGACCAATTTCCTTTGTCTTGACAATCTTATGCGATCTTCAAATCTTCAAATTTGTTGAACTCTTCTGCCGGAGGTCTTCTTCTTGGTCTTCTTCAAAGATATAAAAAATACATTCAAAGACCTAACATCCTATACAAGATTTGCTAGACTATCATACTTAGTGATTTTCCTCTTTTACAGTGTTCAAGTGAACCAAGAGTACTAACCACCTTTCTGAGCTAAGATAAGTCATTAGGTTGCTGAACAAAATCTAAATAGATATTCCTAACAAATTTCTCCCTTTTTGATCAGTCAACGATGACTATCTTTAAAACCTATTACAACTTGGAAGAGGGAACAATCCAACACTTAATCATTTCTTATGATCTTTTCAATTCATTTTAATCAAGTGCAAAAAGTAAACATCAACCAAATCACAAGGTGTGATCTTTGCTGACAAGTTATCTTTTTATAGATTGATATCTGAGAGTAGGTTCATCATATATGTTACAAGTAAAGTTCAAAGATAACTTAATAAATAAAATACATTTCAGCTCAGTCAGCAAGATACAAAATACATAGTTAACTAGGACAACAGGAGTAACCAAGCACCAAGTAAACATCCTAATTAACTTGTCTTCAAGTCTTCAAATCTTCAACAGCTCCAAGTATCAATTTGCATACTCTCTATCTCCAAATCTTTTGATATCATCTGAGTAGTCATAGAGAAAGGTTCTGACCAACATCTCAGTATCTCTGGCATAACCACATACTTCTTTGTATGATTTGGTGGGATTCTTCTTGGCAAAATGTTTGACCCATAAATACTTTCCCCATTTCCAGGCATGCTCAATTCTGATATCTGATAGCTTAAAGTATTCATATATAATCCTCAGATATCTGATGTCACCTTGTATTGATCTTGGTCATGTAGAATGACTCAAAGGGTTCCTGACAAGTCTTGGCCTTGTGCCTGTTCCAGTGAGGTTTGTGACTCTATGCACATCATCAGATTTTTCATAAGGACATTCATCATTAAGGTCCTTCCTCATGGCTTCAACTCTCTTGACAACTTCAAAATCCAACCAAGCTTTGACATGATTGGTGTTGATCAAGATTGACTTATCTTTTCTCCATGCCATAAGTTGTTGATGGATGGGTAATGGAAATCCTTTTTCATTTACAAGCAAGTGCTTGAGTTCCAGTATCCAGTATCCATTCCTCTGATGAATACACCTGTAGGAGGAGGAGTTGTTGTCAGTCTTCACATACTCGATTACGCTTCTTACGGCACAGTGGAAGTTGACCTTTTCTTCTTTCAGCTCTCAATCTATTCCTTCTTTGCTTTGAGTTTTCCCTTGGATTGCTTGAAGAACCACCCTGGATTGACTTGGTATTTCCAGAGGGTGTTTAAGCTGCTATAGGCTTTGCAGCTAAGGGCTCAGTTACGCTATCAACCTTTCTTCTTTTTCTATGAAGAGTAGCTTCATCTTCATCCTCATCTTTATCATCATCTTCCAGATTTCTCTTATTAGGTGATTTGCAGCCTTCTTCGTTGCCCTGGGATTTGATTTGTCCTTCTTCTTCAGAAGACCCATCAACCACTATCACTTGTCTTCTCCTTGGAGCCTTGGAGGTTTATGTGCCCTGGCCCTTGTTGTCATTCCTTTTTTAGGAAGTTGCTGAGTGGTGGCCACTATCTGTAGAGAAGTCTGACTGGAGGAGGGCTCATTTATTTTTAGTGGTGGAAGTGATGGTTGTTCAGATTTCTTCTTGTTTCCTCTTCCTTTTTGAGCGCCAGATCCTTTCCCTTGTCCTTGATATCCTTCCCCCCTTAGTCATTATTGGTGACTCGATTATCCTGAAAGGATTACGAGTGACTCAAAATTCCTTTGCAGATAGTTGTAGGCAGTAACCAACTTTTGCAATTCAGCCTTGAGCTCCTGATTTTGTTTGATAAGTCCTGTTTCCTTATCAGTGAGCTCTGCCAGTGGCCCTTGAATAACATTTGTTTTTCTAGCAGCATAGCTAGCCTCTTCAAAGGCTTTTGCAGCCAAGTTTTGGTCATCATCCCTAACCATGCCTAGGTCTTTCTGAGCAATGACCAAACTGGTTGTTCTCTGAGTGATGAGCTCAGTGACTTCATCCCTGCAGGGATTGATGCAATGGCAGCTTTATCTTGAGAAGACAACTCCTTAATTAATTTAGTTAGTATTTGATATATGTTCAAGTATTCATTGGAGTTGACATTTGGCAGCTTGCTGAAGATTTCAGGAGCAATCAGCTTCCTTTTCAAATGAGACACCACCAAGTGCTCATTTCGTTGTTCTGCCAATTTCTTCTCTTCTTCATCATCTGAGTCATCAACCTAGTGATCTTCATCCTCTTGCACTTCTTCATCAAGGTTTCTGAAGGCGGTAACCATCTCAGATATGAGTTTCTTGCCTTTGGAGGATGGTTTCTTTGGTGAAGATGCAGCCTTAGCATCATGCTTTTCTTCAGATACTTGTTTAGCATCTAGCTTCTTAGCAATATAATCAACAGCGTCCCAAAGCCCTTTAATCTCAGAGTAAGCTTGCGTTTCTTTGCGCGTTTGTTCTTCAAGTTTATCTAGCTTGACTCTGGATTCAGCTATCTTTTCTTCCAGTTGAAGATGTAGTTGTTGTTCTTCCTCCAACAGTTGTTTGAGTTGAGCAACTCTGGCTTGTGCATCAAATATTTTCTGAGTGTTGTCCTCAGAATGCTCAACTACTTGTTCAGTAGAGTCTTTTTGTTGGGGAGAAGGATGTGTAGACTTCTGATGAGATGGAGGAGGGGAATTTTGTGAAATCCTCTCATTGTACTTTTCAGCAACTGAGGTATTATTACCTTGTGCAATCCCTCCTGTCCCTAGTGCAGGGGCATCATCATCATCTTTTTTGTCATCATCATCCTTGTGATGGTCAGAAGGAGGTTCTTCAAAATTATTCTCATCTGTTTCCTGTTCATCTTGAAGCAGTTGATCACTTGAAGTGTGACCACTTGCCCATTTGCTTCCTCTTGTTAGGAGGGTATGCCTGCGAGGACTTGGGCAAGATTGGCGAATACCATCTCCATTCTAGTCTGACCATCTGCCTTTTCAAAGGCTTCAATAAGCTTGTGTGCTACTTCCTTTATGAAGTTCTTATTCATCAACGTGGCAAATGCGTATTGCTTAGTTGGAAACATTGCATGCATATAATTCTCCAAGTCAAATGCTCTTGCTCTTCTGGTAGGGTGATCAGTGACCCTTGTGATCTCAGACAGATCAGAGCATCTGAGTCTCTGCCATTTCTTGAAACACTTTAGATGCTTTTGCAGAGTATGAGCTTTGAAGAATGGAAGTAGGTCCTTGTTCAAATCTTCAGGGACCACTAAGGCACTAGCTTGAGCCTGAAAGAGAGAGTTTTGAGTTAGTTTCAAAACTTTAGTAGATATCTGGGTTTTAGAGTAGTCAGTATACATGTTACACATGACAGGCTCAGAAGGTTGGACTACTGAGGTTCCAGGTGCCTCAGATATCTTGGTGTGAGAAGGAGACTTGGAAGTCTGATCCTCAGCATTCTCTCTTTCTTTTTGAACCTGAGAATAAAATATAACATAACACTTAGAAATTTATCAGGAGAGAAACATTGACAATTTAATATCTGAGATGAAAATTACCTCCACAGTAGGAGGCTCAGACACTTGTCTCTCAGAAACTTGTGCAGTTTCTGGTATTCTCTCTGGCCTTCATCAATTTCCATTGGTTGAGGGGATTGAATGGGCAATTCCCTAGCAACTTCTACTTCTGTTTGAGCCTATGAGTAGAAAGTGTTAAGTTTTTAGAAAGATGATCAAAGTAACATTGTGAAGAATATAGATATCTGAGATATATACCTTCTCAATAGAAGGCTCAGATACTTGTTCCTCAGAGACTTTGTGAGTCTCTGGTTGATTCTCTGATGAGTTAGGCTTTTCAGCCTCATCATTTTTCTTCTCAGTTGGAGCCTATTAGAAACAAACACTTAGTTAGTCAAGTGTATACAATAGCTATCTGAAAAGTTATGTCTTAAGAAACTATTTTCCACCTGTAATACAGGCTCAGGTTCCTTAAGTGGTGAGGCTATGGGAGCCTCCTTCTCAGTCTCTGAGGCAAGCTTTGCAGCTTCCTCTTGTTCTTTTGTTTCTAATTCAGCCTGTAATAATGAAATTTTAATTCTATCACAAGTAAATAATTAAACCATTCAGCTACCTGAGCTTTATCCGGCTGACTGGTTTATAGAACTTGTGAAGTTTCCATGCGTTGGTCTTGTTGTTCTTGGACCATTGCTTTGTTGGAAGTTTGAGGTACTTCGGACCTATCCTGAGTATGCAACTCAGTTGCCTCCCCTAGTTGATCATTCTGAGCAGATGCCTCAGTTTGATCCCTCTCATTGAGTTGGGGAACCTGCTCGTTTGCAGGATTTTCCTCAGCAATCAGAAGTGCTGGTATGTCAAACTGTAATTCATTCACTATGGCTTCATTATCATCTGGTGAATCATGTGAATTGGATGAATTAAAGTGCGGCTCATCCTGATCCTTTTGTGACAGTTTGTATAGTGTGGAGGCAATGTCAGAATCCTCGATCACTATGTCACCACTTCTCAAAGCTTCTTCTACCAACTTGAGTGTGTCTTGTCCAGATTCCTTGGTCATAGGTTCTATCTCAGCAACCTTTGTACTTAGTGCTTGTTCAACAACCTGAGGTGTGGGTTCTTCTTCAGATACCTCTATTCTTTCAGCATCCTTAGAACTTGTTGCTTCTTCAGCAACCTTACCCCTTTTTGATTTCTGTAGGACTTGAGAGATGACCAAATCATCATCATCAGAGCTCTCATCAGAATTAGGAACATATTTATCCATAATCGCTGCGGTTTCTACAGATAGGGCTTGATGCCTGCCACTACTCTCATTTTTACCAATGAGTTCTTCAGCAAGGCTTTCCTTGGTAGCATTGATGAGTTCATCAGTAGTTGTATCTTTTGCAGCATTGATGAGTTCATCTGCTGTGAACTTAGCAGCATTGATGAGTTCATCAGCAGTGGCGGCAGATATCTGAGAGTCGACATTCACAACGGGTATGCCTTCTGATTTGCTAGCAGACTTTTTCGTGAAGTTTTGGGCTTTTTGGTCGCAACGGATCCCTCAGATACTTCGTCAGTCTTTCGTTTCTTAGAACTTTTCTGAGATGCAGTAACCTTTTTCATTATGTTTGTATACTCATATTTGTAGGCGAGTTCTTGTTGGCTATGTCGACCTTCTTTACGAGCTCAATGCGAGCTTTTCGAAGAAGCATATCTTTAGTCCAAAGCTCACTGTGGCTTTTGGCTCAGCAAGGCCATTGACGATCTTTGGCTCAAAGCTTTGTAGCTTCTTCACAAACTTCACATAGGCATACTTTCCCCAGTTAAAAAGGTTTTCAGACCTAGTTATTTCTTCTTTCATAAGGAACATCATCATCCACCGTTCCAAGCTTATTTGGTCAGCTCCACCTTGTAGACCATCAAAGCATCTGTGAAGAAGGCAAGCCAAGACATCCCAATGAATGTATAGATGTATGGTCCTTATATCAGCAAGTTTGAACTTAGAAGGAGTATCTGGCTTGTCCATGTTGCAAACATCACTGTACAGTGTCTTAACACCTTTAAGGAGAGTTTCATCCTTGGTGTTAATCTCAAAATCAATTCCTTGATCTCGGAGACCAAAGATATCACAGAATCCTTAGCATTTAAGGAAAATTTCTTTTCCTTGAACTTTGGTTTTAATGGACATTTCTTCAATGACATTAGTAATGCTGGTGATGACACGCGAGTTATTATAAAACTCAAGTACATCCAGTGAAGAGCATCCACTGGGAAGAGCTGAGAGAAAACCCTTGATTTGTGCCTTTTCAAGCATACCAAGGATAGTCCTCCTATATGCTTATTCTACGATTACAACAGAAAGGTGTTGCTCAATCATAGCACCACCCCAAATCATCCTGTGATTTGAAGTCCAATGATCAGGATTGAAGTCTCCTATCAATCGATTGTTTGTGATAACCAACACTGGTGCTTGCTTTGCAGCAGTACCAAAGGTGGTGGCTTGAGAAGCAGTTGTGGAAGCACGTTTGGGAGCCATCTCTTTGAATAGAAGTAGTTTTTGAAACTTGGAAAGAGATTAGGGTAAAGGATTAGTAATTCTTTGCAGAATAACTAAGAAGGAATCAGTAGTTGCAGAGAAAATTGCAGGGAGATTTGAGAGTATTTTGCAGTTTTTGTGCAAGAGCAAATGTAGGATTAGACGAAAGTAATTCCTTTTGCCAAAATCCTATATATATAGCAGTGTAATTCCAACAGGCAAAAATACACAAATTAATTTTGTGCATTTGTATCTGTGTACGTGCAGTAAGGCGAGGGTGAAAGACTACTTCGCATTAAATGTTAATGGGCCATAACCGTTTTTACAGTCCACTACTTTTTACCGAGAATTAATCTTGGCCTTTAAAATGGAAGGCCCATTTCATCAATGGTTGGGATTGATTTTCCAGCAATGATCACAATCAACCTATGTGATTGTGCCCAATTAATGAATTTTGGCGAGTAGCTATCTGAATCACATCTCTTCTGTGTGACTAAGGGACAATTTTGTATCTGAGTCTATCTCACACAGTATATGTTCATGTTTTACACAGATAGAAATAATACAAATTTCAAGAGAGTAGTTGGCTGCAGACAGTTGTACTATTCTCTTTTGTGTTCCCCCTCACTAAGTGATCTCATAGACATCTGAGTACCTATCTCAGAAATCTTTCAATAGCCATTTTACCCTTAACCTTTGATATCTGAGTACCCGTCTCAGATACTTGTTTGCTAAGTGTTTCACCTTTTGCCTTTGATATCTGGATTCCCGTTCCAGATATCAGAGTTCTCCCTTTTTCCTTCTATGTCATACTGAGTTCCCGTCTCAGTGACTAATCCTTTAGCTCCTTGGTAGTTCCATTAACCCAAGACTATGTCTCAAGGTTAAGAACCTGCTTTCTTGCAAAGGCTTTGTAAAGATATCTGCAAGTTGGTCTTCAGTACCAATCTTGAGTATCTCTATATTGCCTTTTTCAACATGATCTCTAATGAAGTGGTGTCTAACATCAATGTGCTTTTTTCTTGCATGAAACTTAGGATTCTGAGTTATGGCAATAGCACTTGTGTTGTCACAGAAAATCGGAGTTTTCTCTTCATTGATCTCATAGTCTCTAAGTTGTTGTTGTATCCACAATATCTGTGAAGCACAACACCCAGCAGCAATATATTCAACCTCTGTGGTAGATGTGACAATTGAGTTTTGTTTTTTGCTGAACCATGATATTAATCTGGCACCAAGAAATTGACAAGTTCCTGATGTGCTTTTTCTATCAAGCAATGATCCAGCATAGTCAGCATTAGAATAACCAACTAAACTCAATCCACTGTCTTTTGGATACCACAATCCAACTTCTACAGTACCCTTAACATACCTTAATATTTTCATAGCAATGTTGTAGTGTTATTGCATTAGATTTGTCTGAAATCTAGCACACACTCCAACTGCATATTGAATATCAGGTCTACTTACAGTGAGGTACAATAGAGACCCAATCAATTTCCTAATCTTATGTTCTTCAACACTCTTTTCAGATTCAGTATATGTCATTTTGGTTCCAATGCTCATAGGTATCTTAGCATTCTTTTCAGAAGGCTTTAGATTAAACTTGTTGAGCATATCCTTTGCATACTTTGTTTGACTAATGAATATTACATCATTAAGTTGCTTGACTTGCAATCCTAGGAAGTAGTTTAATTCTCCCATCATGCTCATCTCAAATGTACTTTTCATGATCTCAGCAAAGTCTTCACAAAGTCATCAACATATACTTGAACTAAAAGTAGTTTCCCTTCATGGTTCAAAGTAAAGAGTGTTTTATCAACATCTCCTTTCTTGAAACCACTTTCCAGCAAGTATTTGGCTAAAGTATCATACCATGCTTTTGGAGCCTGTTTCGGTCCATACAGAGCTTTCTGAAGCTTATAAATCATTCTACTTTCTGTGGAAACTTCAAAGCCTAGTGGTTGTTCAACATAGACTTCCTCAGCAAGTTCACCGTTTAGGAATGCACTTTTGACATCCATTTGATAAACTTTAAAGTCATTATGAGCTGCAAAGGCTAGAAATAGTCTAATTGCATCCAATCTTGCAACTGGAGCATATGACTCATCAAAATCTAGTCCTTCAGTCTGGGTGAATCCTTTGGCAACCAACCTTATTTTGTTTCTGGTTATTTCACGGACTCATTCATTTGTTTACGAAAACCCACTTGGTTCCAATTACGATATTCCATCAACAAATGGAACCGGTTCGACTTTGTTTCTCTCAAATTGATCGACTCTTCTTGCATTGCAGAGATCCAATCTTGATCCTTCAATGCTTCTTCTATAGTTTTAGGTTCAATGTTTGAGATGAAACATCCATAAGGGGAGTCATCAATTGCTCTCCTAGTTCTAACTCCTTGGTCTAAAGGACCAATTACATCCTTGGCAGGATGATTTCTTATCCATTTCATAATGGGTTTTGAACTAGTAGGGTTAATATCATTTTGATCTGAATGTGAATCAATATGATCTTGATAGGATACTTGTTCAGTATCTGAGATATCTGGCACATGGGAAACGCCATAGATTTCTGACACTTTTTCAGTGTTAGAGATATCTGGGATTGGATTTTCCGCAATCTCATTCTTAGAAACCACTTCATGATGAAGATTCCCAGTAACTTGTTCCATTTCTGGAATTCTCATAGGAAATTCTTCGTCATGTCTTAGAGTCATCTGGTTGTTACTAAGCAATGGTTGCTTTTCATCGTCAGAGTCATCCTTTAAGTGAATGGCAGAGTTGTTTCCTTTTGAGGATTCTTCTTCAGAATCTTTAATCATTAGTTCTTTGAACCTATCTGAGAGTTCTTCATCCAAGGGTACTTTCTTGTTTCCTTCATAGAAAACTACATGAATAGATTCTTCAGTCTTTTGCGTTCTTTTGTTGTAGATTCTGTAAGCTTTGCTATTCATAGAATAACTAAGAAATACTCCTTCATCTGCTTTTGGTTCAAATGTTCTCAAGTATTCTTTTCCATTGTTAAGAACGAAACATCTGCAACCAAACACCCTTAGATGTTTGATACTAGGGGGTCTACCAATCAAAAGTTCGTAAGGAGTTTTGTCATGGTGTTTGTTAATCAAACATCTATTTTGAGTGTAGCAGGCTGTGTTAACAACTTCAACCCAATAGATTTCACTTATTTCAGTGTCAACAAGCATTGTTCTTGCTGCTTCTTTTAGGGTCTTATTCCTCCTTTCAACAACACCATTATGTTGTGGTGTCCTTATTGAAGATAGTTGATGTTGTATACCTTTGCAAGTACAAAACTCTTTTATGTACTGGTTCACAAACTCAGTACCATAGTGCATTACGATTCTGATACCTTGTCATTTTTCATGACTTCAAGCTTATTCAGCAAGTTGGGTATTTCAACCCTTACATCAGATTTTTGTTTGAGAAATACAACCCAAGTGAATCTTGAGTAATCATCAACAACAACCAGACCATACTTCTTTCCTGCATAGCTAGTTACAGAGGATTCAAAGAGATCCATATGTAACATTTGCGATTAACCTTTCTTTGGAGTGTCTAGTTTTAGACTTGAAAGATGTTTTGGATTGTTTTCCATTTGTGGTGAGCATATACCGTCTTTTCTATATACCATTTTGGGTAAACACTACTACGATTCTTTCTTGGCTAGCTTGTTGAATTTTGAAGTTCAAGTGACTAATTCTTTTATGCCATAGCTTGATTTTCTTGATGTGGCAGATTGACTCACCATGAGACATTCTTGATTGTGGCGATGCCCGGTAACATAAAGATTTCCTTTCCGCCTAGCAACCAAGACTGTCTACTTTGACTCATTGTCAATTAATTTGCATAGTTTTGACTTGATCTTGACAGTGTACCCTTTGTCTACCAATTGAATCATGCTTAGGAGATTATATTTCAATCCCTTTACATGTAGTACTTCAGAGATTGTAAGGGCTCCAAGCTTCAGATTGCCAAAATCTATGGTTGGATTTTCATCTCCTCTAGCAAATCTAATAAATGGTCCTTTATCGCATTATGTAGTTAACTTGATTTGTTTTGTCTCCTGTCATGTGCTTCCCACATCCACTATCAAAATGCCACTTCGGGTTCTTCCTCAAAGTGTTCTGCACAAAACAGGAAACATGGAGTTAGGCTCTCATTCCAACAATGGAACCTTCTGGACTAAAGAATCTCCCTGTAGGAATCCATTTCTGAATGAACTTCCTTGGGGTATTCTTTTGTCTTGTTGGAACATAAGGAGGAATTTTAGGTAAATGATTAGTGTCATCATCATTTAAAGCTATTTTCCTTCTTGGTGTGTTCCTTGGTGCTCCTCGTGGTGCTTTCAGATACATGTCGATTGATGAGTGCGCTTTTGATAACTTAGCTTTCCTTACCAGATTTCTTCTAGCCCTGGCATTCAGAGTGGTCGTAACATGTTCTTTCTTCCACTTCTGATGATTGCTAGCGCAACCCTGACTTTCATCCATCGTTCTTGCTCTTGTTTGTACTCACGAGCGAGTTGTTTCCCAATGACTTTATAGCCAATGCCATTTCGAGCACCTGGTGCTATCTGAGCTCTCTTCTCGTGACTTTGCTAGTCTGAGCGTCTTTCTTTCGAGAAAGCGTGATGTTGGAAAATTTACTGCTCCCCAATTTTTCCTTTACGAGAGACATAGCATGGGTGATTACACTTTTCGTGTTATGTTTCTTCTGAAGCGTTCCCAATGATTTTCTTTTGGACTTGTTTTTCCCACAAAGGTTTGATGCATATTGCCTTTCCTTTGTTAACACCATAGCTTCGACCAATGCTATAGGTTATTTTGGAACCATCTTGCTGAGCACTAACAAATGTTATTCTTTCGTCACTCTTATCCAGAGTGGTAGAACTATTTGTTTGTGTGTCCATACCAAGTCCTCCCTTTTCTGAAGGATCTCTTAATAAAAGTGTACTTGAGTAAGAGTGTCACTAGCTTTGGTATAGGATTGGAAAGATAGTTCTTTCTTCTTGAGTTCCTCATTTTCAGAAAGAAGATCTTTATTTTCCTTTTGGAGTATATCCATTGCCTTTCTGTGTAACTTCTCCGTCTTAGATATATGTGCTTTGAGAAATGCATTTTCGACATCCTTTTTCTCAGATATCTTGAGTAATTGTGAATTTTCCTTCTCAAGAGTGTTGGTCCAGATAACGGCAAAGGGAAAAGACTGGGGGGGGGGGGGTGAATAGTCTTTTACAACTTTTGTCGATAAACACAATTTCTCAGATATCTGATACTTAATTTTCAGAGAGCGGAAGACTTTTCTGTGATAAGTGCACGTGCTCAACAAGATATATGTAAATACTCAACAAGGTAAATAAAGCAAGTAATAAATTGCAGAAAGTAAATAACACTGATCTTTATAGTGGTATCTGAAGGTGACGTAATCCTTCAACTAATCCACTTCGGCCTTTCTCAAACCTAGCATCCACTAAGACAGATAATTGAGTTCACCTTACAAATATCTTCTCTCGATTCCTAAATACACTAGGTTCCCAACCAAGTGTTCCCCCTGAGTTATTCCCCGGCTTTCTCAGCCAAGTACTTCCTATACTCAGAAACCTTTGAGCTATTCCTTACTTTCCCAAACTAAGTACTTCCTATGCTCAATAACCTTGGAGTTCTTCCTTAGTTTCCCAAACTAAGTACTTCCTGTACTCCACGCCGTTTAAGGTGTTGGTTAAGGTAGTTTGTCAGGTTTGGTAGATTAATAACTTCTTCAGTTATGTAATACTACCTTCTTGAACAAGAGTCACTTAACACACTTTACAATGCGTGGTGATATGTTCTTTACTGACCCAAGTCTATGATAAATGTTCTAGAGAATGAATCTCAGATACTTGATCTTTTGATTCAACTTCTTCACAGATAGCAATGCTTGTTAACGATCAGGACACTTAGAACTTTCATGCTACTTAGAATTCAAGAGCTTAGTCATATGGTAAGCTGAAGAATAAAAAGGTTGAAGACTTGTATGCTTGAGAGAAAAATACCACTAGTTGTTTTCTTAGAGAGGCTTGCTATTTTCAGTGAGTTCAGTGTGTAAGTTTTGTGTGTATCTTTCAAGCATTCTAAGTGATGATATTTATAGTTGAAAATCATGCCGTTTGATAGTATCCGTTAGGTTTAATGAAATCCAAACTATTGATATCTGAAAATAGTACTGCAGAAGACGTTGTCTCTTTTCAGAGATTTCCTCTTTTGTTCAGATGTCTCTGTCTGCGCATTTATTGCATTGTACTATTTTTGTACTGTAGTGCCAACGGAACTATGCACGCTTTCTGAAGCATTGCATGTCCCTTTTCAGAGACCTTCTCATCTCCAGATACCTGTTGAAACATTGTTTCCCAAAAACATAGTTTTATCCAAGGTATCTGAGTGTAAATATCTGTGGGCACTTTTCCTCATTCAGAAACCTTGCGTTCTCAGATATCTTTTTCAAAACTGGTTCATTGAGAAACACTTGTTTATCAAAGATATCTAGACATACACTTAATCAATTCTTATGATCTTTTCAATTAAAATTTTAATTAAGTGCAAAAAGTAAGCATCAACCAAATCACAAGGTGTGATCTTTGCTGACAAGTTATCTTTTTATAGATTGATATCTGAGAGTAGGTTCATCAGATATGTTACAAGTAAAGTTTACAGATAACTTTTACAATGATAGAACAATAAAGTACATTCAGCAAGATACAAAACACTTAGTTAAATTAGGACAACAAGAGTGACCAAGCTCAGTAGACATCTAATATACTAGTCTTCAAGTCTTCAAGATCTTTAAGTTTTAAATCAGCAGATCTATGGATCAATTTGCAAATTCCCTATCCCCAAACCTTTTGATATCATCTGAGTAGTCAAAGAGCAAAGTCCTGACTATCTTCTGAAAAATCCAAATTGGTTCCAGAAAATCGCAGGACCCGAATTTAAATACATAACCAACCTCTCCTTTATGGAATAAAATGGTGAGTCAAGCACTAGCAGCAAAAGGGTTTCTCAAGATTGATAAGTGAGCCTAAAAAACGATTATCCCCGAAATTAAAATATCAACTGACGAGGCAAAGCAAACCAGACAAATAAACAAGTAGGTATGGGATTCCACTTACGGCATGAAATGTGCTTAATTTATAGAATAAAAAATCGGAAGGAGGAGAATATTTGAGTAGAGGAAAAGCAAGAGATGGTTTACTAGGGTAATCCAAGAAAAGGTCAGAGGTGATTCATTAGGGTTAGCATATGGATTTGATGTGACTTGACATATTCATCCAGTTGAAATATATTAGGCATAATTATAATATTAGACATTCATCTCACTAAAAAAAAATGGTCTTTGCCTGCGATCAAAACGCAAAAAATCCATGCATTTTGGCAAAAGCGGGCACGATGCTAGGGAACGCAGGGAATGATCCAAAAAAAGCAGCCGCTATACTGTTTAGGGTTGAAGTTCATTTACACGCGTTTATTAAGAGCAGGTGAAAGTAAACGTATACCCGCATTTATGTTGAAATCGCTGGTAGAGACACTTGGGTATATGGACACTGTACTTTACAAATTATACCTACGCTTCATTGTAAACACAAGTAAATGCTGGACTTTCAGCTGCATTTTTTGGTAAATGCAGTTAGTTGTGCTACTTGTACCTGAGTTTATATCGAACGCAGTTCATGTGGGACTTTTACCAACATTTTCTATGAAAAGCATCTAAATGTTTTATATTCAGATAAAAATTGCTTCAGTTCCCTGTATATTGATCTGTCAATAATGCAAAAAACTTGCTATTAGTTTTCAAATTTTCATGAGATTTTTACCTACGTTGTGTGGACAATAAAACTTGTTATGAGCATAACTTATCACTCTTCCATAAAGCAGCAACAAGAAGAGTAAGTGACTGACGCATAAGAAAATAGATTCATTACAGATTATAGCATACTCCCACAACTGATCCATTAGTTGTACATCTCCTAAGAATAGTTCAGTTTTTTAGATGGCAAATATAAACTTGATGGATAGGGTGTTGCGAGAATCGAACTCACGTCTCTTGCAAAAAGCAAGAATCATACCACTAGACTAAACACCCAGATATTGCATATTGTTAAATTAAGACTTACCACAGACCATATTAAAGTACATAATATAGATTATTTTTCGTATAATAGAACATCAAGCTCACTGCACAAGTTATTTGGAGCAAACTTATACACTGGGAGAAATATGGCAAACCTTTATTGTGTTTCACTTTGAAGACACAAGTGATGTTTCTCAACCGAATATCCCAGATTTGAATCATGCCATCCTCTGATCCGGAGGCTAATACAAATCCATCAGTGCTAGAAGCCAATCAAGTTACCGCTTTTTGTGACACAACTCACAAAACATAAAAGCCCATTCATGAAAAAGTTAGGATACAAGAAAAATCTTAATAATCATGTCCGCATCAGTAGTTAATGCACAAGCAAGCTAGTGAACCAATGATATGTAGTGCTTACTTACTCGGGAGGCTGCCAAAAGATTAAAAGCATCAATATATACCTTACCATCTCTACCACCTGCATAAAAAGACATGTTCCCAGGATCCAGCGTAATTGCAAGTAAAAAATATGAACAGTTATAACTTTTCGACAATTCTATTACAACATAACCCGACTGCTATTTTTCATGAGTATGTAAAATACTGAAGTAATTAAGAAAAAGACCTTGCAAGTATGATCCTCAGAGGCAGATACAATAATAGCATTACACCCACCATAGCCAGATATGACACTTGCAAAATGTTCCATGAAACCTGAACACATCCCGTTCAGGCTCGCATACAATAAGAAATGAAGATAAGTGTTGTTGAATGTTGTAAGAGATGAAGAAAATAAATGATGCAATTTCTCTTAGCAGAGTGAATACAATTGCACGATTATATATCACAAAAAGGCGGATGTTCTGGAAGACCAAAGAATAACATACAATAATTAGTTCATAGACTCACATCGGAAAGAGTGGTCACAATTTTCTTTGACCCAAATGGTCTCATAAGTTGAACCAAACATTGCAACTCTAGCTCGTCAACATTTGTCGCAGCAAGGATTCTCACATTTTGGAACTTGATCTACAAAGTAATATTGGGGAAAGTTAGCCAAGATATTCTTCAAAATGAGTAATGAGGCATTTGAATGTCAGGGGTGGGGGGAGCGAGACATCTTGTGCATAGAGTTGTATCTTACCAAAGGCACACTCAGTTTCTCATGATGCACTAATTCGGTAATGTATGATGAATGTTACTAGCAGTTTATTGACTACACCAGGAATTATAGCCAAAATTCCAGTACCCCATCAATACATTGGTCCTCAATTCAAAATGCAACAAACAAACCAGAAAATCAAACTTGATAAACTTTCTTTAATGTATGAGACAACTTATTCCCACGTTTTACTCATATTTGATTACTTTATACCTTTCTTTAGTGTAGTTCTGATAAACTTGATATGAAACATCTAAAGAGTTGTTAGAAAAAAGGAAGAAATTGTAGGAAACAAGACAGTAAATAAACAACAGGGACAGAGGGAGGGTCAAAAATTGTCCTGTGAACACTAGCATGTCATTCACAGATACCGACCTCTTACCAAGATTTTTATAGATAAAGATCCATCTTCTTCCAACTTGATTCTTTCCTAAGCATGGACAATAAAAGATGTCCACCAGTTCAAGTATCATCATTCATCAAGCTAAGAACATATTCATGTAAGTTTCAGAAAGAAATTGATATAATGGGACGGGAGAATGGCATTTTTGGTCCTATGTTTTGGGCCAAATGGCGCACGCAGTCTCACATTTGAAGCTCTGGCATGTTTCATCCCAATTTCCAGTCAACTTCAGGTCCGTGGTCCATTTTCGCTGACGTGGCTATCGGGTCAACTCTAAATTGCGATTTTGACTTCCACATGTGCTGACACATCACCACCAACCTATTTACATTTAATTTTAAGTCCAAAATTGAATTTCAAAAAAAATAATAATAAAAAAAAATAAAATGAAAAGAAAAACAAAACCAAAAAACTGAAGAAAAACAGAAGACGCGGGAGATTTGGCGCCAAAGGTTATGGAAAAAAAAAAAAGAAAAACAAAAAACCACAACTTATAAGAACCCCCAAATCAGACGAGAACCTAATTTTCCTTCTCTTCCAAATTGAGCGAATTGACCATATCGACTTCATACGCAAACTGCGATTCACAGGAGACTCGTCTTTGTAATTGTGGAAGGAATGCTGTGATGAAAACATCTTGGACGAAGACGAATCCCGGGCGCCGGTACTATTGTAGAGTTTATGTTTTTCTTCACTTCTTCACTTCCCGTTTGAGTGTCTCAGGTATTGCAGCCGATCTTCTGTTTTTCTTCAGTTTTTCGGTTTTGTTTTTCTTTTCATTTTATTTTATTATTATTATTTTTTTTGAAATTCAATTTTGGACTTAAAATTAAATGTAAATAGGTTGGTAATGGGAAAATTTCATTCTCTAATGGGACTAATGAATTTTATAGAAAGCTACTTATGCGTAATTATGCTAAACCCAGGCTCTAGCTTAATTTTGATAAATAAACACAAATAAGCTACATAGCGGTGGTTATATATTCTACGGGAGTATACAATTAAATTGTATGAGTATAGAAAATTGATCGTGTTGGATGATGTCCTACCAGAGTATGAGCACCAGATGGAGCGACAATATATCTTTATCACTTAGCCCCATTATTGTGCCAAATACTTCCCTCAAATAGTTGTCTGAGGATTCGAATTGACAGTTTTTAAGTTGTGTCTTCCAGGGTCGAATTGTCTAAACCTTGTATTAAAATTAGGGGATAGAGAATTTACCTTTCTTGGCATCTGGCAACCGGCCTTCTGGTAGAGATTCTGTTTTGTCCTGAAAGACAAGACAAGAATGCCCAACATATATTACTAGGTAGTTCGATTAGCACACTAAACAGATTGGAGGAAATTCAACTATAATTACACCACATAATCACAGATATCTAAACAGACTACCATCATACCTGATCCATATGACATCACATAGTCTTATGCTTGGATGAATGCATGATGAATATGTGCGACTTGATCAATGTAAGACTAACAGTAGGTAAAGCTTAGAATTCCTAATACACTAAGCTATCAAGTCAAGTTGCTACAACTCCGCTAAACATAGCAAAATATGGAAATTATTATTGTCGAATAAACAAATGCTAGTACTTTGATAGAGCATATCAAATCATAACTAAGATCGGAAGTTAAAACTGCACAACATCGCAAGTAAAGCGCAGACCAAGAGAAAGAAGCTTAAACAACTAGACCAAAGGTAATCCAGGTTCCAATAGAAGATAATCAATGAGAACATACATAAAGAGTAGTGTAGTAGACTAACCGGACTCCAAGGATGAAAAGGAATCTCAGGCCCTCCCATAACTACAATCCCAACAAGCAAAACATTTAATACCTGGTAGAAGTCTGCATAACAGAGAATTGGAAATTGCTACTTTATCAGTTTATCTGCTGCAGTAGCCTAACAACAATGTCAAGTCCATTGTTGGCTTCATGAGCAAGCTCGTCCAGGTTCTTAATCGTACTGAAATGGCCTCCACTTTTTGTCATCCAGTCATAGATTCCACATTAAACTACTTCATCCACACATCAATTGACAAAATCCTCTCATCGCAAATTAAGAACCCTAACTTAATAGAAAAATTAATTCAATGAATCAGCAAAGGCTCAAACAAACAGCAAAATTATCATCGAATCCGATCCAATCCTTACCATCAAATACAGAGCACAAACTTGCATAATGACCTCCACAAAACAGAAACCAAAAGCAATATTTAACATCAACAACTATAAATAGCACAGAGAAATTGGGGAAAACAGAGGACAAAGTAATTTATAAACCACAACCAGATAAAAAATTTGAACACGAAACAAAGACAGATAATCAAGCTTTAATCGACCATGTACAGTAGGGAGTGAATTTTGAGTTACCCGCTTTTCCGTGTTTTATTTAATTTCACAATTATTGGCTGCATTATAAGAAAACGCAGCAAAACACCAAAAATTTACCTGCGTTTATTATCAAACTTATCAAGCGCAGGTAAAGATATCTAAAAACATTTACGCTTCTGTGAAAAAGCGGGCTATTTTAAAGACTGTAACTGCGTCTCTTATAGGAACGCAATTGTTTAGTTAGCTGTACCTGCATTTCACAAGTAAATCCAGGTAAAAGCCACTGCATTTGTCTCAAACACATCAAGTATGATTTTGCGTTAATTTTTACCTACGTTTCGCGAAACGCTGTAAAAAAAATGCAACTCTTTTGACGTTTAACTTTTTGAAGTTATGTTAGCGACGTTAAACTTTTTGAAGTCCTTTCCTTTAGGTGACCTAATTGGTCACGCAAATAAGATCCATGCAACAATTTTACTTGCATACAGAAAATCTAATGTAAGCAGTATACTAACTCGACTTCACAGATTACGTCAAGAAATTATTTATATAAGAAAAAAGAGCTTACAACAGCACCAAGGCTAAGAAAATTCAACTTCCTGAACAAAACAAATGAGGTAAAAGACAAATACTAGAAGTTGAATAAAGAATGACACTGCTGCTGCTAAAGCCAACCTGAGCAAACCATAATTGATAAACATAGAAACTCAAAACAATAACCCTGTATTCCTCAACTTCTACATTGTGAAGTAATTGGTGTTGGTCCACAACATATTCTAAGCAAAACCAATAGGGAACATCCGAACATATGTGCTTGGGTCACTGGGTCATGCCATAAACAAAAGTTTTAGAAAAATTGAGACCTATATAGTTACAAGTTCGTCAAGCAAATTTATGTGCACTCAGGAATTTAATATCATTGTAATGCCTACAATCCCTAAATACAATCAAAGATTAAATTTATTTTATGTCGGAAATCCACAGTTTATAGCATAAATTTGACTCGGGATGTCGTTCTCCACACACTTAGCATAGGAACAAACAAGTAACGAAAGAGGTTTGCAAGCAGTTGGCTGACAATCAGTTTATATAGCAGATGAATCCTAACGTTTTTGTTATCAATGGTTGAGAAAGCGTAAAGGACCCTCGACCTAGCTCGTACTATGCTACTTCCAACTTCCTAATAATCACACTACGTAATTACCTTTAACGACCGCAAGGCATGATACTAAATATCAAGGCGCAGTCAATACCAGTACCCTTACTCAGTTCATTGTAACTAATGTGTCACTCAATAGAACATCACGTCACGAAGGACGTATAGAGTTGTAAAATCACGGATTACGTCTAATAACTATTTCATTAATATATCACGGTATATAAAGAAGTAGCACAAGCAGCATTTCGACGGTTCGCCTTTATAATAAGTGGTTAGCTACTCATAGTCAAAGTATACTAACACAGGAAAAAATACAGTAATCGAAAATAACGAGAGAAAAAGAAAGCTTAGTCTTTGATGCCTTCGTGCTGCTCTTAGGGTTTCCTCCTTGTTGCTGACGGCCAGGGTTTTGCGGTTTTGGAGTTTCACTTCCCCGAGTACTAGTTCTCTCGCAAGAAAATTACAGCCATAATTCATTCACATTTTAGATTCATCAAGTCATATACAACATCATTCCACAAAAAGCAACAGAAACCGAGTTACATTGAAAAGTGAATCTGATTGCGGAAAAGGGAGCTCGCTTACCACAAATTGATAACTTTGAGTGGTGTCGAGCTTCTCCGGTAGAGTGAACAGCTCAGGCATTTGTGCCAAGTGCTGTTTGAACTTGAAATATGCCATGGTATTATATACATTATATAAATCAGATTCTGGAGCTGGAAATGGGATTGAAAAGTTGATGCATGATAAATTTAATTAAAAAACCTGTTGCTATCTTCTAGAGTTGATTTCCTCTAATTTATCAACAACTTTCTTGATTACCAGTACCCTCTCATATACATCAACAGGACGATTAAAACAAGAAAATTACCCCAGGTTCATAGAATTTAACCAAACGATAAATTGTGAGTTCCCTTTACGAGAAACTCAGTTCTTTAGTTGGTAACTCAAATGACATCTGCACTTCTTATACTTGACCAACATCTGCAGTGAAGCAAACTACCTTGCAGCATAGGTCTTCCTGCAGAGAACATTGGGTAAGAATATAAACACACCTCTGAACCATAAAGTAAGAGAGCTTTCCATCAGGAATAACGTCACCAACTGCGATTGGAGACTGATCCTCATACATCTTAAAACTTATTTCCGTTATTCAACATTTGTTCACTGTACAATCATATAGAAAGAAAGGAAGCAGCTGAGATGTCCCACTCCCACATAACAAATACGATAAGTCAGTATTTGCTAAATTAAATCATGTAATCGAATCGAATCAGACCAGATTGTACAGAGTCAAACCCGATGTGAAGTATGAGAAGCTTGTTTTTACAGATTTGCATAAGCTCACAATCGCCCACTTTTCAGCTATGTGTCTACACTTACACAACAAACTCCCTAGAAACGATACAAATCAATCAATTCCAATCACATAACAAGCTCACATCACAGGCTTACACATCAAATCTAGTGAAATCCAATCACATAGCGATCTCATTTAGACAAAAATTACAACCATAATTCATTCACAATATAGAATTTATCAAGTAACAAACATCATTACACAATAAAAAAGCAACAGAAACCAAGTTACATTAAAAACTGAATCACTTAATCATTCGGAGAAAGGTAGCTCGCTTACCAGAAATTGAGAACCTTGAGTGGTGTCGAGCTTCTCCAGTCGCCAATAGCAGCGAGTTATGGTGGTGCAAAGCTTCTCCCGGAGTTGCTATAAACGAAACTCAATCGAACCTAGAGTTTTTCCTCCATCGATTAGAAGCAGAGAAAAGTATAAAATCTTCATCAGTGCTGAAACAACCCGTCGATTTTTTCATCAAGGAGATAAAAGCTTGAGATTGGCACGGGAAATCAATCCCGTCGGCTTTTTAACAGGAAGGTGCCGTCTTTGCAGATGAATAGTCGGCAGTATCCAAAAATTGACGGCCTAGTGGGCTGGGTGTTAAATTAATTTGAACAGCTGAGGCATTGGGGCTAAGTGCCATTTAGGAAATGCCATGACACATCAAAAGTAGGAAGACACCCTGACGCCAATTACACCTCTCAATATAAATGACACAAATCTTGTTCCGTTTCTGCAGCAACAAAAGCAAATGAAGAAATCAAAACAAGTAACTCAAATTAATTAGACAGTACCAGGTAATTAATTAAAATCCTGCACACAATAATTCCTAAGCATTGTACAATATTATAGGGTCCAAACCAAAATCTGTTAAGACACCATTTGGGACAAGAGATTATACATGCCAAACACAAGATAAAAAGGACAATTGTGCATATTCCTCTCTTTCGGTGACTACTAAGACAGATATATGATCCAAATGCGCATAGACAGTTCTTTCTCCTTTAGATAAAAGTTTATCATCTTTTTTCACTAGATTTTTGTTAGTTGCAAATGTATACAACACACATGTTGAACAATACAATTGTGAAATTCCACAACAACTACACTCGGTCAATCCCATCATAGTATCATACACTAGTTAGTTTGATCTATTCCCGATTCCAATTCATCATCACTAAATGTTTAAAACTAAGGTTTCACCAAAACATACATTTCAGTAAATCAATGATGTTGTCTATAAGGAAGAACTTTAACAAGACACAAGAGAACGAGTATCACAGTTAAGTGAAGAACAAGGCCTAATTGACAAGAATATCATAAGCATAGATGCAGCGAATAGCTGAATACACATTTAGTGAAATTATTCTTTCTATTGAGTTTACAAGTGAAAATATATTTAACTTTGGAATTGATCAAAATATTAGAGTGATCTCTATTTGTAGAAGACGAAAAAACATGAAATTTGGTATATTTTTTTATATTTTTTAATAATTAATTAATAAAATAAAACAAAAACAAAATAAAAAAAATAACGCCACCTGCTTCTGCCACTAAATAATGCTGGCAGCGGCCACCATAAATGGATCCGATCCATGGACCAGCGACCTGTCCAGGCGACAACTCCCACGGGACTGGTCTAATATGCGAATTAATGATGATAATTAAGTTTAAGACAAACGCAGGAAAAATCTCCGAACAACATAACCTATATTACAAGCTAAAGAAAATCAAAATATTTTCATAAAAACTTTTAGAGACAATGTCGTATCATCCCAAGTGATTTAAGTTATTAAGATAATGTAGAAGTATATAATCCATCTGGACGGTGCATATATATATTATATAAGTAATTAATTGGAGAGGGAAAACTGATTTAAAATTGCTTTTTTCCTACTTTATAAAAACAGTTCAAATAAATACACGTAGATGCATACTGAAGTGGACACTGAATGTATTATTGCTTTCTTACCTGCTTACACAAATCGTTTCTGGCTTCGTAGTCATCTTGATCAACAGCAATCTTGCCCAGGCTGCAACCTATTACGACGTTCTAATACAAATAATAAACATGAAAGGTTATAATTTAGAACAAGACTTCAGGATATGCAGGAAATGTGAGAAAGATATATAAACCAATCCAGAATACCAAATTAGGGGGAAGGAAAGGAAAAAAAAACAAAACTCAGAACTTGTTCAAACACTCTGTTAAGATATGAAACTTGTGAAATGCACTGATACTGATTACATGTGAAAGGAACCATGAAACCTTTAATGACTACAATTCAACATTGTCCTCAATTCGACATTGTCATAAAAGAAGAAATTAAACCCACTTTTACATTCCAAGCATACCAACCCACACTTCAATTCGACATTGTCATAAAGAAGAAATTAAACCTTACATTCCAAGCATACTAACCCACTTCAATTCAACATTGTCCTCAATGTTGCAGCAAGAAATCAAATGAGAGAATGGGTAGAGGACACTCAGCAGATTCAATGAACTTGTTGATGCTGAGGTGTATCCTGTATATGGTTCTAGCATAACAAAAACCTCAAATAAGTTGTTCAGACTTCAGAAACAGCCTCAGCTCGACAAACCTCACCTTTCGTGTGTTACAGCTCCCAACGAGCATTAACCTTCAACTGTTTACATTTCCACCAAGATAAAAAAAAAAAACTAAAGACAACCGTCATCATAACATTGAATAGCTAATATCAGTTGCAGAGCTGTTACTGTTATGTCATCATCAAACATCAAAACGATCAACCACTCTACCTAACAAGATGAAATGATAGTTGTTCAGCACAGTTCACAACACGTATCACTTTACCAAGATAAAGTACTATGACGAGCAATCAAATCTTATCCTCATCACCAAAAATAAGTGCACAAGAAGGGAGTTTCCAGCCTTTTTTTCCCGTTCAAACATACACGAATATATTTTGATTACCCCAACAGAAAACTTCCCGTGCACTTATAATTCCATACACAAGACAGAACTGCACTATAGTCCAGCAGGTATGATTTGCAGTTTAGAGTAAAACACCAGTCAAAATCAAACAAGCAATTAACAAAACCAAACCTCCTTCTCCATTGCTTCTGCCATCTTTCATCAAGATATATAACAAAGGAGAAATATTTCACACTACCAATCTTCCATTAATATTTCACACTAGACAATCATGATGTGACCAAGTAAAAAGTGCCATGTCATGCTGTTGGTGAATTCAGTATCTTACCCAACAGTCAAACAATCGTAGTCAATTTATTTTTCAAACCCTGCAACAGAACCGTATGTTGCAAGAGAAAACGGTGTGTGAGCTTATGAGCAAGAAAAGATGCAGAGGTACAGCAAGAAACAACTATAAAGATTTCTGAGTCCAGTATATATAGGTCACACCAGCATAATGAAGTAGCTCCATAGAGAATAATTTTTACCCCTACATCAAAGATGGCTTTCAAATTGTTCTAAAAGCTTGAATATATGCTGAACTTCTGAAATATTTCATGCAAAGTCTCCACTTCACTAACTGTGACTGTGAAAATAGATGAACAACAGAACAAGGAAGGCCTTAGTCATTTATACCAATAACTGGCGGGTACGTTTGAAGTTAAACCTCTTGCCATTACTAAGTCAAGCTGGCCTTCTATCTCTTCCTTCATTTACCCAACAACAAATTCAACCAAAAGACAGCAGAGAATCACACCTATAAATAAGACTTATAGCTAAATCCTATAATTGTTAGGAAAGAAAAGTCCATCTGTTGTTAGAATTGGGTTACAAAAATATGTATCACATATATGAAATAAAAAGAGAAGTGAACTTTCAGTTCGGCATCCAAATGATAACACCTAGTGTGGTTAACATGCCTTGATTTTATGAACCAAATGCCAAAACATCTCAATAGGTTGCTATATACGCCAATTTAAATGTAAACTGCCATAAAATACTTGCTAGAGTTCAATTACAACAAAATAAACTCTCTTGAGAAAAAAATATATAAAAAGTCAATGCAGAGTATCTGTTAGCAAATCAGCAATTGAACGAGAAGAGAATTATGATGAAAAAAAAAAAAATACTATGAAAATTTTCTTCAAACAATTAAATCCCAGAGAAATAAATAAGAGAAATATAAGTTTTGGGTACAGGAAGAGAGCTGAACAAGGGAGGGAAGGATCAAAGCAACTCCTCCAAGAGCTCAGAATCCAGTGCACAGGAACACCCCTGACAAATGAGGGCCCTTGGAAGAAATAATATTAATACAACAATTTATAGCTAACAAAACTACTGGATTAAGACAATACAATAGTCATTATTTGGGAGCCTCAACCCAGAGAGGTGGGATTTGTAACATCAAACGCTGAAAGTAGATTTCCTGTTAAGTACCTTCCGAGATACTAGGTCATAAACACCCATATCCTTGCCTGCCCTCGGGGATTCAACTTGAAAATCAGTGTAGTAAATGCAGTTAGGCCTGCAGCCTGAAGAATTAGTAGCAGAAGAGACCACCTCGACAGAGAAGGAAGAGTTAAAGCCAACAAAAAGGGCGTGGTCTCCTATGGTTTGTAGCTCTCTGAAATCTCTAGTATCCAAATTGACCTCCCACACTGTGAAACTCACGGTCTTATAATCATAATTGTCATCTATGAATTCTTCATGGACAACACGGTGGAGAATGAGCAACCTGCCAGCAGATTCCACCATATAAGCTGCATGATAGAAACAGCATTTTAAGAAGTTAAAATGTGCACAACTCTTCCATCTTGGAGAAGAGCATATAACTCCTCTTTATAAAAGATGAGGTCCATGATATAGCACAGTTTCAGTTTTCCTCTCAATTCCATAAGCACCCAATTATCATCTTTACTATTCCAAATGGCAATATAGCTTGAAATAACCATGGCAAGTGTGAAACAATCGTCATCATTAGGACTCTGGGATAGAACAGCACAGCGACAAAAGTAAAGCATCATAAATTCGCCCATAAGAGATTTAACTTCATCTTTCACACTATTGGGAATTTGAGGGGTTTGAATAATGCGTCTGGTAAAAGGATGGAAGAGAATTATATCAAAACTGTCCGTGACGGAGATGAGCCAGCCTCTTGATGATAAGTGCCACCATTTACGATCCGCTACAGAAAATATCGGAGGGAATTGAATTGGCAAGACCATACGTTTGTATAAACTATAAAACCTACCTGGATGAGGCTCAGGGATCATCAACAATGGTGTCTGCCTATTCGTGGGTCGATTCAAAACATGAAATTTGGATTGTCTCCAATTTCGACAGATCTGACCAAACATCTCAAAATCTTCATGGTATTCTAAGCCTTCGGCTATCGTCACAGCAAGATCTAACGGAATCTCATTCCAATATGACATATTTTCTTCTGATTTTCTTTTTTTTTTTCTTTTAGAGGAAGAGGTAGATGCACAGACAGCACAAGCACACGGTCACACGGATACTTAAGGAGATAGGTTTCCATCTGACACAGTATACATAGTTCGGTCGGAAATCGGAATCTGAAGTCCTTATCGTATTAGATGAATATAAAATCTTTTGTCGTATCTAGTACTATTTCCGTTACACAATAAATAAATAAATAGTAAAGTGTATTTATTATATAGTGGAGAATTATCGTATTTGTGTAATTGATTACATATTTTAAGTTAAATTGTACTCGTTTATAGTATATACATAAATTAGACTTTAATACAAATAGCCAACATAATTTTCAATTACAACCCCAACAAAATTAATGCAACATTTAAAACTAGAATTTACATAACACACTACGTGATGTGTGTTAAGAATTTTGTATAAAAATGAATTTATAATTAAAAAAAGAGAAGCTATAAGCAAAGGAGAAAGCTTATGTCGGGATTGAAACGTACATATCTTGAAACGATGTGACATGTATGAGATTCAAATTGATAAGTAAATTATGCGAATGAAAATTGAATTACACTATTAGTTACACTTAGTGAATTATCATACTACTTTGAAAAACACCAATATGCATTCTTCAATTAAATTCCAAGTCGTAATCCAGCACCAACAAAATGAATTCAATCATTAAAAAACATATCTTTCTTCTCCATCTTTTCCAATTAAATTAAAACATATCAATTCACCCTAATTCAACTCGAAAAACGACAATCCATTATCAGAAACAATGATATTACTTATCTACATATACTTTTTTTATTATTTATAACTGTAGACGCTCAGAAATCTACGCAATAAATAAATAGTATAAGTGTATTATATAGTGGACAATTATCGTATTTGTGTAATTGATTACCTATTTGAAGTTAAATTGGATTCGTTTATAGTATACTAGCAAATGGCCCGTCGATACTCGATGGGGAATCAACCCTCTCAATATCATAAATTAATACTTTGATTCGCCTCTTGTTCATAACTCTAGAGAGAGATATAATATGTAGCGGGAAGTAGAAGTCGAGGTGCGTGAGAGATTGTCCATGTCTCATGTTTACCATCATAACAAAGCATGCCAATATAAGAAGAATCGATCTAAATTGAGCGAGAACTCTGTCTCATTATGCGCCTCATCGTCATTCTAGAAGTGAAAAACGTTTCCCGTGTGTGTGTGTGTGTGTGTGTGTGTGTGTGTGTATGGTAAAGTTACACATAAGGTAATTTTGCTCTAGTAGGAATTTTACTTTCTTCGAAATCATTTTCATAAGGTAAAGTTACAATATGTTTTTTTCTATCCCAAAAAGCTGTGGGAAACTCTGAACAAACTTCCTTTACTGAAGAACTCGACTTTTGATCTTTTCTTCAATTCTTTTATGGCTGGGTTCTTCTTTGAGATACATGATTTGTTTTTCCTTATTTTTTATTTTTTGAAAAATTCCAGTTTCTTGTAAAAGATTTACATCTCTACTTGTTACTGGATATAGGAATTGAAAAAGTATTTTTCTTTCCTAAGACCGTAGTTCCTACACCTTGGTTATCTACATGTAAAGGAAATAACATTTGTAAGAATGGGTTTCCTAAAATGACTTTGGTGTTCAAGTTTTTTTTTTAAAACAAAACTTGCTCGGAAACAAATTCCATCATTGCAAATGTGTGCATTTGAAAGTTTGTAATTTATCTTTAGGTTTGTTGCATCTGCCCCACTGTCCATTAAGGCTATTGTTTATAGGGTAAATGTTCCTATAACAATTTTAATTTTGACATACCACCTCTGATAGGTAATTTGTGATAGAGCATTTATGAATGATTCTTCATTTTCTGTTGGTCCAGATAACGGCAAAGTAAAAGACTAGAGGGGGTGAATAGTATTTTAAAACTTTTGTCGATAAAAACTATTTCTCAGATATCTGATACTTAGAATCAGAGCGCGGAAGACTTAATAAAGATAAGTGCAGAAACAGTTAAAGTGTGTGTGTGTTCTTTGAAATGTAAATCTGAAGGTAAATAACCTGGCAAGTATAGTGGTATACGGAGGTGGCGTAATCCTACAACTAATCCACTTGGTCTTCGAGACCTAGAATTCACTAGAATAGATAATTGAGTTCTCCTTACAAAATCCTATTCTAAGATTCCTTTAAACAAATGGTTCCCACGAATGTTCCCCGAGTTGTTCCCGGCTTTCCACGAAGTACTTCTGTACTCGAAACCTTTTGAGTTATTCCTAGCTTCCCAGCTAAGTACTTCCTATACTCGATAACCTTGAGTTATTCCTTAATTTTCCAAATCAAGTACTTCCTATACTCGGTAACCTTGGGTTATTCACGATTTTTCAAACTAAGTACTTCACATACTCCACTTGATTATGGTGTTGGTTTTGGTTTGAGTTGTCGGATGAGTTTCTTTAATAACTTATTGAGTTATTGAGATAGCTCTGAATCAAGTATACTTAATACACTTTTCAATGTATGGTATCTTGTTCTTTTCTTGACCAAGTCTTAGATAAATGTTGAAGAGAATGAATCTCGGATACTTGATCTTTCGTTTCAACTCTTTCACGAGATAATTGTGCTTGTTTAGGATCGGGACACTTAGAACTTGATGTTACTCAAGATCAAAAGCTTTGGTGCATGAAGCTTTGAGGATAAGTAAGTTGCTTTGAGAGAGTAAGGTGTTGACGTTGTGTTGTTTACGTTCAAGGTGTGTCTCTTCAAGATCTAAGTGTTGATATTTATAGATGAATTTGAGTCCGTTTGAATAGTATCAGATTAGGCTCAAATTCAAACTATTGATATCTGTGTATAATCTTTATGTGAGTTTTGTCTTCTTCTTGAGCTGCCGTTGCTTTTATTGAGACATCTCTGTCCGTGCATTAAATGCATTGTACTATACTTTTGTCTGTAGTGCAGCGGAACTATGCTTTATATCGAGACTAGTGTTATCGATTCTTTGCGTCCTTATCTTGAATCTTGGATACCACTTTTATTGAAACAACTTTGTTTGCAATATATATATTTCTTTTGAAATGTGGTTAATCTTTGAAGGTATCGAGAATAGATATCATGGACACTTTCCTTGTTTCGGATAGGCCTTTTATTTCTCGATATCTCTTGTGACGATTTGTTTAAAACTATTCGTGTCTTCAAGATATCTGCTAAGGTATCGAAAAATAGTTTTAGCAATCTTATGCGGTTTCTTGAAGTCTTGATGTCGTTGAGCTTGTTACCTTGGATGTCTTCTTCTTGGTCTTCTCTTCATAAAATAAAATTACATTTTGAGACCTAACATCCTATACAAGATTAGCTAGACTATCATACTTAGTGAGTTTCCTCTTTTACAATATTCAAGTGAACGAGAGTACTAATCACCTTTACGAGACTAAGATAAGTCATCATGTTCTTGATCAAAATCTAAGCAGATATTTCTAACAAAATATCTAACAAATTTCCCAAGAAATTTCGACAAATTTCAACAAATTTCCCCTTTTGATCGGTCAGCGATGACTATCTTACCTATAACAAATCTGGATGAGTGAACAATCCACACTTAATCTTTTCTTAAGATCTTGAATTTATTTAATTAAGTGCGGAAGGTAAACATCAACCAAATCACAAGGTGTGATATTTGGCGACAAGTTATCTTTTATAGAATACTATCGAGTAAGTTCTTGGATAAGTTATAAAGAGATTCTGAGATAACTTCAATACATAGAACAAGTTTGGCTCGATCGGCAAAATACAAAACAACTACATAGTAAATTAGGACAACGAGTAACCAAGCTCCAAGTAGACATCCTAATAAACTAGTCTTCAAGTCTTGATCTCTTGAGTCTTCAGCGGTATCTACGTGGATCGATGCGCAAATTTCCTATCTCGAAACCTTTTGATGTCATCGAATAATCATAGAAGTGTTACGGCGAGCATCTCGGTGTCTCTGGCAAATCCACGAGACCTCTTTATAGGTTTTGGTAGGATTTTTCTTGACAAAATGTTTGACCGGATACTTTCCCCACTTCGGGCATGCTCTATTACGATGTCGAAAGCTTGAAGTATTCGTAGATAATCCTCGGATATCTTATGTCACCCTGTATTGATCTTGATTAGATAGAGCGATTCATAGGGTTCTCTGATAGTCTTGCTCTTGTGCTGTTCTGTGATATTGAGATATCATGCACATCATCGGCTTTCCATATGGACATTCATCAGAGGTCCTTTCTCATGGCTTGATTCTCTTGACAACTTCAAAATCGACCAAGCTTTAATGTGATTGGTGTTGATCAAGGTTGGATTATCTTTTCTCCATGCCATAAGTTGTTTATGGATTGGTTACGGAAATTTTGAATTTACCAATAGATGCTTAAGTTCGAATCGATAGCCATTTTACGATTGATGCACTGTGAGCGGAGGAATCATTGTCATACTTCACATACTCTATTTTGGCTTCTTCTGGCCTGAGTGGAAGTTGACTTTGTCTTTGCTCAGCTCTCAGTCTGTTCCTTCTTTGTCTTGAATTCTCTTAGGGGTTGTTGGTTGAAGAACCACCCTGGATAGACTTGGTATTTCCAGAGGGTGTTTTAGCTGCTAGGGGCTTTGCAGCTATGGGCTCAGTTAGGCTTTCAATTTTCCTTTTCTTGTGAAGAGGAGCTTCATCTTCATCAGTTTCCTCATCATCATCAAGATTAAATCTTGTGTGAGTTTTACAGCCTTCTTCATTGCCCCGGGACTTGATTTGACCTTCTTCTTCTTCAAAAGAAGATTCATCAATCCCTTTAACTTGTCTTCTCCTTGGAGCCTTGGTACTCCTTGGAGGTTTCTGTGCCATGGCCCTTGTTATCATTTTAGTTCCTTGATAGGTTTAAGCGGCTACTATTTGCAAAGCGACTTGGCTTGAGGATGGTTCATTGATTACGAGTGGTGGTGGGAAGTTTTCATGTTTCTTCTTCCTTTACGAGCACTTGACTCAGTTTCTTCTTGTTTTCTTCTCCTTCTTCCCATTCTCACGACTTTGAGGTCAGTTGTACCTCTTTCCCCTTAGTCATTGTTGGTGACTCGGTCTCATAAAGGAATCGAGAGAGTTAAAGTGCCCTTGTAAATAATTATAAGCGGTGACCAACTTGAAGTTGACTTTGAGCTCTGATTTTGCTTGATAAGTCCATTGTCCTTATCGGTGAGCTACTTGATGGGCTAGGATGGCATCTGCTTTTCCGGTGATGTAACTTGCCTCTTGGAAAGCTTTTTGACTAAGCGCATCATCGTCCCTTATCATTCCCAGATCTTTACGAGCAATGACTATGCTAGTTGTTCTCTGGTGATGAGCTCGGTGAACTTTTTCATTCGAGAGGGCGGAGGCGATTACTTCCTTGTTACGTGAAGACATCTCCTTGTTCGGATGAGTGATTGGTACTGTTCATGTATTCATTGGAGTGGACATTTGGCGGTTCTTTGAATATTGTAGGAGCAATCGACTTCCTTTTCAAGTGAGAAACCGCTAAATGTTCATTGCGGTGCTCTGCCAAATCTTGTCTTCTTCATCATCGAGTAATCGGCCGGTGATCTTCATCCTCTTGGACATTTTCATCGATTGTATCGAGTCCGGCAACCATCTCGAGATTGGTTTCTTCCCTTTACGGGAGGAGGATGGTACTTCTTTTGAAGATGATCGACCTTAGCATCATGCTTGACTTGAGATACTTCTTGATGTCGAGTTCTTTGGTGATATCATGCCTGTATCCGTAGCTCTTTAACCTCGAGTAAGCAATCATTTCTTGTAAGTATTGATCTTGTAGTTGATCAAGCTTGTCTCTGGATTTAGCTATTTGATCTTCGGTTGAAGATGGGTATTGTTCTTCTTCAGCGGTTATGCGAGTTGAAGCGGTCTGGTTTGAGTGTTTAATATTTTACGATTGGTTTCTTGAGCTCGACTACTTATTCGTAATGGCGGGTGTTGGTTAGAAGATGGATGAGTAGATTTACGAGGAGATGGAGCGGAGATTTATGAAGTCTTCTCGATGTGCTTTTAATTGGTGAGGCATCATTTCTTAGCGAAATTCCTCCGGTCCACAGTGCGGGGCATCATCATCATCCTTTTATGCATGTCATCCTTTTGGTGATGGTGGGTGGGAGGTTCATCGAAGTCATTTCGTTTATCTCTTCCTCCTCCTCATCTTGAGATCTGAGATTGATCACTTGAGAATAGTGATCTTACGCCCATAAACCTCTTCTTGTTAGGAAGGTATAAATTGCGAGTTTGGGCGGGGTGGCTTAAATTCCATTTGTAATCTTGTCGACCATACACTGTTCAAAGGCTTGTATCAAGCGTCGCCACTTCTGGAGAAATCCTTATGCAATAGAGTACATAGCGTATGTGTTAGGTAGGGAACATTGCATGGATGTATGTATCAAGTCGAGCTCGTGCTAAATCTGTTTGGTTGATCTGTGATTCTCAATATTTCGGAGAGATCGAGCACCTTAACCTTTGCCATTTCTTGAAGCATTTAATGTGCTTTGGCGGTGTGAGCTTTGAAGAGGAAGTAGGTCCTTGTCTCAACATTGGGAGCACCTTTCGGCACTTGTTTGAGCTGAAAGAAAGAGTTTTGAGTGAGCTTCAAAACTTTTATAGATATCTGAGTAGAAGTGTAGTTTAGTTTACGAGTTACGAGTAAGTACTTGACTCGGAGACTTGTTCTCTTGAGACAATTGGTGTCTCGGATATCTTGTTGTGGCGGAGACTTGAAAGTCGGTCCTCATCAACCTTTCTTTCTTGAACACGAGAATTAACATTATCACAATACTTAGGAATTTTATCAAGAAAACTTTAAGTGACAAGTCGGATATCTTGAGGTCGATTACCTCCATGGGAGGCTCGGATACTTGTCTCTCGAGACTTGTGCAGTCTGGAATCTTTTCTTGTGATGAAGGCCTTGATGCCTCATCAATTTCCATAGAGTGCGAGGATGTCGCAACTCTGTCCCCTTGCACTTCTACTTACGTGAGCTTTGTGGTAGAAAGCATTGAATAATTTAGAAGACTTTAGTTAACTTGAGGTGAAGAATATTTATCATTGATTTTCATATACCTTCATCTTTGGAAGGCTCGATGATCATTCTTGAAACCTTATCGGTTTACGGGTTTTCTTGGCATTTACGCCTTATCTTCCTCTTTCTCGGTTGGACTGTTAGAAACATTTATTTTAATGATTAAGCACATAAACTTATAAGCTGAAGAAGTGTTATCTTAAGAATCCATTATTACGTAGCACGAGCTCGAGATATCTTAAGAGGCGAGGTTGAGGAACCTCCTTCTCGATTTACGAGGTAAGCTTTTGACTTCCTCTTGTTTTGTGTTTCTAACTCGACTGTAACAAAATTTTTATAAATAACAAGATGTACAAGCATAAAATTTTACAAGATAAGAGTTAAGCAAATTGACT
Organism: Plantago major; assembly: GCA_026545765.1. NCBI lineage: Eukaryota > Viridiplantae > Streptophyta > Magnoliopsida > Lamiales > Plantaginaceae > Plantago > Plantago major. The sequence goes on from CM048840.1 coordinate 109,320,852, forward strand.
ACGAGTAGTTTGGTGATTGGTCTCTGAAACTTGTGACCTTTCTATACATTGGTCTTCTTGTTCCAGTATTTCTTCTTTGTTGGAAGTTTCAAGTACTTCACACCTTTCACAGTATGACTTCGGTTGCCTCCCAGTTGATCATTACGAGTAGATGTCTCAGTTTGATCCCTCTCATTGAGTTGGGGAACCTGCTCTTTTGCAGAATTTTCTTCAGCATACTGCATTGCTGGTAATTCGAAATGGAGTTCATTTACCATTTCATCAACCACTTGTAGCTTTTGTGGTTGTTGTGGTTGTCTGGAAGCAGAGGATTGGTCAGTAGAATGTTCTTCCGGATTTTTAGATGTGGCATTTTCATCAGCATCTGCCAGCACTAAATTACCACTCATCAGGGCTTCTTGAAGTTGTGCGTAAGAAACGTTCCCTGATGATGTGTTTGCACCAACAACCTTTGCTATAGGTTCAGCAACCTGTGGTGTAGGTTCTTCTTCAGAAACCTTATCACGATTCTTTATTCTGATAACCTTAGCCTTCTTTGTTCTTTCTAGGACTTGAGAGATGACTAGTTCATCATCTTCATCGTCAGAGCTCTCATCAGCATTAGGAACTGATTGGTCCATTACTCCTGCGGTTTCTGCAGATAGGGCTTGGTGTTTTTCACCACTTTTGGCAGCATTTATGAGTTCATCAGCAAGGCTTTCTGTAATAGTCTTCACATTTCTGGAAGCACTTTCTCTTGCTGAGTCTACTTGTTCAGTAGTTGATAACTCTTTTGCAGCATTGATGATTTCATCTGCCTTTATCACTTCATCGGCAATACTGCGAGATATCGAGAATTGACCTCTTTGGGTGTGTCTTACGATTTGCCGGACTTCTTTCTTGAAGTTACAGGCTTCTTAGTCATAACCTTTTCTTGAGATACCTTTTAGGACTTTGCTTCTTAGAACCTTTACGAGACCCGGTAACCTTTTTCATCAAGTTTGTATACTCATATTTGTAGAGTAAATTCTTGTTGGCTATTTCGGCCGTCTCTACGAGCTCGATGCGAAGCTTCTCCGGCAAGTAGCATATCTTGAGACCATAGCCTCATGGCCTTTGGCTCGGCTAGTCCTTTGGCAATCTTAGGCTCGAAGCCTTGAATCTTCTTCACAAACATCATGAAGGCTTACTTTCCCGATTAAAGGGTTTTCCGACCTTTTGTCTTGTTGATTCGCAAGAACATCATGATCCATCATTCTTGGCTTATCTGGTGACACCTCCTTGTAGACCATCAAAGCATCTGTGAAGAATGCAAGCGGTACATCGGTGAACCATCGGATATACGGTTGGGATGTCGACAAGCTTGAACTTCGGTGGGTGTATCGATTTTCAAGATCACACCGTCCATATAGTTCTTTAACACCTTGAGAGTTCATCATCCTTGGTGTTTATTTCAAAATCCTTTCCAAGATTTTGAAACTTCGAACAACTTTCTGAAAGTTGTTAAGTCGGAAGGATTTCCTTTCCTTGGGTGAGGTTTTGTGAACACTATTTGGTGCCTTGAAACACGAAATAATCACAGGTTGTTGTAGAATTCCAACACATCGGTGATGAAATTCCACTAGAGGCGAGATAGAAAGCCCTTGATTTGTGCCTTTTCAAGCATGTCGAATTAGCTTTACATCGGTTCTCTATTCGGCCGTGAGGTATTCCTCGACCATGGCACCACCCAAATCATTACGTGATTTGAAGTCGATGGTCGAGTTAAAATCTCCTACCGATCGGTTGTTCACAATAACCAACTCTGGTGCTTGCTTTTCGTGATACCGTGGAGGATTGAATTTCGTGTGGTTGAACTTTTGGGGCCATCTCTTTATATAGTGTAGGATTTGAAATTGGTGTTTGAAAGAGACTTGATTGATAATTCTTTGCGGAAAAACTTAATCTTGATTTGCGAGATTGTAGAAGTTTTGAGAGAATCGAGAAGGATTTGCTATTTTTGTGCAAGATGAGTTTTGGATTAGGCAAAAGTGATTTCCTATGCAAAATCCTATATATATAGCGATTGAATCTCAGCGAAATACATACAAATTGATTTTGTGTATGCGTGTCATGATTTGCAAGCGGCGTGAGCAAAAGCTATTCGGCATTAAATGCTTAGTGGGCCATGCGAATTTCAGCGATCCACTATTCTTGTGAATTAATTTCCACCGTCTGGATCAATCGCTTAATTTCATCAAGGGTCACCATTGCTTCTTGACAATGATCACAATCAACAAGTGTAATTGTGCCCATTTAATGAATTTTGGCTCATAGCTTTACGAATCACGTTTTTGTATGACCGAGAACCTTTGTTTGCATCTGAATCATCTTATACTTAGGATTTTTCCAAGTTTTCATCAAGATAGAAATAATGCGAGTTTCAAGAGTAGTTATTTGCGGATATTTATACTATTCTCTTTTGTGTTCCCGTTTATAGAGTGATTCGGATATCGAGTTCCGTCTCGGAGATCTTAAGCTATCTTTTGCTCTTTAGCCTTTTGACTTACGGATACCGTTCAGTTTCTTTTTCTCTTCTCTGGATGCGTTCGGATACCTCTTCTCTGGATGCCCGTTCGATTCCTCTTCTCTGGATGCGTTCAGTTCACGAACTCTTCGGTTCATTGGTAGTTCCATTAGTCGAGACTATGTCTTAAGGCTGAAATCTACTTTCTTGTAGTGGCTTAGTGAAGATATACGCAAGTTGGTCTTGATGCCAATCTTGAGTATCTCTATATTGCCTTTTCAACATGGTCTCGATGAAGTGATGTCTAACATCAATGTGCTTTGTTACGGCATGAAATTTAGGATTACGTGTAATGTAATAGCACTTGTGTTGTCACATAAATGGGAGTTTTCTTCTCATCGAGTCCATAGTCTTTAAGTTGTTGTTGTATCCACGAATTTGTGTTGCACAACAACCGTGACAATATATTGACCTACGTGGTAGAAGTTGCAATTGAGTTTTGCTTCTTGCTAAACCATGAGATAAGTCTAGTACCCGAAGCATGAGTTCACGAGGTGCTTTTCCTATCAGCGATGATCCGGCATAATCGGCGTCAGTACCGGCTAAACTCAATCCGCTTTCTTTAGGATACCACAATCCTACATCTCTGTACCCTTTACATACCTTAATATTTTCATAGCAATGTTGTAGTGTGTTTGCATTGGATTTATGCGAAATCTAGCACATACTCAGCAGGCGTATTGAATATCGAGTCTACTTGCGTGAGGTAAAGTAGTGAACTATCAATTTCCTATACTTATGTTCTTCAACACTCTTATCGATTCGGTATAGGTCATTTTGGTTCCAATGCTCATAGGTATCTTAGCATTCTTTTAGGAAGGCTTAAGATTGAATTTTGTGAGCATATCTTTTGCATACTTTGTTTGACTAATGAATATTCCATCATTGAGTTGCTTGACTTGCAATCCTGAAAATAATTCATTTCTCCCATCATGCTCATCTCAAACTTGCTTTTCATGAGATTTGCAAAGTCATTACAAAGTTGCTTGTCCTTAGATCCAAATATGATGTCATCAACATATACTTGAACTAAGAGTAGTTTTCGTCATGATTTAAGGTAAATAAAGTTTTATCAACTTCACCTTTCTTGAAACCACTTTCGGAAGGTACTTGGCCAAAGTGTCATACCATGCTCTTGGAGCTGTTTGATCCATCTGAGCTTTACATGGTTTATAGACCATTCTACTTTAGGAAACTTCAAAGCCGGTGGTTGCTCAACATAAACTTCTTACGCAAGTTCACCGTTTAAGAATGCACTTTTGACATCCATCGATAAACTTTGAAATCTTTATGAAAAGAGGCTATAAAGAGTCTTATTGCATCAATCGCTTGCTGGTGCATATGACTCGTCAAAATCTAAGCCTTGATGCAGGTAAATCCTTAGCGACCAATCTTGCTTTGTTTACGGTTATTTCACGATTCATTCATCTTGTTTACGAAAACCCATTTAGTTCCAATCACGGATATTCCTTCTATAAATGGAACTAGTTTCCGGACTTTGTTTCTCTCAAATTGATCGACTCTTCTTGCATTGCGGAGATCCGGTCTTGGTCTCCTAATGCTTCTTCTATATTTTTAGGTTGATATTGAGATGAAACATCGAAGAGAGAATTAGCATTTTAGACTATTGCTCTCCTAGTCTAACACCTTGATTAATTGGTCGATTACATCCTTTGCGGGATGATCTTTGATCCATCTCATCATAGGTTTAGTGCTAGTAGGATCAATATCAGTGATTTGAATGTGAATCACTAAGATTGTGATTTGATACTTTTTCGATGTCGAGATATCGACATATGGGAAATGTCATGGATATCGACACTTTTCGATGTTAGAGATATACGGAACTTGCATTTAATGATCTCATTTTGAATACCTCTTCATGATGAAGGTTCTCGATAACTTTGTTCCATTTACGAAAACTTCATGGAAATTCCTCATCATGTCATGAGTCGTCTTGTTGTTACTAGGCATTTCAAGCTTTTCTCGTCGAGTCATCCTCACTTTCCATAATTATGTTTCTCCTTTAGGATTCTTCTTTAGAATCCCTCGGTAATAGTTCTTTGAATCTTTACGAGAGTTCATCATTAGGAGGTGTTTTCTTATTTCCTTCATAGAATCTGACATGAATTGATTCTTCAATTTTCTTTGTTCTTTTATTTGTAAACTCTGTAGGCTTTGCTATTTGTGGAATAACGAAATACACCTTCATCTTTGGTTGAAATGTTCTCGGATAATCTTTCCCATTGTTTAGAACAAAACATTTACAACGAATACTCTCGGATGTTTGATATTAGAAGTCTACCAACCAAGATCTCATAGGGGTCTTGTCATGGTGTTTGTTTATCAAACATACATTACGAGTGTAACAAGTGTGTTTCTGACAACCCGATAAATTTCACTTATTTGATGTAACTAGCATTGTCCTTGCGGCTTCTTTAAGGGTTCTGTTTTCCTTTACTGACACCATTTCTTTGAGGTGTTCTTCTGAGAGGAAAGTTGGTGTTGTATACCTTTGCGGTACAAAGTCCTTTATGTCTTGGTTGACAAACTCGGTACCATAGTGCATTACGATTGCGGATACCTTGTCATTTTCATGACTTCAAGCTTTTTGACAAGTTTGGTATCTCCACCACGGCATCGTTTTGTGTTTGAGAAGACAACCCAGTGAATCTTGAAGTCATCTACAACAACGGACCATACTTCTTTCTGCATAACTAATTCTGAGATGATTCAAAAGATCCATGTGTAAAAGTTGCGGTGGTCTAACTCTGCTAAAGTATACGATTTTGAACTTGAAAGAGATCTTAGATTGTTTCCCCATCGGTGAACATATACCATCCTTTACGAAAGATGTTGCAGGAAGGCGACCACTAACTCTTTCTTGGCAAGTCTATTTAGAGTTTTGAAGTTCAAGTGACTCATTCTTTTGTGCCATAACGGTGCTCTTACGTGTGCAGATTGACTCACCATGAGACATTCTTGATTGTGGCGAGATGCTTGATCGGCAACATAAAGCGCCTTTCGCCGACCAACTAAGTATGCTGCTTTGACTCATTGTCAATTAGTTTGCGATGTTAGCTTTGAATTTTATAGTAAAACCCTTATGCATAAGCGGCTCATGTACTAAATAGATTATATTTCAAATCCTTAACATATGTCGTCGGTGATTGTTAAAGTCCCCAATTTGGCGTTGCCAATCGGAGAGGATTTAATTCTCCTCAACAAATCGATATCTGGTCACGTATTGTTGCAAGCTTTGTAATCGACGATTTGCTTTATCTCTGTCATGTGCTTTCGCATCCACTATCAAATAGCCATTGTGCTTTAGTCCGGAAGCATTACGCACCTGACGAAGCAGGAGATTAGGTTCTCATATCTTTGATGGAACCGTCGAATTAAAAGATCTTCGGTAGGAATCCATTTTTGAATGAATTTCTTTGAAATATTCTTTTGTCAGCGAGGAACATAAGGAGAATTCTATTTGAATGAATGTTATCATTAGTAAAATTATTTTCTTCCTTGGTGTGTTCCTAGGTGCTCCATATGATGCTTTCGGATACTGTCGGGGTTTACGGTTTGCTTTCGACAAACTTAGCTTTCCTTGCGATTTCTTCTAGCCAGCTTTCAGTTTTCGATGGCTTGATTTAACTTCCGCCGATAATTACTTTGAGCAATTCTAGCTTTGACCATCGTTCTTGCTCTGCTTGTACTCATGAGCAAGTTGTTTTCCGATGCCTTTGTAGCAATACGTTTGAGCACTTGAAGCTATCGAGATCTTTTCTCGGCTTTGCTAGTCTCTGGTTGGTCGATTTCTTTCGAGAAAAAGTGACATGGGAGAATTTGCGGCTCTGCAATTCTACCTTTTGAGAGACATAACTTGTGGGTGTTTACACTTTTGAGTTGTGTTTCTTTTGAGAGGCGTGCCCAGTTTTGTTTTGACTTGTTTTTCCCACAAAGGTTTAGTCATAGCTGCCTTTCCTTTGTCGACAATCTTTGTCTTCTCACGATACTATAGATTGCATGGGAACCGTCTTCTTGAGTACTTAAATGTTCTTCTCTCCTTACTCTTATTGAGTGATAGAACAATCGATCGTATATTATTGAGTCCTTTCTTTTGAAGGATCTCTTAAGTAAGATTGTACTTGATGAAGTGTCACTAGCTTTGGCATAAGATTGAAAGGATAGTTCTTTCTTCTTGAGTTCCTTGTTCTCGAAAGAAGATCTTCATATTTCTTTAATAATTGACCATTGCTTCTTTATGTGACTTTTAGGTCTCGGATATATGAGCTTTGAGAGATGCATTTTGACATCCTTTCTCTCGAATACTTTAACTAATTGAGAATTTTCCTTTGCAGAGAATTCTTTTCTTCTTGAGTTTTGGCTCTAGCTCGGATCATTAGAAATTCTATTTCATAGATGTCAAGTTCTTTCCTGAGATTTTCTAGATTTTTTATTTCCTCTTCATCACTTTCATAAGTATAACAAGAAGTATGTGTTACCTCATCGGCCATAAGACATATTTCTATGTTGGAGATGTCTGGACCGTCAATTTCAGCAACTCCACACATTTCATTCTTCTTGAGGCCGAAGTCGATTATATCATGAGTAACTCCACATAAATCTGGTGATGGTAAGGTTGAGTCATCTGAATTGTCATCTTCAGAATCTGTCTCAACGTCTAGAGCATCCAGTTGAATTTGGATTTTCTTTCTTTCTTCAGTTAACAAAGCTTTCTAGCTTCTTCTGAAGATTCTCCTATCTTTCTTGTCACCTGTCCTTAGTTTGTTGAGGGCAGGACAATCCTTCTTGAAGTGGCCAGGTTTCTGACAATAGAAACAGATATCGTTTCAATTTACGCTTCCTCGGTACATGATGCTTTACGAAATTTGGCTTGTTGTGAGCTTTGCATATTTTGTCTTGGTGATAGTTTGAGCCTAGATGCTTTTTCAGCTTCTCTTTGGCTTTCCTTCTTTCAATTTCTCGACTGATATATTTGCTCATTTTCTTTGCAGCAAGAGCATCCTCAGTTTCTTCCTTGCTTTTCTTCTTTTCAGAAGTTCCTTGAGTGACTAGAGCAACGTTTTGCAACTTTTCAGTTGTTTGTTCTCTTTGAGTTGTCTCATAATCAACAGTAGCAAGATGAGAGAAAAGTTCCTTTGGTGATATTTGGCATTCCTTGGTTAAAATAAAAGAATTTGGTATGCTCGGTTGTGGTTAAGACTTGACAATAGTCTTAATCTTTTACATTGAGTATCATTCTTTCCCAGGCTGCCATGTCACTCATGAGAGTGGTAAATCTGAAATCAAGTTCTTCCAGAATTTCAGTGGGTCCTTGTTTGAAATTTTGAAATTTCAATTTGAGAACTTCGAACTTGTTTTCTTTGGTTTTCTCGGTTAAGCCTGATTTCTTCAATCGATTTGCGGCAACTTTGCCGTTTAGCACCCACAGTTTACCTTGTATGTGCTCAGTGTCGATCGATGATGATATTCTGAGCTTGACCATCGACGATTTCTTTGGCATCTTAGATGTCGAGTTCTCTGGGATTTGGTTCGTAAATGACTTGACTAGTAGATCTCCCACTTGTTGGCCTTCGGTTTGTGAAGATCCTTCGCTTTGATCTCTGTCTCTACCATTAGAAACCTCCATGACTTGTTTGAGTTGTTGAATGACTATTGGGCCATTCTTTATCACTTGATCATTTCGTCACTTATGGCTTCAAGGTGGAGCATTATGTTATTTTCCATTTCGTAATTCTACGGTTTGAGAATGGGTGCATCACTTTCGAGACATACACACTTAACACAAATTAAATAGTCCTCGAAAATGGACAAAGTTCCTTCACCTATCTGGGGATCTAGGTTGATCACGAGAAGGCTTGTGAACCTCTGCTCTGATACCACTTGTTGGTCGAGATAACGCAAAAGTAAAAGACTAGAGGGGGTGAATAGTCTTTTAAAACTTTGTCGATAAAACTATCTCTCGGATATGAAAAGATATCGATACTTAAAATCGAGGCCGGAAGACTTAATAAAGATAAGTGCGAAGCAGTTAAAGTGTGTGTGTGTGTTCTTTGAAATGTAAATCTGAAGGTAAATAACCGGCAAGTATAGTGGTATCTGGAGGTGGCGTAATCCTACAACTAATCCACTTGGTCTTCGAGACCTAGAATTCACTAGAATAGATAATTGAGTTCTCCTTACAAAATCCTATTCTAAGATTCCTTTAAACAAATGGTTCCCAACCAAATGTTCCCCTGAGTTGTTCCCGGCTTTCCTGACCAGTACTTCTGTACTCGAAACCTTTTGAGTTATTCCTAGCTTCCCACTAAGTACTTCTATACTCGATAACCTTGGAGTTATTCCTTAATTTTCCAAATCAAGTACTTCCTATACTCGGTAACCTTGGAGTTATTCACGATTTTCAAACTAAGTACTTCACATACTCCACTTGATTATGGTCTTGGTTTTGGTTTGAGTTGTCGGATGAGCTTCTTTAATAACTTATTGAGTTATTGAGATAGCTCTGTGAATCAATACTTAATACACTTTTCAATGTATGGTATCTTGTTCTTTTCTTGACCAGTCTTAGATAAATGTTCAAGAGAATGAATCTCGGATACTTGATCTTTCGTTTCAACTCTTTCACGAGATATTTGTGCTTGTTTAGGATCGGGACACTTAGAACTTGGTGTTACTCAAGATCAAAAGCTTTGGTGCATGTGAAAGCTTTGAGGATAAGTAAGTTGCTTTGAGAGAGTAAGGTGTTGACGTTGTGTTGTTTCGTTCAGTGTGTCTCTTCAAGCGATCTAAGTGTTGATATTTATAGATGAATTTGAGTCCGTTTGAATAGTATCCGTTAGGCTCAAATTCAAACTATTGATATCTGTGTATAATCTTATGTGAGTTTTGTCTTCTTCTTGAGAATGTCGTTGCTTTTATTAGGACATCTCTGTCAGTGCATTAAATGCATTGTACTATACTTTTTGTCTGTAGTTATGACGGAACTATGCTTTATGTCGAGACTAGTGTTATCGATTCTTTGCCGTCCTTATCTTGATCTTGAGATACCACTTTTATTGAAACAACTTTGTTTGCAATATATATATTTCTTTTTGAAATGTAGTTAATCTTTGAAGGTATCGAGAATAGATATGTCATGGACACTTTCCTTGTTTTCGGATAGGCCTTTTATTTCTCGGATATCTCTTGTGACCTGATTTGTTTAAAACTATTACGTGTCTTGAGATGTCTGGCTAAGGTATCTGAAAAGCGATTTGACAATCTTGTGTAGTTTCTTGAAGTCTTGATGTCGTTGAGCTTGATGTCTTCTTCTTGGTCTTCTCTTCATAAAATAAAAATTACATTTTGAGACCTAACATCTATACTCTGATTAGCTAGACTATCATACTTAGTGAGTTTCCTCTTTTACAATGTTCAAGTGAACGAGTACTAATCACCTTTCTGAGACTAAGATAAGTCATCATGTTGCTGATCAAAATCTAAACAGATATTTCTAACAAAATATCTAACAAATTTCCCAAGAAATTTCCCAACATTTTCTTTCTTATTTTCTGCATTATCAATATTGTTGGTAATGCTTTCTTCTTTTAATTCATCTTTTAGCTTTAAAATTAAAATATCTTGTTTCATTTCTTCATTTCACCTCACCTTGCTTAATTGTATTACGTATTGCCTTAACTTCCTTAATCTCTCGTTGAATATCATTAACAGAGATACTACTTGTCTTGTGGGTATTGAATGTTTTTATTACATCTTTGAAATCTGTTTTTTGTTTATTTGAAGTAGAAGTTTCTTGTCCTTTTACTAAAATCATATCTTTTAATTTCTTTAGATAATTATCTTTTTGTTGAGGGTCTTTTACCTGATCGATCATTTCAAATATTAATTCATATTGACTTTGTTTTGTGATTACTAAAAGTTTCTTACTACAATTGCAATCACTCTTTCCCATTTGATCAGGGAGACAGTAACATGAATCTTCGTCTTCTTCTTCTGAATAATCAGAAGTTTCATCATTATCTTACTGTATCTGATTAAATTGATAATCTTCTTTATTTGTTCCTATTCCTTCTTCGTCAGAACTTATCTCAGAAATTATATTTAAAATCTGGGTTTTTAATTGTTCGTCTGAAATTAATTATTGTATCTTTTGCCTTACTTTACAAGTGTTGGCATAATGTCCAGGTGTCTTACATTTATGACATATTATTTTATCTAGAGGGACTCTTTCTCTTTAATTTATAAAAACTTTCTTTTTTCTTATAAGAACTATTTTTATTATTTGGTTTGTAATCTTGTTTATTAACCCTTTTATTGAAATATTTTTTCTTGTAAGGTTTTCTATCATGGTTATAAGTTGGGGGTTTGAATTTATCAAAACCAAACTGTTCGCACCAACTTCCTAATTCCTTTATGCTTACCATATTTTGTTTTTTTAACTGGGATTTTAATTTTAAATCATTACAAATTTGTAATCCTGACAAGTTTATTTGATTTATAATTTCTCCATAAGGCATTGTTTCTATATTTCCATTGATGCTTTTAATTTTTTCCCTTACTTTTTCTACAAATAACTTTGGTAATCCTGAAATAAAATTTTCTTTCCAATAATAATAATTATTCGGATCATCTCTTTCATAAATTTTTGTAAGAAAAACATCTTTGTACCATTTGAAATCCTGAAGTTTTCTACATTTTAGATTTTGTAAAATTTCAGTATTTCTTTCACTATACCAATTAGGATCACCAACAAAATGAAGTAATATAGTATAAATGAGGGAAGTAATTGCTACAAAATTTGTCTATTATTATCATCTAGAATTGGTATTCCATTATCATCTTGTTTAATACTATCTAGTACTTACATTTTGTTCTAATGGTGTAAGAGAGTTATCCCACCATCCTTTTAATTCTCCATTAAATCCTAAGATTAAAGTTTTTGCACAATCAACCTGATCCATCCTATTACCATATATGTTTGATATGACTACCATTCTTGACAAATTTTTATAATATGGTATTCTGCTAGACCATCTATATTCCATTCGTAAACTGTTGATCCATTAAAAGTCCTTTGTGTGTGTTTCTTCTAATTGAATATCTGGGGGACAGGTATAGGATAGAAATTTCTATGTTCGTTTTTAGTAACAGGGAATATATGGTTACTATCTTCAGACTCATCACCTGAATGGGCAATTTCTAAGGATTTTTTTAAAGTATTTAATTTTCTAAATTTAAATCTCTAACTTAGAATTTATTTTACGGAGGATCTACATTTACATTAACTTAGGTTTGTACTCATTGATCTTAAAAGGAAATCTGTGTATCTGCTTATCTGGTGATGTATGTTCTTTACTCGAGGATGCTAAATTTGTGTCAACTGGAGATTGGCTACCTAATTTCTTTTCTATACTATCTTCTATTCTTTCTAATTGTTTTCTTAGACAATGTAAACTTATATTAGTGTAATTACTGTGTTTAATTCCTGAATCATCTTCTTTGTTGTCGATGGGGGTGTACAATGTAATATCCCAAAACTTTTCTTTTGGACCGTCTATATATATACACTTTCAGTTGGAAATTTATTTGGGTCTGAGATGATACATGAGATTTTACTAGTCATTATTTTTATGGATCGATAAATTGAGACGGGCTATGGTAATTCTATTGGTTTGGATTTGGACCGGAATAAAAGCCCAAAAAGGTGTATCGAAGAGTTATTTGATAATTGGGCCCGATCTAGATGACTATTAGGTTGAACTGCCGAAAGATTAGAGCTGGCAAGTTTGTGACAACTGAGAAGGAAAACATAAGTATTGGAGTTTACAAGAAGTCGATCAAGAGTACTACTAGTTTTACTGACAAATCATGGTGATGGAGGCATTGGTTTGAATGGATGGGTTAGTGACGTTGGTGGACTCAAATTACATGATTAATTAAGGTTTGGGATCAATTTACATTGAGTTAATTGCGTAGCTTTGTTTATTGAGTTGCCAATGGATTTTAGTGCGCAATTATTTATTGGACAGGAGTTGTACAAGTTGCCATACTGCGGATTGATTTTTGAGGTGCTGGGATTGATATGTTTGGCACTAGTCTTGCCATGGTGGCGTGAGTAGTTTTCTGATCCGAGATGTAAGGGGTTTCTTTAACACTTTTGCTTTTATTTTCTGATATAAAATGTATATATGTATAGTTTTCAATTGACAAACAACTTGTGGTATCAAGTAATGGGACTTGGTATAATAGTCTATTTGAAAAAAAGATCAAGTATGTGAATTCCCAAAAGTATGTTTTATGACGCATGTGATGTGTGAAAATTATGTTTCTGTACATGGAGATAAAATATGTTTTGGCTCTCAGTTTTGCCTACGCTCTGTACTGACCTCTTATGAGGGTTTATTGGCATAGAAGTTTACTTCCTACTGTTTACTGTTCCTTTCCGCGGGGGAACCTACCGTTATTGTTTCCTGATTAGGAAACCTACTGTTTATGTTTCCTTTCGGGGAAACCTACTGTTAATGTTATGTATGCCATCTTCCCTGCCACGGGATCTAATAGTGGCCTAGTGTAAAATTTGATTGAGCTAAACTACTGTCGTACTGTTTTGTGAAAGTACTCCATGTTCTGATTTTGGATATGTGAATTGTTACCGTGTGTATATAAATATGTATGTTTTACTACGCAGCTTGATCCGGTAGAAGTGTCATTGAGGCTCACCCTTACACCCCCCTTTCAGATATTTCAGACGATCGGCAGGACGATTAAAGTTAGACGGGTGCTTAGGGTTTCGAGTTTAGCTTTTGTTAGGATTTCCCTTTGTTGTTCAGACCTGGCTGTTTAGATTTCTTCGAGTTTTGAGACTTGTAGTTATATTGCAGACCTTTGTCATTTCAATTTAGAGTTGCTCTGATAATATACTTTTGGACACAGTTTTTGTCTTTGTTTCCGCATTTGTCCTGTTTATGTTATTGTTTGTGAGGCTTCGTGTTGGTGTAAGGCCATCTTACGATACACGGCCGGTTGCGTCTTTTGAAATTATTATTTTGGTATCAGAGCGGGACTATCTGGAATTGCGGGAAGTAAGTGCCATGCGGGGCAAAGTGCTACACTGTATGGGTGGTGGGAGCCACCTCTTGAGCCCGTAGGGGCCACCTCTAGAGTCCTGCACGGATGGTTGGTCTCGGGACAAACAGTGACCCCCATGAAAGCTCGACGAGGACGTCGAGAATTTAAGGGGGGTAGATTATGTCTGACATCCCACATCGCTTGAGAGTGAAAGAGATGAAGGGTATATATGTAGACCACCACTCTCCTATGGTATGAGGCCTTTTGAGGAAACCCAAAAACAAATCCGTGCGGGCTCCGGCCCAAAGCGGACAATATCATACCGAGTGGTGGGACTGTCATGCGTAACCTTGCCGGCCCAATGGGCTGGGTCTCGGCCCATTAGTGGCCGGATCGTTACAGACAATCTATGACATCTGCTAAAACCTCTGTTCTTACAGGCTCTAAAGGAGGAAATTCATGCGAGATACTTGACACATCTTTCTTTGTGAAATAGAATTTTGTTTTGGTTAAAACTAAAGTTTATCATACTTTTGAAAAACATAAGTAAAAAATGGTATATGATTTTGTGTAGTAATCATAAATTCATACCAACTGTTTCTTATGATATTTCTTTGTTTTTCAGAGAATGTTTCCATGAACCATTTTCTTTCTTGTTTGTTTTTGTCACTCATAAAATCTTTTTTTATCAAACTCTTATCTATAAAAAATTCTTTTGTCAAAACATATATGCTTGAAAGATTTGGTGAAGTTGGTTTATCTTCTTCTTGTTGATCTAAATCATTTATGTTATCACTAAGGCCTTGTGAAGTATAAACTGGTTGAGCTACATTTTTATGTGTTCTAACTCCTTGGAGATTGTGTCTATCTCTTTCAAAAGTACTAAAAGAATTTGTATGGGAATTACTCCGAGATAAATATTCACTATTTATTTGTGAGCTATAGTTTCTAAATGACATAGAACTTTGTCTGTTAAATCTTATACTAACCCCTCCATCTGGGTGATCTACTACATTTTCTATTTCAGTATTCTCTATTGGTTGGGATCTTGGTATCGTTCCAGAAGGAAGTAACCATGCTTCAGGAAGACTAACATTTTTCCATTCTATAGTCTTAGGGACTGTGAGATTGGACTTTGATTTATTAATTTCCCAAAAAATAGTTTGTCCAGATGGTTTTTCATATAAAATTGCTTTAACATTTAGGCCAGTATTCATTACCTTGTAATGTATCCTGTAAAATATTTCATATATATGGGAACCATGCTTCATTTTGTAATTATGAGTTTTTACATTTAAGGTTAAAATATCTAGAATATGTGGGTCTGAAATAGATATGGTGAAATTTGGATAACAATTAAAGTAAATTGGTCCATTACAAAGACTTGTTTCAACTAATCCTAAAAGAGAATCTTGAAAATCAAAAAGTCTAGTGTTGAGGGATGACACCTCGAACACTAACTAAACTATTACAATTAATCTAGTCTAAGATCCGCCTCCAACTTGTAGTCCGGAGCAGTACCTGTCCGAGCTAGAGTACCTGAAATGACTAAGTGGGGGGGGGGGGTTAGAAAGGTTACGGATTGTGTATGTCGATCCGAAGAGACTACTTTCGAGAGAGTTGGTAGCTCTCAATGTAATAGTTATGAGGAAGGTTACGATATCAATCAGACTTAGGGATTGTTACTTACCTTAAGGTCTTGGACCTTGTTCTATATTTATAGAGACCATATACTTATGATGAGGTTCATAAGATGATGCCAAATGTATGATTCAGATTTGGACACCAATGCTACCTTTAGCCCATGGCCCAATAATGAACAGTAATCCAGTACTAATTAATGGGCCAGGGAGGGTAGTTTGGACCTTTCCCTCTTAAATCTTTATTCCATACGTTGGGTCGTGTAACTCCTTGGAGATCATACCTTGGTTGATATGCCCTTAGGTAACTTTCAGGCGTCCGAGCACAGAGTTCCTGGAATATCTCATCAATGGTTACATATATCGTTTGGTCTTAATGCGATGGTGGCGTCAAAGATTGTCTCGTCCGGTCGTTTAGCATCCTAGGTGACGTTTGTTGTGGTACTTGGAAAGACCATATGACCTTTTATCGAGGTTGAAGTCATTCACCTAGCTTGGTGGGACTTAGGCGAGGTGGTATGTTGACTTATAAATACTAGTTGACTGAGATGGTTTCCTTATGTCGGACCATTTGAAGGTCGGACTAGCAATGGATTAGCTATCTCGGCCTTGATGCGCTCTAGGACCATCTCTGGCGCCCTTAGCGGATTGGACACATGTCAGTATCAACATATGTCCCCTAGTTTCCAAGTATCTTAGTAGAAGATAGTTGGTAACTATGAAAAAGAACAAGTGTGTTGTGGGCGTGTCAGAATCGTTAGCGAAAAGGAAAAAATTATTTTTTTATGGGATCCGTCGTCTGTGTTCTTCGAAATTCAATATATCTCTCTCTCCCCCCCCCCCCCATTCCTTGTACAGTCCGTGTTAAAAAAAATTTTATTAAATTATTTAGTATTACAGTTTTAAAGAGTAAATTGTGGTCAAAATCGAAAACAGTTGATCAGTCAAAGTCAAAATGGAAAGAATTCGTTGGAATGGAGGGAGTAATATTTTGGGTTTTTTTTGTTGGTTATAAAATATTTAAGTCAAATGTGTAATAAAATGAAACTTGTAAATTGCAACTTATTCCAATTAATTTATTTTCCCTTTTTTTCATGTTTGATCAACTAAAAATTAGGTTGTGGACTTGCATGTGTTGCATACCGGGCATGAATATGTAATTAGGCCCAATTTAAGGGGTAGTTTATGTAATCCACCCTAAAATAAATAATAAAAGATAAAAACGTAGAGAAAAGTTTACTTTTTGTGGGGCAAAGTGTGCTACTTTTTCTGAAGTAGAAGTAGCTTCACAAAGCTTAAGAGAGTATTAGAAACTTAGAAACTTGAGAGATTGATCGCAATAGATAGTTTGAATGCTCTGGTTGATTGTATTTCTCAAGTGCTATAAGACTGTTTGGCTCGTGATTAAAATCGGGTTCGCGTTGGCATTCTCATCCTGTTTGCCATGCGATTTTAATCGCGTTGAATTATACCCTTTTTTTATCACTAACTATTCACACCTCAATTAAATTTTATCTCTCTACGTACTTATTTTCTCTCACTTTACTTTTTTATTTTTTATAACAAAAACAATCAAATAACATTAAAATCAATAAAACAATCTTAAAAACTCTTACAATCATCACTTCACTCTTACACACCCTTCTATAGCTACCCTATAAAACCTATAAAGTTTTAATTCTATTGTAAAATTCCGAATTTTTTACTCGTTTTTGTTAACGAGCCGAGCTCGAGCTCAAGACGAGTATTGTGATACTTAGCTCCTTTAACAAAACTACACATAAGTCATCATCAATGTCAACAAATTTGTTGAAGACGTACTTCCTTGATTGAAGCTCTTGTGAAACTTTGATCTTGTTAATTTGGTGAATCCATTTTCCCCATACTCAACCAATCAACGCCTCCACTGCGCCCTCAACTCGGCAGTTTCCCCATTCATTACATGTTGTCTTTGCCCGGCTGCACATCACCCTTGAGTCTGATATTTGGCCGCTTTGAACTGGAGCCCATATGGACTTGCTTTTGAAATAATCCAAAATTCCTCATGTCATACATATGCGCTTTATTTTACTCATATACTATTCAACATCCACATTCTTGAACAATGTGGCATGATGATCTCGGCCCCTCATTTTCCAACATTTTTCCAGTAGCTTAAATTTAAATATTATAGATGGATTTCGTAAATAAATGATTCTCTTTAATATGATGATCAGTACGAACATCATTATCATTTTATTTTAATTTGCAACTATTAAACTTTTAGTCCTTAAATACAAGCTAGGAGCACCATTCAAGGTAAATACATGTAATGATATACTATAATACTCAACTAACAGAAGGTAGAATTTCAAACTTTGGTATATTTTCATTATTGCAAATTTTAAATCAAAAATAGTTATTAATAAAAGTTTCACTACAATTAGATGAATATCTTATAAATTTAATGTAAATTTCGATACGTATTAATTTACATGTACATCTTTCATTATAAAAGATGTACAATATACTTACACATTTTATCACCCAACATGGCTGTAATGTTTACTCGTATTTTTCCTAGTCTCCTTCTATTGGCTTTTGGTAAGTATGCTATTAAAATATCTCACATCACTTGTGAAAGGATGTTGCAAAGTATATATAAGTTGTCAAGATTTATTATCCTAGATAAGTGAGTTCCTAACAGTTATCTTCATCTTTTTATTACAATGTAGTTGAAATCATGATGTTAAGGCCAGGTGCATCAATAATCTGCGCACCAATCACGATTTACAAAGGATCAGTGTGTACAGGCTACAACATTAAAATCGATAACATCAGGTGTCTAACCATGTGTAAGACGGAATATTTCTTCGATAATGGTGAATGCCAAGAGTTGCGATGCATGTAAGAAGTACTGCGAAAGTGACAGTGGTGGGGATATACCTGGTCAAGGTCCATCAAGAAGTAGCGTTAGTCCAGGTCAAAGCCCCCCGAATGATAGTGGTGGTAATATTTTTGATCAAGGCCCATCTGGTGGTGCACTTAATCCATTTCAAGGACCTACAATAAACAGTGGTGGTTATGATCACCTTTCGAGGCCCATCGTCGAGGGTGCTATTCGGTCGAGGCTCTCAGTGGAAATGATCCACTAAAGGCCCATACATTGATTTTGTTACTCTTGTCGAGGTCCTGATGGAAGTGGTGTTAATGATCCACTCGAAGACCCGATTGTAGATTTTCTATTCCAACCCAAGGCCAACCAATGGAGGGTTGGGGTGATGAACCTGGTCAAGACCCAATCGTAGATTTTGTTATTCCGGACCAAGTTCCACCAATGGAGAGTGGGGGTCACGATCCAGCTGAAGGCCCATCCAACTATGGTGTTGATCTAGTTAAGGTAGCTCAAGCCCCATTGGCAAGTGTTGATTATCATTTCGAGGCCCACGAGAAGGTGGTGATGGACGATTGAATAAGGTTATGATGGTTATGGTGATGTCATTTGAATCACTGCGTGCTTATCTCACCAACATAAATATCCAACCTGTTCCATTGTAAAGATATGCCTTCTATCGAGGGTTGTTGAGCAAATTGTTATTATAATACATATACAACTTTGAAAATTGAAAAACTTATTATGAGAACTAAACTATGAGTAAGATTCGTCAATAAGCTTTATTAATTTATTTATACATTGCATGAGTATAAATCCAAAGCTTACAATTATGGATAACAATGGGTCGATATTCATGGTCCAAGCCTGGACCATGAACATGTGTTGTGCACAAAACTAATACTTGTAACTAAAAGCAATGTGTTAGAAACACACGCTTAAGCACAAGATCGATCTCTTTAGGAATGAACTAAAGTGTAGAGACATCACTTATATAATGCTCCTTGTAAAGATGATGAGTAACAATATTCATGTATTTTGAGTGCAGACAAAACAACGCGTGCGATGTATGAAACCCTTAGCTCTCTTTTCACAAACCTTTATCTCATTTCAACAAATCAATTTTTGTCTCTTTTTTTGTTGTTTCTCAAGTGGATCTCCCAAAATTGCTTCACTCATTTTTCTACATTACTGGTACACAATCCTCGTACATGCAGAAGATGTTTGCAATCAAGTCCCTCTCTTCTTCGCAAAAAAATCCATTCATGCTATAAAATTATATTTTTTCGTTTCTACTTCTTCGCACTCGTTTTCTCCTTCCTTCCCTTCAAACTTTGGTAATGAATTTATCAAGATCGAATCAAACTTGTACTCTCTCACATGTGGATGATATAGAAGGATAAATATATGAAAAGTTAGTAGAAGTTAGTTACATTATTGTTTGGCATAAGCCTCTATATACATAAATACATTAGGTAGTATCCTAATAGTAAAAGACTATAACTAAACAAGGTAGAATTCCATTAGTAATCAACTTCCTTAATACGCCCCATAAAATTGACATACTATATGCTACGTCGGTTTTGGACCGTAAAAATGCAAAACGGGTACTCCTTCTTTACATGGTTTGTGCGCCAGGTGCGCGCCCGTAAGTTGATGGTATTCTTTGAGACACGATGCATAATGGTGATTTGAGATACGGGATGGCATGGTGAATACAAAATCGGGAAACTCGGAGAATAAATAATAGATTTTTGTTCACTATTGGTCTAAAGACTAAAGAATAGTTGTCACTCCTGCATAAAAAAGTGTTTGCGGCGTTAGTATTCTCTAAATGTATGTTTTCTAATTTCCCTTGTAGCTTACAACCGTCACTCAACTTTAAATATTAGACACACCAAGGATAAGCTTTTCTCTCTACCTAGGTATGCTCTCAACCGACTCTCCTGTTCCTTCTTCTCTATTCGGACGGAAACCACCGTATCCACCGGATTCTAGTCCTGCTCCACCTAGTATACAACAGTTGGAGGATGCTAGTGTCCAACTTATGGATTTTACTAGTGAGCAGAACAGTCCAGCACCAGATCTGTGGCCCAACAGATCGGACGTGGCAAGTCTTCCTGCTCCATCTGCGGGTGATCAACGGGCACGATATTCGTGTAGTAGTGAAGCCAGACAACAACACACTCCAACCTATGCTGCAAAGCTTCAAAGTGCCACACCTCATCACTATTTACCGGCTTGGATGGCGGCTCAAGATAAAGCACAACATCCTGTACAAACTCAACTGGCTCATATTCATGTCCCGGAGGCACCAGTGGTTGATTTCTCGTCTGAGGAGCTACAGATGTTCTATAAACCTTGTACCAAAGCTCTGCTTGTGCGAACAGTGGGAATCACACGAACTATTAACTCCATTGCTCGACATTTGCAGAATCTCTAGAAAACTACATCGATCTCGCGCGATGCTTGGTAAGGGTTGTTATGCGGTTAAAGTGGCTAATAGTGATGATTATTTTTTGGCTTTGGCAGTTGGTCCGTGGTTCCTGTTCGATCACTATCTTGCGGTGCAAACTTGGAGGCCAGAGTTTACTCCAGTTAACAACACCATCGATAGTATGGTGGTTTGGGTCCAACTGCACGAATTACCCATTGAATATTATCACATGTATGCACTTTACAAAATAGGCAAAGCGTTGGGAATTCCAATTAAGGTTGATACCCACACAGTCGAAGCTATCCGGGGTCGCTATGCTCGGATTTATATCGAGATTGATACCAGCAAAAAACTGTCGCAATTCATCCAAATCGGTAACAAAATCCAAACTATTGCTTACGAAATGAAGGTCCATTTTTGTTTTTCGTGTTGTATTGTAGGTCATACAACACAACTCTGTCAGGTAGCCAACTCGCAAGCTCAAGCCAACAGTTCTACATCAGACCCCAAGCCTACAAATGAAGGTTGGAAAATTATTTCTAGGAGGCCCAAACCAAATGGACAAGGTTGTCAATATAATCGAGCACGGGGAAAGAATTCGGCACAATCCAATAGGAACCCGTTGGATGCCACGGGAGATGGACAAGTGGGGGATGATTCGAATCGAGCAAGTGATGGTGTAAATAATGACAATCGGAACAAACGACCCCAACCGAAATCGGTGTGGAAGCCAAAAAATCGAGTTAATAGCCAGTTCAATAATAGCCCAGCAGTAGTGTCCAATGCTTTTGAAGTTTTGGCCCAACATGAAGACAGCCCATACTCAGCCCAATTCCTTTTCTCCAGAATCAATCTTGCAGCCGCCCACTACTGCTCACATTAATTGCTCCTCATCTCTTGGTTTGCCACCTGTCCACATCAATCTTTCAAATTCATCATCACTTGCCTCCACTTTGTCTCCACCGTCTCTTCCTTCTTCGTGCCAAAACCATGTCCAATTCACGCCCACTCCGCCGGATCTCGATCGCCAAACCACCACTCCTCCGCCACTCAGTCCATCTCCACCACCAGTCCCACGATCCCCGCCACCACTCCATCCTCCTGCCCCACTACCTGTGCCGATGGACCCGCGATTGACACCATCTCAAGTGGACAAAACCTTGTCCTAATTTCCAGTGAACTCCAATCGCCCAACCACCACATCACCTCCACCCCCCCCCCATTCCGTCACCACCACCAATCCCGACACCTCCTTCATTGCTCAACCCACATGCACCACCATTTTTTCCTGCTCTCCCGATTGCACAGCCACCACTGGCGAACGGACCAGCCCGTTAACCAACGGCTTCTTCCATCCTCTGCCTCCTCCACGTGCGATCCACCCGGTTTACCCCGGGATCCTGACGAACGGTTTTCTCACCCACGTGGTGCCGCCACCACCCCACCGAATGAACCTTGGGCCGTGCCATCCTAGCCGCCCCGGTCCAGTTTAGATTGCCCACCAGAATCGAACAGTTGCACTCAACCACCATCGAGGAGTGCCGACCACAGCCCCACTCCCGAGCCTTCCCCCACCTCCACCCCTCCCGCGGTTTATACCACATCAGTTGATTCCACCACCACCGTTGGGAGGAATCCCTAAGGTCGATTGCATCCTTGCCACCGTTGGCCGGAGTGGTCATTGGGGGTGTCTGTTCTCCGGCCCATGGCCACGTACCGGACTCCCAGTCTGGCCCAGGACACAGTGACGTTTTTCTCTTTTCAGCCAGACGGGATTGCGACACGATACCAGCTGGGACAGATTTAGTCCACCTAGCTACCGAGTTTGAGACTGCCTTAAACGACCGTCTGATTCCACTGAGCACACACCTGTTCCGTATCTGGGCATTTTATGCGGTCCCGATCCTGTTTCCACTACCGATGACCTCGGCCACCATCTCAGTGAGGTACTGGAGCACCATTACTCCTCACTCGGGGATACCACTTGCTCGGCATTCACTGCATGTAATGCCGATGGGAAGCGTAGGGTTTATGGGGATCTGACCTACGCCTCTCGGAAAAGCAACAGACCGAGTCCCGCTGCGGATGATTCCCCACCTCAATCCCAGTAATACCATGCGGATCTTTGCTTGGAATGTACGCGGGGCTAACCGACCTCAGGTTATTATAGCTATTATGGATTATCTTCAGTAGTTTCGCCCGGTTATGATGATCATCATGGATATGAGGATGGGGCTTGAGGCCTCGACTTTAGCCATGGAGCCCCTTCAGTTGTCTAGCAGGCATATCCTTCCCCCTCTAGCGGACACTCCACAGGCTGGTGGGGTTTGCTTTTTATGGGATAGGGACGTGATTCAGGCTGAGCTCTAGGATAATGCCAACCGTACAGGTCGGTCAGCTCATTTCAGTCTTACGGTAGTCAATCCAGAGGCAACACAGGCTCCGATGTCCATCCTAGTGCCCGAAGTGTATAACTACCCCCGTCCATCCCAACAGGATCAGGTTTGGAATAATTTAATTCGGCTTAGTTCTTCTGTTACTTGTCCTTGGATAGTTACTGGCGATTTTAATGCTATTCTACATCCGTTGAAAAAAGTAGGGGTTGAAAAAAGTAGGGGGCAGACTGGCTAACTGGGCAAGAATTAATAAGTTTAGATCCGTGTTAGCTGATGCTCGGTTAGAAGATTTAGGTTTTTTCGGTTTGCGGTTCACTTGGTCCAACCGTAGCTATAGTCGGCATTACATTATGGAACGCCTTGATCGGGCTTGTGCCAATCATGATTGGACCAGATGGTTTCCGGGTATAACTGTACGTCATCTGGTCTCGACCATCTATGACCATAAACCGCTACTCATCAATACTTGTGATGAGTTCCCCCGGCCCCCAAGTCTTTTCGTTTTGAGAATAGTTGGAGTCAGGACAACAAGTTTCGCACGTTACTTCAACCTTTTTGGCTGGCTCAGACTACTCCTGGGGAGGAGCGTAGTTTTCCTGACATAGTTGCACGTTTAGCTACTGAAGTCCCTAAGTGGCCTCTACCTGCGCTTTATAATCTCAAATCCCAGTTACGAGACATCAAATCGCAACTTGGGGGCATCGATGGCCAACTCCATCAAGATCCTGCTCGGTGGGGCCCGCAAGAACAAGCTCTACGCTCGGAGTTTAATCATATCCATGAGCAGATCACGACGTATTGGGTTCAACGTTCGAGATTGCAATGGTTAAGGGGTGGCGATGCCAACTCCAAGTTTTTTCACGCCTGTGCCTCTCATCGCTATCGCCGCAACCTCATCCATGGAATTTAGAATGCGGACGACAGTTGGGTCTCCCATCCACCAGATGACCCGGAGTTTCTTACCTTCTTGACTCTGGCGGCTTCCAGAATCGTCGACCTCCTTGTTTGACCAATTACCTACCCACTTGTCGGCGAGGAGTAGAACACCATGTGACCGACCCCCCACCCGAGGAGATTTGGGAAGGTGAAGTCCATTGGACGGAGAAAGCACCGGCGGATGGGCTCAGCGGTCACTTCTACCAACAATATTGGGAGGGACATTGTGGCCTGATGTCACCGGATAGTCCTGATTTCTTCATTACAATCACCATGCCTCATACCTTGAATCATACAGTTAGTTTTACTCCCGAACCCAACCTACATATGCCCTCCCAGTTCGCCCCATAAGCCTGTGCAATGTTAGTTATAAAACCAGTTCAAAAATACTAGTTCATCACATCCGGCCGCTTCTGGACCACCTCATTTCACCTTACCATAATGCTTTTGTCCCTGGACGCGCAATTAGTGATAATGTATTACTGGCCCATGAGCTGCTTCATACGATGGGACGTGGCAGCGATCTGACGGTATTACAGGCCCTTAAACTGGACATCGAAAAAGCATATGATCGACTTGAGTGGAATTTCCTTCGACTTGCACTGGAGAAGTGTTGGTCCAGATAACGACAAAGTAAAAGACTAGAGGGGGTTGAATAGTCTTTTAAAACTTTTGTCGATAAACACAGTTTCTCAGAAACCCTCAGGTTTCTGATACTTAAATTCAGAGCGCGGAAGACTTTAAGATAGGTAAGTGCAGAAACAATAAGTATGTGTGTGTGCTTTGCTGAAATGTAAATACAGAAAGGTAAATGACACAGCAAATATAGTGGTATCTGGAGGTGGCGTAATCGTCGACTAATCAACTTGGTCTTTACGAGACCTAGAATTCACTAGAACAGATAATTGAGTTCACCTTACAATAATTCTATTCTAAGATTCTTAAACAAATGGTTCCCAACCAAATGTTCCCACTGAGTTATTCCCCCAGCTCCTAGAGCTAAGTACTTCCTCTACTCAGATAACCTTGGAGTTATTCCTTGATTTCCCAAATCAAGTACTTCCTCTACTCACGCCTTGATGGTCTTTGGTTATAAGGTTTGGCGAGAGGCTTCTTGTATAACTTTTGGTTATGTTTTGAGAGCTAATAGAACAAGACTACTTAATACACTTGTTCGGTGGATGGCGATGCTCTTTCTTGACCAGTAATTGATGTCCGATTACGGAGAATGAGCTTGAAAGGGTATCTGATAGTTCAACTCTTTCACGAATATCAATCTCTTGTTAAGGTTCAGGACAACGTAGAACTCTAGTGATTCTTCGAGCAACATAAAGCTTTCAGAAAGGGTAGTAGAGTGCTTGAGAGAATACTTTGCTTGATGGTAAGTTTGCAAGATAGAGCGTTCTAAGGTATATTTCTCAGCATCTAAGTGTGTGATATATATAGATGAATTTGAGAGTTGTTGGAATGATATCCGTTAGACACAATTCAAATTCAGTCCATACTTATCTTGAAATGAGTACTCAGAAGTCCTTGTCTCATGTCTCTGAGTCTTGTGCTTGTGACTTTTACCTTGATCTGATTAATGCACTTGTACTATTTCTTGTCCTGTAGTCTTCAACGGATACATGAGCCTTTCTGATGGCTTGCATGCTCCATACTCATGATGTCATATGTCCAGAATCATATTTCAAAAGTAAGTAAATACACTTAAGAAAGGATTAAGGACATAGTCTTTCTGAGTTAGACTAAACCTTGATATCTTCATAAATCTTGTGCAATCTTCAGTCTTCTAATCTTCAGAAAAGCTCCATTGCTAGGATTGATCTTCATGGTCTTCTGGAAATAAAAATTACACTCAGAGACCTATAATCCTAATACAAGATTTACTAGACTACATAGGTTGAAATACTTGTATATTTCTTCCAGATAGTGTATATCATCTAGGTATTCATCCAATGTCATATAGAATGACTCATAGGTAGAAACACCTAGTTTGTTCTTCCTGCTGTAGCTATCATCCAGTTTTCTTACCTTGTGTACATCATCAGGCTTTGGGTAAGGACAGGCAAAAGAAAGATCCATCTTTCTGGCTTCATTCCTCTTTTCTACTTCAAAGTTTAGCCAGACATGAAGGTGCTCAGGTTTTAGCAATTCTGGCTTGCCTTCTCTCCATTTCAGGATCTGGAGTTGAGGATGGGAGTTGGAAACTTATCATTGACAAGTAGATGTTGTAGTTCCAGAATCCAATACCCTCTATTGTTCAGAGTGCACCTATATGAAGACTCTTCATTACTAGTCTTCATATACTCAATGTGGACATCAGTTGGCCTTTCTTGATGAGTTTCTCTGTTTACTCTGCCAAAATGGGAATCCCTTCTTGCCTTTCTGTTAGGTGGCCTTCTGTCAGGAGATCCTCTAACCCTTTCTTCTGTCTTGAAATTTGCTAGTGGATGTTCCTTGTATTGACTTGGTATTTCGGAAGGAGTTACGGCATGAAAGGCCTTTGCTTGAGAGGAGGTTGTGAAGTAGTTGCTCGTCTCCTTTTCTTGTGAAGTGGATGTTCATACATATGATTCATCCTCATCATCATTGAAGTCAAAATTGGAGACTTGCGACTTTCTTGGCCTCTCACTTCTCCTTCTTCCTTTTCTTCTTCTTCTTGAAGTCTTCTTCTCTCGAGATTCTAAGGGACTTGGCTCCCTAGTTATCATACTCCTCGGCCTATACATTTGGTTGATCTGGAACAACTTCTTGATGAGGGCATCTCCGTATCCTTGATGACTAGTTGACTTGAGGAGGAGGATTTGATTGTTTTCTTTTCTTCCTCGCCTTTACGAGGCATATCTTCCCCTTAGTCATGAATGGTGACTCGTGATAGCATAAGCAGTGACTCAAAGTTCTTTTGAGATTGTTGTGCACCACGACTAATTCTTGAAGTTCCTTCTTGACTCTTTGTTTTGCTAACGGATCCTGCTCCTTCTGTTGAGCTCTTCAAGCGACCTTAGGATGGCATTGGCTTGCGGGACGACATGGTGGCTTCATTCAATCTTTGCATTAGCATTGTTATAATCCTCATCCTGACCAACCTAGGTCTTTCTAAGAGAGCTATCTTTGGTTGTTACTGTTGAGTAATGACGACGATGGCTTCATCTCTTCAGGGACGGATTTTAGCACATGTCATGGGCGACTAGTGTCTCTACGAGTTCCAAAAGACCTTTGTTCCTTGCGGTGCTCTTCACTTCTTGAACTACTTAGTGCGGAGAAGATATGAGGAGCAAGTAGGGCTCTCTTTTCTTTGAGTGATAAGTCTCTCATCTTCTTCTGCGATAATCAAGTTGCGGTCTTCTTGACATCCTTGTCATAATCCTTTTCTTGGATTGTTTGCAGTTAGCAATCTTCTTACATTTTCCATCAAGTGTCTTTGGCCTTACGAGAAGATGTAGAAGGTCTTTACGATCTGACCTCGATCATGCTCTTCATCATCATTGTCATCCATGGCATCTATCTCGGTAATTGTGACAACAATGGCATCCTTGATTTCTTTGCTCATCTAGGAGTGCGATTCTTTGGCATTAGCTTCTTTGAGCTTCTTGATTTTGCCCTCCTTTTCATCAACAAGAGCTTGACACTCAATCTTGATTCTCTTTTCTTCTTCGACACCTTTACGGGTTGTTCAATCCACGAACTTCGGTAATTTGAAATTTCTTCTATGGCATCATTGTGCGACTCATTGGATATCTTGATGAGACTTGGGAGGTGATGATGATGAGGTTCTCTGAGCATTTGAAGGAGTAGCCTTTTCTCCACTTCCTTTGCTAGCTTTCTGAATCCCGCCTTGTCCAGGTTGGGGATCATCATTCTGATCATCATCATCATCCTTGTTCTTTGCTTCTTGGTTTGGATGCTCAGAGGAAGGTTCTTGATAATCATTTTCGTCCATCTCTTCCTCATCTTCAGAAACCAGGTTGATCACATCAGGAAGTGTGATCATCCTCCCATTAACTTCTTCTTGCTCAGTTGGGTAGGTTGTGAGCTTGCTGGGCAAGGCAGGATGGGTAACCATCTGCTCTTGGGTTTGAGCATCCGCAGACTTGAAATCTGTTATAAGTCTTTGTGCTACTTCATGAATGAAGTCTTCATGCATCAGAGTGGCAAATGAGTAGGACTCTGTTGGGAACAATGCATGGATGTGATCCTCCAGATTGAAGGCGATTGCTCTCTTCTCTGGGACGTCTATTACTCTGGCTAATTCAGAAATGTCAGCCTTTCTGAGTTTCTGCCATTGTCTGAAGCACTTGAGATGTTTCTTTAAAGTGTGCTTCTGAGTAAATCAACTGGCACTAGACTTTGAGCCTGAAAGAAAGTGTTCAAGTTAGTTTTGCTCAAACCACTTGAGTTAGTATCTGTAGGCGAAAATAGGCTTTCTGAGCATACCTTTGTAGAAACACTAGGCTCATCATCCTGTATTTCTGCTTGCTTGGGCACAGAGGCCTCAGATACCTTGTTGTGAGGAGAAGTCTGATCCTCATCAACCTTTCTTTCTGCTTGAACTTCCAAGTGAGGAAGCTCAGTGGCATCTTTCTTAGAAACCTTGAGGGTTTCTGGAACCTTTTCTGCTGATTCTGCTTCTTTAGCATTGCCAGTTTCTTTTGGAGGAGATAAGACCACAGTATTTCCTTCCAAGTGTTCTTCTGACTGAGCCTGCAAGAACAAACATAAGAGATTTAGTAGTGGGTTTTCCAGAGCATTCTTGAAGGAGACTATTACTGATTACTTACCTTCTCAGCAGAAGGCTCAATAAATGCTTCCTCAGAAAGCTTTTCAGCTTCTGGAATTTCTTGGTTTTGGGGTGTTGGTTCCACCACCACTACTTCCTCAGTTAGAGCCTAATAAGAGACAAAAAGAAGTTAGAACACAAGATATGAACATTTCAAGCAAGTTATTTCTTATTCAGAGATAACTTAACTACTTGTTGGACAGGCTCTTCTTGTTGTTCTGTGGTTGGAGGAACCTCTTCTTCATTCAGAGGGTGGACAAATTAACTTCCCCCTGAAAGTGTGTCTCCATGTTGGCATGAATAGAGTCAAGCTGATCATTGGTCTCTTGGACTTGTGGTGATTCCACAGTCTCTCTGTGCTCATTGTTGGTCTCCTCTGCACTATCATTCTGAGTCTCCATCTCAGTTTGATCCCTTTTTGAGAGTTGAGCTTTCTCAGAAGGTTGTGGAACCTGTGTTAAAACAGGATTTTCTTCAGCAACATTAAGTGCTGGCATTGTGAATGTGGAAGCAATGGCGACGTCTTCCATCATTCTATTTTCTTCTCCCAGACCTTCTTCTTCCTGCTGGGCAGAAGTGCTCCTTTGACCTTGAGGAGCTGAGCTAGATGCTCCTCCATGTGTTTCTATCTTGGACCTCTTGAGTGCCTCTCGGATTTGTTCATCCTCTTCAGAGTCACTGTCCAGATTGGGAGCTGACCCATCTATAATGTTGCGGTCATCCCTTGATAGTTACGGGTACTGGCTCAGAATCTTTTGTGCTTTCTGGAACTGCCTTTCTGGGTGAACAACATTTTCTGAGACCTTGTCTCCAGAAGGTTGTGCCTCTATTTCCTTTTGTTGGGGCTTAGGTACTCTTTTGTGTTGAGTCCTTTTTCTCTTGGCAGTTTGAGGTTGAGCTGAAGCTGGCTCAGAAACCTTATCACCTTGCTGGGCAGTTTCTTCTTCTTCTGCCTCTCTGAGTGCTTTCTCAGCAGCAAGTCTCTCCTTTTCTTCAAAGGCGTGTCTGAAAAGGGAGTTGGTGACTGGGATTTCCTGCCTCTCTCTGAGAGTGATTCCCATTGTTTCCAGAATGTGACAAATTCTGAGGCCAAAGTGCATATTGGCCTTTGGCTCAGCAAGGCCATTGATGATCTTGGGCTCAAATTCTTCAATATGCCCAAGGAATTTGTTGAAGGCGTACTTCCCCCAATTGAAGTGGGTTTCCTGCCCTTCATGCTTCTTGTTCAGAAGATGCATCATCATCCATCTCTCCATGCTTATCTGCTCTACTCCACCTTTGTTGCCATCAAAGCAACGGACCAGAATGAGAGCTAAAGTACTCCAGTGTTTCTGGAGATGACTAGTTCTGATGGCTTTCAGAACAAAGTCTCCTGGGCAACCCTTTGCATTTTCCAATTGGATTGCTTCAAATAGCTCTTTAACACCTTGAATCATGGAAGCATCCCTGATGTTGATGTCTTCAATTGTTCCTTGATTTTTCAATCGGAATATCTTGCAGAAAGTTTTGCGGTCTAGGACGATCTCTTGTCCTTGAACTTCAGTCTGCAAGTATTTCTCTTCTTCATCATTCACAACCTTTGTGAAGATTTTGGAGTTGTTATAGAACTCCAGAACATCCAGTGTGGATAGTCCACTGGGTGCAACAGAGAATTTGAAGATATAGGAACTTTTGGCATCCCGATATCAGTTTCCTATCTGGTCTTGAAGGTATGACTGCTGGTACATACTTCTTCACTAGAAAAGCTCCCCAATTCATTTTGTGGTTTGGATTCCAGTCAGATGGGGTGAATTTTCCCAGAAGGCGTTTATTCAACACCTTAAGTTCCTTTCCTCCTTGCTTTTCAGCAGGAGCAGATGATGCGGCCTTAGGGTTCTTGGTGGTCATCTTCTTGGGTGTCATCTCTTATATAGAGTCTTGAGTGAATGTTTTCAGAGGGATTTTGCAAGATTAATCGGGATTAGTCTATCTTTTCAGAAGACTAAACACAAGAAGTTGAGTTTGCAGAAGGGGTTTTGCAGAAATCTTGAGAGATTTTGCTGTTTTGATGCAAGTATGAAATTTCAGATTTGGTAAAAGTGTTTGTCTTTTGTCCAAGTCCTATATATATATATAGCAGACAAAATGTGCATAGATACAACATACATACAACTGAATATGAATGCGTGTCTTTGTATCTGCATAGACGTGGTATCACACTTCGTACTTCATTAAATGCATAGTGGGTCATGTCTGCATTTCTCAACAGACATTACTTGCTTTGTTCTAATCTCAACCGTTGAAATCAAACGTTTATTCATAAAGGGCTTATATTGAATATCTTGTAATGATATCAATCAACAAATGGTATTATGCCGACTTGATGGATTTTTGACAAGGTACATCCATTATGTCACTTAGTAAAGAGTAAGAGCTCTCAATCGTTTGAACTTATCATTCTGAGTGTCAAGTCCTTATCTTTATATTGTTTATCATAAAAATGGCAAAAATACAAGACATTTGACATGTTTGACTTCCAGAACTTATACTTTTCGGGCTTTGTGTGTCTTTTCTCTTTATGACTAAATAGCTTTCTGAATTCAAGTGTCAGAAGCTTCAGTTGTTTGAATGTATTTGACCCACTCTCAGTAAGTAAGTTCTAGTCTTATTTGCTTATTGAGTGTGTACCAACCTTTGCCTTTCTGGATACCCGTTCCAGAAATGTTTCGCCTTTCTGAGTGTTGCTACTAAAAAACCTTTGCATCACATCTTATCAACTTGGCTTTCTGAGAACATGTTCTCAGAGGCCTACTTCTTTTCTACCTCACTTACTCAGACTTTAGAGATTCAGGACATTTTTCAGTCCTTAGGCATCTCCATTAACCCAAGACTCTGTCTTAAGGTCAAGAACCGACTTTCTTGTAGGGGCTTGGTGAAGATATCTGCAAGTTGGTCTTCTGTGCCAATCTTGAGTATCTCTATATTGCCTTTCTCAACATGGTCTCTGATGAAGTGGTGTCTAACATCAATGTGCTTTGTTCTGGCATGGAACTTGGGGTTTTGTGTGATTTCAATAGCACTTGTGTTATCACAGAAAATGGGAGTTTTCTCTTCATTGAGTCCATAGTCTCTGAGTTGTTGTTGAATCCACAGAATTTGTGTTGCACAACAACCAGAAACAATATATTCAGCCTCTGTGGTAGAAGTTGCAATTGAGTTTTGCTTCTTGCTAAACCATGAGATAAGTCTAGTTCCCAGAAACTGACAAGTTCCTGAGGTACTTTTCCTATCAAGCATTGATCCAGCATAATCAGCATCTGAGTAACCAACCAAACTCAATCCACTTTCTTTAGGATACCACAAACCTACATCTACTGTACCTTTCACATACGTTAATATTTTCATAGCAATGTTGTAGTGTGATTGCATTGGATTTGTTTGAAATCTAGCACACACACCAACTGCATATTGAATATCAGGTCTGCTTGGAGTAAGGTAAAGTAGTGAACCTATCAATTTCCTATACTTGTGTTCATCAACACTCTTATCTGATTCAGTATAGGTCATCTTGGTTCCTATGCTCATAGGTATCTTAGCATTCTTTTTAGAAGGCTTAAGATTGAACTTTGTGAGCATGTCTTTTGCATACTTTGTCTGACTAATGAATATTCCATCATTGAGTTGCTTGACTTGCAATCCTAGGAAATAGTTCAATTCTCCCATCATGCTCATCTCAAACTTACTTTTCATGAGATTTGCAAAGTCATCACAAAGTTGCTTGTCCTTAGATCCAAATATAATGTCATCAACATATACTTGAACTAAGAGTAGTTTCCCATCATGATTTAAAATAAATAAAGTTTTATCAACTTCACCTTTCTTGAAACCACTTTCCAGAAGGTATTTGGCCAATGTGTCATACCATGCTCTTGGAGCCTGTTTCAGTCCATATAGAGCTTTCTGTAGCTTATAGACCATTCTACTTTCGGAGGAAACTTCAAAGCCAGGTGGTTGTTCAACATAGACTTACTCAGCAAGTTCACCATTCAAGAATGCACTCTTGACATCCATCTGATAAACTTTAAAGTCTTTATGAGCTGCAAAGGCGAAGAGTCTTATTGCATCAATCATGGCCTTGGTGCATATGACTCATCAAAATCTAAACCTTGATGCAGGTGAATCCTTGGCAATCAACCTTGCTTTGTTTACGGTTATTTCACGATTCATTCATCTTGTTTACGAAAACCCACTTAGTTCCAATCACGGATATTCCTTCTACAAATGGAACTAGTTTCGGACTTTGTTTCTCAAGCGATCGACTCTTCTTGCATTGCGAGAGATCCGGTCTTGGTCTCTTAATGCTTCTTGTATAGTTTTAGGTTGAATGTTTGAGATGAAACATCGAAAGAGAGAGTTAGCATTTTGACTATTGCTCTCCTAGTCCTAACACCTTGATTGATTGGTCGATCACATCTTTTGGGATGATCCTTGATCCGTCTCATCATGGGTTTAGGGCTAGTAGAATTGACATCTATGTGATCGAATGTGAATCACTATGATTATGACTTGATACTTCTTCAGTATCTGTGACATCTTGCACCTCAGAGGGGCGGTGAATGTCTGACACTTGCTTAGTGTGAGAGCTTTACAGGACATGCACATCGGAGAGGTCATTTCCAGAGTTTGCTCTCTGATGAACATCTTCAGTTTCCATTTCTGGAATTCTCATAGGAAATTCTTCATCATGTCTGAGAATCATCTGGTTGTTACTAGGCATTTCATGCTTTTCTTTGTCATAGTCATCCTCTCTTTCCACAATGATGTTTTCTGAGGGTTCTTCTTCAGAATCCTTTATCATTAGTTCCTTGAACCTTTCTGAGAGTTCATCAGCATGGGGTGTTTTCTTGCTTCCTTCATAGAACACAACATGAACTGATTCTTCAATCTTCTTTGTTCTTTTGTTGTAAACTCTGTATGCTTTGCTATTCATAGAATAACCAAGAAACACACCTTCATCTGCCTTTGGTTGAAATGTTCTTAGATACTCTTTTCCATTGTTAAGAACAAAACATCTACAACCAAACACTTTCATATGTTTGATATTAGGGGGTCTACCAACCAAGAGTTCATATGGGGTCTTGTCATGGTGTTTGTTTATCAAACATACATTACGAGTGTAGCATCTTTGTATTCTGACTTCAACCCGATAAACTTCACTTATTTGATGTCATTAGCATTGTCCTTCTTTGCTTCTTTAAGGGTTCTATTTTTCCTTTACGCAACACCATTTTGTTGTGGTGTTCTCCTGAGAGGAAAGTTGTTGTTGTATACCTTTCTTTGGTAAAACTCCTTTATGTCTTGGTTGACAAACTCGATACCATAGTGCATTACGATTGCGGACACCTTGTCATTTTCATGACTTCAAGCTTATTGACAAGTTTGGTATCTCCACCTAGCATCATATTTGTGCTTGGGAAAGACAACCCAAGTGAATCTTGAGAAGTCATCTACAACAACCGGGCCGTACTTCTTTCTGCATAACTAATTAGATGATTCAAAAGATCCATGTGTAATAGTTGCGGTGGTCTAACACTAGAGTGTACGGTTTTGGACTTGAAGGAGATCTTGGGTGTTTCCCCATCTGACAGGCAGAACATATACCATCCTTTCTGAAAGATGTTTTGGGAAGACCAACCACTAACTCTTTCTTGGCAAGTTTGTTCAGAGTTTTGAAATTCAAGTGACTCATTCTTTTGTGTCATAACCAGTGCTCTTCTCTGTGACCTCATTGACATTCTTCAGTTATGGCAGATGCCCAATCGGCAACATAAAGACTGCCTTTCCGCCGAGCAACCAAGACTGTCTGCTTTGACTCATTGTCAATAAGTTTGCAATACTTTTCCTTGAATTTCACAGTGAATCCCTTATGCATAAGCGGCTCATGCTAAATAGATTATATTTCAAACCTTTAACATATGTCGTCGGTGATTGTTAATGATCCTAATTTGGCGTTGCGGATCGAGAGGGATTTAATTCTCCTCCGCAAATCGATGTACGGTCCGGTGTTGCAAGCTTTGTAGTTGACGGTTACTTTGTCTCTGTCATGTGCTTTCCGCATCCACTATCAAATAGCCATTGAGCCTTAGTACAAGGCGTTACGCAAACGAAACAAGAGTTAGGTTCTTGCCTCGGAGATAGAACCACTTAGACTAAACATTCTTCGATAGGAATCCACATTTTAGTGAATTTCTTGGGAGTTTGTTTTGTCTAACTTGATCGAAGGAGATCTGATAAAATCGGTAATTTTGATCTCAATCTTCCTTCTTGGGGTGTTTCTTGATGTTCCTATGGTGCTTTACGGAGCACAGGTTTACGGGTTGCTTTTGACAAAACTTAGCCTTTACGGCGAGTTCCTTCCGGCTCGCATTGAGTTTTATAGTGGCTTGAGATTTCTTCCATACATCTGTTACTCGTGCAATATCGACCTTGCGCCATTGTTCTTGTCCTTCCTTATATTGTTGCGAAGGACCTTTCCAATATACGATAGCGATGCCATTTGAACACCTTTGGCTTTCGAATGCGCTCTTGAAGCCTTACTAGTTCTGCACCATCTTTATTTTCATAAAATGGTACGATGAGAATTTGCCTATTCGAATTCTTCCTTCAAAGTAATGCAGCAATGTGGATGGTTGCATATCTGAGGGTTGTGTTTCTTTTCAGAAACCTTATCCACATGTTTCTTGTGAACTTGTTGTTCTTTCAAAGGTTGGGTTGCAACTCCTTTTCCTTTGTCAACTACCCTAGCTTCGACCAATCTTGTAGGTGGTTGAAGAATTATTACATTGACTTTTATAAAGGTCGACCTTTCATCACTCTTCTTGGAGGAGATGAATTATTTGATTGTTCATCAAGTCCAAGTCCACCTTTCTCAGAGGGATCTCTCAGATAGGATTGAACCTCAGTGAGAGTGTCACTAGCCTTTGCATAAGATTGGAAGGATAGCTCTTTCTTTCCGAGTTCTTCATTCTCGAGCGACTTCATCATTTTCTTATTAAGTTCATCGAGGCTAGTTTGTGAGAATTTTCATTCTCGATATCGAGCTTCGAAAGGCTATTTGACGTTCTTGTTCTCGAGATACTACGGTTGGCTCGAAACCTCTTTTCAAGAGTTTCTTTGCTTTCCTCTAAATTACGGTTTTGGATTGTGCTTCGAAATTCTTTCTCATAACGATCGAATTCACTCTTGACCAACTCGGATCCTCAATTCCATCATCACTCTCATAGTACGAAATTGTGAATTGTTAGTTACCTCATCAGCCATAAGACATATTTCAATGTTGGAGATATGCGGACCGACAATCTCGACAACTCCACACATTTCATTCTTCTTAAGGCGAAATCGATTACATCGTGGGTGATTCCACACTTACGTGATGGTAGGTTTGAGTCATCTGAATCTTCATCTTGAATCATCTCAATGTCTAGAGCATCAAGTTGAATTTGAATCTTCTTCCTTTCTTTAGTCAGTAAGGCCCTTTGATTTCTCTTGAAATTTCTTCTGTCCTTCTTGTCACCTGTCTTGAGCTTGTTTAAAGCAGGACAATCTCTTTTGAAGTGACCGGGCTTTTTGACAATAGAAGCGGAATATCATTTCCTATTCTGCGACTTGATCTTGACACCTTTACGAATGGGGTGTTAGAGTTGTTCATTTGTATGTTCTTGTCTTGATGATAGTTTGGGCGAAGATGCTTTTGACTTTTCTTTAGCTTTTCTCCTCTCAATCTCTTGACTCATGAAATTTCTTCATGTGTCTTCTTGCAAGAGCATTTTCTTGAGATGCATCTTTGGTATCCTTCTTTTGAAGTACCTTGAGAAACTAGAGAAACACTTTGCAACTTTTAGGTTGTTTGTTCTCTGAGTTGTCTCAAGTATCTGATAACAAGATGAGAGAAGAGCTCTCTTGGAGTAATATTTGGCATCCTTGGTTGAAATAAAGAACTTAGTGTGCTCGGTTGTGATTGAGACTTGACAATAGTCTTAATCTTTTACGGTAGGGAGTATCATTGCTTTCACCAAGTGCAGCCATATCACTCATAAGAGTAGTAAACACGAAATCAAGTTCTTCGAGTTTGATTGGGACATTGTTTGAAGTTTTGGAACTTGATTTAAGAACTTCGAACTTGTTTTCCTTAGTTTTCTTAGTTCTGCCACAAATTTCTTCAATCAATTGCCAGGCAACTTTCGCCGTTTTAGCACCCACAGTTTATACTGTATGTGCTCAGGTGTCGATCTGATGATGATATTATGAGCTTGACCATCAATCATGTCTCTTGGCATCTTGGATGTCGAGCTCTCTTAGCTTGTCTTCATACATAATGCTTCCACGAGCAACACGACCACTATCACTAGCGACGCATCCTCGCTTCCATCTTCCTTATGCAGGCTTTTCTTCCATCGACACCTCGATAACTGTTTGAGGTTATGCGATTTTGATAGGCCCTTCATTGATGACATAGATCATCTCGTCACTAATGGCCTCCAGATGGAGCATCATTCAGAGACATACCTGCACACTTAACACACAAATTATATAGTCCTCAGAAAGGGACAAAGTTCCTTCACCTATCTGGGGATTTAGGTTGATCTTGAAGGCTTGTGAACCTCTGCTCTGATACCACTTGTTGGTCGGATAACGGCAAAGTAAAAAGACTAGAGGGGTGAATAGTCTTTTAAAACTTTTGTCGATAAACACGATTTCTCGAATCACAGGGGTTTCGATACTTAAATTCAGGCGGAAGACTTTAAGATAGGTAAGTGCGAAACAATAAGTATGTGTGTGCTTTCTGAAATGTAAATCTGAAAGGTAAATGACACAGCAAGTATAGTGGTATCTGGAGGTGGCGTAATCCTCCAACTAATCCACTCCGGTCTTTCTGAGACCTAGAATTTACTAGAACAGATAATTGAGTTCACCTTACAATAATTCTATTCTAAGATTCTTAAACAAATGGTTCCCAACCAAATGTTCCCCTGAGTTATTCCCCAGCTCCTAGAGCTAAGTACTTCCTCTACTCAGATAACCTTGAAGTTATTCCTTGATTTCCCAAATCAAGTACTTCCTCTACTCCGCGCCTTGATGGTGTTGGTTATAAGGTTTGTCAGAGAGGCTTCTCGTATAACTTTTGATTATGTTTTGAGAGCCTAATAGAACAAGACTACTTAATACACTTGTTAGGTGGATGGCGATGCGCTCTTCTTGACCCAGTAATTGATGTCAGATTACGGAGAATGAGCTTGAAAGGGTGTCGATAGTTGAACTCTTTCACGAATAACAATCTCTTGTTAAGGTTGAACAACTTAGAACTACTAGTGATTCTTGAGCAGAAAGCTTTCAGAAAGGGTAGTAGAGTGCTTGAGAGAATACTTTGCTTGATGGTAAGTTTGCAAGATAGAGCGTTCTAAGGTATATTTCTCAGCATCTAAGTGTGTGATATATATAGATGAATTTGAGAGTTGTTGGAATGATATCCGTTAGACACAATTCAAATTCAGTCCATACTCATCTTGAAATGAGTACCAGAAGTCCTTGTCTCATGTCTCACAGTCTTGTGCTTGGTGACTTTTACGTCGATGATTAATGCACTTGTACTATTTCTTGTCTGTAGTCTTCAGCGGATACATGAGCCTTCGATGGCTTGCATGCTCCATACTCATGATATCATATGTCCAGAATCATATTTCAAAAGAGTAAATACACTTAAGAAAGGATTAAGGACATAGTCTT
Source organism: Plantago major (assembly GCA_026545765.1). Classification (NCBI taxonomy): domain Eukaryota; kingdom Viridiplantae; phylum Streptophyta; class Magnoliopsida; order Lamiales; family Plantaginaceae; genus Plantago; species Plantago major. Next base: position 109,359,311 of record CM048840.1, read on the forward strand.
TCTGAGTTAGACTAAACCTTGATATCTTCATAAATCTTGTGCAATCTTCAGTCTTCTAATCCTCAGAAAAGCTCCATTGCTAGGATTGATCTTCATGGTCTTCTGGAAATAAAAATTACACTCAGAGACCTATAATCCTAATACAAGATTTACTAGACTAATCATACTCAGTGATTTCCTCTTTTACAATGTTCAAGTGAACCAAGAGTACTTAATCACCTTTCTGGCTAAGATAAGAACATGTGATGAGTGATCAAAATACTAACAGATATTCCTAACAAGAAGTTTATTTTCCTCCTACGATGATCTAGTGGATCATGGCATGCGTTACCTCCTGCACGTTTCAAGTGAAGGTCAATAATCATCTCTCGGATACTTTGACTCCTTATCGTGGTATTTAGCTGGGTGACCCCCTGTCTCCGTATCTGTTCATCCTTTGTCAAGAACATTTTGTGCACCTTCTCCTGAGTCCGTCTACCACCAAGAATCTCAAGCCACTCCGCCTAAGTCCTGGGGCCCCCTACCAATTCTGTGTTTTGCGATGGTATGGTGTTACGTAAAGGCGGACAGGTCGGTCCGAGCTAAAAAGCGCCTCCGTCGTATCTTTGAGGCTTCGGGGCAATCAGTCTGCTGGAGAAAGTCTCGCATCCTGTTTTCACCTAACACCGCGATTGACACTAAACGACAAGTTATAACGACCCTGGGGGTGACGCCAAATAAGAGAAAGGACAAGTATCTTGGCATTCCTTTCTTGCTTGGGCAGAAAAAATCGGATCTTTTCGACCATATTGTTGACAGGGAAACTGCTAGAATAAACACCTAGTACACCTGGTTTTTGTCCTACGCTGGTCGGGCTACTTTAATTCAATCTGTTACTAATGCCATCCCGACGTACTGTATGTCTATCACTAAACTGCCCCAAACTTGCATTGCCAAACTTAATTCTCTCAATATGCACCTCCTCTGGAATGCCACTAGCCAAGGGACCAAGCGGGGCCGAATACGATGGGTGACAGTTTGCACGCCTAAACATGCTAGTGGTCTGGGAATCCGTAATCTTTCCACGCTTAATACAGCGTTCCAGCTCAAGCTAGAATGACGAATGTTGCAGGACCCTGATTCCCTCTGGGCTCGGTTGTACAAGGCCAAGTATTTTCCCCGCACTTCTTTCCTTCAAGCTATTGTTAGGCCACACCATAGCTGGCTCTGGAAAACTCTCATCAAGCACCGGGACTTACTTACACCGACACTCCTCTGGCAAATAGGAGATGGCGGTAGCATTAACTTCTGGCATGACCATTGGTTGCCAACCAATGACTCATGGATTTTGTAGTTGCGACACCACCCTGCACTAGCCTGGATACTTTCTTTGTTGATGGCCATTGGGATCACGCTAAACTGACACGTGTACTTCCCCCGAATGTTGTGCGGGAAATTATAGCCATGCCCCTACCGTCCCAAATGGCAACTCCGGATACGCTAGTTTGGCCGCATGAGCGATCGAGGGTTTACATAAATCGGCATACAACTTCCTAGCCTTTCGGGGTTCTGGCCAGCGGCCACAGCACGCATATGGAAACTCGGACTTTACCACATCTCCGTTTTTTCTTGTGGTTAGCACTACATGACCGTCTTCCCACTGCATTGGTTTTACACTGACATGCAATCATCTTGTCTCCCATGTGTACGTTGTGTAATCGGCCTGAAAGCATGAAATAATCTTTTTTATCTTGCCGCTCTTGGCGCTTTATTCTGGTTACGGCGTTGTGATGGCGGCCGTCGAGGCTCTTTAACCATTTGTTATTTAATCTCCCACTCAATTTACAGCAACAGCTCCATTATATTACCTTGATCTGGCTTATTTGGAACTCTCGTAACCATAAACTTTTCCGAGGCTAGGATATTCACTTTACCCAATTACGCCACCAATGTTATCAACTCACCCGTGAGTTAGCTGCACGAGCGACCACTGTCCCACCCAGGAAACTCGGACTCCTCTGTATCTGGACTACTCTGCCTCCGGGTTTCACCTGTCTTAATACTGATTGGACTGCCCTCGGCAATCCAGGACGAGCAGGCATCGGTTGTATCTTTAGGAACTTGCATGGTGATTTTATCCAAGCTACTAGTGGCTATGTAGGCTGGACGGATGATAATATGTCGGAAATCTTAGCTTTATGACTAGGAGTAACACTATCAATACAGCACAGTTTCCGTAAACTGTTTATACAAACAGATTCTCACTATTTATTTTCTTGTTTGTGCACAAGGTAGGACCCAGCACGTCCTCACCGCCAGCTCATCAGTGACCTCCGCCAACAGTTTCGCAGTTTCCAGACAGTTCAACTTTCTTTTGTGTAGAGGGAGGCCAATGATCTAGCTGACATCTTGGCAAAATATGGGAGTCCCCCTAGTGTAGGTTCTAGTTCAGCAGTTAGTAGTAGTGGAAGTTCTCCGACCTCTAGTATAGGTATTATTGACTAGGCAACCCCAAATTTGTTTGTTTGGGATAGTTGCCTTGCTTGTCTAGTAGTTTCGGATCGTTGTACTTTACACACCAGGCTCGTATCGACTACATCCTGCATCGGTATACGACTCCTTGTACAGTTTCTTTGGTTATATATATATATATATATATATGTATATATATATATATCAGGTAGCATAGCGGAAATATAAGTATACATACTAAAGATGTATAAAGTACTGTAGCAAAATCAGTTTTTACTGTAGCAATGAAGAAAATAACCAGAATTATACCTGAGATAACTCTGAATTTAACTCTGACTTGAAATTTGATCGGATTACAACTCTGAACTTTTGAAATTTGATCAGATTACAGGAATCTGAATATTGCTAAGCTAATATTTTTGGGTGAAATTTTTACAAATACAGAGAAGAATCTGGAAGAATACAATACAAAGAAAAAACTATCTGAATACATTTTTTGCTCTGGGATTTCTTTTGTTCTTCGCGTTTTTTTTTCTGCCTTCCTTGTTGCTGATTGTTGCCATATATAGGGGGAGTCTCTTCCTACTGTGCGGATTTGAAATTGTTGAATTCACATCCGGATGACTCTTTGGAAAAGTTGATTGCATTTTGTCGGGAATCTTACTTTGTGCTGATTTTTCTTTGATTGAGCGATGCAGCGAGGAGCGATGCATTGATTTTACCTTTCACTTTATCTTTCTTTTCTTTGATTGAAAGCGTTTTTCGGGAATCTATCTTGTCACTTTCTCTTGTTTTACCTCTTTGTATGGGAGTAAAATCCATAACAATCATCTTCATTGTCTTGTTCAAAATTGGTGAGGAACTTGATTCTTCATCTTCACTTGCAGTTTGTAGAATTGTTTTCATCTCATCCAATGAGCTTGCTTGTGCTAATCTTGTTTGAATGGTATTTTTCATCATCATGAATTCTTCATTTTGTTGAACCTTTTTCTGGGGAGACAATTTGCTTGCTAAACTTTGGATGAAGTTTGAACCATTCCGATATCTTTGTCGGTTCGAATGGGTGTGTCCATTTTGTTCCACCATTTAACTTCTGCTTCTTTTTTTAACCAATATAAACTGGTATTTTCATCATACCAAACATTTTGTAGGATCCTCAAAATCCAAGTTAAATTGAATTCTTTGTAAAATTTGATCATCAGGGGGTATTTGTGAGAACAACTTTGTTTTTTGTACCTATCTGAAAAGTACTCAAATGATTTTTGAACTTTGTGGGGGAACATTTCTGGTAATGGTCCAAAATCATGCCACCATGCAAGAAACCAGTTAGGAAGTTCTTCTGGAGGTGGTAGAGTTTTTCCCATTAAAAAGAAATATGACATGGAGTTGACTGCATTTTATTTGTAGAGGAATTTTGTCCAAGCTTGTATGTAATCAAAATAATTACAAATGAGATGGGGTCTTATCTCTCTCAGAGTATAAGGGTTTCCCCAATCGGCTAAACTAATAACTTTGTTGATGAAAATTTTTCGATAACCAATGGCTGATGAGGTATCTGGATGGTTTTTTGGAACTTTGTTTTGAATATGAAGAGAATTTGTTTGGACTAATATGTCCTCATAATATTGTTGTGGTTTCTGATGATTTTCATAGATCCTGCAAAATTTGTCGTCTAAGATAAATTGTGAAATGATAGCACCTTGTTCTGCAAATTGTGAGGCATTATCATTATCTAATTGTTTTGGAAAATTTTCTGGAAACCAGTCATCTTCAATGACACATTCTTTGTGGAAGTGTCCTGTGCTTAAATAGGGACAATCTGGCTGGTCATCTCTATTTGAAATTTGGGATTTGGTTTGTGTCAAAGTTTGTTGGGACTTAGTTTGTGTCAAAGTTTGTTTGTAGGTAGGTAATGTGGCTAATTTTGAATGCAGTGGTGGAAATTGTTCAGTCTTAGGATATGGTGTTAATGCTATTTTGCTAAGAGGTTGAAATTTGTTGGCTATCTGCAGAGATGTCTGTTGCCTTGTTTGTGGAATATTTTGTAATGGTTTTGGTGACAAAGTTTGTTCAGGCTTACTCTGTGCATATTGTGCTAAATTTACCATTGGTCTTTTCCCGGAACTTGTGCTCGTTGCTGCCAATGGTACTAACCTTCTTTCTTCCATCCCTGGAGAAATTCTCTTGTCAAATAATCTGGAATACAATTGTCAGTTCCTTTTATGAATTATATATCAAAATTAAAAATGGATAAGATAGCTTGCCATCTAGCAAATATTTGTTTTGATGCCAAATTTTGTACATCTTTTGTCAAAACTTCTTTTGCTGCTTTACAATCAATTTTAAGTAAAAATTTTTGGTTTAATAAATCATCTTGAAATTTGTTAATGCATAAGACTATTGAGAGTATCTCTTTCTTAATAGTTGAATAATTTTGTTGTGCTCCTGATCTCCAAGTACCCGAATGATATCTAATAATTGTCTCTTTATTATCAATAATTTGTTTAAGAATACCTCCATACCCTAATTCTGATGCATCTGTTTGCACAATCTTAAGAGTATTAGGGTGGCAAATGGTTAAACAGGGAAGAGTTTTGACTTTTGTTTTTATTTCTCTAACTATCTCAGTATGTTTGTTTGACCAAATTGGCGGGTTCTTTTTCAGTCTTTCAAATAAGGGTTTACAAACTTGTCTTAAATTAGGGTAAAAATCCCCTACATAATTCAAAGCTCCAAGGAACCTTTGTAATTGGGTTTTATCTCTAATTTCATCTGGGAACTTATCTCCAAATTCTAAGGACCGTTGGATGGGTATGATTGTACTTTCATGAATCTGATGTCCTAGAAACCTTATATTTACTTGGAACAATTTTATCTTTCGGGCAGAAACAACCAAACCATTTTCTTTTATGACTTTTAAGAAAATATTTAGATGTTTCCAATGTTGTTCTATGTCCTGACTATATACTAAAACATCATCTATGTAAACAATTGTAAAAGTAGTGTAAGGAGTGAATATATCATTCATAACTTTTTGAAATTCTGATGGAGCATTTTTTAATCCAAAAGGCATAACATTCCATTCAAATTGTCCAAATGGAACTGTAAATGCTGTTTTGTACTTATCTTTTTCTGAAATTTGTATTTGCCAGAATCCTGACTTCATGTCAAATTTTGAAAATACCTTAGCATTATAAAGTCTCTTGAGTAAATCACTTTTATTTGGAATCGGATATCTAATCCATTTGAGAACTTTGTTCAATGGTTTGTAATTTATAACTAGTCTAGGAGTTCCTCGTTCAAGTTCAGCATTCTTTTGTACATAAAATGCAGAACATGACCATGGTGATTTGCTAGGCCTAATAATCTTTATTTTTAGTAATTCTGAAATTTCTTTCTTACAGTATTCTAATAATTCTTGGTTCATTTGTATAGGCCTTGCTCTAGTAGGAATTTTATTTTCTTCAAAATCATTTTCATAGGGCAAAGTTACAATATGCTTTTTTCTTTCCCAAAAAGCTGTGGGAAACTCTGAACAAATCTCTTTTTCTATTTTCTTTTGATAAAGTAAAATTTGTTGCTGAAGAACTGGGCTTTTAATTTTTTCTTCAATTCTTTTATGACTGAGTTCTTCTTTTAGATACATAATTTGTTTTTCTTTATTTTTTATTTTTTGAAAAATTTCAGTTTCTTGTAAAAGATTTACATCTCTGGTTGTTACCGGGTATTGGAATTGGAAAAGTATTTTCTTTCCTAGGACCGTAGTTCCTACACCTTGGTTATCTACGTGTAAGGGAAATAACATTTGTAAGAATGGATTTCCTAAAATGACTTTGGTGTTCAAGTTTTTTATTAAAACAAAACTTGCTTGGAAACAAATTCCATCATTGCGAATGTGTGCATTTGAAAGTTTGTAATTTATTTTTAGGTTTGTTGCATCTGCAGTTGATAACCTTTCTTTTGTTTTTTCAAAATATTTTGTCGGTATCAGTCCTTCTTGTATGCAATTCATGTATACTGCTTTGTCCATTAAGGCTATTGTTTCTAGGGTAAATGTCCCTATAACAATTTTAATTTTGACATACCATCTCTGGTAGGTAATTTGTGATAGAGCATTTATGAATGATTCTCCATTATTCTTGTTTTCTACATCATCAACTTCGTTGGTAATGCTTTCTTCTTTTAATTCATCTTTTAGTTTTAAAATTAAAATATCTTGTTTTATTTCTTCATTTTCTTGCCTTAATTGTCGTATTTATGTTTTTACTTCCTCAATCTCTCGTTGAATATCATTATGGAGAATCTTTGTTTTGTGAGGAATTGAATGTTTTTATTACATCTTTGAAATACATTTTTGTTTATTTGAAGTAGAAGTTTCTTGTCCTTTTTCTAAAATCATATCTTTTAATTTCTTTAGATAATTATCTTTTTGTTGAGGTCTTTGACTGATCAATCATTCAAATATTAACTCGTATTGATTTTGTTTTGTGATTACTAGAAGTTTCTTACTACAATTGCAAACACTTTTTCCCATTTAGTCGGGGAGCGAATACGAATCTTCTTCTTCTGAATAATCAGAAGTTTCATCATTATCTGATTGAATCTGATTAAATTGATAATCTTCTTTATCTGTTCCTCTTCCTTCTTCATCAGAACTTATTTCAGAAATTATATTCAAAATGATTTTTTAATTGTTAAATGAAATTAATTCTTGTATCTTTTGCCTTACTTTGCAAGTGTTGGCATAATGTCAGGTGTCTTACACTTGTGACATATTATTTTGTCTAGAGACTCTTTCTTTTTTATAAAATCTTTCTTTTTTCTTATAAAAATTGTTTTTATTATTTGGTTTGTAATCTTGCTTATTGACCTTTTTGTTAGAATATTTTCTTTTGTAAGTTTTTCTGTCATGGCTATGAATTGGGGTTTTGATTTTATCAAAACCAAGCTATTTACCGACTTCCCAATTCCTTTCTACTTACCATATTTTGTTTCTTTAATGGGATTTTAATTTTAAATCATTACAAATTTGTAATCGATCATTTATTTGATTTATAATTTCTCAAGTAAGGCATCGTTTCTATATTTCCATTGATGTTTTAATTTTTCTCTTACCTTTTACGCAAATAACTTTGGTAATCTGAAATAAATTTTTCTTTCCAATAATAATTATTAGGATCATCCCTTTCATAAATTTTTGTAAGGAAAACATCTTTGTACCATTTGAAATCTGAAGCTTTCTACATTTTAGATTTTGTAAAATCTCGATTTCTTTCACTATACCAATTAGGATCACCAACAAAATGAAGTAAAATTGTGTAAGCGAGGAAGTAGCACTCTGAAATTTGTCTATCATTATCATCTAAATTGGTATTCCATTGTCATCTTGTTTATCTTGTCTAGTATTACATTTTGTTCTAAAGGTGTAAGAGAGTTATCCACCATCCTTTTAATTGTCCATTAAATCCTAAAATTAATGTTTTGCACAATCAACTTGATCCATTCTATTTCCATATATGTTTGATATGACTAACATTTCTTGACAAGTTTTTATAATCGATATACGCTAACCCGTCTATATTCCACTAAATGGCTGTTGACCCATTAAAAGTCCTTTGAGTATGTGTTTCTTCTAATTGGATATGCGGGGAGTGGGTGCAGGATAGAAATTTTGTGTTCTCTGAGGAAAAATATGATTACTATCTTGGACTCATCACTGAATGGACATTTTCTAACGATTTTTTAAAGTATTTAATTTTCTAAATTCAAATCTCTAACTTAGAATTTATTTTCGAAGAATCTCATTTACATTAACTTAGGTTTATACTCATTGATTTTAAAAGGAAATACGTATCTGCTTATCCGGCGAGGTATGTTCTTTACTTGAGGATGCTAAATTTGTCTCGACTGGGGATTGGCTACCTAATTTCTTTTCTATACTATCTTCTATTCTTTCTAATTGTTTTCTTAGACAATGTAAACTTATATTGGTGTAATTCCTTTGTTTCATTCCTGACTCATCTTCTTTGTTGTCAGTAAGGACTGGTGTACAATCTATGACATCTACTAAAACCTTTGTTCTTACAGGCTCTAAAGGTGGAACTTCATTCGAGACACTTGAGCCATCTTTCTTTGTAAAATAAGATTTTGTTTTGGTTAAAACTGAAAGTTTATCATACTTTTGAAAAAAATAAGTAAAAAATGGTATATGATTTTGTGTAGTAACCATAAATTCATACCAATTGTTTCTTATGATACTCCTTTGTTTTTCAGAGAATGTTTCCATAAACCATTTTCTTTCTTGTTTGTTTTCGTCACTCATAAAATCTTTTTTTATCAAACTTTTATCTATACAAAATTCTTTTGCCAAAACGTATATGCTTGAAAGATTTGGTGAAGTTGGTTTATCCTCTTCTTGTTGTTCTAAATCATTTGTGTTATCACTAAAACCTTGTGAAGTATAAACTGGTTGGGCAACATTTTTATGTGTTCTAACTCCTTGAAAATTATGTCTATCTCTTTCAAAAATACTAAAAGAATTTCTATGGGAATTACTCCGAGATAAATTTTCACTATTTCTCTGTGAGCTATAATCTCTGAATGACATAGAACTTTGTCTGTTAAATCTTATACTAACCCCTCCATCTGGGTGGTCTACTATATTTTCTATTTCAGTATTTTCTATTGGTTGGGATCTTGGTATTGTTCCAGAAGGAAGCAACCAAGTTTCAGGAAGATTAACATTTTTCCATTCTATAGTCTTAGGGATTGTAAGATTAGACTTTGACTTATTAATTTCCCAAAAGATAGTTTGTCGGAAGGTTTTTCATAATGTCTTGCCTTGACATTTAACCCGTATTCATAACTTTGTAATGTATTCTATAAAATATTTCATATATATGAGAACCATACTTCATTTTGTAATTATGAGTTTTTACATTTAAAGTAAGAATGTCTAAAATATGTGATTGGTCGGGGGATATGGTAAAATTAGGATAACAATTAAAATAAATTGGTCCATTACAAAGACTTGTTTGATTAATCCTAAAGGGAATCTTGAAAATCAAAATGTCTAGCATCTCTAAGTGCAACAAAAATGCTAGTATCTAATCCTTCTCTCGTTAAAGGTTTAATAGCAATTTACAAGACCTATATGTAAAATTTGTATCCCTTGGCTATATGCTTTCTAATTGACTTTTTAGTGAATAAATGTAAAGTTTGTTGATCACTTACTAAAGGAAGAACTTGTTCTTCTGTCTTTATAATATAGTGATACGAAGTCTAATATGCTCTGTTTATATATTGTACTTTTATCTACGTTTGGTGGTTTCCAATTGAACAAATCTTTATCTTCCCAAGTATTTTCAATAGTAGATACTACATTTTCATTAGTATCTGGTACAGATGATGAGGCAGAAGCCATATTGTTCCCAAAAAGCTTATTCATTAATCTTACTGGCTTGATTTCGTAAAAGCTAATTCAGACATCGTCTTACACACCTATCTAAGGAATTATATGCGTGTCTATCAGAATCAAAACTTACTACAAAATCAAGTTTGTTTAATTAACTAATACTCTCATATATATATATATATATATATATATATGTATATATATATATATATATCGTACCTTGTGTTGCTAAAAAAAACTTTAAATATTAGACATCACATCACTCAGTCAATTATATTGTGTCGAGCGCAGCAACCGGTAGTCAAAGTGGGACAAGTAATTGTGAATAAAGAGAGTTCAATGTCGAAAATCCAGTTCCAAACTTGACGAACAACATCTGTTGATAGATTATACATGGCTAGCGATTTGTGTTTTTGGTTTTGAAAGAAATCTGATCGGATCAATCGATCAAATTAGTACTGTTGAAAGTACGTACCTAATAAGGTGTAAAGGGATAATAGGTGCTCGTTTGAGACTTAGGTAACAATGAAGGAGAAAAAGATAATAAGAATTTACATTTGCAGTTTTAAGATTAATTTGTAGTCAAAGGTGGAGACGATTGACTGCAAAACGTCAAAATGGAAAACATGGAACGGGGTGGAGGAAGTATATATTTAATTTTTACAATCTAATTGTTAAGTTTTCAAAACCTTAAAATGTCTCCAAACATGTTGTTAATCTTCAAAAGATTAATATAACCCCTTTGACAATTTACATAACTATTTATGGGTCAATTTAAAGTTTCTAAAACTTCTAGGGGTCTTTTATAATTTTCAGAATTTAAATATAATTTTCCAAAAATTATTTGGGGCAAATTCGAAATTTCCAGGAAGTTATGGGCTCAATTGAGCAAAACAATAAGATTCTAAACTTAATTGAATAAGGCAGAAATTAATTGGGCTCAATTGAATGGACCAGAAACTTCTTGGGCTTCGCCAGCAATTAGAGAAAAATCGTGAATTGCAGCCCAGGTCCCTAGAGCTTTCTGTTCCCTTTCCAATTGCCCAGAACTTTCTAAATGTTCAATTAAGTCCCTGTAACTTTTTCAAGTCCGTCAAATTCTCAAACACAAGGCTTTGAGTTTTCGAAAACCTCAAACGGGTCCCTGTAAATCCAAATCGAAATTCGAAATCCTGGAAATCGATTTCTATAGTCTTCCAGCCTCAATAACTCAACTAAGATCGAATACTATCTACATAAACATGTAATCGATCAACACGATTAATTGATCGAAATAAGCCTCTTGTTTTCCAAAAACCCAATATATGATTCTTGGAAGCTCAACGAACATAACCATAGATAATTCTTGGACCACAAATACTCACGAAATTGAAATCCAAGAGAAAGCTTCGAAGCTTTACAATCCACCATTAATGGTGGATGAAGCTTGTGGCTTTCTTTCGGGTTTCAAGAAGAGCATGGGTCTTAAAATCAGGTCGAAGTCGAGCTTGAAGGAAGAAGAGGCAGCATACGACAGTGGTGGACGACTGGACGGAGGCCGTGTTTGCCAGAGACGAGCTGAACGGAACAGTTCCGTTCGTATGTTCCTGTTCGTCGGGTACTGTTCATCCGATGAAAGTAACCTCTATTTAAAAAAATAAATAAATATTATATCCAATATAATATTATATTCTGGAATAAACAAATCATGTTAAATTAACCCGCAAAAATAATATGCAAAAATAAGGCCGTATACTCGTATAGCTTAATCAGAACCGAACTTTGATACCACTGTTGGGTTTTTTCGGAAAATAACCTCTAAAGTGACGCAGCGGAAAGTTAAAATTTTCACCAACAATGAATAACTGATAAGATATACATATACTTATAATAGTGATAACATATAAATCGAAAGCTTACTTTCTATTGCGTGATTAAAACTACGCGGATCTGTCGTTGAACAACGAAACCCTAACTCTGTTTGTTTGTATAAGCGGTCGACCTTAATTGATCCACAACAATTGAGCACCAAAATCACTTGAGCACAATCTCGCTTATTGTTGAATTCTCCTTCGAAGAATTGCTAGGATATTTTTCTAAGAGAAATTCTACATAAACTATTTATAAGAATTATTGGAATTCTTAAGAGACTTCATTAAATGAATTCTCTTGTGAATTCTCTATTGTGAATTAATTTAATGAATTATGGTGTGTTCAATTACGAAGGAGATGTTCTATTTATAAGGTTTCAATAATCATTCAAAAGGAAAATTATCAAAACAAAGAACCAAGAAGAAAGAAAAGGAGTAGGGAGGAAGAAAAGAATAAACTCAGAATATTATGCTCCCTTACACGCGCCTACACGCGCCCGCGCCAGCAGGTTAGGCACGCGCCCAGCTCACTCTTTCCTTCTTTTCTTGGGCTCCTTTGCTTTTGGACTCTAAATTCAATTTCGATGAACTATCTTATAAATAATTAATTAAGTCCAAATAAATCCAATTTAACTTAATTAAATATTTTCTATCAAATAGAAAATTCTCCATTAAATATATTTAATCAAATAATATATTTAATTCAATTAAATATTTAATCCAATTAACATTTAATTATTTCTATCAAATAGAAAATCCTTCATAATATAAATTAAATATCCATAATCGATTAGACATTGAATTAAATTAAATGTTAAATCAATTAACATTTAATTAATTCCAACTACGATTGATGCAACAATTACTATATTGTGTGACCCTTAGGGCCTTATGTATAGCAAGTACTAATCAAATTAAGATCCGGACGAACTCCTAGACGATTCACTGGACAATCTTGATACATAAGGACGTTTGTGAGGACTTATACAAACTCCCTGAAATGTAGAGCTAATGATGATACGGTCCCTTCATTCACGAATACTCGATTAAGTCTAGAACTTGATATTATGTCTGTTCCAATAACTTAATCACTATCTCTCAATCGTATTTGTTGATCCTTGACATATTCGAAAACTATTTTGAATACATGTCCAAGGCAGTGGCTAGTGACTCACGATCAACTAAATATGAGAAGTAGAGTATTCTCTGAAATACTATTACGAGGAATGAATTCTATCCTGACTCAACTACTACTTCCATATACTCCATGATGTACCCAGCTCATGCTGTATCTACCCCCAGGAGTGCAAGCGTTGGTCGTGACCAAAGTACATCACCTCACACATGAAGTCGTATTGATCTCAAGTCAAACGACTATTACATTACCCTACATGCCGATACTTCCATAGACACATACATAGAATACACCAAATGGTTTCTCAATAAGGTATACCAACACTCTCTAAAGTGCCCATGTGTCCATCATGAATAACCAAGTTATTCGTAGTTGTAAGAACCACTACATCCATCTAAGAATATGATCACGAGCACATACCGATCTTGATATCAATGATATTATGCATCATCGATATCCCAAGATCATCGATTGGGGCGATTTAACATCTTATGCTATATCACTCAAGATCTCACATTCTTAGTAACAACATTAAACTCATGGGAACACGTGTATAAATGAATGCAGACAAACATATAATAAACTTTTAAACACTGTAATGCCAATATATGTATATGTACATTATAATTACATATAACAATTATATGCAAATATTGAATGTGAATAAGTCTATTTATTCCCAATATAATTGTCTCTTGGACATATACCTTCACAAGCATCCCATGCACCATCATATATGCATCCACAAAATTGAAATAGAGATGCTCGGCAGAATAGAGGTCCTAGCGATTCTAGAAATCAATTAGTGTATGAATCGGATGCCTGTATTGGTATTTTGGGACTAAAACTATAATTAGTTGAGATCATATTCGGAATTTCATACAAATTGACACTAAGTTTTATGAAAGAAAGTATATAGCACCGATGGGTAGTATATATTTGGGGATCATCGCACTACTTTGTAATACACCACCGGCCCTTAACCATGATATTTGGCCGATTTGAACTTGAAATAATATTAACTTGCTTTCAAAAGAACAAAAAGTGCCTCATATTATGCAAAGTGCACAACATTTCCAGTCTTAAGGGCATGTTGGACATCCCCTAATTTTCGAACATTTTTAAGACCAGACACGGTTAATTAATTTAAGTCTTCAGGATTGATTTTCGTACATAGTTTTCCCTCTTTAATATGATCCGTACGGAAATCATTATAATTTTATTTTATGTTATCCAACAACTAAACTTTTATTCCTCAAATACGAGCATTTTAACTTTTTATCGATAAAGAACGTGGTGTAAAATATTGAAGGTAAATACATATGTAATTATAATATGCAGATAATAGAAGTTAGAATTTCTAACTTTGATATCTTTTCATACATTTATAATGGAAAATAGTGATAAATGAAAGTTCTTTTGCAATTAGAAGAATATCATAGAATATTTAATGTAAATTTTCATACATACAACTTTACATGCACATCTTTCACTATATAAGAAGTGTAATACTTACACATTTCATCATCTTAACATGGATACAATGTTTCCTCGTATTTTCGCTAGTCTCCTTCTCTTGGCTTTCGGTAAGCATGTTTTCAAGTATACCACATCACTTGTGAGTGGATGTTGCAAAATATATATAAGTTGTCAAGATTTATTACTAGATAAGTGAATTACTAACTTTTTTTCTTCGTCATTTTATTGCATAAATGCAGTTGAGAGCATGATGTTAACGCCAGGTACACCAATAATCTGTGAAGCACCGAGCATGCTTATGAAAGGATCAATGTGTTCAGGCAACATCAATACCATCCTTTGTGTAGTCGAATGTAGGAGGAAGGCTTGATGATGCGAGAATCTGAAGAGTTGCAGTGCATGTGTACAAAAGACTGCACGGGAGATCCACATCTAAGAATGGGTGGGGACGTACCTGCTCAAGGTCCATCGAGCAGTGGTGTTAATCCAGGTCAAAGCCCCCCGAACGATAGTGGTGGTAATATTGTTGCTCCAGGCCCATCTAGCGGCGGTATTAATCCATTTCAAGGCCCCCCAATAAACAGTGGTGGTTATGATCCAGCTCAAGCCCCATCATGGAGCGATGCTACTCCAGGTCAAGGCTCTCCAAGTGGAAATGATGCAGGTCAAAGCCCATATGTTGGTTTTATTATTCCGAATCAAGGTTCACCAAGTGAGAGTGGAGGTAACGATCCAGCACAAGGCCCATATGTTGATTTTGTTATTCCAGTCCACAGTCCACCAATGGAGAGTGGTGGTAATGATCCAGCTCAAGACCCAATCGTAGATTTTGTTATTCCGAACCAAGCTCCACCAATGGAGTTTGGGGGTAACAATCAACTAAAGAGCGATGGTAGATTTTGCTTTTCCTAACGAAGGTCCACCGATGGAGGGTGGGGATAACGATCCAGCTCAAGGCCCATCTAATCATGGTATTGATCCAGTCAAGGTAGCTCAAGCCCCATCATCTGGTGGTGATTATCTAGGTCAAGGCCCACTAAGAGAGGGTGGTTATGGGCCACTTGACCAAGGTTATGATGGTTATGGTGATGGCATTTGAATCACAACTCTTTAAGTATTACTTATCTCACCAACATAAATGTTTAACGAGTCCTATCGTTGGGACCTGGCACTCGATTAAGAGTTATTGAGTAAATTGGTATTATAATACAAATAAAGCATTTAAAATTGATTAATTTATTACGAAAACTAATTTATGAGTAAGATTCATCAATTAGTTTTATTAATTCATATATAAAGTTCATGAGTATAAATCCAAAGATATGAGTACAATTATGGATGATGTTGATACGGACATGTGTCCAATCCGTTAAAGGCGCCATAGAGCGTGTCCTAAAGCGCATCAGGGCTGAAATAGCCATTCAAAGCTAGTCCGACCTTCGAATGGTCCGACATAAAGGAAACCATCTCGAGTCAACTAGTATTTACAAGTCAACATGCCATCTCATTAGGTCCCCGAGCTAGGCGGTGACTTCGAACGACAAAAGGTCATGGTCCTTCAAGTACATAGCTATCGGTCCTAGGATGCCAAACGGACCGGACGAGAGAATCTCGGACGTCGCCATCACAGTAAGACCAAACGTATATAACATAATCACTGAGATACTCCCGTGAAACTCTAGGCACGGACACCTTGAGTTACCAGGCGGATCGACCAAGCATACGAGATCATCAGGGACTTACACGGACCCAACATGCGGAACAGTACTCTCAGAGGGAAAGGTCCAAACTACCCTCCCAGGCCCATTGATTAGTATTGGATTACTATTCACTAATGGGCCATGGGCCAAAGGTAGCATTGGTGTCCATATCTGAGACATACACTTGGCACCATCTTATGAGCCACCTCATAAGTATGGGATAACTATAAATATAACACAAGGTCCAAGACCTTAAGGTAAGAAGTGAAGCTTGATTTCATAACCTTCCTCATAACTATTACATTGAGAGCTTACAACTCTCTTTTGAGTAAAGTCTCTTACCGGATTGACATAGGCAATCCGGGTAACCCATTCTGACCCCCCCCCCCCCCCCCCACTTAGTCCTTTCAGGTACTCAAGCTCGGACCAATCTTGCTTCGGACTTCAAGTAGGAGGCGGATCCTAGATTAGGTTTCTTGTAATAGTTTAGTTAGTTAGTATTCGAGGTTTTACCCCTCAGCATTTTGGCGCCGTCTGTGGGAATTCTTACAAAAAGTTTTGTGTTTAAGTTGAGCTGAGGGCAAGAACAAGGCGAACAGCGGACTAAGCTGCTATGCGTAGAACTCCACCACCACGTCCACGAGGGCGTCCACCCACCGAGACGGAGAGGTTCTTGGGCTGGAGGGAGCTGGCGGGAGGTATCCGGCGAAGGCGCCTGACCCGTCCTCGAGATGAAGGAAGAGCGTTACGCACGGTGGAGTCGAGGTGTTCTGAGAATGTTGCGCTGTGAGCGAGGTGAAGGAGTCGTCTGAGCTTCTCCGTGAGCTCGAGGCCCTTCTTGGTCAGCAGTTCACTATGCCGATGGTCGCCTTGTCCGAACTAGTGACCTCGGACTAAGTGAGACTTCGATTTGATAGATTGCTCACAATCATCCAAGGATATGCAGGTCTAACAATGCCCATCCTCGGCAAGCCACTCATGATGGTTACTCCTACTCAGCGAGCCTGCATTATCAAGAAACAGGCAACGTCCGATCCAACAGAGGTTAGGGAATCAGCCACCTCAAGAGGATTTGCGAGACCTTCTGGATCGGCGGGCATCTGCCTCTTTAGTTCGAGGTGAGGGAAGCCCAAATGGAAGGAGAGAGTGTCAAGAAAGGGATAATAGGTATCCAGGAGTTCCGCGACAAGCACCTCCGAAACGAGATCAAGTGGCGAAACTATTCGATTGGTCGAATAGATGAACTCCCATGAGATGTATGTTCATCAGAGGACGAGAGATCATATTGCTCACGAGATCTCGCTCGTGAAGAGCTTTGGAGGCCCAGTTACGAATCTCGGGCGCTGTAAAAGACCACGAGCAGATAACTACTAGTGCACCAAATCCCTTGTGCGATGACATCATGAGGGAAAAGGAAACAAACCGAAACTCGGATCAAGTGATCCCGAACTTGGAATACTATTATGGGATACTTGTCCGTTGGTCACTGACAAGGTACAAGAAGATGGATTCAAGGAATGGCGACAATCAAAAGCTCTTACGTTCTCATCCACTCTCTTGAACGGCTATGGATTGGTACACGCTTTGCGAACAAATCAATAAAGTCATCTGAGACGAAGAGGAGAAATCAAAGAGGAGAAAGTGTACCGTAGAGCACTGGCGGAAGTTATCTGGCGGAGCAAGAGGATCTGGACCTTCCTAGATCGCTTTCACACGGAAGTTCTTGAGTTGAGCCACAGTATTAAGGAGCAGGTCCGTCACTGTATGCTAATACTTTCAACTCGAGCTCGAAGAAAACTCTAGCCGGGAAGTGAGGTGAAAAGCATTTAGATGATATCTGTGAAGAAGTGATATGCGGAGAATGCAGAAGGAATGTTCGATGAAATTTGGTTCGAAAGGAAAGGAGCCGATGAAACAAAACAGCGCCGAAGTTTGACCCAAAGAAAGATCACGAGATAAAGGCTTCCACGGAGAAAGGAGTCCGCCGAGGAGATACACGGATTATACCCGTCTCGATAGACCAAGATCAAACATCTTGGCGACTATCATTGAGAAGAAGCTAGATGTCGAATGGCGAGGCCCTCTTACAACAACGGAAGAATAAGAATGCAAAGGGCTCTTGCAAGTTCCACAAGTGTCGTGGTCACGAGACCGATGGTATTGATTGAAAAGCAGAGGTTGAACACCTAGTAAGAGATGGCAAACTAAAGGAGCATGTCTATGCGGATGAGCCTTCGAGCATGATAGAACGGAGCGAAGAAGGGAGGAAAATGTCACGGAACCACCACCCCATCCGCTATCCTTGCCACCTCCGCCGGTTAACTATCCGCCTCGCACGGACCGATACCCAAACAGGTACGCTGATGATATCGAAATGGAGAATGCTCTATACAGCGGAGTGATCAACACCATCATTTGGCGGACCAGTAGAGGCGATAGTAGGAGCGAGGCGGACCGCTCAAAATCTTGAAACAGCGATGGGCGTACCTTTGCTCCGGTGATTGAGAACAAACGCTATACCCCGATGATGGTGAGATCCCTCCTCCTACGGCGGAGGAGAAGACATTGATAATCCGGATGTTCATTTGGTGGTTTACGTTAACCATCGCGACTTATCAGTGAACAAAATTTTGGTGGACACATGGGTTCCTCGAATATCATTTCTAAAGAACACTAGACCGGATGGGTGGGTAGAATCCGATATGAGAGAGTCCACACCTCTATACTAGAGTTCGGAGGGGGAACTGTTCGACCCCTAGGAAGTGTTATGTTGCACGTCTCACTCGGGACTTTCCCGGCAAGAGTGACACAGCAAGTCCATTTTGTAGTGGTAGACCGAACTTTCGACTTCTGATGCCATCTTTGGGCGTCCGGGGCTCAATCAATGCCGGGCTATTTCCTCCACTCGCCATAACAGAATGAAGTTCCTGACTCCCTTCGGAGTTGGAGAAGATATGGGAGACATCCGTGAAGCTTGGGAATGTTACATTATGTCACAAGAAGCATACTGCCCGTGCTATGATCACTTCCACCTCGACCCTTGGTTGTTCTTAGGCGAAAAGGAGAATCCATGATTGGAGTAGGAAGCGAAAGGAGAATTTTCCTAGAAGCTGCGAATCGAACCTCATGAAACTCTCGAGGAAATTGAGATTGTTCTTTGGAAGCTTGACAAGAAGACAAGAATCGGAACAGAGATGAATGCGGAGGTGGAAATGAAGCTCATTGCTTGTCTCCGAGATAACAGTGATATATTTGCTTGGAGTACCGATGACGAGGGAATAGATCGAGGATTCTTGTTCAAATGCGAACATGGATCCCTCGATTAAGTATATCCGACAAAAGAGGAAAGATTTTGGTCCCGTCAAGGATGCCATCATATCCGCTGAAGTTGATCGACTCCTGAAAGCAGGACACATCGAAGAGGTCCATTATTCCGATTGGGTTTGCAACGTGGTTCTAGTCGAAAAATCACCGGGCAAATGGCGGATGTGCAATGATTTCACCAGGTTGAACAAGTTTTGCCCAAAAGATCCGTACCCATTGCCACGGATAGATCAATTAGTTGACTCCACTTCCGGATGTGCATTACTGAGTTTCATGGACGCGTACCAGGGTTTTTACCAAATTCGGATGGCGAGGACATCGAAAGCGACTTTCTTGACTGCGGGGAGTATCTTGTTTCAAGGTAATGCCCTTGAGGTTGAAAAATCGAGAGCCACTTACCGGTTGGTGAACGGATGTTCAAGAAAGAAATTGGAAAAACCATGGAAGTATCGTGGATGACATGCTCGTCGAAACAAAAGCGAAGAACAACATGTGGATCATTTGAACAAGTGCCGCTATCCTTAGGAAATGCGGAATGAAGTTGAATCGGAAAAATGCACTTCGAATTGAAAGGAGGAAAGCTCCTCGAATACATAGTCACGAAGAGGGATGGCGCAAACCCAGAAGATCAAGGCGATCCTAGATTTGTCACATCGAAAAACCTCGATGAAGTCAATGACTCATAGGAGTCTCATGTCCTTAAGTTGTTTTATTTCAAGATTTGTGGAAAAAAACCTTCCGTTCTTCAAAATCCTCCGGAAAGGAGAGAGCTTTGTGTGGACTGCAGAATGTTCTGAGGCTTTCGAAAAATTGAAAAAGTACCTCCATTCCCCTCCACTGTTCTCCAAACCCGTCGAAGGAGAACCACTCTACCTCTATCTAGCAATCACGGAAGAGGCCATGAGTTCCGTATTAGTACGGATTCAGGCTAATGATCATTTGCCGATCTACTATCTTAGCAAAGCCCTTCTTTGGCGGAGAGATCGTGAAGATTGAGAAACTTGCATATGCTTTGGTTTACACCAAAGGATTTAAAATCATACTTCAAGTCTCACAAAATAGTGGTACTAAGCTGCGGAACCTTTGAAATAGGTCACAGGAAGCCCGATCAATGGGCGACTCTCTAAGTGGGTGATTGAAATTTGAGTGAATCGACATTTGCTATCGAGCTCCGTCGACGATAAAGCTCAAGTCCTCGTAGATTTCCTAGCGGAATATCCCGAAGCGGATTCAGAGAAAGTCCCTGACAAACAGGCATTTGAATGCCTAATCACCAAGTAGATCGCCCGGAGGCCAGTTCCGCCGAAATTCCACCCAGAAAACCTCGAGGATGCTCAATTCATTAATCGGTCCACACATGTCATATGAAACTCGGGTCAACCAAATGTTCCTTCTTGGCGATATACATGGCGGATCCGGTATTCACAACTCGGACGGAAATCAAAGAAAAAAAGGAACAAAGGTTGGAACCTCAGGAGCTTACAGAAGATCTCCAGACCGAAAAAACATCCTTCTGATGTCTAGACATTGGAAGTGGATGGTTCCTCCACTGGAAGAGTGGGAGGGATTGGAATCTTTCTTAAGAGCCACGATGGCACGGAACTTCGACTCTGCGATATCTTTGGAATTCAAGTCACCAATAATGAAATTTGGTCTGAAGCATTGTTAGTCAGACTCGTCGCCAAATCCACGCAAGTCAGGAGCTCAAAGCTTGCAGGATTCCTGACTAGTTGAAGCTCAATTTTCAGGAACTTTTGCCACCAAAGGTCCTTCGATGATCAAGTATCTTGAGCTACTCAAGCAGGAAGCCAGCCTCTTTGAGGAATTTACCCTGGAAAAGTTTGACAGAGCCTGGAATGAAAGAGCGGATGCTTTGGCAAAATACGCATCCACAACAGCAGCTCTAGACACAAGGAGAGTAATCCTACTCATTGTTACTGACTCATCCGTCATGAGTCTCAATTCACCTGTCATAATAACTGACACAGGAAGAAATTGGACGACTGACATCTTGAACTTTCTCAAGGATGGGTCTCTACTAGCTGATCCGAAGGAATCAAGGAGCGTGCAGTGTCGAGCGAACAGATACTTTATATATACTGGGAGAAGATTTGTACAAAAGATCTTTTGTCGGGACTCACTTGAGGTGTTTGAACCCGCAAGAAGCAAGGACTGTGATGGAAGAGATACACAACGGAAGCTGCGGAAGTCATTCCGGGGGAAGAACTCTTGCCCAAAAAATCATACGACAAGGCTATTACTGGCCTAGCATTGATAAAGATTCCGCCAATCACGCTCGGAAGTGCCCTGATTGCGATACTATCTGAACATTCCACATCGTCCGACGCATCCTATGAGTCCGTCAATCATAGCATGTCCATTTGATCATTGGGGCATTGATATTGTCGGACCGTTCCCGAGGGGAACTCAACAAAAGAAGTTCCTGATTGTGGCCGTGGAATATTTTACTAAATGGGTAGAAGCGGTATGGCAACCATTCTGAGAGTGCGGACCTTCATACGGAAGAACATCATTTGCGCTTTGGCACGCGAAATTCTCGTCTCGGACAATGGTGCCCGATTTTGAGCAATAGGCTCGAGGAATGGTGGCGTCCTTCAAAATCGAACAACGTTTCACATCATTGGATATCCATAAAGCGATGGACAAGCGAGTCCTGAAGCAAGACAATAGTCAAGATCTGGAAAGCGGTGAGAACTTCCCAAGAAATTTGGCGGACGACCTAGATGGCGTACTATAGGCTCATCGCACCCTTTGCGGACGCGACCAAAGAAACTCCATTTGCCACAGTATATGGTTGAGCGATTATACCGGTAAATTGCTGTTGAGACTATGAGGTCGAAGAATTGAAGATTAGCCAATTTTGAAGCTTCGGATATTCGACTGGACATCTTGGAGTAGAAAAGAAGCAAGCGGCTAATATCCACGGTATCAAGCAAGCTGCTAGAACTACAACAAAATGTTCAAACAAAAACTTGCGGTCGAGACCTAGTATTTATGGTGACATTTTGAGCAATGTTGGAAAACTTCAAGCCTAATTGGGAAGGACCTACAAGATTGGAGCAAGAGTGAATGGGAGTTACGAATTGGAAGATGAGCGCGGGCACCCACTCAAGCGTACATGGAATGCTAGAAACCTTCAAAAGTTTTACGCATAGGGATGGTTACGCGAATCTCCGTCAGATCGTTTGGTTATTTTAGATTCCAATTATCTATTACAGGGAACTCCGTCAGTTCTGTTTTTTGTTAATCCTTTCGTCATTGGCCATGTAGCCCGCAAGTTGTAATTGAATTTCCGGAAAATCAATACAACTTCTATCTTTCAATTCATGGATCTGAGATTTAACGTTCAATTGACAAGGGCAAGCAATGAGTTTTATTCATAGCTGAAACGAACTATACATAGTGTTGTCTTTACAGTCTACTATATCAGATCTTTATCCGGATCTACAGATGCAATACATAAACTATAGAGCAAGTCTCCAGAGATACATCATCTCCCGTCGAGACTATTCTCCCATCCAGAAAAGCTTTTTCCATATCAATCGGAAAGTACAGTTTCCGCGGAGACCAGGAACTTGGTTTACCTGCACAAGGAAAAGTGGTTAAAACATGACAGAATCTTTCGTGATATCACTGAACCATGGTAATGTAAATCCGATTATGCAGGAAGAACAAAGTACCAATGACAAAGGTATATACAAGAAAGCATTTGAGATCTACGCTAACCATCTTTAGAGACTCAACTCTCTTGAAATCAGGAGACCATTACCAATTAAAGAGATTGAGCCACTAAAGTAGGATTGGAAGAAAAGAGAAGAGGCTTTAATGGTTCTTGGAACCAAAGCGGCAAAGATAGAAAAAGAAGAATTTGGGATCGATCTACGGTTTTGAGTCTTTGGGGTGGTGTCTTTTTATAGAACATTCCAACCAATCAGCGTCCGCCACGCTAAAAGATTGACGACAGCAATGGGCTTGAGTCACCCGTTTGGGTTGAACAGTGTTGGGCCAGAAGGGCTTATCCAATCAAGCCCATCAACCATGTCCGAGTTCGTATTTGTTGGTCATCTTACAAGGATATATGCGTCAATATAATCCGACGAAATACGAATAAGAAAAAGGTGGCAATTCCATTTGATGGAAGTAGTCCGAATTTTATAAACAAAATTATCCGAGCATCTATACACGGAAGGTATAATCTGTAAAGGTCCAAGGACAGTACATACTTCTACGGGGCATACCCCGCCTTGTTCCTTCAGCGGATTCCGGAAGTTGAGCCTTGGGACTCCGCGCCACCGCGTCGAGCCTGACGAGCTTGCTGCTGCATTCAGATCCTCCTACGGATCATCTTCAGCGTCCGCTCCCGCTCTTCCTAAGCTAACCTCCTGGCTATCCCCGGACATCGAGGGGGATCGCCTTCAAAATCGAGAAGGATTGGGTCATCCGCGGTCCCTTTACCCGGATAAATCGGCGGATGCATGTGCCCGCAGTCACAGTTTACCCAATGCTGATATTCTTCTTCATCGGATTCCGACATCCTGCAGAAAGCTGCCTCTTTTGAAAATTGAGTGGGCTAAAAAAGGAAAGAATTGGTGAAACATCCAAGCAGTAAGAAAGGAGCAGTTACCATAGTCGTATTTATAGTAGCGATGGATCTTTACGATCACACCACTTGTCAATCATCTGACGGCTAGGAAGATGAACAGACGTGGTAATAATGACTATTTCACTGTTTCACCTTCCCCCTTCTAGAAGAATTACGCATCCCAAAGAACGAACGGTCCGAGGATCGGAAAGATGATGGTTTGACTTCTACAACAGACGCCATCAACAGCGATCCGTGTTCTTAAGAGATGTGTATTTTGCGATAACTCAGCATATGAACAACAAATAAAAAGGGAGCAGAGAAGAGAGCAGGTAATGATTCGGAAGCACGGGAAGCATAGCTCCACGGATAATTAGAGACAAAAACATTGTACATGGTGACGTTCCGCACCATCAAAAGATAACAAATTCAACAGAAAAATTCAACAAATCTGAGAATTTCCACGGGCATACCGGACTTCTCGCAGGGACCACTTGGCTCGGACCAGCTTCACCAGACTGAGGCGGATTGGTGGAAGACGAGTTAGCCGTGGCTTGAGCAGCAAGGGATTCAACGATCTCAAACAAGTTGAAGTCCGCATCTAGACCAACGACCTGAGAAGGCAGTAAGTACCAGTCCCTCAGAAAAGCCCGGTAGTTATCAAAAGGTACAAAGCATACCTTTCGAAGGGCGTCCGGACACACCTCGGGAGGAAAGTGCGCCATTACGGATCTCGATCTCACCTCCTCGGTGACTAGCTCGCGAACTTCGCCGACCGTTCGTCCCAGACATTATCCACAGGAACCTCAACGCCATTAGCATCTGCAAAAGGGATCAACCCTTCCGCCTTCCAGTCGAAGTTCTGCGGAAGTAGTCCATTGGACTGAAGTTGGCCGATAGCAGATGAAAACCCATCTAAGCGAGAGGCATCGGACTTGTCCGCCATCAAAAACTTGAAAGAATCCGAGTTCATAAAGTCACGACCAGCCTGAAGGCGGGCGTCCAGGAAAAGCGGCGGCATGGTCAGCGGGGCGGTGGGCGATTCTTGCCTCTTGAATTCTGAGGAAGCCTTTGAGGTAGCTCCCCTCTTGTGCCCCGAGGTTATGGCGTCCTGTGCGGACGGCTTAGAGGTAGTGGCGCTCCGAGTCGCAGGGCCTTTGCCCTTGTCGGGCACAACCAAGGCCTGTGGATCTTCTCCGGCCTTGTTTCGCCTTTCTTCTTCAGCAGCAAAAACTGCCGCGTTTTTCGGGTCCGCCATAGGGAGACCCGCGGACGTGTTGATAATTTTGGTCCTCTGACTAGCAGGGACTTCCAGAGCTTGTCGTTCCCTCTGCAATCTCTTCTTCTCCCGGAGGGTCGACATGATATACTCGTACCAGTGAGCTGCACAATAACATAAAGGCGTCAGATACGGATAAATAAATGAAGGATTACCAGAATCGCGGAAATAAAGATCCAGACAGAGCACTGCAAAGAAAGAAGAGCACAATTCCTAAAGTTGAAAATCCTTACTGAAGTCCATCTTCCCTCCAACTTCTATGGCGTCTGTCAGACCACATAAGTAAGGCAGCGGCTGACAGATCAATTCGTGGAACGGGTAAGTAGGTGGGTTATTTTTTTTGTGGATCGCCGCCACCCACGGAGCCACGTTCTTCGAAGGGGGGTGCCAATCCGGGATACTCTCCCTTAAGAACTTGATCGGCAGCCCCCATTGCTCTCGCTGTCTCTCGGACATCCTAGGTTTCAGGGCCATCCGCACAAAAATATACTTATCCCACCACTTCGACCCCAATGATGAAATGGAGTCCGAAATGAAGTTATAGGGTTTTCTAGCTATAAAAGTATAAAACAGGGGATTTCCCGGACTAAAGGTAACATGGAAAAGCTGCCTAAAGTTCTCAAAATTCACCGGCTGCCCCTTCTTCTTACAAAAAATTACAAAGCAAATAAGGTTACCCAACGGCTTTGGGATAACCTGACTCGGACCAATCCCGATATGGTTCAGAATGTGCTTTAGTTCCGATGCAATAGGGACCTTCGACCCACGAAAGGCCGACTCATGCACGCATGTACGTGAGGCAGATTATAGAATGCATGTCCAGGCACGGGGACCATGATTTCAACGGACTCGGGAATTTCCCATTTCCGCCTCCACTCTGGAATGTCCTCCGCCTTAACCTTCGATGGACAAGTGGGGAGAAGCCCATCCGCATTTAACTCTCCGAATTCATCCGCTATCACGACGGCGGATGCAGGACGAGGAAATTTGATTCTCGCGGCTTTTGCACCACGGCCTGCTACTAACGGAAGATTGGACTGAGCGTATGCTGCAGGATGTAACACAATCCGACGACCAGTGCGTCTCCGTGGGCGAGTGACTGGAGATCCTTCCTCCTCATCCTCATCCTCTTCTTCTTCACCATCTTCATCCTCCTCCTCGCCACCTTCGGGTCTCCCGGATGTGCTCGGGTTGGACGGATCGGTTTCCACGACAACACGGTCCTCTTCCCCAGCCTCGAACTTTCCACTTCGTCGGCCTCCCGACCACTGTCGCCTTCCCGCTCAATCTGAAGTTCATTCGGATTAACGGACGTTCGTCCACCACCTATGATCCGAGATTGGACTAGTGACCTAGTCCTAGCAACATCTCCCTGGCTCACCACTACTTCGGGCTGCGTTTCTACAGCACCGTGGACTCTTTGTCCAGCATCAGAGTCCCTAGAAGACACCAGGTCCACGACCAGAAAATCTCCTACGGACATGGTAAATCTACGGACTCAGTAACCAAGTTTACTCCATCATTGTAACCTTGAGCCTCGTGTTGGTTCTGACTACAACTCCCGGACATCCTAGGGCAGAAGGAAATGGGTTAGAAATGAAAGTTGTGATTGTCCGAGAGTTCATTTAGATGTCTTATAAAGTCAAGAGATCCGACGAGGTTCTACTTTACCAGATTTTCTGCATGAAGTATAGTTTCAACAATATGGGCATTAACCATGGCACACAGAGACGAGCCATCAGCATTGTTGTCTACCCTACCCGGCATGTTAACAGGGACAATTTACGAAAGACTGTGTGCCAAACGGCACCAACACATAACCAAATAAGCATGCATAATCAAGTTTTGGTTACAGCGGGCATGACATACGAGACGAATCAATAGGCTACTGAATTAACAATGGATATTCAAGCAAGGAAAAATATACAAGCATGCAGCAAGCATATCGCGAAAATGAGAAACCTCAGGAGGAGTTGAGGCGTACTTACTTGACAAAGTTGAGTTGATAAGCTTGAACGGACGACGAAGCCTTGCTAGCTCTCTGAGGGTACGAATCTGAGGTGGAAATTCCAAGATTTTGCGAATTTCAATTGCTCGGATTGATCTTTGATTGCTCGGATTGCTTGAAAGTCACTCTGAGTTTCGATGTGGCTAAAGTGTGAAAGTGATTGATGGGCTGACTATTTATAGGGGCAATTTGGAGAAAGCCAAGAGTCACATCACCTGGATTCGAATCCCAGCCGTTGATCTTCCCAATTCAACGGTTGTGCCGGTTCGCAAGTGGATAGCTAACAGTGCCTCGCATTTAATGCTCATCAGAAGAGTCACATCAATTGGGTTTAAAATCCTAACCGTTGATATCTTTCCAATCCAACGGTCGCATCGCTTTACCCGGGATCTTTCCCCGTGGGCGAGTGACTCCTTTGGGCCTCTTGATTCTGGTGACGGCCGGAGGACCACCTCACATATTCGGTCCAACGGATAACTTCTGATACACTCTTCCACACAGGGCTTCTTCGGATCCTAACCGTACTCGGATCTATATATCTCGGATACAAATACCTTTTCCATCTACATTCCGAGTTATTACATAACTTCGAATTTGTAGAAGGAGGGGAAGAGATATTGAGTTCCGAAGAACACGGACAACGGATCCCAAAAAAAAGGATTTCTTTACATTTGTTCTCTTCACAGTTACCAACTATCTTCTACTAAGATACTTGGAAACTAGGGAGACATATGTTGATACGGACATGTGTCCAATCCGTTAAAGGCGCCATAGGCGTGTCGAAAGCGCATCAAGGCTGAAATAGCCATTCAAAGCTAGTCCGACCTTCGAATGGTCCGACATAAAGGAAACCATCTCGGGTCAACTAATATTTACAAGTCAACATGCCATCTCAGCTAGGTCCGACCGAGCTAGACAGGTGACTTCCGAACCTGACAAAAGGTCACATGATCCTTCCAAGTACATAAGCTATCGGTCCTAGGATGCGAAATGGGCCGGACGAGAGAATCTCGACGCCGCCATCTAATAAGACCAAGCGTATATATGAGAACCTTTGAGATACTCCCGTGAAACTCTAGGCACGGACACCTTGAGTTACCCAAGGCCAGATCAACCAAGCATACAGATCTATCCGAGGGACTTACACGGACCCAACATGCGGAACAGTACTCTCAGAGGAAAAGGTCCAAACTACCCTCCCAGGCCCATTGATTAGTATTGGATTACTATTCACTAATGGGCCATGGGCCAAAGGTAGCATTGGTGTCTATATCTGAGACATACACTTGGCACCATCTTATGAGCCACCTCATAAGTATGGGATAACTATAAATATAACACAAGGTCCAAGACCTTAAGGTAAGAAGTGAACCTTGATTTCATAACCTTTCTCATAACTATTACATTGAGAGCTTACACCTCTCTCTTGAGTAAAGTATCTTACCAGATTGACATAGACAATCCGGGTAACCCATTCTGACCCCCCCCCCCCCCCCCTACTTAGTCCTTTCAGGTACTCAAGCTCGGACCAGTCTTGCTTCAGACTTCAAGTAGGAGGCGGATCCTAGATCAAATTGCTTGTAATAGTTTAGTTAGTTAGTGTTCGAGGTTTTACCCCTTAGCAGATGACAATTGGTAAATATTCTGGAAAGAATGTTCTATACATTGACATCATAAGTGATAATAGCGTATTTGTTCTACACAGAAGATTGTTTACATCGTCATATAATTCAAAGCAACAACTTGATTTTTGTTCAACTTTGTTGTTCTTACTGTTTGCATCAAATTTTGTACGATGTTATGTTATTGTGGAAGTAATTAAATGGTTTGGTTTCAAATTTTCTTTTAGTCTGATTCCCATCATAAAGTTGATTTATTTATTTATTTTCATTTCATGCTACTGATCATTCTTTAGTCTATTGTTGATTAAAAATTAAAAAATTAATCATTTTTGTTGGTTTCAATTTCAGTTATATTAGCACCAGTTTCAAATTATTACAGCCTAGGTTTATTCTTGAGTTATGAGTTCCTTTTTCTCTTCCATTTCTTGGAAAAATATAATTCTTGATTACTTTTAAAAAACATACTCTTCCTTATAACATACTCTTTCCATCCCAATAACAATAATATGATAAGTAATTTTAATGTGTATCATTTATAAATTACAAGTCGATGAGACAATATGCAAACCGACTGCAAAACACACAGATGAAGTTCGATTAGGAAACTAGCTATAGAAGGTACGCAAAGATCGATTAATTTGACCAATATCATGTAAACTGATAAAAATGGTTTTGCAAATATATGAAAGAAAACCTAACTGGAATTTATATATCCTATGTATCAAAATTTGAACCCTATATAACCTCGAACAAAAGAATTCGTTCGAAGGTATCAACCTGGCCAGTCACCAGGTAGACACTAATGAATGCAATCTTAACAGTTGTATTTGTTCGGAATAAGCTTAAGTGAAATGGTGCAGTCCATTCGCTTGAGGTGTGAACATAACGGGTTTGTTTTAAACATTTGCAGTATGTTTGTAAAATAAAGTAAATTAATTTGATGCTTGTAATGGTATTTAGGGAATAATACTAAAACTAGTTGAGTCCATATTTGGAACTAATACAAAGTAAATCTCCCAAAATTGCTTCACTCAATTTCACATTACTGGACACAATCCTCGTAGATGCTGAAGATGTTTGAAATCAAGTCCCTCTTGGTGTTTCGCAAAAAAGAAGCCATTCGTGCTATAAAATTCTACTTTTTAGTTTATACTTTTAATATTCACAAAGTCTCCTGACAGACAGTCTCAGAATAACTTATTTAGAGACGGACCTATATTATCAATAAGATTATCTACTTTATTAATTAAAACGTTTATATTGTTAATGAAATGAGTTCTTTTCTAATATTAAAAGACATAATTAAGAACATAGATATTTTGATTAATAATACCAAAAATTTCATTGATAAGCTTTTTCGTCTCTAAATAAATTATCTATAAACCGTCTTTCAGAAGATTTACTCTCTAATATGCTAAAAAATAGTGCTATGGAAGAGTTGTTTAATTAGAATTCTATAAGACATCTACCACCTACCTGCCATTTGGTATATATATATATATAGAGTTTAAAAAATGAGTGAGAACAAAGTTTTAGTTCACGAATTATAGTAATTAATTTATAGGTGAATTATATAAAATGATATTTGAGATAGAATTAAAAGTGTATAGAGTTAAAACTCTGGTATATAAGTTATGTAATAAATAAATGATTTGCATGTGTAAGTAAAAAATGATGGGTTTGATTTACTAAAGTATCCTGATTGATTCTTGATGAGGAATGGTTAACTATTCTATTCCACGTATCCACATGGGTTCAATACACATCCACCGAAAAGAATAGCTTCTACCTCGCAAATGCTAAACATCTTGATAAGCAGGCCTAAAACTGACTTTATAAATAGTACATGTCACTTATATATGTGGATGCTTATTTATAATTTTCTAGTCCGCATGTGACATATGAAATAAAAGGTCAAATTAAATGGCACCTAAATGTAAGAAACTATTCTACTCCCTCCATCTTAAAACAAATATCATATTTTGTGAAATATAAAATATATTAGATATTATCGAAACGGAAGAGCTTTAATCGAACGTCAAAAATAACAAGCAGGAAGTTTAGACGGAATGGAGAAAGTAATAAAGTTTGATTTGGTTTTACAACTGAATTTGTTATGTTAATATTACGATTTGGGGGTTTAGTTTGATTAATTAAAAAAACTAAGTAACGATTTTATGTAAATAAAAGTAAGTTTGAGAAATAAAATTTTATCAGAATAGAAAACATGATATTTGTAGTGGGACAAATATAAATGAAATATATGACATTTATTCTGGAATAGAGGAAGTAATTTATTATCATAAAATCTTGAGTGAGCAAAATTAAATTGATGAGGGGCGAAATGCAAATTACACTAAAATTTAGGAAAATTTTCTCCGTAATGTGGGCAAACAACCCCCACACTCATTACGGTTGTTTTCTCTCGTCGTCTTGTGGTTGCCTGAAACTTGTACTAATCCGTAGCAATGTCATGGGATAGTTTACTTTTAATATAGTGTTGTAACGCATTGGGGCGCTAGTTTGAATAAAATTTGGGAGGGTTCACGCATGTGATGAACCCCAAAATACGTGTCGAGAAAATAATATGGACAAACTTTATTGTAAGCAACATTGATGGTGGTGTCAGTGGGTAGTCCTTTTTCATTCAATACTATATCACCACGTCTTTTTTATGGTACGACTAATGATGACAGATATACATTTCAAGGTTCAGATCCAACCCAACCCGACCCGTTCAGGACCTGACGGATTAATAACATATGCTTTTATATTGGGTCATGTACCCGTAATAAGCCCGTTAAGTAGTAATTGATACACGTTATTAACAAATTGTACCCCTCAAACCAAAAAAAATTGTATAACGTGATTTACAGGGTTGGTTACCATCAATCCTCGGGTGGTATGTAATCCCCCAGGCCACACACAAAAAAAATATTATTTTACGAATATAATTTCAAATATTATTGTAGTCTTTTTGCACCTACCCACAATCCATACAGAAAAATATACATTCTATTAACTTAACCATATAATGTTGCGGTTTGAAACGGGTTCGGGTATATGCCCGACCCGGACCTAAACATCACTATGATCCCACCTAACCTAAATCCATTCAGGATCCGACCGGTTGATAACATATATTTTATATCGGGTCATCTACTTGTACCTGATCGGTTAATTAGTAATCGATACATGTTCTTAAAGATTATATCCCTCAGAACCGAACAAAAATAAAATAGAAAAGTCTATACTGCAATTAACAGGGTTGGTCGACCAACCGGGTGGTATGTGGTGCCCCACCCCATACACAAAAATTATTATTTTACAAATATAATTCCACATGCTACGGTGGTTTTTTTGGCACCCACCCCCAGCATAACAGCCCCCTGGTGGTTGTGTCGATGGGATGTTGAGTGGGAAATCTAGGGACAAGTTATGGTCGTCCTGGTGGCGGGACATAGTCAGTTTAGTAGCGCGGGAGAGGTGGTTTCGGGAAGGTTTGATTAGAAGAATAGGGGATGGTTTGGGAACTAGGTTTTGGAAAGATGAATGGGTGAGTAGTGGTGTGAAGTTGTTGAATGTCTTTCCACGTTTGTATAGTTTGGAGACCGAGAAAAATTGTTGGGTGGGTCAGCGTTTGTTTAGGTCTGAGGAAACTACTGTGTTTAAGGGGTCGTGGAGAAGGTCCCTTTTTGTGTGGGAGGAAAGTTTAGTTGACAACTTACAGTGTCTAATTATTAAACCAAATTTGCTTTCACAGGTACCGGATAAGTGGCTGTGGAATTTTTCCTTGGATAACCAGTACACGGTGAAATCTGGATATGCCAATTTGTGTCGGCTCAAGTTTGATCGACAAGAGGTTCAACCAAAGTGGACATCTGCTGTGTGGAATAATTTTGTGCCGATGAAGATAAATGCCTTCTGCTGGAGAATTATGCTGGATCGCGTTCCGACATTACTTAACCTGCGCAAGAGGAATGTGATTTGGCAAGATGAAGATGCGAGATGTCGCCTTTGCAAAGAGAATTATTCAGAAACTGCTGAACACTTGTTCTACAAATGCGATTCGATTACGGAAGTGTGGAATTGCTAAGTTCTGGTGGAGGTCTCCATTACCACCGGAGGAAATATAGAAGATAATTTGCTATCATATGAGCAGCTGGTCCCGTCAAAGTGGCGCAAGGTTTGGCAGGTATTCTGGAATGGATCAATATGGTTTATTTGGGTAACGCGCAATGAGGCGTACTTTCAAGGTACAAAATTTGAACCTTTGGTCATTGTGGATAAAATTAAACGCAACTCTTGGGCTTGGTTGAGAAATCATAATCGGTGCTAAGCTATACCTTCACTGATTGGGAACTTTGTCCGAAAGGAGTTTTGAACTTGATGGAGGTTTAGGTCTTTGCACAGTTTATGCGAATGGTGGAAGCTGATGTGTTCTTTGCTTGGGTTCTGCTAGCTGTTTTTTGTTGTAAGATAGACTGTGTTGGTGTTACTCTATGATGTTTGTGGTCTCTACAGTGGTCTCTCTAACTGGTTTAGCTGGACCCACCCCTCTATTTTGGTTGTTCCGTTTGGCCTCGATGGACATCACCATCCTTTTCTTTCTCTCTATCTTGGGTGGTATTCCTCCATTGTGGTGCATGTATTTACTTCCTAACTCTTGGCATAGCATCTTGGTACTGTGACATACTAGACGACGGAGGTAGTATGTGTGTATTCAGAATAATTAAAATAGGGGTTCTGGTTGGGTTTGGAATGAATTTGTGATGGATGATTTGTTGTATGTGAGCTACCTGTTATGTTAGTTCTGGGTTGCCTTTAGCTTTTGGTCCGGGTGTATTTTGAGCTTTTTTCACGGAGAATGTATTTTGTATATGTCCCATTGTAACTCATAGAACATTCCTGATGTTCTTTCAAGTGTTATAAAATTTTACTTCTTCAAAAAAAAAAGCATAACAGCCCCCTCCCCCGGAAAAATGTACATTTTACTATTTAACCATAGAATGTTGTGGTTTGGGGCTTGTTACAAAGGTTTGGAACGGGTTTGAGTATATGTCCGACTTGAACCTGAACATCATTATTTTGAATGGGTTTAAATTCGGGATAGATAGAATCTGGCCCATTTAAAAGTAAAATGACGTAATTTCAATGTACGTAGTAAGATATAGTCCGACATGTGCTCAATAGTGTCCCTAAATCTTTTAAGAGTCGTATCTTATATGCTCTTTTTATTTTTTGAGTAGTTATCGATTAAAAGAATTAATGTTTCAAATAAAACAATCTTGTTTTGTGATATCTTATTATACTTTTCGTATGCAGTTAACAAAAACTGTTGAGTGTCCATCTAAAAATTTATTTCATCTCAGCCTCCCTGCAAAATAAAATGTCACGCCCCAAAACCAAAATACGTTGGCGCGATCGGCCGTCTATCGTGAGATGGACTCACGCAAAGACGAAGCCTCAATTTTTACAAATCATTTTTAAAAGAGTGGTACAACAACTGAGCAACTACAACTCACATATAATAAATACAATTTTAGAAACCTCGACTAATTACAGTTTCAAAAATTACAAGACTTACTCTAAACACCACTTCTTGCTCTAACTCGACCTTGCCTCCACTAGCAACGTTCTCCAAACCACAGTCACTTACTCAACTGGAAAAAAAAAAAAGTGTAAGGGTGAATCTCAAGACACTTCTACCGGATCAAGCAGAGTATTTCAAACATACATATATATACACAAACAATAATATCACGTCATAGTCAAAAGTCGTTTGCATGGATCACTTGTCAAAATAATAACAGTAGACTTTCAGCTCAATCAAATATACACTATGACCACACAAACCGTGGTGGCACACAGGCACGACCATCACATAACATATCCCCTACCATAGGGGTCACACACATAACTTGAGAGTACTCCAAGCACGACAATCTCCCGTAAGGGTCACATACTTCATAGGCATATTCATGAGCTTAAATATACACTTTTATGCCATGCTTTTAACAAATCACTTTTTATCACACATCACACGCATCGTAAAAATACACTTTTGGGTTTCACATACTTGATCCTTTCAAATAGACTATTATATCAAGTCTTATATCTTGATATAATAACTATAAATTTTTTATCAAACATTTTTTATATATATATATATATATATATACGAGAAATAAAGCAAAAGTGTCGAATAATCCCCTTACCTGAAGGTCGACTCGAAACCAAGCTTAACCTAACTAGACCACCAAAGCTCCACTAACTTTCACCTCGAAATTCATAAAATAACAACTACTACGTAATAACACAAATAAAAAATAATTCGTAACTAAATCAATAGGATGAGACAAAATATGGTGGAGTGATGACATCGTGACACAAGCTGAAACTTTAAAACTTGAGGTGTTAATGTATGAAATCATCATGCAAGTTTTGTAAAATAAACTTTTGTTTGTTGTGAAGGTACGTAAGACAACATGCATCAATAAAACATATTAATGAATAATGATCATGTCATCTCGGTAAGCATTGGTCAATTTGTGAAGAAAACTCTTGGCATGAATAACTTTGCGGACATAAAATATACTATTTTCAACTTAAAAGCTTCATTCGATTCGGTTTCATTCGATTCGATTCGATTACCTTGGTTATATTTTATCTACTGATTCGATTCGATTCGATAAATTTGATTGAAAAGAACATAGCCTTACTAGAAATCTAATGAATTTTGCGACAGATAAGAATAAGAAAAATAGATGAAGAAGGATTTTGGACTCTATATAGTATATATATGGGCTCGGGACTAAAAGTCTGGAAAAAAATTAAAAATATTATTAAGCCCAGTGCACTATAAAAAGAAAATAAAATAATTAAATCAAACAAATAAAAAGTACGGGTTCTTACATAAAAAATGACCAATCATTTTGTGTAATATCACTCCTTAATAAATATGAGTTAATTTAATCTGTAATAATATAACTTTAAATGTATAACTTCACTCATTAGGGTTCCTCACCCACGGCAGATTCACCAATATGGTTATTTTTAATTGAAGTTTGATTTGCATGTGTCCAATTATTTGTATAATTTGTCGATTTTTTCTTTAATTTTAGAAATAATGATTATGATTCTTCTAGTTAAAACATTTCAGTCAACTATGATTAATATTACCAGTAATTACCTTTATTCTTAATAAAAGTATGCAATCTCAAAATTCTATGCTACACAAATATTCAACACTTTATTTTTTCAATTTCTTTTTAGAAGATACTTCCATTCTATATTAAAAATGTATGAGTTTCTTTGAAAATGTGAAATAAAAGGGCAAATCTAAAATTTAAAGATTTAAGAAATTTAATTACCAAAGAACAATCAATTTCAATTACTACATGTTGGGACTTAAAACCTTGAACAAATTCAATTGTTAATTTTGTTGTCAGCCCTTCCGTAGTTTCAACAACCATAAGACATAAAATTCTGACGCTAAACAATAACATTGCCCTCATAATTCCTAACAATAACACTAATAACACCTATATTTGAGTAGAATAGAGATGCTTGGCCGAATAGAGAACCTAGTAATTCTAGAAATCAATTACTGCGTGAATCTGATGCTTGTTACAATTAGTTGAGATCATATTCAGAAGCTCATACAAATTGACACTAAGTTTTATAAAAGAAAGTATATAGCACCAATAATTTGGCGATCATCGCACTACTTTGTAATACACCACCGGCCCTTAACTATGATATTTGGCCGATTTGAACTTGAAATAATATTAACTTGCTTTTAAAATAACAAAAAATGCCTTATATTATACAAAGTGCACAACATATCCAGTCTTAAGGGCATGTTGGACATCCCCTAATTTTCGAACATTTTTAAGATAGATTTTCGTAGATAGTTGTTCCAATCCGACGGAAATCATTATCATTTTATTTTACTATACAACGTACAATTAAACTTTTAGTCCTCAAATACGAGCACTTTTAACTTTTTATCGATAAAGAACGTGGTGTAAAATATTGAAGGTAAATACATATCTATATATATATATATAAGACCAGTTTTTATTCCATCCATTTTGTATAGGACTGAAGCCAAGAATGAATGTAGTAATTTCTTTCACAACTTCGTATTTTCCAAGCCATATGAACGTGAGAAATTACATGGAAGGAAAGAAATCGATTTCTGATTTGGTCACGGGTGAAATACGGTGGATGATTCTTTTTTCAATCAATCTTATATCTATTATTAGCAGTTTATAACTAACAGAATCATTGACTAAACAAAGTCCATATTTTAAGTGATTATATAAACGGAATAACTAACAGAATCATTGTCAAATTTGATCTCTCCAAACCGCATCATTTAATTTCGGCCTCACAAGACCATGTGTCTATTTTAAGTAATTATAGCAATAGAATAGCTAAGAGAATCATTGATTAATTTTACAATGAATCGAGTAAAGATCTTAAACCGT
Organism: Plantago major; assembly: GCA_026545765.1. Classification (NCBI taxonomy): domain Eukaryota; kingdom Viridiplantae; phylum Streptophyta; class Magnoliopsida; order Lamiales; family Plantaginaceae; genus Plantago; species Plantago major. The sequence continues at coordinate 109,396,671 of CM048840.1, forward strand.
ACACTTTAAATTCGACTACAAAAGACACTATAAATATACACATTCAGCTGCTTGAAATTGTGCGGAACTTTGGAACCAAATCGATGAATATGATCATACCTCCTACAGGTTTCGTCCAACGATGTCTTACTCCATTGAAGATCCGTCTAATGATTTTCCTGGCCATTGATGCATGCTCGAAGTTTGGCATGTTCCTGTTCTGGTGAGCTTCAATAATTCCTCTCTGCAATTCGTATATATATCCTATCCTGATAAGTTTACACGTTTTGTTTCAGCAATAAATGTTTAAGTAAAAGGCATTACGGTGGATACTTGGTGATTCGATCCATAAATGCTTCCTGAAAAATCACAATCTTATTTTAACAAATGCTGATTTATCTTACCGTTGGCTTATGGTATTCATCCCACAAGATTTTATATTAAGATGCTACGTCTTCCATTTTATGTCTCATTGAGTTCGTTTTTCTTAATTCTGTCTTACTTAGTTCTACCCAAGATGATTAAACTTTGTTATTTTTTTAGGTTGATGTATTCATACATCATAACTACTGATCAAGAATAAGTGTTAGACTTCACCAACTCCACGTGTTGGGCCACCCAGATGCTTTGTATGCTTCGTCAATATGCAAACTGATGAGCAATAATGATGCTTTAAGGGTCGAAGGAAAAGATCTGTTGATGGCTATATACGACAGTCCTGGTGGATTATGGAAGATTCGAGATTGGAGGAAAAAGTTGGGTTTAGAACTCAATGCTTTACATGATCGTATTGACTTGATCATTGGATCACATGGTGGAATTAAACTATACTGTACTTATCATCACATTCCCTACGCATTTGCTAATGTTGATAGTGAATGTGATAATTGTCTGGCCGATATAGAGACAAGGTGTGAATCAACCCGAAAATTCATTGTTTTAAAGATTTTCTTTCTATATTCAATTATGATCTAATTTTGGAAGATATATAAATGCAGCTAGAGGCAAAACATTAAGTCGAATACATTACCGTGATCCGACTGTTGAGCGTTTGTCATTCCATTTGGATGGTGAGCAAAATTTATGCTTCAAAGATGGTGACTTTATAGAAAATCTACTGGAGAAGCCGACGATTGCACATACTAAATTCCTGCAGTGGATGAACTATAACAAGGAGAACCCTGAAGCACGTAAGTATCTCTACTCCGAGTTTCCACGCCATTATGTGTGGGATAAAACACACAAGATTTGGAAACCTAGAAAGCAAAGGATGAACAAGGTTGGTAGGATATACCACGTCCCGCCTAAATCTGGGCCAGTGTACTATCTCAGAATCATGTTGAACCACATACGGGGTGCCACTTGCTATGAGGAACTTAGGACGGTAGACGGAGTTTTGTATCCAACTTATAGCGATGCGTGTTCTGTGATGGGATTCTTTGGATGATGACAAAGAATACATTGATGCAATAAAAGAAGCAAGTTTCTGGTGTTCAGGTCGATATCTGAGACATTTATTTTGCATGCTCCTTCAGTCGAACTCCATGTCAAGTCCCATTGACGTGTGGGAAAAGACATGGGAGCATCTTTCTGATGATATACTATACTTTCATCGTAAAAAGATGAGTAATCCAGGTAATTAGATTATTCAAACATTATCTCAAGTTTTGTTTCAAATTTCAAATTTTATATGTTACATTTGTTTTCATAATTAACTTTACTACGTTTGTCTAATATTGTAGGATTGGAACTTAGTGAGACGCAAATCAAGAACTTTGCCCTTGCCGATATTGAAGAGTTGCTATCTCTCAACGGTAGTTCACTTGCTCAATTTGAAGGGATGCCAGTACCTGACAACATGGTCATCCGGGATGGACAGAACAATCTTCTGGCATAAGAGATGTCTCATGATGTAGATGAGATGCAGGCTGAATTCAATCGGTTATATCCATATTTGACTGATGAGCAGAGAGATGTATATAATAAGATTATGGATGTTGTGTCTTCGGATAGGGGTGGTGTTTTCTTCTTATATGGATATGGCGGTACCGGCAAGACATTCTTGTGGAGGACGTTGTGCTCTGCATTGCGTGGTAATGGTGAGATCGTTTTGCCTGTTGCTTCTAGCGGTATTGCTTCTCTCTTCTTGCTTAAGGAAGAATGACTCATTCCAGATTCACAATACCATTGATGGTTGATGAGACCACCGTATGTAGCAGGATTATTCCCGGTAGTGAACTAACAGGACTTCTAGAAAAGACTAAGTTGATCATATGGGATGAAGCTCCAATGACAAATAGATTTTGTTTTGAAGCACTCGACAGGAGTCTCCGAGATGTCATTAGAGGCCCAGACGGACAAGGTTCTAGATTTCCATTTGGCGGCAAGGTTGTTGTATTTGGGGGTGACTTCAGACAGATCCTGCCAGTCATTCCTAAAGGAAGTAGACAAGACATTGTTAATGCATCGTTGTCATCATCCGATTCCATATGGAGTCATTGTCAAGTAATGAAGCTAACAAAGAATATGCGATTACAGGTTAGTATATTCCATAATATAATCGTGAAGTTCATTTATATATTATCATGGTCTAATTGTTTAATTATTTTTTACATAACGATTTATTAGTGTAATTTACTACTTTTCACGGTATCAATTTCAGGCTGGTGGATCTCCAAGTGAAGTTGAAAGGAATTTGTTGATTGGTTGTTAAATGTTGGAGATGGTGAAATTGGAGGACAAAACGATGGTGAGGTCGACTTTAAACTGCCCGAGGGTATACTCATCCGTGATGCAACCGATCCAATAGCTGCAATTGTAAGTAGTTCTTATCCGTCACTCATTGATCATATTGGTGATGGTCGATACTTTCAGGATAGAGCTATATTAGCTCCGACTAATGAGATCGTTCATGAGATAAATGATTATGTTATGTCTTTGTTACCTGGTGATGCATCTGAGTTCATGAGTTCCGATAGAATTTGTCCTGATGAGGATGATATAGTCAATCGTGATGATGTATATTCGACCGAATTTCTCAATACCATCAAGATATCTGGCATTCCCAATCATTTGATCCGTCTGAAAGTTGGATGTCCGATTATGCTATTAAGGAATATAGACCAGTCCGCAGAACTGTGTAATGGAACTAGATTGATTGTTACTCATATCGGCAAACACGTCATCCGGGCCAAGATGATACATGGAAAGAATGCTGGATTAGAGGTTTTAATACCCCGTATGGTTTTGACACCGTCAGATCTTACCAAGTTTCCAATCAGGTTTCAGAGGAGGCAGTTTCCTATATCGGTTTGCTATGCTATGACCATAAACAAGAGTCGAGGGCGATCAACGGCCCATATCGGTCTTTATTTGCCTAGCCCGATTCACAGTCGACTTTATGTGGCTTTCTCGAGAGTTACATCAAAAAAGGGCTTGAAGGTATTGATTCTTGATGAAGAAGGGAATCCCACTGATTCCACAACTAACGTTGTTTATAAGGAGGTTTTATGTAACCTGTAAACGCGTGTTTGCGTTTATACTTTTGATGTTTTCTTTTTCATTTTGAACTACTTTGATGTGTGTGGTTACTTAATTTCGAAAGCACTTTGAACTTTTCGAATTATTCTTCCATCATGTTAACTTAACTGTTCTATGTTTTCTTACTTATATTGGACTATTAGCTACTCTACTTTGTATTACGTTATTATCCGTTTATTTACTTATCATTCGTTTCAAACTATCATCTATTTATTTACGTTATCATCCGTTTATTTATTATTAAAAGTAAACAAGTCCGTGGCATCACCACGGGTTGGTACTAGTGTAATTATAATATGCAGATAATAGAAGTTAGAATTTCTAACTTTGATATCTTTTCATGATTGCACATTAAAAATGGAAAATAGTTATAAATGAAAGTTCCGTTGCAATTAGAAGAATATATTCTAGAATATTTAATGTAAATTTTCATACGCCAACTTTACATATACATCTTTCACTTTAAAAGAAGTGCAATACTTGCACATTTCATCATCTTAACATGGATACAATGTTTCCTCGTATTTTCGCTAGTCTCCTTCTCTTGGCTTTCTGATGCGGTCCAAATATATTTATGTTAGGCTCTCTGTTAGATTATGTAAGTATTAACTAGAATATGTTTAGGATTATGTTGGTAATTAGAAGTATAGTTTGATTATGATTCCTTATTGGTTAGGAGTTCGTAGTTGATTAAGAGTTAGTTAGGGGTTTTACTATTTAAGTAATTGTTCATTGTTTTATCAGACATGAGATTAGTATTGTGATAATATATGAAAAATCGAGGTTTTTCTCATATCTGTCAATTTTCGGTATTTCTGTGAAATCAACGAATCTTGATACATCTGATGTGTCAAATCAAAGTTCTAAATTTTCTTTAAGCCAAGAGTTAATTCTCAATACTACAAAAACCTATACTGCAGGGAAGTTAACCCCGAGATCGGTATCGAAGGACTTAACTAAGCTGAGTCTTATTTACGAATATTAATTAGAGTAAAGAAAGCAGTAAAAGGGTTGTTTACTTCGGCAACGAATTTGTTCTATATTATCTATCTACTTATGCAATCTAACTAGAAAACAGGTTAATCTAAACGACAATGATATGAATAAGGAGAATTATGGAGCGGTAACGTGAAACATGCTAGCTAGCAGGATACATACGATTTACAGGATAGATTACGCAAGTTGTCACAATCTTGAGTTCAAAAACGAATAGCATCTAGCTAACCCTACTATTACCGTTTGCAATCTAAACCTGTAGTGTAGTGGAGTTAACCCAGAGGTCGGTCTCAAAGGACTTAACTAAGTTGAGTCTTGTTTACGAATAGTAATTACAGTAAAGAAAAGTAAAAGGGTTGTTTGCTTCGGCAGCGAATTTGTTCTATATTATCTATCTACTTATGCAATCTAACTAGAAAACTGATTAATCTAAACGATAATGATATGAATAAGGAGAATTATGGAGCGATAACGTGAAACAAGCCAGCTAGCAGGATACATACGTTTCACAGGATAGATTACGCAAGTTATCACAATCTTGAGTTAAAAAATGAATAGCGCTAGTGGAGACGTCAATTCCACTAGGCTACAATCAATCTAGCTAATCATACTATTACTGCTTGCAACTAACTGTTAGATTGAAGCAAGATGAAAAACGTTTTTTTTTTGCCAAGGATCAAATACTTAATTTAACAGTGATAATGACGGATTGCGCATCAAACGTAATAGCAAGATATGCGATTAATCTAAAAACCACAAGTAATCTAAACCCGATGCACTTCGAATCTCATGAACCTTAGCTAGCATGCATTGAATCAGTCACCACCCCATAATCCGGGTGTTTAGCTACTCAAATTATGCAAAGACATAATCAATATTGTATATAAACATGCTCCAAACATAATCTAAAACAAAAGCAAAGATTCAAACGGATTGATACAATTTACCCTTCGTTGTCACAAACCCTAGGTAGAATTGAAGAACTGAAATGAATCGATGCGAAAAGCTATGTAGATAATCTCCCAATCAATGTCAATCGTCGGATTACAAGATAAACGGTTCAATTACCTCCAATAATAGGTAGGTAATTGCCTTGGAAAGGTTCTAGGTTAAAAAGCAATAAGAAGAAAAGAATAATAATGAAGTTATGTCTAAAAGATCAAGAAAATAGGTTATATATAGTAAAAAACACTCAAAATCACTTTCTGGGCTGAAAATGGACAAAAAAGGCATCTGGCGTCGCCAGCAAGTCGCCTGGCATCACCAGTCACTTACAAAATCTGACTAGCGGACGCCAGTATGACTTCTGGCGTCGCCAGTTTCCTCTTGCACCGGTTTTTTGCCATTTTGAATATCTAAATGTCGGAATTTGGAAATGGTTCCTTCTTAAAAGTTGTAGATCTTGGTCTTATCTACAAGTGGACACCAATATCAGGCCAATCGGAGTTCATATTCAAAAGCTATGGCCAAAATTTCAAAGCTGCTCCATCGTAGTTCGAATTTCGCGCGCTTTCACTTAAACGACTCTAAAATCTTCGTCCGAACTCCAAATCCACTTCCGTTTCGACCGATCAACTCCTTTTTCAACCACCTTTCCGATCAATAAACTTCCATGCTTTTATTAATGCATTAAATACATTGGTTTAGCCCTTGTTTTAATGCATTTTCACCAAACACCTACAAAACACAAAAAACATAAAAACGTAACAAAACTCTAATAAAACACATAAGAACTATACTTGAGAATGGCAATAAGTTGGTAAAGAAGGCCGAATGTGACGATGTAAAATCGACTCATCAAACTACCCAAACCGAACCCTTGTTTTTCCTCAAGCAATAGACTCTCTAAAAATCCTTTTAAAAAATAAATAAAAAACACACAGACAAAGTCTAGCTCCCAAGATACCAAATCTACGATTGCACATAATAAGGCCAAGAAATGCAGAAGTTTTGACATCACACTGATATTCACAGAATAACATGCACAATTTCAAAAAGTTCGTTTCCAATGTAAATAAAACTTAAGTCTAACACAACAGTCCCTCACAAGTGGATCCTATGCATCTATTCTCTCACACTCCTGGAAGTTTCCAGCAGGGGCAATCACTCAAGAATATAAAGAGATAAGGAAGGTGACTTGCGTCACAAAGATGCCTCAAATACCTCATGCAATGTACTCAATCAGTTAAGTCGGAATGGACTTTTTCATGGCTCTGTAACAATCAGCAGTAGACTCATAAAAATGCAGTCGTTCTCTCTTTTTTCAATATTTTTTCATTTTTTGCATACTCTTTTTTGCAATCTTATATATGACCCATATGCTTATATATTTTTTCTGTCTCAATTTTTTGGAAGTGTCTATTTTACCGAAAGTCCGCACTTTTGTGCGTGCTGGTTTGGTGTACACGCCATCAACCCTCACGAACATATAGCTTTTAAGGGTCACGCCGGTATATAGGTAGTATCTGAAACGTGCCCAACACGACTAACGGTGTTAACTAATACCATAGATCAACTCCGATACTTTTTTTTTTTTTGAGAGAACGAAAAGCCTAAACACAGTCTTTATCAATACAAGTAAGGCACATAAACCTCCTCCCCAAACCTGGACTTGGAACGGGTTTGGCATAAGCAAATAAGAATGTAAAACTTGTCGTTCGTCATACTTAACTTACACAGAGTACACATGAGAATGATGAAGCATAGCGAGTTTACACTTCGAATTAAATCACACGCGGTAGTACAATATTTTTCATCGGCTAAGGTTTACTCACAGGTTTTGGACTCTGAGAATTAGAAAAGACTTTCTATTTACAACAGAAACGAACTTGGCAAACTTAAACATGCAAACTGCTAATAGTCAAGGATCAGTCAAAGCAAAAGCATTAAATAGGTTTAGTACATGCAATAGACGCTCGACTTGGGAGTCAGACTTACACACAAGAGAAAATCATGAAACAAGAAAAAGACACACAAAAAGATAAAAAGACACGACACAGACACATATATGGATAAGTACATGAAAGCTACCTCCCTCCCCAAACCTAGGCTAGAGATGGTCCCCAGCGAATAGGCTAGAAAGAAACAAAGCTGAAAATGTACTTCCCTGAAACGTGTGGCTGCTGCTATCCATTATCGAACGGGAACGAATCCCTTGCATCCTTCCCGCCTAGTTTCGCGATTTGGGAGACATCCTTAGCTCCTCTTCTCCTGTTTTCCATGATTCCCTGCAAACTAAAATAAAATAAATCAAAATAAAAAACTAAAATCACTACAAGAAATCAGGGAAAAAACGACGGAAAGGGTCCGTCGCTACCCGTAGCGACGGATAAAAGTTATCCGTCGCTCTGTTAGCTATGAATAATAGAGCGACGGATAATTTTATCCGTCGCTAATGTATTGACTTTTAATTTTTTTTTAAATTCAAAATTTATGACGGATAAAAAATTATTTAAAATTTAATTTAAAAATAAAAAATAGATAATTTAAAAAAAATTAAAAAAATTGCGACCGAGGGATAATCTATCCGTCGGTCCTAGCGACGGATAGCGATTCGTCGCCCCAAAATAGTAAAAATCGGGGCAGAAGCCCCATTTCCACCATTTTTGCTTCTGCTTCCTTCTTCTCCCCTTTCCCGTTCCAATTTCGATTTCTCCACTTTTCGGCCAAAACTACACCATTCCGGCCAACCTTGGTGTCAATTCGAAGCTCGTGGGACAAGGAGCTTGGGTGGTCGATCAATTTCATCCTTTTTCGGCTATTTTTATCGCAATTTGAATGTATTAGGCTAAACCTTAACTATTCTAAATTTGGGATTTTTGATAATTTGGATCAATTGTATGTTTGTAAACAATTATGGTAGCTAGTATATGTTATATGAAGTAGTGGGTTAAGCTTGGGGTTGTCAATTGATTGATTTTGTTGTGAAATTAATTTAGTGTTTGATGTTTGATTTGATTAAGCTGGATTTTCATGTTTGATGTTTGATTGATTAAGCTTGATTTTCATGTTTGATGTTTTTGTATATGTATTACGATTAGTGTTTTGAAACCCTAATTTTTTGACAAATTTGAGAATTTTGTTAATTTCGACTAGTTTAATGTTAAGTATATATATCAAATTAGTATTACTAGTTAATTAGTATAATGTTAAGATTTAGTAAATTAACTTTGAGATTGCTATCACTTAGATTGTTAATTAGTATAATGTTAAGCAGTTTTGATTTGATAAATTCGTACATGTACTAGTTAGGATTTAGTTAAGTGTTTTGAGACCATTTGTTGAATATATTAACGTGTAATTTATAATTTATAACTCGTAGTAGTAAGTGGTTGAAATGGTTAAAATACATGGGAAATATTGTAACATATCGAACACTTAATAATTAATCATGAATTATAAGAAATGTATAATAATTAACAATTAATCTCTACAATATCGGAAGAATTGGAATCGATCTAATAAATTAAATACGATCTAATCAATTGGAACGTGTCAGGTTACGAAAGTATCTAATGAATTCTGACCGTTCATAGATGTACGATAACGGTATATTATGTGTATTATAACTAGTTAGTAGTTGATAACACTTGAGTATTTCTGTTCTGCATGAAAAAGTTACATGTGTTATTTATAATTTGCTCTGTATTATAACGCATACTAACACAATTATTGTATTTGTTACATGTTTTTGCAGATGCATGACGGAGATCACGCTTTTATCCCCCATGATCGGCCGCATGATGGTGTTGGGTGGGGCAGTCGAGGGGGTGAGGTTTAGTAGTCGAGGCGGAGTCTCGAGTTTCGAGACTCCACCAGTCATAGCGAGGGCTCTACTAGTCACCGGACCTGAGGAGGAGGAGGACGATTGTCCCTACCTCGAGTGGGATGCACAGAATCCCAACGTTACGTGGGACGGGTTGCCTGTGATTTTTCCTCTTGGTCCTGTCATGTACGTATTATACATTCTTCTTAAATATGTAAAACATAACTTATGATAGTTGACAAGTATAAATTGTTGTACTAAAGTAATAAATATTTGTTTCTTGTATCTTATACATTGACAACAGTTTATGGCCTCGGGAGGTCCACAACAAACTAGTTGACATCTTTCGGAGCAGGAGAGAGCCACCGGGGCAGGGTGGTGAGTGTTGGTCTCACATCTCGGACCGCATGAGGGCCGAGTACTTTG